>JAEOAD010000935.1:0-1294166 GCA_036365145.1 Orientallactaga sibirica
ATTGTCATGAGAAAAATAATACATTGGATTAATGAATTCATTTATGCAATAAATGTTTATTGAAAGTTCATTATGTAGAATGCATTATTCAAGGAGCTAGAGGTACATGGAAAAATTAAAAGGAAATAAATCATTCTTCTTACCTCATGAAATTTATATTCCTGTTGGAGAATATATGTAAAGAACCATTTTTTTAAATACATATGTATGTATGTGTGTGTGTGTGTATGTATGTGTATGTATGTATGAGAAGGGAGGAGACAGAGAGAGAGAGAGAGAGAGAGAGAGAGAGAGAGAGAATCAATACTCTGGGGTCTCTTACCATTGCAAACACACTCCAGATTCATATACCACTTTGTGTATTTGGCTTAATGTGGATACTATGGAATAAAACCTCAGTTGTCAGGCCTTGCAAGCAAATACCTTTAACTATAGAGCCATCTCTCCAGCCCCTGTGATGAACAATTTTAAAAAAGTTAAGTAATATGTAAGCAAAATCATTCAATGGGACAGAAAGTGAGTAGGTTACAGTAAAAATTTTAAGTAGAAATTGACAAGTGGAATTAGACAGAAATTCAGAGAAAAAAAATAAAGTTTAAAGACTTAAATCTTCAGATTTTAATATTTACTTTAAGTCTTCAGTAATCTAGAACACACACACACGTATAATCAGAGTTCAAGAATTGTTCCATATGTACTCAGTCAATTTTCATAAAGGTGCTACAGTAATTTCTTAAGGAAGTGATAATATTTACAACAAATTATGTGAAAATAATTGATATCCATATGTCAAAAAGACTTTGTTGGATTGTCTGTACACACATAGCCAGTAAATGTGATGGCCATTTGAGGTAACTCAGTTTTCCTGATGTAGCAGGTCTGTTGCTTATTTCCCTGTTATGTTGTCTCCCCTGAAGCCGGAAGATACTTCAATGTGAGCAGTTTCTCCATGGCTAGACGCAGTCACACCTTCGTTTCTGCCACAGCTTTATTTTGAGTTAAAGTACTGACAACTTTGACACTCAAAGAGTTTAACAGCTATTTCAGAATCTATTTTTGCTGAAAGAATCACTGTCCCTATTCTTGGAGGACAGATGACGCAGAGAATGGGTAATATGATAGAGAACTTTTTGCCCTGCATAAATCACTGGCTCAAATCATAACCAGATTACTAGGGATCCAACTGTGTGCTGTCCAACGATGATAATACAATAGTTATATTTCTATTTAATGATTTACTAGTATTTACATAGGACAATAATGACTATCTGAAAAAGATATAATATTAGATACTTTGCAGACATTATCTTCACTGTTTTTTGTAGTAATGCAGAAAGGCTTTAGGGTATTTATTTTCCAAACATCTGGATCTTGTTTAAGTATTTGAGCTTAAATATTAGTAAGGCTAAAGTCCACATTCTTTCCATCATGATTCTAATCATTGGAGGGAAAGAGTAAATCAGTTATTTCCTTCCTTACATTTAGTGTTAATACCCAGATAGCACTAGGAATGGAAAATAGGCACAATTCCTCACAGTTGGGAACTTTGATAAATACTTTACAATCTAGAATCACCATAAACGAAGAGTTCTTAGTTTTCTCCTAGATCATGACTATAATAGCAAGAATCTTTGATGTTTTCACAGCCATGATTCCTCCTCCTTCTCCGAAGTACTATGTAAACAACTCTGCTATTCAATATAAGTGAATCAACATGAAGTTTTATCATTTGTCCTTATTAGAGATTAATAGAGGGCTAGAGTGATAACTTAGTGGTTAAGGCACTTGCTTGCTTGTGAAACCTAAGGACCCAGGTTCGATTCACCAGTATCCACCTAAGCCGGATACACATGGTGGTACATGTGTCTGAAGTTCATTTACAGTGGCTAGGGGCCCTGCTATATCCATTCTCTCCTATTATCTCTGTTAAATAAATAAATAAATAAATAAATAACATTAAAATAAAAGAGGGAGATTATTAGAGACTCCTGGAAAATTTATAAAACCAACCAGCAATCTGTTGACATTAGATCAACAGTGTATTACATTGTCAGGTAACAGCTTAACCAAGAAGATAGAAGTTAACAAATATAAATTCTGTGTATGTTTTGTTAACAAAAATATTCCAGAACACTATTCATTCCTGTTGAAACCTGAAACTCTGAAACTGCTATAGGAAAAGGTAGGGGGAACCCTTCAACATATTGGCATAGGCAATGACTTTCTGAATATATCCCCAATTGCTCAGGGAATAAAACCACTAATCAACCACTCAGACCTCAAGAAATTACAAAGCTTTTGTACAGCAAAGGACACTGTGAATAGAACAAAGAGACAACCTGCAGAATGGCAGAAAATCTTTGCCAGCTATACATCTGCCAGAGGATTAATATCCAGACTATACAAAGAACTCAAAAAACAGAACAATAAGAACTCAAACAAAAATTGGGCTATGGAACTAAATAGAGAGTTCTAAGAAGAAGAAATACAGATGGCATATAAACATCTAATATGATGTTCTACATCCTTAGCCAACAGGGAAATTCAAATTAAAACTACTTTGAGATTCCATCTTATTCCTATCAGAATGGCTACTATCAAGAAAACAAATGACAATAAGTGTTGGTGAGTTTACTGAGCACAATACCTTATAAACAGACAGCTACCTATGTAAGTTCTGATAGGCAGAGAAATGATGTCTGGTTAGATACATGGGAGGCCTGAGTCTGGGAATGGAGAGATGAATGAGGGATCTCAGGTATCTCAGGGATCTCTAGCCTCAGGGAACTGGCTTGAGAGCAGTCAATCTGAGTGCCCTCAGATAGGGAGCAGAGGGCCATATGGGAGGGAGGTGGAAGGAAGAATTTCAGAAAATTACTTTGCTTGGGCTCAGTTTCTCTTGTGAGTTTGTCCTGGCAAGTGAAAGTGTTCATAATAAGTGAAAAAGTTTAACTTTATTATTATTTATTTGAGAGATAAAGACAGAGAGCGAGAGAGAGAGAGAATGGGTACTTCAGGGCCTCCAGTCACTGCAAACGAACTCCAGATGTCTGTGCCACCTTGTGAATCTGGCTTAAGTGGGTTCTGGGGAATCAAACCTGGGTCCTTTGGCTTTGCAGGCAAGTGCTTTAACTGCTAAGCAATCTCTCCAGCCTCTTTTTTTTTCTTTTTCTTGAAATAAACTATTTTATTTATTTGAGAGAAAGAGAGAGAGGCAGATGGGGGGTGGTAGAGAACGGGCATGCCAGGGCCTCCAGCCACTGCAAACGAACTCCAGATGTATGTCCCACCTTGTGAATCTGGTTTATGTGGGATCTGGGGAATCAAACCTGGGTGCTTTGGCTTATTAGACAAGCACCTTAACCATTAAGCAATCCCTTCAGCCCTGATTTTTTTTTTAATTTAGAACTTACAGTCTTCTCTATCCAATTGTCTACTTAGCATCCTTTCATTTCTCTCACTCGTTTCCTAAGATTTGGGTTTGTACTGTGCACAACCCTTCTGGGAGCCATGTTTCCAGGGAAGCTGGCCATAGGGCCAACCCAGGAGTGAAAGTTTAAAAGGGTTTATGTTGTGTTCTCAGCTAATCCACATGTTTCTATTGTTTCTGGAGTCTTTGAGGAAATGACAATTTTGGCCACCAAAAGATCAGGAAATATTAACTGGGCACTACTAAGAAAAGTTAACTTACTTTTAAAAAAAGGATAGAAAGAGGAAATAGTTTGTTCTTCCTAAAAATGTTTTCATGTCTGGATGGTGTTACATCTGGAGCTGCTGTGTACTCTTGTAATTATGTGAAAAACTAGCCAAAGGGCAAAATGACTTACCCCTAAAATGTGAGAACACACACAAAAAGAACTTAAGTCCATACCACATCCTGCCTTTCAAGTTCTTCCTTTGTAGCATAACAACTTTCTTTTATTATATGTGTATGTGGTGGGCAAGTGTATGTACATATTTGTATTTGTGTGGAGGTTGATGTTGGGTGACATACTCTCTTGATCTCCACTTTATTCTTTGAGACTAGGTGTTGTAAAATGCACCCATAGGCTCATGTGCTTGAACACTTGGTCCCTATCTGTTAGTGCTATTTTGGAGAGCTGTAGAACCTTTAGGAGAAAGAGCCTTGCTGGAGAAAGTGAGTCAGTCACTAGAGTGGGCCTTGAGATTTTTACAGCCCATCCTCACTTCCTGCTCATTTCCTGTTTCCTCACTGTGGACTCAGTGTGACTAGCGAGCTTCCTGCTCCTGCTGCCATGCCTTCCCCACCATAGTGGATTATAACACTGGAACTGTAAGCTAAAACAAACCCATTCTTTCCTTAAACTGCCCCTTGTTAAGCATTTTGTCATGGCAAAGAGTACAGTAATGACACACAGCATCTCTTGCTGACCGTAGAGCCCAGCAACTTAGTTAAACTGGTTACCATTGAGCTTCAGGGATTCCTTGTCTTTGCCTCCCCAGCAGAGACAGGCAAGTACTACACTGAGGATTTTTACATGGGTGCTGAGTATTCACCCCAGGTCCTCATGTTTGCATGGTAAACACTTTACCTGCTGAGCCATCTCCCTGGCCCTCAAGTTTCTTTCTATTCTAGCTTTAGAGAAGCAAAATTGGTAAATAAAAATTTCATGTGCTTAAGGCATACACTTTTATATTTTGACATATGTATACAGCACAAAACAGCAATGGTGACCAAGATAATTAACTCCCATCACCCACATAGCTATCTTTTCCTTTTGGTAAGAACACTTTAGATTTACCCTTTTAGCAAATTTCAAGTATACAATAGAATATTGTTAATAATTTTACCTACATTAAAATACATCCACATGGGCTTTGTGGTGAACACCTATAATGCCAGCACTTGGGAGGCTGAGGCATGGGAATCATGAGTTCAAGGCCAGCCTAAGCTGCATAGTAATTTAGAGTCCAGTTTGGGCTACATAGCAAGATGTCTTAACAAAAGGTATTATTTCTCCCTAGAATTCTATGAGCATTGACAAGTACAGTAGAGTTATTTACTTCTTGAGCATTGCTTAAACAGAGTCCTGATTAATTTATTCATTTTACTCAGAAAATATTTATTGTGCATTAACTATACCAGCTGAGTTCTGTGTAGAATATAAAATGAGACATGGCATGGTCCTATGCCTCAGGAAAATACTCATTTATTTTATCAGAAGTATATAAATAAAGGATGACTCCATAATAGTATTATTTCAAAAAGCAAATGATAGAATTTTAGTTTCATTCATTTATATCTCCTCCAATAAACATTTATTAAAAGGCTATTACATGTCTGTCTCTGCAGATATATAGATACATGAAACCAGCCGTTCCTCAAAGGGATGAAGAAATGAACATTAAAACTTAGAATAGAATGAAATCTGTGTTACTCAGCTGTGTGTGTGTGTGTGTGTGTGTGTGTGTTGTGTACATGTTCTTGTGTGCACCCAAATGTATGTGCAGATGTATGTGTATGTGTGCATATAGCAGCTGATGGTTAATGTTAAGTGCTTTCCTCAGTTGCTCTCCACCTTAATTTTTCAGATAGACTCTCACTGAACCTAGAATGCATACTTTGTTTAGACCAGCTAGCTAATAAGTTCTGCTGATGTTCTACCTGTTGTATGCAAATAAAGCATAGAAAACACAAAAGCAATGAAAGCTAGTGAATTCTAATAATTCAGAAGGTATTAGAAGAACAAGAGTGCTTAAATTCCGTGTCTGTATAACTGAAACACATCTCTTTGCTCCCCTCCAAATTCCTATATAAAAATTCAGGTCCATGGGAATACATGCACTATTCAGAAAGGGGTATATTGTTGGCATTACTAGCTATTGAAATGGGTTTGAGAGCATCAAAAATTTAACAAGGCCACTGTGAAAATTAAATCAGGTTATACATTTCCTTTTCTTCACCTACATATGCCTAAGTCTTCAAGTCTGCTGGTGATTGGATCCTTTTCAATTTCATGTCAGAAACTGCCACTCTCCCGACGGTTTCCCCTGAAAAGTCATATGGCTTAACAACCAAACTGATTTGCCCCTGGTTCTGTTGGAAGAGGCTGAGAATAACTGGCATAAATATAAAGGCCAAATGAGTCAAAGACTGGACTAGGTCACTGACACATATAGAAATATATGGAGGAGGGTTGGAGAGATGTCTTAATGGTTAAGGTGCTTGCCAGCAAAATCTAAGGGACCCAGGTTCGGTTCACTAGTACCCATGTACAGCTGGATGCACAAGGTGGTGCATGTGTCTGGAGTTTGTTTGCAGAGGCTAGAGGCCCTGGCATGGCCGTTCTTGCTTTATTTGCCTCTTTCTATGTATTTCTCAAATAAATAAATAAATAATAAAATGTTTTAAAAAATATGGAGAAAGGATATCACCAAGGAAGTAAGGGTTTGCTGGAGGGCTGCCCTTGGAAAAGTGGTCCATCTTCTGTTTGATTCAGATAGGGATAAAGAAAGCATCAACCCAAGGTCATGGAAATGTTGAAATGCACATAAGCACAGATTTCCTGCCTCTCTCAAGGCATGGCCTGCATTATCTGTTCTTCCTCCATACAGTAAGTGAACAGATATCTAGCCAAACATCTTGCTAAAGCCCAATGATAAAGAGAAAACACAATTAAGTACCCAAAATTCTAAATTCAGGGGCCTACCAGATCTCTTCCTAAATGTACTGTTTAAAGAGACCTACTTCACTCCCTGGCTCTCCTATACCACTCCCCCCAACCCGGCCCTATCCTGCCACCCCTTGTCCATATAGAAGGCCTAGTATATTGAAAGTGGAAAAGTTGCAGAATAGATAGAGGCTTTGTCCTTCCTGCCTATGGGAGGGGCTCCAGCAACCATTGAATTATGAGTCCAAGGCACAAGGAAAAGGCTGCCCAACACCAGAGGTATTTCGGCATGAAAAAAAAAATTACTGCTGTTTTATTCCTTAGCTGATTTCTGCTCAGCTGTCTGTCTTTCTGATCTGTTCTGGACCATGTGAATAATGAACATAGAATTAGAATAAAAGGAGTTTCTGGGACAGTCTGCTCACTAAGGATGCCAAGATGTGGCCTAAAAAGTCAATCCAGGAAATATAGTGATGTATGTTGTACATAGCCACACTCCTAGCTATTACTGAGAGATGAGACTGGGGAACACAAATAGATTGATAGGCTCTAGAGGTGGCAGTGGAGGTAAAGGTGTATGCCTATTAGAAGGCTGTGACATAAGCTGGAGGTCAGACTGATGGAGATGCCATGCCTCACAATGGATGACTAATGTTCAGAGACCCACACAGAAGCAAGGCGGGGGTCAGTGGGGTCTGTTGCAACTGTTGCACGTCATGATGCAGCCCACTGCTTAGGCACATGTGGGAAGCAACTTCTTCCATGTGGATGAATGGATACAGACAGTTGGAGAACCAGGAAGGCTCCTGGCAATGCAGTCTCAGTTGGAAGATATGAGAACCATGGGACATCTGGAAAGGGTTCTTAAGTGTGAAGGCCTCAGAACCAGAAAGTCTGATGTCTGAGCATAGGAAAATATATACGACTCAAAGAAGTATGTGTGTACTGGGTATTGTATTGGGAGAGGGAGAGAGAGAGAGAAGGAGGGAAGGGGAAGAAGAGGGAGAGTGAGAAAGTGAGCAAGAGAGAGATACACATACATAGATAGATAAGGACCTTGTTGAGATCAGGCTGTACTTGGCCTGACCTAAGTTATTCAATATTGTGTAAGTCAGTAGTTTTTCTGACTATGCGTTGCCCTGAGAGACACCATTGTGAGTATGGAGGATGACTCTGCACCGTGATGGACAGTAAGCCACATGATCTGGTCAGCACCATACACAAGGCAAAGATTGATCAACATTCCTAAAAGTAGAAAGGGTGCCACCCTATAAATTTATCAAGGTAAAATCAGGACCATATGAGCACATGGGTACATTAAAATAGATAGATAGATGATAGAGAGACAGTGGATAGATGATAGAATATAAACCATCCTTCTGCCCTCTGAGTCTATATATCTGGCCCTCAGTGGATTAATGATGTCCATCACATTGACAAGGGTGATCCTTACTCAACCTACTGATTCAAAGGCTGGTCTCTTTCCTCAACACCCTCACAGGCACCCCTAAAAGTAATGTTTACCAACTCAATCTGAGCATTCCTTAGTTCAGTCAAATTAACATATCAAATTGACTACCACAAGATGCCTAACAAGCATTCCACTCTATGAAGAAAGATCTTGAATACCGTCAGCAAAACAAGAATAGCTGATTTTAACTGGGTAAGACTGGCAGGAGAAAAGGCAGAAAGAATGGAGAAGAAACATCATTCCTTTTTGTCTGGGTATGTTTTACCTGTTTGTGGGCTAGAAAAAAACAGGTAACTCTCACATTTAAGGAAGCTTCTACCATTAGTTTGAAGGTCATGTCCCTAAACACATTCTTCCAGAAACCAGTGCTAAGATGGTCTCTGTTTTTCAATTAAAAATTATTTTTATTTATTTAACAGAGAGAAAGAGGAAGAGAGGGACACACACACACACACACACACACACACACACACACACACACACGTGGGGAGAGAGAGAGAGAGAGAGAGAGAATGGGTGTGCTAGGGCCTCCAGCCACTGAAAATGAACTCCAGATGCATGTGCCCTTGTACATCTGGCTAACGTGGGTCCTTGGAAGTTGAACCTGGGCCTTTTGGCTTTGCATGCAAATGCTAACTTAACCACTAAGCAATCCCTCCAGCCCTGTTTTTCATTTTGTTTAAGAGGCAGAGAGAGAGAGAAAGAGAGAGGGAGAGAGAAATGGGCACACCAGGACATCCAGCCACTGCAAATGAACTCCAGATGCATGCACCACATTATGCATCTGCCTTTTGTGGGTACTATGGAATTGAACCTGGGTCCTTAGGCTTCTCAGGCAAGTGCCTTAACCACCAAGCCATCTCTCCAGCCCTAAAATGGCCTCTTAATCCCTTGTTCCTGAGAGGTGTTAGAATTTAGGAACTTAGACAGAGTAACTACAGGGAGAACAAGCAGGGAATCTGGTTCTTGATGGAAGCAAAGCAGTTTCCTTAATTAAAGACTCAGGCAGGAGAAAAGAGAAGCAGGATAGAAAGAAAATCAATAAAGCAGCTAGAGGCATTGTTTTCCTGTGAGAGTATTGCAAACAGATCCATCACAGCCTCATGCCTCACGGAGCCTGGCTATCAAGGGCACTGTCTCCAAAGAACATAGCCAATTTCTGTCTCAACTGGAGGATAAAATTTACCCAATAGAAATACTGTAATTAAATAGCAATGGTGGTTTGTTTCCAAACAAAATAAAAGACCAGGTAAAATTGTAAAAGAGTCATTTACAAGACTGAAATTAAAGTCTGTGTGTTCTGCCTTTGTAGGACCTTATTGAGATCAGTCTGTACTCAGCCTGACCCAAGTTACTCCAATATTGTGTAAATCAGTAGTTTTTCTGACTGTTCCTTGCCCTGAGAGACAGCATTGTGAGTATGGAGGATGACTCTGCGCCTTGATGGATAGTAAGCCACACGATGTATTCATTACCACACACAAGGCAAAGTAGAAAGGGGGCCACTCTATAAATTTACCAAGGTAAAATCAGGACCATATGAGCACACGGATATATTAAAATCTCATCAGGAAAATCAGACCCAAGAATTTATTGATCATACAGGAGTGAGGAAAGGGCAAAGCTCCTTCACTTGAAACCCATAAAAAGAACACCCAGCACTGAGATGATGTTGACCCCAGTGACCTGTCATCTGACCACCCAGTGTGTGCATGAAGGGGCCAGTAGGCAGATAACTTCTGACCTTCCCTGGGGCTTCAGCTTGGCTTGGTCCCCACTGCTGATGTGACCTACTTGGACTGCTATCTGCCTGTCTGTCAGGTCATCCATTCAGACTCAGTCTTGCCTTTTGCCTCTTCAGCATATATGCTGCTGCTTCTCTACTCTGTAGCTCCACTGTGTCCTGGCAGTGACCTGATTCTATGGAAGCCGAGTTCTCTTATTCCTACAGAGACTTCTGCTTGGGTTTCTTTAAAACTCCTTAAATTCTGCTGTGAAAGGTCTCTTTAACCCTTTTCAGTCATTATCTAACACATTCATGGCCATGGAACACACACACACACACACACACACACACACACACACACACACACATCTTAACTAGGTTACTTGAAGTGGGCAGACCCACCTTAACTGTGGCTGGCACCATTCTGTGGGCCAGTGTCTTGGACTGTACACAAAGGAGAGGGCTGGCTCAGCAGCAGTGCTCATCACTTTTTCTTCCCTCACTGTGCTCAATGTGAGAAGCTGCCTCAAGCTCCTGACGTGCCTTCCCCTGATGATGAAGTGTAATCTGGAACTATATGCTGAAATGAATCCTTCCTCCATTAACTGATTTTTGTTTTTATTTATTTATTTTAGAGACAGAGAGAGGGAGAAAGAATGGGCACACCAGGGCCTCTAACCACTGCAAACAAACTCCACATGCATGCGCCACCTTGTGCATCTTGTTTACGTGGGACCTAGAGAATCAAACCGGGGTCCTTAGGTTTTGCATGCATGAGCCTTAACTGCCAAGCCATCTCTACAGCCCCCTTAACTGATTTTTTTGTCAGATATTTTGTCCCAGTAATGAGAAGTTGATTAAGGCATATAATCCTTTTATTAGCGTATGTGGACTACATATAATACTGGTACTTTCATTCATGTAGATAATGTATTTTTATCATATTCACCCCATGCTACATTATAGAAAGACACAACTGTGCTCATCTATGTTCCTGACATAACATGCTCATGACAAATGTCAAGTTGCTCCCACCACGGCAGCCATGTTGGGTGCTATGCCTCTGCCTTTCTTCACTGGAGTTCTTTTGCCTTTACCTAGAATTTCTCTCAGATCTGTGGAGCCAGACACATCTGCAGGCAAGTCTTTTTCCACCCTGTGCTTTTGGTTCTCTGTAAAGTGAAATAATCCCATGGCCCACCTCCAGAGAGCTGTGGTAAGGGAAGTGTGTCAGGACCTACCTCCAGCCACTGCAAATGAACTCCAGAAGCACTCACCATTTTGTGCTTCTGCCTTATGTGGGTCTTGGGGAATTGAACCTGGGTCCTTAGGATTTTTGCAGTCAAATGCCTTAATCACTAAGCAATTTCTCTAGCCCTTAAATTAATTTTTAAATTTGTTTTTACTCCCTTTTTAAAGGAGTCTTTTGATAAAATAGGAATAAAGGGAATGGGACAGTTACACATCATTATAGGAGACAGTGAAGAGTTCTAGCACTGGTTCATGAATGTCAAGACACATCAATGGATCAGCAAAGAATGTCTAGAAATAAAGTTAGGAACATGGATGAACATTCTAAATGTAGGGATGACATTTCACACTGGTGGAGGTTTGTGTCACCTAGCTGTGACTGCAGAGAGGTTTTATTGGTCAGTTTATACAAACAGTCACAGTGCTGTATGAGAACATGTGTTTCTGGAGCCTATGTGGATTTCCCAGTCTGTTTCATGCTGTTGCTGGTTTAGGATTGAAGGTACACAAAACTGCTCATGGCCCATTGGTTGGCTGCACCTGGATATGAGGGAGGCTGGAAATGTACACATTAATTGGGTGACTCATGAGCTCAGAAAGAAGGAAAGGATAGTTTTAGAGGTATGTTAACTGTCAGGCCCCTTCATTTATCCCATAAGTATCAGTTCAATGCCTAATATATGTCAAAGTCATTTACATAATTCAGGACACATAAAAAAGCAGAAGATCCATGTTCTGGTGTTTATCTTCAGAGTATGTGTGGGTATATGTCCAAAATGCTGAAAAACCAATTAGATGGTTAATATTGGTTAATACTTTAGTAAAATAAGCAAAAATGAAGTAAGGAAGCAGTATGGGGAATTGTGGAAATGGGTGTTTTAAATACAGTGGTAAGGGAAGGTGCTTTTAAGGAGACAGTGGGGTGTAGACCCAAGGAAGATGAGGGAGGGAAGTCATCTATGTAACGTAGACAAAAAGGGCTCCACATGGTAGTGGGTCAATGTGGAAACCCCTCAGGCAGCAGGATGCTTGGAGTGTTTGAAGAAGAAAAAGGATAATTGTGGCTGGAGCAGAACAAGACAGCTCAAGGTGCCAGGAAATGAGGGCAGAAGAATATGAGGGACAGGGGCTGAGGACTGGGCTACAGACTGTGCTGAGCCTAGAAGGGCATAGCTAGAACTTTAGCTTTGCCTCTGGGTGGGTTCAGATCATAACCATGGAAAAGTCAATTTACAATTAATTCTAGTTTATAAAATTGCCCAAATATTGTGTCTCTAAAATGACATTTGTTAATTATGCTTTCTGACACCAAAAGGCAATCTTAGCCATCATGAGGAAAAGGTGAATATAAGTTTAAAACAAGAAGTTACCTTAGTAGTTAGCACTGGGGAAAATAAGTGAGGACATAATAGCAGATGATGATATATTTCAATCCACGTAGCATTTCCTTCTTTACCCTTTACCCCCACTTACTGTGACTGTCTGGAGCAGCTGCTCTCAACTAACTCTATCCCAGGGACTTGTCTCCAGCTGAAGAGAACTACTTTGCTCCCAGTAACAGTTGTGCCTATTCCGCACACATAGGAGAATGAAGGCTTTCCCTCCAGCCCCACTTTGAGGCAACTCTGATGTACTACAGAGCACTGACTGAAAAACTGAGTGAGTATGCCACATGGATGTCAGGATAGGGACTTATGGACTCATCACTGCTTTATATACAGCCATAGAGGCCAGTTCAGAGTTCATTGCTTTAGCTTTTCTACTGTGCAATCAGATGAGACTGGCTTAGGAATATAAGACCCAGTCTTTGAAGAAAGTTATTTAAAAATAAAATTATTATTTTAATAGCTCATTTGATGTCTACTTATAAAGCTCACCTGCCAGTTTTCAATTCTGTTAAGTATATATGCACTTAGAAACGAATCAGAAGAAACAATTCAGCTCATTTTGGAAGAAAGAGCGCAAAGAACAAAGACAAAGAGTCCTGTCAAGAAGAAATGAACTGAACCACTCCAGCGGAATTAAGAGAACTCTTTGAATACATTTGGAACATAAGGTTTGATTTAGAAACCTGGAACTTTCCATGTATTGTGTATGTTTGAGTGAGCATTTTCCTGCTTTTCGAACTTAGGGAGTTTGTGCTTGAATTGTGTCTGAAATTGGAAAACCTCCCCTATTCTTCCTCAAATAGGCATAAGTCTGTACATGTTGAATTTAGAGGTTGGGTCCTCTCTTGATTTGTCCTGGGTAAAGTGGAAAAATCACATGTGAAAATCACACCCCCGGAGAGATGTGAGACACACATGTGAGACACATCTGGACTCCAGATGTTCACTTGGGATCTCTGAGTGATCACTCCTGGCTCTTCCCTGATGCTCCTAACCCAGCCACGAAGACTCTCAGACTTCCCTCTGAATCTTCCTTCTTCACATGGAACTCAAATTTTCTTGAAGGCTTCTCTGTTTTGAACTCTTTTCCAAAACAGAAAATGTGGTTGTGCCTCAGCACAATGGGAAAATAAACGTTACTACCACTCCTCAGTTCTTCCTATGAAATGAGCACGGGAACAGTTATTTCTACATATATTTTCTCATTTTAACTTTTCAAAAATTCATAAAAATCCAAGGTCAATGACCAACGTAATAGAAGCCCAAATTATAGCTAGGCCTGGTCCATCATTGGTGCTCACTATAAAATCTTCCTTCTTGCCTGGCTTTTTGGTGACTGAAATTTCCATGACTTCATTTGTTCCTTTTGTTAAGACTCCCCCAATAATAGAGGGCTCCTCTTAAAATGCAATCATGGCTCATATCAGTAACAGATTAAAAACCATGAAAACAACTCAAAATAGAAAAGATTTATTTTAGCTCACACTTTTCAGCATTTCAGACAGAGCAAGATGAATCTTGTATGAGATTTGCACCATAAAAATCATTTATATGCAAAGACATGTTTTTTTAACCACAACTTAGGTTTGATGGTATTTTAAGCTTATGAGTCCTTTTATATATAGAAACATTAATCCTCACAGCAAATCTGTGGTGTCGTCTTACCTTTACCCTAGTTTGAGCAGGATGAAATGGAGCGTAGGAGAGGTTCCGTATTTTTTAAAATTTGGTTGTATTAGTTATGGACATATGTAGTATGTAAACACCACACGTTGGTACCATCCTTTCCCTCATCCCTGCCCCTTTTCTGAAGAGGCCCCCTCATTGGGGATGCAGGTCATCCCCATGGAGATTATGGTTCATGAGTTCTGGGGACAGCAGTCAGTTATGGGGAGAGGCAATGTCTCTGTGTTGTTCAGTGCTTTGTTCATCATTTAGTAAGTGGTCAATCAGTTGTTAGCCCAGCTCTGCACATTAGGTCCTCCAATCTTGGCACTACTCTCTTTGATTACAAGTACTCTTCCATGGTCCACAGGACAAAAAAAAAGTGGGGAACCTTACTACTCCCATTACCTCCAGTGTTGGACATTGTCCAAGCTACAAAAGGTTCCTAATTGAATTATCATATGATATTGATACTGTAAAGAAGGAGATAATTCAACGTTTAAACTATTAGCATGGACCATTTTTCCTGATTAAAATTTAAACCCTTAATATTACTCCACAAATCTTTAAAAAGATTTCAGATATTTTTTTGACAAGAGTATAGAAGAATGATAAGAGGATAGAGAAAGATCTTTGGCATTGGATTTCATCCTCAGATCATCTAATATTAATCATTTATTCAATCAACCATTCTTCATGACATTCAACAAGTATTCATACAGTACCTTTCAAAACCTTTTCCCTTGTGAAATGTATAGACAAGGAGAAGACTTTGCATGTAAAGCTACAAATAAATGCAATGATTTTGAACATTGTGTTATAAATAAATTAGCCAAGTGTTGGATTTGGGGCTACAAAGAAGTGCTTTTTCCTGGTGGATCAGAAAAGATTCTTCAAGATAATACTCAGAAGAAACTAGAACAAGGAATCAGCCAAGACAAGGTCATTTCAAGTGAATTACAGAGTTAAGGCTGGAGTAAGTAAAAGGCTTGTGAGTTCAAATAACTAGCAAGTAGTCACTGTGACCAGAGGGTGACTAGCAGAAGTGAGAGTTGTAGGGAGTGGAGAGCAGGGACACTAGAGACACTGGAGAAGCTGGCTTTGTTCTGATTCTAATGGTATGTCATAATAGGGTTTTAAGCAATATAATTTAATTTTTGTTTGGAAGGGGTTATGATGAAAATAGGATGGCCTATAAGGGAGAAACAGAATAAAGGAGTTTTAAGAGAGTAGAAAATAGTAAAATGAGAAATGATAATTTAATCTAGGATGGAGGTTGGCAAATTAATGGACCACATATGACTAATATTTGCAGTGTGAGATTCTAAAAAGTGATTAATTCAGAAAAATTTTCTGATGCGGAGGTAACAAGGCTGACTGATGGGTTGGAGATTGGATGGGGAGAGCGAAAGATCCAAGGTTGAGTAATCATGCTTTAGTTGAGTAATCTGGGAAAATGGCACCATAGACTGAGGACGGAAAGGTGGAGAGAGAAGTAGTGGAGGGCTCCTGTTTCCAGAAGCTTCATTCTGTGCTTGATTTGCTTCCTTCCTGAACACCTGTGCTGAGGCAGACAGAATATTATGGTGGCAGCTGCAAGTGGCTGCAGAGGCTGCTCATGTCAGGGCAGCCAGGTGCAGAGTGACAGACAGGAGAGAGTTAGACATGCCTCTAGTGACTTACTGCCTCCATCCAACTCCACCTTTGATTAGCATGTTTGGTATGCACACATTGGCGGGTTAGGCCATTGATGAATTCAGTGCTATTATGATCCAATGGCCTCTCAATGACTGGATCCATTGGCAGGGGACCAAATTCTTAACACATCTTCCTTTGGAGGGATGTTACATGTTACATGCAAACCATAACAGTAATGAACAAAATGAATCTTGCTCTTAGACATTATTATTCCAATTTTATGAATGTCTACACTTCCATATTCTTAACCCAGGCTTAACCAGACCACTTTCTAGCAGAAAAACATCAATCACATTATAATATAATTAGCACTTCATTCCAATCACTCTGCTAAACTCTATTCTGAAGCACCTGTAAGGCACACAGTCTATTCCTCAGTTTGACCCCTGAGAACTTCTGGAAAGAAGTATTCTATTTCAGAGGTTTGAGCATACATTCCCAATAATGTGAAATTGTCAGCTCATATATTTTTACTATATTAAGCTGCTTTTTCATAGGGAAAGGAAGAGAGAATTTAAAATTTTATGTTTTAAGGAAACAAGGCCTAGCCATGCCTGGTAGCAGGCTTGTAATCTCAGCTGCTTGGGAGACTGAGTCAGGACAGTTGCATGTTCAAGGTCAGCATGGGCTATTTTAGGTTCAAGACCAGGTTAGGCAACTTAGTGAGACCATGTCTCAAAATAAAAAGCAAAGAGAGTTTAGTGGTAGAGCACTTGCCTGGAATGCATGAGGCCTCAGCTTCAATCTTTATGACTACAAGAGAAAGGAAAAGAAAGAAAAAGAAAATGATATCACCAACGAGGCCACCCTAGTCTTCCTGATGGTGATACTTCACATCTATGTAGTCCCTCACACTTTTGCTTAATACTGATCATTTTTTCCTTCTAACAGAACAGAAACATATTCAGGAAACAGATAGATTGGTAATTCACATCATAATCCAACTCTTCTGGGAAGTAATTGATAGATATGCATTTATGAGATTGAAAATGCAGCTTACAAATATCTGCAAGGCAAGAGCCCCCGTCAATGCTCTCCTATCATGCATGTGAGGATATTCAGCCTCTGTCTTCTTTCTGCCTATTGGGGCTGATGGATGCTGTTGGGCACACTGATGTGTTCAACATTTGTTCAGGTATCCCGGTCTTGATTATGTTAATTACCTGGATGCAAAGTCTCAGATGTTAGAGTTGAGGAGAGCTTTAAAAGCTCTCATTTGACCATTTTACAACTGAAATGCAAGTGTCAAGTAAATTGCCAAATCAGTTGTAACAGAGTCAGGACTTCAGCCAGGTTTTCTGATGATTAGTGCCATGCTCTTTCATCTCCCGAGAGCATGGCACTGAGTCCTGAGAAAAGGCACTTTGGAGCTGAGATTCAAGTGGTTCTCTCATTGCTATGCACCACATTACCCCAGAACCAGCCAATGTGATGATTTCTTATTTCCTCAGATGCCCCTCAGGATAAGAAGCTCTAATTCCCAGAGGCTCCTGTTCGATTGTGAGCTTTTTAATGGAATGCATCCTATTGCCCTTGTGAGTTGGCAAGAGGAAGGGCAATGTGCTCTTTACTGGCAGGTGAGTCAATGACTTGATGAAGATTACATGACATGGGTGTGCTCCGTGAGCCTTTGAACAACAGACCATAGCACTCAGCCACATTCATCATTTTAGTCAATTAATTAGGTCCTGGCTTAAAAGGACCATTAATCTCTATAGATTTTTTTTTTCCTGCCAAACTCCAGGATCTTTCTTTAGTTGAAAAATAGGCTGATCCACCTGCAAACTTGAAGCGGAGAAAAAGAAAAGACCCAAGGAGCTGGCTTGCCACACAATCTTGGCCAGCTCCTCTAGCTGCTGTGAGCTGACTCATGTTCTTGGCTGGAGATGTGGATGCCAGCTCAATGCTCTGGAAAACCCTGCTCTCCTCTCTTGAAATTGGGGTCCTGAGAGCTGCCAAATATTTATATCAGAAGGTTGGGAAAAACTAGAATGAAAAAATCTCTAATGTGCTCATCTCTTATCTCCTCTTCTCCACTTCCATGTCTAGGCCTTGAGTGCCCAATGCAAAGCCCTTTGCCCTCAACCTGGTGAAAAGGCACTACAAAGCGATCACCATTTCATTGCTAGTTGTCAGTTACTTATTGTCATTGGACTTTCTATTAGTTTTCCTAAACTGCTATGACAAATTACCACAGGCTAATGGCTGAAAATGTTGTAGCAGTTCTTGGGAATAAAAGACTGAAATCAGCATAGCATTACAACATACAGTAAAGATGCCGACAGGATGTGCTTCTTCCAAAGGCTCTGGGGCGGCTCTGTTGCTCTCTTCACTCAGCTTCTGGTGGCTGCTAGGGTGCCTTGGCTTGTTGCTGCATCACTCAGATCTTCAGGGCCCAGATCTTAAATCTCTCTCCATCTTCACATCACCTCCTCTTTATGTATGCCTGTGTGAAATCTTTCTTTGTCTCTTTCTTTTAAAGGTACACAGGATTGAATTTTGGGGTCCACTTAGATAATAATGTTTTCATCTCCTGCCTCAAGAGCCTTGATCACAATGACAGAGTCCCTTCCCTCCCTCCCTTCCTCCCTCCCTTCCTTCCTTCCTTCCTTCCTTCCTTCCTTCCTTCCTTCCTTCCTTCCTTCCTTCCTTCCTCCCTCTTCCCCTCTTCTTTCCTTTCTTCCTATCTTTCCTCCTTCTTTCTTCTCTTTCTTTTTTAAAAATATTTATGTATTTATGTATTTATTTATTTATTTATTTATTTAGAGAGAGATACACAAATAGGCAGGTAGAGAGAGAGAGAGAGAGAGGAGGAGGAGGAGGAGGAGGAGGAATGGGTGCACCAGGGCCTCCAGCCACTGCAAATGAACTCCAGATGTGTGCGCCCCCTTGTGTATCTGGCTTACATGTGTCCTGGGAGTCATACCTGGGTCCTTTGGCTTTGTAGGCAAGCACCTTAACTGCTACGCCATCTCTCCAGCCCTCTTTCCTCTCTCTCTCTTTAATCTCTCCTTCCTTCCTTCCTCTTTCCCTCCTATCTTTTCTCCCTCCCTCCCTTTCCTAACTTCCTTTCTTGGCCTTGTAACATTTATGGACTTCAGGGATTAAAATGTAGTATCTTTTGAAGAAAGTATTTTTCAACTTGGGACCAATTTTTTCCTCACCTTTGCCTCAAAACTGTACCATTTGTCACTCTTCCAGAAGTCTGTGGCAGAGACTGCTATCTACTCATACTTGGGCTCCTTTTCCATAGCAGTCTTTACTAGGAAGCAGCCACCCACCCACGGGCTATTTCCCAGCTCTTTGCTTCAGAATCCAGCCAATACCTAATGGAATGTGGGAAGAAGTGATGGCTGCCATTTGTGATCCTGGCACACCCAAAGGAGCTCCCATGTAAGTATTCACACTCCCTTTCTTTAATGGTCCACTATCTGGATGGAGGCTTCTGGGACAAGTTCAGGCACTATTTCAAAGCTGGCAGAGGCTACAGTAGCACCAGCATCTGAAAGAATGTTTTGAGTAGTCCTGGTATTCCAGTCTGACAGTTGGGCTTTCTGTGCTTTAGAAGTAAATTTATGTGTATTAAGCCACTAATACTTTGGAGCTTATCCATTATAAACAGTTGCCAACTATGTTCAACATTACGACTGTGAATTAATTTCATGCAGTGTTAATAAATGGTTAGAACAGAGGCAGAAGAGAGCTGGAAACATCTGAAAATACAATAGTAGACTATGCATATTAATCCTTTGGTGTTTACAGATTCCTGTAACTTATACCAAACATATGAGATTATGATTATAGGATGGGTTGCTAAGGGGTGTGTACTACAGGGCTTGTGAATCTTGCATTTTGAGGAAGCTAACTTATAGTGCTACCTGCTACATTTTAAGAGTCCATAGAGAATCTTAGGGAGCTTGAAATCTTGGGCAGGGAAAAGTGACCAGATGTTTCCTACTTATTCTGCCTCTTTTAAAGAGCTAATCATGTTCTGAGATTATATGGTAGAATTCAAGTACTTTGTTCAGGAATGCAAAAGTACACATACATTTTTTTTTATGATGATACTGTCCTGGATAGTTCTAAACTTCCTTGGAGGTTGGATATTTGGGTGTAGCAAAATGCACATATATGTGAATGGTGAGTATCCCAGGGAGATGCTGTCTGAGGTATAATACTTACCATGGCACCAACAAGATCAGTAGTTAAGGTGAATGTGATTTCAATGCTTCATTTTTAATACTGAAAATTATTGTGAAAAATCAATGATGAAAAATATCACTCTTTAAAAATTTTGTGTTAAGCTTTTAGTTTCAGTATGATATTTCAAATATGTCAGTATAATTGGCTCTTATTCTTCACTTTCATCTCTCCCCCATTCTTTCTCCATCCTCTGCCTCACTTTTTATGGACCCCTTCCTCCTCCTGATAGTCAGATAAGTACTCCCATTATGCATGTATCATGTGTATTGTATTACCTTCTCTTTCTCTTCCTTCCATTAAGATCCTTTTCTCTCTTCTCACTGTACCCTTTCTACTTTCATGTTCTACACATACACACATATATATTTAAATCTAAATTTTTTTTAAATATGAGAAAAAAATTAGCATTTGTATTTCTGAATCTGGCTTATTTTGCTTCTATTAATGGTCTCCAGTTCCCTCCACTTTCCTATAAGTATCATGATTTCATTTTTCTTTAAAACTGAATAAATCCCCATTGTGTACATCATGTACATTTTTATATCCATTCACCTGTTTTCTGGTTCTATTTCTTAGCTATTGTGAAATAGTGCAGCCATAAACATGAATATGAAAGGATCTCTGTGGTATGTTGACTTAAGATCTTTTAGTTATATACCTAAGAGTTGCATAGCTGGGTCATATGGTAGCTATAGTTTTATTTTTTTGGTGAAAACCCCACTGATTTTCATAGTGGCTGCACCAGTTTTTGTTTCTACTAACAGTGAATAAGGATTTCCCACTCTCCACAAACTCACTAGCATTTGTTTTCTTGATAATAACCATTTTGACTGGAATGAGATGGAATCTCAAAGTAGTTTTAATTTGCATTTTCCAGGTGGTTAAGGATGTTGAACACTTCTAAAAATATTTATTGGCCATTCTTATTTGTTCTTTTGAAAATACTCTCTTCAGTTCTATAGCCCTCTTTTTAAAAATCCTCCCTGTAGACCAGCCAACTGAAAGCTGGGAGAAAAGTCTGCAGTGGGGCTGCATGAAGATGTTAAGATGCTTGCCTGCAAAAGCCAGAGGACCACAGTCATCAGCAGTGAAAACAGTGGACACTGAATGCCCATTCTCTCTCTCTCTCTACCTGCCTATTTTCAAATAAATAAATAAAAAGAAAATATTTTTTTAAAAAAGAAGGCCAGTGAAAACAGTGACTGAATATTCAAGTTAGGCCATACAGGGCAATGTGGCAGTAGTGGCATGTCTACTCTTGGGGTAACCAAATGCTCTATAATTGGACTTAAGGCCCTCTCTATGGGAGGGAATACATACCTGGTACTGAAAAATCTAAGCAAAAGTCTATGGCAGGGGAGGTCATGAGCCTTAGGGATATAAAGTCTGCTCTTGTCTGACTAAATGTATATATTATTCCCACCAAGCTGCCCTGGGGGCACTACACTTAATGTTCATGTTCACATATTAACGCTACTCTCACTTCTGGTTAGAGAAGCTTCTCTTTTCAGATGGCGATGACCCCTGGGATGACCCAAAAGGCAACATAGTGCTGAGAAGAAGGGAGGAGTGCCCAGCACTGAAACACCTCTGTCACATCCTCCAAGGCTCAGGGATCATTGAAGAAGAGGGGGCAGATAGAATGGAAGAGCTAAAGGAAGGGTATGACTTCTTACAATGCAACTGCCTAGACAGAAACTGGCCTCGATATCCATGACCTTGCAGTGCCTAGCAATACCTTCGCAAGACCCTCAAAATAGAAGAAAAAGATGATGACATCAAATTAAAAGACAGACTAATGGAGAGAGGGAGGAGATATGATGGAGATTAGAGTTCTAAAGTAGAATGGGGGAGGGGAGGGAAATATCATGTGTTTTTTTGTATGTAAATATAGAAGTTGTCAATAAAAAAATAATTTAAAAAAATTGGATTGTTTCCTTGATATTTAGTTTTTTTGAGTTCATTGCATCTTTTAGATATGAATCCTGTGTTAGACATAACACTTCTCCTATTATATAGGTTGTCTCTTCACTAATTAACTGTTCCCTTTGCTATACTGAAGCTTCTTAATTTGTAAAAGGTCCCATTGTCAACTGATGGCCTTGTTTCCCATGTGTCTGGAGTCCTGTTTGGAAAGCTCTTGCTTGGACCTATATCTTGAAGTCCTTTCCCTGCTTTTTCCTCTGTAAGGAAATTTTGTTTCCTGTAGCAGGAAAGAAAATATCTGTTTTGGTTGATTGTATGTGTTTTTCTATTAGTCTTCATTTCACTAATTTAGGTCATGATCTTTATTGATTCTTTCTGTTTCTACTTTGGGTCTGGCTTGTTCTTGTTGTTCTAAGAACTTGAGATACATCCTTATTTCTTTGAGATCTCTGATTTAAAAAATTATTGGTATACATTCATTGTAAATAGTACTGGGTTTCATGTAGATAGTTTATTTCAAATATACCATGTACTTTGCCCACATTCACCCCTCCATTTCCCACTTTAAGTCCCCCCTTTTCCCTCTTCCATCTGATTGTCTCCTACCTTCTCTGGCCTCTTTTCTGATTTTATGCTATATATGAGTTGCCAATCATTGTCTTTCAGAGCTTAAAATACATCATGTGATCCCTCTTGGTTTTTAAAGGGCCTACTGAGATAGCTTCTTCTATTCTAATGGATTTGCCTTTATATGTATCTTGGTGTTTCTCTTTACAATGTTCAATATACTTTCTTTATCCTGAATATCTTGTGTTGACTTCCTTGTCTCATACAGCTGTCATTTGTCATTTTTAAAATTAATTTAGAAGTTTATTAGAAGTCCCTTTTTAAATTAGAAGTCCTTTTGATTTCTTTGAATAGTCATTCTTTTGAATTATTTGTCTAGGATCTAATAACTCACACTGCAATGAAAGCCATTGCTGTGATATTAGTAATTAGTCATGTTGCCTTGTGTTTTTACTATTTCATTCTTTTTGTACATTGGAATATGTACAAGTTGGATTAGGTAATTGGTTGAATTTTAAGGTCACCTTTATTCTTTCAATATAAATATTTACAATGTTCAAGTAGGACTAGGCTGAAATGTTATTGAGTTATTGATTCTCTATACTGGACTAGATAGTTAAACTATTACTTAGACCTTAAGTTACACGATCATTGTATCAGGATCAATCCCCAGTTCTAGCCTGAAAGTAAAATACATTTGCAATAAAAATATCACCCTCAAATACAATAATAATCCATTAAATACATATGTCCCTTCAACTCCAGTAGTTTTAGGAAGTGAAGAACTATAACAGTACAAACTATGTTATTAGTTATTGGGGACATGATTGAAAAGCAAAAAAGAACTAAACTACTGTTTAGTATTAGAATGATAGAGGAAGGAAAACTAAATAGATGGGGAACAATAAGGACAAGGTGACAAGATGAAACAGCTCTTGTTAAAGCTAGAATGAATTAAAATGAGGTGAAGAAATGAATCAACCTAAAACCTCCTTTCAGGAGGCTGAGACAGAGAGACCTCCTAAGCCTAGCTAGTCTATATTCTTTGGGAAAGCCTGTTAAAAGGAAAAAGAAAAGATGAGAAAAGAGAAAACCAGATAATGAAAACAGAGCAGGAGAAAGCTGTCTTGCTAAGTTGACATTAGGTATTATGAAGGAGTAAGGTTATGTAAGGAGCTGGTGGAGGTACAGAGCTTGAATGTGGTTGCTTGCCTGTGTATTCTTTTGCTTGCTTGCTATCAGTCACAGTCATGGGTGGTCTTTGTCTGGTCAGGGAGCAGATACTGTTCATATCACTGGACAGTCTTTCACTGATTCTAGTTATAAATGCTGGTCATGCCCCTGGAAAACCCTTCCTGTTTGAAACCCAGGTCTGTGTTCCACTGTAGACTCTAGTTCATGTCAGATTTCCATGTCACTGAATAGTCTATAGTTCTGATTCAAAGTTTCTTTCTCACTGTCCAGACAGATAATACAGGTCAGGTTTCAGTGTATAAACCTGTGTCACTTTTTGTTGGGTTCCTAGAATGTGTGGTTCACTGAGGGGTCAGAGTTTCAATTTGATTTTTTTCAGTGTTTCTATCTAGTCTATGCTGCTAGCTCACTAGGGATTTTTTTTAATGGCTTCTCAGTGATGCTCAAGAAGAAAGGTTTTACTTTTATTTATTTTGTCTGATGTCTCCCCACCCTTTGGCTGCTGCTGCTGCTGCCAGAGGACTTTTGTTTCCCTCCTCTCTCTTTTTCTGCTTTCAAAATGTCTGCTTCTGAAAGTGTGGTGTGGATTTCCTGGAGCCTTCTATTCTAAGTTATGGTTCAAGCCATCTGCTATTACATTCCCTCTTTTCCCAAGCAGCACTCAAGCATCCACTCTGGATTTGCACTCCTTTTTCTGCACTAAAAGTTTCCTACTTTACTTTGCTATTGAAACTAGACTTTGGGTCATCGTTCCCCTCTATGATAGATGCTATTTAATTGTCTCTGGCTTCTTCCCCAGAGAGTCTATCATATCATGCCTGTGTGTCATCAGCCATATTTTTTAATGTAAATACTCACAGCTATAAACTTTCTTCTTAGAATTGGCTTAGTTGTGTCCCAAACCTTTTAGGAAAAGTTATGTGAGCTGTTGAGAAGAATGTGTGCTCCATATGTGTTGGGTGGAATATACTGTATCTGTTAAACACATTTGTTCCATGATTTCTTTGTTGATTTTTAGTTTGGGTGAGCTACCTTAAGTTGAGGGTTGGGTATTGTAGTCAATCACCATTATTGTATTTATTTTATGCAATTGTGATCCTCAACATTCAGTGAATGTATATTTACATGAAGAGTATATAGTATATCTGCGTTTTTTGTTTGGTTTTTCATTTTTAAATATGTTTTATTTATTTGCAGAGAGAGAGAGAGAGAGAATGAATATGGGTGCACCAGGGTCTCTAGCCACTATAAACAAACTCCAGATCTAGCTTTATGTGGGTATTGGGGAATCAAACCTGGGTGGTTATGTGTTGCAGACAAATGCCTTAACCACTAAGCAATCACCCCAGCCTTTTTATTTTTTATTTTTCAAGGTAGGGTTTTGCTCTAGCCCAGGCTGTAGTCTCAGGGTGGCCTTGAATTCGTGGTGATCCTACCTAGCTCTGCCTCCTGAGGGCTGGGATTAAAGGCATGTGCCACCATGCCTGGCTTAGTTTATCCTTTTTAAAAACATATTTTAATTAATTAATTAAGATGTGTGTGTGTGTGTGTGTGTGTGTGTGTGTGTGTGTTGGTGGGTGGGAGTAGTGGACAAGGGCATCTTGTCAATGCAAATGAATGCTAGATCCATGCATCACTTTTTAAATCTGGGGACATGAACCATGGCCAGTAGACTGCAAGAAAGCACCTTAACTGCTAAGCCATCTCCTTAGCAATATCATGGATCTTTTTGATGAATTGTTTCCTTTATTTGGTTTAATTTGCTTTGATGTTTGTGTGTGTGTGTGTGTGTGTGTGTGTGTGTGTGCGTGTGTGTGTGTGTATCTTGAGATAGGGTCTCGTGGAGACCAGGCTGGCCTCAAATTCACTATGTAGCCAAAGATAACATTGAAATCTTAGTCTTCCTGCCTCTAATTTTCAAGTTATGGAATTACAGATGCATGCTACCATGCCTGATTGTTCCTTTTATTAAAATGTAGTGATCTTTTTTTATCTCTTATAATAAATTTTGTTTGAAGTCTACCTTGTCAAATATCAAAGTAGCTATACCAGATTGTTTTTTGCCTTTCTTTTCTTGATAGATTGATTTCTAGCCTTTGACTTTCAGTCTAGAGATGTCTTTACTTGTATTTCTTATAGGTGTATGTTTTAAAGATCATTGTAAGTAGCTGGATCTAGTTTATTTAGTCTAGTCAGCTATTTTGATATGTTTGCCTTTGTAGGTGAGTTGAAATTTTTCTATACATCTTTTTTATTAAGTTTTTATTTATATATATATTTATGAGAGAGAGAGTGTGTGTGTATGTCAGAAAGAGATAGAGTATTGGCATACCAGGGCATCCTGACACTGTAAACAAACTCCAGATTCATGCACCACTTTGTCCATCTAGTTTTATGTGGGTACTGGGCATTTGTAAGCAAATGCCTTTAACCACTGAGCAATCACTGTGCCCCCCCCATACAGCTTTTAATATTGGTTCTTTGGTTTGTATTTTTGACATCTTGACTATATGTCATGGGGTAGGTTTTTTTCTGTTCATGTCTATTTGGGGGTCTAAATGCTCTTATATTTGGATGTCCATTTTTTTCTCTAGATTTGGTAAATTTTCTTGTGTAATTACTCTGAATAGATTCTCTATGCCTATAGATTTATAGCTCAGCCCCTTCCATCTGATGGAGTCTAATGTTTGGTCTCTTGACCATATGTCAGAGTTTTTGGATGTTGTGGTCATACTTGTTTATACATTTCTTTATTGATGTCTGCACTTAATAATATATCCTCCATCCTGATGCTAATTTTTCTGCTTGGTGAAGTCTATTGGTAATACTTTCTACTGTGTTATTGAATTTTTAATTTCCAACCATTTTTTCCCCAAATCTTACTTTACTTGGTGAATCTTTCCCCCCATATTGCTCACTTTATGACCCATTTTATTAACTTTTTTCCTTTGTGTTACTAACTTCCCTCTACAGGTCTTGATTTGAATTTATCTGCTTGTTTGTAAAACCAGGAAGTGAAAGGGTCTTTATCAGGAAATTTTCACAAGGCGAGCCTGGTCTAGAAAGCATCCCCACAAAGAAAATCAGTAAATCCTTTTGGACCAAGCTACAACTGTCAGTATGAGGTAATGGGCCATGACCAATCACAATGAGTTGTGACCCTATACCACAGAGATGCCACTCTGTAAACCTAACATGTGCTCTGGTCAAACATCAACCAATCAGAACTGCTTTCATTTACACAGCATTAATTACAGGACAAATAATGTATACGTAATTTTTCTGTTTTTATTCTTGACATTGCAATAGTACAATGTACTAAATAAACTTGTTTCCTCTTTTTTTACATATAAATGGTGAATTAATTCACTGTCTGCCACCCATCCAATAATCTTTTGAAATCTTTATTGATTTTTAATATATTTGAGTTCAGTAGTTGAGGAGTTAAAATCTTTGGAGAAGTCATGTAGTCTTACTTTTTCTTATGTTTCTGTTTTGATTTGTGTATTTGTTGGTTTGGGTATCTCTTCCAGTTCTGTTTGAGGTTCTTGATAGTGAACAGCATACTCTTGGTAGTTTAATCTCCAGTACATCTCAGAGAAGAGAAAACCAACTTCTCTAACAGCAACAACATTAACCCATGCAAAATACTCAATCATACTTAAAATAGAGAAATGCCCATGGTTATATCACCAGTGACCATAACAAAGAAGACAGAAAAACGTGGAACATGCTATGGAGTTACTTGGAGTAAATGTAGAAAAATAAAACAATGAGATTATGAAGCTGGGCAAAGGAAAACAGAGGAAAGGCAAAGCTAAATAAATAAAATGAAAAAGTATAGGAGAAGGAGGAGGAGGGAGAAGGATCTATGGAGTAGAAAAGAGCAAAAGATTATAAAGCATGAAAAAAGAAAAAAAATTAAAAAACAAAAAAACAAAAATTACTTCCCAATAATGATAAAAGTATTGAAACAAAGTTAGGTAAATGTAAAAATGGAACTAAAAATAAAATCAGACATAAGAGGCTTTAACATACTAACTAAATAAAATATAATTCAGTAAGATGAAGTCAAAATATTACTGGAAATATAGTTAGATTGACTAAAAATGGAAACGGTACTGAAAGTCTAGTTTAAAAGTGTGTGTGTGGTAGGGGAGCTCAAGCATGAGGGTCAGTGGAACTGGTGGACTCAGGATTTCCCATGGCTTCCACTGGTACTGAGTCTGCTTCTATCCTGGACAAGGTTCCTATGTCTTCCAGAGCTGTGTCATTTTAGTAGTGTCCCTTCTTTGTGGACCACAGTTAGCTTTGCCATCTATGACTAAGCAGGTTGTCCCACCCTCCTAAGACTCCCCAGATCTTCCTCCCTGTGGTGGTTCGAGTGTGAGGGAGGAGCAATCATAGCACTGTGATCTGTATAGACAGAGGGCCTGTCTTTGTGCTTTCCAGTTCCTCTCATTAGTGATCACTCAGTTGTAGGGATATGGCTGGAATTTCAGAGATTCCATGTAGGTGGCTCCAGAAGTCAATGTACTTGTAGGCCTCAGGCTTAGGGCTATTAAGCTCCAGAGTGATTCTCAGTTGATGAGGTTTGCCTGGCCCAAGGGTGGAGAACCTTTTCCTGTATACTTCACTACCTGGGTTGAGTGTCCTGCCACCTGAACTTTTTGGCTTGTCAGCATCTGGCCCTCTTGCTCTCCACAACTGCTTCCTGGGACTGTGTCTCACCTGGGTCAGTGGTAGGTTAAATGCAAGTGCCCCAAGTTGTTCTTACCCTCCCATGCCATGCTTGAAGACTAGTTCAGTTTTATACAATAGGCTACCTCTCAAGATGGCATCCAACCACTGTCCTCTGTATGTAGAGTAAGAAATAAGATTTCTCTGTATGCTGACTTGTCCAGCAGATAAGTCACTGTCTCAGCAAAACCTGTAACGGGATTAGAGGCCTGTAAGCACTGCAGGCTTGTCCTGAGAGTGAGACCGACAGTCTTTTTCACTCGGACCACTTGCCTTACCTTTTGGAAGAGACTTCTTCTTCCTCTCACACAATCTTAAATACAAATAGGAACAGGGGCCAACAATTGAAAATGGGAAAACTCAAGTTAGGTCTTTTATTTTTAGGTCGAAAGTTGTATTGTGCATAGTCACATGGAGTTTCCACTCTAATCTGACAGGTTAGCCCACAGGACAACTTTGATGGAGGACATGTCATTAAAGTTCAGTGTCACTTGGCAGATATGGTTCATTTTACTTAATGAATATTTATTAAACGTTTCTGCTTGCATTATTGGTGATAGGAATGCAACCATGAAAACAGCCTTGGATTAAATTTTCTTCTTATCAAGCTTGAGTCCAGTAGCTTGTGGATAATTATGGGATTTCACAAATGTGGAAGAGACTAGCTTCTCTTTCCCTCCTCTCTGCCCACCTTCACCTCGCTTGGGGAAGCATTGCCAGCCCTTCAGTTTCTCTTCAATGCCTCTTCCTCAATGGAGCCTCCTTTCCTCTATCTGCATATGCTTATACAGCTGTACCTGAATGTTTACTCAGAATCTGCCAAACATCTCATTTCACTGTAATTATTTTGATAATATTCTATCTCACTGTTGGTCAGTATTTTAAAATTGTTGTCACAGCTTCTTGGGGTTTCTGTAGCAGGATCTCATATTCTAAGAGTGATGGAAATTGTGGGTTGGGTTTGAGTCAATCAATCTCCTCCTGAGATGCTACTTGAAGGAGTTTTAGGCATTGAATGATGAAAAACATTAGATAATAATTGGTCTCCACCCATGATTATCAGTATTAGCTGCAATGACACCATTCTGGAGCAGATGGTGCTTATTGAAACCCACTTTACTCTCACCAAATGTCCAGTAGGTCTGTGGTGGAGTGTACTAACTCCATAACAACTTCAGTTGCATCATGAATAGTAGAACTACTGATGTCTTATCAGGTTGTAAATTCCTTAAAAGATAAGTTCTTTCTGATTTATCTTTATCTGCATTACAGTGCTAGTATATAGTAGACTCTTATTGGAAATTTTGAATCATCATGATTGTATCAGACAGGAAGACATTACATTATAGCAGCAACAGTTACCAAACAAAATGTGGAGGCTAATGGGAAGGGATTATAATCAAATTACAGTATGCCCACATATTAAAATTCCAGGGTTTAACCTTTGTGGTAAATAGTGAATTATGAATACTGCAAGAACAGTCTTCTTCAATAACAGATATTTTAAAAAGGAAAAAGAGACAATACTTTGTGCAGCAATTGTTCTCTACTGTATATGAATTGCCAATAAAAATCTTGGACTTCTCTTGGGGATACTGTTTGGAAGAAAAGTGTGCAAACAAGATGCTGAAAAAAGATTTACATACATGTTTGGTGCATGGGTTTGTTAAAACAGAGGTGAGACCTTTCCCCACAGACCTGAGAGCTGTGCCTTTTCTATGCTATATTACAGATTGCATATTGGAACCCAGAGGGCTGTGTTCAATGTAGGTTTGGGCTGTAATCTAAACTATTGGACAGATTAAATGTACATGAAAATGAGCAGTCTTTTGTAGTTTATATTATACAATAAACCATTCACAGATGAAAAAAATCCAGGGTTTGGAGAGATTGCTCAGTGGTTAAAGATGCTTGCTTGCAAAGCCTGATGGACTGAGTTCATTTCCCCAGTGCCCACCTAAAGCCAGACACACAAAGTAACACACGTATCTGGAGTTCTTTTACAGATGCAGGAGGTCCTGGCATACCCATTCTCCCTCTCTCTCTTTTAACTATACATACACATATATACATTCCAAATGAAAAGAAAAACAAAAATGAGTATTTTTTAAAAGTGCATATAATGTATGACAATCATCACAAGACGATAAACACACATATGCTTTACATTATTAATAGCCTTAGACTATTTATCTTATAATTAAAAGTTTGTCAGAAATGATATCATAAAGTGTTTATCTTTCTGTGTCCAGTTTGTTCTTCTTGGTATAAGAACAGAACAATTATCATTGCCTTACATCACAAGATTTGTATGTCTATGTCCACAGGTACACTGGGTGTTCTGTTTTTCATCTCTAGCTGGGATCCAGAATGAGGGAACAGCAACCACAAATGTTAGTGGTCATCATAACGAAAGTAAAAGGAAGGTTTCCAGGGCATTGTTAACTGAATTTAGACTCACCCAGGAGGTTGAGGCATGCCTCTGGATATGTCTGTGAGGGTGCTTCTAGAGAGGATTAACTGGAGGAGAAGACTTGCTTTGAATGTGAGTGTCACCAGTGTCATGCAGGGTGTCCTGGACTGAGTAGAAGAGGGAAAAGCAGAATGCCACCTTAGTGCTGACATTGCCCTTTCTATTTCCTAGCCTGCCACATAGTGAACTGCTCTGCTGTGCCACATTTTCCTGCTATGATGACTCACTTCTGAATGTCTGAGCTACTATATGTTTTTCTACCTCTATGTTGTTTTGGTCAGGTCTTTTGGTCACAGCAATGAAGAACTAACCAATACAAATGGCCATGTCATCTCTGCTTTCGACTTATTAGCCAGCACTATTTATATTGCTTCATTCATGTAAGGGATTGCAGAAATGAAATGTGTTATGTATGCACTTGGAAACTGGGACACAAGGAACACTGGAGAAACACTGATAACAGCCCAACTGGCTCATCCTTCCTCCTACAGGATAGGTGTCTATCCTGGAAAACACACCAAATATATCACTCAGACACATCATCAAGGTGAAAGTACAGGGGCTTTTGGTGGTACAAGGCAGTCTCTACATCACATCATGAGGCTCAGTGGTATATCTATTAGGCATGGGTGCAACTTCTTTTGATGCTGATGGGGGGAGTGAGACGAGACTGGGTGGGGATGTGAGGATCCTTAAGTGTTGAGTGTGATTTACTAATCCTGTGCTTTATGGGGAATGAGATGATCCTGCAGCTATGTAGATAGTGAGGTGACCTTGTTTATGTAGTGACTTCCATTAGATTCAGGTGAGTGAAGCAAGTGCTTTGTTGGTGTATTGCTCCATAGTACCATAGGTTCACTGTTCAAGTGACTTTAAAAATGGGATGTTAGCCAGGTGTGGTGGAGCACACATTTAATCCCAGCATTTGGGAGGTAGAGGTAAGAGGATCACCATGAACTCGAGGCTACCCTGAGACTACATAGCAAAGTTCAGGTCAGTCTGAGCTAGAGTGAGACCCTACCTTTAAAAATAAAAACAACCACAAAAAAGGGATGTTAGGTTTTCATTGTTCTAACAAAATACCCAGATAATCAGCTTCTAGAGAGAAAAGGCTTATTTTGCTCACAATTTTGGAAATTATAGTTTATTATTGGTTAGCCCTATTGCTTTTAGTCATTTGGCAAGGCAACATATTATGGCAAAAGCATGTGATAAAGGGACCAGGGAGCTATAATTTCTTCCAAGGGCAATCATCTATGATCTGAAGTCCTCCAATTAGTTATCATCTCTTTAATACATGAGCCTTTGGGGATACTTTTTCAAACCATGTGTTATTCCATTGCTAAATTTATTATTATTATTTTTTAACATACTATGATTATTTATTCTTTGTTAAAAATAATTTTCACCAGGAACTTTAATATGTGAAGATATTGGTCTTATCTCCATCTGATCACACTCTCTGGCCCTCTTTCCCTCACCTCTATTCCACTGAGGTCCCTCTTCAGTGGAGGAATCTAATTACTGTAGGGTAATGAATGTACCATGGTTAATGGGGAGAACAATGCATTCCCACCCTATGGCTCTTACATTTTTTTTTTTTTTTTTTTGAGGTAAGGTCCTGCTCTAGTCCAGAATGACCTGGAATTCACTCTGTAGTCTCAGGATGACCTTCAATTCACAGCAATACTTCTATCCAACCTCCTAAGTGTTGGGATTAAAGACATGTGCCACCATGCCCTGCTTATATATTTTTTCCACTCTGTCTTCAGCAATGTTTCCTGAGCCCCAGAAGACATGTTTGAAGTTTCCTTTAGTGTTGAGCTCTAGGCAACCTCATATTTTGTGCTTTGATGGGTTTTGAGTCTCATCAGTGTCTAAGGCCATCTCCATGGAGAAGGTTTTATGGCTAGTAAGAAACAACATTCATAGTCAATACACCATTTTCTCTGTTCTGTTTCATTGGCCCTGCCATATGTGACAGATATGATTTATCCCATGGATTCAATCACATCAATTTGAAAAAGGTGGCATTAAAAAAGGAGATAAAAAAACTTAAATATAGCATTAAGATATATTAAGATATAATTGTGATATTCATTATGATGAATATAGAAATCAAACTGAGTAATTATTATTCAATTGGAACTTAGAATAGTTGAGTTTTTAATAGGTAAAATCAACCACTTAGCATTTAGTTCCATTTAGGAAAAAGGTTTCTATTAAAATATAAGAGGAACACTTCATGAAGATAAGGCCAAATGTGTTCTAACTGAACTAATGCAGTTTCACAAGATTTCTCATAGTTTATTTGCCAATGGAAAGAGAATTGGAGAGACATTTACTTTTTTCCTAGGGCACAAAGTCCCAAAATCATGTTATCACATAGAATCCTGGCACCACTAAATATTTTGTCTCAGTGGAAGAAAAACTAACTGAATTATTCTCTCTGGGTTCATATGCTATCATGGCAGCTTGTGGCATCAAGACATTATTTAGAGATCAAATGAGTTGCTTACACTTGGGACTGAATAAGAAGATTCAGCTGGCTGCTTGTTTCAGAATTTGCATTTACCTAATAATTTTTTTGTTTGTTTGTTTGTTTGTTTGTTTGTTTTTGAAGTAGAGTCTCACTCTAGTTCAGGCTGACCTGGAATTCACTATGTAGTCTCAGGGTGGCCTCGAACTCATGGCGATCCTCCTATATCTAAATCCTGAGTGCTGGGATTAAAGGCGTGTGCCACCATACCCAGCTCGATCTTTTTAAAAATATTTTTTAAATCTTTATTTTAGAGAGAGACAGAAAGAGAATTGGCACAATAGGACCTCAGTCATTGCAATCAAACTCCAGATGCTTGGGCCACCTAGTGAGCATGTATGACCTTGAGCTTGCCTCACCTTTGTGAGACTGGCTTAGGAGAGATCTGGAGAGTTGAACTTGGGTCTTTGGGCTTTGTGGGCAAACACCTTTACCACTAAGCCATCTCTCCAGCCCTTATCCAATCTTTGTTTCCAAATAGTAGATATTATTCATCATGGAAAACCATTGAGATACTTCATCAATGAAGTTGGTTATAGTAGCCCACTACATCATAGTGAAAAATCATGTCCATCATATGTATTTTCCTAAAACTGAGATAACAATGCTGACTGAAGTGATAATCGTGTGAGAAACTTTGTAACACCATAAAGAGAGTCAAAAGCTAGCACAATGAGTGTTACCATACGATGTCCTCAGCTGCATTATGCTATGGTAAGAAGGCATTTCTAAACGTTTGGATTTTCCTGCCTTCAGACATGTGAAACAAATTAATTGCATCATAGAATTTTGGTGAGGACACATTTCCTAGTTCATAACAAGCAATGAATAAATGGAAGTCATTATTACCATTAAGTATTTCTTATAAGAATTTATTCTTTTTTAGGTAAACAGTTTAATTGTTGGCTAGGAAATAGGCTAGTGTTTTTTATTTCTCAAGTTTGCCTCATAATTTAAGATTTTCAGGACTTTTGGCCTTTCCAACATTAAATTTGTAATATGGTCATGAAACAGCAATACTTAATGTATAAATTACTGGCAGAAATTAAAATAATGCCTGACTCATCCTTTCAAGGCCACAGTGAGGTAGTCAAACAAAGGGATGTGCCTTTTTCATGCTGGCAAAGTTGGTCGGATGCCAAAGACACTAAGGTGAAGGACTTGACTTGGTGGCACCATTCCCGAGACATTATGCCCAGCAGTCCTGTCTTCTGCAGTGATTTCTATTAATAACCCTAATTTCTGGAGTTGCAGAGTAAGTAACCTCAAAGGAACTTATCAAAGGAAACGATGAAGCCACAAGAAGAAGTTGCCTTTTCTTCCACATTTGTGATTTTGAATGTAACCACTTGAAAAATACACATTGAAGACAATGTATAGAGTTAGTACATTTATAATTTATAAATTGTCAGCCTGCCACAAGGAAAAATAACATTTCCATGGTATCTTTATCTAAATATTTAGTCTCCCTCTGAATGTCCATGAAATTGAAGCTTCCTAACAAAGCAAAACATGAAAAGAGGGCAGTATCTTAACTCAAGTTTCTCAAATTAATCTGATATGCACAGATCCTTGCAAAGTGTCCTTCTATTTCATTTTCTTCATCAAATGAAGAAAAGGATGATGATCATGAATGTACATCAGAGAAAGAAGGTATAAAAAGATCGGAAAACCCTTTTTATAACTGTCTTTGTGCACACTGAATTTTTCTTTTCTTTTTTTTTTTTTTTTTTGGTTTTGCAAGGTAGGGTCTCACTCTGGTCCAGGCTGACCTGGAATTAACTATGTAGTCTCAGGGTTTGAATAATCCTCCTACCTCTGCCTCCTGAGTGCTGGGATTTGTGCACACTGAATTTTTCTTATGAAAGGCTGAATGAAGCTCAACATGATCAAGGCTTTGGCACACCCTCCTGTTAGAGGGTCTGGGATGTTATTCCCATCTAATCGCTACAGCAGAAACAACCTATTTTGTAACACAGAACAAAACAAAACAAAAATAAGCAGAAATAAAACAACAATTGTATATCTTCCCAGTCTCTTCCTAAAAGGTCTGGAAAATAAAGGTCTCTTTGAAATTTTCAATTTTTTTTTTTTTTTTTGCTGTTAACTAGATGAGATTATGGCAGTTCACAATATATATAGTATTATAAACACTACATATGCAGAATTTATTGAGGACTTCATAGATGATGTGTGGAATCAAGCAACAGTGAGGAATTTAGCAAAAACTTTAAAAAGGGGGAGATAAAATTGTCATGAGACATAAATCACCTAAATGTCTCAGATCAAATATACAATGCCTTTTTTCTAGTTAGGATTGAGAAGGTTTTACTATAGTAGCCCCAAACTCTCAAGGTTTGGACATTAATATTTGGTTATTGATCATGGTAAGTGTCTTCTACAAGTTAGATAGCTGTGCTCTATTTTTTTCCCTTTGGGAAATGGACTATGTCATTTGGGAGTAAAGACTAAAAAGTGCCTAACACTGATATATAAATGTTCCTGTCTTGAAGTGAACTATAGCATGCCACTTGAAAGTTATTGGTCAGAAATAGTCACATGGTCCCATATAACTCAAAGAAGCTATGAAACACAATTGGGTCATGTGTCCATAAGGGGGCACTATAATGGCTCACAGGTCAATGTGACTACAAGCTGTGGTCAGACTGGCCATGCTAACATATCTGAAGAATAGGTCAATTATAATGTATGTGAAGGTCATCAGTTTAGTGACATAAAGATAATTATAGATGTGGAAAGATAATTATAGATGTGGATACTGGCAATGTGCTTTCTGAAATCCTTTCCTTTTCATTTCTTCCATATTAATTATCCTATGGTCACCAAGCAATTATTTCACAATCAGGCCCTGGTTTCTCTTTTCTGCTTGTAATAAATAAGAGAGGAAGGGGATAAACTAAAGAATAAAATGTCAAGCCAAAAGAACTAGCTTTTGATGATTTGAGAGGTTCTTATCCCATCCAGATTTCAAAGGCTGCTAAAACCAGGAAATTCACTGTTGAGCAAATGTGCTCTAGAGAAAAGGCCACATAGAAAGACCTTTCTTTGAAGAGATTAACACTCACCCATCTCAGAAAAAGACAGCCATAGAGAGGAGTTATCTTAGAGGGACCTTTTGTCCAATGGCATAATTTTCTTAATGTTTGTGGGAGGGGTATGACTTCTTGGGGAATGTTATGCCCCAGAAACATTGATAGTTTGGACTGAAAATGGACAAAGGCTATACAAAGTATAAGTTTTTAGATTCCCCTAAATTTGATAGGAAATGAGCCAATTGAACTAGTTGGCTGCCAGCATATTACAGACTTCAAGAAAAGAAAGAATGACTTACTGAGTGGAGCTGAGGACCTGGGGCTGGGGAAGCCTGAGAGTGCAGAGTAATGGGTTGTGAACAAGCACAGAGGTGTACTCTTGGGCACTGAAACCTAAAGGAATTTTCTTTCTTTCTGCTGAAGTTTGAATGTATGTGAGGCCAGTCACCCTTTAATTCCTTCTATTTTTTTCCTTCTAGTATGAAAACATGTATATCTTATCTTTGTACAATTGTGTTTTAGAAACAGACAACTTATTTTCTAGTTCACAAGTTTATGGATGGACAAAGCATTGTTCCTGTCCAAGGTGGATCATACTGAGTCTCAACATAGGTGATTTCAATGATCTAGGTGATGTAAGTGAAGACTTCTGAGTTTATAGTATTGTACTTAGAGTTGTAGTAGATTAAGACACTTGAGAAGGATAGCATGGTGCAAATGTATTTTTTATTGGGGAAAATATAAACAAAGGAGCTAGAGGGTAGGGTGGATTGAATAGTGGTTTACAAAAGAAATGTCCACTCAGAATCTCAAAATATGACTCTATTGACAATAAGATTATCTGCAGATGTAACAAAAGATCTTGATATGGGCTTAGACACTTAAAGCAATGATAATGTCCTTATAAAGGATAGAAAAAGAAAAGAGAGAAGAAGCTATGTGAAGAGGCAGCCAGAGATTAGGATTATTTCTTGGCCACTAGCCACAGAAATGGAAGAGTAAAGAAGGAGTTCTATGGTCTTTGTTCTAGTCAGTTCCACATTGCTAGGATGAACATCTAAACAAGACAAAGTTTATGAAAGAAAGGGTTTATTTCAAGTTTACGGATCCCAGGGGAAGTTACATCAATGGTTAAAGAAGCTGGCTCCCATGTGTAAGTCCAAGCAGAGAGAGACACCACCAAACAGCACCACGAGCAATCATAAATGGGAGAGAAAATAGCAAGGAACCAGCAGTCAGCAGCAGGGACAGAGCAAAACTCAGCCTGCTCTGCATGCCTTTAGGCTGGAAATCCAAAATGCCCCCAACACACCTTAGGGATGGACCCCAGGATTTGTACCCATGGCACCTCTTCCAGGCAGGTGTGTGGAAATCTAAGTTTTATAAAACACCTGAGTCTATTGGGGACATGCACACCACAGTCTTCAAAGCAAACATGCTGGCACCTTCATTTCTGCTGACATTTCTGGCCTCTAGGACTGTGAGAGAACACAGTTCTGTTTTCTTAAAAATATTTTTGTTTATTTATTTGCAAGGAGAGAGAGAGAGAATGAGAAAGGACTCTTGCTACTGCAAACAAACTCCAGATGCATGTACCACTTTGTGCTTCTGACTTTATGTAGATACTGGGGAATTGAACTCAGATCACCAGATTTTGCAAGCATGCCCCTTTAACTGCTGAGTCACCTCTCCAGCCCCACAGTTTGTTATTTTAAGCCATCAGACTTATGGTGATTTGTAAGGGTTATCCAAAAATACATAAGCTTATAGCAAATATTGGTACATGTTTGTATTCAACTTTGTACTTTTATCACAAGTAAACATTAACCATGTGTCTGATCTTTATGAAAAGAACTGTCTTAGGTGCTAGGGATATGATCATGAACAAAATATATCCCCCAAATATGCCTGACAAACAACACAATTACCACATAGAGAAATAGATACTATGATAAAGATTAATTCAAGAAACTATGGGTGCTCAGAGAAAATTTCAGGATATCAGTACCCATCTGGGAAAGGAATATAAGAACAGGTGTAAAACCTTAGAATCAGAAGAATATGGAAAGTTAGTTCAAGGGACTGTGAGTAGCTTCATAAGGTCGGAATCCTGCCTCTCATGGATGGAGGCACCAGATAATGAGGAGGTCGGTGGGGCTTAGCATGAGGACTGTTTAGATGGGCACAGGGTACCAGAGAGAGAAAATAGCTACAAGATTTCAGGCACTGAAACTGATAGAGCTCTTCTTGTGATAAAGAAAAACAAGATAAATTCAGTGATTTTAATATTTGAGCTCTATGTAGAGATAGAACACTCCATGAAGATATACAAGAATCCATTATAGTTAAGTTTTTGGATTTTAGGTAATATAAAATTAATTTCACTCAGGCAGAGGTGACACAATGTTTGTAAGTAGAAGGTTAGGAAATGAAGATAATTCTTTTAAGAAGCTTCCTCTGAAGAAGAGATACAATAGAGAAGTCACTATAAGGGGATTGTATCAGCTATTTTCTTGTTACTGGGACAAAATATGGAATTAGAAACAGTTCAGGAGGAAAAAAGATTTATTTTTAGTTTACAGTTTTGAGGGGAAGTTTATCATGGTAGGGAAAGCATAGCAGGTGCAGGAAGCTGGCATCACATTGTCACATTAGCAAGGAGAAACTCTGTAAGAATCACTGACACAAAACAGCTGACTAGAAGCAGCTTGTGGTGGGAATGGGTTTATTACAGACTTTCATGTTCAAGGGGAAGCTTCATCACAACAGGGAAAGCATCGCACAAGAGAGGCTGGGTATGACATCTTGCTACAGCAGCTGGGAAAGTAGCAGCCAGAGTGAGCTGAGCTCTGGCAAAGCAATCCTGGCTGGATCTCTCCAAAGCAACCCCAAGTGATACAACCCCTTTGGGCCTCATGCTCAAACTGCCACCAGCTGGGGGCTGAGTATGAGGCTTCATTACAAACACATGGCTATGGGGGAATATTTCACATCCAAACTACTACAGAAGTAGAAAGGGAATAGCAAGTGGGGAAGGACTATAAAATCTTTATGCCTGACATCAGTGACTAGTTGCAGTCAGCCCCATGCTGCTGGGATGAACCTAAAAACCAGACAGTGTATGGAAGGAAGGAGTTTATTTGAAGCTTACAGATGCAGGAGATGTTCCATTGATGGTGGAAGAAGCTGGCTCCATTTCACAGATCCACACAGAGAGACATAAAAACCACCACCCACTACAACACAAAAGCAAGCACAACAACAGGAAACTGGCAGCAAGCACCCACACCTTTGGCTGTTCTCTCCACACCTTTTGGCTAGAAAACTAGATCTGCCCCTAGTGATACCTTCTCTAGCCAAGTGACTGGAAACAAATTAAATATATATATATAGCTGAGTCTGTTGGGGACATAATTCAAACTACCACAGTGACATACTTCCTCCAGCAAGACTCTACCTTCTAAAGGTCCCAAAACCTTTCTGAACATTCCCCCCACTAGGGTCCCATATTCAGACACATGGGTCTATGGGAACTTTTTACATTTAAACTACCACAGGGTTATTAGTTAAGAATGGGTTTATTATGCAAAACAGTTTCAAACAACATTCCCATATAGTGATTACTGGTCAAAAGAATGAGATCTGAGTCTTATCTCTGGGACTGGTGGAGATATAACATTCAAAATTGCCTAAAAGATCAAAAGGTCACTGTATAGCTAGGGACTTTATGGTCAGGAACAAAAACGCTGTTATCCCTTTCTCTAGGAGGAAATCAAAACAGTCCTGTCAATCACCTTAGGAAAACTCTCAGAAAAGCTGTCTGTTCTAGAAACTTTAAGAAACAATAAAGCCTATGTAACGATGTTAGTTTTCATAATGCTCTCTCTGGTTAATGCACTCTCGGCACTGGAGAGTGTTTCCCCCCACAATGGTCCCTTTGGTCATTACCTGCTGTTACCCTTGATAGTTCCTCATATTATTTCTGTAATGCACTCTGCTTGTCTTTTATGCTATGTTATGTCTTGTCTAAATTCATCTGATGAAGATCATAAGGACCTGAGGGGAGGGCAGAGTGAGATCCTAGGAATAGTGAGACTGAAATATATCACAACATTCACTACAGAAGGCAGCCAGCCTTGACATGGTCATTTGACACTAAAATAACTGCAACTTAAAATAGTTACTACTAAATAACCAAAACACTAAATGCTAAAATAACATTCATTGGCACTAAATTGACCACTAAAGTGGTGTGGTTGTCAATCCATTTTATGAGCCACTGGGAAGGTGTGGTACCTTTTCCATAACTATTGTTAGAGGACTTTCTGGATACCAGGAAAATGGTCTTAGAGATGAAACTTTTTATTTTTTATTTTTAGAGAGAGACACAGAGAGAGACCGACAGAGAGAGAGGGGGAGGGAGACAGATAGACAGTGGGCGCCCCAGCAGTCTCTCAGCTGCTGTGAACGAAATCCAGATGTGTGCTCCCCCTTGTGGGCAAGTGCAGCTTTGCGCCCTTGCGTCACTTTGCATCTGGCTAAACGTGGGACCTGGAGATTGGAACTGGGTTCTTAGGCTTAGGAGGCAGGCGCCTTAACTGCTAAGCCATCTCTCCAGCCCTAGAGATGAAACTTTTAATGCCCAAACTGGAATAACCCCAAATCAATTGAGATGGTTACTCTTCTAACATTAAAAAGAGGTCCCCTTACTTCAAAGGTATTGGTGCCATTTTCTGGTAGGTAAGTATTATGGTAACCTTCTCATTACTGGGACAAAGCACCTAACCAAAAGCAAGTGATGGGAGGAAAAAATTTTTTTTTGGATTACAGACTTGAGAGGAAGCTTCATGAAGGCAGGGGAAAGCATGGAATCAGCAAAGGCTGGACATTGCCTTTGCCACATCAGGTGGCAAGAGGCAGCAGGAGAGTGAGCCAAGTTCTGGCAAGGGACAGCTGGTTATAAGACCCTTAACCCCATACGAAGAAACAGTTCCTGCTGCAAGGTTCCACTTCCCAAATTTCCACTGGCTGGGACCAAGCATCCAAAACATCTGAGTTTATGGGGGACATCTGATTCAAACCACCTCAGTGAGTACATATGGAGAAACACCCCTGTCTCACTTCTCAGTCTTGTGTAACTATCCTTACTCACTTGAGATTCTGCAACAGATTTCCCAGGTAAATCTTTCTTTCTTTACTCTGTTTCTCCTTCTGCCTTACCACACGCCCTCCTATAGCATACTGAAGCCTGGTTCATTACCTTAGAGGCTAAAGTTAACAGCATTTTCTGATACCCAGCTTTCCAACACAGAAGAATAATTAAAGTAATTATCTGAGCAGCCTAGACAAATGAGGTCATGGTTCTTGTCAGTTTGAATCTAGCAGAAACAAGGGTGGGGCATGAATAATCTAATCATTGCCTCTTTCTGTGCATATAGATGCCTGCAAAGGAAGGTGATGTCTTTATGATCCATAGATTTTGTAAAATGCTCCAGTTGAGGCCAATCAGACAGAAACTTTCCCAAAATCCAGCTCCTTCCCTCTGAAGAATCTGAATATAAGAAGATTTGGTGAGATCTCTAACATCATCTAAGAGGCCCTGGCTAGAGCTCTAACATCATCTTTGTTTACTTCTTTGCATTTGTTAACGAAGTAATTATTCCTCAAAGATCTGCCTAAAAATGCTCCTCAATACTTGAACTTCCCTCCATCACTGATTAGTTATAAACCCTCTCCCTCCACTGGGGGCCAAAGTCTTAATGGAGTGTGACTGTCTTAGTGTGGGGCCTTGTTTGCCAACATTGCTATTACATACATTCCACCAGCTCCTTTCATCTGTTCCCTGGCTTCTGGCTGCTTATGTTTACCTTTTTTGTTTAATTTTATTTATTTATTTATTTATTTTTGGAGAGAGACACAGAGAGAGACAGAGAGAGAGGAGAGGAAGACAGATAGAGATGGGCATGCCAGCAGTCTCTCAGCTGCTGTGAATAGAATCCAGATGCATGCGCCTCCTTGTGGTCAAGTGCAGCATTGCGCCCTTGCATCACTTTGCATCTGGCTAAACATGGGACCTGGAGATTGGAACCGGGTTCTTAGGCTTAGCAGGCAGGCTCCTTAACCACTAAGCCATCTCTCCAGCCCTATGTTTACCTTTTGATTATCCCCTTCTCCATTCATGGGCCTCCCCTTTCACTGCAGGTGCACAGTGTGCAGGAGTCACTGGAGCACTGGCATCTTTCTGTCCACTTGAGTGAGAGGCTAGGTTTCGCATAACAAGTTCGTTTTCTCGGGGCCCACTCTATCTGAAGAGCCTTGCTTGCAGGAAAAAACAAAAAGCTTAAATCAGGATTTCTGTGTATGCTGGTTTTCTTTAGGATATAAAAATTTTAATATCTCCATTGGTCTTTGTCTCAGGGGAAGTTAATTTTACTTTAATAGCCTGCTGTATGAATGTTCCCATTTTCATGTTGTTCATTTTAATTAAATTATGCTCACTAGCAAATTCAAAAAGTTTCTGCAAAGTTTCAGACATGTACACAAGAAAGAAAATCAGAATAGCATACACATGTTTTTCTGAATAGTATTTGAGCCACACTCAACTGTGCCATGACTTGTAGGTACATTTTTAGAACACAGAAGCATTTGCAAGGAAAGAGTCACAAGTAGAGAGAAAACACTTCATAGCAGGCTCATGTACCATGCATCCTGTCATATATGGGCTGATCAGCTAATGCAGTCTGCACAGAACCTTCTGGAAGAGGAAGAGGCTGCTATGGGAAAATGGAAGGATTTTCCTTTGGCAATGGGAGACCTTCAGTTTGGTGGAGAGGACAGAGGCAGAAACATTCAGAACTGCTGGCTGGAACTCTGGGCAATGTTTTTTTTTTTTTTTTTTTTTTAATGCTTGGGATTGTTAAAACAGACTTACCCAGTGTTCGTTAATGGTGACTAGACCTCACAAAGCCCAACAGTACTTGATGCTGTCTGGGATTCCAGCCCTTGGCATTGCAGACATGTTAGAGAAAGCCAATTTGTTTACTGCCAGGGATGTTCTCCGAACCAGGCAAGGGTCCTCCCTTCTGCCTTTCTTCACGGTTTTAATTTGTTTAGCAGTGGTTTGCAAACCAAATTCCCACAGAGCAATGTTCTACATTTCATGACTAAAATGTTGAGTGCTAAAGTGTTCTATCTCTAAAATAGAATAATGGAAGTTTCATCTCAATTCACAGAGAAGACAAATACACAAAATGGATTGAGTTCTGAGGAGATGGCTCTGTGAGGAAAGGTGCTTGCTTGCAAAGCCTGTGCCCTGAGTTTGATTCCTGAATCCTTACATAAAGCCAAATGCAAAAAGTGGTGCAAGCATCTGGCGTTCATTTGCAGTGTGTGTAAAAGACTCTGTCATGCTCATACACAAAAACAAACATGCATGAATAAAGAATTAAATAATACATTGATACATGATTTCAGAAATTTCTCCCACTAGTGTTTACTTTCCTTCAAAACATCAGTAAAAAGCTCATGAAAATAAAAATTAAGAATTATTTATTAAGGTGATTGAAAGCATGCTTCTTGGACTACTAATACTGTCACTTAGATGGGTAATTTAATCTACTGCTTCAGCTCTATCATTTATAAAGCAAGAATATACAATAAGTCAGGGCATGGAGTAGTGCTAAATTAAGTAATTTGTGTAAAAGCCTCAGTATAGTTATGTGCACATGTTAGAACTTCAGAAATGCTTATCACTTTTTACAAAACAGATATTTCAGATGCACGAAAAATAAATACAAATGATTCAAACAGGAAAGGAAGAAATCACATTATTCCTATTTTTAGATGACACTTAAAAGATCCTAAAGGCTCCAGAAAATTCTTCTTTTTTATTAAGTAGAATCTTTGTATGACCACATCATGTGTTGGTACCATCATTTCCCCTCCTCCCTGCCCCCATTCCACCGGGCCCTCCTCAGTGGAATTGCTGATGTTCACCATGGGGTTATGAGTTATGAGTTGTCAGAGCAGCAGTCAGTTGTGAGGGAGGGGCAATGCCTTTGTATATTCCCTCCCACCCTGTGACTCTTATAATCTTTCTGCCTCCTCTTCCACAAAATTCCCTGAGCCTTGGTGGGTGTGTTTTAAGTCTACTTTAGTGCTGAGCTCTTAGCAGTTTCTGGATTTCTGCTTTGGTACATTTTGGGTATTCTCAGTGTCTGTCTCCATCACCCTCATACAGGTTTGTCAGGTTTACCTTGGAAGCAGCACTCTTGCTCATCTTGCTAATTCCTCTGTGGTTTCACCTGAGCCCTAGCTGATGTGCAAGGGGTGGTTCATCTCCTGCCAGAGAATAAGCTATCTTTTCTTGTCTTATTGATAGATTTTGGTTGTCCTTGGTTCTCACTGCCTTCTAAAAAAGAAAAACAGATTCTCCAATCAACAGTGAGATCAGCATGGTTTAAAGCGAATGAGCATTGTTAATTTAGAGAGATTTTGATGGCTATAGCCTCTTTTTTGGCCAAAGACTAGTGGGAGCTTTTCATTGGAGTCCATAATCTTGGATTATATATAGGATTCTGACTTGGTTCCCAGTTCCAGCTATGGGTTCCTTCCCACTGAGCAGATCCCTTTCCCAATCAGAGAGCCATTGGTTACCCACCAAGGCTGTGTGCCACTATTGCACAGGTGTGTACATCTTGTGTTGTACAAGGCTGGTTGCTTTTGTATATAAGTGTCCCCTGCTTGCTCACAATGTTGTTGGCCATTTTCCCCAGCAGCTCATGTAGTGCTTTGCAGCACTAGATGGACTACCCATCTGGGAAGTGGCTTCCTTCCAGATTCCAGCTGGATGTTCTGTGGTGACAACGTGTGGAGTCTTCAGCAACAGGATATAACTTTTTACTTCCGGCTTGTAATCAAGAGTTTTGACAGAAGCCTGTCTTGTTTTGGGGACCTTGAAGAACTCTCAGATCAATAGCTCAATGTGGATTTTAGCAGATATTTGGTATTGAGGGTTATAAGACAGAGTCAAGTGTTTTAGGGTTAGGCTGCAGCCCACCCTCTCCAGGGCCCTTCTCACCAGATCATCCTTCCATACTCCCGTTTAGGGTTATATCTTTTAGTCTGCTATCCAGGAGGAAGTTTTCTATAGTATGATTTAGTTTTGTGTGTATCTCTCCCACCTTCCCATTTCCTTCTCCCCAAACCCTTCCATCCCTATTATCTGTCTCTCAAATTGCCTGCTTGCAACTCAAGGTCTTCAAGTTTAAGAACCACAGATGAGAAAGAACATGTGGCATTTGTCTTTCTGTGATTGTGTGAGTTTAGTTAGTATGATCTGTTCCAAGCCATCCATTCTCCTATAAATTTCATGTCATTTTTTTCTTACTTCTGAGTAGAATTCCATGGTGTATATGTACCACATCTTCATTATCCATTTATCAAACGATTGATTCCAGTTTTTAGCTATTGTGAACTGAGCAGCTATGAACATAATTGAGCAAATTTCTCTGCGCTCATAAGAGGCTCCAAAGTAACAGGATACAAAATCATCATTCAAAAATTGGTAGTCTTCCTACGTAACAACAAACTTGCCACATTAGATCACCTTAGTAAATTCTTCTCAGATTCCCTGAGTTTGTAAACAAGTATTCACTGAGTAGTGAATAAGAGGTCTATACTCTGCTGGGAGCTTTAAGGATCAACAATCAATAAAGGAAACGATATATGTTGTGGTCCTGATTTTAAGGACATTATGATCTAGTCAAACAGAAGAAACAAATATTAAAAAATTAAAAGCAATATACATGTAGGGCCTATTAGGTGAAACCATTGTTGTCTTGGTGCATAATATAATATAGGAAGGTATAAGATGCTCAGGCCTGGGGCAGCATGAGGGAAGGCCTTTGTCAAAGAGGGACATGAACTGAGCACAGATGAAGGCATTTGGAGATATTTAGTCAATGGAAAGCTCATCCGTTTCATATCACTCCCAAGTTGAGTTGAGACCAAGAAAGCACGACAAAGGGAAACCAAAAGGCAGAGCCTCAAGCTTAAGTCTTAGCACAAAACATTCCTTTCTTTATACCAAAAGGTGGGAATGCTGGCAAACGCAAAAGAAAACATTGTAAGTGAAGTTGACTCTAAGGCTGCATAAGAAAATTCTAAGTAGGCCAGGCATGGTGGCGCACGCCTTTAATACCAGCACTTGGGAGGCAGAGGTGGGAGGATTTCCGAGAGTTCGAGAGTTCAAGGCCACCCTGAGACTACATAGTGAATTCCAGGTCAGCCTGGACTAGAGTGAAACCCTACCTCGAAAAACTGGAAAAAAAAAAGAAAAGAAAATTCTAAGTGCTTTGATTGACTTGGAAGAGAGAAGGATATACTGGGGTGACCTGCCTCAGTGAAATTCTCATGCATGTAATTCTGTCTCACAATTAGGGAAAAATATGAGATAAATTAAATCAGTTTATCTCTGTAGGTCACATTTTTCAATTATGACCAACCTCTGAATCTAATGTTCAAATTTTATTTTGCTTTTCAAGCAGTTTACTTTTGAGAAAATCATTGTGGCTCTCTCTTTGGGAAGAATCCTTTCTTTTACCAAATCCAACACTGTTCTGCAAATGTGGAGTCATCATTTAGTCTTATGGTCCTTAGAAGTTAGAGCAAGCAAGTACTACTTTAGCTGAGATTTCAGTATGCACTGTGGTAGCTATTAACAACTTGTGTTCTGAAGAATGCAAGATACTACTGGTTATTTGGAAATCATTGGCAGTCATTCTTCCTAAGTCTTACTACCGATTTTGCAATGGCTAATTCATTCTGTTTCTCATACCCATTCTGACTCAAAGGCTGCATATAATACATACAATAACATTCAGCCTCCCCTTGGTTTCTGACATGCTCAGGTTAAGCACAGTGATCACAATTTCCATTTCCTGGCACCTCTGGGAGTGTATCCTCCAAATACATTGGAGCACTGGAACAAATATATGGCAACAGACCATGCGAGGAGTTTTTCATGATATATTAGATTCTTATTTGGCCAAATTCGTGTGCTGGAACTGATTTGGAAATAATGTTTTCTTTTTTTTCCTGCTTATATTGGAGTAATTTCCTGTTAACTAATACTGTGTTTTAACTTTGGTTTTTGTATATTTTAGTACAAATATCCAGGGACAAATTCTTTATTGAGTACATTTGAGAGACAAAGCGCTTATTTGATCTGAAATGTCTTTCCTGACTTTCTTTGAAGAATTAAATTTACATAAGACTGTGATCCTGGTTGGGGGAAAGTTGTCTGTTTGCATTTTAAGTTACCATATTGTTCTTAAGAAATGATATTTGTCTTGGATTTTAGCAATTATATCACAAGCCCAGACTTCGAAGTCAGGTCAAGGCAGAAGGCAGAAGGCAGCTGGTAGATGCAGGTGGGCCTTGGAGTAGTTATAGCCCAGCACAGGGCCTAGGCACAAATTAGAAGATAACGTCCACTGGACTGGACCCAAGAGGTCTCACTTGCTGTGATGCTTTAAGACTATCCTCATGAATAACAATTTGAGAAAATAAGACTTCATCCCTCTCTGTTCAGGGGAAAAACAATCACCAAATGGGAATTGGATGAAAACTAAATATTTGCCTCAAACATCTCCAAGATGACTTTGAAAATTCTCTGCATATTGATCAGATGAATAGCTTAATATATGTTTAATGTTATAGGAAAGTAGCAAATTCTATGGCTAGTTCATGTACATGATTCTCAAATCATAAGAAAAAATCTATATTAATTCAATAAAATTGAGAAACTATTGGGTGGGAGTATGGATGGATAAAGGGAGCTAGAAGAGACTAATGAATGTTTCTGATTCATCTGAATGAATTTCATTAGAAACTCTGATAAGCAAAATGCAGTTTCAATGAGGCTATGATGTGGCTTAGAAACAGAATTTAACATGTTGAATGTGATAGTCCTGAAGGGTGAGGTAATATTAAGCTGAGCTAAGCCTCTGGTTTTTTTTTTTTTTTTTTTTTTCACTCTTAAGAAGTCTAACCAACATGCTTAAGTCCTCTAAGTAAATCAGATGTGCTGTTTGTCTTCATTGCCCCAATAGGCTGCTATTTGGAACAAATTCACTGTGGCTGTATTGATGATGCCAGCACAGACTAGAGAAGCTTATACTCTTTTACATTAGAAAACATGTTATAGAATTTTCTAGTCCAAAGTATCTAACCAAATATGCCTTGGCAGAGCTGGTTTAAAATTCTATGCTGTAGGGAGTTTGGAAAGATTAATAATCCTTTTTGGGGAAACCTGAAATTTATAAACACTTGCTCCTTCACTGGGAGGAGCTTGAGGTTTGGTTTCACAAAACTTGCATTCAAGTCTTGGCTTTAGTCTACATAGCTTTGGGGGAAAAATACACATCAAACAGGTTGGTAGAAGAACTATGGTTTCATTCAGTGGTAATAACCCTGTACCGGACACCTTCCACCAGAAGCAAGCTGGCTCTTGGAAAGGAAGATGAATTTGCACTGGACTCTTGATTTCAGTGCATATTTGGGGAATAAATGAAGTGACAAGTGAATGAAGCTGGTCCTGTGTAAGCCAGACTCACAAGGTGATTCAAGTGCGCAAGGTCACACATGTGCACAAGGTGGCACGTGCATCTACAGTTCAGTTACAGTGGCTGGAAGCCCAGGTGCACCAAGTCTCTCTCTCTCTTTTTCTCCTTCACGCACACACAAAATTGACAACCCCACCCCCATCAATTTGCAACTATCCAAGTCCTTTCCCAAGTCCCACTTCTTCCATTAAACCTTCTCTCATCAGACCTGTAGCCATCACTTTCTAAGTTTTGTGTTTAAACATGATCTTTTCTCACTCTTAGGTGTCTCTTTGCTCTACCTACATAGATTTTGGGCTGTTGGACTATCAGAAATCTATTTTTTCATTATTCCCATATGCAGCCAATTTTGTGCTGCTACCACAAAGTGTTGTTAATAAATGTGCTGACCAATTGGCTGAATCCTTGCCTGATGACAGCAAGCATCCTATGGTGGCTGATGTGCTAGAATGTGATCAGCTGCTGTGCATTAAACTGATAAATGTGATGGTGTGAATGTTATGTGTCATTAATGTTGAAAATGTATACTGAAAACTTCTCACCTTGTGAAATTAGCTCCATTTATGAGGGTTCTTTGTATTTTTATTTTCTAATTACCTTTTATGATACCAGATTTTGATTTGTACCAAAAAGTATTCATGGAACATTGTCATCAGATGAAAACCTCTGAGACATGTTAAGTTCTTTAACATTCTGGAATACACTAAGCTTAAAGTCCATTAAAGGCTTGATCTTTTACAGTACTTTTCATGCTTACTCAGTAGTGATACTGCTAGATGCTGTTAATGGGTATTAAGGAGCATTCACTATAGACTAGGAGCTGTGTTATCTATCAGGGATTCAAAGATACGCTTGACATAGTCTTCACCCCTATTAAACTTATTGTCTGGCAATGGGAACAAGATTTTAATTAAAACATTGTGGCCAAGCCTGGTGTGTGTGGTGGCATGCACCTTTAATCTCAGCACTTGGGAGGCAGAGGTAGGAGGATTGCCATGAGTTCAAGGTCATTCTGAGACTACAGAGTGAGTTCCTGGTCAGCCTTGACTAGAGTGAGACCCTACCTTGAAAATCTAAAAACAAAACAAAAATAACATTGTGGCCAAAACAGTTATGTCTGTACATAGTATTCTGGCATTGTCCAGGAAGTCTTCCTAACCAAGACTGGGATAGACTAAGAAAAACAAGGAATGGAGACCTAGAAGCAGAGGAGACCACAAGCAGGGGACACTGGAAGGCACTGATGTCTTATTAGGAATTTGAACTTAAGCCTATGTACTATGAGGATCATGGGAAATATAAGTATTAAAGTCAAAGAATCTCATGTTATACATAACTCTGGGTAGTTGGATCTAAAGGAGACAAGCAAGATGGAAGCAAGACAGAAAAGACTTGATAAAAGCTATTGCAATAATTTTGCAGCGGTGCAGGGAGTAATGATCTCTAGCTACTTTCTATGAAACTGTAGAGACTCTTGGGCATTGGAAGGCACTTCATTCATTCTGTGAATAGTTATATAGTTAATGAACACCTACTACATCTTCTATACTACCTACAAAGGGATAAACAAAGAGAACATTTATTTAATCCCTGACCAAACAAGAAAGTGTAGAAGTGTGACTAGGGTCATGAAGTAGGTATAACCAGTTCCATGGGAGCACCAGTGAGGGGCTATTCATCCAGCTTGCATAGGAAATACAGCCCTGAGAGTCACCTGGGGACAGAAGGTGAACATGGAGAGGCATCAGTCTTCCTCAGCAGAAAGGATGAATTTCCTAAAGACGAGATTAGAACTAAGGAGCCTGGGAAGCAGTGAAAGGCAGTCATAGATGAATAAACAAGTCCAATCCAAGAATTCTTTAAGGGGTGAAGATTAGAACTACTGACCCAGAACATAAACACATGCACATATAAACTCACTCAAGAGGACTTCAGGGCAAGTCAGGGTTCAGTTAAGGTGAAGAGGTTAAGCAGGGAGAAAAGTTACAAATATTTGTGGATATGAAGGTATGAGAAAAACAGTTTAAGGATACATACTGATTGAAAGACTATAGAATATTGGAAATAATAGTTTAATAAAAAGGATGTTACCTAGATCTAAGCAACTAAGTGATAAATGATTATCTATCATCTATCTATCTATATCTGTCATCTATGTATCATCATCTGTCATCTATCTATATATCATGTTCATCATTATCTTCATCATCTATCTGTCCTGTGTTCATGTGCGTGTGTGTGTAAAGCATTAATTGGCCCTCAGGTTTCAAATGAGCTTTGATGCTGAATTTGGTAGTCATGGTGCTTGAGCCATAGGTAGGGGAGAAAAAGTCCCACTAGCAGTTCATGGCATGATGTAAAGAAGGCAGCAAAGCAAAGTCTTCACTAGAATCTCAGGATAGCACAAAATATACTCGAATACCATGCCTTGAACTGTGATTCTGAATTCTGTCCCAATGTGTAAGGATAAATCCCTAAAAGGGAAACTCAACCAGTCTGATTCTTTGTTTTTCTCACTTGTAAATCCCACACTTGAGTTGGAATTCTGCTCAAATGTGAATATACATACATATATATATATCTGAGGAGGAAACTCAACCTCTTGGATTCTCTTTTATAAAATGGGGATAATAGTAGCTACCTTTGAAGTCTACTGTGAGCATTCAATGAGGTGTATGTAAGCTGTAGAGTGAAGGACCTGACTCCGTGTATGTGCAAAAGTCATTAATCATTGTCATTCTCATTATCAGTTATATTTATTTTGGGTCACAGGAGAAGCAAATACCTGTAATCTTAAGAGATAGAAAGTTGTTCTGACATCACTCTGGCCAGTGTGGACCAAAGGTGCCCATAATGTCAAACTACCTCAATGGCTATAGAGAATGGTTTACTGAGGAAGGACCTCAAGGCTACCACTACTGTCAACTTCCTTACCTTTTTAGCTTTAGTAAGTGAGATGTTTGTAGTGTCTAGTAGAAGCACAATATTTCCTTTGCTTAATTAGGTGTCCAGATTCCTTTATTGCAATGAAAGGTAATGAAAAATAATTTATGAGTCCAGAATCTGTCATAACTACAAATGATTGATTTGGTTTATGATGCAGAGAACCTGCACTCTGAAAACACATCATACAGTGAGATGACCTAGAGTTTTGATGACCAGCCCACTGCATTTCTGCTAATGAACTGAGTGTTCCAGGGCTTAATCAACTGAGGAGAATGGTTGGAGCCTATTGAGCTTGCAGATTCTGTAGGCAGAAAAGTTTCCTGGAGTACACCGTAAAGATAAACAAGGCTGTGACTCTGTGTGGACAGCCAGAACAATTGTGGAAGTTGAGGGGGTCAAGCAAAGACAATTACTGTCTCTGTTGTCAGAGTCATTCCGCTTACTTGGGTTCAACTGAGTTCATGGAGCTGAGAGTTTGCTATTCAGGAATCATTTTAGAAGGCAGACAGGGACAGAGCTGCAGCTGCAATGCTGGATCTCTGCTTTTTACTGTGGTGGGCGTGGCTATGCTGATAGGGATGAGCAGAGTAGCATCACCATGATTGTCAGACCACTCATCTGGCTTTTTAAAGCTCAGACAGCATTCTGCAGATTGCCTCACAACACCATCTATCTTTTCAAGGGCAATATTAGAATAAATCTGTGAATCACTCCTTCCTCTTGTGCAATAGAGCTTGAGCCAGATGTGGTGGTGCCATTAATCCCAGCACTCGGGAGGCAGAGGTAGGAGGATCACTGTGAGTTCGAGGCCACCCTGAGACTCCATAGTGAATTCCAGGTCAGCCTGGGCTAGAGTGAGACCCTACCTCTCAAAAAAAAAAAACAAACAAACAAACAAACAAACAAACCCAAACAAAACCAACAACAACAAAAAAAAAAAAAGAAGAAGAAGAAGAAAAAGAAGAAAAGAAAGAGAAAAACAGCAGACTTGAGCACACCATTTCTCTTTACTTGGGGAGAAGCCTCAACTCCACGTTGGCCTCAACAGAAACAACTGGGCTTTGGAAACAGCTAGATGTGGATACAAAGTTCATTACCACTAGCCGTGGGCACCTTGGGCAGGTTATCTACTGCTTCCAGAACCTTCTACCCCAACTATAAAATGACAGTATGCTCACCTGTCTGGAGAAGCTGAGTATTACCAGAACTTGCAATGCCTGTGCCTTCTTCTACCTTCACCTTACTAAACCCATGGGCAGGAACCTTGTCAAGCCAGGATCCTGCAGTCTTTTATTTTATATTTTTTAAAATGGCTATAGGCACATAGCCTAAGTAGGCCTCAAATTCAGCAATCTTCCTGCCTCAGCCTCTGAGAACACTAGGGATACAGACGTGTGTCTTAGCCTACTGGATGTGCTAGGACCAAAGCCTCAAGGACATTTGTTTCAGAACTCCTGGGTTTGCTGGGATCACACACTTGTGTCTCAGCCTTCTGAGCGTGCTGGGATTAAAGACTCAGTCTCCTGGGTGTGCTGGGGTCACACACTTGTGTCTCAGCCTTCTGAGCGTGCTGGGATTAAAGACTCGGTCTCCTGGGTGTGCTGGGGTCACACACTTGTGTCTCAGCCTTCTGAGCGTGCTGGGGTTAAAGACTCAGTCTCCTGGGTGTGCTGGGGTGACAACGTGTTACTGTATGTGAATAAGTCATGTCTTGCATTTTGATCTAGCCCTGGCACTTGCTCAGTGGTGTTTTGAGTAAGCTTTATACCTCACCTGGGCTCCTACCTCAGAGCTGGAGTCCAAAGACACAGGCTCTCCCCCAGGAGCTGGAGGACCACCTCTGACCCCTAAGGTTTGCTCAGGTACCTCTGCTGTGTGCAAAATCCTTCCTCCGTTACCTGTTCTGGCACCATCTGTTCACTGGCCCGTGGTGCTCCTCCCAGCTCTGAAATCACACGAGATTTCCTGTGTGTTTCACTCTCTGGGAGCTTCATTGTATGCACCCTTCTTACCAATCAACCTTTCCAGGCATTAGTTCTTGTCTCCGTACCCACAACAAAAATCTTTGTAAGAAAAGGAAGGTGCTGTATGTTCTCTGCCTCCTTCTGTTTGCACAGAGAACATTGTAGGTGATTGTAGGTGATCTTGTTGAATTTGCAGTCGCACTGGTGCCATTCTGGGAAGGGCTGATTTCACAGTCTCATTTGTTTACCTTTTCTTAGTTTTTCTATCCTTCTGCACGGACTTACGATTCTCAAGGTTTACCTTTGTTCAGGGAGAACTAAGAAACCTCCCTCCCCATGTGGATTTACGTCAAGCTCTCCTCCAGCAGAAGTGGTTCTGATTTACACTGTGAGAGATTTTCAGTTCCTTCTTCCTGTAAGCCAGTGGGCAGAACCAATCTGGATGACAAGTGCTCTTGTGGAGGGGGACAAGAAGGTGTGACTCAGAGCATGTTTGGTTTCCAAGAACATACTTCCATGGGGGTAATGGCTAATGAGCTCACCTCTGATTCTGCCAACAAAAGAGTTCCCAGAGAGAAAAGTTAATGGATTGATTAATGTGATTCTTGTACTGGGATGGCATCCACATTCATAAAGCATACCACATATGTGATGCTGGGTCGTAGGACGACATTTCAAGATAGAGACCCCCCAGCCATCTCAGACACCTAGTCAAGCCAAGCCACTTCACTCCAAGTGCATTTTTAGATACGTGAAATAAAGAAAATATTTACCCTTGTGTCAACAGTGTTGACACACAAAATGCTTGCAATGGTAGTGTGATTATTAATGATTTTGTTGAAGCCTCTAAGTAGAATTTCTTCTTTTCTTCTCCATGTACAGAATTCCTCTCTGCCAGTCAGGTGTGATGGTGCACTCCTGTAATCACAGCATTTGGGAGATGGAAGCAGGAGGAATACAACTTGAAGACCAGTCTGGCTTTTACAATGAGACCGTCCGGACAAACCCAAACACCAGCAGCAAAGTCAAGCAAAATGAGCAGCTTTACCTTGACGGGGTCAACTGGTCACTGGCTTCTGCAAGAATCCTCTCCCTGTCCTTCTAGTTTCTTCTGGGCTCCTGTTATACTTTGGTCATGTTCTGATGACACTATTTTCTCTCACAATTAATTTTGAAGCCTATTTATTCTGTGTCATCTATTCAGCTAATGCCCTTTACCCCTCTGTCCCCAGCCTATTTGGGAGTTAGACAACATGGCTTGATCTCATCTTCACCAAGTGCCTCGTACTGTGGTAGCTGCTCAGCTATTCATGCCAGTATGGCTCATGGTTCATAAAAGCACCAAACTGACATTCATTTGTGTATGATGGTGACATATACTTTCTGAACGTGTGACAGCTTATGACTGTGTGTTTTCCAAACTCACATATCACTAGTGAATAGTTTCCAAAGGGGCAAAATTAATGATTATCATTGCTAAGAGATACTGACAGAAGGTCAGAGGTGGCATTAAACCTTTGGCAGCCAGAGCATCGCCATAATACCTTGCCTCTTGATAGCCTTATAATTGTCAAAGTGCTTTGACAAATTTCAGCGATTGTTCAGGACTCTGATGGGTCTTTGTAATAAAAACTTAAAACTAGCCATCAATCTAGATTACTTTTTTAGCATTTATCTACCCCACTATATACCTTCTTAAGCACTGGAAATCTACCAGCAAGTAAGAGAAACAGGAAACTTGCCCCAAGTGTCGGGAAAGTGAAGACCCAGAATACCGAGGAGGCTAAGAAAGGGCTTCATATTCGGAAGTGGGTAGGAAAGTGTTCTAAGGGAACTGAGTCTAAGCCTGGCTCTGAAGTTGAACTTGAGTAAGGGGAAGAGGAGGGGTAAAGAAGAGATTTCCAGAGACTGCCTTAGATATTAGTTTCTCACTGGCCATATGACAGGCCGAACATCTGTGCTGTTTTCTCTGGGAATGGTGAGAGACATTGGAAAGAGCAGGTAATTCTGCATATTAAATTACAACCCACTAGGCAGCTGGTTAGATGAAAGGGTCTGGTTTTTATAATCGCATTCTTTCCATGAAGTAACCATATGGTCACCTTTTAGCTGGAACCCTTTCCTAGGGCTGAGCTGCTGGCAGCCAGTTACTGCTTTTGTCCTCTAACATTTGGTAGTATTTTCTCTTCTGATGATAAGCACAATTTTTTTTTAATTGGGGAAGGCAGAAGAGTGTAGATAAAAATAAAGCAATAATACATAATAATGCTATCACACAGAGAATATCATAACTGCATTTTGCAATATTCCTATCCAGCATTTGTCACTGATACACAGTCATTTACTCACACTGGTGACTGAGTGTCCTCTGAGTGTGTAGGTCTGCCTTAGGTGAGGAGAGGAAGGGGGTCATGCAAGGGTGGATTCAAGTACATAGAAAACCCAACAGTATGTCATAAATACATTGTTAAAGTGATATTTTGGTTGGTTTTCAGTTTTTAAGGATATTCCATTTTATGGTTCCATGAAAATCTGGCCTGTGTATGAATATACTATTATTTCTTACAATGACTTTAAGACAGGTGTATTTACTCCTGACAATGACATTTGAAGCAGGTGTATTTTCACGTATTCCCGCATCTTTGCTTTACAAAGGAATAAGCCAAGTAGTAGAGAAGTAAGAAGTTAATGTGTAGGGGATGGCACACCACAGGGGTTCTACAAAGGGCTCTACCCACTCAATCCCACTGACTCTGGACTCCAGGAAGGTAACGAGATTCGGGGACCAATCTATAATATGGTTTAACTAAACAGACATTGTGTAATCTAAATTAATTTAGAGACTTTATAAGGAGGGTAAATGCCATTGGCCATAGGGCCTCTGTTCTGTTGGTTACCATGATGTGCATGACTGTTTGGGTATGGACTGCCTAGTGTATTTCATCTGACTAATAGAAGAACAGACTCTGTAGGCTGAGAGCTGGGAGGGGGTCCAGACAAACAGATGAAAGCCTTGAAAAAATATGCAGGAGAGGCGGGCATGGTGGCGCATGCCTTTAATCCCAGCACTTGGAAGGCTGAGGTAGGAGGATCGTCAAGAGTTCAAGGCCATCCTGAGAGTCCATAATGAATTCCAGGTCAGCCTGGGCTAGAGTGAAACCCTACCTTGAAAAAACAAAACAAAACAACAAAAAAAAAAAATGTAGGAGATGGAAATGTCTAGAACTTCAAGGGATTTTTTAAATTTCCTTCTTTCTTTTTTTTTCCATTTTTATTTTGCTTTCTTTCTTTCTGCCCCCTTTTTTCTTTCTTTTACATTCACTAATCCTTTTGTGATAATGCTAAAATGTATTAATAGTCACCTGTTCTTAAATTTTAACTTAATTTTCTAGGCTAACCTACAATGTAATGGATTTCATTATGACATTTTCATATAAATGTATAACCATATTTCATTCTATCTTGTCCTTTCTACCCTCACTGTCCTCCACTGTGCCATTGTCCCCACTGACATATTCATGTTTGGGTCAAAAAGAAACATACAGATGTGTGTGTTCATGTGTGTAAAGAGGCAGGCTAAAGAGATACTTTCCCCAGGCCAGGAAAATTATGCATTTGCGTGTATGCGTGTGTATGTGTGTGTGTTGCCCTTCCCATAGATATCTAAAGCCAAGAGGCCTCAGATTATAACTGAGTTCTAGATACATACGATAAATTGAAGTACCATGACAATAGTGACCTGACCTATGGTGCTGATGTGAGCTACTAACCCTTGTGGTTATGGCTGCATGTTGGGCCTCCAAGACTTTCTTGTGAGGCCCATTTCATAATCCACTGAAACTGTGCCTTCTCCAGTCACTGGTATATAATAAGCATTTAATAATTTATTGATTCAGTGACTGAACAAGTGAATGAATGAGAGACAAACTCAAGGACCACCTATTTTTCCCATCATTGGACAAGCTTATAAAATTTCTATAAAATTTCTTTTTAAATTTTTTTTATTTATTTAATTTTTTTGGAGAGAGTCAGAGAGAGAGAGAGAGTGAAGGAGAAAGAGACAGAACGGGCGCGCCAGCAGCCTCTCAGCCACTGTGAACAAACTCCAGATGTGCATGCCCCTTGTGGGTGAGTGTGATATTACACCCTTGTATCACTGCTTCTGGCTAAACGTGGGACCTGGAGAATTGAACCGGCATTCTTAGGCTTCACAGGCAGGCGCCCTCACTGCTAAGCCATCTCTCCAGCCCTCTTAAAATTTCTATTAAAATCCAACCTAGCAAGGAAATTTCTTCCTTCCTTTTTTTTTTTTTGTTTTTTTGTTTTTTTGTTTTTGTTGTTTGTTTTTCGAGGTAGGGTCTCATTGTAGCTCAGGCTAACCTGGAATTCAGTATGTAGTCTCAAGGTGGCCTTGAACTCACTTATCTCTACCTCCCGAGCAGTGGGATTAAAGATGTGAGCCACCACACCAGGCAGAAAGTTCATTTCTAATACACACACACACACACACACACACACACACAATTCTAATATATTTATTGTGTTCTTACTATTGTGTAAGTCATGTATTCTTATTTAACTCAATAACTCTATGATGATTATGTTATTAGCTCTCTAGGTGAGGACATAGGATCAAGAAAGGCAGGTGGGGCTGGAGAGATGGCTTAGCGATTAAGGCACTTGCCTGCAAAGCCAAAGGACCCAGTTTTGATTCCCCAGGACCCACGTAAAACACATGCACAAGGAGTTTGTAGCAGCAGCACCTCGATGCCTTGGTGTGCCCATTCTCTCTCTCTCTCTCAAATAAATTTTTTTTTTTTTTTAAAAAAAAAAAAGAAAAGCAGGTGACTTGGCCAAGGTGGTGAAACTGGGAAGTGCCAGTCTGGAGCTATGCCCAGGCAGCCTGAGTCAGGACCCGACAGTTTGACAGTCACCACACAAACCCTCCTTGTCTGTTAGGGCCAGGCCTGGTTTCACCTTCCTCAGGAAACATTCCTGCACTCACTCCACCCGCATTGTCTATTGTCTCCTCTCCTCCAGTGACGTCAGGCTCTGTGAAGTAGGAAAGTAAGGAAAGGGATCCCTGTCAGTGTAAGAAACACAAGGAACTGGTAGTTTGGGACTTTTCTAGTACTGTACAACTACTGTCGGGCAGAGTCAGGGGTACGACCTAACTACAGAGTGCTAGGTTTCTTCCCTGGAAGAAAATGTCCTGGCAATCTCCTTATGAACAATGTGGAACATGATAGAGTGGATGGTATTCTGGAATTGCATGAAAGCACAGCAGTTACCTACATAAATGTCCTCATTTTAGAACGTTGGCCTAGAAAAGACAGTGGACATGTATTCAAGGCAGTGGGGAAAGCTAGTAGAAAGACTGGAGCGATAAGAAGGCAAGGAAAGAACTTAGCTGTCAGACCTGGGTCTTAAGACTCACTTTGGTACTCAGTTCTTGCTGATTGACAGATAATAGACAGTGTAAGTTATTCAGATTCAGACCAAGCTGACAGTGTCTTTCCTGTCATTGTCCTTGGCATGGATACAAAGAGAACATTCTCTTTATTGAAAGCTTCCTTTATTCCATTTGGCACAGGCTTTTGATACTGGGGTGCCTATGTTCTTTCTTTAACGCGTGTTCTTTGCAGCTTCCTGAAAGCTCCGCCTAGCCGCAGGGCCCTCCCCTGCCATCCGCCATTCTCCACCAGCCTCTTGTGTCCACCGTGGATGACAAGTCAGCCAATCAGCATCGCTTGTCTCTCTTCCAGCTGGGCTCCACACAGCCAACTCAGGCCATTTCCTGGTTGTCATCCTGAACCACTGTCACAGTTGCTAAAATATTAATGGCTCCCTCTGTGAAAAATAACACTGGGAACCATCTCACTGTGAATTAAAATTGCCAGAGAGGCAGAAGAAATGAAGTGGAAGAAATAGGCAAAACTGCAATATTATAAAGTATTCAAGAACTAAGACAAAGGAGGAGGAGGGCATCTTTAGCTCTGTCTTGCCCCTCACAAGGCTGGGATCTTATTGTGGAAAATGTAGTCATTGCAGAGATCATTGACTTCACTACCTATAGGGGTATATAGCAACATTCACCCCTAGGTTTTGCCTGGTTGGCTCATCTTCCAGGCCTACCTGGAGAGAAGTAGAGGGAAGTGTGCATTAATCAGAAAAGAAACAGCAAGTATGTAGATAGAGGAAATGTGTGCTTCTTCTCATGTGTCATATTGGGGCATGGGCTCCTGAAGGATGCTGAGGAAAAATCAAGCTAGATTCAAAGGCCAAGAAATGTGCTTCTGTCCTTTGTCCAATCTTTGGGTAAAGTGGACACTTTATATATTTACTGATTGCCCTACTACATCTTGTCATTGGAATTATTGTTTTCCTCATATCCTGGCACAAATAATAATATTAAATTGCATGTTCAGAATAATAAACAAAGAATAGTCAGGAAAGTGAAGCGTAGAGAACAAAAGCTGACCTTTGCTCTTTGTGGCATAGTGATGTTGGTACTTTTATTTGAATTGCAAGGGAGAGGATACAAATTGCCTGGACAAAAAACATTTATAGGAGGAAGAAAACTAGTGCCCTCTGAGCTGCCCACAGAAAGGAAGTGGGTCCTTGGGGCAGCATTCCCATCCAGAACATCAGGACTGGTCCAGATGAGCTTGCCAGCATCTCTCCCACAACCTCAGGGCATATGGCAGCCTGCCAGGGATCCCGGGCATGTCTTAACCACTGGTGACTCAAGACCAGGTTTCCATGTCTGCTGGCCACTCTCTCTCATCCCTCCTAGTCCCTAATCTGAGTCCCATCCTTTGAGCTTTCATTTGGTTTTATCTTACTTGAGACACTTTCTCCGCATTCATTTTGATTTGGGGTATGCTAACATGTGACTTTGAATTGAGGAAATCCTTCCAACCTGAGGTCTTTCAGCTCTGTCCTCAAACCCTTCCACTTCCCCATTTTACCTTCAAGTCCCCTTCTCCTGGAGCCCGGAGCTCTGCACTTAGATTTCTAAGTATACCTGTGGCTCCTGTGGACAGGGAGCGTGGGTGCATGGCAGAAGGCAATGCCACTCAAGTGAACACCCTGGGTGTCAAACAGACTTAGCTGTGGAAAACTTTCATTACAGCTCTCCTCAAGCTCTTCCTCTCCCTCCCTCCCTCCCTCCCTCCCTCCAAGTTCAATACACTGAACTTGAAGTTCAGTTTATAGTGAAAGCAGTAGTGAGGCTGTGGCAGGTGCTGTAAGCATGAGGCAGGCTGTAAGCATGCACACTGTATATGTGGTATGCAAAGAACCCATTGCCAGTCATCTGAGATGGTTGCTATGGAATGTGTTGAAAGTGAGAACCTGGTTTAACTGTGGGTTTAATTATGAGTGTGATAGTAGTCAGAAATGCCTAGGCAGCTGGCATGGCAGCTCAGGGACAAGAAAAGAGAGCAGCAGTAAGAGCTATAGGAGTTCTAAGGATCATTAACACATGGGACACCTTCCGTTCTCTTGGCTGCTTTCCCTTCAGCCAGACTTCCGTAGGTGGCAAATCTAAACATTTGCAAATTCGCAGTCGTAGTCAGTCATTCGGCACATGATGAACTTCCACTGGCGATCCCTGAGGGAAGAGAGCCAGAAAGGGACATCAGCAAGAAAAGTCACCCGCTGAAAGGAGGTCACTGCTGGGGGAAAGCAGTGAAGGATTTTTGGCAGGATTTCAGAACTGAAGGGACACTTGACTTCACTTTGTTCTTAGAAGACTTTTTCATGCAGTCCTCAGAGGGCCAATGGATCTATGAAGTCAGGTCATCCTTTGAAGGGACCAACTAGGTTACAGGCCATATGGAGGCTCCTCTTTGTGCTGGTGGTCAGCTAGCTTCTCATGGTTGACCCCCAAGGTAACTTCAGGACTTATAAGTTAATGGCCTAGAGTGAAATCTTTATAAGCATCATCTATATCCATTGTAAAGGCTCTCTCTAAATGGCCATCCATTTAGAAAGCATCTTATCAATGCTTTTTTAAAAGGATTTATTTTTATTTATTAGAGACAGAGAGAGGGAGAGAGAGAGAGATACAGAGACAGAGAATGGGCTCCACAGGGCCTCTAGACATTACAAACAAATTCCAGACACATGTCCCACCATATGCATCTGGTTTTTGTGGGACCTGGAGAATTGAACCTGGGTCCTTAGGCTTCACAGGCATGAGTCTTAACCACTAAGCCATTTCTTCAGCCTTCATCATGCTTTTATACTGAAATATTCATCATATGCTAGACACAAGGAGGTACATTATATAGTTTCCCTCAGAAAGCACATGTGAAGCGAGGGGAAAGCTTGGACCCCCTAAAGTGAAAACAGATGTCTGGCACATCAGAAATTGAATCTCTTATTTAAGTGGTATGATGGGTTTGGTAGGGCATTGAAATTGCTCAATGTTGGAAAAACATGATGCAGATTTATATCTTTGCTAAACACAAGATCATATTCTTTTTAACCATTTAATAAAAAGGTGTTGAGTTGGGCTAGAGAGATGGCTTAGTGGCTAAGGCGCTTGCCTGCAAAGCCTAAGGACCCAGGTTTGATTCCTCATTACCTATGTAAGCCAAATGCACATGTGTTTGGAGTTGGTTTGCAGTGGCTAGGGGCCCTGGTGCACCCATTCTCTCTCCCTCCCTAATAAATAAATAACAAAATATATTAAAAACGTATTGAGTTCTTGACACTCCTATGGCCTAATGTCATTAAGCAAAGACAGTTATAGTTGTAACTGCGAGGATCTGAGTGCTTCCCATGTTCCAGTATTGCACTAGGTTCTCCATGTTCTCTCAGTAGTCCTCACAGTGACTCATTGTGGAGGTGAGGAAGCAGGCTCACAGGAATTAGAGTCTTGCTTCAAAGGAATAAGTGATGTTATCAGATTCCAAGTTTACTGGATTCTAACCTTGGCCTTTTTTAATACCGTGTGGTGTCTCTAACTAGTTTTCATAAGGCCACCAGAGGACACAGCTGTCATGCCCTTTGTACATTCCTAATAAAAGGCAAAAATAGTTTCTCCATATCTAATCATTCAATTTCTTCTAAAACACAGTAGAGATCTTCAGCCTGAACATTATTCTTCTCCTCTCTTAGTCTACCAGGCCCATTTCTGATTCAGTTTATCCTAAACACCATGGCTAATGTGCCTGCATCTGGCTTCTGAATGGGAGATGGGTGGGGCTGACCACTCCCTTCTGGGAGGGATGCTGTTAAAACACCCAAGGAAGGCTTCCTAATTCTGACTCTACTGTTTCAGGTGGTCTGTTCTGAGCATTGAGAATGAAGTTCCTCAGCATGTGTCTTTGAGGGTCAGGGCGATGAGCTGTTCTTTGGTATTTGTTCCCATAATTTAGATGAATAGAAAACTGGTAGCATGTGTGTTTACCTAATGGATCTAATGGATCTAATTATTGCAAAAAAGATATATATGTATCTACGTACCAAGAAACAAAACTAAGCAAGACATTATGGTCAGGCACTAATGCTACTTTTTTTTTTTTTTTTTTTGAGAGAGACACAGAGAGTCAGAGAGAAAGGGAGAGGAAGACAGAGATGGGCGCACCAGCAGCATCTTTGCTGCGAACGAAATCCAGATGCGTGCGCCCCCTTGTGGTCAAGTGTGGCATTGCGCCCTTGTGTCACTTTGCATCTGGCTAAACGTGGGACCTGGAGATTGGAACCAGCATTCTTAGGCTTAGGAGGCAGGTGCCTTAACTGCTAAGCCATCTTTCCAGCCCTAATGCTATTCTTTTAAAGGGCAGCTAATTGATACTGAAGAAAATTTAAGTTTGGTATTAAGAGAACCACAAGGCTCAACTAGGCTCTGTTTCCCCTTCAGGACTGTAACTTTCAACCAGGAGACAAATTCCTTCCATATGTTATATTTGGTAATGACTATATACAGTTTTGCTTGTCACAATGCATGGTGGAGTTCTAGTAGCATTTAATGGATAGTCTAAACAACTGGAATCACAGGATAGACACCTGTGACAAAGAATTATCTGTCCCCAGATGTTAAAAGTTCACAGGTCAAGAAACATTTTCAGGGGAAACCACTATGGATTCCATATGGAGGGGAAGCTCTGGCACTGGTCGTATTTCTGTGGGGAGGAACAAGGGGTGCATTATTGTTAGAAGAATTGAAAAATGTTAGGGACAATAGCAAAATTTCATGGCTAGTGCATGCTTATTTCATTTTATTTTGATGGGGAGAAGGCAGAATTCACTTTAAAGCAATTCAGAGACTTGATATCTCAATTGTCCATGATTGACAATTGAGATATTGAGAAATACCTGAGAATTTCCAAGCCAATAATGGCCATTTTAGCTGCTACATATATACTTATTCCATCCTCATTTGGGGCAACATTCTTCTTTTACTGTTTTATTCCCAATGTCTTAAAATCTTATTTTACTTTTTAAAATGTTTCCACCAGAAAGCAGAGAACTAATTTCCCTTTTGATCTGGAGACATCTTCTGCACTGTCATACTGCTACTATGTTTTACCCTCTGGGGAGATATCCCTGATAAACGAATGACATTAGATTTCCATGTCCATGTCCTTTGCATCTTTTTCTTCATTTCTTAAATGTCTTTTGTTGTATGTACTATGTCACCCAAGTGATTTCATCATTGAGATGAGTTTATTGTAAGCGCTATTCTCTTTCTAAATTGCTGCTTCTAGAAAATAGATAACTTAGCTAATTAAAATTATATCTAAATAAGTTCTATGCGAAAAGTGAGATGTTCTCCTTTGGCAAGCATATGACCTTTTTTATTTATGGAGCCTAAAACACATTGTACTTTTCTAGCACTACTTTGTGGCTTAAAATATATACACCAGGCTGGAGAGATTGCTCAATGGTTAAGAGCATTTCCTGTGCAAGCATCACTCAGGAGGACTGAGTGCTCACTCCAGGTCAGCCCCCAAAATGCACGTGAACAGCTGGGCCATGCACTTCTGTAATTCCAGTCCTATGGGGAGTAGAAACCGGAGAATTGTTGAGACTCAGAAAAATCAGCAAGTTCCAAGATCAATAAGACTCTGGTTCAAGTAAGAATGGGAGGAAGAGCCGTGGAGCTGGACATCCGACCCTACTCACCTTTCCACAGCAGAGAAAGTGGTTGTTGCCCCTCGGATATAGTAATCATAGTTATAGGAAATCATGTCCATCTCTTCCCCATAGTGGCCTGGATACTCTGTGGTCAGCCTATGTGGAAAGAACAAAGGGTGGAGAAAAGATCAAATGTGGTATTAATGATGGAGCAAGCAGGAGGCATACTATGAAGGAAACGGGAAGCATGAACATTGTGGGAGGCCCACAGTGGAGTTAGATCATCTCTCCCAGGCCATCCTGTGTTCAGGGGGATGGCACTCTTCTACTTCTCATGGTCTTTTCACCTGACTCATAATCTATACACTGAAAAATATATAGACAACTACCCAATTTTTGAAGAAATATCAAATAAGTCCAATTTTATTTCCATTTGATTAAAGTCAACTAGAACAATGATTCAAACTGTGGACGATGATGACTTTATTAAATCATAAAATCAATTGATTTGATTTTGACTGTTTTTTTTTTTAAAGAAAATAGAATGGAAAATAACAGGAAATGTATTACATGTACTAAAGCTAAATTTGTGTGTATGAGAACGTTCAAATACATATGTATTTATATATTATGTAATATCTGAATATATATTCTTATTATGAATAATAACAATGATGTTCAAAATATTTACTGAACTATAAGGTCCACAAATGCAGACTTTTTGTCCACCGGTATTTCCCTGGCAGTTAAAGTAGTTCCTGGTACATAGCAAATATTTTTTGAATAAACAATTGGTTTTAGGAGAGTCATTTAATCTGTTTCCTGATCTGTAAAAGAATGAAAACTGCCTTATATATTTGTCATTGTGACTAATAAAATTATGTGGAATATAATTGTACAGGCGTGTGTAAAATTATTAAAAGCTGTCGTTTCTTCCTCCTCCCCATCTTCCTCGTTTCCCTTCTCCTTTCTCTTCCTCCCCCTTCTCATCTTCCTTCTCTTTTTTCTTCTTTTACCCCAAGAATGAATCAATCTTGGGTCCTTTTGAGTTGCCTCATTCTGGTTCATCCTAGAACAAATTTAGAATTTGCTGGTTCTTACAAACGTTTCACCACTGGGGATCTCCAGGACCTAAATTGTTCGTTCAGCCTGAAATAGGTCCCTCAAAGTCTCTTTCTTTCCTTTTGAGGCAGGGTCTCACTCTAGCTCAGGCTGGCTTTGACTTCACAGTGCTCTTCCCACCTTAGACTCTCACGTGAGTACTGGGCTTGTAAGTGTGAGCCACCATGCCTGCTTCTTCCAACATCTTTTTTGGGCATAATTCTAATGTAACTCAAGCTGGCCTTGAACTCACTGACATTGATTATGGCCTCAATTCTTCTCCCTCTACCTCCCAAGTTTACAAGGCATATACCATCTGCCTACCTTCTTCCAAAGTCTTTATCTGCAGCCCCAAGACATGTTCTGGGAAGAACTATTTATGTGATGGCCAGAAGGTTCCTTTGATTTGGGTTTGCCAGGTCATTATGTGCTGAGTATAAAAATATCTTTCCTCTGTAGAATAATGCCCTTTCTCTTAATATTGGAAGGATTGCCATGAAAATTTGAACAGACAGATTCATAAACTGGAACGGCTGTTAGGAGGGTTTACCAGGAGTGCTTAGACAGAGCAAGACCAGTAGTTTCCCAAGTAACAAGGAGTTAGCCAGAATCTTAAATCCTCTTCTCTTGACTCTTTATCGTTCTTCTGTCCACATTACTCACGTGCTCTTCTATGATTTATCTTTTAAGACCTCATTAGGCTTTTTAGATGCTGTGGTGGTTTAAATGTAAAATGTTCTCCATAGGCTCATGTATTTGAGTACTTGGTCCCCAACTGATGCCACCTTTGGGGAAGGTTGTGAAACCTCCAAGGAGGCTGAACCTCACTGGAAGAAGAGCACTAGGGGCAAGCCTTGATATTTTATAGCCTGGCCCTAGCCCTTCTCCTATCACCATGCCTTGCCCACCACGATGAGCTATATCCCCAGGAACTGCAAGCCCAAATCAACTCTTCCTGTAAGCTGTCAGGCATTTGGTCATCACCACAAGAGAAATAATTAGTACCGATGCCAAACCCTGAGTGGAGGTGGATGGATGTTATTCATGAAAGGAAATAAAAACCTGTTTTATGGTTGTAAGGGGACCACAAACCAGCATTTCTTACTTCTAATGAAAAGATAGTTAAATGTTTCATAAACAAAATAATTAGGCCTTGTTCAGATTCCATTGGTTAGTGATCTGTGAGAGTTCTAGAAAGGGCTGCACTAAAGTTTATCCCCACAAAGAGGAGACTGTTGGGGATATGCATCATGTAAATAGGGGCTTGGGAGGCAATATCCTTTTTTTTAGGGAACATAAAATATTTTCTACAACTTTGATAGCACCGTTTGACACAATGCAAGCAAATTAATTATCAAATATTTTTATTTCTGCTAGGGTAGCATCTTTATTAGGCAATAGTGCTTTATGTTACATCTGATTGCCAGGACTATTTGAAAATAATTGGGCTATATTTTTTGTTATAGATTGTTATTTTTAAAATTTTTTATTGACCCTGGGCATTGCATTCAGACTACTTAGAAAGTTAAGTACATTTGGAATAAAGTGGGAAAGAAAAGTACCATTTAAAATAAACATCAAGGGCTGGAGAGATGGCTTAGCGGTTAAGGCGCCTGCCTCCTAAGCCTAAGAATGCTGGTTCCAATCTCCAGCGGTTCCAATCTCCAGGTCCCACGTTTCGCCAGAGGCAAAGTGATGCAAGGGCGCACTGTTGCACTTGCCCACAAGGGGGCACACACATATGGATTTTGTTCGCAGCAACTGAGAGGCTGCTGGCATGCCCATTCTCTATCTGTCTCCCTCATGGTTAAGAACTTGCCTGTGAAGCCTAAGGACCCCAGTTTGAGGTTCGATTCCCCAGTACCCACATAAGCCAGATGCACAAGGTGCCGCATGCATCTGGAGTTTGTTTGCAGTGGCTGGAGGCCCTGCTGCATTCTCTCTCTCTCTCTCTCTCTCTGCTTCTCTGTCTGTTGCTCTAAAATAAATAAATAAAAATAAACAAAAATTTTAAAAATATTTAAAAAAATAAAATAAACATCAAAAAAATCTTATGCCCCCAAAGGGGAAAAACAGTTCATTCAATGTCTTCTTTACAAGGATTCCATACTATTGCAGTTTTTGTAGTGAAGAGACAGGGAACTACCCATTTAATTGAGGGCATTGTCCATTGGAGGAGCAGAAGAAGCTGGTGTCCTGTGGACTTCTTGAATGTCCTGGAGAAGGTGAGGTGCATGCTCATTGCTGCATTTCCATCTTGGTTCCAACCAGGCTTAGTTTTGATTGATGCTGGTTGTTTGCTTTGGTTTCATCATACAACCATGAGGTCAGGTATAGATTATCTTACAGAACCCTGGCTTTAGGAGGATAGTGAAGAAGAATGGGTATTGATGAAAATCACTCCTATGTTGTGAAACTAGAAACATGGAAGCAGGAATGGATCCAATGATTGGTAGAAAGTAAACCTCCAGATACCATCGGGGCAGGAATTTCTCTTTCAATAAGATCCAGAATTCCATATATTTGGACCAGATAGATGTGTCCTCATTTATTTCTTTATGACATTGCACACACATATGCACGTCCACTCATGCACACATGTCACATGTACATTGTCACAAACTTCCAATGAATGAAAAGGAGGATAAATGAAATGAAATGAAAAGAAGTCTTGAAAGATAAAATCAATATTATGAGGATAATAGATCTTCAGAGAAAAGGAATTGAAACATGTAGAACTAGTCACTGAAACGAGGTGTATGTACTTGTCAAGAAATGAAAGAAACTACAAGGAAACAGAAGCTCAATTTTCATGAGCGTCAGTGTTGACCTTCTGGGGCGGAGGGAGGTGACAGATTCAATGTGGTTTTGCATTTATGGCTTACTAGGTAACTTCAGGCAGCTTTTTTGGCAAAGCCCTTTATACTGAATATTGCCACACGTTTCTAGGACAATTAAAACAAGCACACAAGCCTTTAGCTTAGCGAGATGAAGGGAAAGGTACCTCTCCCTTTTTTCAACTCATGTAAGAAATGAATGTTTTTAGAGCACTTAGGAGCAAAATAGGGAGCTTTACTAGCTACAGAACAACTCTGTGTGTGCATATGTGAATGCATACATGGGTGTGTGCATATTTTTACGCGTGTGGGTGCACACGCGCCTGTGTGCCCATGTGTGAGGAGACCAGAGGATGTTATTGGGTGTCATCCTCAGCAAGGCTGCCCACCTGTTCTTGAGGTAGAATTTCTTATTTAAGCTCATCAGTTAGAATAGGTAAGCGGCCAGCAAGCTCCAGGGATCCACCCATATCTGCCTCCCCAGTGCTGGGATTACAGACACACGCTGCCACATGCGGCATTGACACGGGTACTAGGGATGAAACTCAAATCCTTACTTACAGACTGAGCTAACTTCCCCAACCCAAGAGAGTTTTATTTTTATTTATTTATTTATTTTTTATTTATTTATTTATTTATTTATTTATTTTTTATTTTTATTTATTTATTTATCTATTTATTTATCTATTTATTTATTTGAGAGAGACAGATACAGAAATAGGCAGGTTAGAGAGAGAGAGAGAGAGAGAGAGAGAGAGAATGGGTGCACCAGGGCCTCCAGCCACTGCAAACGAACTCCAGATGCATGCACCCTCTTGTGCATCTATCTGGCTTACGTGGGTCCTGGAGAATCGAGCCTCGAACCGGGGTCCTTAGGCTTCATAGGCAAGCATTTAACCGCTAAGCCACCTCTCCAGCCCTGAGAGTTTTCTTAAATGAACTCAAGTCTTTGTGTGATGTGAAGGCTCCTGTACAAGGCCTGCCCATGTAGAGAATAAAGAATAATATTTCAGATTACACAACGTTTTCAAAGCCCAGCATCCTTAAAAGGTGATGCATAAGAATCAGTTTGGATTATTTTTCCAAGATAGGAATAGTAAAATACAAATGTATTTATGTGTTAAAAAAGGAACACCTACCAAGGCTCAGGGTTCACTGTGGGAGAAGAGGTGGAATGATTGCTAAGAAACACAGGGTGGGAGGAAGGTATGTCTGGAGACATTGTCCCCCAAGACTGACTGGTAAATTCATGACCCCACAATGAACACCAGGCACCCCGCTGAGGAGGCCCTCAGAGGAATGGGGGCAGGAGAGAGGGAATATAAGAATATAAAACCCAAAGGGAGAATGATCAATATGTAATATGTTCATATTGTAAAATACATAATAATAAAGATAATTATATAAAAGAAAGGCAATCACAAAGGAGCAAGTATCCTGCTTTCTCTCCCCAAAGAATAGGGTGATTGGCCAGGTTTACCCAATGTCCAGGGACTCTGCAGTCACCCAAGTGACCTTCTCTGCAGACAGTCTGAAGTCTGGGAACTTGGGAGTGTGGGAAGTTATATCAAATGTTTGTGGTGTCCTCTGTGGCATTTGAGGGTTTATATATCAAACAGTTCAGATATGTGTCACCACACAGGGAAAGCAGTTCTAGGGATATCTGTGACTTGAATTAGAAGAAGAATGTCGCTGAACATTTTTTGAATGGCTCCCTTGGAACTGAGCCTCTAGCTGTCCGTTCAAGCCCAGGACTGGTCAGCAATCCCATTTGTTTTGAGTCATGCTGACTTTCATTAGTCACGGTAGCTCCTGGCTACCCTAGGCCTACACATCACAAGGACAGCACCAACATCAGCACTCCTCCTAAAACAATTGCTTTGTCCTTGGTCTTGCTTCTAGAGACCTATTGCACCATTGCCTGAAGTCCACCTGTGTTGCTTTTATTTCTTCCTGGATTACACAAACTGTGTGGGATTTGGCAGCAGACGAACCTGGTTGAGTCAAGTTCATCCTTCTGAAGAAAGTTACAACTTCTGTACAATAGCATCATTGTACCTGTGTATCAGATTAAGTGAGCTAACACAAGTACAAGGTAGATATCAATAAATGAAACTACTATAATCATTGTCATTAATAGGAATTCAATGCAAATCTATGAATGTTACTTATTTTATATCCATGTGCATTCAATGACTGACTGGTTAAATGAATTAGTGAATAAGTAAAGGAATGATGGCCATGGAGTTCAAAAGAGAGAGGCAGGCTAGACAGTATGAAGCCATGGACGTGGCCTGTAATTGGCAGGTTGCTTTGTTCTAAGCAGCTAATAAATAGTGCTTGTGTCTTGGGTAAGCTGAAACTTAGACAATCAGCCACATCTCTGAAATGTTTGCTTTTGAAGTTTGAGCAGAGAGGGAAGCATCTCCCCTATGCAGGCAGGAAGTACTTGTCAAAGTTATAAATATGGTTCAGTAATTGTGACAGCCCTGCAGCTGATGAAAGGGATGGTTGGTTTTTCTCAAGCTCAGAGGGGCTGCTGGCAGGATGGGTGCTTAGTGCAGTGTGCAGCGCAAGGCCAGGGATGCTAAGGCAGCACAAACACAGCTGATTCTAAACCCAGTGTGTGTCACTATAAAACACAACACAGCCTGATAGGCTGAAAATGTGAATATCTCTGTACTAACAGCTCCCAGGAAGCTCAGAGAAATAACTGTGGAAGCTGCCCTTCTTATTAGACCTGTGGGAAACGTGCTGCAGGAAAACATCCAATCAGGAGTGGGGTGACAGACACCCCAATGGAAGGGTCTGTAAAAGCATGCTGTCCCTGACAAAACAAAACAGGATAAAGTGTCTTGCAAACACACCGTATCTTGTATTAAAATCTGCACAGCAGGGGATTGGGAGAAGCTCAGTCAGTAAAGTGTTTGTCTTACAGGCATGAGGACCCCGAACCCATGTACATACTGGCATGGTGGCATGCACCTGTGATCCCGGCACTGGGGAGGCGGACTCATTGGATCGCTAGAGTTTGCAGATTAGCTAGTCTAGACTAATTGGTGAGCTCCAGGCCAATACTTGAAGACGACACCAAGGTTGTCCCCTGGCCTGTACACACACCCACATATGTGCATGCACACCTGTGCACACATCTGCACCCACACACGGATGAACATGCAAAATACTCAAACACATGCAAGAAAAATCAAATCAAATCTGGGCGACAGGACAGGCATTAGATTAGCTTTGACTAAATCGTTCACAGTAGGACAGAGGAAATAAATGTTTTGCTTAACTGCTATTGTTGTTAACTAGAGATGTTCAGAAAGCCAGGAAAGAAAGCCGCTCCCTGCCTTATGACCTAGGCACGGAAAGAGAGAGAGGCAGGCAACAGTGCAGAGTTCAAGGTCTGATCACCATGGAAACCCAAGGGTGGCAGGTGGTGTAAAGATCATCTAAGCCAATGATGACCTTGCAAAAATAGATCATCCACCACGCCTCCTGAAAGATCATAGAAGTGGAAAAGAATCATGTAGAGAGAGAGAAAAAGTAAGAGCTGCTCAACTCAGAAGCGTCCATTCCCGGGTCAGTTTCTATCCAGCCAGAATAGTCTGGTGTGCGTCCTGCAACAGCTGCAGTTGTTTGGAGAGAATGAGAGAGAATGAGAGCAGACGTTCTCTGAAGGGCCATGACTCCTTCAGTGACATGTGTTTGTGGTTTGCAGACCACTGGACTAAGAACTTGAATTCTCCTATCTGAATAAATCTGTGTACAATTTACATATCACTCCAATCCAATGGGAATCATTTAGTAACAGCATGTCTGCATCTATCAGGAATTCATTTCCTTGCCAGAGTTCAGCGATGCTGTAATATCCAACGAGCAACTGTGCACACCAAAATGAGAGCAGCACCTTGGTTCCCACCAAACAAATAAATCCCGCACTCATCTGGGAGCTGATGATGATTTGTTTTTTCCAGCCCAGAGTGGTGATATTTCTGAAGCTATAAATTCTCACAAGTACAGAGATGCCAGACATTCACTTAGCTAGTTTTAAACAGTGTTCTTTCTGCAGAATGTCTTCCAAGTAGGATAGGAGTTAGGATGGTGGCACATGCCTGTAATTCGAGCACAGGGAAGGCAGAGACAGGAAAGGTGCTACAAATTTAAGACCAGCCTGGTCTAAGTAGGGAGTCCAGACTAGCCAGTAAGCCCTTGTCCCAAAACAAATACAAATAAAAACGAAGTAGGAGGGGAAAGTGTCAGCCCCAGCCCCATGGGTCTAGTTTTCTAGGAGGTAATTTGAGCTGGTTAAAGTGATATAAGAGAAGGTTTCAAACAGAGGAGTCATCCCTACTTCACTGTTGGAAAACGGGAAAATAGTTCTTACAACCCTCTGTGAGGTTGTCTTTATCCACTGTAAAAAAAAAAAAAAATCATCATATCAATGTCAAGTTAAAGCACTGTTGTTATTGTTTCTAAGTGTCTGCAGCATGCAGTTATTGACAAATTTTCTAAGGGTCTGCTTTGTGCCAGGCAATATGCTATGGTTCTGAGGAAGCAAGATCTAATTTGTACTCTAGGGACTTCATTTAATTTAGAAAGATATAATAAAACATCATGGCTCAGGCAATTCAAGGATGCCACTAAAATGTCTAGACACCCATGGGACAGTGAGTCATACGCTGGATACCAGGCCGCTTAGCGTGTGCAATTGTTGTGCCAGTTCTCCAAGGTTTGCTTAGAAAAAGTATTATTTCCTTTGGCCACCATGCTCACTCTCAGTTCTAATACCACAGCTTTTCATATAGAGCTAATTGAGTTGAAACACACAATAGTAAGAAGAGTCAAATTGGACTTGACATGTCGTTGGGAGAATTCTCTCCCTTCCCTCTCTGTGATTCTGACCAGCACTGATGATGTATTTGGATGTGGTATGAGGTGGGGTGAAAGAGGATGAATGGTTTGGGCATGAGAATGGGGGTTGGAAGTTCATTAAAAGCCAGGGATTGGGACAAATTTTACAACAGCTGAATGCCTCTGTCAACTCAAGAACAGTTGCTGACCTCACTTTGACCACTGTTAACCATGATCCCCTGCTCTTCCATACGTCATCCTATCCTCACTAAATTCTTAGTGCTCTAATCAGTGATCTGCATCTGATGGAAGTTTGGGAAGTAATTTCTAAAGTACGTGAGAGGTAAAAAGAGAGCTGGCATTTGTGAGGAAGCAGAAAGAGCCTAGGGTCTGCCTCTGGCTGAACATGGGAGTCTGAGGCATCATTAGAGCAATACCAAAACTTGAGACCTAAAGACCCATCGTTTGCAGGCCTCAGCATCCAAACAGACAGGGTAAACCTCAAGTGTCAATGCTCAGAGTGCTGACACACATCACAAAAATCCACAGTGTTTAGGAATTATACAAGGTTTAGATGCTCCTTTCTTCCATCCCAGCATTTATCTTCTACCTCTGCTGTCTGTCAGCTTCTCTCAAATCAGTGAGCGAGCCTCAGGCTCTCATCTCCCTGATTGCTGAAAGCCCTGGGCCCTCAGCCCAGTTCATGTTGTTCTGTTTGTCCAGGACCCCAGGCAGCAGCCATGACCGTCTGGCCATAGACACCACAGGCTCTCTCCATCTTGGCAGAGACCCTGGGCTCTCTTGCTGTGATGGGGAATGTGGCTGTCCCAGCTCACTCCTCTGCCTGGGGAAGAATGAGTCAGTGCACTCATGAAAGACTGTCCAAGTGGACATGCTTCCTGTTCCTCCGCCTATCCAACCCAGGTCACAAGTTCTGCTTCTTGTAAGGCGAGCTGGCCCCTGCTGGGTGATTCTTGGCAGAATCTGCCCTTGAAAGGCCTTTTGGTTGGTGAGGAGACTGCAGAGGGAGGGTGAAGGGGACTCTGCTACAAGTCAGGCCAGCTCTGTGTGATCCCAGCCAGAGGCAGTGCTGCGTGCAGGCTATCTCATTTAATCCTCACAACCAAACTAGAAGTCTTCATGTACTGAACAAATATCAGTCCCTGCTATATAGCTGATATTGTTTTAAAAGGGCTTGGAGCCAGGTGTGGTAGTGCATGCCTTTAATCTCAGCACTCTGGGAGGCAGAGGTCCGAGGATTGCAGAGAGTTTGAGGCTACTCTGACACTACATAGTGAATTCCAGGTCAGCTTGGGCCAGAGAGAAACCCTACCTGAAAAAACCAAAAAATAAAATAAATATAAAAGGTCTTGGTATACATTAGTACAAAGATCTCTGTTTATACAGAGCTTGTATTATAAGACAGAGGTGGGAGGTTGGGATAGAGAATTATCTTCCTCTTCATGCCCTCCGGAATCCTTTACTGTATATCTATGTGACAGTTATTAAGAAGACCCTGGCTTAAGGAGGATAGTGAAGAAGGATGGATATTGATGAAAATCACTCCCATGTTGTGAAACTAAAAACATGGAAGCAGAATGGATCCAATCATTTGTAGAAAGTAAACCTCCAAGCCAGGCGTGGTGGCACATACCTTTCATCCCAGCACTCAGGAGGCTGAGGTAGGAGGATTACTGCGAGTTCAAGGCCACCCTGAGAATACATAGTGAATTCTAGGTCAGCCTGGGCTAGAGAGACCTCAAAAACAAACAAACAAACAAACAAACAAACAAACAAACAAACAAACAAACAAACACAAAGTACAGTGTCCTGGGTATGATCTTCAGCACTATAAGAAAATAAAATAACAAAAATGTCTTTTGTGCAAGTTCAATCCTTAGCACTACACTACCACACCACGTTCAAACAAAGATACTAAGTCAGAGATCAATGGTTTCTTCATGCTTCAGACACTCAAAGGGTAGGTGAAGAGAGGTAACCCCACACAAGTTCAAATGTGGCATTAGTGTTGCTCCAGGGCACGTGTGGAAGGCAAAGGGAGAGCACTATCCACACCTGAGCCTCCAGGTGTCTGAGGCTGCTCTTGCTACTTGCTGGTGAGTGCATCTACCCTGATGCTGCCATCCAGCGGACATGGGAGCCAAGCTTCTTCAGCCTTCCACTGTGCCTGAAGACTGACAGCTCTCCAGGAGTCCTCCAGGCCTTTAGTGCAAGACTGGGAATGCTGGAGGCATCCTGCCACATCGACGGAGCAGCAACCAGGTTCTTAGACTCTGTGGTTTAAAGACAGCCATTGTTGGACTGCCCAGCCCATATCCTATGAATCAATCAAATAAATCTCTTTTATAATACATATTCATTCTATGAGTACTATTCCTCTAGAGAATCCAACACCTTTCTTTACAAAGAGTTCTGGCATCTAAATCGCCATTTTGCTAATGTAGCTAGGAATGAGGACATGGTGAGGGCTCACAACAGCCTCGGTCACCTAATAGCTCTAGGGATGTTAACCTGCAACCAAGGGCTTCTTGACACTGTGCCTATGAGTGGCTGTGGGAAATTTGAAGACCCCTGGGATTTTTTGTGAACTTTTGCATAGACACGCTAAGTATATTTCCTTCACTGGTGACAAGGTCTATTGTCACCAGATTTTTAAAAATTATAGAGACATAGTAATCTTCACTATAATTTTAGATGCTGCACTGAGAAGTAAAAGAAAGAAGTTTTAGAGAAGTAAACACGACTTGCTAGGGACACAGCACTTACAGGGAGGGTAGAGGTGAGGGTGGGCATAGGGGGATGAAAGAGGAAGAGATTGCAAAAAGGGATGAGCACAGAGACTGTACTCCAGTCCCCCACTGCCCATACCAACACTCTGTGCAGCTATTCTGCTGCACAGACCTTTAGTCTTTGATTCAGGAGCTGCCTCAGTTGGAGCCTTACCCCCAGGCATGCCTGCTCACCTGCCATGGGGGAGGGTAGAAACCGCTTTGCAGAAGCATTGTCACGCAATTACAGATATCCGATGACTCCGAGCTGTCACTTCCCTAACTGTCATGACTCCAGAGAGAAAAGTGCTAAGTTTTCAGAGCTGTCCATCCCTAATAACACTGCGCACCTCTCGGGTATTTGTAGAGTAACAACGCATGACTACAGAGACTAGTCATAACCCACCAGATGTCCTTCCAAGCATTAAACTATAGATAGAGGGATACATCACTTGAGTGAGCCAAGCCTCAATCACTGATCACTTTGGATAACTATGTCCAAGGCAAAGTTGTTTGGCTTGTTGGTAAAGAATTTGGAGTAAGTTGTGCTGTTAATATCCATGTGAAATATCAGGGTAAGTAAAGATCTGTGCTCTCCTAGACAATTGGAGGGTAAGGTCAGGAAATACTTAACTCCAGCCCAGGGAAAGGGAGGGAGGGAGGAGATAGATAGAGAGAGAGAGAGAGAGGAAGAGAGAGAAACAAAATGTCATAGGCCATGACAAATGGATCTAGAATTTTATTCTGTAAGTTTATATAAGACTGTGGCTCATGATAGGGATAGTTACTCCCAGAAAGACTGCAGGAATACAGATGTCAAACAGATCTCTCAGCTTTGGGTGTGAGGCAAAGTTATCATGGTAGAAGGAATAAGCATGGAGACTTGGGTCAGCAGGCCTCAGATGAAGGCCGAGCATCCTAGGTAAGAGCTGGGCACGTTGGCCAGTCACTGCCTTACTCCATTGTTCGGTATCTAAGAGTGGCTTAGAGAACACAGAAGGTCCTTTCCAGTGTGAACATTCTCCTTCAGTCATTCACCCTCATATATATACTAGCTGCTGCTTTCCAAGCTCAGAAAGCTCAGGCTTATTTAAACCCCGAAACATGGACTAACGAATCCTAGGCTTCCCTCCAGCTCCGGTAGCCATGAGATGGGTTTGCTCCCAGACTCACCAGCACGAATAGGGGCACCTCTTGCTGTAGCGACAGCAGTAAAATTGCCACTCCCGATCCAGCACGGACTCGAAGTAGCGGCTCTGGAACCCGGCCACCAGTCCGTTGTTGGAGCATGTCTGGTACCTGAAGAGAAGAAACCCCAAGAACACTGATATGTACAGTTCCACATTCTTACTGACCTACATTCCCAGCAAGTTATTCCATTTGATACAATGAATAGATTTTGTTGTATTGTAGAAATGACCTACTCACATTGAAATTCAAATTACTCCACATCTTTCAACTAAAGAAAGTTTGGGGGACACTGGTCCTGATGTAACTCTATGAATATGTAATTAGATGAAAGAATATGTAAATGGATGGTTATGAGTTTTAACAAATTCAGGATTGTATATTACTCATGCCATTTAAAAGAAGAGATGCCATAAATGATTTTATTTGAATTTAAGATAGACAGCAGATGAAGAGAAATATGAATTGATGAACTTCAAGTACACATTTCACATTGTCCCCCTACATGACACAAAAATCCCAGATGGGTACAGTGACTGTCCAGGGTAACCCCATAGGCAAGCTTATTCAGGATTCATCTGAGCACCCATTAAGCAGGCTTCCATATTCTACCACCTGTGCTTGCAGAAGGTCCTGGTATTAAGAGAAACTCCTTATAAAAGTATCCAAAGGCCAACTGGATTCTCTCTCAGGATCCCTTCCTGACCTGTCAGTCTTCATTCCTGAACTCTGCTCACACCTCCACTCTGTCCCCAGTCCCGAAGGATGTTCCATTTTCATTCCACCTGTGCTGCGGGTTGAGAAATGGCTGAACAATGGCCGCTCTGACATTTTGTTGGCTTAGAACAACCTTCATTCCTCCTTTGGTTACAGCTCCCGTACTTCCTGCCCCAAATCCCACACTGCAGTTTCTGTTGGATGCTGAGTACTCTGTTTATTTTATTTTTTTCTCATCTTATGCAGAGTGTGACTTTTCACAAACTTTCCTATAATGGATAAAGCATGGAGGATTATTTAGCTCGCACTTGTGGAGGCAGAGTATAGTGTTCACATCTGTGAGGATCTGATTGCTGCATCATAACGTGGGGGGGGGCACAACATCGCAAGACAGAGCAAATGTGCCAGATTGAGTCTTTCTTCCTCATCTTATAGAGCCACAAATTCTGTCAAGGGGACTCTAATCTATTTCTTATTACCTCCCAAACAACATGCTTCCACATGTCACCCATCTATGAATTCGGATTAAGTTCACAATGTATGGACTTGGGAGGGCACAGTAAAACCCTAGCACAAGTCCTTCCAAAACAGGTCTTTAGCTACTTCTCTTTCTTTGAGTTTCTTAAGCACTTATGCCATTGATCTGTCCCTTCTGTGATTATGTTACATAGCTTGATGGTCACTTGAGCAACCTGCTTTCCGAGTAAAGATACACTTCTAGAAAATATTATGAAGTTGGAAATAAGTATCCTGCACTGCCTGCTATGGGAGACCTGGATGACAACAAACTATAACACTATTGATGCTTGGGTTTCATTTTATACTTTCTCATTGCTGGAAATGAACATGTTCTCTCACCCATTTATTATTTATGTATTCATTCATGCATATGTACATACAAATATACATTTATTTGTTCATCCATTTACCCACTCAACAACTTACACTTTGCTACTATTCTATTTTATTACTGGCACTATGTTAAGAGAAGAATTGAGAGATGGGCTTCATACCTGATCAACTTTGTTCTCAGGACTTATAAGAAGAACAGGAAGACTAGAGGGCTCAGTAAAAGCAGATCAATAATGTAAATTGAGACCAATGGCCTTTGATGATCTAACTCTTGTCAGTATACATTGATTGCATCTCATCAAGAGTCTACTTTGGTCTGGCGAATTTCAGGAAGCCACATAATTGGAATGGACTGCTACTGTTTTAGTATGGCTGAAAGGGATCTTCTAAGTTAATTTATTTCACCTGAATTCCTAGCAATGTTGGGGAGAAGAAACTTCCACTGGAGAGTCATAAGCAAAGCTCTACTGTATCCAGGGGGAGGAGATAGAGCACACTAGACTGTGGCTTTCTCTCTTGTCCTCGCTAAGTCTGCCTTCCTCTGGACAGATCCCTCTCACACCCCAGCTGGACTGTACTTTCCCTAGGATCTTATTCCACTGTGCTGGTTTGTCTTGTACACTCAAGATCCTTATAGGAGAAAGCGTTCCCATGGTAGTATGTTCCTTAAATAAAATAAATGTAGAAGGATAAGCTGACCTATTCCATGGATTCCTAATTCTTTTTTTTTTTTTTTATTTATTTGACAGGGAGAAAGGGAGGGAAGAAGAAGAAGGAGAAAGAGGAAGAGGAGGAGGAGGAAAAAAAGAGAGGAGAGAGCGTATGGGCTTATACTAGGGCTTCTTGCCACTGCAAATGAACTCCAGACAAATGTGCCATGTTGTGTTTCTGGCTTTATATGGGTACTGGGGAATTGAACCCAGGCTTGCAGGTTTTGCAAGCAAGTGCTTTTACCCACTGAGCCATCTCTTTAGCGCCCAAATTCCTAGTCATGAAGGCAATCTAAGTTTCACTAATTCTCCACTGGCTGTCAGCCAGGCAGCAAACCCACGGCCTGTGTGGGAACTGTACTGTGTAACTTTCTCATATGTCACCTGAGATTGTGCTTCCCTGTGAGTAGTGCTTGGACCCTTCAGGCTCTAAGTCCAAGAACATTTGTTGAAAAGGAGTGAATATGAATCTTTTTCTCTGGCATCAATTAGATTGCCTTCTTATTTTGGTAGCGTGAACCTGCTTGGGAGTTTGGTAGTGTGAATGAACAAGACCTTGGTAGGAGTGCCTTTTCACGTTGTGAAGAACCTCACAGCTGAGTGGTTACAGACGTGGGCTATGCTGCTGGACTGTGGCTCCACTGCTTCCTGTGTCACCTGGGACAGGTGTCACATTGTCAAGTGGCTTATGTTCCCACATTTATAAAATGGCCATAATCACATCACATGCTTACTGAAGTCCTTCTAAAGCCCACTGAAGACAATGCATATACAGTTTGTAGGACAGTGGGGTTTTAATGTTTAATAAGTCATTCATTGCTGTCACGTTTTCACTGCGTCTACACAGTGAGTAGGAGTCTACTTGGAGAAAGCTGCTCCCTGTCTTACATCAGTGAATTCATATCCACTCCCTGAGCTGCTGGTCCTCTACAGCTCCAGCTCACTTGTGATAATGGGTGTCTTAGCCATATACTTCATAGCGCTGATGCTTTACCGTGTCTTACCACTCCCAAAGAGATAGTATAGTGCCTAGGGGAAAAGGCCATTTAATCTTCATTTCGTATTCCTCATGGTGCCAGATGCTTGTCCAGCAAATGACTAATAAAAGAATGAATTCACAAGGCCAGGCGTGGTGGTGCACGCCTTTAAATCCCAGCACTGGGGAGGCAGAGATAGGAGGATTGCCATGAGTTTGAGGCCAGCCTGAAACCTGAGACTGCATAGTTAATTCCAGGTCAGACTGGGCCAGAGAGTGAAACCCTACTTTGAAAAACCAAAAAAAAAAAAAAAAAAAAAAAAAAAGAAGAAGAAATTCACAAATGACTGACCAGCTGTCACCCATGATCAGAGGTAGACTTGTAAGAGCTTATTACTCCAGTCCATGAGAGACCCTGACACTACCTCTAATTTGTTTTTGTGAAAATTGGTATAATGAACCATCTTTGTGTTTCTCTCTTCTTCCACAACAATAGCCTGTTAGAGGATGAAGGTGCAAAATGAGTATCCTTTTCAGGGTTTCTTTCATCCATTTCTCTCATGCTCAATCACCCTTTCAATAGTTTCTTATGTAACAAAGCTTATGCGAACATTGGGCATAGCTACAGAACGGCAGGCTCAGGAGCAAGGCAGATAAGAGGAAGTAGAGGCAGCTGACAGGGCTGAGGGAGCTAGAAGAGCTTGAATTGTTAAACATATTCCAACTAAGAAAAAGCAATGGTCAGTGGCCCAACGACAGGACTATACACTGATTCACTTCAAAGAACTTGATTACTGCTTTTGAATGGTCTGCAGAACAGACTATTAACCCAAGACTGCAGCTTTCTTCTGACATGAACCCAGACTCCAGGGGACCATTCCCTTAGCCTCTGTGGCACAGAGAACTTCTAAACCCTAGCACTGCATTGCTTTTCAACATCTTTTTGAAGACTGAGATTCAACTTCAGATTCACAAACAGGATAATGTTAGTCCTGCTCTACCTGACACTAGAGAATTTTTTGGGAGGAGTATCGTGAGTTCCTGTGACCTTTGCAGACATGTTCTGAGGAAAATGGCCTTCTTAAAAATGGCTTAACTCGGGCTGAAGAGATGGTTTAGCAGTTAAGGTGCCTGCCTGTGAAGCCTAAGAATGCCCTTTCGAATCTCCAGGTCTCACATTTAGTCAGACTCAAAAGTGACACAAGCGCACAACGTCACACATGCGCACAAGGGGGTACACGCATCTGGAGTTTGTTCACAGTGGTTGAGAGGCCCAGGTGTGCCCATTCTCTCTCTGTCTCTCTCAAATAAAAAAAAATGTCTTAATTCAAGGCCATCACCCGGGCCCTCTCCCTGTATCTGCAATAGCAGAACAGAAGCAACAAGTGACAGAAGAAAGCTCACCTGAGCAATCAGCAGGCAGGGATTCTAGTCCCAGCTCTGACCTGAGCATGCTTTGAAGGCCTCACCTGAGCTGCTAGGTGAGTCAGTAAAATCATGCCTGAAAAACCAACCACGATAGCAACCAGGAGACCAGAGCCACAGTTCAGGTTGGCTTTAGGCGAAATGTCCTGCTCATGCTCCTAGGAAACACAGAACTACGCTGTGCAGTTTCCTGTCGGCTCTCCTGCCAGTTTTCTCCTATTGTCTGTGCGCACCATCCGGTCTAGGGCTATTAGACAAGAAGAATGTCAGAAGCCAGAACTGGGAGGTGTGTGAAGATCTGGTTTTGTCTTTGAACTGCTCCACGGAGAGTTAGTCTAACAGTTCAGACTTACATTGAAAGTCCAAGCACTTAGTGTGCTGGGGGCGGGGCTGAGTTGGGTATAGAACAGAGTAGAGGGACACAGTACCATTTTGATCAGTAGTTCTCAAAACCTTATAAAATGAATGGACTGATTGTGCTGTTTCTTTTGTTTTCCTATACCACAAATAGAAATGTGTCTCAAGAGCTATTAGTTTGCCTCCAACCCCACTTCGGGGATGGACTAAGAGTGACTCTGCCCATAACTCCATGCACTGGGGGAGGAGGGGCTGTATGTCATAACCTTCTTAACTCTCCCCATTTTTTTCCCATTTCTCAAAGTTGGATAAGGCCTTCATTATAAAAAGTTTTATTCTTTTAGAGTCGAGCTTTAGCTTGCATTAATTCTGTTGTTTCTGGAATAATTCTTTGAGTTAATGTCAGGCATTTACAACATAGTACATAGAATTATAGAATGTTCACTCAATCTTTCAACAAGTCTTCACTAAAATCTATGCATGGTGCTATACTTGGCCTGAAATCTTTTCTAGGAAACTGAGGCTGACAAGTAAACTTATGATAGCAGAGATACTGGAAACAAGAAACAGGATGGTATCCAATAAAGTGGAGACAAACCCAGTCGGGGGCAATGTTGCCATATCAAAGGAGTTTTTGTATTTCTGGCTTTCCCTTAAGTCCTGGGGCCTCTGTTATAAATGGTCAGGGCTGAACTACTCCATGGGGACAGTGAGGTGAGCCTTAGAGAGCCTCCCTTTCTCTAAGAAGTTCTCTTTTCCTGACCATTCCAACTCAGATCAGTGTCAACCCTACAGCATGTTAAAGTAACCATCATCCATTTCATATAACATGACCTTCATCCAGTGACCTCCAGTTATGACAGGGCAAGCTGTATGAAGACAAACACCATGCCACTTGTTATTCATCATCCTGCATCAATGATGGGGACATCAATAGTGTCTTGAAATAATGCCAAGCTGTATAGTTTGCTCTTTCTCCGCTCAAGCCTGTATCAAGGTTTTAGGTCTGCTAGACCATTTGAACAGTTACTGGGTATAAAGATGCATTTTATAAGTATATGAACATCAGATTACCCAAAGAGCCTGTGAGGAGACCCAGATTATTTTTTAAATTTATTTATTATTTATTTATCTGACAGATAAAGAGGGAGAGAGAAAAAGAGAGAGAGAAAGAATGGGTGCGCTAGGGCCTCCAGCCACTGCAGAAGAACTCAAATGCGTGTACCCCCTTGTGCATCTGGCTAACATGGGTCCTGGGGAATCGAACCTGGGTACTTTGGGTTTGCAGGCCAATGCCTTAACTGCTAAGCCATCCCTCTAGCCCCCAGATTATTATTATTATTATTGTTTTTTTTGTTTGTTTGTTTGTTTTTGGTTTTGCGAGGTAGGGTCTCACTCTAGTCCAGGCTGACCTGGAATTAACTATGTAGTCTCAGGGTGGCCTCGAACTCTCGGCGATCCTCCTACCTCTGCCTCCCAAGTGCTGGGATTAAAGGCGTGCGCCACCACGCCCGGCTTTATTATTGGTTTTTCAAGGTAGGGTCTCACTCTAGCCCAGGCTGACCTGGAATTCACTATGTAGTCTCAGGATGGCCTGGAACTCACGTGATCCAGTTACCTCCACTTCCCAAGTGCTGGGATTAAAGGTGTGCACCACCACACCAGGCTTCAGATTATTTTTTTGAAATGTATTTATGTTCTGAAATTTTCAGGCCATACAGGAATAGCAGGCTTGACCATGGGGCTACATGAACATCAGTTATTACAACGTTTGTTAGAAAGCTGATCTAATGCTACCTTCCCACCTATATACTGTGACAAATATTTAAGCTGTTTTAACTGTGCACTTAATATTTCTGGATTAGAATTGAATTATATAGTTACAAACCAAAATGGCCCATATTCTGGGTTTGTAAACTATCAATATGCATTTCCACTTCAGCTTTGTAACTTACACGTGATTTGCCCCAGTGAGACTCAGTTTCCACTGACTATGCATCACAGTAATCATGAATAACCAACAAGACTTTCCATTGACATGCATTGTGCTAAGAACTCTCTCTACCTGCATTAGTTATTTTAATCACCCATATAATAAAATTCTCACAACAATTTCAAAGAGTTGTTTCTGTAGGTGGAGAAAGTAAGGATGGGAAAGTTGAATGACTTGTGTAAACATAGTGGGGCTGCACTTTGACAGTCTGTAGCCTTCCAAAGTTCATAAATCCTCAGACACATACACATGAATGCACACATGGACACACAGCACATGCACATATGCATGCACATACACACAGCAGGAAGGTTTTCAGCTCTCTGGCAGTCTTTTATCCATTGGGAAACTTACATCCAGCAGGTACAAAACAGGTAAATCCTGGGTTGGGAGGAGGGAATTTTGCCATCCTTATAAGAAGAGCCACGAGCAGATTTTCATATCTCAAGTCCCCCAGACAATTGATTCTCAGACCTTAATAGCATGACCTAAATGGAAAGTTGGCAAGACTCTTAGGTTGCCATAGCCTCCTGCTCCCACACTCAACCTTATTGCTCTCAGAAGTTATTCTTACACGGAGTTGATAGCCTTTTTCATCTAAACAAAAAAAAATAACATCAGGATTTCACCCCAATCTCTGGCACTAGGGCATCTAGCTGGATGCTTCGCCATTCACTAGCTATCAGTGGGCATCTCTAATGTTTTGGCACCATGCCCCCTATCTCATGTGTAAAATGAAGTTGGTAATTCATTCTTCTTTCCTAAGACCATTATGAACATGAAATAAGATTAGACCATAAGTAACTTGGGCATGGTTTAATATTATTAATCTTCACATTCCTCAGTCTGGCAAAGTTTATGATAATGATCACCGATGGACCAATGTATAAATGAGGAAAAGATTATAACCAAAAATCAACACACAAATTAGGGCTAGGGTCCCAGAACTTATACTTAACTGACATAGTCCTTTACCACATAATCATATACCAGCTCTATTCTAGGTACTGGGAGTGGTGGATGAGAAAAGTCCCTGTGTTCATGAAGCTTGTGTTCTGGAGGATGGCAACAAGGAAATGCAGAGCTGGTCGTGATGTGCATTCTACAGAGAGCAGAGCATGTGGAGGGTATAAAGAGTGAGGGACATTGGTTTAGAGCACCATGCATATGAGATACTCAGGACAGGGTTTAGGATGATTCCTCTACTACACTGAATCTTGGTCTTAATTACAGTCAGATTATGGAAAACTGAGTTCCCGGCCAATGTATCCAGCTGGGTATGGTAGTATGTGTCCCTGTAATTTCAGAGCTAAGAAAGTTGAGTCAGGAGAACCTCTAAGGCTTGCTAGCTAGCTAGTGTGTCCAAATCAGGTGAGCCCCAGGTTCAGTGAGAGAGCCTGTCTCAGAGAGTAAGGCAGAGAACAATTGAAGAAGACACCTGCCGTCAATTTGTAGCCTTCCCATGCACAGGCGCACACATGCATCTGAACTCACACGTGTACCTCCACACATATGAACATGTATAGTACTACATGCACATTATACACATACACAAAAAATAAATAATTAAGGGCTGTAGAGATGATGATCTGGGTTCAATTCTCCAGTACCCACATAAAGCCAGATGCACAAAGTGGCACATGTGTCTGGAGTTTGTTTGCAGTAGCAGGAGGCCCTGGTGCACCCATTCACACTCTCTTCTCTCCTTAAAAATACAAAATAAAATATTAAAAATTTAAAAATAAAATAAAAATGCCTTAAGTAAATAAAATTTGGTGATGGATTCTCTGAAGCATGCAGGGGAAATGGTGCCAATGTATGGAACGTTCTTTCTCTGAATCCAGACTTTCCATAAAACTGGTTTGCAGGCACTTGCCTGCGAAGCCTAAGGACCCATGTTAGAGTCTCCAGGTCCCATGTAAGCCAGATGCACAAGGTGACACAAGGTTGCACAAGTGCACAAGGTGGCGCATGCATCTGGAGTTCGAGTGCAGTGGCTGGAGTCCCTGGCATGCCATTTCTCTCTCTGTTTTGCTCTCTCTCTCTCATTAAAAAAATTAAAAAGGGAAGAAAAAAGAAAAAAAAGAAGCCTCATCAATTTTCACATTCACTGAATCTTTACTAACTTTCTACCGGTAGGATGTAAAGTACCAGGTGTTTGTGTCAGATTTGCTTTAGAATTTTCTTACATTTTCACATCATCACCCCCCCATCTCTCCTGTGGTACCTCCCCTCTCACTGCCTCTCTTTTTGTTGGAAGAAGAAACGGAACATTCAAGGCTACCGAGGTCGGAGATAATGCAGTTGGGACTTGTGTATACTCCTAACGCAAAGCCCCTTCCATCCAGGACAGCTCAGCCTCACTGTGGCATTCCAGCACAGGACCCATGTGTGCCTTGAGAACACAGGAGTGTGGAGAGATGGCAGATGCACTCATGGGGACCCATATAAAGCTTCCTGGCATGTTTGGTGGTGGCAGCCAGCAGTGCGCTTCAGAATCCAGAATCCGGGAAGTGTCTTGTCGGTAGAGAGACCATCATAAACAGCAGTGTTCTATACCACTCTGCAATGATGACAGCACCCTCCAAAGATAAGGCCCTATTAACAAGCTGTTTTTTTTAAACTAAATCTTATGTATTGTCGCCAAGTTTGTGCTTGAGAATCTCCCCTCCCCCCCAAAAAAAAACAAAACCTGAAAGCTAATTTACTCATACAAATTAGGCAAACTGCAGAAAACCATTAACAACTCCTCCCCCAGAGCAGATTAAGAGTCTGCTGCCAATGGCAAGATGTAATTACTCCCCAGCCTTCTTTCCTTCCAAAATTTTCACTGAGATTGGAATGTGAACTCAAAGTCAATCATTTGAAAAGAACCTGGGGAGTGATCTGTATCAGTTCTGCCACGCTGTTTTTCATGTTTATGAATTTCCAGCCCAAGGAAGCAACAGAAAGTGGAAGGAGCAATAGGAAAATCCTAGGTTATGCACACCAAAAAAGCAGAGGACGAGGAGGTGCAAGAGAGTGCAAGAGACATTTTACCTGCCAGTTTTCCATCAGATTTCCACGCCCCTTCCCCCTCCCCCAAATCCCATTCTTTCATTTCCTTCCTGTTTTGTTTTGTTTTGATCGTTTGGGACATCACCATAAACGAGTTACAAGTTGGTAACTTTCAACCTATACAAGTGGTGTCTCTCTGTAGGTGGGATGAGCACAAAAGCATCAACAGAAGGCAGGAGAAAGCCAGGTGCATGATCAGGGGAGCCACTGCTCTGTGGAGCCTTCCTTCACAGTCGGAAGGCTTATCATCTTATCATTGGAGAAGCAGGAGCCTCGAAAGCACCCCCAGCTGAGGCCACCCGGCCCCTGTCATCAGCACCAGATCCAAACCCCAGTCTTTGACTCAGCCCAGGCCTCTCCAGGATTTTAGGAATCTTTGCTGAGTGCTGTTTTACTTTAGCTCTAACAAAGGGGTGTTAAAGATCCGCCCCCATTTTTCATGATTCAGGTGGGTCACACCCTCCATGCCAGGCAGTTGCTGGGGTTGTTCTCAAGGCAAGCTTGATTTTTTCCGAATCAGCAATCTGTCTGAAGGGGTTTTACACAGCTAGATCTGCTTGGCCAGAGGCAGTGGTGGTGGCTGAGAATGGACTCAATAAAGGTTGTCTAGGCAGTCTCTGTAGCCCTGGTTTCTCCACCCACAGACTCTTGTGTGACTCTCTTTCCCTACTGCTTCCACAGGCTGGCTGGGCACCTCCTCAGTCCCAGTAACCAAGCTCACCTTTTCCTGGGTTCTTGCAGATCCCACTCTCTCTCAGGATGAGGAACTAGCCCGAGTCTCCACTGCAGCACCTATTAGGTGTGAACAGCAGGCTCCAGGAGCTCATCCTTGGGCTGAGCATATACTCTTCAGAGCTAAGACTTTTTGGATCCAAACCTCAGATCCACAGCTGAGGAAAACCACCTTATCTGTAGGCCACAGTCTGTCTCTCTGTAAAATGATTTACAGATTTGCTTTGTGGATTCAATGAGGTAATCCATATAAAAAGTTTTGTTTAGTGCCTGCTCAGATGCCGCCTTCTTGCTTAGCTCTTCCACTAACCTGTATCATTTCTTGTGCATTGCCAGTGGCATGACCCCTGAGGTTTTTGGTTGTTCATTCCCAGCCCCTCACTGCAACAAGGCTCTGTTGGAACCCTGTGTGGAGTTTTCTGACTTGCTGTAGGGATAATATATGTGGCAGCCTGTTGTCTGGGCTTTCTTCCCCTTAGGCTTGTCTTCTTTGGGGTAAGCCTCCACCTTTTACCCCAGCCCTGCAATCCAGGCACCATCTAGGAAGCTGGGAATTACTGGTTTACTGGCATGGGCTTCTGATAAAATACCTGTGCCTAGCTGGTACAGTCCACTCCACAGAGAAGCACAAAGCTATGATCCTTTCCCTTCCATTGGCCAGGGCAGAGCACAGTGGGGAGAACAGTGCCTATCTAAAGGCCTTTAGAAACTATATTCCAGCCGCAGAATCCACTTTAATCCTAGCAGAGAGGAGAAGGTAAGTACTCAAAATGGACAGAACACATTTAATCAGAACAGCAGAGAATCATTTAATTTTACTTCCCTTTGCTTCTATTTATTTCTTTGCTCTGTCTACCCATTCACTTTCTCTAAATCAATATCTCTCATATTATGCACTGAGGACTCAATTGCTTATTTTCCCCAAACTATTATGGATCAATACTTTGGAAAACAGTAATTTTAAATCATTACAAGGTGGCGATGTCATTCCAATGTCATAGTAACATTCAATTACTATTTAGGTCCTCCAGGCAATTCAACTTATGTACTTCCCATTTTGTATTCTGATAAACATTCTACAGATTGACACCCAGCCTATGGACCAAACAGCCTACGACTATTCCTGGAAGAAACAGAAGCAGAAAGCAGTCTATCTGCCATGGACACTCCCTGACTTGCTTTTTGTCCTGTGATGTCTTCCATGCTGTGGCAGCCTTGCCCCTCCAGAACATACAATAGTGAGCTTGGTGGTAGCAGTTTTTCAAAGCTATGGATGTGGCTATTCCCTGAAAAATCAAGCATCCCCCAGGAGGGGGAATACATGCAGAAATGTTCCCAACCCCAGTACACTGGCTGTCCCTTACCATTCCATGCCAGCCCTGTTGATCTCATCCCACCAGCACTCTGTGGGCTCTCCGAGGCTCGGAGGTGTGGGCATGCAGGCGTAGTTCCACTGTCTATCAGAGCCTTCCTTCTTGTTGAAGATGCTTCTTACGGCCACCACCACCTGCCCATGGGGACACTGGTAGCTGAAGCCCTGGCGGTTCAGATTCACCCAGCCATCATCACTGTAGTCGTGGTACTGCTGGTACGGGTACCCATAATCACCATACTGGCCCCAGGTCACAGTGACCAGTGGCACAAACACCCACAGGAGAATGAGGTCCATGCTGCCTGGCTTTTGGCAAAAGAAATGTCATGCTAGTTTCTCTGGGCTGACTTTTATACAATTGCCGCCGACATGTGGCTTCCAGATGTGGTGAACAGCATCCAACTGCAGTGTGTCATTGCTCAAGCAAAACTTTTCCACGCTAAGAAATTGGCTGCAAGTATTTTCAGTTTGTTTTAAGGTGGAATTCTAGGAATATGCAAAGAACATGAAAAATCAAAGGAACACTCCCAAAAGCCAACAGCTTCTCTCCCCCTGGAAGCATTTACTGAGAACTACCATCAGTGACATATCTGCTCCACATCTCTCACGATTCCACCCTTCTGCCCCACTCCAGCCCTCGCTAGCAAACCCCTGTATCTGTACTCCAACTTAGCCTTCTAAGATCACACAAAAGTCTGAACAGCAATTTCAAAATACAAAAATAGTTTAAAGGAACATAGTCATTTACATTCTCACAACCCAGATGTTTAGTTTCTTTTAAGTCCTCAGCCCAACATCTTTTAACCTTAGCTATCAGCATGGATACGCCAGTTTTAGTGCCTAACTTTCATATGGAAGTACTGTGGGCTCATGTAGAGAGAAATGGGTGTGAGTTATATCTAAAGCCAAGCTGTGGAAAATAGACACACCCACATGTAGACTCTGTGCTGTACTCTTTTTATTTTTTTATTTTTTAAAAATTATTATTTTTTTATTGACAACTTCTATACTTACATACAAAAAAAACCCCACCTGATATTTCCCTCCCCTCCCCCATTCCATTTTAGAACTCCAATATCCATCATATCCCCTCCCTCTCTCCATTAGTCTCTCTTTTGATTTGATGTCATCATCTTTTTCTCCTATTTTGAGGGTCTTGCGGAGGTATTGCTAGGCACTGCAAGGTCATGGATATCGAGGCCAATTTCTGTCTGGGCAGTTGCATTGTAAGAAGTCATACCCTTCCTTTGGCTCTTCCATTCTATCCACCCCTCTTCCGCAATGGTCCCTGAGCCTCGGAGGGTGTGACAGAGGTGCTTCAGTGCTGGGCACTCCTCCATCCCTTCTTGTCAGCACTATGTTGCCTTTTGGGTCATCCCAGTGGTCATCATCATCTGAAAAGAGAAGCTTCTCTAACCAGAAGTGAGAGTAGCATTAATATGTGAATATGAACATTAAGTGTAGTACTTTTAGGGCAGGTTTGTGGGAATAATATATACATTTAGTCAGACAAGAGCAGGCTTTATACCCTAAGGCTCATGACCTCACCTACCATAGATTTTTGCTTAGGTTTTTCAGTACCAGGTATGTATTCCCTCCCGTAGAGAGGGCCTTCAGTCCAATTATGGAGCAGATGGTTACCCCAAGAGTAGACATGCCACTATTGCACCATTCAGTCATTGGGCCTGTATGGCCAAACTTGAATATTCAGTGTCCACTATTTTCACTGCTGATGACTTCTGTCTCCCTTACAGCTGCATGCAGTGCAGCTTTTTCCAGCTTTCAGTTGGCTGGTCTACAGGGAGAAGGTTTTCTGCTCAGCACCAGCTTGCTTTCTCAGTGACCTTGCCTCTCAGGCAAGAGATGTCTTCAGCAATAGGGTCTTACTATCTGTTTCCCAAGGGAAACCAATGGCTTTGGCAAAAGCCGTTAATGTTTTAGAGGCTACCGGGACCTCCTTGGCCAACAACTCACTGGAAGGTATCCCATCCCAGGTACTGAAAATTTTCTAGTAACAGTCTACAGCTTCTAGATGTGCCGTTATTCAAAAAAGTAATTTTACATAAGTCTTATTCACACTATCTTGATTTAGATTGACCCCACCCCTGCCATTCTTTTATGCCTTCTCTTCCCATGGCCTCGCTTAGGCCATTCCCCTACCTGTAATCAGTTCTTCTACTTACATATGTGCAATACCATACACTTAAGTCCTTCCCTTTCCTCCCTCCCTTATAGCTTTTACCAGCTTACTGGTTTCTGGTACCTATTTTTGGTTCCAGTTCACACACAAGTCTATACATTTGTAGTTAGGATCCACATATGAGAGATAACATGTGATGTTTGACTTTCTGAGCCTGGGTTACCTCACTTAGTATAATCCTTTCCAGATCCATCCATTTCCCTGAAAATTTCATAATTTCATTTTTCTTTACCACTGAGTAGAACTCCATTGTGTAAATGTGCCACATCTTTATTATCCATTCATCTGTGGAGGGACATCTAGGCTGCTTCCATTTCCTAGCTATTGTGAATAGAGCAGCAATAAACATGGTTGTGCAAGTATCTCTAGGTAGTAAGAAGAGTCCTCTGGATATATGCCTAGGAGTGCTATAGCTGGATCATATGGTAAATCTATTTCTAGCTGTCTCAAGAACCTCCACACTGATTTACACAATGGCTGGACCAGATTATATTCCCACCAACAGTTTAGAAGTGTTCCTCTTTTTCTGCATCCACGCCAACACTTATTGCCATTTGTTTTCTTGATGGTAGCCATTCTGACAGGAATGAAATGGAATCTCAAAGTGGTTTTAACTTGCATTTCCCTGATGGCTAAGGATGTAGATCACTTTTTTAGAAGTTTATATACCATCTGTATTTTTTTCTGATGAGAACTCTCTATTTAGTTCCATAGCCCATTTTTTAATTGGGTTGTTTGATTTCTTATTATTTTGTTTTTTGAATTCTTTGTACATTCTGGATATCAATCCTCTGTCAGATGTATAACTGGCAAAGATTTTCTCCCATTCTGTAGGTTGTCTTTTTGCTCTATTCACAGTGTCCTTTGCTGTGCAAAAGCTTTGTAATTTCATAAGATCCCAGTGGTTGATTAGTGGTTTTATTCTCTGAGCAATTGGAGTTATATTCAGAAAGTCCTTGCCTATGCCAATATGTTGAAGGGTTTCCCCTACCTTTTCCTTTAGCAGTTTCAAAGTTTCAGGTCTGATATTAAGGTCCCTGATCCATTTGGACTTGACTCTTATTCATGGAGAGAGACAAGGATCTATGTTTATCCGTTAACATACTGATGTCCAGTTTTCCCAGCACCACTTGTTAAAGAGTCTATCTTTTCTCCAATGAATATTTTTGGCATTTTTGTCAAGAATCAGGTGGCTATAGCTGCATGGATTAATATTTAGGTCTTCTATTCTGTTCCATTGATCTACCTGTCTGTCCCTGTGCCAGTACCATGCTGTTTTTGTTACTATGGCTTTGTAATATAACTTAAAATTGGGTATGGTTATACCACCAGCCTGATTTTTGTTGCGCAAAATTGTTTTGGCTATTTGAGGTTTTTTTGTGTTTCCAGATGAATTTTAGGATTGTTTTTTCTATTTCTGTGAAGAATGCTATTGGGATTTTAATGGGGATCACATTAAATGTGTAGATTGCTTTTGGTAAGATTGACATTTTCACAATATTGATTCTTCCAATCCAGGAGCATGGGATGTCTTTCCATTTCCTTGAGTCTTCTACAATTTGTCGCTTGAGTTTTTTAAAGTTCTCATTGTAGAGATCCTTCACTTCCTTGGTTAAGTTTATTCCAAGCTATTTTATTTCTTTTTTTGAGGCAATTGTGAATGGGAGAGATTCCCTGATTTCATCCTCTGCATGTTTGTTGTTAGTGTATAGAAAAACTACTGATTTCTGTGTGTTTATTTTGTATCCTGCTACATTGATAAAAGTGTTTATCAGCTCTAACAGTTTGCTGGTAGAGTCTTTATGGTCTGTTATGTACAGAATCATATCGTCTGCAAATAATGATAATTTGATCTCTTCCCTTCTGATTTGTATCCCCTTTATGAGTGTCTCTTGCCTTATTGCTATGGCTAAGACTTCCAATACTATATTAAATAGTAGTGGGGAAAGTGGACACCCTTGTCTTGTTCCTGGATTTAGAGGAAAACTTCAAGTTTTTCTGCATTTAGTATTATGTTGGCTGTAGGTTTTTCATAAATAGCTTTTATTATGTTGAGATATGTTCCTTCTGTTTCCAGTTTCTGTAATACTTTCACCATGAAGACATGTTGGATTTTGTCAAATGCCTTTTCTGCATCTATTGTGCTGACCATGTGATTTTTGTCCTTCAGACCATTTATATGGTGTATTACATTTATGGATTTGTGTATGTTGAACCATCCCTGCATCTCTGGGATACAGCTACTTGGTCAGGGTGAATAATCTTTCTGATATATTCTTGTATTCTGTTTGGCAGTATTTTGTTGAGAATTTTTGCATCTATGTTCATGAGGGAAATTGGTCTATAATTTTCTGTTTTTGATCTGTCTTTGTCCGGTTTGGGTATCAGGGTGACGCTGGCTTCATAGAAGGATTTCAGTAGAATTCCTTTCTTTTCTATTTTATGGAAAAGTTTGAGAAGCATTGGTTTTAGATCTTCCAGGAATGTCTGGTAAAATTCAGCAGTGAATCCATCTGGGCCTGGGCTTTTTTTAGTTGGGAGACTTTTTATAACTGCTTGGATCTCTGTGGTTGTTATAGGTCTATTTTAAATGGTTTATCTCATCTTGATTTAATTTTGTAGGTCATATGAATTAAGGAAATCATCCATTTCTTTCAGGTTTTCAAATTTGAGGCATATAAATTCTTAAAGTATGTCCGTATGATTTTCTGAATTTCTTTGGTATCTGTTGTGATATTGCCTTTTTCATCTCTAATTTTATCAATTTTTGTCTCTTCTCTCTTTCTTTTGGTCAGATTTGCTAAGGGTTTGTCAATCTTGTTTATCCTTTCAAAGAACCAACTCTTTATTTCATTGAGTTTTTTGATTTTTTTTTTTTTTTTTTGGTTTTCATTTCCTTAATTTCTGCCCTAACCTTTATTATTTCTTCCCGTGTACTGATTTTTGGTTTGCCTTGTTCTTCTCTTTCCAAGGCCTTAAGGTGAAGCATTAAATTGTTTAGCTGTGAACTCTCTAATTTCTTAACATAGGCACTTAGAGCTATAAATTTCCCTCTTAGAACTGCCTTCACTGTGTCCCAAAGGTTTTGGTATGTTGTATTCTCATCATCATTTGATTCTATGAATTTCTTGATTTCCTTTTTAATTTCTTCAATGACCCATACATCGTTCAATAACGTATTGTTTAGTCTTCATGAATTTCTGTATGCTCTGTAGTTTTTCTTGTTGCTGATTTGCGGTTTAATCCCATTATGGTCAGATAGCATACAAGGGATTATTTCAATATTCATGTATTTGTTAAGATTTGATTTGTGTCCTATTATATGGTCTATTTTAGAGAATGTCCCATGTGCTGCTGAGAAGAATGTATATTCTGCAGCATTTGGATGGAATGTTCTGTATATATCTGTTAGGTCCATTTGTTCCATGATATCATTTAATGCAGATGTCTCTCTGTTTATTTTTGTTGGGTATACCTGTCAAGTGATGAGAGTGGGGTATTGAAGTCACCAACTACTATTGTGTTAGGAGTTATCTCTGACCTTAAGTCTGATCCCCCATGTTGGGATCATATATGTTTAGGATTGTGATGTCCTCCTGTTGAAGTGTTCCTTTAATCAGTATAAAGTGACCTGCTTTATCTTTCCTCACTAATGTTGGTTTGAAGTCTATCCTGTCAGAAATTAGGATAGCAACCCCTTCTTGTTTCCTAGGCCCATTTGATTGAAATACCTTTTTCCAACCTTTCACCCTAAGAAAGTTTCTATCTTTTAATGAGATGTGAGTTTCCTGGAGGCAACTGATGGTAGGATCCCGCTTTTTAATCCAGTCTGCAAGTCTGTGTCTTTTGGTTGGGGCATTGAGGCCATTGATATTAAGAGTTATTATTGAAAGATATATATTTGATCTCTCCATTTTTCTTGTTTAGTATTTCTTCCTGGTTTTTGCTTTACTCACTTGTTTTAACTGTTGTTTGAGTATGGTTTCTTTTTTCCTATTTCCTGCTGTGTGTGTTTTGCTTTGTCTTTAGCATGAATGATTCCTGCAAGTATTTTCTATAGAGCTGGTTGAGTTGCCATAAATTCCTTTAGCCTGTCTTTGTTGTGGAATGTCCTTATTTCTTCATCAACTTGGATAGATAGCTTTGCAGGATAAAGTAATCTTGGTTGACAGTTTTTATCTTTCAGAACTTGGAATACATCACTCCAGATCCTTCTGGCTTTTAAAGTTTGTGTTGAGTATTCTGCTGTGATCCTGATGGGTTTTCCTTTGAAGGTCATTTGCTTTTTCTCTCTAACTGCTTTCAATATGTTTTCTTTGGTTTGCGTGTTTAGGAGTTTAATTATAACATGGCGAGAAGAGGATCTTTCTAGGTTTTGTCTGTTTGGTGTTCTAAATGCTTCTTGTATCTGCATTGGCATTTCTTTCCCAATTTGGGGAAAATTTTCTTCTATGATTTTGTGGAAAACACCTACTAAGCCTCTGGATTGAAATTCTTCCCCTTCTGCTATACCTTGAATTCTTATGTTTGATCTTTTCATAGTGTCCCACATGTCTTGGAGTTCCCATTCATACCTTTCTATTAGCTTGTCTTTCTCTTTGTTGGACTGTGATAGGTCTGCCGTCTGGTCTTCTAGTTTAGATATTCTGTCCTCTCCTTCATCCATTCTACTGGTGAGACTTTCCACAGAGTTTTTTATTTCACTGACTGTGTTCTTCAGAGCTAGGATTTCAGCCTGGTTTTTCATCAGTATTTCTATTTCCTTATTCATGTCCTGTATTGACCTTTTTATTTCATTAAGCTGTTTTTCTGTATTCTCTTTCAAAAATTTGTTTTCTTTTCAGATTCCTTTCATTTCTTCTTTTATTTCTTCTTTCATTTCTTCTTTCATTTCTTTGAGTATAGATATCATCATTCTTTTGAAATCTTTGTCAGGAATTTCATCTAAAACAGTCTCATTGGTGAAAAATTCTGATGGATTTGTAATTTTTGGTGGGATTGCATTGTCTTGATTCTTTGTGTTTCTTGTATTATTATGTAGTGACTTTTGCATCCTGGATTGATTTGATGCTTAGGTTTTCTATTTATCTGCAGTGTTCTTAGGTGTGGTGATCCACCTTTATATACTTTCAGGATATGGGTTTAAGGTGCCAAGTGTAGCACTTGTACCCACGTCCAACCTCAGAAGTAATCCTAGCTGTTGAATTTGCTTGTTAAGCAAGTATTGTACTGGACTGGTGAAACAATTCAGTAGCAAATTCTAAACTTCAACTGAGCTTAATACACATTCAATTAACATGAGCACAGAGTATACAAGTGTGGGACTTGAAACAAATAGTCTTGTAAGGTAAAAGTCCCTAAGGGTGTGTGTTGCTCCACACCCTTAATCCTGTCAGCTAGGAATCAGACCCTGCCCCCAATAATGACAGAAGCAAAAGATAAAGGCCCTTTAAATCCAAAGGTATTACAGGCAGCAATATTCAATACCTCATATTCAGCTTATTTGAAAATGGTAAGGCCTACCACAAATATGTAACCCATAACCTGCCCTGACCTTGAAAGAGAAGTTGGCACTTCCAATGCAGGCCTTTGTTACCTTTTGGTGTGGCTTCCAAACTCACCAATGCTGGGTGCCCACCTCATTCCCTGCACTGTGGAGCTTGGCTCAGCTGTGCTGGGCCCAGTGTTGGTGATGTGGTATAGGCTGCTGCTAGTTGCTGAATTCTGCCAATTCGCTGGGGTTCTGATGGTTGGGGGATGTGTGAGTTCAGGAAGCCTGTAGTAGCTCACACTGTTCCCCTGTATCTCTTTCAGTAGCTCAGCAGACTTTTCTTTGATTTCTGACTCTGTGAGGAGGCTGATGAGGTTGGAAAGTCCCCCGTTTTGTTGTTGTTGTTGTTGTTGTTGTTGTTGTTTGGGCAGTGGTGGCGGCTATAGCAGAGGCTCAGCTGATCCCAGTGACAGCTTGTTGCCATGGGTTGGGGCAGAGCCTTGGAGCCACTGTGGAGCCGGCTGTGGTGGGTCGGGCCACAATCTCCAAAGTGGTATTCTGGCTGTCTACTGCTTTTCCACTGTTTCCCAGAAAAAAATATTCTGCTCTTTTCTGAAGAAGAGTATAGTTTTACCTAAATCCCTCCCTGATCTGATTTGGTGTGGCTCCTATGCCGCCATCTTACCCAGAAGTCCCCTGTGCTCTACTCTTGCACACATAGTGGGGTAAGTCCGAACAATGCCAAGTTTTTATCTTTTGGTAGTATTTTTTTCTTCACCTTAAGAAATTAGCAATGATATTGATAAACAGTGTTCAAATTACAGCAGCATAAACAAACAAATTTGCACAAATAAACTCAAGGAAAAAATGAAAAATAAGAATTGCAGCACCAGGCGTGGTGGTGCACACCTTTAATCCCAGCACTCGGGAGGCAGAGGTAGGAGGCTCACCGTGAGTTCAAGGCCACCCTGAGAAGACAGAGTGAATTCCAGGTCAGCCTGGACTAGAGTCAAACCCTACCTCAAAAAAAAAAAAAAAAAAAAAAAAAAAAAAAAAAAAAAAAGAATTGCAATCTAGATGCACTGGATAATCTCCAATTTGACAATTCCAGAACTGTTGATTCAAAAATAAAAGCTGCTATGTTAGAAATGTCTGGATATTTAAACAAGTATGCAACTAATTGCTCAAATAAAGATTTGAAAAGGCCAAAGACATGTGAGCAAAATACTAAACTTAATAACACAGAAAATTATCTCAAAATAACTGAAGGTTTTAAATACAAAAAGTCAGAACAATTAAAAAATGAGCAGGATGAGCAAGAATATCCAATTGATGAAAAATTGCCAACCTGTTCCCAAAGGAAAAGTGTCAAAGACTGTTTGTCCACATGTAAGCAACTGAACAATAGAGAAGTGTTGGTAGGTAACATCCAGTATTTCAACTAGTTCTCAGCTAAGAGGTCTAGTTATAGAACCCAAAGTATGCACTGTCTGAGGTAACAGGCCTTTCACCAGACCAGACTGTTAACATCTTTGCAAATTACCCACTCTCTTAAAAGCCAGTGTCATGTAAATAGGGATCAAAACATTTAAAAAAGAGGGTGGTACATTCTTAGGAAACTGATACCATGGCAGCAACTTTTTAATGTGCTGTTGTCTATTATTTCAGTCTTAGTTGTTCTTCAACCCCACCATAATCTGGAAGGTGTGTAACTTGTTTTCTTCTATTCAGAAGCATCTTGGTTTTTATTTTATTTTACTTTTGGTTTTTCAAGGTAGGGTCTCACTCTAGCCCAGGCTGACTTGGAATTTACTATGTAGTCTCAGGATGGACTCAAACTCATGGTGATCCTCCTACTTCTGCTTCCCGAGTGCTGTGATTAAAGGTGTATGCTACCATGCCCGGCCTGCACCTTGGTTTTTATATTTGAAGTGTGTATTCAGTAACAAATACTGCTTGTAAACGCACACAAAAAATTTCTTTTTACTGAGGTACATTTTATATAATAAATGCCACCTTATAAAATGTCCATCATGAAGTACTATAATTAGCACTAAAATCAAGATATTGAATAGCTTCAATAATCCAAAAATCTCTCCCTACATTTCTTTGAAGTGAAATATTTCCCAATACCTAAGTGTCTGGCACTTAGCCGTCTACTTTCAGTCTCTCTAGTTTTGCCTGTTCCAGAGTGTCAAACCAATGGAACCATACCATGGTGTCAAACAAATGGAACCTGAGTGTCTTTCTTTGAATTAACATTGCCTGTGAAATTCATCTGTGCTGTGTGTGAGCAGTTTGTTCCCTTTCATTGCTGAGTAGGATTCCATAGTATGGATGCAGCATTGATTGCTTATACATCTATAATGGGGTGCTAGGGGTTCAGGAAAGTCCTTGAGCCCTAAACCCCAGGTCTGGGTCTACTTTTAATCAAAGAATTGAATTTTTAAAAGTCTGAGAAGGATAATTATTAAATTATTATATTTATTTGGGGAAGTATAGAGCCAAGGAAAGGCATCCATGTGGCTAGAGATCCCATGTGGAGGGCCTGGGAAAACTGGAGAGAAAAAAAGAAAAGAAAGTTCAAAGAGCTCCTTGCATGTGGGGAGTTGGAGGGGTAAAAAGCCCATGTGGAGAGTAAGGGCTAGTGGGCTCTCCCCTTGGCTCAGCCAGGCTGGGCCTGGACCAACCTGAGGAGGGACCCAGGATGTTTGTGAAAAAATGGGTCTAGGGATCCAGGCAAAAGATAAAAAGTCAGCTCATCCTTTGATTTCTAGCAAGTGCAGACCAGTCCTGCCTGTTTACTATCAGGGGTCACTCTAACTTCCTAAAAGAGCTACCTGCCTCCCCCTCACATTGCACTACTCAAAGGGCATTTGAATTGTTTCCAGTTGTGTAGAAGTAATTATGAAAAAAGTTTCTATAAATGCATATATTTTGTATGAACTTTGTTTTCATTTCATTTAAGTAACTACTTAAAATTGGAACTGTCAGGTCCTTAGGTGAGAATATGTCTAACTTTTAAAAAAGTGCCACAGTGATTTTCAAAATGATTGTTCATCATGCATGTACCACTGTGCATCTGGTATTACGTGAGTACTGAGGAATTGAGCCTGGGCCATCAGGCCCTGCACACAAGTGGTCTTAACCACTGACCAATCTCTGCTGCCCTCAAGAGATAGCCTGCATTCTGGTGTACTATAAACCTTAAAGAGGTCCAGGAGACAATGAGAAGTATTGAAAACATTCGTCTTTATTCTACATTTATTTCCCTTAAATTTCCAGGCTTTACCTGGTCTCAGTAGAAGCTCTGAGATACGCAAAAGCAAGCATCTTAATACTTCTGGCTGTTTGGGTCAAGGTTCTTGGCTAGTGTCTTAGAGGATTCCAGAAACTGCTGAGGCCTCTGAGAGCTATAAGATGCCTCTGTCAGAGAATGGTTTCCAAGAGCAGTCAATAAGAACATTAGCCTAACGTACTTAGGGTTTGCCATACGTGTTCATCACGGTTGTTGTATATTTTCCTCTCAACTTTGATATTTATTAATCAGTCACTACAGAGATTTCTTTTTCACAAATGAAGAAATTGGGGTTATAAAATGTTTTAGCCCAAATTCTTTGACCTGGAGGATATTATTAGGTCTTCTAATTATTTTCTAAAATATTTTATTTATTTATTTGCATGGAGAAAAAGAGAGAAAGAGAGGGAGGGAGAGAATGGGCATGCCAGAGCCTCCTGCTACTGCAAACAAACTCCAGATGCTCGCGTCACTTTGTGCATCTGGTTTTACATGGGTAGTGGGGATTTGAACCGGGGTCATTAGGTTTTGCAGGCAAAAGCCTTAACCACAGAGCAATCTCTCCAGACCAAGTCTTCTAATTATTCTTCTGCCATCCTTCCCATCACTCTATCAAAACAGAAGTTACTAATTTTTGAAATTTTGTTTTTATTTTTTTCTGCTAACTTCATACATGTTTATAATGTATTTTGATCACATTTCCCCTGTCTTCTCTTACCCCTCTCCCTCTTCCACTAAACTTTTTCTTCTTCCCAACAAATCCTTTCCTATTTCTTTTTTTTTTTTTTTTTTTTCTGGCCCACTGAGTTAAATAACACTTGCTTGTTTGAGCATGGGTGGGCAGATATTTATGGTGAATGGGCAACTATCTAGTGACTCTACCTCTGAAGAACATGGCTCCCCCTTCCTCATCAAGCATTAACTTCCAGTAGCACCTCTGGAAGGAGTAGGGTCTTGTGAGCCTTCTTCCATCCATGTTGACTGGTTCAATATTGCCTAGGACACCACAGCTTCTGTGAGTTCATGAGCATAAAGCCCATGTCATATCCAGAACACAGTCTTCCGATGACCTCCTCCCCACTGGCTCTTGGGTTCTTTTCACCCCCTTGAAGTTACTGGTTTTTGTTTTTTATGATAGGGTCTCACTCTAGTCCAGGCTGACCTGGAATTCACTATGTAGTCTCAGGGTGGCCTTGAACTCACAGTAGTCCTCCTACTTCTGCCTCCCCAGTGCTGGGATTAAAGGCTCTGAAGTTACTACTTTTAAATCAACATTAGAAATTACCAAAGAAAATATTTACTATAAGGTCATTTTACATTAACACACAACTAATTTGCACTATGGATCTCTGCTGTTATTTACAGAGTATATTCTCAAGTCCCTGGGACGAGGTATTGGACTAATAGTTGTAAGACTATGGTTTTAGGACCAGCAGCTTGGACATCATCTGGGAGGTTGCTAGAAATGAAAATCGTCTGGCCCCATTTAGTCCTACTGAATCAGACACTCGAGGCATGGGCCTGACCAAAGTGTGTCGTAAGAAGCCCTCTAGGAAGTCTGATGCATCCTGAAGTAAGAACCACTGTGTAGAAGATACCTGTGGACACCACCCAAATTCTAGGAGTCATGTTGTAAGGAGTAAGACAGAGATGTGGGAGCCCATCTGACCTTACTTAGTCCCTGTGACTCCAGAGTCCACGTTTGTTACAACTGGGCTCTATTTTCTCCTAGAAGTCAAAGGAAATAAAAATATTACTCATTAGGATACTGAAGTTATTGACCTGAAGAAAGTTAAAACACAGGGAAATTTATGCTTTCTGCCAAAAGACAGGGCATTAATCATTCTTTATGGCGATCACTTTATCAGCTCAGAGCCAGGTATTGCGTGGGAGTTTCAGACAAACCTTGCTCCATTAAATCCCCCCATATATTTGCTTTCCACACTTTTCCTGCACTAAGCTGCTCTTCTATGTCTTCTCACTGCCCTCAGATTTACTACTCTTTGTCTTAAAAGTATAAAAGTATCTTGCTTTGGTCATTTCTTCAGACTTCACTATCTTTAGGAAAATTTCCACGTGAATGTAAAATTCATAAAACTCATGTGCTTCCCCCCCCTTGTTAATCTGCCTGTTGTTGATTTGACTTCTAGATTGAACTAAAGTTCTCAAGTAAGAACTAAGGTTGGGGTAGAAGTTAGGGTTCCCTCCCCTAGATTCTTGCTGACTTGAGATACTTTGAATGCCAAGAACACTCAAATATGTGCACATTTTTCTGCTCCTTTTTCTCTTCCTCCTCTTTTGTTCTTTTTCATATTCAACAGTTCTACTGAGATATAATTCTATGGTAGTCAGCTTCATTTTGCTAGGATGAACATCCAAACCAGACACAGTTTGTAGGAGGAAGGGTTTATTTCAGCTTATAGATACAGGAGAAATTCTATCATGTGGTGGAAGAAGTTGGCTTCCATTCATAAATTCAAGCAAAGACACCCCCAAACAGCCAGCAACACAAGGAAGAACAGCTAGAGACCCAGGGGCAGAGATCAAACCTCTTTGAACACCTTTAGGATGGAAATCAGATCCATTTCCAAACACATCTTAGGGCTGGACTCCAAGATCTGCCTCAGTGACACCTCTTCTAGCTGAAAATCTAAGTTACATGCGTTAATAAAACACCTGAATGTATTGGGGAACATGCATTCAAACTACCACAAATTCACATACCACATAGCTCACCAATTAAGGTACATAATTCCATGGCTTTTAGTATAATCACAGAATTATATAACTATCTCCACAATTAGTTTTAGGACATTTTATTCACCCATCAAGAAATTCTATACTCATTATCAGTCACTTCTCCTCAATCCTTCAGCCCAAAGCAACAACAAATCTACTTGTTAGAAAAAGTTAGAGACAAGTAGAAATATCTGCAACAAAGAAATTAGACTTTACCTGAGGTGAGTGGTAGAGGGACACTTCACATCTCAGCAGTCGGGACTCTGGAAAATGTGGAAAATGTGAGGTGCCCCTATAGCATTTGTCAGTGGGGGTTTATATCAGAAGGTTGGGAGTTGTGTTTGCAGGGAGGAGGAGAGAGAAGGATTAGCAAGTATGAAGGAAGCGAACTTCTTTGAACTCCTTTCTTCCAAGATAGCCAGCCAGGAACCTGGCTCCCCTAGAGTTATCTAGATAGCAGGGGGCAGTCTCCAGACAGACTTCTATGGTATTCAGCAGTAGTATGCTGAATTCCTGAAATTTGCTAACTCCACTACTTTCTATTTCTATAAATTTGTGTCTACATTCTGCATATTTTAGGTAAGTGGGATTGTTCAAAAAGTGGTCGCTCATCATGGACTTCTTTTCACTAGTGTGTTTCCAAGGCTCATCCAAGTTGTAGAATATATTTGCAGCACATACCTTCTTATTGCCATAAAAGCATTCCACTTTATGGATATGTTTCATTTTATTTATCCATTCATAAAGTTGATGGATATTTAGTTGTTTTTCCTTTTGGCTATTATATTGGTCCAAACAATAACTTTTTGTTTAGCCTTTTGAGGAGCTACCAGACAGTACCCAAAGGATCTGCACCATTTTCCATCCCTACCAGAAGTCTATGAGGGTTCCAATTTTTCCAAATTTTCACCAACATTTCTTATTAGGCCTAAGTTCTTCTGAAAGCTGTGGAATCCCATAGCCATTCATGATACTTTGAGGGGATCTGAATTCATTTCAACATAGCAGCTTCCTTACACATAGTTCCTTCATGAGTGATTCACATTATTATACTTATTTTTGGCTTAATTTAATGAGGAACTCACAGAATGGCTCTAGAGTCAATTGTTGCTCCACAGCTATATTTGTACATTGCACACAGGGACTTGTCAGTTAAATTATTTTAGTGAGGTTATATTAACCTAGGTGTCAAGTAATCATTGGAGGCCCTAGGAACATGGTCCTGAGAACAACAGAGATTCCTGGCATTGAACTATCCACATTAGAATCCTGTCAGTAGCTTAATGGCCTTGGAGCAGGTTTTCTTGACTTTGGCACTTCTGATGTTTTGGTTAAGATAGTTCTTCAATGTGGAGGCTATCCTATATTTTTCAGTTTTTGAGTAGTCTTTCTGGCTTCTATCCACAAGACACCTGTTGCATTTTTACTGCCTACATTGTGACAACCAGAAGTGTCTTTAGACATTGTCAAAGTTCCCTGGAGGAAAAAAAATCTCTAGTTGAGAACCACTGAGATAAAACCTGTGACCTCTGTTTATTACCTATAAAATGGGGATTATTATAATACTTGCCTCTTGCTACAAGATCATTGGAAGAATCATATTAAATAACAGTCTTGCTCAGACTTTGTGAATTGTAAAGCTTGATACAAATGAAGGTTGGCATTATGGCCTCAGAAAAGTACCAGAAATGGGAGTTGAGGGGATTATCAAGCAAATCAGCATAATGAGTGACCCCAGGGCTCTGCAAGGAAGCAGAACAGCCTTGTGCAGAAGAGGGTTTGGAGAAGAACAAAGATGGAGGCATGGGAGGGTAAAGCTTCACCAGATCAGAGGCCTCATTAATCATGTGGGTGGGTGTAATTGCAGAGACCTCTGAGAGTGAGCTTTTAGGGAAAACAAAGGCTGAGCACTAAAGGCAGGGGGTAAGGAGGAGAGTTCAGGAGGCTCTGGAGTAGCATGAAGATGGAGGAGCCAGCTTGCTGGAGGCTGGGAAGCAGGACTCTATCTTGGTGAGGGTGGTAGAGAAGAGCAATGCTAAGTCAAGTTTGCTCTGAGCAGCACAGTGCAGGAAGCTCCAGGGTCTAAATGCTCAATTAGTGTGAGATGAGTAAGGAAGAATGTGAGGCAGAGATGTATACATTTATGGAGATAATTGTGTTAGTAAATATACTGTGTGCTCATAAGCGGAGCAATGGAAATCAGTATACTTCTTTAAATCTGGAGCTCACTACCAGCCAGAGAACATGCTAAAGGGAGGCCCTATGGGGAGATTTGGATACAAATGTGGGGAAAAGGGAACATTCTTCAATCAGAAAGCAAGTAGGTGATATCATTCCAAGGCAAATTTCCTAATTTGAAATCAGCTTTAAAAGTGCTTAAACCTAAAGCTTATGGAATAAATAACAATACCTTCATTTGCATAGCGTTGGATCTATGTAAACCATACAATGCAGCAGGCGCTAGAACTGAAGAGATATTTGCACTTTTCCGCTTTCAGGGTTTTATCATGATCTCATTTCTCTGTGTTAGTGGGGCAGTGAAATTACCTTTATTATTTGCATTTTATCAATTTATAAACCTAGGCTGTTGTGGTTGAAATGTGAAATGTCCCTCATGGGCTCATGTATGTGAACACTTGGTCCCCTTGGTGCTGCTGTTCAGGAAGATAGTAGGACCCTTAGGAGGTAGAGCCTTGCTGGAGGGAGTGGGCCATGAGGACAGGGCTTGAGGTTTTATAGCCCAGCCCCACTTAGGTTAGCACATTATATTTTCTGGTTGTGGATACAATGTGAGCAGCCATCTCTAGTTCCTGCCCCTATGCCTTCCCTGGATGCTGGACTGTATCTTATGGAACTATAAGACAAAAACAAAGGCTTCCTCCCTTAAGCTATATCTTGTCAGGTACTTGGTCACAGTGACAAGATGAGTAACTAATACAGAAACTTGGAGAGGTAGAGTGCTGTCCAAAGTGAGAGAACTTTGGAGGACAGGATCTGGAGAGAGCAAACCCATGTTCCCCAGTCCCAATTTAAAAATCCTGAAGGACCCCACATTTCTCTGACAGTCAGTCAGTCCCAACGAGTTGTGAGACATCTCCCAGAGGACTTGACACCTAAGATAGATGAACATGTCTTTTAGGGATGCAAGATGGTCCAGCCTCGCTTTGGAGGACACAGTTCATTTTTGTTTACCAACCCCTACCCTCTGGCTATTCTAAAAATATGGTGAAGGCCAAGATTTAGTGGGAGAAGTAGCCCCCTGAAAGTAACTTTTCCTTCCAGAAAGAACATTTCTGTCATCTTACTGGTTTTGTCTCACATTGCTGTTTCTGTTTGATTTGTTCTCTGATCACACTTGGCTTACCCTTTAATTACAGTTCTTGTCCAAATTTATTTCCCTTAAATTAAGATTCATATGCATTCTCTCATAGGCATAAATAAGAGGATTTTGTATGCTGTACCTGGTCACTTGAGAAACCTCTGACTCTATTAGCTATAAAATCATACTTTCACACACTCAGAAGTCTTGATAATTTGGGGTCCACAGGCCATGTGAATCACAGTTATGAAGTATATGTTAATGACATATTCATAGGTTCCTGGTCAGCCTTACTGAAGTGGGATCCTGCGGATGGGGCTGGAAATCTTCATTATCAATGAACTTTGCAATGATTTTTATGCATGACCAAATCTAGGACTACAGGCTAGGGTGCATATTTATTTCCTGAAAATATTTCTGATTCCCTCAAGTATAAGCATAATGAGACATGGCCCCTCTGCCAACATCCCTGCTGTTGGTCAAAGTTCGTGTGCTCCAGTGGCTCTAAGGCACATGGGCTGTGCTAAGAGCTTTACCCTATGACCCTGCTTTCAGAAGCCTGCCGCAGGCCTCCTCCCCACACAGTGACAGAGCAGAACCGAGATCTGCCGCAGAGGCAGCAGCCCAGCCTGCCTCCTGTCCTTGTCAACAGTCTGGAGCTCAGCACACTGCACATTAATGAGTCCTATTTTCTACCCCAGCTTTTTTAAATGCTGTAATATTAACACCTACCAAAATAATCCAACTGTCTACGTCAGTGAGCTGGCTTCACCTAAGCAGAAGCAAGAGAGGCATTTCTGCTGCATTGCCAAAACCCTACAGGGGTGTGTGTGTGTGTGTGTGTGTGTGTGTGTGTGTGTGTGTCTATGTCCATGTGCGCGCACACACACACACATTCACATGTACATCCATATCCTTTACTTTTGTATTGAAAGTTTAATGACACAATACAAGGAAAGCACTCAGAGAAAAGCCTGCCATTAAAAAACAAACAAGTCCTGCATTGCATCTTTTATACTCTCTGGGTATCTTCCTTTTCCTGCACTGTACCATGGGAGACTTTTTATTGAGTTATTTATTTGACTTGGTGTGTGGGTACAGTGTATGTGTGGTGTAATATGATTGTGTGTGTGTGTGTGCAGTGTATGTACATGTATGTGCAAATTCATGCCTTGTGCCCACACATGCAGTGTCCAGAGAAGAACATTGGCTATCTTCCTCTTTTTACTTATCCATCCATTTCTGTGAGATGGGGTTTCTCACTAAACCCAGGGCCACAGGAAATTTTTCTTCTCTTCCCACCCCTCACCCCCCGCCCAGCCTGCAAGCCCCAGAGATTCTCCATTTTCCACACCTCACAGGACTGGGGGTATAGCCATGCATGGTCATACCCGACTGTTTTTGTGTTTGCTGGGAAATTGAACTCTGGGAGTTTCAGGCCTTCTCAGCCTTTTGTGCTTGCAGAGCAAGTACTGTTAACCACTGAGCCATCTCTCCAGCCCTGGGAGGCTTTGATTATTGCCTTAACATATGCTGTTGCTCTCTGGCTCTTGAGTGGGTTTGGACAAATCAGAAATACAGAAGAGCAAGAGTGGATGGTGGATGACAGCATGAAGTCTGCTGGCTTTCTCTGGGCTGAGTCCTGATTGGCAGTGACTGAGTGGATCTTTCTGCAGTCTTGGCTTTTGTTCAGTGCCTTTCAAGGTGACGTACTAGAGTGTGTCTGCTGGGCTCCACTAACTCTCCTTTGTCACCTCACTATTTCAGGACTAGAGGGAGGGGTGAGTAGAGATATATCTGGCTTTGGAGCATCCACCCTTAGCTCTCAGTTCTCTTCCCATTCTGTCCAAACACCAACCTTGCAACATTTTCCCTTCAAAAAGTAATGGTAAAAATTATTCTAAAACTACATGGAAAATCCACTTGATTTATTTTTATGTGTGCAGGTCGGGCTTTCCCATTAGGCCATGCAGTTCTTGTCCCTGGAGAGCTTCCTGAGCAAACAAAACTGATCCCACTGACCTGTTTGGTTGATGTCAGTGTGTCTGTCACACACACTTTTATACTTGCTATATTGAATGTCACCCTCATATTCTTTAAGGAGCATGTCATGTCAACTTTACATGAGACTATTGATTCTTACAAGGAAATCTGCCCAAGGTTTATCCAGCTGATGGAGAGAGCCTGTCTTGAAGTGTCTTAGAAGGCAAAGTTCAAAATGAGCACTCAGGATTGCAAGGGAATCATCTGAGAGCTTGTGTGCAGATTCTTGGACCCCAGTGATAAACTGATGCCAGTCTGCAGAGGAGACCTGGAAAATGAGCGTCTATGATGAAGTCATGTGTTCTCACTGCCAGCAACACACATCTCCCTGCTCTGCCACTCAAAACTTACTCCAGCTTTAGGTCTTTGTCTTCGGGGAAGTTTTCTTGACTTGCTCCAATCAGAAAATCCTTGTCTGATACAACACAAGACTCCTTTACAGCCCTTACCACAACTGCCAATTTATAGTTATTTGTATCATTATGTGATAACATCTGATCTCCTGCATTCGATTTTAAGTTCCAGGATGGCCAGTTCTTCACCTGTTTTCACACACTCACGCTATTCCTTGTGCATTGTTGGCATTCAATAACTACTTCTCAGACATCTGTCTTTTAACTCTATGAATTACACACTTTTAGGAGCGCCTCTTCATGCTTACCAAGCTATGCAGTTCATGTCAAGAAATAACCCAGGAAAAATAGATTTTCTGAATTATCATTGATTGACAGGTATCGGAGAAGCTGCTGTCCACTAGGCTAGACAACAAGCTCCCTGAAGGTGGGAGCATACCTGTTGTGTGCACCAGTGTTTTCTCAGAACCCAGTTCCTGGACTGGTGCACTGATGGCAGATGCTGGATCAATATCTTCTTGAACGGATGAGTCAAAGTAGGCCAACATCAATGAAGTAATGACACGCTCCACCCCTCTTTTCTCAATTCGTTGGTCTCTCCTCAGAAAAGCTTTTAGGAGTCACTGGAGCAAGACTTGAAATAATGTGTCCTTCTGGCCAGTGACATTGCAGAGAAAATGTTCAACAATGAGCAGCACACCATGTGGCAATATCTAAAATGTGATGGCTTTAGGGAAAATGGTGCAATTATGGAGTAAAGAGGCAGCTCTGCAAAATGTGCTATGCTCTATAAGCCAAAGCCACCAATAGCTGTACTAATGAAAAGCATCCAACTGGTAGAAATTGTGATTTTCTCATCTTGTTTTGACTACATGAAAACAATAACACCACACATCTTTCCCTCTCTACTTAGACACCTGTGTATGCGTGCAGACAGATGCATCCATAACCCGCTTAGATGGCTTCCAAATCCAAATGTATCATTTTGTGAAAGCATGGTCACTCACATAGTTCATTTCAGTTAGGCATCTAAAATAAAATGCACTATAGCTCATAATCCTCGGGAGCTAATAAAGAACTTCATTCTGATGAGCTCAGTCAACCAAGTTATCAATACGTTCAGAGAATTTACATAGATTTAAGAGTTTTAACCCTATGCTATACAGATAGCAGTTAGTTTTCATTTTCTCTAGAGCAAGGACATGCTGCTGGATTCATTTCACCATAGCCAATAGCACTGATTTTGTTTTTCTTTTAGTTCTGGGGTAGTAAGCTTAGATAAAATAGCTTCTGTTGGGCTGCAGAAATGACTTAGCCATTAAGGCACTTGCCTACAAAGCCAAAGAACCCAGGTTTGATTCCCTAGTACCCATGTAAGCCAGATGCACAAGGTGGCACATGTATTGAGTTCGTTTGCAGAGGCTGGAGGCCCTGGTGTGCCTATTTGCTCTCTCTACTACTTTTTTTCTATCTCTCTCTCTCTCACACACACACACACAAAACATACAAACAAACAAACAAACAAATAAATAAATATTGTTTCTGACTACCCAGAACCTCAGAATGTGACCTTATTTGAGACAAAGATCATTGCAAATACATAATTCATTAACATTGTCATGATGAAATCATGAATTTAAGGTTGCTTCATAGGCCAGTGACTAGTATCCTTATAAGAAGAGAGGGCACACCGAGATACAGGGGAGAGGATAATAAGAAGATGGAGGCAGAGACTGGAGGGATGAATCTGTAAGTCAAGGAAGCCCAAAGGACTGCCAGAGTCTACAAAATGACAAGGAAGAATTCTTGCCTGGCGTCCTTGTGGGGGATGGGAGGGGGGGCATAATCCTGATACCACCTTGACATTGGCCTTGTAGCCTCCAGAATGGAGAACGGAGAACGAGAATGAAGCTATTGTTTTAAGTTAATAGGTTTGTGGTGATTTATGTGGCAGCCTGAGAAAACGAATTCATCTGGACCTTAGAAGGTGCTCCACTGTGCTGGCATAGTCACTATACACAATTCTTGCCAGACTTCTCAGCCTCACTCAACCTCCTCCCCTCACTCCCTCAGAGCTTGCTGCCTATGTACATATTTTAATTTAGGGGGTATATCCAGCATGGTTCCTCAGGCAGCCACAGAGCTGAGGAACTGCACCACAACCCAAGGGAGGGGCAGGCAGTGGACTGGGAGAGGAGAGACTGGTCCTGCATCGAGGAGGCTGAGGAATGCAGGCATATGGTGGATGAGCATTCCTACTTCCTCCTGTCCGCTGTCTGCTCTGAGGCCCACGTTGAGAACCTTCCACAGAGTTCAGCCTCCCAATGAACATACTTGCTGAATAGCACCTCAGGCCTCGCCTCTTCCCTTACTTCCTTTTCCTTTGGATTTGTAGGTCTCAAATAGAGCCTTAACATCTTAGCTCTGTCAAAGGTACTCACTTTTAACAGAACATCAGAAGACCAGGTAGCAAAACTTGTAAAAATTAAATAATGTCTCAGTTTTCTCCTTTGTCAAATGGGGAAAATGAACATTTTTGATTGTTGTGAGAAAATAAAGTGCCAACATTTACAAATCACTCAAAAGGTATCAGGCATATGGATGGTAAATGATATTAATTATTACATGGTATAAGGAGATTTTTAGTTCTGGCATCAAATGTAATTGAGAATTTGCCATTAAATGTTTATCTGTTAGAAATGATCTGATAGCTGTATTAATATCTTACTTTTTAAATTATGAGAGAAAGAAACATGTAGAAAAAGTTATTAGTAGAAAAGACCCAGGGAGAGTGAATATTATTTTTGACAGGTCTCTGTTCTTAAGAAAAACAAACAAACAACCTCGTGGTTCCTCTCTACAGTGGGTACTTGGTTTAATCCAATGAGCAAGTCCATCAACAACAACTGATGCATGGCTATACCAATTGCTTCTATCTGCATGGCTGTGTGCACAATACCATCTTATCCTCTTTCTGTTCACTAACACATTTAGCCTTCCCACCAGTTCTCCAAGATGACACGTATATATTTTTTAGAATTTTGAAAACTGTCACTCACAAGAAAAGTAACATAATGGTCCAAGATCATATAGCAAGGTAGTGATACTGGGATCTGAACCCAAGAAGTCTGAATTCAGATTTCACCATGTCCATCTTCCCTACAGTGTGAGCTAGTCTGAGTTTAGTGCCAAAATTGTATGCCTGTCTTGATGTAAAAGTGCAGGAAGAGCAGAGTACACATTTGGATCTCCCTATAGGAGGAAACTGCTGTCTGTCTTTGCTTGAACACCCCACAAGTGAGATTGTATGGCTCTGAAAGGAAGTGTTGCCTTGACTTGTTCTCTTTATTTATTTGTGTGTGTGCGTGTGCATATATGTGTGGGTGTGTATGAGCATGTTTGGGTCTTTTGCCATTGCAAACAAACACTAGACACTTGAGCCCTTTTTGTATCTGACTTACATGGATGGTTTGGGAATTGAACCCAAGACCTCAGGCTTTGTGAGCAAGCTCTTTTAACTGCCAATCCATCTTCCTAGCTCTGACTTGTCCTCTTATTTGAGTAGGAGCTATACACCTGCCTTAGCATGTGAACTATGCCAATGAGCCATCACAAGGTGGCTTACAGAAACCCCATGACGTTGAACTCTGGTATTTAATGCCTACTAAGTGCAAACCAGAGACTGCAGCCTATGGTGAGGTCCATGAACACACAGAACTTCTACCAGTCTGCTCACTGGGGAAGCTAGCATCAAACTGTCTCTAAAGCCTCCCTTGCTTAGGTTTCACTTGGCCCTTTGTTGTGGGTGGGCACACCCTTCTCTCGGCCTGAGAATGGTAAGCTACGCTGTGTGAGGTATCTCAAGCTGGAAAGGGCAATAGCATTCCTGAGTAACGAAAGTTGGCATTTCCCTGGGGCTTATCAGAAATGAACCAAGCACTGCAGTGGTAGTAAATCCCTTCAAACTACTGGGATAAAGGACATTACATAAACATTAATTATTATTGCAGAGGGAAGAAAAGAGAGCCAGTGTGGGAGATATTTTTAGTGGTTGGAATTGAAGGCATGGAATTGGGGATAACGTCTTTGTTGGTATCCCTTCCTTGCAGGCATTGTCTCAGGATTTTGAGTCAGCTTACTGGCCTCATAAGGACAAGGACATTTTCTCTAGAAGAATATTCTTAAAACTGTAACTGTGCTCATTAAAAGTGGGACAAAGCATAGGGGAAAGGGTTTATGTCTTTCATTCTACCTTTCTATCTACAGAAGATGGTGAAATAGACATTGGCCTAAATGACTTGAACATTTAAATGTCACTAATTTCTAGAATGATCTTTTGGATTGCTTATAACAATCTTTTTGTCACCATGATTGGGATTCTAAGAATGCTATGCCTAGATTCAGAAAAGTACTTTATAGACATGGTTTTTCTCATCTAGGAGTATAATGTATTTATGTATTTATAAAGTAAAAACATGTATTAAAGCTTGCTGGGGACATTGGATAAGTCACCAAACCTCTCTGAGCTATTTTTCTTATTTGATAAACAAGGATATTAAATGAGAGAAGAGAATCTTACCGAACACTAAAATTCACTGATTCTGTATCTTAAACATATTCTTGAAAAAGTAAATACTTTTTTTTTTAAGCACTAACAAAGTTTCTGACTCTGAAACCTTGAATTCATTATTATGGGAAAGAATTGTTGTTGGGATAAACTAGAGCTTTCTTCTCATGTCTGAGGAGGGGCTAATTCTGTCATATGAGTCACTTCCATTCTGATATGCCCATATGTGTCTGTGTTGTATGTGTGTTCATATGTGTGTAGGTGCAGGTGTGTGCAGGTGTGCATGCATGCATATGTGCACATGTGTGTGTGGATGCCAGAGGTCAACATTGGATGTCTTATTCTCTCTTTCTCTTTCTCTCTTTCTCCACCTCATTCTTTGACTGAGGGTTCTGGCTGAATCTGGAACTCACCAATTTGGCTAAATTAGCTAGCCAGCAAGCACTCCTGTCTCTATCTCCCCAGCATTAGGATTTCAGGCACACACCAGCACATCTGACATTGTTGTTGGTGCTGGAGATCTGAACTCAAGTCCTCATGTTGTGCACTGAGCACTTTACCCTCAAGCTACCTCTCAGGCCTGAATTATTTTAGGTGCCTCTAAATTCTACTCATTCTTTTAGCCTTGTGCTTGACCTTCTCACAACATAGCACACAGTATTGTCTTCCTCATTCCCCCAACTCACCCAGTTCACATGCAGGCTTCAGCATAGGTCTGTCTAGGAAATCTTGTCTGATTTTCTCTGCTGGGCAGTACCTGTATTGCACATTCTTGTTTCAGATGTCCCTATTAAGCCTCTTTCAAAATTCCTTGTTTATCTTCTAGAAGGATCTGATTGAAAACTAAGTTTTCTGGATGGACAAATGTTGTTATTCACTGTTAAGCTCCATTTGTAGAATAGTACCTGGCTGCTAATAGATGCCATAATAATAGATATTCATTGCTGTGGTAGAATTTTAAACTCCGAGGAGGTTTAGACCATTCACATAGTTTAGTAACACGTCACCTCTGAGTAACATCTTCATATTTATGGTTGTCAGTTGGTTCTTCATAGTGTTCATTGTTATAGAAATAAACTCTATACATTACAATATGGTTAGGCATCTCAAGAGGTATTTGGATGTTACAATATAGCCAGTGGAGGCCCATGTTATTTTCACTTTTGTAGAATAGAGAGGAAAGAATATTTTGTACTTTCCTCAGAATCACAGAACTGGAATCATGGAACTCTCCTGTACCTCCTTTGTTGGACAAGATACTGATAAAAAGTAGGACTTGGGCTGGAGAGATGGCTTAGCGGTTAAGGCGCCTGCCTGCTAAGCCTAAGAACGCCGGTTCCAATCTCCAGGTCCCACATTTAGCCAGATGCAAAAGTGATGCAAGAGTGCAATGCCAGACTTGACCACAAGGGGTGCAAGCATCTGGATTTCGTTAGCAGCAGATGAGAGACTGCTGGCGTGCCCATCTCTGTCTTCCTCTCCCTCTCTCTCTCTCTCTCTCTCTCTCTCTCTCTGTGTGTGTCTCCCCAAAAAAAGTAGGACTTAAGGGGGAATAACACCTGACTTGAAGTCTTACTGCTTTACATAGTCAATAGGTTTAATTTATTACTGCTCCTTGGTCCATATTCATGAAAATATCCTGGAGAAACCCCAGATATGTCCATATACTTCCTGTGATACTCCTAGGGTACCTCAAGAGACAATGATAAAGAAGCTTTTTAAACAATATCATCTATGGCAAGTCCAATACAAAGCTCCCCATGTCTGCAGGCTTAGAAAACCTTGAATCCTACCTCTGAGGACAGAAATTCAGGTATAAATCTTGTATTTAAGTCATTTAGAGGAAGGTAACTATAGTATTTGCAAAGAATATGTTTGTTGTTATTGGTAAAATCTCTAGCTATTAACCAATGATTTATTCATACTTCTTGACTTTTAATCACTATCTGATTCACTATCTGATTTTGGCAAAAGCTGTTATTCTCTGAGTATTTTCTTTTTATTTGAAAAGTATGGACAGCACTTCTCATTCTGAGGATTTACAGTGATCATCACTCTAACTCCATTTCTTTCTTATTGGTTTTCAATCAAACTGCTGATGCTCCTACTGACACTAGCAAGGCATTTTGATGAGCTGGATCTAGAAGTTTTCTTCCTTCTTTCCTTCTTTCCTTCTTTCCTTCTTTCCTTCTTTTTCTTTCCTTCTTTCCTTCCTTCCTTCCTTCCTTCCTTCCTTCCTTCCTTCCTTCCTTCCTCCTTTCCATCCCTCTTCCCTCCCTTCTTTCCTTTCTTCTCTTCTTCTCTCCCTCCCTCTTCTCTCTCTCTCTCTCTTTTTCTTTCTCTTCTGGTCCTGCTATGAAAAAAGCAGGAAGTGATGGTATAGTTACCACCTAAAACACAAGAAACCTTTTTAAAATTAAAAAAAATATATTTTTATTTGGGCTAGAGAGATGGCTTAGCAGTTAAGATATTTGCCTGCAAAGCCAAAGGATCCCAGATGCACAAAGGGGCACATGTGTCTGGATGGCTGGAGGCCCTGGCATGCCCATTCATTCTCTCCCTTGCACTCTCTCTCTCTCTGCCTCTTTCTCTCTCTCAAATAAATAAATATATATGTTAAAAATATTTTTCTTTATTTATTTGAGAGACAGAGAGAAAGAGGAGACAGAGAGACAGAAAGAGAGAGAGAAAGAGAGAATATGGGCATGCCAGGGCCTCCTGCCCCTGTAGTGGAACTCCAAATGCATGCACCACTTTATGCATCTGGCTTTCCATGGGTGCTGGGGGATCAAACCCTGGCTGTCAGGCTTTGAAAGTATATGTCTTATCTGCTGAGCCATCTCTCCAGTTCCCAAGAAGTCTTTGATCAGTTTATAGAACCTCTTCTCCCTCTTCAATGGATTAGACAGGTTGGGGAAAAAAATCATTGCAGCTTGCCAATCCTGTTATTCTCACTGACATTATCTCGATCTGGGCTCATTGCCTACAAAAAGGCTGGCTGGAAAAACTAGCTTTCCCCCACCTTCTGGTGCAGCAGGATGTACCTGACAGTAGTACATCCCCTACCACAGTAGAAGAACAGAAATCTCTGTTCTTCAAAACTATTTGATGTCTCAAACAAATAAACATAGCCTGGGTCTCTTCAATTGTAAAAATTGGATCATTAATATGCAGTTCTCAAAATAATTAGGAAAAGTGAATGTTGTATCTGAGGCATTTAGGCACTGCCTGAAACAATAGCCACTCACCATTGAGAAGCAGTCCTGTGGCTTTCCTAGACTTCCATGGTCCTGCCACTCAGTCTCTATTTTCCCTGCTCATCCAGTGTTGTAGTCAGGTTCGCATTGCTGGCAGAAATCACCCAACCAAGAGCAGCTTTTGGAAAAAAAAAAAAAAAAAAGGTTTATTGTAGCTTACAGACTCAAGGGGAAGTTCCATGATGGCAGGGGAAAATGATGGCATGAGCAGAGGGTGGACATTACCTCCTGGCCAACATAAGGTGGACAGTAGCAACAGATGAATGTGCCCAACACTGGCATGGGGAAACTGGCTATAATACCCATAAGCCCACCCCAAAAAATACACTGCCTCCAAGAGGCTTTAATTTCCAAGTGCCATCAACTGGGGAGATTAGCATTCAGAATACTTAAGTTTATGGGGGACACCTGAATCAAGCCACCACATTCCGCCCCTGGTCCCAATAAACTGATAATCATCCATGATGTAAAATGCAATGCATTCAGTAAGATTTTAAGAGTCCCCATAGTTTTTTATCAATTCTAATGATGTTCAAACATCCCCATAATCCAAGGTATTTTAACTGAGCCATAATAACAACAACAAAAAAAAAATCCCCCCAAACACATAATGACACAGAATAAACACACTGCAAAAGATGGCATTGGGCATAGCAAAGAAATATTCAACCAATACAAGATTTAAACAGGGCAAACATCAAACTCTGTAGCTCAGGTCCAACAACTTTAGTCAGTGAAAAGTCCCCAAGTCTGATAATTCTAACCATCAACAAGTCTCTGGAGTTCCAATTCGGCCCCTCCAGCTAGGCTACTCACAGTCCTGGAAAACTTCATCTTGGGCTGGTAGCTTTCCTTAGCAGCCATCTCATCATCCTGGCATCTCCACTGGGTCTCCACTGCAACCCATGGCTCATCCTCATGGCTCCATTGGGTCTTCATGCAGGCATCCAGCAAACCTGCTTCACACTGCCTATGGCTGTTTTCAAAACACAAGACCACATTGCAAACTCAATGACCCTCTCTTTCCTGTATTTCTTATACCCCACAATACCAGGTAGTGTTACAATTTGTTAATCCGGTGGGGGGAGGGGATAAAGCAGACTTTGAAGAACAGGTCATTCCTTGAGCACTGAGGCCCCTTCAAAAGAGTCTACGTTCTTCCTGTTGCCCCAGTGCAGGTCAGCTGACCCAATCTCAAAGGTTGTAATCTCTCAGTTGCAGCTGAACAGGCAGAGTTCACCCAAAGATTTCATTTTTTTTTCTGTGCCATATCCCTCTGCACACACTAGTCTGTTTCTACTCACTGCAACCCTGCACAAGTTCTCAGGACATGGGTATAACAAACAGCAAGCCTTTCACACAAACTGCTTCTAGTCCAGTCCAGAAGAAGCTCCTTTTCACCCTCATAAGCCAAACCTCACAGTCCATAGTTCTTACCGCATTCAGGTCTTGCAACTCTGACTAGAATAATCCATCAAGCTGCACTTACAGCACTGCAAGGCATCTCTTAGGCCAAGGTTTCAAATCCTTCCACATTCCTCTTGAAAATCAGCTCAAAAGGCCAAAGTCACTCAGTCAGGTGCCTAGCAGCAAACTCATGGCTCCATTGGGTCTTCATGCAGGCATCCAGCAAACCTGCTTCACACTGCCCATGGCCATTTCCAAAACACAAGACCACATTGCAAACTCAATGACCCTCTTTCCTGCATTTCTTATACTCCATAATACCAGGTAGTGTGCCAATTTGTTAATAATGGGGTTGGGATAAAGCAGACTTTGAAAGAACAGGACACTCCTTGAGCACTCAGGCCCCTTCAAAAGACTCTACATTCTTCCTGTTGCCCCAGTGCAGGTCAGCTGGCCCAATCTCAAAGGTTGTAATCTCTCTCAATTGCAGCTGAACAGGCAGCAGTTTTGGCCAAAGATTTCATTTTTTTCTGTGCCATATCCCTCTGCTCACACCAGTCCATTTCTGCACAAAGCAACCCTGCACAACTTCTCAGGACATGGGCATAACAACAGCAAGCCTCTCACACAAACTGCTTCTAGCCCAGTCCAGACAAAGCTCTTTTTCACCCTCATAAGCCAAACCTCACAGTCCATAGTTCTTACTGCATTCAGGTCTTTGCAACTCTGACCAGAATAATCCATCAAGCTGTACTTACAGCACTGCAAAGGCATCTCTTAGGCCAAGGTTTCGCAGCTTTTGGAAAAAAAAAAAAAAAGGTTTATTTTGGCTTACAGACTCAGGGGAAGTTCCATGATGGCAGGGGAAAATGATGGCATGAGCAGAGGGTGGACATTACCCTGGCCAACATAAGGTGGACAGTAGCAACAGATGAATGTGCCAAACACTGGCATGGGAAACTGGCTATAATACCCATAAGCCCACCCCAAAAATACACTGCCTCCAAGAGGCTTTAATTTCCAAGTGCCATCAACTGGGAGATTAGCATTCAGAATACTTAAGTTTATGGGGACACCTGAATCAAGCCACCACATTTCGCCCCTGGTCCCAATAAACTGATAATCATCCATGATGTAAAATGCAATGCATTCAGTAAGATTTTAAGAGTCCCCATAGTTTTTATCAATTCTAATGATGTTCAAACATCCCCATAATCCAAGGTATTTTAACTGAGCCATAATAACAACAAAAAAAAAAAAATCCCCCAAACACATAATGACACAGAATAAACACACTGCAAAAGATGGCATTGGGCATAGCAAAGAAATATTCAACCAATACAAGATTTAAACAGGGCAAACATCAAACTCTGTAGCTCAGGTCCAACAACTTTAGTCAGTGAAAAGTCCCCAAGTCTGATAATTCTAACCATCAACAAGTCTCTGGAGTTCCAATTCGGCCCTCCAGCTAGGCTACTCACAGTCCTGGAAAACTTCATCTTGGGCTGGTAGCTTTCCTTAGCAGCCATCTCATCATCCTGGCATCTCCACTGGGTCTCCACTGCAACCCATGGCTCATCCTCATGGCTCCATTGGGTCTTCATGCAGGCATCCAGCAAACCTGCTTCACACTGCCTATGGCTGTTTTCAAAACACAAGACCACATTGCAAACTCAATGACCCTCTCTTTCCTGTATTTCTTATACCCCACAATACCAGGTAGTGTTACAATTTGTTAATCCGGTGGGGGGAGGGGATAAAGCAGACTTTGAAGAACAGGTCATTCCTTGAGCACTGAGGCCCCTTCAAAAGAGTCTACGTTCTTCCTGTTGCCCCAGTGCAGGTCAGCTGACCCAATCTCAAAGGTTGTAATCTCTCAGTTGCAGCTGAACAGGCAGAGTTCACCCAAAGATTTCATTTTTTTTTCTGTGCCATATCCCTCTGCACACACTAGTCTGTTTCTACTCACTGCAACCCTGCACAAGTTCTCAGGACATGGGTATAACAAACAGCAAGCCTTTCACACAAACTGCTTCTAGTCCAGTCCAGAAGAAGCTCCTTTTCACCCTCATAAGCCAAACCTCACAGTCCATAGTTCTTACCGCATTCAGGTCTTGCAACTCTGACTAGAATAATCCATCAAGCTGCACTTACAGCACTGCAAGGCATCTCTTAGGCCAAGGTTTCAAATCCTTCCACATTCCTCTTGAAAATCAGCTCAAAAAGGCCAAAGTCACTCAGTCAGGTGCCTAGCAGCAAATGACCCTGCTCTCAGTACCAACTTTACTGTTGCAGTCAGGTTCACATTGCTGGCAGAAATCACCTAAGAGCAGCTTTTGGAAAAAAAAAGGGGGGGGAGAGTTATTTTGCCTTACAGACTCTAGGGGAAGCTCCATGATGCAGGGGAAAATGATAGCATGAGCAGAGGGTGGACATCACCCCCAGGGCAACATAAGGTGGGTAACAGCAACAGAAGAGTGTGCCAAACACTGGTAAGGGGAAACTGGCTATAACACCCATAAGCCCGCCCCCAACAATACTCTGCCTCCAGGAGGCATTAATTCCCAAATCTCCATCAGCTGGGAACCTAGCATTCAGAGCACCTGAATCAAACCACCACATTCAGCAAGCATGGAAGTATAGCTTGGAAAATCTCCATCTCCTGCCTTTTAGAAGCCTACTCATGTCAGCAAGCGCATGGCAGTGTGGGAACAGGAAGGTTTCTGGAATTGGTAAGAACTGCCTTTGGCAGCTGTAATTATTCAAATTCTTTTTATAAAATGTTTTATTTATTTATTTGAGATAGAGAAAAAGAAAGAGACAGAGGGGGAGAGGGAGATAGATAGATAGATGATAGATACATAGATAGACAGACAGACTATGGGCATGCAAGGCCTCCTGCCACTTTAAATGTACTCTAGATGCATGCACCACTTCGTGCATCTGGCTTTACATGGGTATTGGGGAATCAAAACCTGGGCATCAGGCCTTGAAAGCAAGCACTTTTAACCAGTAAGCCATCTCTCCCTTCCTTATTTGAATTCTTAAGTCAGTGTTCACTCAGTTATACACTAGCAATAATAGTGAATATGTCATAGGAGTCCTATGTGTGAGAACCAAGAAAGTACCCATGCAAGTGCTGGGCACAGTGCTTGGTACTACGCAGTCAGGAAGTGACTCCTGTGACTGTGTAAGGCCAGAAGAGACCCGCTCAGCCTCACCCTCTTCTCTGGAGATTTTCCTCATCACCCCAAATGTAATTGCTCTCTAGGCTGCCAGAGCACTTTTTTCTGTGTGTTTCTTCCCAACATGAAACCAGCTTGCTACTGTGTGTTAAGATTAGCACTCTGTATGAAACTCCCAAACACTACTTGTTTCAGCCACAAGTTCCTCATATAGACAGGATTCCAAACACCCTGGCGAACAGAAGCCCAGAAATGATGAATTAAAGCAGAAAATTACTTTTGTAAGACGTGATAAGTAGGAAAAGAGGTTATATGTCCCCCAAACAACATCTAAAACTTAAAAAAAAAAATTAACAGTCACCTGGACATGGAACCAAGATTTGTGAAGAGTGAGAAGAAAAGAATGAATTATACATGTAAAAACTCTACTGACAAGAAAAATCACCAAAAACAAAGTGCTGAATAGAGTGACTAAGCCAATTCCAGGGGCTAATAATATTAAACAAGTTATGAGAAGAACATTACTCTGGATGGATTCACCAGTTTTCTCCAGGCTTGCCAGAAAAAGGAATCAAGGTCATTTAATACAGTTAGATGTTCAGCCTCTCAAACCTACTTTCATCCAGCTTAAGGCAGAGCAGTTTACATGGGGTGCAAGCAATGCTCACATATAATTTAGTGGACAATTGGTAGTTATGTGTGCAGGCAAGCTGCCCACAGTTGGACCAGAAGGAAGATGAGGATGACATATGGGGAGAAGATTATAAATATTAAACTTTTGTGTGTTTCTATTGACAACACTCCCTCCCTGTCTGTTAGGTCACGTGTGTGGGTGCATTGCGTGTGCAGGGCTGTTTACATGTGTGTGCTTATGAAGGCCAGAAGAAAACCTTGAGGGTTTATACTTGGGAATGCCACCCACCTGTTTTTGAGATAAGATCACTCACTGGCTTGGAACTCACTGATTATATTAGCCAGCAGTTGATGGAGCTTACCTCCAAAATGGTGCTTCTTAACATGTTGAAGATTGTGAGATAACTTTGAAAAGTTGATGCAAGTGGTAAGCCTTCTTTCTGGTAAAATGCACGTAGATTTGACTTTCACATACGTTTTCAGGGACTTTACGAACAACTTGAGTCCTTCCATAGGGTATGGGTCTCCACTCTAACGCATTCCTTCCTACTATGTCATGACTATCAAGTCATAGTAAGAGGGGTAAGATACAAGGGCACGGGCTTCTGCTCTCAGATACTCTAGTTCTGAATTCAATATTCTAGAGAGTGTCTGGTAAACTTTAAAATATTTAATCTGAATTTTTTTTGTTTGCTTTTTTGAGGTAGGGTCTCACTCCAGCCCAGGCTGACCTGGAACTTACTCTGTAGTTTCAGGCTGGCCTCAAACTGTCAGTGAACCTCCTACCTCTTCCTCCCAAGTACTGGGATTAAAGGTGTGCAACACCACGCCTGGCTTGGTCTGAAGTTTAATTGCATAATATCATACAATTTTTATAAGATATAATTTTAATATTTTATTTTATTTGACAGAGAGAGAGACAGATAGAGAAAGAAAAAAAATGGGCACACCTGGGCCTCTAGCCATTGCAAATGAACTCCAGATGCTTGTATCCCCTTGTGCATCTGGCTTATGTGGGTACTGGGGAATTGAACCTGGGTCTTAGGCTTTACAGGCCAGTGCATCAACCACTAAGCCATCTCTCCAGTCCTTATATGTATTTTTATGTATTTATTTTATGTATTTATTTATGAGAGAAAGAAAGAGATAGAAGGAGAGAGAAAGGGCATACCAAGGCCTCCATCCATGGCAAACTAATATTTTAAGGATTACTCCAACATGTCAAGTACAAGATAAGTCAAGTGGGATGGGGAAGAGTGACAAGTGCAGGCTATTAGAACAGGAGAAAATGAAAGGATAATGGTAGAATCACAAGGTGGCTGAAATCTTCGTTTGGAGTGAAAAGTATTGGCTATCTTGGCACCTTGAAAATTATTCCACTGATTAAAAAGTTTCCTTATTAGCATATATTTATTGTATGAAATAATGGGTTCATCATGATAACTTCATACATGTGTATCATGTACTTTGGTCATACTCAGTAGACATCCCAGGCTGATCTTGAACTCAAGAATGTGAGATTCTCCTGCTTCAGTCTCCTGAGTGCTGGGATCACATGCTATACTACCACACAACCACACCTGAAGCTACAAAAATTTGGATCATATTATTCATTATGTATTTTCACAGTCCAAGTCATTTTCCTGTCTTTTGAGAAAAAATCCAAGAAGAAAGTAGAAATACCTTTCTGTTTTAGTATCTGAACTTTAAAAAATTTTTTATTTGTTTTAAAATAAGGTCTAAGCCAGGTAGGGCAGCACATGCCTTTTAAATATTTTATTTTTATTTGTTTATTTATTTGACAGAGAAAGGGGGGGGAGAGAGAGAGAGAGAGAATGGGCATGCCGGGGCCTCCAGCCACTGCAAAGAACTCCAGATGTATGTGCCCCAAAACTTATTTATTTATTTATTTGAGAGAGAGGGAGAGAGAGAGAGAATGGGTGTGCCATAGCCTCCAGCCAGCTGCAAATGAATTCCAGATGTATGCTCCCTCTTGTGCATCTTGTGCATCTGGCTTACATGGGTCCTGGGGAACTGAATCGGAGTCCTTTGGTTTTGCAGGCAAATGCCTTAAGCGCTAAGTCCTCTCTCCAGCCCAGTGTCTGAACTTTTATAAGATGGAGGCCTCGTTGTTTTTGTTCCTCCCTCTCATTTATTTATTGTTTTGGGATTTTTTTTTTTTTTTTTGAGGCAGGGTCTCCCTGTGGCCAAGGCTGACCTGGAATTTACTCTGTAGTGCAGGCTGGCCTTGAACTCACAATGATCCTTCTTTCTTAGCTTCTTGAGACCTGGGAGTAAAGACATGAGCCACTAAGTTAGCTAACTGCCTTCTTACATACTGTAAATATTTCTGGAATAGTTAATACTCTGTGAGATAACACAGTGATATATAGAACAGGGCTCTCAGTTCAATTTCTCACAGCTACTTGAGACGGGGTACTAGGGGAACCAAAGATGAGATGAGCAAGGTCAAACAGGTTTTGTCTGTATCAGAGAAAGGAGCAGGCCCCAATAAATACCCAAGGACACTTTTTTGAGATAGGAAGTGGTAAGATGGGAGAAGTAGACAGTATCTGATGTAGGCCAATGCTGAGAGAACAAATAAGAGTCTACAGGGAAATCTTAGCCTTCCACAGTTCACATCAAGTAATTCCCATCAGCTGAAAAAAAAAAAATTGTATGTACCATACTAGTCTGAATGTGTCAGTTATTTTATTTTGAAAACTTTTACACATGGTAGGCAGTAAAAATATTTGTGGAATGAATGAAATTATCACCAACACCCCTGAGCCATATGATAACTAAGTTTAAAATCCTTCTCATTAAAATGCAGCTCTAGAACTGAGCCCCTCTTAGAGCTGACTGACTTTTATTGGTAACAGTATGGCCATCTGTCCGGACCAAATGCTGTGAAGGTTATTCTCCGTAATTTTGTATGAAGTGCTCCTTGCTCGTCATGGAATCTTCCTATTGCTTTCTCTATGCCTTTCACTATGGTAACACTGATGACACACCTGTTACTACTAGTGATTATATTAGTGACATTTAAGGAATCGCAAACAACTGTCAGGCAGTAAGCAGAGCCGCACAATACACTTGCTTGTCCTCTCGGGTGCCTATTAATAACATTTTTGTTTTATACTTTGAAATCCTGGGAGTTTGAGGTCATTCGGTTAGCAAGCCGTGGAGCAGGATCCACATCAGAGCTCTTGAGCCCTGCGTGAGGTAGCATGTGTTCCGCAGCGAGCAGGCCTTCAGTCAAGGTCGCTGAAAAGTGAGAAGCAGTTCACCATATTAATTGCAAATTAAAGAAGAGCTAAAGGCTCCTGAGGAATATTAACACAGTAAACCCGGAGGCCCTGGTACCATGGAGGCTCCATTTGGAGTGAAATCGTTAAAGCTCATGCTTTCCTGACGCTGTGCCCAGGAGAACCTGCTGCTCATCTGGTACAACACAAAGTGATCTGGGGATCGTGCGTTGCCTCGAGCTGTGTGCAAAGGGTGAGGAGGAGGTGTCATCAGGAACATCTCAGCCCTGAAAGAGACCTTGAAAAATTTACTACGTGTCCTCCTCCCCATGTGCCTCTGGGACAAAAACAATCACTGCTATTGCCAGGGGAGGTGATCTGCCCTCCAGCAGTCCTGTACTCAAGGCCTCATTCTTCTTGAGCAGCCTGATGGAAGCCGCCTTTCACTAGCTGGTGAACCAGAACATGGTCTTGTTCCTTGTAGAACCATGAAGGCAAGGTCTGGTTTGGGCTGGTAGCAGCAAAACAGTTAGGACTGCCCTGGGTTACATCATGTTCCCCAGGGAAACAGCATGGCTTTCTGAATGCTTCCTGTGTCCTAGCCTTTCAAGAAGGGCAAAGCCAAGAGTGGATGCTGAAACAAGGCTAAGGGAATGGAGCCGTGGTTACCCAGTGCCAGCTATGCTATTGGCATTTTAGGCAGGCAGTCTCATTTAGTCATCATCACATTGCTAGGAAGATGATCAGAACACCCCTGATTTCCCAACAGAGAAGAGGCTATAACTTACCAAGGTGAAGTAACTTACCCAAAACATGCCCTAGAAAATGTGAAGTCTGAGGTTTAAGCCTAGGGTGTCTGGCTGTAAGGCTGGCCCACATCTCTATATCACACTGCCTTCCGCCTGCCCTTTGTGCCCTTCTCTGCAGAGGCCCAAACAAAACACAGCCGTGCCCACTAGAGAGGCTCCTCTGTTGGGTGGCTTGCTGCATCCTTTCCTAGATCATTCCACTGAGCCAGAGCAGGCTCCTAACCTTCCCTGTCACCTGCCACCTCCCAGTGCAACTTGATCACATGGAATAAACTAGAACACTGGGTTTTGAGTGGCTGCAATCAAATGAGGTTAAATCTACCTATAACTATGTCCTATGTACTGTTCTCTGAAGTCCTGAAATGTTCCTCACAAATTGTTCCCAAGCTGGTACTACTTCTCTGACCTACAATGTGATCTGCTAGGCCAGTTTCAGAATGCCTGGGTGTAGTGTGGGGAAGCAAGCCTGGGCTCCAATACCCTGCTCCTAACTGTCTGACATTCAGTGGCTATGTGTCCTTGGGCAAGTCAGGTCCTCTGAACCTCAGTTTGGCATCTTATTTTTCTGTGTGTAGAATGGAAATAATCCAAGTCACCTACCTGTGTTATCCACTCACAAAAGCTTTACAAGATAAATCTGATTCCTATAGCATGGAATTTCCCAGGGAAGATTACAGCCAACCAATCCCTCCTCCACAACCGCTGTAGTATTAAATGATTTTTCTCCACTCCAGAGCTTATTGTTCTTGGCAAGGTTAGTTTGTTCATTTTCTGATCTTCCCAGTTAGCATCATAACCTGAATCTATTTTTAGCTCTTTCAGAATGTTGCCTTTTCTTGCCTTCCATTAAATGTATGAAGAGCTTGGGATATTGGTGATCCAAAAACTAATCACCTGTAAGCCATGTTCTCTGGCTATTTTATTGGTCAATTCAAATAGCCTCCTGTTGATCTAATAAAAATTTACCTAATTATTTGAGAGTCCAGGATTCATTAACATTTATGGAATTCCTATAAGGCTGCTGTTTTTCTCTTTCCCCTCTCTCTGACATCCACATGTGATTTTAAAAAAATATTTAGAAGAGAAACATAGGAACAATTGTTAGGCCTTCAATAATGGCATGAACAAAATTTTTATGAGTGCTTCCAAAAAAAAAAAAAAAAGAATGAAAAGTAAATTCTACCTTGCAATTAGGAGGATAGTCAGTAATATCTGATATTTGCTGAGGTCAGAAAGGTATGAAGTACTTTACATATATTATCTCTTCAGGTATTAACAAGAATCTTTTAAAAAATATATTTTATTTATTCATTTATTTGTGAGAAGATATGAGAGAGAGAGAGAGAGAAAATGGGTGTACCAGGGCATCTTGCTGGTATAAACCAACTCCACACACATGTGACACTTTGTGCATCTGTCTACATGTGAGCACTGGGGAATCAAACCTGGGGCAACACAGGTTGGCTGTCTTTTCAAGAAAGCACTTTATTTACCAGAGAGAGAGAGAGGGAGGGAGAAGGGGTACGCCAGGGTCTCTAGCCACTACAAATGTACTCTAGATGCATGTGCCACCCATGTATCTGGCTTATGTGGGTCCTGAGGAATTGAATCTGAGTCCTTTGACATTGCAGGCAAGCATCTTAACTGCTAAGCCATCTCTCCAGCCCCAAGCGAGAACTTTAAACACTGACCCTTCTCCCCAAATCCAATAATAATCTTTTGATGTGTATTGCTATCATTCCACTTTCAAAAAGAATAAACAGGCTCAGAGAGATGAGGTAGAATTTCCAAGGTTGCAGTCATAACCACTTTGTAAATGAAGTTCTTGCACTTGTGCTCACTGGCACCTGCGAAGATGATAATTGAGTTTCTAGAATGTGCCTGGTATGTACAAAACACTGCCTATAATATCATTTCATCCTCGCCAACCACCCTATGACAGTATTACTATTCTTGCTTAACAGATGAAGAAACAGAAGCTCAGAGAAGTGATTCTAGAACTCAGATCCATATGCTCTTGAACTAGAAAGCTGAGAATTGATTTTTATTGCATTCCAGTGTCCACACTCAATCATGATGCCATGTTGTCCTTAAACACAGGGTATATACCTGAGTCTGATCTTTAGAGTAAAGCAGAATTTTGCCAGAGGAGAAAAACATTCAACTTATCAGTGTGGATCATGGGAAGAGGGGTAGACCAGGTCTCAATGCAGACTGAATAGTACAATGCTTCTCAGACTTAAAATGCATAGGAATGACTTAGACGCCAGAACCCAATATAAATCTGTTAAACCAGAATCTATGGTCCAGTTATCTCGATGCTGGAGGAAGAGAAAAGGTGGAAAGTGCACATTTCCTGATTGATAATAGGTTTGCCTTTATGTTATAACTGTGGCATCAGATCATGAATAAAAGCAAAGCAGTTGGAACACTCCCATGGGCTAACACAACTTTCTCAAGCAGAGAAATGTACAGTTGTGACCCAAATATTGTCCATATGACTGTCACTATCTTTACAGGTCTTGAATGAAAGGTATTTGAAACAACCAAGTGAAGGCAGAGCAAAAAGCAGATTTATAAAGACCAGGAAAGGGAGTAAGCACTGTAAATTTGACTATAAGCTCCCCTAAAAGAGGAGACTGTACCTCATTTTGCTTACCAAGGTATCCCTGGGTTAAGGGAGGCTATGATCCATTGTTCAGGTCCTGCCTTCAGGCTGGAGGCACGTTTTCTCAAAAATCCTAGCATTCGATTTGCTTATGATTCACAGCTGAGTACCTTACCTGGAACTTCTCTTGGTAGAAGACGGTTTCTTGACAAATGTTTGTTCCTTTTACAGCTGTAATGTAATGACTGGTCAAAACAGTGGCACAAAGGTCATGGCCCTTGCCTCAATTCAGGAAAATTCTGAAGGGCTTTTCCAAGTTCCAGAACTCTCTGAGGGATCAGCGGATGCCTAAGTTAAAATTGTATTGCGATTCCACTCCTCCTTCTGCCCAGTCTTACTCCCACCATTCAAAGAGGTTGTGTTCAGTAGCACTCCTTGACACACCTGCCAGAAAATCTAAATTTCACAATGTTTCCCAGGGAACCCAGAGCAAAAATACTCATTAGATGATTCAAGTATTTCTGGAAGGCTGTTATGACATTGGAAGTGATAACTGCCAACCAAATATGTTTAGTGCAAATACATTCTAAGGAGATGATGGGGAGGAAAGGAGACCATTCCCCCTTCACAGGAAAAGTAGCTCCATATGATCTAGGAGAACCTTGAATTGGTGATGATACCATAGCATGTTATTTTTGGAAAGACAGACTTTGGAATAACTATAAACAAGAAGTCCAAAGTTTCCATGGTTACCTAACTATCAGCTAACAAATTTTCAAAGTTCTTCAATATTAACTAAGTTTTGTCCCTGGGTAAAACCCAGTAGCCCTAAGAATTTCAAGGCACCATGAGATTTTTCATTAATTTTCATCTGAAAAGGGCTAACTGAAAAGGACAAGGGTGTCTGTATATCAAGCCAGGTTCAAATTATGCTAGACTAAAAGTAGGCAAGGGACATGTGAATTCTGTGGACCTTTTGGATATTATGGATTTAATCATCAATTCTCTGTTCCTCAAGATGGAAGATCTGCCCATATAACATGATGCTCAGATTTCTTGTTACCTTCCAAGATTCCATGGAGCAGCATGTGGTCTCTTGCTTGATATGGTCCCTGCCCTGTGCACTGCTTTTCATTTGTGTATCAGGAATAAGTCATTTATGCTATTGGATCATGTCTGATTAGGACATGGACACAACACAACACCACAAAATGGAGGAACAGACAAACCTCTTTTACCACAAATCTCACTCCTCCTGAGGCAGCCCAGTGGCCTCCGAACCAGTTTTTTTCATTGTGACACCACCTTGCACTGAGTAGACAAAAGACTTTCATGGAAAGAGGTCACAGACAAGCAGAACACCAGATGCAGCTAACCAACAGCCTCACGGAATCCATAGAACCACAGAGAGGAACTGAGGCACTCAGCATACGTGAGAGTGGAAGACATCCCAAAAGGTAATAGGCCTACTTATACAAAGCCAGGTATATGGGCCTGCCCTGGAAGTGCTAATCTCACCTTCCATGTCAGGGCAAGTTAAGTGTTAGATTTGACTGTTGTATTCTTGGCCGGCTTTACCATTTCCAAATAAGCTGTATTTTGGTGCTCCCTGTTGTTGCCTTTTATGTTTTTGATTTATAGCACTTTTGTCCTTTTCTGTCATTATTGGGACAGGGGCTCACTTTGCCCCAAGCTGACCTGGATCTAGTTTCAGACCAGAAAACTTAGCCTCCCAGTTGACAGGATAAAGGGAGTGGGGCAACACACACACTGAGAGATTGGCTTTATTAGATTAGATTAACTGTTTATTTTAATACCCACTCTTACATAAATACTGTATGTTGGTTTTGAGTGAATGCGTATATTACTCAGTTGAATTTTAGAATTTGCCAGTAATTTGCTCTATCCAGCCTCACAGAATACTTGCATAGCAGGCAAACTGAACACCTAGATTCACTTCTGCTGTTACGCAGGGAGTAATATAAGAGCCATACCTAGCACCTTAAACTCCTACCCTGAATATACACAAAGCTGGATTTATACATCTAAGTATACTGAAGATAATTAGAAAACCCAAACATCAAATTAACTCAAAGATGCAAAAAATCTCTACATTATAATACAAAAAACACAAAAAGTCAAGACAATACAATTCCACTGAAAATTATAAATCTATCAGAAATGTCCTCCAGTGAGACTGAGTTAGATGAAATGTTTGACAAAGAATTTAAAAAAGTAATTATATCTATGTTCAAAGAATTCAAAGGAATTGAAGAGGGGAAAAAAACCTTTAATGAATTCCAAGAGAACACAGGAAACCAACTTATTGAAATAAGGAGATCAATACAAGACATGATAAGTAAATAGAAATAATGAAAAAAAATCAGAAATAACTAGAATTGCAAAACAGAGCAAGTCATGCAGAAAACTGTACAAAGTCTCACCAGTAGAATGGATCAAGGAGAAGACAGGACATCTAAACTAGAAGATACAGTGGCAGATCTAATATAGTCTAACAAAGAGAAAGACAAACTGATAGGAAGAAGGGGGATTTCAAGACATTTGGGACACTGTGTAGAGATCAAATAGAGGAATTCAGGGGGCCTGGAGAAGTGGCTTAGTGGCTAAGATGTTTGTCTGCAAAGCCAAAGCACCTCGGATCAATTCTCCATTATGCATGTAAGCCAGATGCACAAGGTGGCACATGCATTTGGAGTTCGTTTGCAGTGGCTGGCGGCCCTGATGTGCCATTCTCTCCCTCTCTCTCTCCCTCTTTCTCTCTATCAAGTAAATAAATAAAAACAAAATATTTTTTTAAAGAATTCAGGCAATAGTAGAAAGAGAAAAATGTCACTCCAAAGGCATAGTAGGTATTTTCAACAAAATCATAGAGAAAATTCCCCTTTAATAGGGAAAGAGATGCAAATACAAATACAGGAAGATTTTAGATGACAAAAAGACAAAATAAGGAAAGAACTTTTCACCACCACATTATAATTAAACTACTAAACACACAAACCAAAGAAAAAATATTGAAAGAAGTTAGCAAGAAAAATAAAGTCACATAATGATATAGAAACAACAACAGCAACAACAAAAATACAAAGAATCACTGAAACAAAGAGTTGGTTCCTTGAAAGGCTAACCAAGATTGATAAATCCTTAGCAAATCTGCCCCAAAGATATAGAGGAAATGCAACTCAATAGACTTAGAGATGAAAACATAGTCATTACAATAGATGCTAATAAAATTCAGAAAATCATGAGGACATAGTTGAAGGACAAATACTCAAATAAGTTTGAAAATATGAAAGAAATGGGTGATTTCATTGATTTATATGACCAACCAAAATTAAATTAAGATGAGATAAACCATTTAAACAGACCTATAGCAAGCATGGATATCAAGACATTTATAAAAATTCCCAACTAAAAAAGTCCAGGCCCAGATGGATTCCCAGGTGAATTTTACCAGTCCTTCATGGAAGAACTAACATCAATGTTTCTCAAACTTTTGCATAAAATGGAAAAGGAAGGAATACTACCAAACTTCTTCTACGAAGCCAGCATTACTCTGATACCAAAACCAGGAAAGGTCAGAATTTTAAAAAAAAGAAAGAAAGAAAGAAAGAAAGAAAGAAAGAAAGAAAGAAAACTACAGACCAGTCTCCCTCATGAACATAGATGAAAAAAATCTCAACAAAATAGTGGCAAACAGAATACAAGAACATATCAAAAAGATCCACCTCAATCAAGTAGTTTTTATCCCAGAGATGGAGGGATAATGAAATATATGCAAATTGATAAATGTAATACACCGTATAAATGGACTAACCAAAAATCTTATGATAATCTCAATAGATACAGAAAAGGCATTTTATAAAAGCCCACCATCCCTTCATAGTAAAAGTCCTAAAGAAACTAGGAATAGAAAGAACATCCCTCAACATAATAGAGACTATCTATTACCAACCTACAGCAAATGTAATACTTAATGGGGAAAAACTTGAAGCTTTACTACTAAAATCAGGAACAAGACATGAGTGTCCACTGTTCCCACTTTTACTTAATATAGTACTGGAAATCTTAGATATACTAATAAGGCAAGAGACACACTTAAAAGGGATACAAATTAGAAAGGAAGAGATCAAACTATCATTATTTGCAACTGATATGATTCTATATAAAAGACTAAAGACTGTACCAGCAAACTGTTAGAGCTGATAAACATGTAAAAAAGTAGCAGGATACAAAATAAACACACTGGAAGCAGCAGTCTTCCTGTATACTAACCACAAACATGCTGAGGATGACATCAGGGAATCACTCCCATTCACAATTGCCTCAAAAAAATAAAGTACCTTGGAATAAATCTAACCAAGGAAGTGAGGCATCTCTGCAATGAAAACTTTAAAATACTCAAGAGAGAAATTGCAGAAGACATTAGGAAATGGAAAGGCATCCCATGTACAAGGATTAGAAGAATCAATATTATGAAAATGTCGATCTTACCAAAAGCAATCTACACATTTAATGTGATCCCCATCAAAATTCCAATGGCATGCTTCACAGAAATAGAAAAGACAATCCGAAAATTCACTTGGAAGCACAAAAAACCTCAAATAGCCACAACAATTTTGAGAAACAAAATAAGGCTGGCCATATCACCATATCTGGTTTTAAGCTATATTACAGAGCCATAGTATGAAAAATAGCACAGTACTGGTGCCAAAACAGACACATAGATCAATGGAACAGAATAGAGAACCCAGATGTAAGTGTGAGCAGCTATAGCCATCTGATTTTCAACAAAAACACCAAAAATATTCATTGGAGAAAAGACAGCCCCTTTAACAAATAGTGCTGGGAAAACTGGATATTTATATATAGAAGGATGAAAATAAATCCTTATATATCTCCATGCACATGAATCAATCCCTAGTGGATCGAAGATCTTAATGTCAGGCCTGAAACTATGAAACTGCTAGAAGAAAAAGTAGGGGAACCCTTCAACATGTTGGCATAGACAATGACTTTCTAAATGTAACCCCATAAAACCCTGTTGCTGAAGACTTGACATACTTGGGCTGCAAGGCCACTGAGAAATCCTACTGGAGCTGAGCTGAAAGCTTCCTCCACTTGGACCAGCTGGAAGAAAGCTGGAAAAAGCTATGCTGCATGCAGTTCAATGGGAGAGAGAGAAATCACCAATGGTGATTCTCAACAGTGAACACTGCAAATCGTAAATTTGGCCAGCCATGCCAAACGAGCCAACGGGTGCAATAGTGGCATGTCTGTTATGGGGGAAACCAACTGCTCTCTAATTGGACTGGAGACCTGCTCCATGGGAAGAAATATGTCCCTGATATTGAAAACCTACAACAGGGGTAGTCATGAGCCATAGGGGTGTAATGTCTGCTGGTGTCTGGCTAAATGTATATACTATGCTCACCAAACTGCCCAGTAAGCACTTCTCCTAATGTTCATACCCATATACTAAGGCTACTCTCACTTTTGGTTAGAGAAGCTTCTCTTTTCAGATGGTGGAAACCTTGGGATGACTCAGAAGGCACCATAGTGCTGAGAAGAAGTGACAGAAAAGTGCTCAGCACTGAAATATCTCTATCACACCTTCCAAAGCTCAGGGTCCATTGCGGAAGAGGGGGAAGAAAGAAGGTAAGAGCCAAAAGAAGAGTAGGACTCCTTACAACATGTTCCTCCAGACACAAAATGGCCTGGATATCCATGACCTCACAGTGCCTGACACTACCTGCACAAGACCATCATAACAAGGAGGAAAAGATCATGACATCAAAATGAAAAGAGAGACTGATTGAGAGGGGGAGGGGATGTGATGGAGAGTGGAGTTTCAAAGGGGAAGTGGTGGGAGGGACTTAAGTACCACGGGATATTGTCTACAATTAAGGCAGTTGTCAGTAAAAAAAAAAAAAAAAAAATACTTGCCTTCCATGCATCAGTTAGGTGGCCCAGATGACCCACCTTCCTGCGCTCTGCTACCCGTGACTCAGTGCTCTTATCACATCTCTCCTAGGAGATCTACCTCCAGTGTAAGACTGGTGGATGGGGTCAGCCTTTCCCTCCAAAAGTCTTCTTATATCTCTTAGCCTTGTTAAGCAAGATGAAGTTTGGAGATTTAAAAAGTAATTTATGCAAAAATCCTCCACAAATATAAAACATTATTACTTTTTAAAGCCAAGTCTGTACGTGTAGTAGGAATATTGAATCAAGAGGAGATTACTGTTGGTTACCTAAGAATTTGGCAGGTAAAATAGCTGAATTCTTTTTTAAAAACTTTTACATTTTTTATTTATTCTCAGAGAGAGAGAGAGAGAGGGAGAGAGAGAGAGAGAATGGGTGTACCAGGGCCTCCAGCCACTGCAAACCAACCAGATACATGCACCACCATGTGCATCTGGCTTATGTGGGTTCTGGGGAATTGAACCTGGGTCCTTTGGCTTTGCAGGCAAATGTCTTAAGTAATAAGTCATCCTTCTAGCCCCCAAATAGCTAAATTATTATCTCTGGAGCAAAGACATAAACAAATAACCAAAAAACATGGATTGAAATTGAGAGTTGTTATACCTGTCTAAGTAACTTTGAGCAAATGATTCAATCTTGCCACTCCTAGGTTTCTTGTTTATAATAGACAGGTCTCAGGATCGTTGTAAAGATCAAAACAAGTTATGGTATGTGAAAGTACTAGGCACAATGTGAAGCACATAGCATGGATACAATAAGCATAGCTACTTCCCAGGACTTCCCACTCTGCGTTGATCTTGGATATAGCCCCTTGTGGACCTTCATGGAGGGTGGGCTAGCAGATAGTGAGCTACAAGGAAGAAGGAATTGCCTCATGGGGAGATCCCATAGTTGATTTTCTTTCTTTTTTTTCTTTTTTTTAATTATTATTTTTATATTGACAACTTCTATACTTACATATAAAAAACACATGATATTTCCCTCCCCTCCCCCATTCCACTTTAGAACTCCAATCTCATCATATCCCCTCCCTCTCTCCATTAGTCTCTCTTTTAATTTGATGTCATCATCTTTTTCTTCGATTTTTGAGGGTCTTGCGAAGGTATTGCTAGGCACTGCAAGGTCATGGATATCGAGGCCAATTTCTGTCTGGCGGTTGCATTGTAAGAAGTCATACCCTTTCTTTGGCTCTTCCATTCTATCTGCCCCCTCTTCTGCAATGGTCCCTGAGCCTTGGAGGGTGTGACAGAGGTGTTTCAGTGCTGGACACTCCTCCATCCCTTCTTCTCAGCACTATGTTGCCTTTTGGGTCATCCCAGTGGTCATCGCCATCTGAAAAGAGAAGCTTCTCTAACCAGAAGTGAGAGTAGCATTAATATGTGAACATGAACAGTAAGTGCAGTGTCCCCAAGGCAGCTTGGTGGGAATAATATATACATTTAGTCAGATAAGAGCAGGCTTTATACCCCTAAGGCTCATGACCTCACCTGCCATAGACTTTTGCTTAGGTTTTTCAGTACCAGGTATGTATTCCCTCCCGTAGAGATGGCCTTCAGTCCAATTATGGAGCAGTTGGTTACCCCAAGAGCAGACATGCCACTATTGCATCCATTCAGTCATTTGGCCTGTATGGCCAAAATTGAATATTCAGTGTCCACTGTTTTCACTGCTGATGACTTCTGTCTCCCATATGGCTGCATGCAGTGCAGCTTTTTCCAGCTTTCAGTTGGCTGGTCTACAGGGAGAAGGTTTTCTGCTCAGCACCAGCTTGCTTTCTCAGTGACCTTGCCTCTCAGGCAAGAGATGTCTTCAGCAATAGTCTTACTATCTGTTTCTCAAGGGACACCAAGGGCTTTGGCAAAAGCCGTTAATGTTTTAGAGGCTACCGGGACCTCCTTGGCCAACAATTCATAGGAAGGTATCCCATCCCAGGCACTGAAAATTTTCTAGTAATAGTCTACAGCTTCTAGATGTGCCGTTATTCAAAAAAGTAGGTTTACATAAGTCTTATTCACACTATCTTGAATTTAGATTGACCCCACCCCTGCCCTTCTTTTATGCATTCTCTTCCCATGGCCTCGCTTAGGCCATTCCCCTCCCTGTAATCTGTTCTTCTACTTACATATGTGCAATACTGTACAATTAAGTCCTTCCCTTTCTTCCCTCCCTTATAGCTTTTACCAGCTTACTGGTTTCTGGTACCTATATTTGGTTCCAGTTCACAAAGTAGTCTATACATTTGTAGCTAGGATCCACATATGAGAGAGAATATATGATGTTTGGCTTTCTATCTCACTTAGGATAACCTTTCCAGATCCATCCATTTCCCTGCAAATTTCGTAGTTTTATTTTTCTTTACTGCTGAATAGAACTCCATTGTGTAAATGTACCACATCTTTATTATCCATTCATCTGTGGAGGGACATTTAGGCTGGTTCCATTTCCTAGCTATTGTGAGTAGAGCAGCAATAAACATGGTTGTGCAGGTATCTCTAAGGTAGTGAGAAGAGTCCTTTGGATATATGCCTAGGAGTGCTATAGCTGGATCATATGGTAAATCTATTTTTAGCTGTCTCAAGAACCTCCACACTGATTTCCACAATGGCTGCACCAGATTACATTCCCACCAACAGTGTAGAAGTGTTCCTCTTTTCCTGCATCCACACCAACACTTATTGTCATTTGTTTTCTTGATGGTAGCATTCTGACAGGAGTGAAATGGAATCTCAAAGTGGTTTTAATTTGCATTTCCCTGATGGCTAAGGATGTGGAACACTTTTGTAGATGTTTATATGCCATCTGTATTTCATCTTCTGAAAATTCTCTATTTATTTCCATAGCCCATTTTTTAACTGGGTTGTTTGAATTCTTCTTATTTTTTTTTTTGAGTTCTTTGTATATTCTGGATATTAATCCTCTCTCAGATGTATAGCTGGCAAAGATTTTCTCCCATTCTGTATGTTGTCTTTTTGCTCTATTCACAGTGTCCTTTGCTGTGCAAAAGCTTTGTAATTTCATAAGATCCCAGTGGTTGATTAGTGGTTTTATTCCCTGAGCAATTGGAGTTATATTCAGAAAGTCCTTGCCTATGCCAATATGTTGAAGGGTTTCCCCTACCTTTTCCTCTAGCAGTTTCAGAGTTTCAGGTCTGATATTAAGGTCCCTGATCCATTTGGACTTGACTGTTATGCATGGAGAGAGACAAGGATCTATGTTTATCCGTTAACATACAGATGTCCAGTTTTCCCAGCACCACTTGTTAAAGAGGCTATCTTTTCTCCAATGAATATTTTTGGCATTTTCATCAAAAATCAGGTGGCTGTAGCTGTCTGGATTAATATTTGGGTCTTCTATTCTGTTCCATTGATCTACCTGTCTGTCCTTGTACCAGTACCATGCTGTTTTTGTTGCTATGGCTTTGTAATATAACTTAAAATCAGGTATGGTTATACCACCAACCTGATTTTTGTTGCACAAATTGTTTTGGCTATTTGAGGGTTTTTTTTGTTTCCAGATGAATTTTAGGATTGTTTTTTCTATTTCTGTGAGGAATGCTATTGGGATTAAATGTGTGAATAAGTCACAGCAAACTTTCTGACAAGCTGGAAGTTCACAGCCTCTGGGAGCCAGTGTACTATGAGGTGGAGGCACCATGAGTCATACTCTAGGTATGGCCCTTGTCACCCAACACACAAGTCACTGTAATCACAGTTTGACAGGTATGGCTAAGAGTGTGCTTCTCACTTTATTTAGTCCTGAGTTACAAGGCATCACTAACGCCTGGAAGAGCAAATTCAGAGTTCTGGATAATCTTGACAGATTGCAGAAATAGTGATAAATGGGAAAGTCATGGACAAGTAAGGTCAAAGTAGTTAATTTAGAAAGAACACCTTCACAAATACATGAATGAGGAAAGGTATGCCCTTTCTGAGGCAGTGATAGAAATAGGGCTATTGAAAACGCACATCTTTGGGAATCAGACGTGAACTGAATCACAGATCTTCCACTTCCTGGATGTGCATTCTTGGACATATCTCCATCTCTGTCTCACATCCCATATGGATTCCTCATCTTTTTTTAAAGATTATAATCTATGTATTTGTTATGAATGGAATATGAAGAGAATCCTTTAAATGTGACACCATGTCTTGCCACACCTATTTTGTAGGTGGCTGGTACCCTGTTGGATGGCAGGCAGGGCCAGAATAAACTTTAATCAGTCTGGTGTGCTATTTTTGGTGTCTTCTCTCCATATACTGCTTGATAAGTGTGATGAGATATGGTTTTCTTTTTCTGGTTTTTTTTTTTTTGGTTTGTTTGTTTGTTTTTTCCAATGTAGGGTCTCACTCTGGCCCACGCTCACCTGGAATTAACTATGTTGTCTCAGGGTAGCCTCAAACGCATGGCAATCTTCCTACCTCTGCCTTCCAAGTGCTGGGATTACAGGCGTGAGCCACCACGCCCGGTAAGATAATAGTTTTCTTTACATTAGGATTAATCTCATATGTATTTCCAAATATTCCACATTGGAAGAACTATCCAATATATCATTGTCAGTCAATAAAAGTCATTATCCAGAGCTTTTCAGCATTCATTTTCCAGGAGTGGTTGGCCCTCCTGATCACCTGGTAATGAACATTGTTCCCCCTTTGCCTGAGCATCACCGTCACCTAGCTTTCTTCTCAAAACCCAGGTGGTCAGCTCTCATATGTAGAAGACAGCTTCCGTTTTGTTGCATTTAGAGACTGTCCTTGACTTTCTTCTCATTTGTGTCACCCTTTCCTTGGCTTTGTGGCTCTTCCATACTTCTCTATGGCTCATACCTCTTTTTTATTTTCTTCTAAACACCACCGCCTATATGTCCTGACCAAACTAAATCCATACTTACAGCATTTTCTCACTCAGCCCAACTGCTCTCTTCCTTCCTACCTGTTTTAGAGAAATCACACATCATATTCCTCTGTTTTTTCAAGGAAGAAACTGATAGTCACCTCTTGCTTCCCAACTCTTCTGTCCTGCCTACAGTTTACTAAGTAAGTGTCCACAAATTCTTTCCATGCCCTGTATTTCCCCTGATATTCCATGGTTCATTATTGCTAAACCTTGTTTCTAACCTGGGTTATTGTAGTAGTTTCCCTAACACTTGCTTTCCAGTTTCTTCTCCTTATTCCAGCATCCATATTATACAGGTAGATAGACATTTCTAAAATATAAGTCCTGGGCTGGAGAGATGGCCCAGCAGATAAGGCACTTTCCTGCAAAGCTTAACCACCTGAGTTGGATTCTCCAGTGCCCATGTCAAGTCAGATGCACAAGGTGGCACATGCATGTGGAGTTCCTTTACAGAGGCTGGAGGCCCTGGCATGCCCATTCTGTCTGTCTCTCTTCTCTCTATCTCTCTCTGCTTGCAAAAAATAAACAAATAAATTTTAAAATATAAGTCCCATTGAGTCACTACCCTTGATATTTTCAGGAAGGAAATGTAAGCTGCATTGCTTGTAAGGCCCTTTCATGAGTGAGACCACTAGTTTTTACTCTGTCAACACTCTGTCAACACTTTAGAGCCACCTAGAGTTATTTAAAATACATCAGTGCCCAAGCTTGTCTCCAGAAATTTTAATTTCATTAGCTTAACTTAAGATACCATAGACATTGTTAAAGACAGTCTTGGTTCCACTGTAATCAGGATTGAAACTATATTGTGCACAGTAAATTATCCAGATGCAGCACTAGCTACTTCTTTAGTAATTGAACTAAATAATTTGCATGTTTGAATGAATGATATTCTCTCAAACTTCTGCTTTCGATAGTTACTGCAAAGACCTTATTTCTCTTCACACCATCTTGCCATCTCTCCTTCATCAACCCTAGTCTATAGTCTCAGTTTCTCCCTCCAGCTTGGACCTGGTGTGTGCATTATCATGGGTTTCCTACAACGTAACCTTCTCTCCTCTAACATAGCCTTGATCCTAGGTATGAAAATTGTCCACCCTTCACTCAGTTATTGTGAGCTCCCTTAGGCCACTTAGGTTACATCTGCATTTTTTTGTGTGTGTGTCATGAATAGTTATTGGAGCAAATATAGTTGAATGAAATAATTAACAGACCTTGGCTAACAAGCCTGTGCTTCAGAAAGAGCAGTGGCCAGCATTTAAATCCATTCTTTATTACTGTGTGGTCACAGAGGCAACCTCTGAGCTGGCCCTCAGGTCACCTGTTTCATGGTATCTATGGCCCTCGAGTGTGACCAGATTTGCTGGTCTTCCTTTAATAAACTGAACATAATAGGAATGAGGTGATGTCAGCTTCAACTAGATTGTAAAAGTGACCATGGCTCTGTGTTGGGTTGTCTATTTCCCTCACTTGCTCACTCTGAGGGAAACCAGTTGCCAATGCTGAGGGCTGCCCAGTGGAGAGGCCCACATAGCAAAGAACTGAGAGATGCTTCTGTCCAACAGCTAATGGAAAACTGAGAGCCTTAGTCTGAAAGTCTGTAAGGAACTGATTTTTGGTCATCAGTGAACTTGAAAACATACCTAACCACACAGCTGAACCATCATCTATAGATTAACAGCAACATCATCGTAGACCTTGAGCCAGAGACACCAAGCTAAGCTATGGCCTGAGTCCCGACCCTCAGAAATGATCAGATAGCAAATAGATGTTTAAAACTAGTGTATTATATGGGACTTTGTTACACGGCTATCAATAACCAATACACTGATCATACTACAGTCTTAACCAATGATTTAACTTTCAATGTTCTGGTGTTTTCATTTCTCAAAGTAGGAGTAACACCATCCATTCTACAAAGTGATTATGAGACTCCAACAATGTGATGAAATGAAAACTATTTGTATAGTATGAAGTGCTATATACAAGTATGAGAACCTATCTCCAGAAAGATCCTTACATTTCTAACGGTTTAATATTAAATGTCATGAGAGCCAAGAATGAACAAGCTAGAGGTGTGCAGCTAACTCCATGAGATCTGGTAGGATATTGCTACAGGGCCAGCTGTGCATTTAATTATGTTAACTCTAAATTCCCACAAACACTTCTCATTTTCATTTGTCAGCTGATAATTAGCATCTAAAGTAAAACTCACAGCATTTTCAATGTGTGTTTTATTTAGTTCTTTATTTATGTTGAACCTGAGCACCTCTTTTTTCAAAAGATTCAAGACAGAAGAAAAGAGAATGGGGTCTAAAGTTAAAGCTTTCGCAGCTTCCCATGCCTGGGCAGTGGGATGGGTTGAGACCATTGTGGTCAGCAATAGACATCCTGTGAGATGACTCCCTTTTCTTGCTCTGTGGGTGATAAGTGCTGGAACTGTGGACTCAGTTCCCATGAAGTTCACTATCTAACGGGGTTGGCAGGACCTCTAAAAGCTATATGTGTAGTGGAAACAAGATGAGTTATGCAAATAAATGTTCTTCAGGTTTTAAGAGTGGAAGAGATAGTTGGAATGAGCCCCAAGAATTGATTTGTATTCAGGCTTATTTGCTTTGCTCTATAACATGGTATCTCTGACTAGAATAAAAATAGCAAGACATGGTATTTGGCTAGGACTTGTAAAAATTTATAGCATTTTTCCATCTCTTACCTCACAGAACTTTAAAAACGAGTTATTCCTTCAAAAATATATTTGACTCCTATTATTTAGAAAACCCTGTGTTCAATGTTGCAGGGCATAAAATATATGAGAAAACATTCTGCTGCTAAAGAAAAAATAGCAACAGCAGTAACAACACAAGCTATTAAATCCTAGACATTCTAGTGAGAGCTTTAATGTATTGTTCTATTTTAACTTCACAAGCATTTTTAAAGGAAGGTAAAAAAAAAATATTTCTTGGGCTGGAGAGATAGCACAGTGGTTAATGTGCTTGCCTACAAAGGCTAATGACCAGAGTTCAATTCCCTAGTACCATGTAAAGCCAGATGCACAAAGTGGCACATGCATCTGGAGTTCATTTTCAGTGGCTGGAGGCCCTGGCATACTCATTCTCTCTGTCTTCTCTCTATGCCTCTCTGCTTGCAAATAAATAAATCAAAATGTCTGTGCGTGAGCAGAAGGAAGGAATATTTGGCTAAGGATATGAAGATCTATGTTGTATTCTGCCATGAACTCATCCAGGATCTTAGGCAGGTTCCTTCACGTCTCAGGGCCTTCAACAATTGTTTTGTGTGTTTATTCTTTGAAGGACCTGCTTTGAGGTCACATCTGCATAATTTGAACCAGTAGTCCTGATGTTTTCAAGATGAATTAGTTTCTAAACTATTGCAGAACTCCATCTGTTATCTCAGCAGAAGCTTTTGATACTAATGCCAGGATGGTGCTAGACCATATACACTGACCCCTGGGTTGCATTCTGGTTCTACCATGTCCTTCAATTTATCACTCTGGGTAGGACATGTGTCATCTTTTCCACTGTTCATACTTGTAAAATGGAGGAAATAATAGTTACTTAGAAGTTTTGATGCAGGTATGAGCTGAGATTTTGTTTGTAACTAGCTTATCACACCACAAGTTTTAAATGGTAGTTTTAAAACCACTTATAAGAATAATGGACTTTAAGAGACCATATCAGAGGACATGTAACTTGAGATTAGAGACGTTCATATATTCTCTCTTTTTTATGTTTGTGTTTGTGTTTTTTTGTTTTTAGATGTAGGCTCACTCTGGCCCAGGCTGACTTGGAATTCACTCTGTAGTCTCATGATGGCCTTGAACTCTTGGTGATCCTCTTACCTCTGCCTTCCAAGTGCTGGGACTAAAGGCGTGCACCACCATGCTTGGCTCATATACTCTTTATCACTTTATACAGATTCCCCCCTTTTGTCAGTGAATGGTGTTTCTCCCCACCAAAAGATGAGTAGAGCACAGCCTTTTTATAAACACAGCACTCATGAGGTGGGACAAGCCCTAAAACACAAGTGTGTAATCACCCCACTTTGAGCTAGGTGCTCTGTCCTAGGTGATGCTTGACCTCATGCTCTTGAAACACTCCTAAAAATCTGAGCATCCTGGAGTGGCAACAAATTTCAGGGCAAGAAGCACCACTGACTTTTAGCCTTTTCCATCTTCTGCTTGTAAAGGTTCAAAGGAGCATTCAGCACAGCCTCTGGGTCCTCCTTAAAGTTTGGGGCTCTTTGGCCATGAAATCTAAATGACTGTTCTGGATGTTGTCCCAGAGCAAAGCTCTGGCTTCAGCTTCTCTGGAGGACAGCCACGATGAAGACATTTGCTACTGCCAGAATGCAGAGGAGAACATGGAAAATACTGCTCAGGCAAGAACACAAGCAAGCGTCTCCAGGATACCTCACCCAGGGAATCTTTGTCACTCACTTCACTGGGAAGAGAAATGATAGCCTCCACTCCCCACTTGGCTAATTATCACCAGTATTTCAAAACTGAAAAGAATGCCAAGAGATTGACGAGAGAAGTCTAGACAGAAACATAATTTATAAATTTAACAACAGGGTCGAAATCTGCATTTTCTCTTTTGTGGTGCTCCTGTGTTTTTATGTGCTTAGAAGAAACTTCTACAGAGACCAACTGTGCCTTTTTCATCAGTCATGTATCCCATGAACACCTATCTTATTTTATTTTAGCCTTTCTCTTTACCTTCTGTCTTCCATTACCACTCATTACCAGTTTGTGTCCCTGACATGTATGTATCCAGGAACATGTATAGCAGAATTTTGTATATATATGTGTGTGTGTGTGTGTGTGTGTGTAATTTATGCTTCCCTAAGTGTCTTACTATAATTTTTACATTTTTACTTGGTGCTGTGTTCTGCTATATCTCATTAGTTTATTGCTGACAAGTGACTATTAATCTACCTGCCAATGGATAACTATTTGCTCTAGAAAGGTAACTTACCTGTGGGTCTCTGTGAGAATTTCAGGCACATTTCCAAGATTAAAAAAAAAAAAAAAAAGATTGTTACAGGCTACACAGATACTGAACACTAAAAGCTACAAGATCATCTTTCAGAAAGTCTGTTAATTCCCACACCTACCATCCATGCATGTGGGTTCCTTCCTCCTTTAACTTGTTGAAAACTTGTAGCCTTGTAACTTTGTATTTTTTTCTATTTGAATGAGTATTAAATTGTGTATTACAGTTGCCATTTTTCATTTTTGATTACTGTTGAGGTTGAGAATCTATTTAACTTTAGTTACTAAGGCTTCATTTGTGAATTTCTGATTACTATCTTTATACATTTTCCTATTTCCTCAAGTGATTAGTAGGTGCTTCTTTTATAATATCATTGACTTTCAACTTTGCTAATATCTCCTTCCTGTAGAGCAGAATCTGTTAAGACTGTTGTGCCCATATTGAATAGAAGTCATTAATGTTTAAGTAGTCAGATCCTTATCATGTGTGCTTGCCTTGTCTTATTTTAAAAATACTTTTCCAAACTAAGGGCGAATTTGCTTCTTACTTGATTAAAGTTTTGTCCTTTACATTTAGGTTGTTAAGCCATCTGAAACTCTATATGATATGAGTTAAGAATCTTGATATTTCTAATATAGCAAGGTAGCTTTCACAAACCACCTCCCAATAGTTAATTGATTCCTTTCTTCTATTCCACATGAGTTTCCTTATAGGATGTTAGTTTAATCTGTTCCATGTTTCATTCATCTGCTGCTGTACTAGTAAATACTATGTTCTATTTTCCTTCACAATATGTGTGTGAACTATTTGTGAATTATAATTCTTCTATGCTCATTTTTCTGATAGAGTTTACATTGCACTATAAAATTAATTTATTGGGTAATTGAAACATTTATACTATCAAGTAATTCCATTCATTATCAATCAAATCTTTATTCCATGTCTTTTAACAGAATTTATATCATTAACCCATAATATTTTGTGTATCGTCTGTTATTTCTATTCCTAGAAACTTTAGACATTCATGTTAGAAACACATTTCACTTTTATTATTACTTCTTGGTAGTATTGAAAGTATATTTGACAACCTTGATTTTTTTTTCTGACTTTACTAGTTTATTATTCTGTGGGGTTTCATTGTGTACCTGGCTCTGCTTATCAGATGGCACACTGAAGACAGATGCATGGCCGCCTCTGTATATTTTTCATTTCTAGATTGCCTTGAACCTGTTCTATATAGATGGATCTCTTAACAGAAGTGCTGATTAGAACTTTTAACATTTATCATGCTAGATATTTCCTAAGTACTTTACCTGCATTATCTCCCTTGATCCTAAAATAAGCACTATTTGGTTGTATTACTATCCACATTGTCCAAATGAAATGAAAAGACAATAAAAACATAAGTCATGTCAAATCACACAGAAAATAAGAAACTGAGGCTAGGCTATATCATTGACTGCAAAGCACAAGCCCTGTACGAATGTACTACTCAGGATATGGGCCTCAGCACTGTTCACCAAGGACTGGGTCTGTCAAGCCTATGAATATAAATATACACATTTAATAGAGAATTTGGCCAATTTTGTGATTTTACTTATGCTATTTATCCTGCTTGCTTAGGCAATGCTAATTTAATATCTAATGGAAGTAGAGTAAGAAAGTTATATTGATCCTAGTAGTGAAAATTAGATTATATCTTGGTTTATTAGCCAAAGTCAAGGGTAATATTGGTTCTTAGTTTAATAAATGAGAGTTCCTCCATCTGAGGACAAAAATGAATGAATGAATGAACGAATGAGTAAGTATCTAAAAGCAAAATTGCTTTCATGTTTGTTTTGTACTTAAGTTCAGGTAATGACTTTTGCAGTATTTGGTAAAAGTATAGGATTCATGACATTTTGGAAATTAAGAAAGAGAACATATTCTTTATTAGTGATCATTTGATCAGCACTGATCAAGTCCTGTGATTCTCTGTAGATATGACTTTTCCCAGCTACAGTGCTAAAAGATACAAATAGCAGAGCAGAAGCTGTGATGCCATGTATATTAGGATTCCAGTTGTCTTTGTTTTTTTGGTTTGTCCCTTCTATTTTTTAAAAAATTTTTAAAATTATTTTTTATTTATTTTTGGAGAGAGAGACAGAGAGATAGACAGAGAGGGAGAGGGAGACAGAGATGGGCACACCAGCAGTCTCTCAGCTGCTGTGAACGAAATCCAGATGCGTGCACCCCCTTGTGGGCAAGTGCAGCATTGCGCCCTTGCATCACTTTGCATCTGGCTAAATGTGGGACCTGGAGATTGGAACCGCTGGACATTGGAACCAGCGTTCTTAGGCTTAGCAGGAAAGCGCCTTAGCCGCTAAGCCATCTCTCCAGCCCCTTTCTGTTTTTTTATTAACAACTTCTACACTTACAGACAATAAACCATGATATTCCCTCTCCCCACTTTCTCCTTCCCAAGTCAGCTCCCCATCATATCCCCTCCCTCTCTCTCTCTTAGGCTTTCTTTTATTTTGATGCCATCATCTTTTTCTCCTATTACGAGTCTTGAGAAGGTATTGCTAGGCCTTGCAAGGTCATGGCTAGTGAGGCCAATTTCTGTCTAGACAGTTGCATTGTAAGGAGTGGTACCCTTCCTTTGGCTCTTACATTCTTTCCGCAATTGACCCTAAGCCTTGGAAGGTATGATGTTTCAGTGCTGGACACTCCTCTGTACCTTATTTTCAGCTCTATGTTGCCTTTTGGGTCATCCCAATGGTCATTGCCATCTGAAAAGAGAAGCTTCTCTAAACAGAAGTGAGAGTAGCATTGATATATGAATATGAACATTAAGTGTAGTGCTTTTAGTGCAGTTTGGTGAGAATAATATATACATTTAGCCAGACAAGAGCAGGCTTTATACCTCTAAGGCTCATGACCTTCCCTGCCATAGGCTTTTGATTAGGTTTTCAGTACCAGGCATGTATGCCCTCCCATAGAGTGGGTCTCCAGTCCATTTAGAAAGCAGTTGGTTCCCCCAGAGCAGACATGCCACTACTGCACTCATTCAGTCACTTAGCCTGTCTGATCAGACTTGAGGCTTACATTGTCCACTGTTTTTACCACTGATGACATCTGTCTCCCATAAGGATTTTTGCAGCTTTTTCCAGGTTTCAGTTGGCTGGTCTACAGGGAGAAGGTTTTCTGCTCAGCACCAGCTTGGTTTCTCAGTGACCTTGCCACTCAGGCAAGTGAAGTCTTCTGCAATAGGGTCTTACTATCTGTTTCTCAAGGGAAACCAAGGGCCTTGGCAATAGCCTTTAATGTTTTGGAAGCAACTGGGACCTCCCTGGCCAATAACTCACAGGAAGGTATCCCACCCCTGGCACAGAAAAATTTCTAGTAATAATCTATGGCTTCTGGATGTGCCATTATTCAAAAAGGTAGGCTTTCAAGGGGCTGGGGAGAGATGGCTTAGTGGTTAAGGCATTTGTCTGCAAAGCCAAAGGATCCTGGTTCAACTCCCCAGGACCCATATTAGCCAGATGCACAAGGGGGTGCATGCATCTGGAGTTTGTTTGCAGTGGCTGGAGGCCCTGGCAAGCCCATTCTCTTTCCTCCCTCCCCGACTCCCCCCCTCGCCCCCGGGCTCTTTCTCTCTCTCTCTCAACTAAATAAATAAAATATATTTTTAAAAGTAGTTTTTTCATATGTTTTATTCAGAATATCATGAATTTTGATTGACCCTCCCCTCTGCCCTTCTTTTACACAATCTCTTCCCCTGGCCTCACTTAGACCTTTTCCCTCCCTGTAATCTGTTCTTCTACTTACATATAAACAATACTATCCCCTTAAGTCCTCTCCTCTCCTCTCCTCCCTCCCTTATAGCCTTTCTCTAGTTTACTGGCCTCTGCTACTGATTTTTGGTTCCAGCTCACACATAAGTCTATACATTTGGAACTAGGATCCACATATGAAAGAGAACATGTGACATTTGGCTTTCTGGGCCTAAGTTACCTCACTTAGTATAATCCTTTCCAGATCCATCCATTTTCCTGCAAATTTCATTTTTTGTTTACCACTACTTAGAACTCTATTGTGTAAATGTACCACATCTTTTTATCCATTTATCTGTTGAGAGACATCTATGCTGGTTCCATTTCCTGGCTATTGTGAATAGAGCAGCAATAAACATGGTTGTGCAAGTATCTCTAAGGTAGTGAGAAGAGTCATTAAGATATATGCCTAGGTGTGCTATAGCTGGATCATATGGTAAATCTATTTTTAGCTGTCTCAAGGACCTCCATACTATTTCCACAATGGCTGTACCAGACTACATTTCCACCAACAGTATAGAAGGATTCTTCTTTTTCCGCATCCTCGCCAATATTTGTTGTCATTTGTTTTCTTGATGGTAGCCACTCTGATAGGAGTGAGATGGAATCTCAAAGTAGTTTTAATTTGCATTTCCCTGATGGCTAAGGATGTAGAGCACTTTTTTAGAAGTTTATATACCATCTATATTTTTTTCTGATGAGAACTCTCTATTTAGTTCCATAGCCCATTTTTTAATTGGATTGTTTGATTTCTTATTATTTTGTTTTTTGAGTTCTTTGTACATTCTAGATATTAATCCTCTGTCAGATGTGTAGCTGGCAAAGATTTTCTCCCATTCTGTAGGTTGTCTCTTTGCTCTATGCATAGTGTCCTTTGCTATATATATAAAAAAAAAACTTTGTAATTTCATGAGATCCCAATGATTGATTAGTGGTAGGGTTTTCCCTACATTTTCCTCTAGCAATTTCAGAGTTCCAGGTATGATATGAAGGTCCATGATCCACTTGGACTTGATTCTTGTGCATGGAGAGAGACAAGGATCTATCTTCATCCTTCTACATATAGTTATCCAGTTTTCCCAGCACCACTTGTTCAAGAGACTGTCTTTTCTCTAATGAATATTTTTGGCATTTTTGTCAAAAATCAGATGGCTATAGCTGTCTGGATTAATATCTGGGTCCTCTATTCTGTTCCATTGATCTATATGTCTGTCTTTGTGCCAGTACCATGCTGGTTTTTTAACTATGGCTTTGTAATATACCTTAAAATCAGATAATGTGATACCACCAGTCTTATTTTTGTTGCTCAAAATTGGTTTTGCTATTTGATTTTTTTTTTTGTATGTGTGCCTCCAAGTGAATTTTCAGATTGTTTCATTTCTATTTCTGTGAAAAATGCCATTGGAATTTTGATGGGGGTCACATTAAATGTGTAGATTGCTTTTGGTAAGATTGACATTTTCACAATATTGATACTGCCAATCCAAGTACATGAGATATCTTTCCATTTCTGAATGTGTTCTGCAATTTCTCTCTTATGGCTTTTAAAATGTTCATTGTTGAGAATCTTCACTTCTTTGGTTAGGTTTATTCCAAGTACTTTATTTTTTGAGGCAATTGTGAAGGGAAATAATTCCCTGATTTCATCCTCAGCATGTTTGTTTTCAGCACATAGTAAAGCTACTGATTTCTGTGTGCTTATTTTGTATACTGATGCTTTACTAAAAGTGTTTATTAGTGCTAAAAGTTTGCTGATACAGTCTTTAGGGTCTTTTATGTATAGAATCATATCATCTGCAAGTAAAAATAATTTGAGCTCTCCCTTTCCAATTTATATGCCTTTTATGAATATCTCTTACCTTATTTCTATAGCTAAGTCTTCCAGTACTATATTAAATAAAAATGGGGCCAGCGGACAGTCTTGTCCTGATTTTAGTGGAAAAGCTTCAAGTTTTTCCCCATTAAGTATTATGTTGGCTGTAGGTTTGTCATAAATAGCTTTTATTAAGTTGAAATATGTTCCTTCTATTCCCAGTGTCTGTAAAACTTTTACCATGAAGGGATGTTGGATTTTATCAAATGCATCTATTGATGATCATGTGATTTTTGTCCTTCAGTCCATTTATATAGTATATTACATTTATCAATTTGTGTATATTGAACCATCCCTGCATCTTTGGGATAAGCCTACTTGGTTGGGGTGAATAATCTTTCTTATATATTTTTGTATTCTGTTTGCCAATATTTTGTTCCGAATTTTTGCATCTATGTTCATGAGGGAGATTTTTTAATTTTCTGTTTTGTTCTGTCTTTGTCTGGTTTTGGTAGAAGGTGCTTGGTAGAATTCCTTCCTGTTCTATTTTATGGAAAAGTTTGAGAAGCATTGGTGTTAGTTCTTCCATGAAGGTCTAAGTAAAATTCACCAGTGAATCCATCTGGGCCTGGACTTTTTTTTAGTTGGGAGACTTTTCTAAAATTTATTTATTTATTAGAGACAGAGAGATGGAGAGAGAAACAGTGAGAACGGGCACACCAGGGCCTCTAGCCACTGCAAAAGAACTCCAGACACATACACCATGATGTGTATCTGGCTTATGTGGGACCTGGAGAATTGAACCGGTGTCCTTAGGCTTCACAGGCAATTGCCTTAACCACTAAGCCATCTCTCCAGCCCAAGTTGGGAGACTTTTAATAACTGCTTGGATCTCCATACTTTTTATAGGTCTATTTAAATGGTTTATTTCATTTTGATGTAATTTTGGTAGGTCATATGATTCAAGGAAATAATCCATTTCTTTCAGATTTTCAAACTTAGAGGCATTTATTATTAAAATATGTCCTTATGATTTTCTGAATTTCTTTGATACCTGTTGTAATGGTGCCTTTTCATCTCTAATTTTATTAATTTTAGTCTCTTCTCTCTTCTGGTCAGATTTGCTAAGGCTTATCAATCTTGTTTGTTCTTTCAAAGAACCAACTCTTTGTTTCATTGATTCTTTGGATTTTATTTTTTTGGTTTCTATTTCATTAATTTCTGCCATAATCTTTATTATTTCTTCCAATCTACTGAGTTTTGGTTTGCCTTGTTCTTTTTCCAAGGCCTTAAGGTAAAGCATTAAATTGTTTACTTGTGAACTCTCTAATTTCCTAATATAGGCACTTAGCACTATAAATTTCCCTCTTAGGACTGCCTTCATTGTGTCCCAAAAGTTTTGGTATGTTGTATTCTCATCATCATTTGATTCTATGAATTTGTTGATTTCATTTTTGATTTATTCACTGACCCATTCATCATTCAATACTGTACTGTTTATTCTCCATTAATTTGTGTTATGCTCTGTAGTTTTTCTTGTTGATGATTTGCAGTTTAATCCCATTGTGGTCAGATAGAGCACAAGGAATTATTTCAATTTTCCTGTATTTGTTAAGATTTGCTTTGTGTCCTAATATATGGTCTAATTTAGAGAATGTTCCATGTGCTGCTGAGAAAAATGTATATTGTGAAGGATTTGGATGGAATGTTCTGTATATATCTGTTAGGTCCATTTGTTCCAGATGTCTCTCTGTTTATTTCTTGCTGGGATGACCTGTCAATTGATGAGAGTGGGGTATTGTAGTCACCCACTACAATTGTGTTTAGTGTTATCTGTGACCTTAAGTCTAATACTGTTTGTTTGATGAAATTGGGAGCCCCCATGATAAGTGCATATACTTTCAGGATTGTAATGTCCTCCTGTTGGAGTGTTCCTTTAATCAGTATAAAGTGACCTTTTTTATCTTTCCTCACTAATGTTGGTTTGAAGTCTATCCTGTCAGATATTAGGATAGCAAACCCTGCTTGATTCCTAGGCCCATTTGCTTGAAATGCCATTTTTCATCCTTTCATCCTAAGACAGTGTCTATCTTTTATTGAGAGATGAGTTTCTGGAGGCAATAAATGGTAGGATCCTGCCTTCTAATCCAGTCTGCAAGCCTGTGTCTTTTGGTTGTGGCATTGAGGCCATTCATGTTAAGAGGTATTATTGAAAGGTATGTATTTATTCTCACCATTCTTCTTGTTTTCTAGTGCTTCCTGTTTGCCCTTTTCTGTAGAGCTGGTTTAGTTGTTATAAATTCCTTTAGCATGTTTTTGTTGTGGAATGTCCTTATTTCTCCATCAATTTGGATAGATAGCTTTGCAGGATAAAGTAATCTTGGTTAACAGTTGTTATCTTTCAGAACTTGGAATACATCATTGTAAGCCCTTCTGGCTTTTAAAGTTTGTTGAGTAATCTGCTGTGATTCTGATGGGCTTGCCTTTGTAGGTGACTTGTTTTTCTCTCTAACTGCTTTTGATATTTTTTTCTTTGGTTTGCGTGTTTAGTAGTTTAATTAAAATTATAATATAGTGAGGAGAGTTCTTCTGTTTGGTGTTCTAAAAGTTTCTTTTATCTGCAATGACATTTCTTTCCAATTTGAGGACATTTTTCTTCTATGATTTTGTTGAAAATGCCTACTAAGCCCCTGGATTAAAATTCTTCTCCTACTATGACACCCTGAATTCTTATGTTTGATCTTTTTCATAGTGTTCCAGATACCTTGAAATTCCCATTCATACCTTCGTATTAGCTTGTCTTTCTCTTTGTTGGGGTGTATTATGTCTGCTACCTGGTTTTCTAGTTTAGATATTCTGTTCTCTACTTCATCCATTCTACTGGTGAGGCTTTCCACACAGTTTTTTATTTGACTGACTGTGTTCTTCAGAGCTATAATTTCAACCTGGTTTTTCTTCAGTATTTCTATTTCCTTACTCATATCTTGTAATCACCTCCTTATTTCATTAAACTTGTTTCCTGTGTTCTCTTTCAGGAGTTTGTTTTCTTCTTTAATTCTTTTGTTTTCTTCTTTGATTCCTTTCATTTCTTTGATTTATTTGAGTATAGATAAAATAAGTTTTTGAAATCTTTGTCAGGCATTTCAACTAAAACAGTTTCATTGGTGATCATTTCTAATGGATTTATAATTTTTGGTGGGATTGTATTGTCTTGATTCTTTGTGTTTCTTGTATTACAATGTAGCAACTTTTGCATCCTGAATTTATTTGATGCTTGGGCTTTCTACTTATCTGCAGTGTTCTTATATGTGGTGATCCAACTTTATATACTTTCATTGTGTGAGTTTAAGGTGCCAAGTGTAGCTCTTGTACCCAAATCCAACTGCAGAAGTAATCCTAGGTGTTGAGTTTTACTGCTAAGCAAGTATTCTAGTGGACTGGGTGGAACAATTTACTGGCAAATTCTAAATTTCAACTGAGCAATATACACATTCAATAAAAACCAGCACAGAGTATGCAAGTGTGGGGATTACAACAAACAGATAGCCTTATAAAACCAAAATACCCAAGGGTGTGTGTTCCTCTACACCCTTAATACTGTCAGCTGGGAGGTAAAGAATTCTGTTCTGAATTGGGTTTCAGGTCAACCTGGATCTGAATCAGACCCTGCCCCCAATAATCACAGAAGCAAAAGACAAAGGCCCTATAAATCTGAAAACATCAAAGGCAATAATATTCAACCCCCAAATACAGCTTAATTGAAAATGGTAAAGCCTACCAACAATATGTAACCCATAACCTGCCCTGACAGGGAAAGAGAGATTAGCACTTCCAATGTGGGCTTATGTACCTGTTTTCTTTTTTGTTTTGTTTTGTTTTGTTTTGTTTTGTTTTGGCATTCTGCCTTGTTACCTTTTGGGATGGCTTCCAACCTCACCAATGCCCTGGCACCAGGGGCTGAATGCCAGAGATTCAAGGTTCTGTTTGGTGGGGGATGGGATGGTTCAGGAAGCCTGGAGTTGTACTGGAGTTGCTAAGACAATCCCACCTGTATCCTTTTCAGTAGCTCCTTAGCTGATCTCAGCTGTCTTTCAGATTTCTTGATTTTGCAAGGAGGCTGACAAGGTTGGAAAGTCCCCTTGTTTTGTCTCTGCTGCTGCCTTTTGGCACCAGCACCTGGTGGATGATGCCAGGCAGGTGATCCTGTGGATCAAGGGCTAAGCACCTCAGTGGGATTCTGGTTGTTTTCCTCCTTTCTGGTGGATCTTGGTCTCTCCTGCTTCTCTGCTGTGTCTAAGAATAACTTATACACCTTCACTTTTCAGAGAAGTGTATTTTGGTGTGGTTTTGCTTAAATCCTTCCCTAGGCTAGTTTGGCATGGCTCCTATGCTGCCATCTTAACCAGAAGTCTTCTATGTCCATTTTTTTAAATTAGCTGATTTTTATTTCAGAGATGCTCCAATTGGATGAAAATTATCCTTACAATACCACCATCCAGCTCTCTCTTCTGCCTTAGATCTCAGCATCTCATAGGCTTAAAAGGTGAGAGAATCTTTTGCTGGTCCTGAAAACCCCAAGGATTCCTGAACTATGAGCTGGGCAAAGTCTTTTATTATAGCAAGATGGAACTAGTCTTTACACTCAGCTTTCCACTGTTGGGAGGCCACATTAAGCTTGTGCATGATGGTAGCTAGAGATTAATTATGGGGTTAATTGACATGATCTGAGCAAGAATGTGCAGTGTTTGAAGCTAGATTGAAGTATTTAAGCTGTAAGCCTGGCAGAATTTGTATAGTAACATTGAAATATATCATAAAAATGTGAAGGAATGTGTGATATTTGTAGGGAGCTACACAATAAAAAATTAACATCACTTAGGCCTTTGGACTGGAGGCCTACTCCATGGGAGGGAATACGTCCCTGATACTGACAACCTACAACAGTGGTAGTCATGAGCCCTCAGGGTGTAATTTCTGCTATTGGCTGGCTAAATGTATATACTATGTTCACCAAACATCCCAGTAAGCACTTCTCTTAATGTTCATGCCCATATACTAAAGCTACTCTCATTTTTGGTTACAGAAGCTTCTCTTTTCAGATGCTGGTGACCCTGGGATGACTCAGAAGGCACCATGGTGCTGAGAAGAACTGACAGAGAAGTACTCAGCACTGAAATATCTCTAACACACCTTCCAAAGTCCAGGGTCCATTGTGGATGAGGAGAAACAAAAGAATGTAAGAGCCAAAGGAAGGGTAGAACTTACAACGTGCTCTTCCAGACACAAAATGGCCTGGATATCCATGGCCTCTCAGTGACTGACACTACCTACACAAAACTGTCATAATCGGAGGAAAAGATGATGACATCAAAATGAAAAGAGAGACTTATTGAGAGATGGAGGGGATATGATGGAGAGTGGAGTTTCAAAGGGGAAAGTGGGGGTAGGGAGGAATTACCATGGGATATTGTCTACAATTATGGAAGTTGTCAATAAAAAATAAAAATTAACATCAAATCATGTCTTTGTCATAGTTGGGTTGGACAGATAATTCAATGTGATAGAGAAATCTAGTGAATTTAGATCCTAGTTGCATTAACAAGAATTCTCTGAGCATGTTTTTGACTGTATAATTATATCATGTTTCAAAGCAAATATTTACTAATACAGCTTTTCCATGTGTACTTTAACCTTCTTGCATAACATGTGTACAGAGGTTATTGCTGTTGTTCTGTTTAGCTCATGGGGGAAAAGTGAGAAAAACACCCAATACTTGACAACAAGAGAACTTTCAACAAGTGAGCTTTATAAATATGATGAAACACTGGGTAATATTTTAACATAACTAAGCAGAATTTACCAACATATAATGTTTGTACAAAAGAGTATGGAATATTAATTACAGAATAGAAAGATGAAAAACATTTTATAATTTATAATACACAAATATATGTCCCTATGTTCAGATAAAAAGTTAATGCCAAGCATGATGGTGCGCTCTTAATCTGAGCGCTCAGGAGGCAGAAGTAGGAGAATCACTGTGAGTTCAAGGCCAGCCTGGACCTACAGAGTAAATTCCAAGTCAATCTGGGCTAGAGTGAGACCTTGCCTCAAAAAAAAAATCTAAAATCAATTAAAATGTGCCATTTGTTGTATCATTATCTATAGACATATCATATAAAATTCAGACAGGCATGGTGACACATGCCTTTAATCCTAGGAGGCAGAAGTAGGTGGATAGCTATGAGTTTGAGGCTACCCTGAGAATACTTAGTGAATTCCAGGTCATCCTTAGCTAGAGCAAGACCCTACCTCAAAAAAAAAAAAAAAAAATTGAAAAGTACATTTTATGTTGTCATTTTAAAAGGTGCACATCATGGCTGGAGTGATGACTTAACAGTGAAGAAACTTGCCTGCAAAGCCTAAGGACCCAGGTTCGATTCCCCAGGACACACGTAAGCCAGATGCACAAGGTGGCTCATGTGTCTGCAGTTTGTTTGCAGTGGCTGGAGGACTTGGTATACCCACTCTCTGTCTCTGTCTCTGTCTCCCTCTCTCCCATAAGTAAATAAAAATAAGATATAAATAATAAAATGTGCACATCAGTGAATAAGTAGTTTTTAAAGATTTAGGAACTTTCGTAAGTTTAATTGTGATAATAGCACAGAAAACAAAAGAATATGGGTATATTTAAAAAGCTATCTGGCCTGGGAATGATTGCACTTGCTTTTAATCCTAGCACGCAGGAGGCTGAGGTAAGACAAGCGTCATGAGCTTAAGACAGTCTGGGCTATAAAAAATAAGATAGACCTGAGCGAAAGTGAGACTACATCAAACAAAACAATGACAAACAGTAATGAAGAATTATTTGCAGCAAACCATGGCTCAGGGAATCTTCCTTGCTTCCTGTGGTTTTTGTTTGTTTGTTTGTTAGGTTGGTTGGTTAGTTGATTTTGTTTTATTTTGTAAACAAAGGCGTTTTGGAAGATGGCTCATTTGCTCATACACTCTCTAGGCTGGCTTGAAAGATATGAGGACAAAGTTGAATACTTGCAGCTGAGTCCATGAGGTCTGAAAAACCTGCAATATTTACTATGTGATCCTATATATATATATTTTTAAGTGTTTCTCTGGTTTTGGATGAGGTTCTTTCATTGATGATCATATTCTAGACATTTGGTCCCCAGTGTAGAGATACGAAGAGGTGGTGGAACTGGTAAGAGGTGGTGCTCCATGCAAAGTAATTAGATCACTGGACATATTGCCCTCAGAAGAAACTAGTGCTGGCATAGCAGAGGCTTAGCTCCTGTGAGAATGGGCTGTTATAATACATGACCACTTCTTCCATAGTCTCTGACTTCCCAACCCACTGTGGTCCTTTCTTCTTGCACACACTCCCACCATGATGCTGTTCACGGTGTTGCCACCCATCTAGCTGTAACTTCACTAGAGGCCAGACTGGGCCATCCCACCTTGGACTTTCAGTTTCCAAAATTGAACTGAATACTATTTTCCTCATTAAGCTCTTAGCCTTAAGCATTTGATGTCATAACATAAAGTGGACAACTCTTAATCTAAACCCTGGCTCAAGCAGACGGGAAATAGAATCTATTTTCCTTAAGGGAATTTCCATCTCAATAGCAGATAAAGAGGCAAGACCCCAAACTATTTCAAATTACTTAGGCCCACATCTGCAAATAAGTGCAATTGATTGGCTTCCAGTTCAAGAATGTTTAAGAGGTGACTCTTGCTGAGCATCCTGTGCCCATTCTAGGCTACGGATGACTGTTCTCTTATATGTCTTTTTCCCTTTTTCTCAACACCTGTGTTTAAATCTACATTAAAACCTTTTCTTAATAATCTTCAGCTTTGCTTCAAAAGAAAAGAGAGAACTTTGGGGAAATAGTCATGGTATTGTTTTCACAGTTGAGAGATTTCCGAGTCCAGGCTCTTACTTCTAAGAAGAGTAACTATCCAGAAGAGAATCAGAATTCTGACCCAAACATGAAGTAGAAATGAAGGACTACATGTAACCTAAATGATTGCCTGAGTAACCTGTGTCTATCAAGACTTCCATGGGGGCTCTCTTTGTTTTCAAGGCTATCATGTAGAAGGACGTACTGTTTGCATGGTGGCATCAAATGAACAAAGAAAAGTTTGGTCTCTTAGGTTCTTGAAGGTGTCAGAGCCATCATGAGCTTGGACGGAGGCGGGGCAATAAGCAGAAATTAGGGAGAAAAGTGAACGCCACTCCTGTTGGTTGTGGAATGACTGTTTATCCCCACAGGCATTCTGTTCCTTCTGCTGTTTCATGTGAGTCCTTCCCACCTTCCTTTTTTTTTTCCTCTCCTTGGAAAGATTATGTTAAGTCTTGAGGTTTGGCAACTGGCCTATTCCAAAATGAATTTCTATTTTTGTACTTTGGAATAGGCCATCAGAAACTTCATGCCTGACTGCCGCATTGTCCAACAGCCTTGGAAAATGTGTCAGCCCACTTTGAGAACAATTCACTCTGCTTTGAGGTCACCTCTGTGGAGGCAATTTTAATCTTTTATGGGAAAAATAAAAGTGATCAATTCAATACCTAGAAAGGAAAATTAGGAGTTTTAGTGTGAGATGAAAAATATTCTCTTAGTTTTTTTTCTCTCTTCCCAGTGACCACAGGTAAAAATCACATTTGTAACACGAACACATTCTGCATGCTATATACTTTGAACTTGCTCTGACTGGAATACTATATTGCAGCACATTCACTAAACAGACACTCATGCACACATGCATGAGATATAGTTGATAATATCCCATAAATCCTGGCACCAAATAAATATAAAAGGAGGAAATCTCCAATGTGGCTAGTGGGAAGGTTGGTGATCTTACATCAATGATGGTTTAGACGTCCCTTTCTGCTCTTTCTTTGTTGCCTTTTATGTTTTATTATCCTTTGTAAGTTTCCTCCTCAAAGCATCCTCCAACAAGTAGCTAGAGTGATTATCTAAATTCTCCTGAGATTGAAGAATATTTTCTTTGGAAAAGAAGGGCTCTTTCAAAGTCTCTCAGGTCACACAATCTAAATACTTCTAATTCCTTTTCTTTCCCTTGTCTTTCAGTGCCCACCTTCCTTAGTAAATCCATATGCAGTGCAAGGCATAGTTTCCCTGACTGCAAATATGGCCCTCTCAGATACCACAAACTTCTGTGATAAAGGTTTTTCTTTAAAAAAATATATTTTTTATTTATTTGAGGGGGGGAAACAGAGAGACAAAGAGAGAGAATGGATATGCCTGGGCCTCTAACCACTGCAAACGAACTCCAGATGCATGTGCTACCTTGTGCATCTGGCTTACATGGGTCCTGGGGAATTGAACAGAGGTCCTTTGGCTTTGTAGGCAAAGGCCTTAACTGCTAAGCTATCTCTTCAGCCCATGATAAAAGTTTTTAATATGTGAGCCCAGCCAGAAGGTGGCAAGGCCAGACTTCTGCTTTCCGTTTCTACTTACACATCTCTGAAGAGAGCCAAAGAGAGTCTGGACATATTGTCTAAGGCATAAAATACCAGCGGTCCCCAGGAGGGCCACTGCAAGCAGATAAACTCAAGAGAGGATCTGGTGAGAGGGAGCTGGGAGGAGAAGATTGGAGAGTGGAAGCACAGTCAAAAAAAAAAAAAAAAAAAAAAAAAAAAAAAGGTGAGTAAAGCAAGAACTGGCTTTGGTCCCAGCCCTGAAAGCATGTTTATTCTCAGGGACCTTCTTAGCTTTACTGTCCTCCCAAGTTGGCAGTTCTCTGCCAGTGCTATCCTTCTGCCTACCCTTATGCCAGAACTCTCCCATCTTCTGCCTTTAAAATATAATTGTATTGAAGTAACTCTGTCTCTCTCATTCTATCTCTTTTTCTGTGAAAACAATCAGTAGGAAGGCCATTGTGATTAATAAAAATCAATTAGTTCAACTTCATTGAATTAATTAGCTTAACTTTACTCTTATCAAATAAAATATTTACATTTAAAGTGAACCAATAGATAGAGCTGAGAGAATCTGAAGAGAGAAAATATTTGCAAGTTATTCATCTGACAAGATATGTTAATATCCAGAACACATAAAGAACTTAAACAACTCAGCAGAAAAAAATCAAATAATTTAATCAAGCAATGGCAATTGATTTGAAAAGACATTTTTCAAAATAAGACATACAAATGGCCCATTGAGTATATGAAAAAATGTTCAACATTGCTAATCATCAGAGAAACAAAAATCAGCATTACAATTAGATACCATCTCACCCCATTTGAAATGGCTAATATCAAAAACACAAAAGATAACAAATGTCAGCAAGGATGAAGAGAAAGGGGAATTCTTTTATACTGCTGGTAGGAAAGTAAGTTAGTGGAGACAACATAGAAAATACTTTGGAAGTTCTTCCAAAAACTGAAAATAGAATACCATATGATGCAGCTATCCCACTACTAGGTACATAGCCAAAGAAAATGAAGTCGGTATATCAAAGGGATGATGACCATGTTTAGCATATTCAAAGAGATCTCTTCATGCCCACTGTTCCATTATTTTCAATAGCCAAGTTATGGAATCAATTGTATTGTACTCTGACGCACTGATGGATGAATGGACAAAGAAAATGTAGTACATAAACACCATCCAAAACTATTCAGCCATTTGTGGCAACACAGATGGAAGTGGGGGATATTGTGCTTAGGAAATAAGCTAGCGTAGAATGACAAAGATCCCATAATCTCACTTGTGGAAAGGAAAGTTGCTGATCTCATAGGAGTGAGGAGAAAGGGGGAAGAAGAGAAGGAGGGTAGATAATAGATTTCAAAATATAGTTACATAGAAGGAATTAGTTTTAGTGTTCCATAGGACAGCATGGTAACTAAAGTCTACAGTAATGTAGTATACATTTAACAATAACTAAAAAGGAAGAGTCCAAGAATTAAAAATAAAGAAATGATAAACGTTTGGGGACAAATAAATGCTAATTATCTATATTTGTTAATTATATATTGAATTTATGTTTCAAGTTATACTGTAACCATAAATAAGCATAAATATGAGTAGTTGGAATAATTTTTGCCAGGTATGTTGGTACATACCCGTAATATCAGCATTTGAAAGGATAAAGCAGAAAAATTGAAAGTTCTGGCTGGGCTACAAAGCAACTGTTTTTGGTTAATTTAGTATCTATCATCTACGTATGTATGTTTTTTGGTGTGTGTGTGTTGTGGTGTGTGCATTTGTGTGTGCAGATGCATGCACTGCATGCACATATGTGCAGAGGCCCGAGGAGAACATTGGCTTGTTTTAGGCATAGGCACTTGCTTCCTTCTGCTTGAAATTCTCTTTCCTGGGCCTCTGGGAACATCCGTTTACTGTGATTTCCTTTCTTTTTTCTGTAGCTCCGTTGTCTGTATCTTTCCACTTCAGCCATCATTTCCACATTAATCTCTAACCCAGTCCATTTGGAACAATTCTTTATAGATGATCTAAGGTAAATTCCATACTCAAAAGCTGACTGAATTTATAGTCACCCTTGAAGTTTATCCTCAGAGATCCTGTTAGTCATTCAAACTGGAGATTTATTATAGAGACTGCTGTGTTATGCCACCCACATTCTCCTTCCTGGTTGGAGAATGTATTTCCTCAACTACTCAGAGTGATGCTGGAGGTCAGCCCTGAGTTATCAGGCCTCTTAAGAATTTCATGGGATGAAGAGAATTGCCAAACAAAAGGCTTTTCTGGGGCAATTTTCATTTAATGGATAAATAAAATAGAAATAATAAAATAATAATAAATAATAATAAGAAGAAATAATAAAATAATGAAACAGAAATAAAATATGAAAGTTTAAGCCTCTCTGCTCAACTGCGTGCTACTTGGAAGGGACATTGTATTTCAGAGATCCTCCGTGGCTTGCCCGAGATGTCATTAAGACTAGATCAGAGCTCAACTTCTTCCAAAGTTTGTTCCCTTCCTGTCTCTTCCCTTCCTGTCTTCCTTTCCCTCCACTGCCCTTTGTGTCTTCCCTCTCCCCCACTCCCTCTCTTCCTTTCCACAGACACTAATGCCAAGAGTGTTCCCTCATAAACCTCCTCCACACCCATTTCTGCCTTGATGTCCTTTTTTGCCTGAAAAAACCAATCTGTAAGAGTCATCCCAGAGATCCAAATATGAAGCTGCAGATACTGAACTTTACATTATCTCTAAATCTGTTCCTTTCCTCAGAAAATGTGCTTACTTGTGCCTCCCTCTTGGACTGCTTGACTTAAGACGCTCATCTTTTCCCAGACTTTCCACTTCTGCAGCCTCTCAGTTGGACTCCTCGGGATTGGGTTGCCCATCTTCCAATTCATCACTCAGTATTGCCTTGGTGGGGTCTTTCCAGAAAGACAATGCTATCTAGCAAACCAGTTACTGCCTAGTGAGTTTCCATGACTTCATTCATATATGCAGGCAGCACTTTTCTGGATATCCACCATGATCCAGGCATTATAATACCATCTGGGGATGCAACCTTGAACTGAGGCCACATGTGCCTTTCTTCACATAGCTAATAATAGAAACAGCATGATAAACCAAGGTGCACGAGGTGAGTACACACAAGAATAAAGGACATGCTCTGGGGAAGGGGAGACATGAATACAATGGTTGATTTACTAGGCAAAATTAAGTAGAATCTGTGATAAGTTCCACTAAAGAGAAGTTCATTGTATTAGATTGAGGTTTATATAATCACAGAATCTGTGTAGACTTCTAAAAGAAGAAATATTTTTGGATGTATATTTTAAATTCTTTAGTTAGGAGTAGAAAGCTGCACATTCTGCTTTTTACTTCATAGCTTTTTCTTTGCTGGCTTCATCCTATCCTGCCTAGAACATTCCTACACCTTTCACTCAAGCTTCGTGTTGATGTTGGTGCTTCTGCTCATTCACCCCACATGACTCTGTTGGTATTTCCTGTGCTATAATTTCTTGTCACTCCACTCCACCACCTTCTCTTTTTTTTAATTATTTTTGGAGAGAGACACAGAGAGAGACAGACAGAGAGAGAGAGGGAGAAGGAGACAGATAGAGAATGGGCGTGCCAGCAGTCTCTCAGCTGCTGTGAACGAAATCCAGATGCATGTGCCCCTTGTGGGCAAGTGCGGCATTGTGCCCTTCCTTCACTTTGCATCTGGCTAAACATGGGGCCTGGAGATTGGATCCGGGTTCTTAGGCTTAGCAGGCAGGTGCCTTAACTGCTAAGCCATCTCTCCAGCCCCTCCACCACCTTCTTAATAAAGCTATCTGTACCTTACCCTTTACAAACAGCCTCAGTCATTATTATATCCAGGAAACATTTCCTATTCTCTTAGTCTAACTTTATTTTCTGTGCTAGGGATCAAGCTAGGCACATGCTAGGCAAGGGCTCTGCCCTTTGTTGTATCCTGGATCCTCGGTATGATTTTGATATTGATTTTCTGTGGTTCCTTAGAAAACTTCACACCTTTAGCAACTTTAGTATGACACCTCATACTGTGCATTGTGACTTTTGTTTGGTTTCTTGACATATGGGGGTCATGTTTGTTTGATTTTATAGTCTTTGTGTCTCACATGGACATAGTATGTAGCATGAAGTAGATTCATATTTATGACTAAAATGATGAAAGGATGGAACTCACATGCATACATGACCTTGCAGTATCTTCATTAACTTAATCTACAAGTTAACACTAACTTAGTTACACACCAAGCATGAAAACTTTAAAAAGAAAACCCTTTAAGTAAGTACATTTCAACCATCATTTAAGATTTTAGCTGAGATGTGATTGTATAGTTTTAAATTCAATTTAGTCATTTAGATGTTCACAAATCAATAGAGTAGCCATTTTCTAGTCTGATTGTTTTGCTTACCTCCTCAGATAGCTATTTAATGATTCTCTCCATTTCCGGGTAATGGATCAGCCAGCGGTTAATCCAGGGTCTTATGCAGTAGAGCCAAAGTCCAAATACTGTATTCATCCTTTTGTGTTTCATGAAGCTCAGCTTAATAGGATCCCAGCTGTCACATTCCATCCACAAAATGATGTTAATTCTAAGGGTGAAAGAAAGATAATCTATGTACCATTTGGGTTTTAGTTGAAAAGAATTGAGAAATAGGATTTTCTGGATCAAAACTTCAAACTGAGAGTAAATAAATCCAAAATCTAGATGGAATTCGCCCAAGAAATTTGAAGTCATGCAGGGGTCATGACAATATGAATCTATGATCATTTTCCCAAATCCCTGTTATCCATGACCACAAGGGAAGACTGCCAAAATCTATCCCATCTATAGAACATTGTCCAACAAGACACTGACAAGCTGCCTCTCACCCATATTGAGCAAGGACACGGACTTTCCTACAAGTGAGGAAGACCTTGGACACTTAAGAGAACATGACTTTCTTGAGGGCAAAGCTTTTTTTCTGCTAGGGGAATGCTTGGCTAGCTAATTTACCTAATTTACTAGCTAATTTGTTTATTTATTTATTTTAAATAATTCAGACAGTAAAAGGGGTGTAAGATAAATAGCCAAGAAGTGTATGATAAATGTTTTCAGAAAAATCTCGTTTAAATTCTAAAAATTAACAAGTGATTTTCTAAATATTTATTTATTTATTTGAGAGAGAGAGAGAGAGAGAGAGAGAGGTAGAGAGAGAATGGGTGCACCAGGGCCTCCAGCCACTGCAAACGAACTTCAGATGCATATGCCTCCTTGAGCATCTGGCTTACGTGGGTTGTGGGGAATCAAACCAGAGTCCTTTGGCTTTGTAGGCAAACACCTTAACAGCTAAGCCATCTTCTCCAGCCTCCTAACAAGTGTTATTATTAGAGAAGCTTAGGGGAAGTGGACAGTTATACAAGAAATGTTGTGCTCTTCTTCTGGAGTCCATTGATAAGCAAAGATCTTTCCTTGAATCTTACAAGAACACCTAAAACTGTATCTTGAGGTAACTCGTCGTCTTCCTTTCTGAACTTATTTCTCCTTCTTCCAGTAGTTTTGGTAGATAGCAACACTATCTTATTTATTCACAGAGAGATATAAATCACCCTCATTTTACTTCCTATGAAGACTGTTTTACAAGCGTCTGACTGTGTCTCTTCCCTGATTCAATCTTTTAATAGTTCACCACAGAGAGAATAATGTGTGATTGCCTCAGCATGTCACAAAAGAATCTTCATCTTTTGGGCTTCATCTTTCCAGCCACATCTTCTGCCAGGATTCTCTAGCAATGAAGTTCTTTTAATAAAATGTTTTGTTTTCTTCCAAAGTCTTATATTTGTGGCTTTCTTTACCCAGTGTGTCATCTACCCCTTTATCCTGCTAACAAATTTCTGGTCATCTTACAAAGTAAGATCCAGAAGATAATTCTTCCATCAAGCCTTCTCTGTTTCAATGCCAGCTTCACTGACATTTCGACACATCCTGCTTGTTCTAGCTGGCATGTAGAATTATCACCTGAACATGAACCAAAGCATCATGTAACATGAAACACTCGTGGGGGAATGTAAGATGATAGAATTTAGAGGGGGAGTGTTCATGACCTTTGGAAGGTCATATCTACTGACATCCTGATTTATTTTCCAATATATTGGCAGCTTTCCTACCATCCCAGTAAGAGAAGAGTAAGGAGATAGAGGTGTGCAATCAAATCTATGTTCCCTGCAATAGCTGGATTAGGGTTATAGACGTTGCTATATGGAGCAAGGTAAATGTACCAGCACCTGCTTTATGTAATAAATACGTCCCCAAATTTAAAAATATGCTAAAAATAAACTACATAAAAATTTAATGTGTTTAGTGCTATGTGACTCTTCGCTCTCCAGACCCACAGTTGGGGGCTGAGTGATGAAGGAAAGTAGAAAAGAATGGGAAGCAAGAAAGGAACTGGAATCTGTGGGATACAAGGACATTTAGATCCCTTTATTCCTGCCTTGCTTCACTTCCCTTCAGAAGCCTATATGAGGCAGAGGCTGTGAGGCTGTTTCATTTCATAAGGTGATAAACTCAGACACATAAGAGATCCTTACTTTGCGGCAGTGATAAGAAGAACAGGAAATTTAATCCAGTGTTGTGGTTCTGGTGGCTCTCAGTTTTAATCCCAGTACCCAAGAGGCTAAAGACAAAAAAAAAAAAAAAAAAAAAAATGGCCATGAATTCATGATCAGCTTGGGCCAGAATGAGACTCTGCCTCAAAAAACAAACAAAAAATAACAACAAATCCTTCCTTGTTCAGCATTAACTGCAGAACCTGTTTTTATCTTGATAAACTGGTATTTCAGACAGACATGTTCTAAACCCTCTTCTTTCCCAATGAGACATGAGGACAAGTCTATTATCAGTAGAAGTGGGACTTAAAAGAAATTTCCATGCTGCGAATTTTTTCATAGAACAGTTTCTTTAGAAAATTCTTCACACAGACTATTAGTTTCAGCTATTGGACATTCATGTGGTTTAAGGAAAAGTCTCCCTGCACCTTTGCTCTGCTTTCCCAGAGGCTAACCTGACTGGCTAGCTAATTGGGCAATTCATCTTTGCAGGGATTAATTTAAGAATGTCATGTGAGACTATTCTGGACAAAGCGACTGTAAGAGGAAATCTGCTTAGAAGGGAGGTAGTAGCCCAAAGAAATATTTTGCCTTGCTTTAAAAAAAAAGAAAGTAAACTGGACGTCGTGGCACACATATTTAATCCCAGCACTTGGGAGGCAGAGGTAGGAGGATTGCCGTGAGTTTGAGGCCACTCTGAGACTACTTAGTTAATTCCATGTCAGCCTGGACCAGAGTGAAACCCTACCTCGAAGCCTCCCCCCCCAAAAAAATAATAAATAAATAAAAATTAAAAAATAAAGTATAAGAAACATTTTTCCTCTTTAGTTTTACCATTATCCTGTGATGATCAAAGATGCAGCAGCATTTGGAGATCATGGGAAGAGTCCTCTGAGAGGATGTGCAGCTTGCTAAGAAATGCTTAATGGAGTGTACAAAGTCCCTCCTTCCTGCATGATGTGCCAGCAGCTGACTTAAGGCTGTGCTGTGTCAGATAACATACTTCTTTATATTTAGATCAGTTTACTGTTGGGGTTTTGTTATCAATACTTGAACTATTGTAACAAGTTGTTAGTGTTTTCATGTGTGTGTGTGTGTGTGTGTGTGTGTGTGTACGCCCGTATGTGTGTGTAAGGATCAAAATGGAATGAGAAATGTGTTTCTCTTCATCAGGAATCAACTCTCTTGCCAAAACCCTTAGAAAGTTAGTTTTTGAATTTTAAAAGTGAAAAATAGCAGATAAACTGAGAATCAGAAGGTCAGAACATGGAAAAGACAAGAGCTATGTGGCAGAATGTGTATATCCTCATGGTAGTGGCATTGTGTGTGTGTGTGTGTGTGTGTGTGTGTTTTCTCCTTCTCCATCTGTGTCATTTCTATCAACTTTCCAAAAGGCTAAAACACCTTGAACTAAGGTATTACTGTGTGGTTTCCTATTCAGCTCATGTTTAGGGCAAAATTCATAGACAGTGGGGAAATTTCAAGCACAAAGGCTTTCACGTGGCATCTCTTTTCATGCTCAAAATCAACTTTCTCAAAATCACTGGTGGCAGAAAAAGCAAACAAAATGTTGGAACTGGGGAGATGATAGCAGACATTTGTTGATATTTTTCTTAGCATTTCCCTACACTTTTTCCAGCTGTTGATGTCCATGCACAGATCTACGTATTTCCAGGGAAACAATTTTCACTCTAGATTTGGAGACAAATGACCCAGGTAAGTCAGTAAGTGCATTTCATTCCCTCTGGAGGCTGTGAAGGATGGGCTTTGTTTTGAGCTGCTCCAGTCAGAGACTTGCAGAAAAATCACTGAGAAACAAATGCAGACAATGCTTCCTCTTCTATGAGGTGTTATGCAGCCTGTGATTCCCGACAGCCATTGGGGACCAGCTCCAAGTGAGTTGATATGAAACTGGGTCCCTATCTGTCATAGTTGAGATATTAAATTAACTATTATCTGAAATTCTGCATTTTTCTATCTTTCATCATTGTTTTTTATTTTGCGTTGTGTTTTAGTCTTTTGAAATCTCTGTAGCCCAGGCTGGCCTAGAACTCACTATGTATTCCAGGCTGACCTCTAACTTGCATTGATACTCCTACCTCAGCCTCCCATGGACTGGGACTATAGGCAGGAACCACCATGCCTGACTCAATTTCTTCATCTCATTATTCAATTTTTTCTTTATTTGAAAGCTAGTTATACTTTTTAATTTTTTATCACTTATAGCCTTCCATCATTTCAAGCTTCCAGTTATATCACCCCATGCTTTTCTCTCTTTATCTCAATAATGGGAAAATGATGCCCATAGAAAGAAGCTGACCTGCCCAAGGTGAAACAGGTTCATAGCTAAAGATTTCTACTAGAAGTTGAACTTCCTGCTTCAAGGCATTTTTTTTTCTCATAAGCTTCTCAGATCACAAACATATAGAGTGATGTTACTGTAGGTAATTGATATTCTGGGTAGCCTCTAATTTATGAACCACTCTTTGAATATGTAGCAGTAATGTTGGGGTCTTGGAATGAAATCATATTGGGTCATGCTGCTTTCCTAACCTCTTCTTAGATCTTTTACTACTTATTTTATTAGTTAGTGTCTTCCAATATGAAGAATTCTTTCCTGATATATAGACTGATGACCTAGAATGCTAAAACTTATTTTTCCAAATTATATATTTGCATGTTTTCCTTACTATCGACATGTGTTTCACAGCTTTTCTAATCTAGTCCTTTCTCGTTGAGATGACTATATATTTTACTCGTGCCTTATTTCTATTTCTCTACCCTCCCCCCACATCCTTTCCTTCCTGGTCTTCCTCCTATGATCAACTGTGCCATGGAAATGGCATTTTTATGTTTCCTCTTTTTGAGATATGTCACCATTATTCTATGGGAGGAAATCCCTTCTCTATATTTCAGCTAGGCTTTTGTCAAGTGTCATGGTTATTATAGAAATATAAAATTTCTCCCCCAAATATCAGAAAAGTAATATCAAAGTGAGAAATAATCTTTTCTACAATTGAAGAATATGGAAATAAAATGTTTTGCTAATGAAGAAGAATATCTGTGTCACTGATGTTGCATTCCATAGAACTTGGACTTTTTTTAACATCTTTATTTTAAAAAATCAGTAAAAGACCTTCAAATAGTCCACCAATTTCCATAAATTCAAAGTTCTGCTCACTTTCACAAGGCATTCCCCAGGTAGCTTCTCCTCCCCAGTTTCATTCTTGTAATGATACAAACCCTTCCTGTTTTTCCAACATACTTTAAGATAAACCTGTGATTTTATTATTTTCATTAACTCATTAATTTATTCGCTTGTTGAGTGTCTACAACATGCACTGATGGGCAGGGCATGAACAGTGGGGCTCCAAATTTACTTCCTGAGAAAGTCTGCTTTTTTTATAATTTATTTTTTATTTATATTATTCTAATTTTACATTCATAGTGGTGACTCCATTATCCTCCTCCCTGTCCTCCCTCTTCCAAAGGGACTCTCATCAATGGGAAATGTGGGTCATGCATGTGGGGGTAGTCAAGAGTTATGGGGGATAGGCCAAGTCTCTGTGCATAATGCCCCAACTGTGGCTCTAACATTCTTTCCACCCCCTCTTCCATGAATTTCCCTGAGCCACATTGGGGTCATTATAGTTCTACTTCAGTGATGAGGTTTTGGGAGCCTCTGTGTCTCTGGATATCTGGCTTAGTAGGAGTTGGATGTTCTCTGTGTTTATCTCCTTCAGCCTTTTTCTGGTGCCGTGATCATCAAGCACGCTGTACTCTTGCCCTTCCCCCGCATTACTCTATGGTTTCAGCTGGGGTCTTGGTGAGGTGTGATTGGTTGGTCCTCCCTTCAGGTTTGTTGTCCATCTGAAAAAGATAAGCAAATTCTCCACTGCAGAAAGAAGTTAGTAGAAAGTCTGCTCTTTAGGAGAAGGAAGGGAACAGAACAGGACTCAGGGTGTTAATTATAGTAATGTTTAATTTCTTGAAAAATAGTTGTAAAGATGAAAACGACTGGTACTGATAAGTGTCTATGGAAGAAAAAGAAGTGAGGCTAGATGCTGCTCATCCCAAGAATTAGAGTTGCATATGATTACTCTTCCTTCTCATTGCTTCCAGAATCCAAGGTTTTTTCTTGTTTTCATTTCTGCAACCATTGGCTTGATTCAGGGAAACTCTGTACTGCATTGAGACTATTTTACCAGCTTCCTAACTGACTTTCCTGTATATAATGCAGTTTCCACACTCACACAACAATTATATTCCCAATGGTGGAGAGAACGTGTGCATAAGAGGATGGGGAGGAGGATAGCAGAATGCTGTTTTCTACTTGTGGCATGTCCATTTCACTCATAAATTCATGGCATCCTTGGGGTCCTGCATATTATTGAGCCTGTCAATACTTTACCATTGATAGGAGAAGAGCATATGAGACCCCACTTCCTAGAGTAGCTAATTGCAGCTAATAGTTGGTGGGAGCTATGGAGTGAGGTTTAACAGTATTGCCACTGGTAAGTTGCCCATTCCACAGTAAATAATCTTCTACCCAGGAGCATACAAGCAACTCTAAATTTATAACTATGGGTAAAAAAAAAAAAAAACACGTTAAAGTAAGAGAAGGATTGCTGGTGAAGAAGAAATGTATTAGTGGGAGGAGAGGATACTAAGAGAGGGCATAAGATAAAAATTTGTTATTTACATATGTGGAAATATAGAAAATGAAAAAAATAAGTTAAAATTTTAAAGCAATTATAGCCCTAAAGTATTAGGCTAGTAAATGAAGTTTCTCATTAAGAAAACCTTTCATGACTTTCTTTGAGATGAAAGCCAGCTCCTATAGTCAACATCTAAGTTACTTATAATTTGGACCCAAGCTAACTCTATTCATTTTGCAATCTCTCTAACTCATACTGACAGGGTTAAAGATCTTAAAATCATTCATGCCTTCTCTTCTCTATGGGTTTTTGTGCTTGCCCTTCTGTCCGGATCACTCCCTCTAACTTCCTAGTCCTCACATGGATCATTGCCAAGGTATTCCTCTTGTCTTCTCTAGGTGCCATTGTGTTAGCAATCTGTCTTAATCCCCCACGACTGGAATGACTGCTTCTCAAAGGGGTATCAAAACATTCTGGCCACACTCAATTATAACATTCATTTATATCCCTCTTTCTCTAGATTATACATTTGGAAACAAAGTTGATATCACATTTTCTCCCACATCTTGCAGGGTTGGCTTGCAAGAAACATTTTTGAAATCATCTGTTAGATAAACTGATGATAAACTTGATGATAAATGAGCTTCTTGGAAGTTTGCAGATTACAATGATCAAAGGCCTTGCCTGTATTCCTTCTCCAAGTAAATAAATGATAAACTGAATCCTTTAACCTCTTTCCATCTCTATCCTCCTATCTCCTCCCTCTTTTTCCACTCCCTCCTCTAGCTACATCTCTCTTCTCATACTCTCTTACTCTGGAATATCTAGCTGTATGGTGACAATTCACAAATGTGTATTTTCAGTTTAGAGCTCTCTACAGAGAGGTAAAGTCACATGTAATGGTCTAAGCAACACTTCTTCCTGGAGGGACCATGGTCAAGCAATACCATTTGACTAATTCATTTTCTGTGTTCAAAACCTCCTAAGAAAGAAAGTCTAACTAGAATGATATGAACTAGCTGACTAGGTTTGCTCTCAAGCATTGAGTTATGTACTAGGCAGAGATGAGTATAGCATGATGGGAATATACTGAGAACTAGACTCTACCAGGAAGGTCAAATAGCAACTCCTGAAGAAGTTATGTAAACATTAAATGACAGAGTTTGTGATAGAGTTATCAACAGTCCTATTCCATCTGGAACGCAGGTAGTAATGATCAGTTGAGAGCACTGTGTTTCCTCCTTGGTTGGAAGATGTTCCTGACTCTGAATACAAACATCTCACATTCCAGTTAAAACTCTTCCACAAGGGCTGGGCCATCACCCTATATTGGCTTCCAGCTCTGCTGCAAGGCTCGACTCTACAACTCTGGAATGAGAACATATAAGAGCATAGCTTGAAAAGAGACCATGCATCTGGTATGGAATGTTACTTTGGTTTAATTAGGACGTGCTATTTCCTAATTTCCTATAATCTCATTTGATGAATTGTGCTGGTTTTTTTTTACTTGCTCTGCAGGCTTTGGACATGTGGTACTTGCTGGGTGAAATAACTCCTCCTTTTCCCTTTGAAATGAGTCTTGTGGTGATTTAAAAAAAGCAAATATGTGTACTTCTAACTATATATAGGCTCACCAACGTTGTTATTGACATCTGAATCTCTGAAAGAAGGGTCTGCTTCCAATATGCTCTGAGTGCACTTTGTTCAACACATGCTAGTGCACACCCATGTGTGTCAAGCATGGTGGGATGATAAGTGAGAGCAAATCACTCTGATTCTCATGCGATTTCTCGAGCTGATTCAGGAGACATCCCCTGACAAGTAGCTACAGTACAAGGCAGGCCAGAATAGAGGTAATTATCCACTTCATCTGTTTATCTCAGTTTAGATACAAAGACGGTCCATAACATTACCTCATTTGATCCTCACACTGGTCCCAAGAGATAGACATATTAAATCTTTTTAAAGTTAAAGATAATCAAGGACCAGAGAGATTAAATATCTTGCCCAGTTTCCCATAGCTAGTGATTGATGCACAGGTCTTAAAAGTCCCAGTCTCTCATGGAGGTCACAGAGCAGAGGACGCCTAATGAGAAACACCAAGATGAAGGTTCATGCAGGCGGCGTGGTTTAAATTGTGACTCTACTTCCGGATTAGTAGAGGTGGGGAGGAATGGAATTCATGACAGAGAAGAAATACATTCATGAGAGTCAAGAAATCTATGGAGGTGGGAACAGAGTAAATAGTATGGTTATCCATGACCTTCTACTTGATGCCACCACAATTACTAGAGCAAATAAACACCGAGCACTGGATTAAGTACTTATGTGAGACAAAAGAAAACTCTCCTTGTCCTTACAGACTGCTTAGCTTGGGAAACAAACCCAGCCACAAAGCAAATACGATGAATTCAAGAGAGTATCTAAGAAGAAGCCCTATTAGTTTATTTATCCTTTTATGGATGTGTTATTTTACCTCAGAGAAGGCATTTTTCTTTTCTTTTTTGTAAGAAAAAGGTAGGGAGATAAAATTTCTCTAATAAAATTAGTTTGAAGGAGACATTTGACATTGATTCAGACCCTGAGAATGGATTGAGAAGCTCTGAGTGGGCAGGACACCTTGCTTTCACCTGGCGAGGCTTTGCAGGGAGGTGTGTGCTGTGTGGCACTGCCCAGCAGTGCAGGGAGCTTGAGGAGGACTGAGGGACTTATGAAAAATGAGGTGAGTTATCTGCGCGAGGTGCTGAGCTCTGCTGACTCATCCCCTCCTGGAACAAAATAACCTCTTGCAAGAAGGAGGAAGGCAGAATGTGGAGGCGGATGCTGCCGCTAGAGAAAGGCAAGCACAAGTGCTGCAAGTGGACTTTGATTGAGTCTAATGTCTTCCTGGCAGGAGGCTGGCACACATGGAAACATGATCTCACTTAACCCTGACATCAGGCTCTGAAACAGAGCAGACAGACATCATAAATGCATTTACAGGTAGCAAGAGCTCTTAAAGGAGATAAGCACCCTCCAAACCCTCAATGTCAGCCCATGGTAGAGCTGGAATTCCAGACTGGGTCTATCTGATTTCTCAGCCCATGTCAAAGACTGTATTAAAAGAGGAAGCCCTTTGTGTTAATTTTTAATCATAGCTCATTAGTTTAATAATTAGTGTGGCAGAAATTCTATATCTAAATTCACAAAGTTTGTAAGATTTCAAAGTGTTATGATCAAAATCTGAAACTGGCCAGGTGTGGTGGGGCACACCTTTAATCCCAGCACTTGGGAGGCAGAGGTAGGAGGATCTCCGAGAGTTCGAGGCCACCCTGAGATTACATAGTGAATTCTAGGTAAGCCTGAGCTAGAGTGAGACCCTGGCTTGGAAAACCAAAAAAAAAAAAAAAAAAAAATCCGGAAACTGAAACTGTTATGGAAGTGTACACATATATGTACGCGTGCGTGTGTGCGCATGCGTGTGTGCGTGCATGCGTGTGTGCGTGCATGCGTGTGTGTGTGTGTGTGTGTGTGTGTGTGTGTATTAGCTCCTACAGGGACATAGCAAACAAGAGCTTCATTTCGTTTTTAAAATCAAAGATGGCAAAGGCATATTTGTTTTCTGGTGGGAGAAAGGACAGAGGGTGAAAGGTAAGGAGAAAACCACTGAAGGTCCAAGGGATGGAGCCAGACGGGTAGAGCACAGTGGCCAGAAGGGGGATCAGGTACCTGCTTGGATCACTTACCATTTCTGCTGTAAGCAAGCTTACTGTTACCTTTGTCTGCTTGGATCTTTGACCATCATCATGCACAGTTTTTCTTTGTATCTTTATTGCAGCATACTTGACATAAAGTATTCTATACATATTTAAAGTATGCAATGTGTTAAAGTTTGATTTATATTAACACCTTTGGAACATAACTATCAACACCTGACTTTTTTTTGCATCATTTTGTAAATTCTCCCTTCATTCCCTCCCTTTCATCCCATCCTCCCGAGGGAACATTGATCTGCTTTCTATTGCTATAATTTCATTTGCATTGCAGACTTTTATATAGGTGGTATTATACAACATATACTATTTAAACCAGTTTCTTTTTTTTTTTTTTTGGGAAATTCAAGGTAGGGTTTCACTCTAGTACAGGCTGACCTGAAACTCATTATGTAGTCACAGGGTGGCCTTTAACTCATGGTGATCCTCCTACCTCTGCCTCTTCAATCAGTTTTTTTTTTAACTTGGTATAACTATTTTGAGATTCATTGATGTTTTGTATGTATCAAAGGTTCACTCTATTTTTAGTATTCCATTTTATGGGTACACCATAAATAAAAAAATAAAGTGTTAGTGACCAGAGCATATGAAGGTATAAGTTTAACTATTTTTTTTTGTTGTTCATGATTTATTTATTTATTTGAGAGTGACACAGAGGGAGAAAGAGGCAGAGAGATAAGAGAGAATGGGTGTACCAAGGCCTCCAGCCACTGCAAATGAACTCCAGATGCATGCACCACCTTGTGCATCTGGCTTATGTGGGTCCTGGGAAATCGAGCCTTGAACCAGGGTCCTTAGGCTTTACAGGCAAGTGCTTAACCACTAAGCCATCTCTCCAGCCTGTAAGTTTAACTCTTTATGAAACTTCCATGTTTCTTCCAATGTAGATTTGCATTTTATACTTTCACTAGTCACATTCCAGCTTCTCCACTCTAATGTATTATTATTATTAATATATTACTATTATTATTGGATTATTACAATTGATTTTCACTGTGGTTTTAATTTGCAATTGCAAACTGACTAAGCTGGCCAATAATAGTTAATGCATCTCATGAGGTTATTTGACATCTATATATCTTTTGTGGTAAAATTTTGTCTGAGTCGTTCTCTCATGCTTACATTTTAATTTAATTTTAGGAATTCTTTACATGCTTGGTGTACAAGACCACTATCACATATTTTACATGCAAAAATTTCCCTCACATTGTTGCTTATATTTTCATGTTCTTAATAATATCTTTCAGAGTAAAAAAAAAAAAAAAAAAAAAAAAAAAAAAAAAAAAACCTTCTGGAGTTTGAATACTATTCATCATTTGTGGAAGAATTAACATTAAAAAAATCACTTTTGTGGGGCTGGAGAGATGGCTTAGCGGCTAAGGCGCCTGCCTCCTAAGCCTAAGAACGTTGTTTCCAATCTCCATTGGTTCCAATCTCCAGGTCCCACATTTAGCCAGATGCAAAAGTGATGCAAGGGCGCAATGCCGCACTTGACCACAAGGAGGCGCAGGCATCTGGATTTCGTTTGCAGCAGCTGAGAGGCTGCTGGCATGCCCATCTCTGTCTTCCTCTTCCTCTCTGTCTGTCTCTCTCTGTCTCCCCCCCCCCAAAAAAAAAACAAAATCACTTTTGGGGCTGAGGAAATGGCTTAGCAGTTAAGGTGCTTGCCTGCAGAGCCAAAGGACCGGGTTCTATTCCCCGGGACCCAAGTAAGCCAGATGCACAAGGGGGCACATGCATGTGGAGTTCGTTTGCAGTGGTTAGAGGCCCTGGCACACCCATTTTCTTTCTCTCTCCCTCTTTCTCTCTCTCAAATAAATAATTAAATAAATAAAATATTTTTTTAAAAAACCACTTTTGATTTCATGTATTTATGTCTATAAACAAAAATAGGGAGAGAAGATGGCAAAGAGGGATACAAGGTCATCTTCAACATGTTTATTCCAATGTTGACATAATATAGATCAACACTAAAATCAAGATTTTCCATGCATGCTATGTGCATCTGTAGCTCTATGCCTTTGTAACACATGCAGATTTGCATATCCACTGCCACAACACAAAACTGCCCATCAGCCACGAAGATCTTCTTCTTGCAATTTCTTTATATGAATATCATCCACAGTTTCCACTATCCCTTTCCTTTGGCAAGCACTCATTTATCTGCCATCTCTATCATTCTCAGTGGATGTACAAATTGAAGCAACAATGAGATATCATGACTGTGGTAGTTTGAATATATGGCCCCCAATATATTCAGTGTTTTATTAGTTTATAGTTTGCATTTGCAGCCACCTTGCTGGAGGCAATGTCACTGGGCGATCTTAAGGTGTGATGGTGGGTTTGAGATTCCATTGTAAAGATATGCAAAGTGTGCCTAATAGGAGTTCCTAAAGTGTGCTGTGCTGTGTGGCTGGTTGGCTTTGCTCTCTTGCCTGCTCCTATGAAGACAGGCCAGCTTCTTCTGCCATTATGGAACTTCCCCTGGATCTGTAAGCTTCAATAAGTAATATCCCTTCCTCCATAACTGTGTCTGGTCTGGAAGTTCATCTCAGCGAACCTGAAGCTGTCTGCTACAAAAGTGGTACCAGGAGTGGGGTGAGATGAACCTGACCATGTGGATGTTCCTCTTTTGGAACCTTTGTTTTGGAGGAACAGGCATGGACTTGGTGCTTGCAACTGAAGATGCCTTCTGGGGTGAGAGTTTGAGAATGCTAAGTGCAAACGGTATTGAACTTCAAGGTTTGGTTTATGAACTTTCTAAGGGGAAGAAAAGACTGCAGAGGTCTTTGCTGGAACTGGGTTACTGGCATAAGGGATGGCTGAGCTCTGCTACCCAGGCCCAGAGTATTTGATCAAGGTTAAATGTGTAATGGACTGATGTGCTTAGCTAAAGATATTGGACTGAGAAATTTAGGATTTTAAGTTGGAAAACCTCAAGCAAGTTAAAAATAGAGGCACTGAGACTGGTTTTAGGTTACTGGAGCTGCTATTGTCAAACACATTAGCAATCTTAAGGAAGGTGGAGGGAAGGTGGCCTGACTGCTTTACATTAAAACAATGGAGAAGATGCCTGAGGAAAGACTGTTAAAAATGCAAACTCTTTTGGGAAGAGTTGACTGGAGAAGGAACTTGCTTTTCAAAGCTATGATTTATTTCATCCCTGGATTAAGAATATGGCTGTGTCCTGCACACCTGGTATTAGTTTTGGAAACATAAAAAAAATGCATGAAGTGGTCATGAATTGCACATGATTCCAGGAGCCTCTGCTGAGATGCAGAATGAGGGAGGGTGTGAGGCCCTAATAGGCTGGAAGAGCCTTTGGAAGATGGACCATGGTTAGCATGAAGACCTGAAGATGTTTTGGATATACCAGTACTATGCAAGGGCTACCATGGAGTGCAGTGTTGGCCTGGGATCGAAGAATTCCCTGGCTACTCTGCCCAGCTGGAGGGGAGAATTGGAAAACCTGGAGACTGTCAGCCTCTGGTTATATTGAACTTGAACTGCAGAAGTTTGATGACTGCTGATGGTGGTTGAGTTTGTATTGTTCTAGTTTCTCATTGCTATGCCTTATATCATTTAAAAATGTTTACTCTGTGCCTTTACATGTTGAAAGCATTTAACTTGTTTGATTTTACAGGACTCACTATCTTAAGTTGGTCAAGACTGTAAGAACCTTTGAAATTGGACTGAGTACAATTTACAATGTGTGATAGTTATAAATCTATTGGGGCTGGGGCAGAATGTGGTAGTTTGAATATATGTCCCCCAATATATTCAGTGTTTTATTAGGTTATAGTTTGCATCTGAAGCCACCTTGCTGGAGGCAATGTCACTGGGCGGATCTTAAAGTGTGATGGTGGGTTTGAGATTTCATTGTAAAGATATGCAAAGTGTGCCTAATAGGAGTTCCTAAAGTGTGCTGTGCTGTGTGGCTGGTTGGCTTTGCTTTCTCTTGCCTGCTCCTATGAAGACAGGCCAGCTTCTTCTGCCATTATGGAACTTCCCTGGATCTGTAAGCTTCAATAAGTAATATCCCTTCCTCCATAAGTGTCTGGTCTGGAAGTTCATCTCAGCGAACCTGAAGCTGTCTGCTACAAAAGTGGTACCAGGAGTGGGGTGAGATGAACCTGACCATGTGAATGTTCCTCTTTTGGAACCTTTGTTTTGGAGGAACAGGCATGGACTTGGTGCTTGCAACTGAAGATGCCTTCTGGGGTGAGAGTTTGAGAATGCTAAGTGCAAACGGTATTGAACTTCGAGGTTTGGTTTATGAACTTTCTAAGGGGAAGAAAAGACTGCAGAGGTCTTTGCTGGAACTGGGTTACTGGCATAAGGGATGGCTGAGCTCTGCTACCCAGGCCCAGAGTATTTGATCAAGGTTAAATGTGTAATGGACTGATGTGCTTGGCTAAAGATATTGGACTGAGAAATTTAGGATTTTAAGTTGGAAAACCTCAAGCAAGTTAAAATTAGAGGCACTGAGACTGGTTTTAGGTTACTGGAGCTGCTATTGTCAAACACATTAGCAATCTTAAGGAAGGTGGAAGGAAGGTGGCCTGACTGCTTTACATTAAAACAATGGAGAAGATGCCTGAGGAAAGACTGTTAAAAATGCAAACTCTTTTGGGAAGAGTTGACTGGAGAAGGAACTTGCTTTTCAAAGCTATGATTTATTTCATCCCTGGATTAAGAATATGGCTGTGTCCTGCACACCTGGTATTAGTTTTGGAAACACAAAAAAAATGCATGAAGTGGTCATGAATTGCACATGATTCCAGGAGCCTCTGCTGAGATGCAGAATGAGGGAGGGTGTGAGGCCCTAATAGGCTGGAAGAGCCTTTGGAAGATGGACCATGGTTAGCATGAAGACCTGAAGATGTTTTGGATATACCAGTACTATGCAAGGGCTACCATGGAGTGCAGTGTTGGCCTGGGATCGAAGAATTCCCTGGCTACTCTGCCCAGCTGGAGGGGAGAATTGGAAAACCTGGAGACTGTCAGCCTCTGGTTATATTGAACTTGAACTGCAGAAGTTTGATGACTGCTGATGGTGGTTGAGTTTGTATTGTTCTAGTTTCTCATTGCTATGCCTTATATCATTTAAAAATGTTTACTCTGTGCCTTTACATGTTGAAAGCATTTAACTTGTTTGACTCACTATCTTAAGTTGGTCAAGACTGTAAGAACCTTTGAAATTGGACTGAGTACAATTTACAATGTGTGATAGTTATAAATCTATTGGGGCTGGGGCAGAATGTGGTAGTTTGAATATATGTCCCCCAATATATTCAGTGTTTTATTAGGTTATAGTTTGCATCTGAAGCCACCTTGCTGGAGGCAATGTCACTGGGCGGATCTTAAAGTGTGATGGTGGGTTTGAGATTTCGTTGTAAAGATATGCAAAGTGTGCCTAATAGGAGTTCCTAAAGTGTGCTGTGCTGTGTAGTTGGTGGTTTTTCTCTCTCTGCTTGGCCCTGTGAAGGCAGGCCAGCTTCTTCTGCCATTATGGAACTTCCCCTGGATCTGTAAGCTTCAATAAATAATATCCCTTCCTCCATAACTGTGCCAGGTCTGGAAATTCATCTCAGCAAACCTGAAGCTGTCTGCTACAATGACACATCAATCAGGTTAGTTTAAATAAAACTGAACACACCAGATAGTGACAAAGAAGTGGTACAACATGAACACTTGCCCATTGTAGGTGTGAATGCAACATGGTACCTCCACTTTGGAAGACAGTTTGACAGCTTCATATGAAACATACCATAGAATCCAGCAAGCACAATCTTTGATAGTTTCTCACAAAAGTTAAATATGTGTGTGCCCATTCAAAACCTGAATGCAGATGTCTATAGCAGCATTATTCAGAATGGCCAAAACCTAGAAGCAACCAAGATCCGCATATATTGATGGAGGGATAATAAGCTTTGGTACAGCCAGGCAATAGACTATCGTTCAGTGCTAAACAAAAAAGGACTCATTGTGCCAAGAAAAGACATGGGAAACCTTATATGCATATTATTAGATGAGAGAAGCCAATCTGAAAATGCTACATACTATTTATGTCTATGACATTCTGAAAAGGGTGTAAATATATACACAGTTAAAATGAGTTCTGCAGTTGTCAAATCTTAAGAGAAAGAAGTATAAGTACTTGGATTTTGGAAGATTTTTACGACACTGAAAATACCCTGTAGGCTCCTACAATGGGGATACATGCCAATATATATTTAGTCAATTACATAGGATGGTCAACAACAAGAATGAACCCTCATATAAACCATGGACTTTGGGCAGCTAAACGTGTATATATGCACGCATGGATATGAAGATAATATGTGATCCTGGGCTGGGGAGATGGCTCAATTGGGAAAGTGTTTGTAGTGTAAACATGAGGACCTGAGTTTGGACCTCCAGCACCCATGTAAAAGCCAGGCATGGTGGTGGGCATCTGTAATCCCAATCCAGAGAGTCGGAGACAGGAGAATCCCTCGGGCTTGCCCTTGTCACCCATTTCCCCAACTAGGTTCTATACTTTCCATCACCTCCCAATAATGTCATAATAGTATGCACCCATTAATGTATTATTAGTCCACTCATGAAGTTAGAACCTTCTTCTTCCAATCATTTCTCAAAAACCCTTCAGCTAGCAATTGAGTAATTTCAGGGGATACTATGAAACCAAACCACAACAATCTCCAATTCCTCAATATAGTGTATCTTACTAGGTGTTTATTTTCTCTTAGGATGATTTATGTTGTTTATAGTATGCACTCATTATTTCTTTTACTACTGAGCATTTTACATGCTTGTTGCTACTGTAAATGACATTTTTTATAATTTCCAATTGCTTACGGTTAGTATATAAATCACAATTTTGTATATAATTTTTTTTCTTGTAAACATCTTAAATCCAAGTGTTTGTTCTGGTGTTTTTAATTAATTCTGTGGGACTTCTACACAGACTATTATATTACATAAAAATAATAAGCTTTACTTCTTCCTGCAACATGATTTTTTTAGTTTTTTTCTGTATTGCAATGGTTGTAATGTATTGTACAATGTACAACAGAAGATACTGGTTACAGGCATGTGTGCCTCATTACTCTTCTATTCACTGTACAATTTTTTTTTTTTGGGGTTGAGGTAGGGTCTCACTCTAGCTCAGGCTGACCTGGAAGTCACTATGTAGTCTCAGGGTGGCCTCGAACTCATGGTGATCCTCCTACCTCTGCCTCCTGAGTGCTGGGATTAAAGGCGTGAGCCACCACGCCCGGCTCACTGTACAATTTTTATACATGTTCTCTACCAAAATTTTCTCTCAATTTTAATCAGGAAAGGATGTTGACTTTTGTCAAATATTTTTCTCATTGTATGGAGATAATTATATTTACCTAACTCTTTATATGGAATTAAAAGTCCACTGATTTTAAAGTGTTGAACCAATGTGACATCTCTGGCTAAAGTGCATGTGTTTATGATGTGTTGCAGTTACCTTCTCATTACTGGTAGAAAGCATCAGACCAAAAGTAGCTTGTGAGAGGAAAGGGTTTATTTTGGCTTACAAGCTTGAGGGGAATCTCCCTGAAGGCAGGGGAAAACATGGCGTGAGCAGAGGCTGGACAGCACCTTCTGGTCACATCAGGTGGACATAGCAGCTGGAGAGTGTGACAACCACTGGCATATATAAGAGATATAGACCCATGCCGTCTTTATAATGTCTTTTTCTTAGTTTGGACTCAGAGCCATATTGACGGCATAAAATATTTAGGAAATATTTCTTTCTTCTTAATATTTTTGAAAGAATGTGTATAGGGTTGATATTACTGTTTTAGATTAGTGCTAGAATGAACTAGTGAAGCAATACAGCTCTGAAGTTTTCTTTACAAAAGATCTATAACCACAAATTTAATTTCCACAATAGAAACACAATTCAATTTCTATATTTCTTCCTGAATAAGCTGAGGTAGTTTGTTGTTTTCTACAACTGATTTCATTTCAACTAGTTTGTCGAATTTATTGGCTTAAATATGTTCTCAAAATTCACTTGATGTCTTTTTAATGTCTATAGAGTCTATAGTTATATAACTTTGGTATATTTGTTTTTCTTGATCAACCTGAAATAACGTAATTTTACTGAGTTTTCTAAAAAGTCTTTTCATTTTATTGTTTTCCTTTTTTTGTTTTGTTTTTATTTCAATGGGTTTCTCCTCTAATGTCACTTCTTTTATTCTGTTTATTTATCCTTTGGTATCCTATTCTTTTCCAGTTTCTTAAATTGAAATCTGTGGCCACCAATTTGTTATCTTTTTTTCTTAGTAGACAGTCAATATTATAAATCTCCTTCTAAGTCCTTCTTTAGCGCTTTTCATATGATTTTTATATGCTGCTTCATTTAATTAATTAAAAATTCCTTTAAATTTACCTTTTGATCATCTATTTGACCTATAAATTACTTATGAGTGTTTTATTTATTGTTCAAAGATTTGGCATTTTCAGGCTGGAGAGATGGCTTGGCGGTTAAGGCGCTTGCCTGCAAAAAGCCAAAGGACCCAGTTTCTATTCGCCAGGACCCACAAAAGCCAGATGCACAAGGAGGCACACACATCTGGAGTTTGTTTGCAGCCGAAGACCCTGGTGCACCCATTCTCTTTCTCTCCCTGTCTATTTCTCTCTCTGAAATAAAAACAATAAAAAGAAAATAAAAATATTACAAAACAGATTTGTAATTTTCCATGTAGCTTTTTGTTATTTTTTTAAAAAAACTGTTTATAGTCAGATTATATACTTTGTATAAAAATTTTAACACTTTCATATTTCAGATTGGTTTTATTGCCCAGATTATGATGGGCTTTGGTAAATATTTCATGTGGGAAGAGTGCTGTGTACGTGTCAATCAGATCAGTGTGGTTGGTGAAGTAATTCAAGTCTCTCTGACCCTTTCTGCTTTTCTACCTTACTGGTTCTATCAGGTTTTTTTTTTTTTTTTTTTGTCTGTCATTATGCTTGTGGATTTAACTACATTTGTTTGAAACTCTATAAATTTTTTGCTTGTTTGCTTTCTTTTCTTTTCTTTTTTTAAGGCAAAGTCTCATGTAGCCCAAGATGGAGATGACCTTGAAACTCTGGTAGACTGATTACACACAGTTTATGTGATGCCAGGGATGGAATCCTGGACCCCAGCCATGCTAGGCAAATGTTCTACCAACTGAGTTACATCCTCAAACATCTATCAAGATTTTCAAGCTCTGTGTATATACTGAGCCTTTGTTCTCTGGAGTATGGTTATTTCAGTATATATCCTCCTCTTGATAAATTGACTTTATTAGTAAATAGAACTTCTCATCCCTAGTCATTGTTTCCCTGGGATCCAATATAATGTAACCCCTCAAGCTTCCTCTTAAGCAGAGTTCATTAGTTTCACATTTTTACATTCTTTTACTTTTAACTCATTCATGTCTTTCTATTTCAAGTGACTTTCCTGCAGGAAGTATGTGATTTAATCTTGCTCTTCAATGCAACTGGGAAAAAGTTTCTGCTTCTTCACCAGGATGTCTAGATCATTTAACTTCAATGGAGTAATTGACATTGCGGGTTATAGTTCTAGCACAATAAGGTTTGGCTTCTTTCAGTCTTAATTTGTTACTTTCTCCTTTTTCTTTCTTTTACTATCTTTCTTTGGTTTAATATCTTATGGTTGTATTTTATTCTCCTTTGTTGGATTAATAACTATAAAATATCTTTTTTATTCAATGGCTCTAATATGCTTATTTTAAACATAACAGCATATGTTCAAGTATCATACGCTTTCATGTGGTCATTCATAGTCTCAATACTTACCTCACTTCTTCCCTCCAAACTTTTGTGCTGTTTTAATTTTTGCTAAAGATTTGCCCTATTGTCCCATCGTGTGTGTTATTTCCAAAGGAGAGTCTGTTATTCTTATCTCTATGTCTTTGTATATTTACTTCTATGCTTTTCTTAACATTACTGGTTTGTAAAAAATTGATTATGGTGTATCTAAGGGAAGCCTTCCATAATGGATACATGCAATGAAGTCCACATGTGACTCAGGCAAGAGATGGCACGGGAGGAAGAAAAAGCAAACCTGGAAAAGGAAAATGAAGAGATTTTTTTTTCTTACCACCGAAATATAGAGAAGATAGCATTTCAGTTTTCTGTTATATTGGAAGTACACATGAGGAAGTAGCCATAAATTAGAATATGCTTTCATGTTACATAGAGGATAACCCATGGCATAACCAATATGATTTTAATATGTTAATTAAGATCTGGGTATGTAAAACTTTTCAGGAAAAACTTTCAGTTTTACTGGTTTGCAAACATTTACTTTCCAACACAGTATTGCTTACCTCACATTGTCCCTTGAACTCTTCTGAGAGTCTATCCATTTAGGAACACAATTACACACTGAAAAATATTTCTTAGGGAACATTAATGGCTGATGCTGTAGTTAATTTCAAGAGAGTAAGAGAACAGGTGTTGTGCCCAAAGACACCCTGCTATCCTCCAGCTCTGTGACCTGTGAGAATCACTGCAACATGGGAACCTTGCTTTCTTTAACTCTAAAATTAATGTAATAAAATTAATTGCTATAGATAAAGTAACTTATATTCCTATACAGTGAATCAGAGTATTGCTAGGACTAGATGCCATAATATTTGTGAAACTATCTTACCAAATATAAAGGACGATGAACATATTTTTTTCATTTTTCTGAGAAAAATTCACAATATATCTTAATGGAGAGATACAAGGTTTCATGAAAATAGTAACGGGCACTGTGTGAAACAGGGCTCCTGGTACTATACTGTACTGTACTTTGAGAAGGGATGAAATTACAGACGAACTCCTGAATTCATGTTATTCCTGGGATGGCAGTTGGTGGGAAGGAAAAAGAAAAGCAATTTTTAAAAGCCCAAACTTATAGCCAGATCTATAATAAAATATAAAAAAATTAAATCAGTACTAGAAAGGATGAAGTCCAGCTGCTACTTTCAGATGGCAACCTATATAAACCAGTCTACAAATGGCTCTGATTTTGAATTGCCAATGCTATAGTCACCCATTTCTAGTAAGAGTAGAATGATATAGGTCAAAAGAAAAACAGTATACTTAAAAGGTTTAATTTATTCATGTTCCCAAAGTATGATAGGGAGTTGTTTGACTGTGCAACCCATATATAGAACTAGAAATTTTGATGATAATCAAGAAGAAAATGAGATGGTTTTTCCAAGCTCACAGTACTATTGCAGTAAGTTGTGCTGTATTTAAGTTAGACCCCTAGTGGATATTTTAGGCATAAACTCTCACAAATGAAAAGTCTTAAGGAAAACCTGGGTTTAAGGAGATGATGACAATATGCCACATTTTTTTTTTTGTATTCTGACAGCTTTCATGAAATTATTTGGATATACTGTCTGATTTTTTTTTCATAGTTCCCTTTTAGATTTCTTTGCAAGGCCAACACAGGATAAGTCCCCACTTAGATTCTTAAGAATTGACAAAATTGGAATTTTCTTCCATTCTCTGCACAAATTCCAATCAGCATCTATTTCTGACTCCTTTTGAAGCACAGTGCTCACTAGTCAGAAGAATCTACAATTGAGAAAGAACTTAAACCGTATTCACTTATTCCTTGGCATGCTTTGTGTTCTGTATGCCAATTTTTAGTCTATGCATTTTGTATATATCAACTCATTCAATTATTCATCACTTAATCATCCCAGTGACATTCACTGAGCGCATACCAAGTTCTTACAATATATCAGACCTTATGCTTGCCATGAAATAATCCTCTCAAGGAACCCACAGTAAATGAGATGGGGGGAGACACATAACCCAGTGTCCTGTCATTATTTGTCCTAGAAGCAATAGTTAATTATTTGAAGAGACACTTAGGCCAGATGGAAAAGTATAGAGTCTAGGGTATGGGAAGCAGGGTACATGTCAGGGTTAGCCCTCCCAAGCTATCCCTTGAAGACTTATTCAGAGAGGTAGAGTAGAGCTATGACATGGTAAGGATGTTTTAGATAGAAAGGAGAACAAAAAGCATATGCCCAGTGTGGTAGTTTGAATAGATGACCCCCAATATATTCAGTGTTTTATTAGACTATAGTTTGGATCTGCAGCCACCTGGCTGGAGGCACTGTCACTGGTTGGATCTTAAGGTGTGGTGGTGGGTTTGAGATTTCAACCTAAAGATATGCAAAGTGTGCCTAGCTGGAGTTCCTGAAGTGTGCTGTGCTGTGTGGCTTTTGGCTTGTGGTTTTTCTGTGTGTTTGGTCCTGTGAAAGTAGGCCAGCTTCTTCTGCCATTATGGAACTTCTCCTGGATCTGTAAACTCAATAAATATCCCTTCTGGGCTGGAGAGATGGCTTAGGGGTTAAGGCGCCTGCCTCCTAAGCCTAAGAACACTGGTTCCAATCTCCAGGTCCCACGGTTAGCCAGATGCAAAGTGACACAAGGGCGCAATGCCGCACTTGACCACAAGGGGGTGCACACATCTGGATTTCGTTCGCCGCAGCTGAGACACTGCTGGCGCTCCCAACTCTGTCTTCCTCCCTCTCTCTCTGTCTCTCTCTCCAAAAAAAAAAAAATAATAAAAATAATAAATATAATAAAAAATAAATATCCCTTCCTCCATAACTGTGCCTGGTCTGGAAATTCATCTCAGCAAACCTAAAGCTATCTGCTACACCCAACATAACATTTGTGGGATCAACAGTCAGTACAGTGTTGCTGAAATGTAGACTGAGACACAGTGCAAGCAATGAGGTGAAGAAGTAAGCAGGTTAAGTGAAAGAGTGCATTCTTTCACTTATGTGGACAATATAAGTTCACTGAAGAATTTCAATCAGAGGAATAAGTGGTTCGTGATTGTATTTTATATATTTCATGGAATTTAGATCATTGAGAAGCCATGGGGCGGTATGTGATTGGAAATGCACAGCTTGTTAGGACCCCTGTACTGTTAGAACTATACATCTCAACATCAAATGTGCCCATATTATGAATGCAATGAATGACTGGATAGCTTTTCTTGAACGTGCACCATATAGTGAGTTGACTCTACCAGGGAATTTTTAAATGTTTTAGTTTTAGTTTATCTTTAAGTTTTTTCCTGCTGCTATTTACTTTCTAGGGAGCCATGCTTGAGCCTGTTTCTTATACAAAAGTAAAGAGAATTGGGGGGAAAAAATCAAACTTCTCTTCTAGTCTTGCCTTGGCCATTGACTTGCTATGAATCACTGGCATAAGCTTTGAGTTCCTGAACCATATACATGGTTTGGAAGAGATGGTGCCTCGGTTTCATTTATCTATGAAAGATCTGTGAAGCTATTTCCATTCTTGTTAACATCGTTTGGGTCTTCAAAGGAAATTGGAGGCCCATACAGAAGTAGCATTATGTTTCTTATCTCAGTGTTTGTGAATTAGATAAGTGATGGGAATACATATGATAATTAGACTTCACAGATCTGCAACAAGAGCTCCAGAGATTTAAACACACATACGGAACTCATACTAAATAGTACATAATACATTTCTGTGGATGTCAGAAGACTGAACTAAACAGGATAAGGCTTAGGTGCCAACATAGTGAGGCAAATTTAGTTTTCTTAACTTTAAAATTCTCTTATTGTATCTGTTACTTTTAAGAAGATGAGAGGGGCTGGGGAGACATCACAATGGTTAAAACTGCTTGTTTGTAAAACCTGTGGCTTAGGGTTTGGTTCCCCCCTCCCCACATAAAAGCAGATTGCACAAAGTGGCACATGCATCTGGAGTTCATTTGAGTGGCAAGAGCCCTGGAATACCTGGTCTGTCTATTTCCTCACAAATAGATAAATAAACTTAGTTTCAACTCATGACTCATATCCCCATGGGGAACATCAACAATTCCACTGAGGAGGGCCCTCAGTGGAATGAGGACAGGGACGAGGAAACTAATGGTACCAATACATAATGTGTCCATACAAAGTATATACTTAATAAAAAAAGCAAATTTTTAAAAAGAAGGTGAGAATTGGATATAGGCTTTAGTCAAGAAAAATATGGAAAAAAGTTTAAATTAAAATTTGATTAGCATTAAGACTGTCAATAATAATTTGGGGGTTGGTCATAGGGCAGGGACTTCCTCAGGCCATTAAATGCTGTCTTACACCTCCATGGGCAAATAAGGTCTCGGTTCATGACAGGGACTGTGCTTTCTCTAAGGACGTTTATGAATGGTTCTAGTAACGTTGCCTGAGAACCAAGTTCACGGTCCTTGTGTTATTGGATGAATTTCTGCTCAGCTCTTTGAATCCACTCAAATTTAGTGACACAAACCATTAAAAGGGAAAAATAAATGTCTTTAAAAATACTGTTTTGAGGAGAATATGTGCTCCTGTTACAAATATCCTCAATATACATCCTCCGTCAGTAGTTATAAAAATCACCCTTTTTAGAATCAACCCTTCAATGCTTGCACCCCTTCATCTGCTGGCCATTGGTAATCTGGTAATTGCAATGCCAGTTATCAACCTGTCCATCTCTCTAAAACGAAGACATGATTATTTCTTTTTTTAGGGTACCTTTCATTTTTCCTGAAAAGCATGATGTATGTGGGAAGGTATAGATGAAAACACACAGACACTGTGAGAAACAGAACAAGTTTTACACAAAGATCCCATGAAAAGGAACATCCAAGTAATGTGGACCTGTGCATAACAATAATAGAAAATCGCCAGTGGCCAGCAGAGGGAGGAGAAATGTGTGCCTTTAAGGGAGCACACTTGGTGTTACTTCTAAGAGAAGGAATTTTTCTATTGCTGTTGGCAGGAATGGAGGATGGACAGTTATGCAAATTACTTAGGGCCCTACAAAAGGCTTTGCAGATTATGAACTTGTTGGGAACTTGGCATTCATCCCCTTGCAGTCCTTTAAACTGACATGACGCCTTCCTGTCTCTAAACTGAAACTAAGCCTTTGGGGGAGACAGTTTCAGGCCACTGTGACAAGAACTGCCTACAGTGGTTTTTTGTTGAGGGGCTGGCAGCAATGTCAGCCAGGGAGAGAGAAGCTGCTGTACCTGGAAAATTTCCTATAGCACTCAACACTTTCGTTGTTCTCTCTAGTGGGGTGCATGTTCCTGAGGGGTAAAGGCGCTCTATTAAGTTCAGGGTGAAATTATTAGAATGCTCTTTACATTTATTTATGTTTGATTCCTATTTGGTACATATTTTACATAGCGGGTTATATTTTACTACAATTGTATAAATACTATATATAATTTATATTTATATAGTGAAAAAGTAAACATACATTTATTAGTATATGTTCAAAATCAGAAAGAATGCAGGACACTAATGTTGTGACCCAGGTTAGTGTATATATTTCTTTTTAAAAAAATATTTTATTTTTATTGATTTAATTGAGAGAAAGAAAGAGGCAGAAAGAGGAAGAGAGAGGGAGAGGGAGAGAGAATGGGTATGCCAGGACATCCAGCCACTGAAAATGAGCTTCAGATGCACGCACCACCTTATGCATCTGGCTCACATGAGTCCTGCGGAATCGAACAGAGGTCCTTTGGCTCTGTAGGCAAGCACCTTAACTGCTAAGCCATCTCTCTAGCCCTCTTTTTTTTGAAAGTATACTTTTAATTGAAAATGTTAATATATGAGCATTATGTAATTTCATTACATTGCAGTTCTATTATTCTCTTTTGTGCCCTCTCACCCACCTTCATCCACTGAGGACCCTCTTCTTTCAAGGTGGTCCTTCCCCTGTTTTGTTGTCTCATTACTTTTGTCTTCCTCCATCTTAGATGTCAAAATGTTCATGGGCTCAGAATAGTGCAAGTCTTGTGTGGGTATAGGTAACTACAGTGGGGTCATGAATGTAGTAGTCAGGTCATATCGGGTGGCTCAAAGTACACCTATGCTTTCTGTGGCTCTTACATTCTTTTTACCTCTCTTCCTAAAATGTTCCATGATCCTTGGAGAGCCTAATAAAAATCTGTGAGTGTTGAGCTCTCATTTTCTGCTTTGATGAGTTTTGAGTCTCCTCAGTGTGTACTACTATCTTCCTGGAGAAGTTTCTCTGGCTAGCAGTGAGAGAAGCGCACATATTAATTTCAATGGTTCCTTTGCAATGTTCCCTGGGTGCTAGCCAGAGTGAAAGTGATGACTCATCCAGTGCTAAGCCCTGGGCTTTCTCTTCTTGTCATTTTGATGAGTCTTGGGTCTCTCTGGTATTCATTGCTAAATGCAAAAAGAAATTTCTTTAACCAACAATGAAAACACCATTAACCAAAGGGCATAAATATACATTTAGAAGGCTTTTTGTTGGGCATAACATTTAGCCAAGAACAGTGGAAGCTTCTCTCTAGGTTGTATGACTTCCAAGCCATAGGCTTTTGACTAGATTCTCAGTATCAGGCATCAGTTTCCTTTCACTGAGCAGGCCTTGTATCCAATCAGGGCAGTTGATTACATCATAACTTATGTGCCACTGTTGCTGTTGTGGGTACATGCTTCCTTGGCTGGTTGATTTTGTAGCTTACAGGATTCACTGCTTGTTCCTACTATAGATGAGTTTCCTCCCCCAACAGTTCACATAGCACTTTGCAGTACTATGGCAGTTAGCTGGCTTCCATCTCAGTTCCAGCTTGATTTCTCTATCTTGTAGAGTCTTTAGCAAATGGGGTCTTTCCATCTAGTTCTGTGGGCAACAAAGCACGTTGGTAATGACCTGCATTGTTTCAGAGTCCTCATAGACCTTGTTGACCAACCACTCTCTGTGGTGGGAGAGTGACCCAAGTTTGCCTCTAGGATTTACCCGCAACAAACTATGGCTTCAGGGTAGAATTTTCTCCCCAATAGGCAGTATACTTCTGCCCAGACTATGTCTCTTTAAAAAACAATCAAATCTAAATTAGCTAAGAAGAATCAGGACTCAAACCCAGAGCTTCCAAAATCAAGTACAGAGTTCCTGTATCTCTTGCTACATTCTCACTCACAACTTATCTCTACAGACAAGCTTTCCTTGCTTTAGAAGACCTTCAGGCTGATGGCCTTGCCAGCTTTTTAGTAAAATTAATACAGGTAATTTTATTAGCAGCTTCAGGGGCCATCTGTATCAGATAAAGGAAAAATTTGGGGGGAGTGTGTTTTTGTTTGTGTGGTAGTTTGAATTGAAGGCCCCAATATGTTTAGTGTTTTATTAGTTTGTAACTTGAATCTGCAGCCACCTGGCTGGAGGAGGTGTCACTGGGTGGATCTTAAAGTGTGGTTGTGGGTTTGAATTCCAATCTGAAGATATGCAAAGTGCCTCATTCTGCCTGGAGTTCCTGAAATATGCTATGTGGTTGTGGCTTTTGGCTTTTTCTCGCTCTACTTGGTCCTTTAAGAGGGGGACAACTTCTTTTGCCTTTATGGAACTTCCCCTGGATCTGTAAGCTTCAACAAGTATCCCTTCCTCCATAACTGTGCCTGGTCTAGAAGTTCATCTCAGCAAACCTGAAGCTGTCTGCTACAGAAATTGGTACCAGAATGTGGGGTGAGATGAATCTGCCTATGTGGATTTTGATCTTTCAGAACTTTTGTTTTGGAGGAATGGGCACTGGCTTGGTACTTGCAACTGGAGATGCCTTCTGGAGTGGTAAGCCAAGTTTTATGGACAATTCTGATGACAGTTTGAGAATACTAAGTACAACAAGAATTGTATTTGGAGGCTCAGTTTATGAACTTGATGGCTTGGCTTATGAGCTTTCTAAGGGGAAGGAAAGACTGCAGAGGACTTTGTTGAAACTGGGCTACTGGCATAGGGGCTGGCTTCATTCTGCTACCCATGCCCTGTGAGTTCGATCAAGGTTAAATTTTTAATGAACTGATGTGCTTGGCTAAAGATATTGGACTGAGAGATTTATGATTTTAAGTTGAAAAACCTCAAGCAGATTAAAATTACAGGCACTGAGACTGGTGTTAGGTTACTGAAGTTGCGATTGTCAAATAATAAATACATAAATAAATAAATAAATAAATAATAAATGCTTTACATTAAAACAATGGAGAGGATGCCTGAAGAAAGACCTGAACTCAGAAATTTAATGTTTGCTTGGTGGTTGAGTTTACATTGTTCTAGTTTCTCCTTGCTATGCCTGATACCAGTTTAAATGTTTACTCTATGCCTTTATATGTTGAAAGTATGTAACTTGTTTGATTTTACAGGACTCACAGCTAAGAGACAATCTTAAATCTCAGAGGAGACTTGGGACTTTGGAATTATCTTAAGTTGGTCAAGATTGTGGGGACCTTTGAAATTAGACTGTATACAATTTACAATGTGTGATGGTTTTGAATCTATTGGGGGCCAGATATGTGGTAGTTTGAATAGATGGCCCCCAATATATTCAGTGTTTTGTTAGTTTGTAGTTTGGATCTGCATCCATCTGGCTGGAGGAGGTATCCCTGGGAAGATCTTAAGGTGTGATTGTGGGTTTGAAATTCCAATCTAAAGATATGCAAAGTGCCTAGTTCTGCCTGGAGTTCTTGAATTGTGCTATGTGGTTGTGGCTTTTGGCTTTTTCTCTCTCTGCTTGGTCCTTTAAGAGGTGGCCAACTTCTTTTGGCATTATGGAAATTCCCCTGGATCTGTAAGCTTCAATAAATATCCCTTCCTTCATAACTGTGCCTGGTCTGGAAGTTCATCTCAGTGAACCTAAAGTTGTCTGCTACAGTGTGTGTGTGTCCATGTTCATTTGTGTGAGTTCAGGTACAAAAGTGCCATATTGCACTTGGAGCAGTCTCTGCCTCCTTAGGGCCTGAAGTTTCTAGCAGTTGACTTAGGGTCATTGACAATAGTAATTAAAAGCTTCATAAGTTCAAGAAAGCCAAGGCACCCTGTATAGTAGTACAAGAAACATATACATATAATGAATTAAATAACTAAGATAACTTAGGCTAATTTATAATTAACACTCTAATCATATTATTACTATACAAATTCCATTTTTAATTACATGAATATGCCAAGTACCTAGCAAGGTTCAGAGGTTATGTCTCACAAGCTACTTGGGACATGGCACACACTTTATTGTGCTTTACTTTGTTTTGCTTATTTATTTTGAGAGGAAGAGAGAAAGAGGTAGGGAGTTACTATAAGCCTACCTAATACAGTTGGAGGTGATGAGATCTAATACCAGTAGACCTTGCAAAGGTCCAGAAAAATAAATAACAGTGACAAAAATCTTGTCTTCATGGAGATAGAGATAAAACATTTAATAATGAAAGTAAATAGCCTACTTATGAACATATGGCCGATGAAAAGCCAGTAGATACTAGAGGAAAAGAAAGTATGGAGAGAGAATAGCAGTGTTGTTGGAGATAGCATCTGCCAGTCACTGCAACATTTAGAAAGTTCCAAAGTGGTCTTCTGAAGACAGTTTTGGTTTGAGTGTTTTCTTTAAACCAACTGAAAATTTTCTGCATTATTTGGATGTGTGGATCTATCATAATGCACTGTGTATAGAGCTGGGTGAGTGAGCACAGAGGCTGGAAAGGGAAGTGGAAAGGGAGTTATATTTCACAATTTACAATCCTGTCAGTTCAGATTCTCTTACTGGTTCCCTTTCCCAAAACAGTAATTAAGGAAGCTGCCCTTGTCCCCAGAATCTAATAAAGTGGCAGAGGCAAGATTCACTCAGCAATTTGAAGTCCCTTTCTTTGTCAGTCCTAGGCTGCCCTCATGGAATATTCCTGTCATTCTATTTATTCTTCCCTCCAAGTAGATGAACTGAGAAGAAAGACTAATAAGTTTAAAAAAAAAAAAAAACAGCCTTTCCAATTTATCATTAATGTAAATTTGTTTTGTCCAAAGTCTGGTTAGAACGTTTGTGCTCCCCTCAGTCAAGGTTGTGGTGATTACGGCTTCTGCCAGCACTAAAAAGTAGCAGGGAGGAAGTAGAGAGTTCTTCACCATCATCTTTAGGCTACTGGGATACTGGTAAGCTAACCTTCAGCTGTCTGTCCACCCCTACTAGACTTTTTTCAGTAAAAATAATGTATGTGTGCATCCTCCATTCAGAGCTTCTAAACGCGGCCTGTGCTAGCAGTCAGCATATATGTGCATCAGTTCCTTTCTCTTGGCTGTGACACAATACCTGGCCAGAAGCAGGCTAAGGAGGGGAAGGATTTATGTTTGGCTTACAAAGGAAAGGTTCATCATGGCAGGGAACACATGGCAAGAGCAGGAAAATGGCTCACATGGTCATACCAGCAGGGAGGAAGTAGTGAGCGATCAGTGCTAGTGCTCAGCTTGCTTTCTCCATTTCATACAGCTCAAGACTCCCAGCCAATGGAATGGTGCTGCCACAGTTAGGGTGAGTCTTCCTACCTTAACTAATCTAATTTTAAAAATGCCTTATAGACATGCCAAGAGATTTGTTTCCATGGTGACTCTAAATCTTGTCAAGTTGGCAGGCTGAGATAATCCATTAGAGTATACAAGTCCCATTAGTCATAAATGGCACTCCATCTTCTCTGTAGTAGAAACCTGGTTGCTGAGGGGCCCTTTGAAAAGCCTCAATCGTGCCCCCTAGGAAGATGACCCAATAGTCTTGCAATTTATGAACACAAGAATAAACAGTCTCTTTCTATTCTCTTTGTTCAGGAAGCCAATGGCAAATAAGAAATAATTTCTCCACTGATGAAACCATTGATGAGGAAATCATGTGAGTCTAACACCTGAGCTCCCACAGGCATACCTGTGATGGTGTAGCAGGTGCTGGAGAGGGTGGAGTAGGCAGAAGGAATTCAGAGTTGTGTGCGTATATGTGTGCATGTACATGCATGTATGTGTGAGACATTGGCTAGTGGGAGACGTGCATTTACTGTCTCAGAGCTGGGAGCATCACCTTTCTAGGCTCAGTGAAGAACCAGAACACTACAGTTGTGGAACTTACCCTAACACACTGTGATGAATGTTTCAGGATACATATGGATGTTCCTCTTGATAGATTGTAACCTGGAAATTGAAAGAAAGAAGAACACTATGGCTTATACACTGCAGAGTAAAAATTCTAAGAAGGCAAACCTGCTCTTTATAAGTGCTTGACAAAAGGCTTAAAACATAATGGCCCTTCAGCCTGAGAGAAAAGGCACACAAATTCTCTGACACCTTACTTGGCATGGCAACAGAGACACTAAGTACCTCTGGGCTGGGTACAGAACCAGATGCTGTATATTAGTTATTTTTCTTGTGCTGTGGAAAAAAAAATCTGAGAAGAAGTAATTTAAGGGCGGAAGGGTTTAGTTTAGCTTATAGTTCAAGGGGACACATTTCATTATGGTGGGGAGGGCACAGTAACAGGAGCTTGAAGCAGCAGGACACATTCAATCTTCAGTCAGAAGGTAGAGATAGGTGTCTACTGTAGCTCAGCTTCCTTTCTCCTTTTTATTCAGTGCAAGACCCCAGCCTATGGGATGATGCCCCCAGTTAGGATGAATCTTCCCATCTCACCCTAATCTAGAAACTTCCTGACAGACATGCCCAGATATTTGTTCCCATGGTGATTCTAAATCAAAATGAACTATCACATGCTGATAGCTCGCCAAGATATACTTCCTTCTGAGACCCTTGGAGAGAGCTCCAGAGAAACACACAGCCCTGTGGCTGGCTCCCTCGAGGTTCTCCACTTCTGCTGCACATCATAAGCAGAGCACTAGTCAGTGTTAGCTCCATCTGGCTGCTCTCCTGCAGGCTGCTTTCCTCTCACTCGCCCACCCGCCATGTCAGCTTCCCAGCATGGCCATCACGAAGTACCAGATGTGGGTGCTTCAAACTACAGGAACTTACTGTCTCACAGTTGTGAAGGTCAGAGGTTCAAAGACAGCAGGGTTGCTTCCTTCCTCGTGCTGTGAGGGAAGGATATGTTCCAGGCTTTTCTTTGACTTACAGATGGCTGGCTTCTTGTTATGTCTTCAGATAGTTTATCTTCAATGAATGATTTTTTAAATCCAATTTTCTCCTTTTTTATAAAGACATCAGTCATATTGGACCCTAAGAACCCTGGCGCCCATAATACAGATTAGAATTTCACTAATCTGCTTTACAAGGGTCACAGTTTAACCTGTTACACTTGCTGAGCATTACTCTGAGGTGTTTATTTTCCTTCACCAGTTTTTTACCAGGTTCAATGGATTCTGAGGGCTGGGCTGTGCCAAAAGCATGGAGCTTTAAGAAGCCAGAGGAAAATCAAATGGGTTGAGTTTTACTAAATTGTTTATGATTACTAGAGGTTGATGAGATAAGAACACTGATGCATTATTTTTTTTTTTGCAGAGGAATAATCCTAAGCAGATCATTCCTAAAAGGAAACCTCCATGTTTCAAGAGAGGTGACAAACTGCTGCCTGAGCAGGGTCTGAGCAGCCACAAGGCAGAGTGTGTGAAAGGTTCAACTCACAAAAAGCAAATGATATTTATGTCTTAAGGAATCATATCACACAGCCTTTAACTTTTTATACCTTCAGGGACCTGCAGAAGAGAAAGAATCATTGTGTGAAGAATTTTTGAGAGCATAAGCCATGGAGACAAGCCACTCCTGGTGCCAGCAACTCCCCTGTCTGGACATCCAGCTTGGCCATTATTGTCAATGTGACCATGGGCAACCTCAAGTTCTCAAAGCCTTGCTTTGTCTATTTGTTAAATGGAGATAAAATACATTACTTTCATGATGCCAGTTAAGACTAGAAGTTTTATAATATAAAAGATCATTTTAATGACATTATGTAATTGACATTTAATGTGCTATCTCTGATAATGTTATTATATATATATAATCACTAATGTGTTATCTATGTGATGGAAGGTTAATTGAGTTTAGTGTTTTTCAACTTTGGCTACATTTAAAAATCACTGGGAAGTTTTAGTAATCTAAATTCTCAAGCTGCGCAAATGTATAAAATAGTATCTGTAAGATTCCAGTGTGCAGCTAAGGTTGAGAATCCTGATCTAAATTAATTATCCCAGTGCAAACTATGCTATCGATTATTAGATATCTACTCAATCCATTTAAAACTCCAAAGGCATGGTGGTGCACACCTTTAATACCAGCACTGGGGAGGCAGAGGTAGGAGGATCACCATGAGTTCAAGGCCACCCTGAGACTACATAGTGAATTCTAGGTCAGTCTGGGCTAGAGTGAGACCCTACCTCAAAAAAAAAAAAAAAAGAAACCCCAAAATTCCAAAGTCATGAATACATACATATATACATAAACAAAAAGAATATTTCAATGAAAATTTAAGCTATTTCAATCTATTTAAATCACTTTGTAACCTTTAAATACATCTGAAATGAAAATCATATTTATCACAATGAGTTAGGATATATTCACTCTGGCTGCCAAGCAATTTTTAGATTTTAGAAATTAAGAAGTTTTACATAGAAATGCTTAGCATATTGATGAAAATTACTCTGTATATTAGTATTAATGACCATACCAGTAACCTATGAAGCCCTGGTACTTTCTAAACCCTAGGCTTGAATACCTTTTATTTCTCCTCTTCAAATTAATACATTTTCTTCTTGCCTGAATTTCTGCTCCACTTCCAACAAAGACAAGCCCATCTTTTTTGAAATCATTCATGGTCACTTTAAACAATGCTTGCAGATTAGATGTATTAGATGAGAGTATGACCCTGAAATGAATATAATATTCTCATATCCTGGGTAGAAACATATGCCCACCAAGCAATCCACAGTGTGGAAAAACTTCTGTCAGTTGAATGATGCCAGAATCTGAGTCTGTTAGAGTCCTTTTCAGATGTTCAGTGTCTTCTCTCTGACATAACCCAGTCCTGAATCTTTACAGAACTCTCCATTTACTTTAATGGAGAAGCCTCACCTCAGCCACTCTGACTGACAGCAAAAAGAGTATGGGACTGGCCAATAATAAGATCTGAAGAACATGTGATAGAAATTGTAGTCACAAATACTTATTCACTGCTCAGACAAATGGTTTCTATTCCCCATAAAAAAATTTCTTTGGGTTGGAAACTGAAGACTCCAGTAAAAATGCCAATACATGGTTTGGGTAGAAGTAACACTAAGGAATGATCGATCATCCATTCTTCAGGACAAATTTATGCACTATATTTATTAGTTGTTCAACTGTTGAGATTGCAGAAAAATAGAAAGAAAGATTAGTGTCAAGATGAGGATATTAGACATGATGAATTGTTCTACCATTTTTATAAAATAAGAGAAACAATAATACTCATGTATGCATTGCAGTGAGCTTGGAAGACAGGCTTCATTATCCACTGGTGTATGGGGCTTAAATAAGAAGTTCCACTAGGCAGTGTTAAAAGATGTAGGATTAGGATGTCCACTGCCTAGGTCACGACTGGGCATATTAGAAACCAGTGTACAAGTTGTCTTTATGGAAAATGCGAGAACAAATGGGGCACCCGACTGCTAAAGAATGGCTCCCATTATCATAAAAGGATAAGTCTTATAGGCACCAGACTTGGCAGTGCACGGTTGTGGAGGGTTTTCTGCTGTGGAAGAGCTTTTAATAGCTACCCTCTATCACTCATTGTGTGACATCTAAACACCTTCACTTGAGGTAAATTGCTTTATTCCCTAGGTACTTACTGACTTCTTTGGCTTTCATTCTCAACAATTGAAATATTTACTTCAGTAATATAGGTCTGTGATTTCTTGGTATCCCCAATATTTTCTCTCTTCTGCTTGTCAAATTTCAGTTCATCCTGGAAGAAATAATTTGGATATCACTTCCTTGGATCAATGTCCCATCTTAGGTTAGACTATCATAACTTACCAAGGACCCTTTTTCTCTGTCTGCCTAGCCAAGGGAACTTCTCATTTCCTATAGTGTTTCAGTACCCCCTCTCAGAAGCCACTCTAACTGCTATTAGAGAAATGGGCCAATGACTGCTCTAAACTGCTTCCTGCTGATAAAGGAGTGATGTTTGGCCACAGCAGTCAGGTTTCCTCTGGAGGGAATGCTGTCTAAGAGCTTATGGTAGAACATTTTGGGTACTGGAATGTCTCTGTATTGTTGTTATTTAGAACTGTACCTGAAACACATATAAAGGAGTATTCTTTTTTTATTATTATTATTTGAGAGAGAGAGAGACAGAGAGGAAGACAGAGAGAGAGAGACAGGGAGAGAGAGAGAGAGAAAGAGAATGGGAGGGAGCTCCAGTGGCCTCTCAGCCGCTGTGAATGAACTCCAGACATGTATGCCCCCTTGTGGGCAAGAGTGGCATTGCACACTTGCTTCACTTATGCATCGGGCTAAACATAGGACCTGGAGATCCAACCGTCCTTCTTAGGCTTGGCAGGCAGGCGCCTTAACTGCTAAGCCATCTCTTCAATCCAGGAGTATTCTTAATATTCTAGAAAAATAGTAAAGTTTTCAAGGTATGGGATGTTTAATATTGTGAGGTAGGGATGGTCTGAAACCCTATTAGAAGTGTCAAGGGATGAGCTTATTAAGATGACATGAAAATAAAATTATAAAAATTCAAAAGATAATGGCCAGTACTATGCAAAAGTATGGTGCCACCAAGTTAGGGTTAGGATTGCTTATTTTCAAAGTACCTTGAGAACCAGAGGTATAACCTTAACTTAGGTTTGAGCTGGTTGAAACCTCTTTTGAATCTCCATGATTCCTTCTTCCTACTATAAATACTGATGTCTGTCTCTAGTTATTACAACTATGACATAAGTTAGGTGTTTTCCTTTCCTATTAGTCATGAATTCTCTTTGCAGAAGGACTATGATTTATTTATCTTCATGCCATACAGCTTAAAATGATGAATAAATGTCCAGTCAATGATGGTGCATGCTTGTAGTTCCAGTACTCAGCAGGTTGGGGCAGGGGAATCTCTGTCAGCTCAGTGTCAGCCTAGGCTGCCTAGTTAGTTTGAAACTACTTTGAGCTACACAGTGAGACTCTGTGTCAAGCAAAAACCAGAACAAAACAATGAATGGTGATAAATAAATGACTAGGTGAGTAGTAGGCAAGCAAATTTTTGCAGGAGAGAGCTCTGAGTGGGCTTAAAATTCCCAACCCACCAAATCAGTAGCTTTCAAGTTCATATCTAACAAAGAATTGAAAAGTACAGACATGGAGAATGGTAAATTATGAAATCTGTATTAAGGGAGAGATGAGGGAAAAAGAAAAAAAAGCAGAAAACTTCCCAAGACAAGAGGACTTTCTCACTTCCTAGCCAAACTCAGAGAGGAAAACTGGGAAAATCTAGTGTGGAGGTTTGGCTCTGGTTCATTGATAAATTAGACATCCTAAACTAGGTAGAGAGAGATGGCTCAGCAGTTAAAGGTGCTTTCTTCCAGAGCCTGCCAGCTCAGATTCAGTTCCCTTGTACCCATGAAAAGCCAGATGCACAAAGTGACATATGCATCAGAAGTTTGTTTGCAGTGGAAAGAGGCCATGGAGCACCAATTCTCTCTGTCTCATTATATCTATTTATCTCTCCTCAAAAATAAATAAATAAAATTATTTTAATAAATAAATTAAGCATTCAATTAGGATTAGTCTCATTACCAAGTTCAAATGTATATAAAGAATCTTGCTTGGTTAGTGGGTCCAGTCTCAGAAAGTTCCACCCCAGAAGTGCTAGGCCCTGGAAAAGTTCAGGAAGAACTTTTCAGGAGGAACCAGGAAGTGGTTCTATATCACCGTCTTGGATCTGACTGAATCAGACTGGAGCTCTAGTGTCACTAGAGCAGGTGGCATCCATGATTTATTAGACTGGGGTTATTAGATGACTACCTGTAAAAGAAAGCTGTCTTGCACCTAATCAATATCAAAGTGAATGAATGGATGAATTCCTGACATTTATAGAGATTTTGCATTATTACCTGATTTGGTTAGACCAAGTCATGCAAAGTAGAGGCGGGTTGGGATGTGAACAACTTGTGTAAAGAGTTGAATCACAGTTGGCATTTCTGAAAGTGTGTTCGGTTTGTTCTTGTGTGTTGTTTTCTTGTTTGTTTGTTCTTGTTTCTTGGACAATTAAAATCTTACTGGTCACAGGTATCTTTTTGGAGTTGATCATGCCTCTCTTGTTTTTCAAAATTTCCCATTTGGAAACTATTTAAATCATTGACACATATTGCAACTTTTAATATGTGGCGTTCTCATTATCTTCTATCTATACTCTTTGTCTTAGCCAACTATAAAAAAAATCTGGGGGCTGGGGAGATGGCTTAACAGTTAAGGCACTTGCCTGCAAAGACTAAAAATCTCCAGGTCCCACTTGTAGTCAGGTGCAAAAGTGATCCAATCGTGCAATGTTGCACATGCGTAAGGGGACACACATGTCAGGAATTTGTTCACAGGCCCTGAAAGGCCCTGGCGTGCCCATTCTCTCTCTCTGCCTCCTGCTTCTTCTCTCTGCCTCTCTCTCAAAAATAAATAAAATAAAATAAACTTTTTTTTTTTTAATCTGAAATTCTGTGTAATACTTTGGTCTGTTGTCATGAAGCCTCCAGTACAGAAATCATACAACTAGTTACAAAAGCCTTTGAAACGTTACATAACAATCTGTGCCTCTATTTGTTCATATATAAACTAGAAATAGTAATGGTCCTATCTCAGAGTGCTAAATAAATAAGATCATACATGTTGTATAGTAAATTCTCAATTAATACTTTCTTTTTTTTATTATTGCTTTCTAATGATGCCCAGTAGTAATGCCCTTTATGTACCAAGAATTTTACACTTCATGAAGTGATTGCAGCAATGGATTTATGGAAGGCATCAGACACTCTACTAGCTATCAGGACACAGTGTTGAACAAGACTATCCAACCGCTGTCCTAATGCTATGTAACAACATGGATGAAGCTGAGGACAAGTTATGTGAAATAAACCAGTCATAGAAGGACAAAGATTACCCAGCACTAGTTATGAGAAGAATGTTAAATAGATGCTTTAAAGCACAGAGTAGAATAATGGTAGCTGGGGGTAAGAAGATGAGGAAATGGGGAGTTGATATTCAAGGTGATAAAGTTTTAGTTATGCAAGAAGAGCGTACCTTGCAGATCGGCTACTCCATGGTGTGCTTATGGGAACAATACTTTATTATGCACTTAAATTTTTATTAAAAGAATAGGTCACATATAATTACTCTTACTTCAAAAACAGAAAGAATTACTTAAAAGTATCTGCAGGGTAACAGAAAATGACAACCTTTAAAACCTAAAATTATTGAAAAGCTAGCACTTTATGATCATAAAAACAGTGCCATGAAAAAGGAACATTGAGGGAATAAGAAATATGGAGAATTATACATTGCAGAAATTTATAGTTTATATATTTAGGGGGAAATAAAATAAAGGAAAATCTTTTAATATTTCTTTTTAGAAAAACTAAAAGTTAGAAAACAGAAGATAGAGAAATTAGAGAATCAATTAGAATTAAAAGTATAATATATTCTTGAATAAGATTAAAGAACATCAGAAGATCCAGGAATGGAAGATAAGAGAAGTACAAAATGTGGTAAGGGTATAAAGAGTGCTATAAGAAAATTTCAGGAGAGCCTTTTGTTAGGAATGAAAAAGACCTCACATTAGAGCACAGCTTTTGGAAGTTTCAAAATACTAGAAGATATACTCTAGTGCTTCTTGAGATAGGGGTAAAAAGAAATCCATAATAAAGCAACACAAGCAAAATATGGAAAGTCAAATACAAATGACTTGAAGTCAGAAAAATACTAAATTTCTCAACAGTCAAACCAGAACCCCCCCCCATTTAGATAAATACTGAGGCAAATTTAAATTCACCCTACATGTGTGAGTAATCATATAAGCTGTCATTCAAATATGAAAGTAGGAAAATTCCATTTATATGCAAAATATCAAAACATTTATCCTCTTTGCACCCTTCCTTAAAAAGTTGTTACAGAATGTTTCACACAGAAAGTAATAAATAAAACAAACAAACAAACAAAGGGCAGGGATTTAGAATGCAAAAGGCAAGACTCAAGAAAAAGCAAAGGGTATTTTTGGAATCATAATGAAAAGAAGATCCAGGCGCACAGCAGCTTAGTTAAGGACCAGAACAGATCAGGAGAGCATGAAAAGCCTTGAAGGTCTCTAAGGAAAAAAGAGAAGGAAAGAAAAGAAAGAAAAGAAAAGAAAAGAAAAGAAAAGAAAAGAAAAGAAAACAAAGAAACAAAAAACAGCAAAACTTTTGTGATATAGTTGACTATAACCAGAAGAGACAAACAGATCTCATAGACTGGAGACTCACAGGGGCTTGTGAAAACCACAGTTCTGTGTTCAAAGAGAGACTCTGTCTCGAGAAAATATATAGATGAGCAATAAAGGAAGGTCACTCAACATTCTCCTCTGACCTGCATGAGCACACATAGGTATACATATCTGCAGATACATGTGCCTACAAAACACACACATACACACACACACAGCACATCAAATATAAAAAGATAAAAATGTAAAGCAAATTCTCTACATAGACAATTTAAAGATATTTGTGTATTTTTCTTTTATATCAATGGGAGCATGGTTATGCAGAAATCTAAATTTAATTATATATTTGAAAATTGTCTAGATTTCTTCTTTTCATTTTTAAGAGAAGTCATAAATCATTATCTTTCTTCCTTTGCCTGTTGGAATGTTGTTGATGATTCGAGTCAGCGTGTAGCTTGGGAAATTAGAACATCACAGTTCACCCCTTGATAGGCATCATGGTGTGAATTATCAACATAAGAGTGGATTGTTCTGAGCTAACCCCAATCTCTCCACCAGCTCTGAACAATCATTGACATCATCATCACCACTAAAGTGACTGAACCTGCGATGTGACACTTACCTGGACAAATCAAAGACTATTTAAAATATTTTCATTAGGTTTATTCTTGAGAGACAACATACTATCTTATAGCGCACCTGAGGAAATGTTATGAAGAAAGGAAAATATTATGATTAGGATATAAAATGTCACCCACAAGTGCTTATGTTTGAACGTGGCACTGTTTGGGGAGACTGTGGAACCTGTAGGAGGTGAGGCCTAGGTGGAGAAAGTGGGTTACTGGGGACTGTCTGTTTAGTTTTTATAGCCTGGTCCCAGTTCCTTTCCCATCTCTGCTTCTTCTTCATACCCTTAGCCAAAATAAATCTTTCTTCTGTTAAGTTATTTCTCTCAAGTATTTTATTACATTAACAAGAAAGTAGCATATAGAGATCACCTTTTTTCAATTTTAGGCCTTTTCTATGTTTTATGTATTCCTAGGAATAATGAGAAGTCAAAGCCACAAATGATAACGTGTTATCAAGTTCAATGACCCTTTATATGTCTTAATCTCCAAAATTTGTGACTCTTTTAGGTTGTTACATGTAATGTGGAATGATGTCATAGATGGAATTAAGGTTTATAAAATTGGGGAGGTTATCCTGGGTTGTATGGGTGGACTCAGTGTAATCACATGAGAACATAAAGGTGAAAGTGGAAATTGGCAAAGAAAATCAGATGACACTGTGAGAGACTCAGTCTGTTGTTACTAGTTTTGATGATAGAAGTATGTACTCACAAGCCAAGAAATGTGTGCATCCTCCAGAAGCTTGAAATATCAGTGTTTTTCATGTCAATCCCCTGAAAGGCAAACACCTTGAATTTAGTCTGATGAGTCTCATTTTGGACATTTGGCCTCCAGAATTATAAGAAATAATTTCTGACATTTTAAGCTTCTTGTAATTTGTGATAGTAGCCTTAGGAAGCTAGAGCCCTTCAATAATGGTAGATGTGTGTCATTAGCCAGAACTTTGTGAGAGGACAGCAAATACAATCTTGACTTCTGGAAATCTGGGACCAACTAGAATTTTACCATTCCATTCAAGGACTTTTCATTTTTAATTGCTGAATTATTATTATTATTATTATTATTATTATTATTTTTGGTTTTTCGAGGTAGGGTCTCACTCTGGCTCAGGCTGACCTGGACTTCACTATGTAGTCTCAGGGTGGCCTTGAACTCTCAGCGATCCTCCTACTTCTGCCTCCCGAGTGGTGGGATTAAAGGCGTGCGCCACCACGCCCAGCTTTAATTCCTGAATTTTTATGGCATACTGTGGTACAAATACCTGTGTGTTGCTGACTTTCCTCACATCTATGTTACTTCAATAAATTGTGCTTGCTTCATTACATCTGTTATTTATCATCTGAAATATTACTGGGAGCATAGAAAAACAGCTCATCTAATTTATTGGATAGAACTGGCATACTTTATTTTATTTTATTTTATTTTTATTTAAATTTTTTTAAATTTTTAAAAAAATATTTTATATTTATTTAGTTAGTTATTAGAGCCAGAGGGGTAGAGAGAGTGAGAATGAGTGCTCCAGGGCCTCTAGCCACTGCAAACAAACTCCAGATGTATGTGCCACCATGTGCATCTGGCTTATGTGGGACCTGAAGAATTGAACTGGGGTCCTTAGGCTTCACAGGCAAATGCCTTAACCACCAAGCCTTCTCTCCAGCCCTATTTTATTTTATTTCAAGAGAGAGAGAATTGTGGCACCAGGGCCTCAGCCACTCATCAAACACCAGAGGATTGCACCCCTAATGGGCATGTGCGACTTTGCACTGGCCTTATCATGCATCTGGCTTAAGTGCAATCTGGAGAGTCAAACATGGGTACTTAGGCTTTGCAAGCAAGTGCCTTAACTGCTAAGCCATCTCTCCAGCCCAGAACTGGAATTCTATTTTTACTTTATAGGTGTGAACACTTAGACTGCAAGTGGCTAAGCAAATTTTAAGAATCTAAACATTGTCCTGTTTGACGCCTAAATACATGTCCACAGGAAGGTAGGTCTGGAGCAACTGGACAGTGAAAAGCAATGGTACTGAACCTCATACTTCACGAGGAGCAGCTTAGGGCTGTACTTACAAGTGCAGATGCTGCATGAGAATATCTTGCCTAGCTCATACTGTTTTTTTATATATATATAAAATTTTCAGACACAGAAACTACCTCATACCTGGTATCTGTAAAGTGATTTCACAAAAATGAGCTATACTTCCCAAGGCCTTCATCTCCTTCACCTAGGTGTCTCTATGGGACTGCCATATTTCCCTGAGGTTGATGAGTAAGTATAATGCAAACTAAAGGCAAATTTATGTCACTGGTCATTGTGAACATGTTTGTTAGAACTGCAGTGTTTCTGATTAGAAGCTAAAATACTAGACTTAGATAATGTTTATTCACAGGTAGGAAGGCCTTTTTGCCTCTCAGAAACTATCCTTTTATTAAGTATATTGTCCTATACCTACACAAAAATTGGATGTTTTGCCAAGTGGCTCATACGTTCATGATTGCCATAAACTGATGGAAAATGAGTTTTATTACCTATGAATGAGGAAGTTCAATGTCTATATCTAGCCTCTGTCCTTCAGGTATATCAACAGATATCAAATGGGCAGCTTAGAAAGGCCCACCACAGTTCTTGAGAAGTAAAATTGATCATTAGTTAAGTCAATGATTTAAAAATTAGTTTGATGGGCTGGAGGAATGGCTTAGTGGTTAAAGCACTGGCCTGCAAAGCCAAAGGATCAAGGTTCAATTCCCCAGGACCCACGTAAGCCAAATGCACAAGGTGGCGCATGCCCCTGGAGTTCATATGCAGTGGATGGAGGCCCTGGAGCACCCATTCTCCCTCTCCATCTGCCTTTATCTCTCTCTCTTTCATAAATAAATAAATAAGTAAATAAGTAAATAAATAAATTAATTAATTAAAAAAAATTAGTTTGAAATTTTGGCTATTAGTGTGAGAAAGCTGATTTTTCCTCCTTTTATTTTAAAAAGTTAACACTGATTTAAAAGAACAAAATAACACTGGGGATAGGAAATAAACCTGGCTACATACCAGGAGCTAAGTTGTCTAGCCTAATCTAATTTTTGGAAAAGTTCAATGCCATTGGGAAATAAGAAATGGCCAGGCAGAGAACTCAATTGGCCTTTTGTAAAGTGAATTGTCTTTCACCTTTTAATTTAAAAATAATCTTTGACTTACACTTTTCCTTCCTATCTGAATGTATAAACTGCTTGTTATTTAACCAAAATACTTCTTTCCAGGATCCTACATTTAATTGTGCATCTACCTGTTAGGTGCTCAATGGATACTTTGAAAAGTTTTAATTTAGAGGAAGATAGAAGAAAAGAATGAAGAATAAAATGGAATAATTAGAAATAAAGAAGCTGAAGCTATAATTTTTATAATCCAGTTAGGCAAAATTATTCTGAAAACTCTCTTAAGAGTATTTATGTCGATACTAATAAGTCGTGTATGTTCTGCTATCCTATGCTCATGCAAGAAACTCTAAACCCAGTGGGATACACACACATATCCACCACCACCACCACCACCAAAGTAAAAGAAGGACTAGCTGGGAGGGAAAGGGAAGAAAGAGATGGAAATGGGAGGAGAGTAAGATCAAAATACATTATATGCATGTGTAAAAATTATTAATAAATAAAAATTTTAAAATTAAGTGTCATGAGATCCTTATTAAAATGATCAAGGGCTATGATCCGTCAAAATGAAGCATCCAGGTAGGCTGGAATGCCTCTCTTTAGTGGCTAAAATTACTTAGAGTAAGAAGTTAAAGGAAATAATTGGTAAAAACTCTTCAAATCTAAAGGTTAAGGAAAAGATAAATGGCTACCAATGTGCAATTCCATGTGGAGGTACAAACGGGCAGCCAGTTTTCCTGAGAAATACACACAGTGGAAGATGGTGGTTGGAGAATGGAGGAGTTCCTGCTCAGTATGGAATTTTCCTGCTGTAGATATAAGCATGAACTGTGATTTTAAAAGGTGATTACTCCCTTGGCTTGCCCACATCAGGCTGACAGCCTTTGAGCACTGCTGCTGCTCTGTCATTGTTGGAAACAAGTTACTAGAAAGGTCAACACCATTAATATGTGTTTTGAACGAGTGAAAATGTCAGACAAAAAATCCTTGAGCCTCTGAGGCCTTTAGTCAGAATCTTTGCTCTGATTTGTTTACTTTCCTATTATTATTTGTTCAAAGGAGTAAAACCACCAGCGGAGGCATATAGGAACATCTAATCCCTTGCTCTTGGATAGAACCTCCAGCCAATGGACAGTCCTTGAAGGAAGAGCCTCTGCTTCTTTATATTACTGAGAGCAATTGGCTTAGTATATTCGTAAATGCTCAGGTACAGATTAGCATCCTAGTTTAAAACACATGAGTGGGGATATTGTAAGAAATAAGTGTCTAGTGATGATGTTGGGGACTTAGGGCAAAGGCTTCAAAGAATCATCCAATATTCCCAGTGCTGATCCAGCTGAACCACTAATATTTTGAATGACCTGAGAGTAGTCACTTTAGCTACAAACTCCTAGTTTTTCATAATGGTGATTGCTTTGTCTTTGATATAACTTAAAAGAAGCTTGCAATGTATAATTGATTCACAATTAGTATGCAAGATTTTTCTTCCTCTAATGAGACCTATTAACCCCTGGTTTGATGCAAGTTCTGAAAGAGAAATTAAATTATAACACTAAATAAGTAATGATTCTTAATATGACTGACAACTCTGCCTTATTCATCAAAATACTTTTTATCTCTTTTAGTTTGGTATTGTTAGCATGGGTCATGACTTTTGGTAAATTATATTTGTTTATCTGATGGTTTACTTGTCTGTTTTGTTATTCTCTCCAGTCTTTAATTTTCTTATTTTAAAAGGCATTTTTCAAGGCCCTTTGTAGTCTTAAAATTCTGTGATTCTAAAGAAATTAGTGTAACTGTAGCAACATATTATACATTATATATTTTAACCTTATCTTGTTGTGGTGAATGAAATTCTCACTACTTGAATTAGAGCCTTAAGACTGAGTTTCACAGTGACCCCATGCTGCCATATTTAAATTCATAACACCAGAGAAAAGCAAGTCATGGCAATATAGATTTTTGGCCATTTGTTTGTCAAGCAAATTAGTCATGGATTAATAATGGGCTCTCAAACAACTTAGAGCTCACTTTTAAGAGACAAGAGTGGTCTGCAACAGCATAACATTGTATTTTTAAATATAAGCACCACCCAGGGAGGAAAGCTGATGACAAATTTTCTTGCTTCACAGTTTTACCTAGTGTGCCCTGGTCCTCAACTTTGAAAACATGAAGACATTAGTCACCAAAAACTTATTTCTTTGGGATAGAGAAAATAACTATGATTAATATGTTATGATAAAGAAACTTCTCTACTTAGTACTAATTGCTGCTAGTCATGATCACTATTATAATTATGAAAGCTATTTAGTAATGAAACAGAGAAGAGAACAAAGTCATGAAAGGTTGTTTAAAAGGGGTCCTAGGGGGCTTAAGAGATGGCTTAATGGTTAAGGCATTTGCCTGCAAAGCCAAAGGATCCCAGTTTGATTCTCCAAGACCCATGTAAGCCAGATGCATGGGGGGGGGGAGCACATTCATCTGGAGTTCTTTTGCAGTGGCTGGATGCCTTGGCATGCCCATTCTCTCTCTCTCTCTCTCTCCCTCTTTCTCTCTCAAATAAATATATAAATAAATAAAATATATTTTTTAAAAGGGCCCTAGGGTAGATCTCTTTCTCTCTCTATCTCTCTCTCCCTAAGAAAGTCTTACTATGTAGCCCAGACTAGCCTGAAACTTTCAGATCTCTGGCTTTCACTGGAATTATAGGCACGTATCATCATGCCTGAGATTATCTCCTTCCTTTCATATGTATTTACTAAAATGGTAGGCTCTTTCCCAGTTTTTCAAGAGCTATAGGAAATAATGTTTATTATATAAAATCATTCATTTTCTCAACAAAATATATTATCTTTCCTTCATTTGTTTAAATTAAAACTCAGCCAGGGCTTAGTCTAAATCAGGCCTTATGCTTGATACTAACTACAAGAACTGAACTCCCTCCTAATGACTCTATTTTCTGAAGCCTTTACAGCACTTTGCTCATGCTAGTACTCAACATTGTGTTTAGACTTAAGGCATACATTATACTCCAACTTCATCAGAGTACACTTTTTTACTGGCTATCTTATAAGCTCAACCCTCTACTTTGGACATAATGCATGCTTAATGAGCATTTGGAGAATGGTGATAAATGTACAAACTACTTCCAATTTTGGGCCATTAAATAGTAAAAATAAATACTACCCCCTAAAATTATAATGTAATTGAATGTGAAACTACAAATTGATCTATAAAGATTCAATGACTGAAGACCTTTGGGGATAATGTTTGCTGCCTGAACCTCTATTATTAGTGCAAATAAATAAATTTATCTCATTAAATCTTACTTATGATAACTGAGGCAAAACAGTTCTCCAGCTCACAAACTGACCCATTAGCACGAGCCACAGCCCTGCCCAAGAAGCAAAGATTCTCAAAAAGGCTGAGGAGCAGGGTGATACCAAAAACAGCCTTGCAAATTCTCTGCTTTATATATAAAGGAAAAAAATTCTTCAAAAAATTTCTTCAGATAAAATTCAAGCTCTGCAAGGCGTGGGTAGAAGACCAGGGGTTACCTAAACTGATTTTTCTGCATGCTGAGCTGGGGGAGAGAGACTAGGAGTTGGATTGCTTGGTTGACAATTTCCCTTAGCTGTGACATATGAGTCTTGATTAGGTCTCAGAACGCATCACTGGGAGCAAGTTCCCAACCATTTTGTTCCAGATCAGGGAACAAGAGATCTGAGCCTAGGTTTTAGGGTGGGAAGGAAAGGAAGAGCTCTTTACCAAGATGTAAACAAATTAACTCGAAGTGTCCAAAAGAAGAATAGTTTACTCTACTCACAAGGTTGAAATGAGCTTGCCAAATTTCTGCAGAGTATCAACTTATTCATGCATGACTATAAGGATTTGGGATTTTCATAACAGATTACATGCCATAGATGTATTATACAAAAGAACCCCTCAATTCAGGGTGCCCAATGGTCAGTAATTCTAGAAAGAGACACTATTTCTATCTTCCAAAATGTTTATTATATAAATGCTCTGCAGAAGCTAGTCTGGGACAAAGTCCATGTCTCTATTGGTAAAGAACATAGAAAAGTGGGAGAGTTGCAAAGAAATGTCTTCCAACATTATATTTCAGTGACAAAGACAAATGCACAAACGGATAGATGGATGTATGGATGGATAGGTGGATGGGTAAGATTAGTGATTGATAATATTAAAGCAGTAGTATGGGCATGAAGATTTAAATGGACTATTTTATTTTTTGTTTTTATTTTTTGTTTTTAGAGAGAGAGAGACAGAGAGAGGGTAGAGGGAGACAGATAGAGAATAGGCGCACCAGCAGTCTCTCAGCTGCTGTGGACGAAATCCAGATGCGGTGCCCCCTTGTGGGCAAGTGCGGCATTGCGCCCTCGCATCACTTTGTGTCTGGTTAAATGTGGGACCTGGAGATTGGAACCGCTGGAGTTTGAACCAGTGTTCTTAGGCTTAGGAGGCAGGCGCCTTAACCGTTAAGCCATTTCTCCAGCCTCTTAAATGGACTATTTTTAAATAAATTGTCGGAGAAATCTTTTAAGAGAATGGAACAGAGACATGGATGAACTGAAGGACAACACTGTAACTATGTGCCAGACAGCATCCTATGCCAAAAGGACAAGCAGTATTAATTCCAAATGCAAGATGAAAATGTTTGATGTGTTAGAGAGCAGAAAGAATCAAGAAATTCCTCACGGAGGGAGCTGAAGGATTAGCAGGAAGAAATGAGGTTGGAGAGCAAGGCAGAACTCGGATGATGCCGAAGCCCAGTGGCCTTTATATGTCAGGGGAAAAATTTTTCTTCAGATTTAACTTGGATAGATTGCATTTGCCAAATAAGTAAATAAATGACTGCACTTTTTCTCCCTATTTTCCTAAGTTGAATGGCCAAATAAAGGCCATGGTATGGGGAACGTTGAGAAGTCTTCATTCTAAACCATGGCCTGTCTTGGAGGACTGAAACACCAATAATAAAGGAAAAACTCATTGTGGCAGAGACTCTAGTACCCAACACATGGGGTCTGTAGTCTTTTCTTTTCTTGTTGTTGTGATAATCCCCCATGGTATGAAGGGCATAGTAGCAAGAGAGAAAAGTGGCTGGTGACTTTGTTTACAAAAGTGAGGAGTCAGAGACAGAAGAATGCTGGAGCCCACGCTTTCTCCTCTTTCCCTTTTAATTCAGACTTGGACCCTATCCCTTAGGACAGCACGGCTCACATACATAGTGGGTCTTTCCCTTCTCAGTTAAGTTTTTGTTAAACAAATACCCTCACAGATTCAAACAACGATATGTCATCTCCCACATGACTCTAAGTTCAGTCAAATTGAACTACCACCACAAGTCTCTCCCTTATCAACCTGACACGCAAGCAGATCACTTCTAAATCCTTACCTTCCAAATTCGGTTCTTGAAGGCTCATGGCCGTCACATAATGTGAAATTTATTTAGCTCACTCCACAGAGTCCTCTAAATCTTAATAGTTTTAACATTGTTCCAAAGACTAAGTTCAAAATCTTCTTCTCAAATTTTAAAATATAGGCAAAATACAATCAGATTTTGTAAGAATGTAACATACATGGCACAGTTCCCAAGAGTCCTTATTCCCCTCTAAAACCTCAAGAGCCAGGCCTCTGCATCCACATTTCTCTTGGCATTCTGGCCTTTGAAACCACCGCCAGAATGGCTCATTAAGCTCTGCTTATATCACTATAGGACTTCTCTAAATGACAGGTCAAAACTTCTAAATTCTTCCTGTAAAACAGTTCCAAAGGCCTATGAACCACATGGTCAGGTGACTAATTAAAATGGTCCCACTCCTTTTTTTTTTTTTTTAGTTTTTTTTTTTTTTTTTTTTTCTCAGAGATAGGGTCTCACTCTAGCTCAGGCTGACCTAGAATTCACTATGTAGTCTCAGGGTGACCTTGAACTCATGGTGATCCTCCTACCTCTGCCTCCTTAGTCCTGGGATTAAGGACACGTGCCATCATGCCTGGCTTTGTGTTTTTTTTTTTCTATTTGTTTGTTTGTTTCCCACTCTTAAATATAAATTTTTAAATTACTTTTTGATTATATTTTTAATATATATTTTTATTTATTGAGAGAAAGAGAGAGAGAGACAGAGAGAGAAAGGGCACACCAGGGCCTCCAGCCACTGCAAACAAACTCCAGACAAATGCATCACCTTTTACATCTGGCTTACGTGGGTTCTGGGGAGTTGATGCTGGAACTTTAGGTTTCACAACCAAGTTCCTTAACTACTAAGCAATCTCTCCAGCCCTGAATTACTTTTTAACCAGTGTGAAATACTAGTTGACAAAGGCAACTTAAGGGAATGGGGATACATTTTGATACATAGTGGGTGGGCATTTTAATGGGAAGGTAAGATGGCTAGTTCTATTAAAAATGAATACTGGTGTTCATCTGACTTCCTTCTTTTCCCCTTTTTATTCAGTCTAGGGTCCAAGTCCATACAATAGTGATACCCACATGCAGATAAGTCTTCCCTTTGCCATTAAACATCTCTATAAAGATCCTCACAGACCTATGCAGAGACTTGTCTCCTAGGTGATTCTGCCAAGTTAACAATGAAGATAAACCATTAAAAGGTCAGAAGAAGGAGATTTTCCTGGGCAGCTGGCTTAGAGTTTCAGTAGAGGGGCACAAGATTCCCCCAAAAGAATTCACAGCTTGGGAACAATGAAGTAATACTGAAGGAGATTTAGGAGAAAGCTAGCTTTCTTTAAGCAGTTTTAATTAGGGACAGGAGCCCAAAGAGAGAACCAAAAGATGTCACCAGATCTTGGCAGGAATGGAACTCCTGTTTGATCCAGTTTCATCCACAATGGCTGGCTGCAGGGCCTCCTGCTGCCACCTCCATAGTCTAGCACACTACCGAGGTAGGTTGGCCTTTTGGGCAGCCCTTTGAATATGCAAATCAATCCAGTCTTTCCTCTTACATACTTCAGTCTGATGAAAGAATCCAATTTTTAACTGATTGTAAAGGCTTGTTTGTGCTGATCTCTGCCCTCTCTCTACCCTGTGATCTCTGTCTGGACACATGGAAGTCTGGCTCTCCCATATCCAGCCTGGCTGGGTAGGGGAGAACACAGTTCCTTGGCCCGGGTAGTTCTCTGCTTGCCTTCTATCTGCATTATGCTTTGGGGTACCTTCTCACTTTGATTACATGTATGCCTTTTCTGTGATCTCTGAGTCTACCATGTGTGTATTTCCTCTAGCCTCTGGGCCTGCTCTTCTCTAAAGTCAGGGTGTCCATGGGTGTAAATGTGACCCATTTTCGCATCTGAATTCATTGGTCTCTGCTTTGGGACTTTCCCCCTGCTTAAGTCATCACCACTTAATTCCTTACCTTTCTTCCATGTGGAGGCTCAGGGCAGATGCTGTGCCCCCTATACCAGTGTGTGCTTCTAAATATCTGGACATGAGCTTCTCCACCCTGCCTTCCATGTGCTTGGGACACTGCTCCAGCCTTATCCTAGATCCAAGATTCTCCTAAATGAACCCCATGAACTATGCTGTGCCTTCCACCAGAGTGTGAGTTTCTTCTAAATCTTTTTGCATTGGCTTCTAGATCCTGTCTTCCACATGCTTGTGACTCTGTTCCAACCCTTTCCTGGATATTGACGTCCCCTAAATAAACCTCACAAAATTATGATTTCTCCCTAAAGAAACTCAATAATTCATAATTTATCCTTCTTGAGACTGTTTTTTTTTTAAATTTAAGAACATACTTTACATAGATACGTCATGTGTTGGTACATCTTTTCCCTCCTCTCTGCCCCCATTCCGTTGGAGACCCTCCTCAGGACTGGGGTTCCCCGTGAGTTTGTGAGCTATGTGTTGTGAGAGCAGCAGTCAGTTATTGAGGTGGGGGCAATGGTCCTGGGTATGATGACCCAACCTTTGGCTCTTACAATCTTTCTGTTCCCTCTTACACAAAAATCCCTGAGCTTGCCGGGTGTGGTGATGCATGCCTTTAATCCGAGCACTCGGGAAGCAGAGGTAGGAGGATCGCTGTGAGTTCGAGACCACCCTGAGATTACATAGTTAATTCCAGGTCAGCCTAGACCAGAGTGAGAAACAAACAAACAAACAAAAAAATCCCTGAGCTGTGGTGGGTGTGTTGTAAGTTTACTTCAGTGACAAGCTCTTAGGAGCCTCTGGATTTCAGCTTTGTTATGTGTTGAATATCCATAGACTCTGTCTCCTTCACCTTGGAGCTGATTGTCAGCCATTTTTGCTCATCTCCCCTGTGATTTCACCTGGGTCATGTATGTGTGGGGTGGTGGTTTATCTCCTCTGGTTGTGCTACCTTCTGAAAAAGAAAAACAGATTCTCTAATGGAGATGATGTCAGCGTAGGTGAAATGGGATAAGCATTGTTAACTTAGGGAGAGTATGATGGATGTAGCCCCTCTTGTAGCCAAAGATTAGTGAGGGCTTATCATTGGAGAGCACAATTTTTGTTGTTTTCTTATAAATTCTTTGTTAAAAATAAGATAAGGACTCAACACAAGGGTTCATAACCCCTGAACCCCCCCAAATCCTGCATCAATACTCCTCTTTGTCCTGCCACCCTTAATCCTTTAGCGGCTGTCCTGTGCTCTCTGGCCCTTCCCTCATTTCACCTGTCTAGATTTCCTTCCTACTTCCTCGTATTTCTTTCCTTTTCCATAGTTTTGGCTTTGTTCTCTTCTCCCTGTGCGCTCCACTGCTAAAACTGTTGTCTTTCTTTCCCTTCTCCCCATCTAGAATGTGAAAGTCTTTTCACTCTCTGTGCTTACCTTTGCACCTTCCCCGTTTCTGGTCTTCATTCCATGATGCATATACCTGATATATCTCTCACCAGTTGAGAGACAGCAGAGAGAAAAAAATTTTTCTTTCTCTACCTGTTCAGGTAACGAACGGTTAAATATTTTTCCCTTCCCCATCTTTGTCCACAGCATGGTGCACCCTGGGTACTGGGAAAAGGGAAAAGGTCCTGGCACCCCAGCGACACTATCATGAAGAGTACTCTACTTGTTGTTCCTGTGTCCATGCTAAGATTTGCACACAATCTCTGACACACTACTTGGAAAATGTTTGTGCACGTAATGAATGTGCTATTATAACTACTGTAGCAGTCTCCGAGTATTTGGCATGAATGTTCATACCTAAATCAAGCAGCATCTTTAAGCCATTTTTTAAAAATTTTTATGAGTTCAAGGGAAAAAGTTGCTTACTTTTGTGTGTGTGTCTTAAAAACAGTGATTAGCATAGCAGCTTAGAAACTAGTTCCTGTTTTTTTACCACTGAACCAAAAAATTTCTGACAGACAAGTTGTAAACAGCATCATTTCAGATGACATTTTCAGACAAAAACAACCAAGGAACCAGTGGATGGTCCCCAACAAGTGGCAAGTCTATTTCTATCTCTGGCAAGTTTGTTCTAGTGAGAATTTAAAATGTGCATTCCTCCATGCATCTCTCTTTTCGTGGTGTCAACTGCTGCCATTAGCATGTCACTGGAGTTAGTCACTGGTGGTCAGTTTTATTCCTTCCTTCATCAGCCCTCCTCTTAGGCCTTTCTAGGTGCCAGGGAGTGATAGATGCCCGTGCTCAGTCCTGCTGTATATACTCAGGGATGCCAAGAGCAAAGGCGAGACAATTTGCGTGCAGATATGTGCAGCCCAGTTTTACAAACTTGTGATGGACTTTCTTACAGGATAGAAGGGAGGCCCAGAAAAGGCCATATCAGTTGGCCATAAAAGTGAGGGGTACAATTGTGAAGGACTCGAAAAAGACCCCATGTAGTATTGATAGCTTTGTGGGCTGCATCTTGAATGAGGGATCATTCTTAAGCAAGAAGACACAGAGATATATATGGAGAATTTAGCCTTATTGGTGAGTTAGAAGCAATACAGTTGGGTAGACACAGAGTATACAGGGTGCTATTCTTTGAATGTGTTCCCCAAAAGCTAATCTAATGAAAACTTAGTCCTCAGAATCAAATGTTAATAATGAAGGGGGGGGTCTTTGGGAGAGAACTAGCATTAGATGGCATCATGAGAGTGAAGCCCCCATGAGGGCACTTAGGGCTAAGAGAGATTTGAGCTAGTATGCTTGCATTTACCATGAGATGATGTAGCAGGAAGGACCTCACCATGCTTCTGGACTTGCCAGTTCCCAGAATCATGAGCTCAATAAACCTCTGGTTTTTCTAAATTATTCATCGAGTGATATTCAGTTATAGCAACCAAAAATGAGAAGTGAGAAGAAGATCCCAGCAGGAGGTGAGGCCAGAGAATTAAACAGCTGGAGAATCGTGAATATTCATGTGAGAACTCTATAATGCTGTGTGCTAGAAGATCTTACCCAGTAGATCCTCTTACTCATGTTGTTACAGTAAGCTTTGAAAGAAAGTTAACACTTCCATTTGTGCCGTGTGTGTGTGTGTGTGTGTGTGTGTGTGTGTGTGATTAACAAACATTATAGAAAGTCAGTAGTCATTTCATTGCCTCAGAAAATAGGTGACTTTTTTTTAAAAAGAATTTTTCATTCAAAAAATGTTTGCTAAGGATTTTTTTTTTTTTTTTGCTATAAAAGTTAGCACACATTTTAATTATAGAAAGCTAATGGGGCTGGAGTGATTGCTCTGTGGTTAAAGGCACTTGGTTGCAAAGCCTGACAGCCCAGATTTGATTCCCCAGTTCCCATATAAAGACAAATGTGCAAAGTGGTGCATGCATCTAGAGTTTATTTGCAGTAGCAAGAGGCACTGGTGTGCCCATTCATTCTCTCTCTCTCTCCTTACAAATCAATAAATAAAAATGTCCTTAAAAAAAAGAGGCACATGTCAGTAATTCCAGCACTATGGAGATTTACACAAGAGAATAAGTCCCAGGCTAGCCTCAGCTACATGGTGAAAAGAAAAGAAAAGAAAAAAAAAACAAATGAAAGGAATGAAAAGAAACTTAGAAAAAATGAAATTCAGCAGCATAACAGAGAAATAAAGAGTTCCTAATATTTTAATTATTTTTTCAGCCTTTTTTTCCAATACACAAAATGTACTTGTTTATTCATTAAACTAAATGTTAATGCTGGATGATTTTTTTTTTTTGATGCAGAGGTAAAAAGAAGATTTAATGGGATTTTACCTCAAATAAATAAGGTCATTCAACAATATTTATTGATTTTCTATTATGTGCAAAGCATTATGTGAAGTTCTGTGGTAGCACAGCAAACACAATACACCCAGTTTCTGCCCATGTAGGTTACCATGGAAATATGAAGAACCAGAAATAAAGAACTTCATGGGGACAGGCAAAAACTGGCAAAACTTTTGACTCTTGTAACAAAAGCTGCCCACTACCACTCACTTTAGGCCTTCCTTCATATTCATAAAGACATTGATTGAGTGCTCACATTGGAAGGCCTTTGACTCTTGTCATCTGAATGATGGTGCAAACAGGACAGGTTCAAGGGCAGGCTTTTTTCTCCTAGCTCCTAGGCTCATACTGACTAGTTGAAGCTACCCTTTTCCTGGCAACCAGCATTACCCCCTGCAACCTGCCCTTACCTACACCCGACAAACAGGAGGTGGCCCTGCCTAAGCTGTCAACCACAGCATGTTGCTTCCTTCCTCCCAAAGGGCCGAACACTCCATGTGTTATCCTTTGTCTTAGGAAAACAAAACTGTCACTTTTCTTTCTTCACCAAAGAGCCAGTCACCACCAGGGGAGAAATAAAGGAGGAAGCCACAACAGTCCCTTATTGCTTCCGCTGCGAGAGATCTAGCACCAGGCAGAAATGAGGTTTCTAACCGTGCACTGACAATCAGAAAGGCTATTGCCTCTCCAATGCAGCACTGCACTTCAGATTAGGCTTTAAAGCCATCTTTCTGAGTCGTTGGACTATAGTTTCTGGAAATTCCTTGCTCAAATGGATTAAAAATTATCTTTTAAACCACCCTGCTCAATTACTAATAATGCCCATACTTGAATGCCTTGCAACTTCTTCGTATCACTGTGGGTCTGTGGTAATGCATACTTTCTGTATAGGACCACCACCATCAGGATCAGGAAGCTCTGGTTGTGTTACCACAGTGGAGCGCTGAGGTGCTAATGGGAGCTGGGAAGCCAGGAGATCTCAATGGTTTGTGGAACTTTCCTTACTTCTTCATGGATACACATCCTGACAAATCAAGGTTATTCTCACCATAACAGGTAATTCCATGAACTTTAGAACTTATTCAGGCAATCACATGTCAGCCCTATTAAATGCCTTTGAAACTGGGAAATTCCTTTGACCCTAGTTAAACATTACATAATGCATGCCTGCTTTGAATGCGAAAACCATAAACCATAAGCAAAGTGTAAGAGAAGAAGTTGCACTTGGAGCCACAATATGTGAGAGTTCTTTCTAGTGGTCTGTCTCTCGGTAAGCACTGCGTCTCTGCATTTTAGTATTATTCCACACTATGTTTTCTGTAAATTTCTCATAGAAAACACTCCCTAGCTTTCTCTTCTAGTAGACTCACACAGAAGTGAATGCGTGTATTTGTATACACATGTAATTTTTTTGTATTTTTTATGAGAGAGAGAGAGACAGAATTGGTATGCAAGGGTCTCCAGCCACGCAATCAAACTCCAGACATTGTGTGCATGTGCTTGTGTCACCTTGTGTGTCTGGCTTATGTAGGTTCTGGGGAGTTGAACATAAGGCCTTAGGCTTTGCAGGTAAGTGCCTTAACCACCAAGCCATCTCTCTAGCCCACACATGTAATTTTTATCTTCTTCACTAAACCACGATTCTTGTAGGAGTCACGACTTGGATTCCACAAGCTATAATCAGACAGCTACAGGATCGAAATCATAATAAACATTCCTCAAGGGCTCCCAGGATGGTCAATGGAGACTGTCTCGTAAACTATAAATCCCTTTGGTTGTAAGGTATGGTTGTTGTAGGCCTAAAATATTATTTTTTTCTGGTAGCACATTTCATGAAACTCATAAAGTCTAAGGAAAAGACATTAACAATCAACAGTAGTTACCCCTAGAAGTAGGACTGAGAGGCAATATTGAAGAGAGAGGGGAAGGAAGGGCAAGCAATTTCAAATTCACAAATTCATACTTTATGTCACTTTTTAATATTACAATTATAAGTAGTGACTTTTATATTTATATGTCTTGTTTTGTTTTGTTTTGTTTTGTTTTGTTTTTGAGGTAGGGTCTCATGCTAGCCCAGGGTGACCCAGAATTCACTATGTAGTCTCAGGGTGGCCTCGAACTCACAATGATCCTCCTACATCTGGCTCCCAAGTGCTGGGATTAAAGGTGTGCACCACCACGCCCAGCTTTACATGTCTTAGTATCTTCTAAGTTTAGAAAAGTAAGTATGCACCATACCAGCAGGCTCTTTCAGTATTTATCTGGGAGGTTCATTGGACATATGGCAAGTGGCTGGATCCTTGACCTGGTCCATGCCCTTGTTAACAGCATGAGTAACAGCATCTGAGCTTTCAGAGAGGTTTACTACTTTATTCTCACAATAATTTTATTGTTATTATGGCAATTATTATTCATTATATTTGATGAATAGAAAACAAAGAGTACAAGGACATTTAATAAATTATACAAGCTTCCAAACTCAGAGGCCAAAGGAAGACTGAAAAGACCTGACTGAAACCCTTTGTGTGGGTGAAATCTTTGGAGCACCAAGAATGTAGAATGCCCATCGATACAGTTTTTTAAATAATATTTTCATTCATTTATTGGTGAGCAGAGAGATAGAGAGATTAGAGAGGGAGTATGGGCATGCTAGAGCATCTCGTTGCTGCAAATGAACTCCAGATGCAGTGTTACTTGGTTCATCTGGCTTTACATGGGTATTGGGGCAGCAAAACCAGGCTGGTATGCTTTATAAGCAAGTCCTTTAACTTCTGGGCCAAAACAGTTTTTGTGCCCTCTGTTCTTGGCAGTAACCAAGGATCCCATAAAAGCTGTTACCTAGAGACAAATGACTCCTGATAACCTGTTTACTGCCACTCTTGAATCAGTCACTGAGTTTCAAACATGGCTCAAAGACCTTTGGCAACCTACTGGCTTGTCACTAAATGAGCATTGTGACTTTGAACAGTCACTTAGCTTTTCTGAAATTCATTATTCTTCCATAGCAAGTGGGAAGAACATCATATTTCAGGCTCAGGCATGCTGAGAGCCCTTGGTGACATAGCATATATTACATCTCCTTGAAAACTAAGATATTTTATAAATGTCAGTCATTTGTTATTTGTTTACATGTTTCTGAAGTCTGCTTTGCCAAAATGCTTAATGCCAACCTCAACCATGAAAATGAGAAAACCCAGGAAGGGAAGGATATAATACCTTTCAAGAGTAGGAAAGTGGCATCTCTTCTGTAGGAGCTATTCAGTCTGTGGCAACTGTGTTTTTAATATCTATGTACTTCTTATGACAGTGTTTTTTCTGCTGATGAGCCCATCTGTGACAGTCATTTAATCATCACAGTCATGAGAGCAAATGAATTTCACTTTATGAGTCCCCATCTTGAAGCTTCTGTAATACTGTGGTAGTTGAAATGAAATGTCCCCGTAGACTCATATGATTGGATACTTAATCCCCAGTTGATGCAGTTTGGGAAGGTTATGGAACCTCTAGAAGGTGAAGCTTTGCTGGAGGAAGTGTGCCACTGGGTGATGACTTTGAGGTGTTGCAGCCCAGACTGGCTTGTTCTCTTTAATTCTTCCCTAAAGAGGTGAGGATGTGATGTCGGCTGTCTGCTTCTGCCATGCATGCTTTCCTTGTCATGACAGACTTCCCCTTGAAACTGTAAGTGGAAAACAGGCCCTTTCCTTTCTTAAGCTGCTTCTGCTTAGGTATTTTGTCCCATTAATGAGAAAGTTACTGATACAGTACTTTTGAAAAAAAGTGTTGAAAAATACCTCTCTCCCTAGTCACTAAAAGAAATATCAAATGTCAAAACATTAAGAGTTCCATTAAGATTGGTTGGTCCAATTCTTTTTTTTTTTTTTTTGGAGAAAGACACAGAGAGAGACAGAGAGACGGAGAGGAAGACAGAGAAACAATGGGTGTGCCAGTAGCCTCTCAGCCACTGTGAATGAACTCCAGATGTGTGCGCCCCCTTGTGGGAAAGTGCTGCATTGCACCCTTGTGTCACTGCAGCTGGCTAAACATGGGACCTGGAGATTTGAACTGTCATTCTTAGGCTTAGCAGGCAGGCGCCTTAACCACTAAGCCATCTCTCCAGCCCTAGTCCAATTCTTTTAACCAAAGAATCTATACACTTACACTCTTCCAGAGCTGACTAATTGGAGTCAGCAGAACATGATAGATATCCTGCTATGGATTGGATGGTGCATCAAAAGAATTTCCAGCGACCTCTGTGGCAATCACATTATAATACCTGAATTTCCAAGAAAGAGGATGCACTATAGAAAGATATGGTCCAGTGCTTAACGTGGGATATCTGACCTGAGAAAACATCACAGAAAATGGCACTCTCATTGGAGGAACCAAATTAAGCCCAAGTCTGTTGCAGGAATGGCTGGAGTTGGGAGGGATGAAGACCATTGCAATCTGACATTAGGAACCTCAGCACCTGAAAACTGCTCCCTTCTCGCCTGCAAACAGATTCTCTGATAGTGCTCCTATAATTTGTAGAGTTTTTCAAAGACCTGTCTTCACAGCTTATCTGTAGGTAGGAAATGTCATTTCTCCCAATCCGATGTTCAGGTTTTCAGTTTCATCTGCTTGCTTCCCTGTGTGGCTTAAGGTCATCAGGCCATGGAGGACTAAGCAGCAACAGGAAACAGCCTTGAGTGGTTCTGACTTTAAAGAAGACTCAAAGGTTGAGAATGTGATGTTTAACCATTTCTTAAGTTCTTTAGTCCAGTGAAGGATTCTAGTTTGCCGAATTGTTTTAATCACTCTCATTCTAACAGTAGCATCTTTTTAACCTCTCTATAATAACACTCTGTGGTATTGTGGTTGTTTTATTCAAATCTATCTCCCATTAATCAGTTTTTATTCACTTACACATACTTTACTGTCTAATTCAGATTTTGTGATTTTTTTAGTTTCAAAATTTATCATTTCTTTTTCTCTTCTTATACTTCTTATACACTCACAATTGTGTGTGTGTGTGTGTGTGTGTGTGTGTGTGTGTGTGTGTGTGTGTGCAGTTTCAGGCATGAGCTGTGTAGATGACAAGGTACATGTTGCAATGTCTGGATGATCCCTGCACCCTAAAATCAGGGTACGTTTAGATTACACATGCACTTTTTACTTAATTTTGAGAGTCAGAATGTTGTGGCGTTAGCTTTCCAAAACCTTAGCAATAGTGGGAGACTCCACTCTTTCTGCTCATAATGATGAAAAGAAGTTTGGACTTCATAGCCAGTGCACTGTGAGCACTTAAAACCCAACCCCCAGCCCATAACATTTGTATCCAGAATCACGGTTCCTTGTTCCACTATACCTTTCAAGCTTTTCTCTCCCTTTGACTTTGAAGCTTTATTTCTGCTGCCTATAGATTCCCTCATTTTGAGTTGTGTAAGGCGTTTAACTTTGTTGCCAGGTTTTCTTCAGATTTTATGTTTGGAGCATGAAAGTGTTCTTCCAGTTGGTTTTCCATTGTCTTTAAGCTGAAAATTGGCAGTGTTCTACTTGACACAATGCTAGAGGTTTGAGGGTGGGCAGCAACTACTCAAATCCATAGTTTAGCCAAAGTTTCCAGAGGGAACTTTCAGGTGATCTAATGAGATGTTTTTCTCCTTAATCCCTATTGCATAATTGTTATGTCTTAAAACCTTTTACATTTGAGATTATGAGATGTCTCAAACCTTCTGAATGTTTGTCTAGAAATAACATGAGTTTTTATGTCAAAACTTCTTGGATCATTATGCTATTTATGGAAACTATCAACTCTGTGAACCTGAAAATCCAGCTAAGTCTTCTGAGTCTGTTTCTTCAGAGGGAAAATTAAGATGAAAATTATGTTTGGATGGTCTGGGTGCATTGCTCTGTGGTAACAGTGCTTGCCTAGCAAATAGGAGGACCTAGTTAGGACCTGGAGGAGAACTTGTTACGTTGTTATAAAGTGGATGTATTTGCTATGTAGGAAAATGTTCTATTTTATTCTGCTTGTATGATTGCTAATTGAGTCTATGCTTTGGGAAGGTATTGTATTATAATGCTATTTACATTTCTTATATCCAGGATCAGTTGTTTATTTTAAAATACTGGACTAGAGTTTTCAGATTGAGCTAACAAAATAGAGGGCACTCAGTTAAATCTGGATTGTATAAAAACAATAGATAATTATCTCATGCATTATTTAAAACATTGTTATACTAAAAATCATTAACTGTTTATTTATAATTTATTTTTATTTATTGATTTATTTGACAGAAAGAAGCAGAGAGAGAGAAAGAGAGAGAGAGAAAGGGAATAGGTGTGCCAGGGCCTCCAGCCACCTTGTGCATGTGGCTTATGTGGGTCCTGGGGAATTAAACCTGGGTCCTTTGGCTTTGCAGGCAAGCACCTTAACTGTGAAGCTATCCCTTCAGCCCTTATCTAAAATTTAAATGTAACTAAATGTCCTGCATTTTGTCTCACAAACCTAAAATGGACCCACCTATTTCATCTGAACAATAAGGGCCATTTGTGGAAGATCTCCCACACATGTGCTCCATTTTATCTAGCATCTTTAAAAACAAACAAACAAACAAAAAACAAGAAGGCTAATTTCCCCTACATTTTCATACAGAGTTTCTGCTCAAGGCATAAGGGATTATTTTAATGGCCCAATCCTACAATTGAAGTCCAAACATTATATTTAGTTGATTTATTTGGGTTTAATTAACCATGGTAGCAGTGTCGCGGGTGCAGTATATACTTTTCAGACATTGATTAAGCCAGTTGAGTTTAACAAAAGCGACTGAGACTTCACACATGGAATTGGGATATTAGTGCTTCAGAAAAGGATATTTTCTTGTTTATGTTTTCTGTCTGTTCTGTTACCTTTGTTAAGTGTCACAACTATGTTGTTCTGGCTGTGCCCTGAACAAATCTCAATCTCTCTCCCTCTCTCTCCCTCTCCCTCTCTCCTATTTCCCATCAAAAAGTCTACAGATGAAACTCATTTCCTCACACTTGAGGAACTGCTGTACCATGAAGGAGTGCAAGGAGGTAGGACAGCAAGGCCCACACAAAAGATGGCTCTGCAGGCTCACAACTGAGACAACAAAGGTTTCCAAAGCACAAAACGCAGGCCTGGGCCATGTGATACTACAAGAGGTAAGGAGAATCTGTTCAAGGACCCCAAAGTGGTTTTCAGGTTTCTGGTTAAGGTCTCCATCCAATGAGTGCCCCTCTGCTCTCCCTCATCCCAGGAGAACGCCTCTCCTTTTGTTCAGTGTTTTTTGTTCCCAGGTGGTGCCTCTTGCTTTAAGCTCAGCAGAGGCACTGTTGTATTTACATGAACAAGGAATCTCTAGAAGAATGAAAGTGAAAAAGAGATTAAAGTCATTTGTGATTTCTTTTGTTACCATCTCTTCTCTTACTCTCAGTAGCTAGAAAATAGTGCTAAATTTCACCCTAACTTTAATAGCACTCACTTGAGAAACCATAGTCCTGTCTATGGCTATACCACCTTGAACACCCCTGATCTTGCTGGAGCTCAGAAGCTCAGGAGGGTCAGGCCTGGTTCGTACTTGGATGTGACAAACATTGATCCTCTGATGAATGTAACAGGGCTAAAGGGAAAAAAAGGCAGGGGAGGAAAATGTTTCTCTCCTTTTTAAAAATTTCTTATTTTAGAGACTAAGGTAGATTTGCATAGTGTTATCTTGATTTATGCAACAGAGATATTCAAGAACTGCAAATAATGAAATCCTTGGAAATTGGCCTTGTGTGTCTCTGTTGTTAACAGTGGAGTGATGCAGGCTCACCATCTCTGTCTTCATTTGCAGTGGCTTCTAACACTCTGCATTTCTCTACTAGACTATTTAAAGTGAATCTCAACAAAACCAAGAGTCCTTTTATAATGAGATTACTCACCACTCCTGCCTTCCAACCTCCTAACATTTTCCACCCCCAAAGGCAGTTGTACACAGTGGGAGGAGGGAATCTGAGAAAAATTACTTTGTCATTCTGTGCCTCCATATCCCTTGTGCATGAGAGAATAATCACACCTATCAGTAGGTTATTCCTTCTATTATATCCTCCCCCTACATGCCACAATTCCTTTCACCCCACACATCACTTTTGTAAGGAGTGGAAGAGAATCTGTATTTCCTATGCACTATAATCTAGAGAGAAGTGACTGTGTCTCTTCCTCATCACTATTTCTCTCACACTTACCACACAAGACCTAATGTATACTACATAGCATCTTAACAGGGCTATTATTAGCACTTCTGTCTAACCCTGGAATGAAAAATGCAGACAGTTCTCATTATCATGACAGTTGTGTTCTATAAAGTCACTGTGAGCAATGAATTAGCAAATAATAACCAATTGGTCCTAAAAGACATTCAGAATTGGATACCATGAGTCTCTGATCACAATATTTTTTGTCAGTTCATCAGTAAATACCCTTGTTTTGCATATTCTTTTGATTAAATATAGCTTGTTTGATGTTTATTTTTGATTCATTAACATTGAACTCACAGCCACTCTTTTTTTTTTTTTTTCCAAATAATGTTCTTTATTCTTCAATTTTGGATCTCTGTTCAAAGTTTTGTACTTCATGAAATGTTTCCTCCTCCCTTACTAGGCCTCCCTTTACTTACTTATTGAACACCTCAACTTCTTTCCAAGCCTTTCAAGGTCACTCAAATCTCATGTCCTAAGAGGTCTTCACAATTTCATAGACAGAGAAAACTTCTTCTCTCATAAAATATGGTCTGGGACCACACTGTAGCAATTACTACAGTTATATGAAAGTTATTTAGATGTTATTTATTTCAATCAGCTCAGGAAATTTTCAAGTCAGAAACCATGTCTCTCACTTCTGAATTCCCAATAGCTCCAGCATTGATCTTTAGATTATATATAAGTAATCAAAACCAGCATTTAAAAGTGAAATACAAGTGATTTTTCTCTTAGGGCTGAAAGTCAGCAAGGTAAAGAAGACACCTTCAATAGTGTATTTTCACTTGACTATCTACCAGCCTGTCCCCTGTCAACATCGCTGAGAGTCCAGGAAGCCTGGGACCCTGACCTTGTCTCCCTCCACCTGGAAGCTTGCCACTCTCAGACATGACCAGAACGGATGACGAACTGATGAGGTGTTGTGGAAACCAAGGTCTTTCCTCGATAAAGCGTCGAATCACATGTTCATTGCATTTCTCACCAGCGATTCTGGTAAATTGGATCTCTTTGCTGCACAAAACCCTTTTATTTCAGAAGGAATAAGCTCAGGATTGAGAGATGATTACTTAAATATCCTTTCTCAAGCTTCCAATTGATGAGTGATTTCACAAGACTCCCAAGTGTCTGGAGATGGTAAGCTCAGACTTGTGAACACCGTGGCCTTGTCTCCCATGGTGCTTTGCTCTGTAACAAAAGAGGATGTTTCCTAGAAGGCATGAGTCAGAGCCCCCAGAAAGCCTATAGGTCATGAGGCAGTAGCAACTTGCCCACTTCATACTGCTTTGACCTATTGGGTGCATCGGAAACATTTTTATTACTGGCCTATTTTTCACTTGACATGGTGATAGGGTGGTGGAGTGAGCAGAAGAAATGGTGAAGGTGAATCTGTAAACAATTGACAGAAGATGTTTCAAGATGGTTAATCACATCCCACACACATATCTGTGGGTTAATAAGGTCTTCATCTTCAAAGCACTCTCGTGTGAAGACATTTAAGTGATGAGGGGAGATAGACAACACCTCTTCTAAGCACAAGTAAACTTCAGGAAGTCTTCAAGAATTCCTCAATCCAACAGGTTCTACTTCTCATGGGTCCACTCACTCATCAGCACTCACGGAGAGAGAAGTAAATCTTCATTTCAAACGACTGAATTCCAAGAACTCTCACCCCCAGCAACATTAACATTCAGAAGTTAAGATGCCAAAATCAGCTTAAAACTGTAGTGTAGTCAGTGTAAAAACTAAATGTCTATAAGTGTAAACTTATATGTCTCTTCTCATGTCTCTTCTGATGTATGTGTGTCTTTTCCAAAGGTACAAAGCCAAAGTTAGTGGAGCTCAAATATTCCAACATCCAGACCTGGAGGCCTCCGTATCACCATTCCACCAGCCTTGCGTGTGGGGCTGTCTGTTGTTGGCCAGCTATCCTCCATTCTCTATAATCCCCACTTATGTTGCATCTGCTTTCCTGAGGCTGCAAGTCTGTAATCTATAGTTCACAGAATCCCAACCAGCAAGGTTTGGGGTTAGATTATAACAAAGAATACCATGTACTAGTTCTGACAAAAAAAAAAAAAAACGGAGAAACAGAAACTAGTATAGCCCCTACCGCAGTAATAGATGGATGTGACATTTGTGGAGTCCATCAGGGAGTCACATCATTTGCTCAAAAGCAGCTAAGAATATCTAAGAATATCAGTGATCCTATCTTGCAATATCCTTACATTTCCTGATTACTATACAACGAGCTGCCCTTCACCTTTCCCTCAGCCTAGACTCTAATTTCCACATTAAAGTCTCTTCCTGCTTGGAATACCCCATTGGGTCTTTGAGTGTTGCCAACATCCTGATGCCACTTCTTCCTCAGGCTTGACTGAATTATTAGTGACACGTGGCTTTTAAGGCCATAAGCAGAGGGCAGAATAGGCCCTGTATGGTGCTGAACCAGAAATAACAACTCCTTCAGAAAAGGCTTCCTGCTCCTAAAAATGAAGCAGGCTTTTTTTTTTTTTTTTAAACAAGGTTTACATTATGCCATGGAAGAATGTAACTCAATGTTTCAGCGAATTATTTCCTTAAGTCATGGCTTGTTGCTGATGTAGAAATGTCACCATGAGGAGCCATAAACTTCAGTGTGTCATGGATCACTCTGGTAGTGTGGAAAACATTATAATGGAAATAAATTATATTTAGAGTTCTCCACATAAAAACTAATTTTCTATGAATATGTGTATGTGTGTTTTATATTATACTGCACATGTAATAACTATCAGGCCATATCACCTTGAACATACCTGATCTCAAAGTAGTGATGAGCAAGCACATCTTGATTTAATTCTTTAATAATTGTAATGCAATACGGGTTATGGTAATAAAGTTACCGTTATAATTTGTTATCCATATTTCTAAGGGAAAGAGATAATAAATTTCAATTTTAAATTAGCAAAATTAATGGTGTAAAATTTTTTGCACCCATGTGCATGGATCCAGAGTTAAGAACACTTTAGCATGGAATATAATTTCTTATACTCCAATGTACTTTGAAAGAAACTGGAGACTATAATGGGTTCTGGATACCAAAATAGGGACATGTTTGCTATCCATAATCTATAATGTGACATGCAGTATTCTTGGGTTGAAGGGAGAAAACTCACACATAGTGAATGTATTTTGTACAATTTCTTTAAAGTAGAGAAAGGTCAAAGTATTAAACAAACAGCTTTTCTTTTCAATGCAAACACTGGCTGCAGGTAAGTCAGGCACAAGAAATGGCCCATGTTTATAGAAAGGTCAGAAAAATCCACCTCTTAATGTGCCCTCCCTTACCAAGGAAGGAAGACATGAAGAAAGGAGCTCCCATCCTCATTGTCTGGAGTACTCATTTGAGATTGTCCAAAAATGTTAGAACTGGGAGGAAAATATCGTAAAATTATTTCTTTTTGAAAAGGATGACCACATTTGGTGTAAACAGCAAGTCACCCCCTCCCCACTCCCAGAAAAAGTGTGAGCACAACGGGAATGCCCCCAAATAAAGGAGAAAAAGTCAGTTTCACTCATATGTTTGGAACGATATGCTAGAAATTTCAGTTCCTTTGAACAACAGTAAATTGCTTTTATATTTAAGCAAGCATTTGTTCTTTGGAAACAAAATGTTCAGCTCTAGTGGTTGCCACAGCAACTGCCTGAGCTAAAAATATAGAATCTGCCATAAGAAGAAAAAGAAGTATTACCAAGCAGGAGAGGAAGAAGAAAATGGGAAATCTACCAAAGGAAGATCACTGGCAGAAATCAGCCTGGAAAGACAAGGTAGGAAACATATCCTGTGGAAAGAATTTTCCAGGGGGCAATGTACTTAATAGAAACTTAATCTCCCCGCCCCTGACTCCTGCCCCAAACATTTATTATCCTCTCTTCTTCCACATCCCAGCAGCTCCTTTACCCATCTAGAATCACATACACTGAGTGTAGGCAGTCCAAGCCTTCAAAGATCATCCTGACCAATAATATAGGTGAGCTAGGAAGGGTGGAGTCCCTGTCACACTGCCACCAAAGATAAGCTCTTCCCATTGCTTCTGCTCCCCAGTGGCTTGGCCTTCAGCGTGCCCTCTCCTGTTAAGAGACTGAAGGTGGACTGGAGAGGTTGCTAAATGGTTAGGGCGCTTGTCTGCAAAGCCCAGTTACCCATGTAAAGCCAAATGCACAAAGTGGAGGATGCATATGGAGTTCATTTGCAGTAGCCACGGCCCCTGGGGTGGCCATTTCTCTCTCTCTCTCTCTCTCTCTCTCTCTGTTTCTCTCTTTCTGTTTCTCTTATCTCTGTCTCTGGGTGCAAATAAATAAAATATTTTAAAAAGAGACTGGAGGAATTGTTTCCTCTTTAGCTCCTGTATTCATCGCCCCCCACACAAATACTAAGGTCCCTAAGCTTTGGCTAATCCTGTGCCTCCACTAAGAAATACGTGCTCTACCCTTGAGTCTACTTAGTTCCTCATCCATGTCTTGCTGGTTTTAAAGGATCCCTCCTTCTTGCAGCTTCTTTTGCTCTCGGGTGTCTTCTTTCTCTGAAATAACCTTTTAAAGACTGCTGTTACCACAGATTGTTGCTGTGCATATTTATTTAATCTAGATTTCAGGCTCCTGGGAGCCAAGAACTTATAACAAACTTCCATTCTATTCCCTTTGGTGCCCAGAACATGGCCCAAAGCACACTTGTTGACAAAAATCTGTCCCAGTCCTGAGGGAAGAGCTGGGGAGGCTTGAATTATGGGGTGGAATTGGCCCGGGTTGAAAGTCTGAGCGTCAGGGCATTGAGATGTACCTCCATCTTGAATAAATTCAATCCCAGAGATGACTCTCTGTGGTTTCCTCTGTGTAAGAACTTCAATGCAAGACACCCTCAAACCTACATAAACTTCTGTGTACTCAGTGCTTTGTCTAATGTGTAGCATAATAGAAAGATAATTGATTTAATAATAATCACCTTGTCTGACAACACTGGGGGGGATTTTAAATCATAATTGTACCTGCAGTAAGAAGAATAAGGAGCAAGTCATAGCTTCCAGCTGCAATCTATCTCCCCATGGTCAGTAGGAATAGACAATAGGTAATAGACAATGGATGCCCGGTTTCTTTATTTGGACGAAAGAGTCATATTGCTATGACCTTCATGTCATGACTCTGAGGCTCACATTAGCCTGAGAGTGCTTTGAAAAATATAGCCTGTTATGTCAATTGTGGATATCACCAGGAATTAATTTTTTTCCAACAAATAGAAACCAAAATGCAATGCATCTAATCTCGCAGACCTATTTTCACTCTTATTTCTTTCATGTTCAGTCTAACTTTCTAAATTCTCTTAACACCTACTAAATTAAGAAAGCTAATTTCCATGACCGATTTTGTCACAGGCTTTATTTCAGGCAGCCAAGGGTGATTTTTTTTTCATAACACAAAATTTACCCCGCCAATAAAGTATAATACCTGATACAATGTGTTTTATATTTGATAGCAGCTGCAGTCTATAAAACCCTCTCTTGTTCAGAGCGGTGAGGTTGCAACTCACATCCATGTCATCCATCCCAGCCCTTTAGGTAGAGGAGAGTGATATTCCAGGAAGGTTGCTGCTGGACATGAAAGGAACTGAACATGGAAGGAATATTGTTCAATGATAAGGGTGAGCATCCAACGGTCCCTCTTGCCTCCCTCCCTTGACCTTTCCGCAGCAAAGTCAAGGAACATGTTCCCAGCCTACAAGATGAACTTGCCTCCCAAAAGCTGCCCAAGAACAAAGGGTCAGCTGCCGGGATTGTGTGTGCGATGTCCACAATTTGCAATGGTGAGAATTCTGTCTCAGCCCTGACGAGGCTGCTCAGAGATGCCGGGGAAGGAAATGAAATGATGCCCCAGGACTCAGCAGTCTCTTAGGACTATTTGGTGTTCTCATTGATCACCACCTCCTCTGGAACATTCTTCAGCTCCCTCAGATCACAGTGGAGTTTTGTGCAAGGTTTTTGTCCCTATTATCCTTTTTAGAAAAGCACACTGGCTTTTTCTTGTACCTGTAGAATAAGGATAATTATGTCCAACTAGCATGCTGAAAAATTTTCACTTAAAACATCCTACACAAATGGCCCAAAATAGTCCAGGTTCTGTCTCCAAGTGTCCATTTCACCCCTAGAACTTGAGGAGAGTAAAAATTACTATATTTATTTTAAGTTGTCTAACCCATTCTAATCTCATATTGCTTCGAGAACTATTGGTTGGCTCAGAAATTAGCCTGCTCAACCTAAGCATGATAAAAATTTTATTTTCTCATTTATTCATTGAATTATTTGTAACCATTTATTAAGGGTTGTCATGTTCCAGAAGCAGTCTTCTATTGGTGATAATAAAGTTTCCTGTACTCAAATCTAGGTGTGGACAAAAGGAATTGCAAGCTCTGGGAAGCAGTGCTGTGGTAGGATGCTAGCCCTGGGGTGGGTCAGTCAGTCTGTACATGTGGGTAAACCTTTGTGTTCTGAGTCACACAGGCTTAAGTTTGAAACATAGCCTTGCTATTTAATAGCTTCATAATTCTAAGGAGCTAACATAACCTCTTTAAAGCTCAATTTCAGTCTGGAGAGATGGTTTAGCAGTTAAGGCACTTGTCTGCAAAGCCTAAGGACCCAGGTTTGATTCCCTAGAACCCATGCAATCCAGTTATACATGGTGGCACATGAGTCTAGAGTTTGTTTGCAGTGGCTAGAAGCTCTAGCATGCCCATTCTCTCTCTCTCTCTTTCTCTATAATAAGTAAAAATAAAATTTAAAAATTCATATGGCAGGGCTGGAGAGGTGGCTTAGCAGTTAAGGCACTTGCCTGCATAGCCAAAGAACCCAGGTTCAATTCCCAGTACCCACATAAAGCCAGATGCACAAGGTCGTACAAGTGTCTGGAGTTCATTTGTAGTGGCTAGATGCCCTGGTGCTTCCATTCTCTCATCTCTCTCTGTGTCTTTATCTCTCAAATAAATAAATAAACAAGAAATAAAATATTTAAAAAACAAGTAAACAAAAAAACCCTCAAACACTTCTTGGCTTAGTTCCTGGTGCATAAGACTCAATAAATACTGAACGGGATATTCAATGGGACCTATTTATTGTTTGTTCTCTAATATCCATAAATATTTGTTTGTAATATTTAAAAAGTCACTAGATTAAACACTAAAATATTGAAATATGAGCACTGTTCAGTTCTAGCTTCTGGGAAGCATAGTATTTAGTGTAGTCAGTGAGAAATGTCATATCTAAAGAGGCAACCACAATATAAAATAGAAAAAGAAAATACCCACAAAGGAGGCCCACACAGGTTTTACAGGCATCGTCCAGTCTATGGTCACAGAAAACTTTACTGGATAAGTTGATGCCTAAGATAAATTTTGAAGGTTGTGAGGCATTTTAGAGATGAATATGAGTGTGTAATAGAAATAAGGGGAGAATGTTCTAGACTGGCATATATCATGCAATAGAGAACTTTAAATAATTATAACAAAAATCATAGCATTAATAATGTCATGACAGGAAGCAAGGCTAAAGGGTTGAAACTATTGAAATAAACTATTTCAAGGTCTTTGAATTTTTACAGAGATATTAAGGCTATAAATTCACAGTGGTCATAGGAGAATATTGTAATCTCTATGGTAACCACTAGAAGAACATTTAAAATATATAACAAGAAACATTAATGAGGGAAAGTTACACATAATAAAAATGTTTATTCAACAGAAAAGAAAGATAAAAAATAAAAGACATGGAACTAGTATTTAAAATAGAAATTTAATATAATAAAATTAGAGATTTATACCAAATTATACTAAATGTACATAGCTTAAATCTTCGAACTAAAAAAAATTATTACACTGGATGAATAAAAGAAACATTACGTGATGTTCTTTCCACAAAGTTCAACTTAAATAAAAGGATGCAGAAAGGCTGAATGGGAAAGGATGAAACATAATATGACTGGTCAACACTTAACCACATGAGCTACACTAATACAAGATAAAGAAGACCTTAGACCTAAAAGAATAACTGGAGTTTGTAAAGGGATGTTTTGAAATGCCAAATAGTCAACTCACCAGTAAGATAAAATAATATTACTTCTAATATGTTTAAAATGTATGAACAAAATCTGAAGTAAAAGGAGAAATAGACAAAGTTATAATCAGAGAAGACTACTTAACAAAGCTGTCTCAGAAACTAATAGGATAAGCATAAAAAATCATTAACTATAGAGAAGATTTAAACCACATGATAAACAAGCTTAAGATACAGATACAGAAATGAAGAGATACAGATAGATTCATAAAGGTATCCAAAGATATACAAAGATATAGGAATAGTGATATATCTACATATACATAAGTATATAATTGTAATGCAAAAATATCAAAATAGGTATTCTTTTGTGTGTCTATCTATATAGTGTATGTGCATATAAATACACGTTTGTGTCTGTGAGGGTGGTGCACACATATTTTCACACTAGCATGTGGAGGCCAGAGATTGATATTGGTTATCTTCCTCCATCACTCTCTGGTTTTTGCATTTTTAAGAAGGGTCTTAGAGCCAAGAGCTCAGAATTTAGTTATACTGGCTATTCAGTAAGCCTCAGGGATTCCCTGACTCCACTGTCTCAGTGCTGGGATTAAAGATATGTACCAAAGTCAGTATCATTAGCTTTTGAAAACTGGGATTTTCTTTTCTTTAAAAAATCATTTATGGGCTAGAGAGATGGCTTAGTGGTTAACGTGCCTGCCTGCTAAGCCTAAGAACGCTGGTTCCAATCTCCAACGGTTCCAATCTCTAGGTCCCACGTTTAGCCAGATGCAAAGTGACACAAGGGCGTAATGCCGCACTTGCCCACAAGGGGGCACAAACATCTGGATTTCATTCACAGCAGCTAAGAGACTGCTGGCGCACCCATCTCTATCTGTCTCCCTCTCCCTCTCTCTCTGTCTGTCTCTCTGTGTCTCTCTCCAAAAATAAAATAAAAAATAATTAAAAAAATTTTTTTAAATCATTTATTTGCAAGGAAAGCAAGAGAGAGAGGGAGAGAGAGAAACAGAGACAGAGAGAATGGGCACATCAGGGCCTCTAGCCACTGCTAATGAATTCCAGATGCATGCACCACTTTGTGCATCTAGCTTTACATGGGTACTGGGGAATTGAACCTGGGATGTTAGGCTTTACAGGCAAGTGCCTTAACTACTGAGAAATCTCTCTAGCCCCTGGAATTTTAATTTTTTTCTCTTTCTTTTTGTTTGAATTTTAATTTTTAAATGAAACAGGTAAACAGATAAATACAATATAAAAACTGACACAAGAAGAAAATTAAAAAAAAATAGAGTACCAAACGAATCTGTAATATAAAAACCTTTCCTACCAAGAAATCTTCATACTCAGTAGGAATTCTTCTTTACAATTAAAAAATGTATAGAATTCAGCTTTCTAATTTAGCATGTATGAAGCTTAGACATCTGTATTTCATCGTAACCATAATTTATAAAAATGAATATTTCTGTAAGGTACTGTGGCTTACAGCAATGCAAATGCTGACTAATACACTCATCAAATCCCCAGACTTACTTTGTGAGCATTAATAAATCGATTCTAAAACATTTATGGAGAAACCAAGAAAAAATGAGCCAATTCAATTTTGTAAAAAACAGCAAAGTCAGAGAACTGCCATAGTCCTTCAAGATTTACTACTTAGCCTCAATAATGAAAGTGTGCAATTTACAAAAAAATGGACATAGATAAAGGAATAGAATGAAGACCATAGAAACATTTCCAAATAAATATAGCCAACTAATCTTTGGTATAGGAGAAAAAGCAATACAATGGAGCGACAATAATTTCTTTTCCCCAACAAATGATGTTTTCTTAATTAGGAACCCACATAAAAAAAATTAATTTAGACACAGCTTTAACCCCCTTCACAAAACTTAACTCCAATTGTATTACAAGACTAATTGTAAAATGCAAAAGCTAGAAAAACCCTACAATGTAATATAGCAAAAGACAGGATGACCTTGGAGATGACAATAGCTTTCTAGATATAACACCAAAGGTGCCTGGTCCAAGACAGAAATCCGTGAGAAGCTGAGCATTACTAAAAGCAAAAATTTTCTGCTCTGAAAGACAATATCAATACATTGAAAGCCTCAGACTGGAAGAAAATGTTTATAAAGGAAACATCTGATAAAGAACTGTTATCTAAAATGTACAAAGATCTCTTTAAAAATCAACAACAAGAATACAAACCACCTGATTAACAATGGGCCAAAAACTTAACAGCTACCTCAGTAAAGAAGATATACAAAAGCAAGTCACCATATATAAAAGATGTCAATGGAGAATTATAATTAAAACAATAAGATAGCAATACACATCTATCAGAATAGCCAAAACCCAAAACACTGGCAACACCAAATGCAGGCAAGGATATGCAATAGCAGGAATTCTCATTTGTTATTGGTGGGATTGCAAAATAGTACAGCTACTTTGGAAGACAGCTTGGTAATGTCTTACAAAATTAAACATACTCTCGCTATATGATCCAGTAATGGTTCTCTTGGTATTTACCCAAGTAGAGTCAATATTTATGTCCACAAAAAATGCTGCACACAGATGTTTATGGTAGCTTTACACATAATTACAACATCTTGGAAGGAGCCAAGATACCCTTCAGGAGGTGAATGCAGAAATAAGGATACATCCACACAATGAAATCTCACATAGCACTAAAAAGAAATGAACCATTAAGCCATGAAAAAAATGGAGAAAACTTAAATGCAAACTGAAGTCCCAAAATGCCACATACTATTGATTTCAGCTGTGGCATTCTGGGGTAGGGGAGCTCAGTGGCAGAACTATGCAAACAGTGTGAAAAATCATGGACTGGGAGTGATCTTAATGTATAAGATCCTTCATTTTAGTCTTGATAGTGAGGGAGGTTCTGCATGTGTGTATGGAGTTAAGAAATATATGGGAACTCTCTGGGCACTCAGCTGTGCTGTGCACATAAAACTGCTCTAAGAGTTAATCTTCATTAAATTAAAGGAGAGTAATACTAAGACAGACCAAGTCCTCAAGAAAATAGAGTTATTGCTTCACAAATCTTCTCATGTTCCAGAACAATTGTGACATTTCAACAAGAAAAGTCTATTACATGAAAATAAGCATATAGATCAATTGTGAGTTTATATGCAAAAGTTCTAAAGTGCTATCAAATAATTCATAAGTTATATTCAATACTGTTGTAGTTAATCATGCAAAGTTACTTAATTTTATACAACCAGTTTGGTTATCAATATTCCTGGAAAATATAATAAAATTATCATAACAGAATAAGTAATAAAAGACAGAAAGATATAAAACTGTTGTTTTTCAAAGACATCAGGATCATGTACATAGAAAACTAGAAAGAGCCGGGCGTGGTGGTACATGCTTTTAATCCCAGCACTCTGGAGGCTGATGTAGGAGGATCACTGTGAGTTTCAGGCCAGCCTGAGACTACATAGTGAATTCCAGGTCAGCCTGGGCTAGAGCGAGACCCTACCTCAAAAAACAAACAACAACCAAAAAAAAAAAAAAAAACCAGAATAAATAGGACTTTTATTAGGATTAGAGGATTAGAATTAAAATTAACATAACAATTTTATTAGATATAAAATTAGTACATAAAATATATCAGCAACAATAAATCTATATGCCAGTAACAAACAATTAGATACCAAAATTCACAAAATAACAACAAAATAGTGATGGCCTAAGGATAATCTAGATTGTTGAGAACATGAAAGGCTTATATAAATTAATGGCTATACCACATCCAAAGATTAAAATTTGCAATATTGGGGTTGGAAAGAAGGCGCTTGCCTGCAAAGCCAAACGATCCGGGTTGGACTCCCCAGTACCCACGTAAGCCAGATGCACAAAGAGGCACAAGCATCTGGAGTTTGTTTGCAGTGGCTGAAGGCCCTGGCATGCCCATTTTCTCTCTACTTGCCTATTTCTGTATCTGTCAAATAAATAAATATAAATAAAATTATTTTTTTTTAAAATTGCAATATTGGTGCTGGAGTGATGGCTTAGCAGTTAAATGCTTGCCTATAAAGCCTAAGGACCCTGGTTCAAGGCTCGATTCCCCAGTACCCATGTAAAGCTAGATGCACAAGGGAGTGCATGCCTCAGGAGTTCATTTGCAGTGGCTGGAGGTCCTGATGTGCCCACTCTCTCTCTTTCTGTCTCCCCCCCCCCCACACACTCTGTCTCTCTGCCTCTTTCTCTGTCACTCTCGAATAAATAAATAAATAATTTTTTAAATTGCAATATTGTAAAGATGTTCTTTTTTTCCCAAGTCGCTTAATTCAAAAGACTTCCTTATATGGTGAATGTCTTCTAACTTGTGCCAGGACCTCCTTAAATAAGCCCTGAGACCAAAAATATAGTTGTACAGCCTTTAATGGCACCCAATGGCTCTATGGTACCAACCTTTAGCCCTGGCTACCCCCAGAACAAATTTAAAAAGGTACACTCTGGAAGGCTATTATCAAAATTAAATGTGTATATGTACCTGATAACTCTGCTATTATCTCATCTGTTTTACATGCCATATAGAAACATATACAGGCCATGCCATACACTACTGTGTCATTCAATGAACCATTCTGGAAGAAAATCTCAGCCACCGCGTGCTCAGAAGGTCCTGAAACAATCCAACTCTATCTACCTGCGTTCCCTCAAATGCTCCCCAAGGCCTAAAAGACCACAAGAAGGACAACCCTGAAGGTGACCAGTTTGCTGTGTGCTCACTCGTCATTAACTTCTTACTTTTGTTCTTTCTCCCCAACATTCTCTTCCAAAACTATCTTCCTGCACTCCCTCAATGCACTTTCAGGGTCCTTTAGAGTAGTTCCCCTCTGTGGGAAAGACTCTCTAACTGCCACAACTTCATGCCCCATTCAGCAGGAAATAGTTAACGATCTGATGTCATCACCCCCTGTCCTCTAATAGCAGTTAGAGTGTCTGCTCGTGAGAGGAGGAAATGAGAGGGGGGTACAGTTAGGGTGACTGGACCCCTGAAGGTGAAAAATGCAGGAAAGTTTGCACTTGCTATAAATCAAAAAGGATCTGACTTCTTACCTCTTGCCTAGTGCCCCAGACCTATTTTTCCACAAACTGTCAGAAGTCCTTCTGGGAGGGAGGTCTTTCATAGGATTTAAACATTGTGATTGGTCAAGTTCAGCCCCTGGAACTTGATGCTAGAGCTTATCTCTTCCTGAGACAGTCCCTAGCCCTAATCAACCATCTGGCCCTCTGGCTCACCTGAGCCAGAAGACAGCCAACCACGCTAAGGTTATAAATTCCTTTGCAAGGGGAGGACAGGCTCTCTGATTACCTGGGAACATCCAGCTGTGGGTGAGGTGTTCCCTCTTCTGGTCTTGGGCCGGGGTGAGTCAGGAAGGGCTCAGTCTAAGCCCTAGCCCAGGCCCAATCAGGAGGCCCCCCTAGCCCTTACTCTCCCTATGGGTTCTTTATCCCCTCCGGCTCCCCACGTGGAAGGAGCTCCTTGAACTTTCTTTCTCTTTCTTTCCATGCTTTTTGTCCAGGCCCTCCATGTGGGATCTCTGGTCACAAGGGTGCCTTTCCTTGGCTCTGTACTTCCCTCAGTAAGTATAAGCTAATAATTATCCCTCTCAGTCTTCTTTTTTATTCAATTCTTTGATTAAAAATTAGAAACAAACCTAGGATTTGGGGTGCAAGGACTTTCCTGGACCCTTAGCACCCCATTCCAGAACATGAGACTGCATGGGGAATTCCTCACTGTCTGAGACCTAGAAGGATGAAGGCCTGAGGAGGAGATACAGAGATAATTTGAACTCAAGGACAAGTTGAGATTGCCATATTGGATTGCCTGGGGAAAAATGCAGAAACACAATAGGGCATGTAACAGCTCTTCAGTAAATATGCATTGAGTTAATGAGGGAATTATTTAAATAATTAATATGCAATTCAATTAAAAGTACTCTCCAGTGAATAAGGAGGTAGCGGTGGATGGAGAGATGGACATGCTATATAAGGGACGGTAAGCATATAGTGACAGCTGGAAATAAATGAGAGAATGGCTGAATGTCCAGCTCAGGGTGAAGAATGTTTAGAAGAGCTAGCTGCCTATGTCATGTTTGACTTTACTTTTCAGCAGTGACTATCTTAGGGAAAGAAGCAGAACACATGAATTTTTATAGTGTCATTAGAGGATTGTTTAGTATTACTTACCATGGATTCTTAGTAGGATGGCAACAACACAGAGAGAGAGCGACAGAGAGAGCGAGAGCAAGACAGAGAGAGCTTGGACTTGAATAGTCTGATGAAAACAAAGATCAATGAAAAAAATATATATGTATATATTAAAAAGACATTGTAGGGGGGCTAGAAAGATTGCTCAGTGGACAAGGTGCCTATAAAGCCTAATGACCCAGGTCAATTCCCCAGTATCCATGTAAAGCCAGCTATGCAGGGTGGCACATGCATCTGGAATTTGTTTGCAGTGGCAGGAAGCCCTAGCCCATATTCAAACTCTCTATCTGCCTCTTTCTCTCTGTCTCTCTCTCTCTTAAATAAATAAATAAATAAATAAATAAATAAATATTAAAAACTTACATTGTGATCACAGAGGGGGATTTACAAGTTTAAAGCCTGAGAGATGTGGCAGAGAGGAATAATCCCTGTATTTGGCCATGGTATATCTGTTCTGTGAATGGACAGACTTCATCAGAGATGCATGAAGACTAAGCCTGTTACATTCAGGTCATCATAGAAAGGGTTGTAACACACATGATCAGAAAGATTGAAAGATGGCAAGTTTCCCAAAGGATCAGTACAGAGTAATCTTAATGAGGTACATTGCAAAAGTTCCACAGACAAAGGGAAGTGAGTGAGTCTGATATTTTAGGATGAAGAGAATTGGGTTAGGGTGGAAAGTATGGGGTGGTGAATGGATATTGATTATATCTTATTGGTAGGGTTGCATGGCCATTTGTGGTCACTAGAGTGCACTCCTTTTTCCTCGGGGCACACATACCAACTTGCATCTTCCAGTGTCCCTTACAGTGAAGTATGGATATTTGACTACTTTCCGATCAAAGGAATATGGTTGGGCTAATGCATGCCTTTTCTAGAATGAATCTACAAAAATCTCCCATGGTAACCCTCTACTTCCCCCTGTCTTCATCTGATAGCCCCAAGGACCTAGCAGAGCATTCTGCTTAGGGCACCAGGAAATAGATTGGCAAACATATTCTTAAAGGGCAAGATAGTAAATGTTTTAGGTTTTGTGGGACAAGAAGCAAAATCAAGGAGGTTACATGTGTACTTTCACAGCTATTTAAAATACATTTAAACAGAGATGAATCATTTTTAGCTCACGAGCATACAAATGACCATTATGTATTGCTCTTTGACCCGGGCCATCATGAAGACTCAAGCTTAGAGGAGCCTGGGTCTCTGTCCACTGTTGATGGGTTTCACAGAGGTTAGAAATAATCCACGTATGCTAAATCCCTGAAAGGTAGTTGTTTTTCATAACAGTTAGGCAACCCTAACAAGTAAGAGAAATGTGGAAGAAAAGAGAAAGGAGTGGCTTAAAATACAGTTTAATACTTACCAAGCATTTGTCTCAGGGCCTGTGTTAAGTGGTTTACATGTATGACCACATTTAATCTCCACAAAAATAATCAAAGACCATGATTACCATATGCTCATGTGATAGGGCTAAAAATTCATGAACTTGGTCTTGTATCCAGGATGCTTTGGCTTGTTCTGTTTAAGAAGAAACATACCATATTGCCTCACACAAATGGAATGAATGGCAAGAAAATGTGTTTTATATTGCTAAATTCTGTTTACTTAATTATTTACCCAATCATTCATAGTTCATAACATCTAGTTCCAAGAATGACTTGATTAAATTTTTATTTTGGAGGCTGTAAACAAGCTAACTCAACATTTCAATTAGGAAACTAATGTATGGTTGTAAGCCCTGGGGGAAATTCAACCTAGAGCTAGTTACTGCTAAAATAAATAGAAGAGATTTTTGAGCATTAAAATTTCATGCACTTAAGCCCCACAAGCCCTTCTCAGATTCTAATCTCTCATTTTCCCCAAAGTTAGAATGAATCTCATGTTTTTAAAACTCGAAAGACGTGTGCTCTCTGGTGAGTGAGAGATTTCTAAAAGCCATCATGGTCTCCATAGTAGAACCTGATTGGTGGCAGCCCATGCACACTAGTTCCACGAAAACTTGTTTGGTGCATCTCAACATGGGCATAGGACCCTTGAATTTCAATATTCCCATAAGTGATCACTGTATTATCAAGGCCTATAGACTTTTTTATACCCATCATCAAGTATAGCTATTTTGAGAATATAAAACCATCTACCAATTTCTCCAAATGTAGAAAAACACTTTACCAAATGTCCTGTTAAATACTATCAATTTAAAATTAAGGTGTGCCCCTTTATAATGGTAGATAATTAACTGGAAAAACCTGTGAATGTAATACTTTTAACTCCCCCCAAATATGAAACAAACAAGATACCATCATGAGTAGTAGATATTTATTTGCTGGAAAACTGAAGCACGTGTGAGTACTGCTAAAATGTGATGTGTTGTTTCCATTACCCAGGAAGTTCTGTAAACTAGTGAAACTAAGGCAGTGAGACCAGGTGTACAAAACTAAATGCACTCTTGTGTTCTTTAATGTGGCAGACACATTTCCCATCACCAGCAGTACCACTTGTCCTATCTTCAAAAGTAAATTTGGGCTTCATTTTTGCACACATTTTGGGCAAAAGTCTTTCTAAAATTGTAGTAGCAATGTTTTGTTCAGTCTTGCACATACTAAATAATTTGTACGTGTAGAACCAACAAAAAGACAGAGACTTGAAATTCATGTGGCATACAAGGCTCCTTTCTAATCCTTCTCTTATGCATTGAGTCACGAGAATACACACACAGGGTTTTCAGCCATCTCTGTTCTTTCAATTATGTTTATGATTCTAATGGGGAAGAGAGAGAATGGCCTACTGTGTTTGCCTTTAACAGAGGAAAGGTTGGGTTTTTAAAAATTAAATTATAAAAAACACAATATTGTTTCTCCTTTGGCATGTGTGTATATGTGGTGTGTTCACAGGTGTGTGGGTGTACATGTGTGCAGGTGAGTTGTGCATGCATGCGTATGAGTGTGGAGACCAGAGGTCTATGTCAGGGATCTTCCTCAACCATCTCCATTTTATTTGCTGAGGCAAGGTCCCTCACTAGAACCCAGAGCTCACTGATTCAGCTAGTCTATCTGGCCAGCTTGTCCTGGGGATCCCTTCTCCATTTCCTAAGTGCTGGGATTGCAAGCAGGCTGCTATGCCCCACTGGCATTTATGTGGGTTCTGGGGATCCAAACTCTGGTCCTCACACTTGTATGGCAAGTATTTTATCCACTGAGCCATCTCCCCAGCCCATAAAACACCGAGGTAACAATATGCCTGGCAAAGAATTGCTGAGGAGCAGCAAAGCACGTGAGGTAAATTAAAGTAGAGACAATGAAGAGGAAAATGCACAGCCTTTTTCGGCTAGCAACCCGAGTCAAGATTCTGTTCTCTGTTCCTCATTTCCCCAACTTTGATGACTTCTATGGTCCCTCCCAGTTCTGACAGAATTTCTCTGTTGCCCCCCAATGTCACCCTAATCATGGTCACTCAAGGAGTTTCCTTGGTTAATTGGCCACATTGAGTCCTTAACATCAACCCCAAATCTTTTCATTTATTTTGGCTTCTTAGGTTTTGACTTTAGTTTCTGTCAATGAAATCATGAAAAGTGGGAGGTTACTGGAACCTTACGAATTGTGGGATATTGAGACGAGAAGCCAGGGAATTGGGAATTTACTAATGGTTACAAAAAGTAGAACCTCAGGGCTCGAACTTGGGTTTCTCACATGCTGATTTTCTGTTCTGTGATTGTTCTCCTTGTTAGGTGCTTGAGTGATGCCTGGAGTAAAACTATAAGAAGAAGCACGAAACTTCCACAGCTTCTACAGTCAGAATCAAGAGGAAGGAAGCCAATTTATCTATGACTAAGAATTTGCTGGGAAAAAAACATACAACATTATTTAAGATATTAAATGTCCCTGGGAGAAGAACTTGGCCTCCTTTATCACCAAAGAACTCAATGAAAATGAAGAGTTATGTGTAAATGTATTTTTGTTGAAGTTTTTCCATCGAGATTGAGGGAGGACACTGAGATAAAATGAGAACTGACCTCAGCTGACCCAAAGCTCTTGCCCAACGCCTGAAACAAAGCCCCAATCAAACTCTAGTCTCTAGACAAGTTCAGAGAAAGGTCAGTAAAGGCGAGTGTGGGTGAGGGTGGAGACTGAGAAATAATAACATTTTTATAATTCTCCTCTTCCTGATCAAGAGCTGCTGTTCTAGTGTCACAAGAAAGGCTGTTCGTGCAGACATCTCAGCCTGGCTGCTGTTAAGTAGGAGTCAGTGCACCAGAGGTCTTTTGTGGTTCTTAAGGAAAGAATACTTCAGGGGATCCTCTGGATGACAGGTTTCTTAGATATGCAGGTTTCTTTTAAATCAGAAGATGAAAAAGGTTTGTAGCTTTTATCCAGGGAGGTGTAGGCATGGTCTGACAAATTATTTAACGTTTCAGTGTACCAATAAATAAAGAAAGAAAGAAAGATCACACACAGTCACTGTATGGTCCAGACCTCTTAGGACCGTTAGTGTGTAGGCTGGGAATAGGTTACCATATACAAGAAGGTATGAGAATACAAACCTGTTCCCAGGAGCTACGAACAGACTTTGGCATGCTTCAAGAGAACTTCAAAAAATATATAAAAATAATCTATAATGGTGAATATACAATAGAGCTATAATTTTTTTTGATTTTCAAGTTGAGGCTATGAAATTACTATATTCTACCCTAGTCCTTACCTTAAGGTAGCATTAGGGAAAGAAAACTGGGTTGAATGGTTCAATGTTTTGGTGTAATGTGCCACATATCATTCCATAAACAAGCAAAGCAATCATTTGAAGGGTAAAAATAAGTAGCTTTGGCAAAGCACCAGTCATCAAGCGTTGATTTTAGTTAATCTAATGAAATATAATTTGTTTAACCTCAACCCATAAAGTGAACTGAAAATGTGGCCCCAGCCAAAGCAAAGAAAAGAAGGAAACAGGTCCACAATGGCATGAAGTTCTCCCTGCACAGTGTGATGTCTGATCCTTGTGGATATGACCTAACATCTTGGGAAAGGAAATGTAGACACTTGAAGATTTGGCTACAGAGGAAATTAAATTGGCCCTAGAAACCTCTGGAATAATTGTTTGCCCTACTCTTCCCATGCTACTAGGTGCATAATATGACTCTTATGTAATGATAATGATACCAATATATTGAGCACTTATGGGGTATGTAAGGGTCTATACTTGGTGCTTTGCAGGAAGCTAAAGGAAGAAAAACTTAATTCAGTTATAAATATGTGTTGAGCACCAACTTTGTACCAGAAATGGTGCACTACATATAGAAGAGTGAGTCAGATTTGGCACCAGCCTTGAAGAGCTTTGGATTCAATAGACAGAGAAGTAGTAAGGCCGGAGCTCTGAGAGCTGCAGATTTCTTTTGTGCAGAAGGTGAAGTCCACAGGGTGAGTGAGTCTCACAGGGTGAGTGAGTCCCACAGGGTGAGTGAGTCTCACAGAGAACTAGTGGAGGAGCCTAGAACCCATGTACATGTGCTGGACTGGGCGTCTAGTGAGGGCTGCTCTCTGCTTCCAAATGGTGCTTTGTTACTGCGTCCCCTGGAGACACATTGTGTTCTCACATGGTGTCATGACAAGAGGGCACCTCTCTTCCTGACAGGACTTAATCACCTCCCAGAGGCCTCACTTCTTAACAGTGTTGCACTGAGGATCGTTTCAACATGAATATTGGAGGGCATAAAGGCATTTCAAAGGACAGTAGCCTGTAGATGTTGGGCAAGTGAAGGGGAGGAGGACTGAGAGGACTCACCTTTGTGTGTGTGTATGTGTTTTATGCATGCTTGATCTCATTTTAAAGAGCCTCCACAGTAAGAACGGTTGTATCACTTTAATTGCCTTTAAGAGTTCAGGTGGTTTTCATAAGTTGTCTTAAGTACTGTAACATTAATAGATAGCATTTAATGAGACTTTTCATATATTAGCTTACTTAATTCTTCCAAGTAGATATTACTGTAGAAATTCATGTACAGTTAAGAAAACTGGGCTGGAGAAATTGCTCAGTGGCTAAGAGCACTTTCTATGCAAGCATGAGGGGCCTGAGGAGCCTAAGAGTCCATTCACGTTCCATCCCCCAAAGCCACATAAACATCGCAGGTCATGGCCATGACTGTAACCCCAGTCCCATAAGGGAAGCAGAGGCCTGGAATCACTGAAGTGCTGGAGCTTGTAACAACCAAATAAACAAACACCTGAAAATAAAACCCCACAAAACCAGCAAGCTTCAGGCTCCTAAAGAGTCTCTGGCTCAAATAATATTGGGCAGAAAGAGTGGTGGTTCAGGACACCTGAAGTTCAGCCACAGCTGGCTCACACATAAAGTGCCTATGGAAGCAAACATGTGCAAACAACACACACACACACACACACACACACACACCAACAAAGAAAGAAAACTGAGACATGGGGAAATGGGAAGATGAGTTGAGTACTTCCTTACACAGCAGATAAGTGACATATTTGGGATTCAAATCCAATTATCTGGCTCACAAACCTTTGTAATTTTTTTTTTTTGTCCTGCACAGCACATTTGTGAATACACAAATGATAGGCTCATTTAATTATAGTAACTTCAGTTTAAAATAAGAAAAAAAAATTGCCCCCAAAAGTGGATGGACTCTAGGTAGGAGTCCCACAGATGTGTTGGAATGAAGGCTAAACAGCAATTGGAAAAGGCATTGCAGGAGTAAGTCAAACCAGGGGTCAGGGGAGCAAACTAAATTACTCTAGAGATTTGAGATCCATGAGTTCACAGCATAGTGGCTTATGAGTGGCATAGAGTCCTAATGTAACATTTTCCATGTGATTTCTAATCAACTATTTGGAACCTTTGTAATTTCAAAATAACACAAGGCAATGTAAAAATGTTTTCCCCAAACACTTGAGAATTTACTTCTATTACAAATCTTATAGCAGGGCTAGGATCATGGTAAGGTGAGAGACCTCTGTGCTGATCTTGAAATCCACTTCTTACCTATCCCACTAAGCCCTGATCATCACCATTGCTTCCTGCCTTCTAGCCCTTTGTTTCAATCCTTTTGTGATAGTTTGAATCGATGGCCCCCAATATATTCAGTGTTTTATTAGTTTGTTGTTTGCATCTGCATGCACCTGGAGGCCTTTTACATTTTATTATGGAGCTTTATAAAAAACATTTCTGACAATTTCATACGTATCACTAATGTTTTTGGATCTTATTCATCCCTGTCTCATCCCCTTTCCACTCCCACTAAAGCCCTTCTTCCCAACTAATCCTCTTCTTACTTTCATGCTTCTCTCTCTCTCTCTCTCTCTCTCTCTCTCTCATTGCCCGTTGGAGGCAATGTCACTAGGTGGATCTTAAGGTGTGGTAGTGGGTTTAGGATTTCAATCTAAAGACATGCAAAGTGTGCCTAGCTGGAGTTCTGGAGGTGTGCTGTGAGGTTTTTGGCTGTGATTTTGCTCTCTTGCTGGTCCTGTGAAAAGCAGGCCAGCTTCTTCTGCCATTATGGAACTTCCCCTGGATCTGTAAGCTTCAATAAATAATATCCCTTCCTCCTTAACTGTGCCTGGTCTGGAAGTTCATCTCAGCGAACTTGAAGCTGTCTGCTACACCTTTATTCTCTTATTAACTTAATTTTGTCCCATATTGATGAGCTGGTTATTTTAGGTAACACCTCATCCCATAGAGAATGAACTTAGCATAGGGAGGAACTCCATCCCCCTTGGAAAGTAGTTCAGGCCTGGGCACGTGACATGCTTTTGCCTGAAGAAATGTTAAAGACAGTGGCTGAAGTTCTGGGAAGGTTTCTCTTATTCCCAAAAAAAAAGGACTCCAGTCTAGCAGTTTCATTTGCTGCCTCTGAATGTTGTTACCTGCTTAAGACACTTGCAATGAGAAAGCTATCTGATGCTATCCTCAGTGCATAGCAGAACTTACTAGAGATGACAGCAGGAAACAAAAAGGGTTGGATACTGTGGCTGCGGTGATTTCACTAAGAATTCACCAGCTTTGGAAGTTTTCTGATCCCAGCTTCTTTGCAACAGGTAAAATAAAGAGCCTTGTTGTTTGCTTGTTCTTTATGCCTCTTTAAAATAAACAAACAAAAGAACCTTGCAGCCAAAAGCACCATAACTGATAACATGAGCTACTGACTGCATTCACACCTACAATTAATCACATTATGTTTAAGAACCCCATTATATGGGGTAGGATGTCATAAGACCCCACTTCCCGCATAGAGTGATTATTGGCAGTTAATAAGTTCTTCAGTGTAGTAGCCACTTGGTAAATTGTCCAGGCTCCAGTAAATACTATCTCACCCATGATCATTCAAGCAACCCTAATTTAAGTCAGTGGATCTCTCTCTTTCTCTCCTTCTCTCTCTTTCTCTCTCTCATACACACAGAGAAGCAGGAAAGTAAGAAGAGGATTAGTTGGGAAGAAGGGCTTTAGTGGGAGTGGAAAGGGGATGAGACAGGGGTGAATAAGATCCAAATACATTAGTGATATGTATGAAATTGTCAGAAATGTTTTTTGAAAAGCTCCATAATAAAATGTAAAATTTTTCTTTGAAAATGAAAATATAACAAGATAAAAAATAACTTAAAACAACAAAATTATTATCATAACATTTAGACATTACGGAAAACACAGATTAAGTAATAAGATGAACCTAAATTGAAAATCCATGTCATCATTTTGCCATTTTAGTAATCTTGGGGAGATAATTTTGCTTCTATGACATTCATGCCTTGTGTTTCTAAGGAAATGATGTAACAGCATTTTGCAAAGTTGTATAAAAATGTGACTGTGTATTTTGAACATTTTGACCACCCAGTAATCCTATCTATTGGTTTGTTTTCTAATCTGAAAAATTAACATATTAAAACAGGTCATACGGTCACACAAATACTAAAGGACACAATGAATGTACACATTCAAGGTGTTGCACATTGCTGTATTGTTTGTGTAGGGATGGGGAATGGAGTGACTATATTCATTGGCCAGGGAATAACTTAAAGGTTAATAACCTGCTGTCTGGAGAGGGGCCTTGGAGGTGACAATGGAGCTGCGGATGTCAGAAGAGGAGCTCAGCAGGACAGCAAAAGGTCTGAGGTCAGCCTTTATCCGCAAGTTTGTCCAGTTGCTGTCTGTCCTTAAAACTAGAAAACAGAAAGTAAATGTCATGTTAGTGATACCCAGAGCCATCAAACCACATGAACTAACAAAAGACTTTATTTTAGCATAGACATTAATCTCTCTCTTTCTTTTTTTTTTTTCTTGAGACAGTCTCACTATGTAGCCCAAGCTGGCTTCTAATTTACAGAGTTCCTCCTTCCTCAGCCTGCCCAGTGCTGGTATTATAGCATGAACCACCACAGCCTACATTTGACCCTCTTTCTGTCTGTCTCTGGATTTTGCCATCATTTCATTAAATGCCACTCTTAAACATTCAGTGACATTCAACATTCTTCAGACTTCTTAAGTTCTTCCATGTCTTATTTTATCAGTTCCATTAGAAAATAAGGCCCTGGTCTACCAAGCCCAGACCTTCAAGGAGACTCCTTGCTTGAGCCTGCCCAGAGCTAGGAGGAGTAGGCCCCTCAGGCTCAAGGTGAGGGCTCCCCTCTCAGTGTATCACATGCACTTCTGGCCTTCAGCTGCTCAGACCAGGCTCTCTGGTGCTGATCATACGCCCCAGTCCACCAAGCCCAGATCCATGGGGAGACCACCTGCATGACCACAGTCTGATCTAGGTAGATGGGCCCCTTAGGTTCATGGTAAGCATTCTCCCAGTACCTTCATTAGCATCTTCCATAGGCCTCTGGCCTGCTCCTGCATGTGTTTGAGATCAGGTCTTCTGGCACGGATTACATTCCCCAGTCTGCCCAACCCAGATCTGGGGATAGATTTCCAACCAGCCCAAGTCTACTAGCACAAGGTAGACCAGGCTGTTCAACATAAAGCCTGCCCAAGTTGCAATTACTGCATGCTTGGCAAGACAAAGAGATTATTTCCAGATGGACAAACCCTAAGGCCAAACAAATAACACAAGACATCAGTACAAGATATCCCCTCCAAGAATGCCTAGTCTCATAGTTGAAGCCTCCAGTGAAGAACAGAGGAACTCCAGACAAAGAATTGCAAACTGTAATTATGATATGCAGATACAACAAACTTCAAGAGGATGTGAACACAACTAAATGAAATTGGAGAGAATCAACAAACAGAATACAACAGGCAGCTGAATGAATTAAAAGAGGACATGAGGGCTGGAGAGATGGCTTAGCTGCTAAGGCGCCTGCCTGCTAAGCCTAAGAATGCTGGTTCCAATGTCCAGTGGTTCCAATCTCCAGGTCCCAGGTTTAGCCAGATGCAAAGTGAGGCAAGGGTGCAATGCTGCACTTGCCCACAAGGGGGTGCACGCATCTGGTTTTGGTTCACAGCAGCTGAGAGACTGCTGGCGCGCCCATTTCTGTCTCCCTCTCCCTCTCTGTCTATCTCTCTCTGTCTCTCTCTCCAAAAATAAATAAAAATAATAATAAAAAGAGGGTATGAACCAATGCTTGAATGAACTTCAAGAGAGCACAGAAAGTCAACTAAATGCAATGAAAAAGTCAAACCAAGAGATGAAAATGGAACACAATAAGAGAGAGAGGCTGAAGAAAAAACTAATGAAAATAAAAAATTAAGTAATTGAATTAAAAGGATCCCAAGAAAGCTTCATCAGCAGAATAGATCATATGGAGGACAGAATGTCAGGACTTGGGGACAAGTCTACTGAAACAGACTAAGAGACCAAAATCAATGACAAATTCGAAATTAAAAGTATGAACAGAACACGAGGGAAATGTGGGACATTTAAAAAAGACCAAACATTCAGGGCTGGCAAGATGGCTTAGAGGTTAAGGCATTTGCCTGCCAAGCCAAAGGATTCTGTTTTGACACTCTAGGACCCATGTAAACCAGATGCACAAGGGGGCACATGCATCTGAGTTTGTTTGCAGTGGCTGGAGGCCCTAGCACACCCAGTTTCTCTCTCTCTCTCTCTCTCTCTGCCTCTTTTTCTCTCTTAAATAAAAAAATAAATATATTAAAAACTTTAAAAGACCAAACATTCATACCATGAGCATACAAAAAGAGGGAAAGCTACAGGTTAAGGGCATAGAAAATATCTGCAATAATATAAAAGGAAAATTTTCAAATCTTAAAAACAGAGGCTAACCCATGTACAAGAAACATACAGAAAACCAAATAGACAATGCCATAAATTATCCATATCATATTATAGTTTAAAAGACTAAACACAGAAAGAAAGGAAATAATACTAAAAGCTACAGGAGAGAAATAGCCCCTCACTTACAATGGTTAGTACATTAGAATAACATCTGATTTTTCAATGAAAACTCTAAAATCCAGAAATAGAATATAGTATTTCAAGTATTGAAAGACCACAGCTGCCAATCAAAGCTACTATACCTACCAAAATTATTCTTCATAACAGAAAGAAAAAGAATAACTTTTCATAATAAAAGTTGGCTATATGAAAATATGAGCAGTAACCCAGTTCTACAGAGAATATTGGATGGTAAACTTCACACTGAAGAGAATAAACATAGTCAAGTGACTACAGGAGGGAAAAACCAATAAACAAAACTACAACAGTTTTTTTTTTTTTTTTTTTTTGAGAGAGAGACAGAGGGAGAGGAAGACAGATAGAGATGGGTGTGCCAGCAGCCTCTCAGCTGCTGTGAATGAAATCCAGATGTGTGAGCCCCCTTGTGGTCAAGTGCAGCGTTGCACCCTTGCATTACTTTTGCATCTGGCTAAACGTGGGACCTGGAGATTGGAACTGCTGGAGATTGGAACCAGCATTCTTAGGCTTAGGAGGCAGGTGCCTTAACCACTAAGCCACCTCTCCAGCCCCTACAACAATTTTAAAGCAAATGAAGATCAAGAAAACCCCACACTCTACCAAGCTTCAACATGCAGTGATAAGCTCATATCTTTCATTTATAACTTGGAAGATCAGTGGACTTAACCTTCCAATCAAAAGACACGGATTAACTGACTAGATCAAAAATTGCATCCATCTATTTTCTATCTTCAAGAAACTCACCTTGCCACTAAAGACAGACACCACTTTAAGGTGAAAAGGTTGAAAAAGATATTCCAAGTAAATGGAAATAGGAAAAAAGCAGGTGTGGCTATACTAACATCTAACAAAATGGACTATAAGTCAAAAGTCATCAAAAGAAATAAAGAAGGCTGCTTTATGCTCATCAGGGAACAACAAGAGAATATTACATTGCTAAACATCTACACACCAAACACAGCTGCACTGAATTTTATAGCTCAAAATCTTCTAGAGGGGCTGGAGATATGGATTAGCGGTTAAGGCATTTGCCTGCAAAGCCAAAGGATCTTCTCCAGGGAAATGGCAGTAGACAGTGAAGAGACTCTAAACTCATCAAACCAGAAAATAAGAGGCTGCCAAGTGCTCAACACTAAAGGAGTCTTCTAACAAACCCTTAAAGACTCAGGGAGCATTGCAGAAGAGGAGGCACTGTCCTCCCCATGGGATCTGACTGGTGAATTCATGACCCCACAGTGACTATGGATATCCCCAGTGAGGAGAGCCCTCAGTGTAATAGGAGCAGGGGAGTGGGGAAATAAGAGGATAGCTTGATGGAAATATGTCCAATTTATAATGTGCTCATATTTTAATGTACCCAGTAAAAATTCTTATAAAAATGAGACATGTATAAACTGTCATAAAATATTTCTTTAAAAAAGTGAAACCAGGGCTGGAGACATGGCTTAGCAATTAAGGCATTTGCCTGCAAAGCCAAAGGACCCCTGTTCGATTCTCCAGGACCCAGTAAACTAGATGCACAAGGGGACACATGCATCTGGAGTTCGTTTGCAGTGGCTGGTGGTCCTGACATGCCCATTCTCTCTCTTTCTTTCTCTCTCTCTCCCCCTCTTTCTCTCACTCAAGTAAATAAATAAATAAAGTATATTTTTCAAAAAAGAAGTGAAACCATATATATATTATTGCTTTTAAACATTTGTGCAGTAAAAATAAGCTTAAACAATGAAAACCTAAATAGAATTTGAAACACTTTAACAGAATATGCTAATTCAAAATGTGTTCATCTAATAAATGTTCAACTATCCTCAACTAAAAAAAAAGGTGATATCTTTACTTTGGTCTTAAACTAGAGCCAAGTAGGCTTTTCTCCAAAGAATTCTGGCCCTTGTTATTGCCAGGAAGTGCACTGGCCAAGAAGTTCTAATTTCAGATAATCAGTTGATAACAGATGACTTTGTGCAGCCTTTACCTACCTGGGTCATGGCTGACGTACCTATAAAGCAACAAGGAGGGGCTGAAGAGATGGCTTAGTGGATAAAGAAACTTACTTGCAAAGCCTGACGGTCTGGATTCAATTCCCCAGTATTCACATAAAGCCAGATGCACACAGTGGCATATGCATCTGGAGTTTGTTTGTGTTGGCAAGAGGTTCTAGTATGCCCATACTTTCTTTCTCTCTCTTTAAAAAAAGACAAAGAGGTCTGGAGAGATGGCTTAGCGGTTAAGGTGCCTGCCTGCTAAGCCTAAAAATGCCTGTTCTATTCTCCAGATCCCACGGTTAGCCAGACAAAAAGTGACACAAGGGCACAAAGCTGCTCTTGCCCACAAGGGGATGCACATATCTGGAGTTCATTCACAGCAGCTGAGAGGTCACTGGCATACCCATTCTCTATCTGTCCCTCTCTATCTCTCTCTTTCTCTCTCTCTCATTCTTTCTCAAAAAAAAAAAAAAAAAAAGACAAAGAAGGATTGCTTAAATCCCTTCTCTGAGTTCAGAATCACCACCAGGACCATCTTTGCGGTCATTCCATCCCAGTTTCTGTCTAGATAACATCTCTTTCTACATATTTCTGCCATACATACTTGACCTAACAGAATTACCAAATTTACTTCCTCTTTGTCAACAGTTAAAATACATTTCTTGCTACCTTGCAGAGGTGGAGCCACATGATACAGTTCAAGTCAATGTAATGTGTGGCAAAGTGACCTTCATCAGTGGCCCTATAAGTAATCCTCATCTTCTCTCATCTCCTGGTAATGCCAAAAGCTTTAGTGGATGATGCTGAGGTCATGGGATGTGGGGGGCCATATGATGGAAGCAGTTTACCTCATATTTTCAGCTTCCTGTCCTCTGTCCCTCTACCCTGCACCCTATCACTAAATTATAAAACAAGGGAGTAATACACTTTTATGAGATCACTGAAATTTGGGGCAGGATTTAGTGTAGGATTTGGCTTCCTATAATTATATCACCAGCTCCTAAAACACTTCTTAAAGACTAAGTAATATTATAGGTCTCAGAAAAATTTTTTGAGTTCTGCAAAAATTGTCACAGTAATAATGGTTTTAACTAGATAAAAACAGCTGAGCATGAAATCATATGCCTATTATCCTAGCACTTGGAAGGCTAAGGAAGTAGAACAGCAAGTTTGAGGCTGGCATGGCTGGAAAGCAAGTTCTAGACCAGCTGAGATGACTTAATACAATCGTGAAAAATACCATTAACCTACTCAAGAGGGCAAAATTCCTATGATCTAATCACCTCTTATTGTTAATTTCCAACATGGTTATATTGGAGATCAATTTTCTAACCCACCAGTTTAGGAATACATATTCAGGCTTTAGCATAAGGCTACTTGCCCAACCCAAATGCCCTTTTCTTTTATTGGTCAGAAAATTATTGTGTATGGAATAGACAAATTTAAATTTATTTTGAAAATATTAATATAATAGATATGGCATGGGTATTAGTAAGCACTGAGAATATTTCACATGGAAATGAAATATCAACTGTCCATTATTCTGAAATAAACCATGCAGCAACTCTAGGAAAATGAGAGCTGTTGGATGTGCAAAAAAGCTCAAGAATGCTAAATGTGTCTTAAGATGAAGGAAATCATTTGTTATTGGCTGTCTGACTCTGTAAGAAAACAGCTTTACAACCTACAGTCTAAACTTGAGTCTGGTATTTAGTAACTGAATTATGTTTGTTAGATTAAATTGAATGTGATGGAAACCTTGGGGAAAATTGTTCACAATCCTTCAGTAGTGGTTAATGTGCCATGAAAAAATAAAAGTGATGGGCTGGAGAGATGGCTTAGCAGTTGCCTACACAGCCTAGGGACCCATGTTTGACTCTCCAGGTCCCACATAAGCTAGACGCACATGGTGATGCAAGCATGAAGGCTCAAGGTAGCACATGTTTCTGGAGTTCAATTCCAGTGGCTGGAGGCCCTGGCATGCCAATTCTTTCTTTCGTTCAGTTGCTTTCTCTCATTAAAAAAAAGTGAAAGAGGTTTGGGGCTGGAGGAATGGCTTAGCTGTTAAGTTCTTGCCTGTGAAGCCTAAGGACCCCAGTTCGAGGCTCAATTCCCCAGTACCCACATAAGCCAGATGCACAAGGTGGCACATGCAGTTTGCAGTGGTTAGAGGCTGTGGCATGCCCATTCTCTCTCTCTCTCTCTCTCTCTCTTTCTTCCTCTTTCTTTCTCTGTCTGTCACTCTCAAATAAAAATAAAAAAAAAAATACTGGGCTGGAGGGATGGCTTAGCTGTTAAGGTATTTGCCTGCAAAGCCAAAGGACCCAGGTTCAATTCCCCAGGACCCACATTAGCCAGATGCACAAGGGAGCACATGCATCTGGAATTCGTTTGCAGTGGCTGGAGGCCCTGACGTGCCCATTCTCTCTCTGTCTCTCTCTTTCTCTCTCCCCCTCTCTTTCTGGCAAATAAATAAATAAATATTATTTTTTAAAAAGTGAAAGAGGCCACTGGAAATTAGCATGTTGTATTAAGAAAATATCAGGATGAATATATTTTGTTTTTTAATCAGAGAAATGAAGAACATGAAAATTTAGTGCTGTATGGGTTTATTTTATATCATATTTGAAATTGAAGGTAAAGGGAAGTAAATATATATTGAGTAAAAGAAAATTTTGCAGCTGTGCCTTGGAGAAATGCAAATAACTGAATCAGACACTCATGCTCTTCCGCGGAACTGAATTCAAAAGAGAGATGTTAGAGGAAGGGGAGATATTAGGCAAGATGAAGGGATGAATCCACGTGCATACCTTCCCTGGGTCTGCCTTACTCTGCTACAGGATTTATCCCAAATGGAGTTAAAGAGGTGGGTGGGGTGGCGGTCGTCAATATAGGAGTGAAAGTCTGAAAAGACATTGTCATAAATAGGATCTTCCCTTATTTCAAATGTTACTGGAAGCCATTCTCTACTTCTCCTAATAGAACCTTGCAAACCACAAGCACTGGGTCCCTGAACAGTGTGTCTGGAACTGCTGCTGAGAAGTAGTAGCAATTATAAATGACAGTGTTCCAGTTCAGCGCAACACTGATTAATTAATGCATATAGCCTACTGGAATAGACAAACAACTAGTGTTTAACTCCATGTTAAGTGACATCACTGACTTATGAACAAAATGCTATTGGATGATCTTGTTTCGATGGTCATATTACTCAGATGAGGACTAGAACTCTAAGCAATCAATCAATAACTCTGTGTCAAATAGAAAATTAAAGGAGAAGGGACCCGAGGAGCGGAAACCTTTTCTTTTCTCAGGAGTCTACAGCAGGCATGGATCAGCAATCTTATTTGGGAGTCACTGGAACAGAGGAATTGCCATTTATTTATCTCTGTATCCCTCATAACACCTAACACATGGTAGATGTTCAACCCAAAGATTATGGAACTTAACTGAAGTCAAACACCGGATCTTCCATAGGCAGCAGGAGGGCAGAGTGTTCACTTGCATTCCACCAAAGATAAGCGACTCCTGACCTAAAGAAGGAGACTTGATCAAAAGAGAAAGTGATGAACAGAAACCCTTGACTAGAGAAATATCCATCTTTATCTGCAGAGGATGCTTCCAAAGACCACCAGTGGATACCTGGTACATCAGTACTGAGCCCTGTCTACACTCTTATCTCATATAATGCATGTCTATAACAAAGATTAACTTGTAAGCTAGGTTTAAAAAAAGTTAACAGAAGTGCTAATAATAAAATAGACCAATTATAACAATACACTACAATAAAATGTTTTCTATCCTAAGAAAGCTTATATCAAAGATTTTTGCAATCTTAGTATGAGGTTTTCTTTTTCTTCTGTTATTGATACTGCCCACATTTTCACTTAAAGGAAAAGTGGCTCCTCTTTGAAACCACTAGTCATCATTTTAGTCACAGCATCACTAGTATTGCTCTTTGGGATCATTAAGTTAAAAGAAGGTTTCTTGGTCACAAGTACTGTGCTACTATGATAGTCAACCTGACAACTGAGACACATGGGTGACTAATGGGCATGTAGTATGTCCAGCACAGACAGGCTGGACAAAGAACTAATTTCAGGAAGAACTTAAGGAGATGGCATCAGATCCCACCATGCTATGCAACAGTAGGTTATTGTTTATTTCAGGAAGATTTCCACTTACTATATTTAATCAAAGTTGATCATGGTAACTTAAATTGTATAAAGTGAAATTGTGGATAAGTGAACTCATATGTTGTCATCGGGGAAAGAGAAATCATGGTGGCAGACCTTCAGGAAGGTTGATTCCTGATGGGGCACCTCAATGTGTAACTCACAGGAACAGAAAACTAGTCAGACCCCTTGCCCACTGGTTCTTCTGAGTCAAATTTACCAGGGAGGGATGGCTCCTCACCCCATTTGGGAATGCATAAAATGGAGATGGCCATATGGTTTACTGTTTTTACAGTCAATCAAGGGTTCTAATACTATGTCTCAGGACATGCATTTGATGGCGTGCTCTGAAGAAGGGTTTGGAAAGCAAGCTTGTCTTACCATGCCACTGGAGTAAAGGGACATAGGAAGACACTCATTTTCCAGAACACTGGGACCTCAGTCAGGTACTACTGGCAGACATTTGATAAGAAGGGATGCAGAAAACTCACCCTGGGAAGATTTCAACTGTCAACTTTGACAAGGATTTCTATTCCAATGCCCTTATATGGTGCTTAGGTGATCTGAACTGGAACATGCAGAGCTAGGAGGACTCTGATTCTTTGGTTTAAAAACACACCAGAGCAAGCCAGGACAATTCTCTAAGTCTGGCTCTATGGAACTGTATTTTGACTTGGGCAAGTGAAGGAATAGAACATTTAAGCCAAAGAAAAATACTATAATTTTTTTAATTAAAAAAATCATTCTAGAAAGAGCCCATTTCCATAAATAGCAAAAGACACTACTGTCCGGAAATGTGCCCCAATTGTCTCCATGTCAAGACCATGTCTTTGGTCCTCTGCAGAAAGAGGTATATGGCCATAGGTTTTGAACTCCTCCGCCTGTTTCGAGGGATGCCCACAGTCATGCAGCTCATTATCTCAACTTAGCCATGGCCCAGGCAGGTCATATAAGGTTTGAAGAAGGACTTCTCCCTCTGGTGTATGATGAGGGTAAAATTATATCAGCAAAACTTGATCCAGCTGAGTATATTATGACTATAGCAAGGTGCTACTCTTTAAAAAAACAAGTGCCCATAGCTAGACCATGCTTGTGCCATTTAATCCTCTGTATATTGTCTTAGCTGGTTTTTCTTATCAAAAAAAAAAAAAAGATCAAGGCCGGGCGTGGTGGCGCACGCCTTTAATCCCAGCACTCGGAAGGCCGAGGTAGGAGGATTGCCGTGAGTTCGAGGCCACCCTGAGACTACATAGGTCAGTGGACAGAGTTCCAGAGTTAAGTGGGTATTCAAGATGAATGCAGGAAAACGGGTCCCAAAGAGGAAGGGAAGCTCTCAGAAAGAGGCCAGATCCTGACAACCCAAGCTCTTCACTGTGAGGAATTCAGACTCAGATTGAATTCTCTTCCTGATTAGCTATATAATCTATATTAACCTCTGTGCCTCTGTATCAGTATGTGTAAAATGGGGGTGACAGTGTCTACCTTGAAGTGATCACTAAGATCTGTGGTAGTCTGTGTAAAGTGTCAAGATGATGGCTGCTTGCTGTATAATAATTTGGCAGCCAAACACATAGTGCATTCCTATTCTGCACTGGTAAGGTTGGTGCTGTAGACTGAGTGTCTCCACTCCCAAAGATGGCTGGGTCAGAATCCACAGAATCTACGAGCTTTTTTTCTTCTACACAGTATTGGGGATTTTATAGCTCTGATTAAATTAAGGGTTTTGAGATAGGGGAATTATCCTGGATTACTTGGGTGAGCCCAGTATAATCACAGGGGTTCTTAGAAGAGAGAAGGTCCCATGAAGACAGAAGCAGAGTACAATTAGATGGTATTCAATTCTGAATGGGAAGAGGAAAAAAAAAAAAAGAGAGACGTAGGAACAGTTCTGCCCCGGAGCCTCTACCATCCCTGTTGACCCTTTGATGTGACTCCTATGCCACTCACTGCAAACTTCTGACCTCCAGCGGTAAGAGAATAATTTCTAGTGTTTTCAACTACTAAGTTCACAACTGTTTGCTATAGGAGCTTCGGAAGGTGGATCCTCTTGGGTAGGCTGCCTATCTCTTCAGTCTAGACTTTTATCCTCAGATCCAGACTCATATATACAAATATTTTATTCATACTTTTGTCTGACTTTATTTAAACACCTCACACTCAGTGTGTCTAAAGCACATTTATTATTTACAATCTCCATTATCTCCCTCTCCTTTCATAACACATCTAGTTATTTTATATTAGCCTCAACCTCTGGAAATGACCCCTCTCTATGCCCTCTCATCAAGTTCATTGCCAAGTTCTACTTGCTATATCTCATATTCTTCTAACTCCATGCTACCTCTCCCAGTCTACTATCATCCTAGTTCCTCCACCAGCCACCTCCTCTCTTTACTCAGTCTCTGTTGTCTTCCGGGTGGTCTTGCATTTTTTTTTTTTTTTTACCAGTTTGAAGACATTCCCTGTCCTATAATTAGAGAAATCATTTCAAAATACTAGTCTTAGCATGCTAGTCTGCTTTAAATTCTGCATGCTGTTACTTTCATTAGGGATTAAGAACAAAATCCACATCATGATCTGAAAGGTTCTGTATTAACAATTTGCTTATCTAATGCTACAGAAATGATCTCAGACCTCACTCTCTGTGCCCTGACCAACGTGCCCTCCTTTGTGCTTTCTAATACATCATCTGTCTCATGCCTTTGCAAAGCTGATTTTATTTTTGCTGTGTATCTTTTACCCCACACATACCAATATGTAAATCTTACTGAAGATTCTACCTGGTTTATTATCTACCTGTCTTCATACCATTCATCTGCAGTTCTTAGTATAGTGGCTGGTCCCCATATGTAAAGCCCCATATGTAAACATGTTTTATATGTGTTTTATATGTGTGTTGAGTGCATAGACGGATGAGAGTCTCCTGTTCTCATTGAAAAATAACAGCCTTAACTTCTATTTAGCGTCCATATGCTTTGTAGCATGACTGTGTTAGTCAACTTCACCTTATTATTAAAAGAGAAATGCTGGAGAAAATGAACTTAAACAGGGTAAAGTTCATTTTGGCTCATGGTTTCAGAAGTTTCCATCCATGTTCAGTTTGTCCATTGCTTTGGGGCCTGTGGTGGCACAGTACATTATGGTGTGAAAAGTGTGGTGGAGTAGCTCACTGTGGTGGTTTGAATTTGATGTCCCTCATAAACTCATGTGTTCTGAATGTTTAGTTCTCAGCTGGTGGCAATTTTTGGAAGTGGAGCTTTATTGGAGGTGATATGGTACTGGAGGTGGACCTTGAGGTTTACTAACCCCTGTTTGCCAGTGTTAGTCAGCTCATTCTTACTATGCTCTGTTCCACCTGCTGTGGCAGAAATTATGTTTAGTCTCTGCTCATGCCATCATTTTCCCCGACATCATGGAGCTTCCCCTCAAGTCTGTAAGCCAAAATAAACAACTTCCCTCTCATAAGCTGATTTTAGTCAGATGCTTTGTGCCAGTAACATGAGGTTAATTGCAACACTCACTTCATGGTGGCCAGGAAGTAAAACAGAAAGAGCAAGAGGGGCTGGGGAGATGGCTTAGCAATTAAGATGCTTGCCTGCAAAGCCAAAGAACCTCTGTTCAATTCCCCAGAACCCATGTAAGCCAGATGCACAAGGTGGTTCATGCATCTGGAGTTCATTTGCAGTAGCTTGAGGCCCTGGAATACCCATTCTCTCTCTCTTTCTCTCTGTGCCTCTTTCCTTCTCTCAAATAAATAAAAATAAAACCTTTTTTTTTTTAAAAAAAAAAAGAGAGAAAGAGCAAGAGATCAGACTGTCACATACCCCTTCATGGGAATCACTCCAATGACCTAAGACCTCCCACCTCTTAAAGGTGTCACCTATTTTCTCACCTCTCAATAATACCATGGCTTGGAGGCCAAGCTCTTAATGCCTTTGAAGAACATTCTAAAATATATTCAGCTTAAAAGGAGAAAACTGATGTCTAATGAGTTTGTGGCTCAGGTATCTACTTAAATGATGGAGAGAATGTACATGTTACGAAAGATTTTACTCATTCGAAGCAAGTTTATTTCAGGATTTGTATGGAGTGGGGTTCTAAGGATGTAATACCCAGTGACAGTACACTTCAGGTAATTCCCTCTGTATGAGTGTGGTGGGATCCTGAGAATATGATGAGAGGTCACTTCCTAGTCTTTTACCTCGTATTGCAGATGATCTCAGTGGCATAATCAAGGTCACATTTCCACCTAGACTGGGCTGAGATGGTAAGATAGCTAGCAAGAAAACATGGGCCTCAGTTCCTTTAAGCACCAAGGACTAAACTCACCCAGCAGATGGATGAAGTTGGAAGAGGACTTCCTAGATGGGAACCAGAGCCTCCGGTGTCACCTCAGTAACAGCTTTGTGAGGCCTTGCAGAGGACCCAGCTAAGAGCTGTTCCTGCTCCCCACCCACACAAATGGGGAGGTTGTGAATGCATGATGCTTCAGCTGCAGAGTTTATGGTAATTTGTTATGCAGCAATAGAAAGCTAAAATAGGACCAGTATTGTCAAACTCTGTATAGCACTGATTCCTTCTCCAACCCCCATCACTGGGACTAGAACTTTCCATGAAAAGACAGTTTTTAATTATGTGTGTATCCAAGGCATCAAAGAATTGAAAATTTTTTTAGTAGCTTAAAACATTGACTTTTCTCACTCTGAAAACTCAGGAATAGCTGAACAGATTTTCTTTAGAACTTTCCAAAAATAAAGATTTTCTTCAGAGCTGAACTCAGTCTGGGAAATGCTAATCTAGAAAGGGAAAGAAGCTTAAGTCATGTCAATACCTCAAAAAGGGTGACATGGACTGACCTGTAGGGTTCTCTGGAGAAAGCTGTGTATTTTTTAGAATAGCAGAGAGGTTTGGTCACCATGGCTACACATCAGAAGATGCGGTGCATTGGTTCACACCCTCGCCACTCCAGAGTAGAAAACCTAATGAATCTTCTTGGAATTCTGCTGTGTTCCTATTTCCCCTGAATTCAAAACTCCAGTGCATATGCATGGCTCACACAACAAAATTCAGTTTCCTTTAGGTTGATTTTCCAGATCTTGACCTGTCTGGCTTTGGCTTGGAGTTGGGTTGAAAGACTGTAGCTGCTGTTCTGAATGAGTTTAGGGAAACTATTTTAATTCTGAAATATTGTCCTCGTCACGTGAAATTACAACCTACCATGTCCAGCTATAAAATTACAATAATCCTGGCACCCTATCAGACATTATGTACAAAGCACATGCAAACCATTGCACATAAAAGCCCATTTCATGAGAGTTCTGATTTTCTTCCATTTTCCTCTAGTCAACAAACCTTCCATTCAAGTATTATCATTCTGTTTGCTTTATTTCTTTCTTTTTAAAAATATTTATTTATTTATTTGAGACAGAGAGGCAGATAGAAAGAGAGAATGGGCATTCCAGGGCCTCTAGCCACTACAAATGAACTTCAGATGTACACACCATCTTGTGTATCTGGCTTACTTGGATACTGGAGAATTGAACCTGGGTCCTTAGGCTTTGAAGGCAAGCTCCTTAACCACTGAGCAATTTCTCCCACCCTCTGTTTGCTTTCAAAGCATGTTTACATTCTTTGCTCTGTACATTTGGTTAGTCTTCCAATAAGTCTGTACCTATTTAACCATGACAAGTAGTATATGGAAAAAACGTTATCATTGTTATTGTTTATTTAATTTTTATTTATTTATTTGAGAGAGAAAGGAGAAAGAGGCAGAGCAAGAGAGTCAATGGGTGGGTGCCGGGATCTCCAGACACTGCAAACAAACTCCAGATGCATACACCACCTTGTGCATCTGTCTGGCTTACATGAGTATTTGGGAATCGAGTTTGGGTCCTTATGCTTCACAGACAAATGCCTTAACTGCTAAATCATCTCTTCAACCCTCATCATTATTATTTTAAATATTTGTTTACACACTCTTCTAGAACTTCAGCTCCTCCTAATTTAACTCTTTTAAATAGGCCGTCTGTAGCATTCACCCACCTAAAAGCAGTTTGTTTAATCCGTTCACAAGGACTTGGGTGTTTGCAGGTCCCCTGGGTGGTATGACAGTCTATTCTGATGTCATCTTCCCAATACTCCAGAGCTTGAGTCTGACTGTCTCTACAGCTTACTTCTGTCTGGCTAATTATTCATGTGTTTTTGAATCCCCAGTGTTTATGTCATCTCTAGTGTTTAAAACTTTAGCATAGCATATTTAAGCTGTTACACCACTTCTGTTTCTATGCTGCATACAGCTCAGCAGCACAGCAATGAGTCATCTTCCATCTAATACAACTGTGGTTTGTTATTCATCAATGCTTGCCTCCTCATCCTACCTTTTCTCTGTTCTCATGGCCCTTCTCTTATCTCCTCCAACTAGTAGCACCTTTTCCAGTAATCAGCAGTTCTCATATAAATGGTGAGATGAACCTCATACAAAAAACATTCAAGTCCTCTTATAATGTGGTGTCTGGGGTCCAGACAAGTCCTTGAATCCCAAACCCTAGGTTTATTTCTTATTTTAATCAAAGAACTGAATAAAAACAGACTGAGGCTAATTATTAAATTATTATATTTATTGAGGGAAGTACAGAGCCAAGGAAAGTCATTCATATGGCTAGAGATGGCACATGGAGGGTCAGGAAAAACATGGAAAGAAAAGAGGGAAAAGAAAGTTTGAGGAGCTCCTCGTATTTGGGGAGGTAGAGGGCGTAAAAAGCAGGTCATGTGGAGAGTAAGGGTTGGGAGGATCTCCCCTCAGCTCAGCCTGGGTGGGCCTGGGTCCAGCCCAGACCCAGCCAAAGAAAACTCACTCACAGCTGGAAGTTCCCAAGTGGTCAGAGAGCCTGCCCTCCCCTTGCAAAGACATTCTAACCTTCTAACGGTGGGCTGTCTTCTGGGTCACTTGAACCAGAGGAATAGCTGCTTCATTAAGGGTTAGTGGTCGTCTCCGGAAGAGACTAGCCCTGACACCAAGTTCCAGGGCCTGAACTTGACTAACCACAATGTTTAAATCCTATGAAAGACCTTCCTCCCAGGAGGGGTCCTGGTTGTTTGTGGAAAAACAGGTCTAGGGAACTAGGCAAGAGATAAGACGTCAGATCATCTTTGATTTCTACCAGATGCAGACTTTCCTGCCTTTTTTACTTTTAGGGGTCCAGTCACCCTAATTGTTCTCCTTCTCACTCTCTTCTCTGGATAAAGCTGGTTAACTTTATGCCCATCTCTTGTCCCTTGTCTGCTTTGCCTTTCCCTGTCAGCTTAATTCTGTCAAGGTCCTGAGTCATTACTGACCACAGCTGCCTTGATTCCATCAGGTTCCAAATGGGTTTGAACTTGTTGTAGGGTAGGATAACCATTCGTGTGACTCAGCCTGGGCATCATTACTACCTTAGAGCTTCTAGTGCAACCTGCTGCTGTTTACTCCAGGGGAGCCATCTGCCAGCTCCACTTATGTGTATCCCACCTGACTGGTGACAAGACAGTTTTGTCCAGGAGAGATTGTGAGCCCCAGGCAGTCAGAGGCTAGTTCTTCCCTCCTTATAAGACTGGAAATTTGCATAGGCCCTGGACTTTGGCATGAATTTCTCTGTTTTGTCTTTATTTATCACCACATAATCATCAAACAGCAGAAATAGCAATTTTTTTTACAATAGTTCTTTTTCCTTATTGTAATTTATTAATTGTTTAGAGTGAGAGAGTGGTGTTTTTGTCTGGTTGTTTATGTGATTTGCTACTCGTTTTTGGTTTTGGTTTTCATATTTTGTCTTATATTGCTTAGAAACTCATGGACTTTAACAACACTTTAATGAGCCAGTGATTTGCAGTCACCTTATTTCTGGTGCTCAAATCGCTCCATCTTGTACCAACAGAAGTTCCTTGAAAGTAGCCCTAGGGGAGCATTTTAACATAGCCTCATCATTTTTGATAAATTTCTTGCTTTCAAGCACACAAGAATTTTCAGGCTTATCTGTTCCAAGAAACTCCCATCCTTTTCAGTGTAAATGATACTTATTACCACACTATGGACATTATGAGTATTTTTTTACACTGGTTTGGTGTTCAGCATAGTTTCTAGGACTTTGGAATTGGCAAAAAATAGTCAATGTGCTTTTCCAGAAATCCGGACCCCAGACACCTGGCGTCAGGACTAGACTGGCTCAACGTGAGATTCTAGGCAGCCTTCTCAAACCCCTTCTGGTCTTCCTGGGCAAGAGGTTTATCTTTTTTTCTTCTCTTAAGCTCCACTTCTCTTAAAGCTCTCCCTCCTAAAGCACCAGGCTGTAATATAATCTTTCTGAACCTAAAAAAAAAAAAAAAAAAAAAAAAAAAAAAAAACCTGGCAATGTGTTCTGGGGATATAGCTCAGTGGTGGGACATTTGCCTGGCATGCACCCGGCCATAGGTTCAGCACCGAAACAAGGGGGGAGAAGAGGAATGCATATTTATTTTGCTCTTTTTTTGTGACTAAACTTTAGAGTAATCAAAAATTCACAAGCTGACAGAGAATATTTTTGTTTTAGGAAACAGTAATTGTTATCATATATAAAATAACTCATAAAATTAGAAAGGCATCATTAACAACCATTAATGAAATACTTGATTGGACATGAACATCAACATATACTAAAACTATTAGTATATTCACAATGGAAGGGTCAGGTTATCCACCTGAACTCACTTATCAATCATCACATGTCTCAAAAATGAGACACAAAATATTATTTGTCACATTGTGTAAGGTACCAAAAGATATACATCACCACTTTTGAAAGGTTCTTCACAAAAAATGCCTTGAATTTGAATTTAATAAACATTACAATCTAATTTTTGGTTTGCAGAACAATAGGAGAACAAATAAACCATTGTAGAATTTTACTAACATGTGCTGTTTACATACTGAGTATGTCCATAACTAATTAAAAAAGAAAAAAGAAACAAACAAAAAGAAATAGAGAAAGAAGAAAGAAAAAAAGAAAGAAAAAGAAAGAAAGAAAGAAAGAAAAAATGAAAGAAAGAAAGAAAGAAAGAAAGAAAGAAAGAGAAAGAAAGAAAGAAAGTAGGGACACATCAGGACGTTTTGCCATGCAAACGAACTCCAGATGCATGTGCCATTCTGTGTATTTGGCTTTACATAGATACTGGGGACTCAAACCTGTGCCATTAGGCTTTGTAAGCCAGCACTTTTAACTGCTGAGACATCTTCCTACTCCATGATGTTCTATTTTTATTAGCCTGCTTATCTTAAACCATTATCTGTTTGGTATCTTAGCTCTTTCAACAGCAGCAATTTTTCCTTTTTCTTCATAGGGTATTTCAACATGTTACCAGGTATTTACATTGTTGTTAATAAATAAAAACTTTGAAGCAAGAAAAAAAACACTTAATGGAAGAACTAATCTGATTTCTTCAACAGGTAAAAACAAGAAAAAAAGTGGGGGAAAGAGGAGGAATCTGTCCTAAACTAAGAGACTTAAAAAGCATCACAAGCCAGTTGTGGTGGTACATGCCAGTAGGATATTGCTGAAGAAGCAGAGGCATGAGGATCAGGAGTTCAAGGCAAGCCTGGGCTACACATTTAAAAAGAAAAAAAAAAGTGTCACAAGCAAATACCATAATTGGGTGGCATTTTGAACCTAATCTAAATTAATCCATTGTAAAAGTCTTCTTTTTTAATAATTGGGCTTGAAATTAGCTACTATGAATAGATTTTTGTTAATTTTGTTAAATATAATAAAAGAGTAACAGTTATGTAGGCAAATGAACCGATTAAGCTAGACATGGTGGCTTATATCTGCAATCTTAGGTCCTGAGGGATGGATGCAGGAAGGTTGCTATGACTCATGGCCAACCTCAGCTACATCATGTGACCAAAATAGCAAAAATACTTTAAAAAATTAATCTGTTCATTGGCATTTACATTTCTGCTTTGATGCATTTCTTGATTTATGCTTTTTTTTCATTGGTTTGATAAACTTCTATGTTTACTACACATGTGCAGGGAAAAGTTGTACAGGCTACATGATGTAAGTATTAACTGAGACTCAGGAGTTGTGAGGACTTTGATTCCTGGGTTCTTGAAGACTCGACCTCTTTAGTGCTCAGAGCAGGGAGAGCCATTCACCTAAACACAATGTTCTACTTACTCTGAAAATATAAATAAGGAAGCAATGGGAGAGTCCTAGTTTTCCTTAGCTGCAGACTTTATAAAAGATAAAATATGGGCTGGAGAGATGGCTTAGCAGTTAAGTTGCATGCCTGTGAAGCCTAAGGACCCTGGTTTGATTCTCCAGGTCTCATGAAAGCCAGATGCCCATGGTGGCACATGCATCTGGAGTTCGTTTGCAGTGGCTAGAGGCCCTGGTGTGTCCATTCTCACTCTTTCTCTCTCCCCTCTCTGTCTCAAATAAATAAATTAATTAATTAATTAAAAGTATCTTTAAAAAGAGATAAAATATAAAACAACTCTAGTAACAGTAATATGGACTACTCTAGCACAGAAAAATATAAAGAATATTCAGCAAAGTGTTGGAAAGATTTACTTATTAAAAGAGTTTGATCATCGTATTAAAAACTCAGTTTCAGAAAGATAGTAAGAACTCAGAGAAATTGTAGCACTTGGCTCCAACAAAGCAAGAGAAGCCTTCACAGATCTTAGTTCATGTCTCCTCTTTGTTTTCTGTTCTCTTGATCACTTTTGTCCTTGTCTCCAGGATACTATTCTTAAAACCATCCAGCAGAAAAGCTTATCCACCCACCTCTATTTCTCTTGGCTCTTTTGGAGTCAGGCTGCTAGAGGTCAAAATTCCAGGAAAGCAGAGTATTGTGGGGTATGTATGCAGGTAGGAGACAGATAACAGAGAGAAGTCAATGGATTAATAGAGTAAAAGGTCAGCATCCAAATGTTTAAGAGGCATTACCAGAGGAAAACAGAGTTGGGAGGAACAAGGAAGATTCAGTGGGAGCCAAAGATGACACTTACTGAGCATGCAGTCTGTGTCATCCTCAATTTGACATGGTTTGATTTCATTCTCCAAATTCTAAGAGATAGGCATGTTATCCCTGTTTCACAGAAAAGGAAATAGAATCTCAGAAAGGTTAAGTAAATTTCTAAATGTCACATATCTGGTGCATGATGTTAATAAGATTCAACACCATCCCCTTGGTCTAAAAATCACACCAGCTCCAAAGAAGAATAGACAGGGGGAATTGACCATGGAGAAATAATGGATTTTATGAAGGCATAAAAATGCATCTTTTTCAAAAATACATAAGAACTCTACAGAATTATCCTTTGGCTAGACACAACAACTATCAAACTCAGACAAGATTAAGTCAAATATGCTCAGGTGTCCAGGAGATGTAATTATTTCAATCCTATCCTATTCATTTCCAGAATGGTCATAATCTAAAGAAAGAAATAAAGCAAATTAGGAAGCAGACTTTATGTATGCATACGTGTGAGAGCTCCTCCTGGATGACATGTGCTGGAAAAGAATTGGAATGACTGCAAACCTTGGCAAGTGTTGCCAGTGTTATCTAATGTTGTCCATTACCTTCCTTATTTGCTTGGAAAACTCCTACTGATCTTTAAATTCCAGTTTAGATCTATGTCACTTGTTCTATGCATTAGTTAACCAACATGTTCTTGGTGTAACATTTGGTGCAGATAAGAGAAACTTATGGTAGTCATCTTCAGAAGAAGGCTAACAGAATTTGTAGTTGTAATTTAATTAACGCATTAAAATATGTTCTTATCTCAAACTTGGATTGTTTTTTCAATTTGGCAATTTCAATTTTGAGAAGTATTTTCCTTTACAAGGTAAACAGGATATATGAAAAGATATCTGTCAATGAAGTGACTAGTACCTCATCTATTCTATAAAGGATGTTTGAACATGAAGACTAAGGAAAGATAAGGAGATTAGTGGTGTTTCTATTCTCTTTTCATTCTCACTGAATAACTGAGAATTGAAAATAATTCAAACCAGCCAATCTTAGATTTCCTTTTCTTTTGACTCTGATGTTCTCTCAATTTGATCTCTAAGAGGAGCAACTTCAGAACCCTTTTCTTTTAGAATGTTAATTCCTGTAAAATAATCATGTTTTCTCATTGAAAATTATCTTCTCTACTGCTAAAAGGTGACTGTGCACCTATTGGCTAGAACTCAAGGGCTCTCTAACAGTGACAGGATTATGTCCTGGCCATCATTTACTTTCATTTATGGCTGAACTCTTTAGTAATCATTGAAACTCATCCTGGTATGGGATATGGCTATTCCTGAACTTTAAAAGCATGGTTGAGGACAGAAAGTAAAGGATCTCTCATCCATTGGGTGAAAGCACCTTAATGCCCAGATACAGCACTAGACCACTGTGTTCCAAATGTAAGGGGGGGGACAATAAAACATTTAAAATAGTTGTTCTTATCTTTTATGAAAAGTAGCATGATTTTAATATCCTCTATCAAGGAATTATATATATCAAGGAATTATAGCTTCCAAGGAATAAAGTCCCTCCCTGTGTCCCTCTCCTCCAAGAGGCATTAAAGAAGAAAGGGAAATGCTCAGCTCTGTGGTTCATTGTTACCACTCCAGTGAGAGGTGGGAATCAGTACCTCAGGCAGAGCAGATCTTCACTGGGTGATAGACAATATAGCCTTCCTCAGACAAGCATGAGAAGAAGGCTATCATGAGGCTGTCACAAGTCCCATGGTCTGTCCTGTACAGTCATCCTTCATGCCCCACTTTCCTGAAATTCTTTTATGCTTTTCTTTTCTGTATTAACAGTATGAGCACTTATAAAATGGAGAAATAGAGTGGATACCAGAAGAGGTGGGTAAGTGATGTACAATATGAAACTCTTCCATTGTCTCAAACTCAGCTAAAGGGACTATAGTCAACAGATTGGATTGTGGGTAGAAACAGTGTCTGAGAACAAGGAGGATGGGAATATCACCCCTACCAACATGGCTCCCCTTCTTTCCTCCTTCCAAGAGGTTCCCTTGGAAAGACTGGAAGGGGCTCAGGGATTCTACAGCTCTTAGATTAGGACTGAACTAATTTCACTTTAATCTCAATGGAGAGAAACTCAGCCATGTGCAGTTTTCAACTATTTAGGACTGATCTCTTAGGCTTTGTATTCCTTGAAGACAGAAATTCTAAGATAATTTATCTCATTCTTTATACTTGGTTTGCTAAAACATACACACATGCTAAACATTGTGAAAGTAAAGATGGAAGGAATAAAAGAAAGTTTATTTCTTGAATAACTAGAGAGATTTGAACCTATAAGACACTTCTTTTATTTGAGAGAGACAGAGAGAGCTAGAAAGACACACAAGAGAGAGAGAGAGAGAGAGAATGGGTGTGCCAGCAGCCTCTCAACCACTGTTAACCAACTCTAGATGTGTGCGCCCCCTTGTGGGCAAGTGTGGCATTGTGCCCTTGCATCACTTTTTTAATTATTAATTTTTTATTGACACCTTCTATATTTACATACAAAAAAACATATGATATTTCCCTCCCCTCCCCTCCCGCCATTCCACTTTCGAACACAAATCTCCATCATATCCCCTAACTTTCTCCATTAGTCTTTCTTTTAATTTTATGTCATCATCTTTTTCTTCTATTTTGAAGGTCTTGCGATGGTATTGCTAGGGACTGCAAGGTCATGGATATCAAGGCCAATTTCTGTCTGGGCAGTTGCATTGTAAGAAGTCATACCCTTCCTTTGGCTCTTCCATTCTATCTGCCCCTCTTCCGCAATGGTCCCTGAGCCTCGGAGGGTGTGACAGAGGTGTTTCAGTGCTGGGCACTCCTCTGTCCCTTCTTCTCAGCACTATGTTGCCTTTTGGTGATCCCAGTGGTCATCACCATCTGAAAAGAGAAGCTTCTCTAACCAGAAGTGAGAGTAGCGTTAATATGTGAACATGAACATTAAGTGTAGTGCCCCCAGGGCAGCTTGGTGGGAATAATATATACATTTAGTCAGACAAGAGCAGGCTTTATACCCTTAAGGCTCATGACCTCACCTGCCATAGACTTTTGCTTAGGTTTTTCAGTACCAGGCATGTATTCCCTCCCGTAGAGAGGGCCTTCAGTCCAATTATGGAGCAGTTGGTTACCCCAAGAGTAGACATGCCACTATTGCACCCATTCAGTCATTGGGCCTGTATGGCCAAACTTAATTATTCAGTGTCCACTGTTTTCACTGCTGATGACTTCTGTCTCCCATACATCTGCATGCAGTGCAGCTTTTTCCAGCTTTCAGTTGCCTGGTCTACAGGGAGAAGGTTTTCTGCTCAGCACCAGCTTGCTTTCTCAGTGACCTTGCCTCTCAGGCAAGAGATGTCTTCAACAATAGGGTCTTACTATCTGTTTCTCAAGGGAAACCAAGGGCTTTGGCAAAAGCCTTTAATGTTTTGGAGGCTACCAGGACCTCCTTGGCCAACAACTCACTGGAAGATATCCCATCCCAGGCACTGAAAATTTTCTAGTAACAGTCTACAGCTTCTAGATGTGCCATTATTCAAAAAAGTAGGTTTACATAAGTCTTATTTACAATATCTTGAATTTAGATTGACCCTCCCCCTGCCCTTCTTTTATGCATTCTCTTCCCATGGCCTCGCTTAGGCCATTCCCCTCCCTGTAATCTGTTCTTCTACTTACATATGTGCAATACCGTACACTTGAGTCTGGCTAAACTTGGGACCTGGAGATTGGAACCGGTGTACTTAGGCTTGGCAGGCAGGCACTTTAACTGCCAAGCCATCTCTCCAGCCATGAGGCAATTTTTGAACTTGAAGATATTACTTTGCAACAAGTATGAGGAAAGAACTCCATATATTACTGATGAAAAACTTCATTTTTTTAATATACAAGGGAGGGACTATCAGAAGAGTTCAAGAGTTCAGTATCCTGGAGTTCAAGGTTGGGAACACAGCTTCCTTCTGTTAAATCAATGGAGAAAACTGATGCCAAAGGAAATGCAAGACCCAGTCTCCACATGAAACTTTTAATAGTGTTGCTTTCCACAGAGAAGGTAAGAGAACTGGTCAAAGGCAAGCACATTCCTTTAAAGCTATCAAAACTGTTCTCTCCAGAGTATTCTTTATATAATAATTTTTAAAATACAGGGTGAAAAAAAGTTTATAACCAAAGTGGTGAATAGTTCCAGTGCCAGTGAACAAAATTTATTTCAAATAAAGAAAGTACATGGTCTGTCATTGTCTGGCCTCCCAGCCTCCACCTCTTCTACATTTACTTAGGTCACATCCTGCTTTCAGAGGCAATCTAGTCTTCCTTCCACATCTTTGTAACCTTCAGCATCACCATCCCTGAGGTCTTGGCCCCTTCTTTGCTTGCTAGTTTCCAGAATTATCTATACCATTCATTGGTTTCTGGTTAGCAGGTTCCTTGTAGAATAAGGATCTCAGTGTGAACCCTGGTGATGACCACTGCTATAAAGCTGACCTCAGTGCTTTACCTCTAAGGTTGGGACTGTGGGAGTCTGATTATAATATGGAAGAAGCAAGAATCCTAAAGTAACTATACCTTCTAGGCTACCAGATTATCTTAGTTTTGTTGTTGTTGTTGTTTGCATGATGTTAGAAAATAAGCTTTGTCTGACAAAGCTAATCCTTTTGTCTAAGAAGAGGATAAATGAGGGGTTCAGACCCTCATCTTTCATAATTTTCACCTTTCATTCAACCAATTATACATAATTGAAATTGAATTTCCAAAAATCTAGTGTGCCTAGCATAACTATTCTTAGGCATGAACTGTTTTGTCACAGCAAGAGTGCTGTACAAAGACTCATGGTCTAAGGCTAGAAAGGACCTGGGAAGTTCATTATTCCAACTTTTTGCAATAATAGAAAAGGAAAATAGAGACCCAGAAAGCATTTATAATCTACCAAGTACCAAATAAGTGTGGCCATGGAGCCAAGCCTCAAAGCCAGGTATCCTGACTCTACTTCCTTCTCTTTTTATGCCTTTCTGTGTCTTCTCAACTAATGATTCCTTGAACAGATGTATTCTTATTTTTCTCCTGTAAGAGGAGATTTTCTTAGTCAACTAGATCTTGAATCTTTTGAACAATCCCCAGTCTCTTTCCTACACCAGAGGTCTTGACAAAGGTCATAAAGGAATCTTGAGGGTGGTGACAAAAAAGAACAGTTTCCAGTCTGACAGTACCATGCAGCCCTGCACGCTCCTCTGCCGTGACAATAGATTACATATGACCATACAAAGAGCTCAATGCACACATTAGGTCAATAAATGCTAATTTTCCCTTTTTCTGTCAGTACCAATCAGATGGAAAATTCAACATGACACCCAACTTCTGGAACTAAAAGTAATGATGTTGTAGAAATCCAAGTAAGTTTTCTGTTTTCAAATGTGTATATAAATAGAAACATGAGAACACTGAAAATTCTATCTGGGAGACTTGTCTGTTCTATTAGGGTACCTATCTTTTGCTTATTACATTATAAATTGAGAATGAGTAAATGTCCTGCCATAGACACAGTATATGTATATGCTGAGTATAGATTTTCCAGTGCTTGAGTTTCCATTAGAGTTTACATTTTCAACTTAATGCTTGAGGGAGCAGTCTGAATAACACAGTAGATTTTTTATGAATTCACTTTCTAAGCTGAGTTTAAAAGATGGGAAATTAGATTTAGAGACTAAATAAGAAGAAAATCTGAATTGTTTGATGCTAGATTATTTAATGCATTAAATTGACAATTTCTCAATATTGTACCCATTTTCTTTATCATTAAAATATTGGGCTGGGAAGATTGCTTGGCAGAAAAAAGTGCCTGCTTGCAAAGCCTGTCAGCCTGAGTTCAATTCCCAAGACACAGATGCAAACTGGATCCAAAAAGTGGTGCAAATGTCTGATGTTTGTTTTCAGCAGTAAGAGGCCCTGATGCAATGCACGCATGCATATACACACAAATAAGTAAATAAATAGTGTTATTTCTCACTTACCTAACATTAGATGCCAAAACTAAATTGTAAACATTTTAGAACCAAAAGAAAATGTAAATTCTAACAGAGAAGTAGAAAATAATAGTGACTTGGACAATCTGCTTTGTGCTAGGTTCTTGTTTAGATAATTTTGGATGTATCATTTCTGAGCCTTGAGAGTTTGAGGCCAGCCTGGGTTCCATGAAAAACAAACAAACAAAGAATTATTGGCTCCACAAGAGCTTATGAATGGTAAAGTGGAGTGGTGGATCAAAGAGCCCCATGAGGCCTTCCTTACAAGACACAATGCAAATGTGTTTAGAGTTAGAGTCAGAACATGTAGTTAGGGGTCAGGACTTTACTCATAAGTTTTGAATTTCAGTAAAAGACATTATTTTCAAGGTTTTTAATTTCTTCATCTGTGAAATGAGAATGGTAGAATCCACTTTCAAAGGAGCTGTGAGGATTCAATGAACCCACGTGACCTGTGGATATGATTTCTAAGATGCCAAAAGTAATCAGAGGAAATGTGTTGGAGCAGTGAGAACACATTTCGTGTTGATTGCAGTGAGCCACAACCTCCCATCCATCTCAGGGAGGCCTTGAGGACCTAAGGCCATTAGCTGTAAGAAAACACAAGCGGCAGCAAGAGAATATGGGCTATGTGCATTAAAATTCTTAGAAATTTAGCTCTTCTTTAGTTCTTCAGAAGCCCAAGAATAGCTTCAGACTTTAGTCTAGTGCATGAGTACCACTGAGGACTAATTGATCAGTTTTTAATAGACTATACCTTGTTCAATGTTTTTCTTTTGTTTTTTTCAAGGCAGGGTCTCTCTCTAGCTCAGGCTGATCTGGAATTCACTCTGTAGTCTCATGCTTACCTTGAGCTCATGAAAGCCTCCTACTTCTGCCTCCCAAGTGCTGGGATTAAAGGTGTATGCCACCATGTCCAATTTACCTTATTCAATTTTTGAAGCCCCATAGAAATTATGTATCATAAAACTTGAGCTTTGCAGATGAAGAAAGGAAGAACATGACCCACCCACATCTGACTTTGCTTTTGTTCCTTTTTCACTGTGTGAATTGTTCTCCATATCAACCCACACTCATATGAATAGCATGATAGCAAAGGTGCTGATACCATGCAGCTTTTTAAACTCACCAGTAGAGACTTAGATATCTTTAACTTACTGTATAAACTCGAGAAAGTTACTTCATATCTGTGTCTCAGTATCTTCTTTTCTAATATAGTAATTAGTTCAATTTTCTTCTCTCTCTCCCTCTATCTCTCTCAAATGGGATCTCATATAGCCCAGGCTGCCCTCAAACTCTCAATGTAGCCAAGGATGACCTTGAACTTCTGATCCTCCAGCCTTCACCTCCCAAGTGCTGGAATTATTGGCATGTGCTACATTGCCCAGTTTTCAAGTTTTTATACCACTATGAAGACAGTTTATGAGCAGCTTGGGGTATAGATCTAATCATTTCTTATCATTTCTCAGTTACTGTATAATCACCAATCCACTTCATAACATCTAATCAAATACTGTGGCTTCCCACCTTTGGTCAACCCAAACAAAAAGAAGTGTGCCAGGAGACAGGGTGGGTGTAACTTGGGAAAACTCTGATAGTCATCAGTCTGCTCATTCTCTTGATATCCAAGTTTGTAGCAGTCAGAGTCTGGTGGGATGAGTCTGGACGTGGAAGGAAGAAAGAAGATGCAGTACTGATTCTGAGCACTGGAACCTGAATCCTAGTTATTCCATCCACACAGAGGCATATGAATAACAAATCTTTTAACTTTGTGGTGCTCAAAATTGTCAGCTTTAATAAAAAACATATTCCATTATAGACTGTTAATGGCTATACAAACTTACAGTAAACTGCAGACACGATGGGAGATTCCCTTTTTGTCAACAAGCCACAGCCTATCATGTGAGTGGTGTTTTACTTCTCATACTCAGCATCTAAGAATTTAGTATCAGAAATAATGAGCAAACATACTACTAATTCTCCCTCACCTCATGGACTTGAGCTTGGGCATTTGCTCCCCTCTAACAAGGAAAAGATGTCTCTTGCCTTGGAATATGAGATCCTTTCTAAACAAATTATTAAAGTCTTTTCAATAGTCTGTCTATGCTTTGCTTGGGTTCATTTTTCATTTTACATTTGGAATTATTTTAAATCCTCACGCGCCAGCTCCCTGCTTTATGCACCATCCTAATAATTTACCCTTTGAGTCCCTGTTTCCTTGAAAAAGGTCAAAGCACTAAGTAAATATTACTTATCAAACTAGTTTGATGAGTTTCTAAATTTAGATAGTTTTCTTTTGTTGCCCAGTCACCTTTTTTTTTTTTTTTTTTTTTTCAGGGTTGTGACCCAATGGTGAACTCTGGGCAGAAGCTTACCATGACAGCTTTCAGTGGGCCTCACAAGGACCTTTCGATGTATTTTTTTAATGGAGAGAGAGAGAGAAATGGCATACCAAGGACTCTAGCTATTACAATCAAACTCATGTATGACCTTGGGCCCTTGGGTCACCTTGTGTGTCTGGCTTACCTGGGATGTGGAGAGTCAAAAGCCATCTCTCCATCCCTCATAAGGTCTTTTTGACGGTCTCAATGCCACCTCAGAGATGGCAGCATTTTCCCCACTGTTGCCTCTTTCTTCAGAATCGCCATCTTCCTCTGCTGGAGCTTTAGTGCATAAGGACTCTAGTAGAAAGCTCATGCTACTTCATCTGGCAGATACGCTGGTGTCTTGTTAACTAGAATGTCCTCATGTCCAACCTGACAAACTCTGCAGCTAATGTCGGCCTCCCACTCTCTCTGAGTCTCTATCAAACTCACCCTTTCTACCCTACCACTTACTGGATGAAACAGAGGCATGAGTTAGGCATGGCTACCGTAAAATAGACTCCTCCTTTCTCCATCCAATCTCACAAGCTTCCTTCTGGTAATGCCCCAAGGAGAAGCTGGCTGGCTTAAAACAGAAAGGAGGTAGCAGGAATTCATTGCAGTAGCTTCTGTTCCAAAGGGACGCTGGTGGTGACTAACTAGCTGTGTCCTAACTCTACACACATGGCAAATTCTTCTACTGGAAACTCTTGCATCCATTTGGCTGAGACTAAGTAGTCACAAGGTAAAGGCTTGGTCTGACTTCAATAGTCACTTCCAGAGGAAACTGAAGTTAAGTGGACCCCATAGCATTAATCAATGTGCTTATGTTTGCTGTGCTAAAAATAAAGATGATAGAGGCAGATGAGATGGCTCAGTGGATAAAGTGCTTATCACACAAGCATGAAGACCTGAGTTTAGATCCATGTCCAGAACCCATGTAACGCTGGGTGTGGTGACCCATGCCTGTCCTCCCAGCAGTGGGAAGGTGGAGACAGAGGGGATCAGTGGATAGCTATTCTAGCCAAATCGCTGACTTCTAGATTTATCAAGAGACCTATCTCACAGAATAAGGTGGAGAGCAACTGAGGAAGGCCCTCCAACATTCACCTCTGGCTGCCTCAAGCATACACACACCCATATGAAGGTGCATACACACAAATAAATGAATGATCATTCCTCAAGTAAAATCTGCTTTCACTAACCTTGTCTCTTTTCTCTTTCTCAAAATATTTCATTAATGAAAATCACTTCCTGATTCAAAAAGTATTCTTCTTGCCCATAGCTTACTTGTATTATTTATTTTTATTTGTTAAGGAAAATGTACTATGCCCTCAAGAGAGCACCGTAAACATAGCAACACTACATCATCCAATGGGATTCACCTGAGATCAGAATCAGCAAGGTAAATCAGATCCTGACACCTTTCTACCTCTTCTCTGCCATGGCTTTATTTGCCTTCAACTTAGTGACTTCCTGAGACAATGGAAGTAAACAGAATTCCTAGGTTCTCTATACTAAGAATGTAGTTGTCAAAGGTCACACCTGAATGGAGGATGGCCTCTTGGCAACACAGATCACTACACAAACTGTCCTGGTAGAGCATAATGCAATCAATGCCTCTGACTGCAAGACCACCAGACCCTTTTTTCCTAGCCACTAACACTGATAGTAAAGAAATTATGGAAAACAAGGAGATTGTAAGGCAAGATTGGAGGTTCAAATTTCTGTTGTCATTAGGTAAATTAGGACAGGCTGTGTAGTAACTCTGTGTTACTTCTTCATCTATAAACATGATTACTACCACCAGTCAGTGCCTTTCAAAACTGCTTAGAGGATAGAGAATATACACAGAGAGAAATAGGCATATGCACACACACACACATGCATATATACACACACACACAAACATACATGTGTGCATATATAGTGCTCAGCAAATGTTGGATGACATCCCCAGGCCTCAATTTTCTTATTTCTAAAATAGGAAGCTCCAAAAGTGGACACAAATTCCTTCCCACTTGAGTTCAGTGACATTAAACGTCCTCTAAATTTCAAACAAGTATCCCGAGGACCTCCATCTTCACTGCGTGTTACAGGGGAACCGCTTTCATTAGTCGATCTGCACAATAATAGCAATCTTATTCAGTGCTTTCTTTGTAAGATTATTTTTGCAAGTAGGTTTTTCTTATAAGGTATAAAGCTATCCTATCAAGAAATGATTCCAGTTCCATAAGGAAAAAGACTTTCTATTTTCCTGAAAAAGAATCAAGATACTCAATAGAAGGAACTATCCCTTCTTTAGCCATGACATGGCCAGTGAATGCCGAGAGTTCATAGCAGCAGCCTCAACAGTGAGATTCACAGCAGACTCACTTAATCCAGTGCCAACAGCTCAGCAGCTAATTAGAGTATGGATCCGGGAATGGGGAACAGGGGTAAACCAGCTTTTAGCATGAACTCCTAGGGAATGTCTTTAAGGTATTCTTTTGTCTTCACTCTTCAGCTGCATAAGGTAGTAGAAAATACTCTATTTTTCAAGCATTGCAAATTGGGAAGTATTTTCATACTATCTTACGCAGCCCTGTTGAGAACCCATGAGCTAAGAGTTCTTAACCCCTTTCCTACAGTGAGAAACCTTTCCTTCAAAGCAACTAAGTGACTCACCATACCCTCTACTTGGTCAGTGATTTGTTATAGCCAAGGACTCTGGATTTGTTCTCTCGCCAAAGAAAGACGAAGACTGGTTGATGTGATAGTTCTTGACAAAAAGTTTAAAGGTGAGAATTTAACAGATCTGACTTTTCTTTTTCATTTGTTCCTCATACATTAAATATGTTATTTAGCCAATTATCTCAACTGCCTCTCAACAGCAGAAAGTTAACCTTTACACAGAATCTATTTTAATATTTCAGCATCTCAGACCTAGAACTAAAAGGTGCTATTATAAATTATTTCACTGACTACATCATCATTTTCTGTTCCAAAGATGGAAATTAACTTATTACCCATCATTAACATTTTAGTATTTATTATTTGTAAGGCACTGTGCTGGGTGACTTCGTGGGGATTATCTTCCTTTGCCCTTAAAATGGCCTTATGGAATGGGGGCTGGTTTGTCATCTCCATCTTCTAGATTAAGCATACGAGGCCTTAAAAAGCTAAAACACAACATCCAACTCCAACTAAGCCAGATACCCAGAAACACAGAGGCTCCCAAAACCTTATCACTGAAGTAGAACTAAAATGACCCCTATGTGGCTCAGGGAAATTCGCGGAAGAGGGGGCAGAAAGAATGTTAGAGCCACAAGTTGGGGCATTTTGCACAGAAACTTGGCCTACCCCCCCCCAGAACTCTTGACTATCCCCACAATGCATGACCCACATTCCCAATTGATGAGGGTCCCTTTGGAAGAGGGAGGACAGGGAGGAGGATAAGGGAGCCAACACTATGAATGTAAAATCAGAATAATATAAATAAAAATAAATTATGGGAAAAAACAAACAAACAAACAAAAAAAGCTAAAATACCTGTCCAAACTTTCACTGTTACTAAACAGGTGGGCCAGAATTCAAACCAAGGCATTTTAGTGCCTAATTGCCTGTGTTTGTAAAGTCTATGGTCCTCTCTCAATGCCCCCACAGGACTGAGTTTCAGGAAACATAAGGGTTACCCATGCAATCCTGATGATGTTAAGGTGTATGTGCAATTGTGGACAGGGAGTGTGGACCAAGAATATCACTCACTTGTCATCTGCTCCGAGGATTACAATTCCTGTGTATTTCATAGAGACTAAGAGGCACATTTGATTTGTTTTTGAAAATGTGCATTTTTCATATTCAAAGAGAAGCTCACCACTGAGGAGACAATAAAACTATGTTGTTCTAGAGTTAGTTAAAGACATGGAATGGGAAATAACTTTTAGAAGTTGCACAACAAGTCAGCTGAGAGCAACGACTTACATGGATGAGATTCAAGAATAGAATTGGTCAGCACACACACAAACCAAAACAAAATAAAAAACCAGAAACTTAAGTCACTCATGTAGAGATCAAATGTATAAATTTGGCTTCATTAATATGCATGATTAATTAGTCCAGCAAACTTTTCAAAACTGCACTGAAATCAAGTCTATGTGCAAAAAGGAGGTCATCCAGCAACTCCTCAAAGTAGAGGAGAAATGCTGCTCATCTACAGGGTTTTCGCATTGTTTGCCATGGGACCAAATTGTCCCAGCATTGACAGAAAGACTGCATTATAAGTTGACAGCCTGCCTAGCGTGCCTGATCTCAGTTTCTCCCTCCACTCAGCACTGGGCCAGTTACCAATAGCATTCTGGATTCAATAAGACTTTGAAAGTAGAGAGAAAGGACAAGAGTTTTGACATGACTTTAAGGAAACTATGTAGTTCAGTTGATTTTCTGTTCAGTTAAATACAGGCCTTAGTTTTGGACCATCTTTTTAGATGTGCTCTTTTCAAAACAAAACAAAAAAAAATAGAAGTTAAAAATAAACCTCTAAAACAAATCCCACCATCATTTACACAAATAGCTTATTTCAATTTGGTTATTGTTTTCCTCCACCAAAGGGCACAAAGCAATTACTCAGATAATTATGGGTAGAGGAGGGACTGAAGACTTAACACTATCCACCATCCAGAAGTCTTCCACCTCCAGATTTGTTCTCTGTCTCACACCAAGCAATCTGCTCCTAATTACCAAATGCAAACAATGGCCAAGAGAGACCCAAGGTCAGGCTGGGGATAAATGTTGAAAACACCAACAATTTGAAAAGAGAAATCTGATTTGCATTCATGTAATATTTTTTAAAATTGATCCCAATTAGCTAAGGTGTTTAGCAAGGAATAAACAGAGATACGTCGGCGAGAAAACGAGAAAAGAGTTGTGATGAAAAGCAAGGCTCAATTCCAGGTATCATCTCAAAACCCAAGTGGGGATCACAGCTGCCAGCGTCATCTGGGGCTGGCCACCACCATTGTCTGACCCCAAAGCCTCTGATTTCCTCCTTCCTTTTCTCCCTTCCCTCTCTCCCTGCCTCTCTCTCCTTTTCTTTCTTTCTTCCTTCCTTCTTTCCTTCCTTCCTTCTTTTTTTTGGGAGAGAGACAGAGAGAGAGAGGAAGACAGATAGAGATGGGTGCCAGCAGCCGGAACGAAATCCAGATGTGTGAGCCCCCTTGTGGTCAAGTGCGGAATTGCGCCCTTGCGTCACTTTGCATCTGGCTAAACGTGGGACCTGGAGATTGGAATCGCTGGAGATTGGAACAAGCGTTCTTAGGTTTAGGAGGCAGGCGCCTTAACCTCTAAGCCATTTCTCCAGCCCTTCCTTCCTTCCTTCCTTCCTTCCTTCCTTCCTTCCTTCCTTCCTTCCTTCCTTCCTTCCTTCCTTCCTTCCTTCCTTCCTTCCCTTTTTTAAAAAATACATAGTGCTGAGAGTCAATCCCAGGGTCTCATGTATGGCAAGTACACACTATCCAACTGAGCTATATCCCAGCTCCCAGTCTTAGCGTCACTGCCTATAAGAACCTATCTGCAAGGTGAGATGGTTTAGGGATGAAATAAAGATGACCAGTAAACAAGCCCAGCATGTAGTAGGATTCCATAATCATCTTTTGAGCCTGAGTCATAGGATTTAGGTGGATCATTTACAGAGATGAAATCCAGGCACCTGAATCAGAGTCCCAACATTATACACAGAAAATAGCAACTTCCTGATTAGGTAAAATTCCATGTCTTGGTATATATGGGATCACAAGGCATTTATTGTTTTTCAAAAAGACAAATAAGGAATAAAAAGATGGCCTATGAAGCCTAAAGACCTAGGTTTGGTTCCCCAGAATCCACATAATCCAGATGCACAAGGATACACATACACATAAGATAGCACATGCATCTGGAGTTTGATTGCAGTGGCTGGAGGCCCTGGCACACCAGTTCTCTCTTTCCCTCTCATTCTCTGTCTCTTATGAAATAAAATAAATAAAACTTTAAAAGAGAAATAAAAGACATATTACAATTGTCATAAAGTCCAGATAAATGTCTTTAAAAGTCCAAAGTACAGAAAAATCAAGGAACATATATATGAGTGCCAAAATTATTTGAATGAACTGTCACAGGAAATCTCAACATCTAATATATGCAGCAAGAATTTCAAGAAGGCATTGTGCTCCAAACACCAAGAAAGTATATTTTATGCCAGTAGTAAAATACATTTTGCTGTGTGCTTGAAGAGAAGATGCGTGAAGTAAGTCTCCGTACAACTGATATTGTGTGTGACTGGAGAGTTTTGCCTAAAGTAAGGTTGTGATAAACCTTTCTGTACAAATGATCATCCCTTGTTTTATAAGCACCATGCTGTAACCAACCAAGCTAAGTGGCCAGCTGCTATCCCTTGTTTGATCTTTTGTCTCACATCTCATCTGATTACTCTCAGCCATTCCCAGCCCCAGTTCCTCAAAAATCTTAGAGGTGAACAGGGATGTCAATGTGAGCTAGTCTAGCATAGAGTTCTCGTGACGAGTCAGGCTCCCAGACTCAGACAACCCTAAAGCTGAAACCTGGGATTGACATGAACTAGTACAAACTTGGACAAATAACTTAGCCAAAACAAGTCACTGCCTCTTTGTCTATCAAATGGGAATAACAAGAGTTGAGACCTAACAGTTCATAACTTAGAAGAGATGATGTCTGTGGACCCCTGAGAAGAAGCGTGCATAAATGTTCATGATGGCCATTCACCTTGCCCTCACCAACACAGATACCTAGAAGGATCTACTCACAGTGGAGCCTGGGCTATGGTTATATTTTTGCTCTTCACAAAGCATCCAATCTTTAGAGTCTTTTTGAGTCCCCCCTCATGACATCTAAGTAGGTTTTAAAAAAAAATTTATTGATTGATTTTTTTGAGAGAGAGCAAAAAAGAGGCAGATAGAGACAAAGACAGAATGGGGGCACCAGGGCCTCTAGCCACTGCAAGTGAACTCCAGACAAATGTGCCCCCTTGTGCATCTGGCTAACGTGGGTCCTGGGGAATCAAGCTGGGATCCCTAGGCTTTTCAGGCAAATGCCTAAACTGCTAAGCTATTTCCCCAGCTGATAAGTAGGTTTTTAAAAATGTTTTATTTGTATTTATTTGAGAGAGACGGAGAAAGAGGTAAAGAGGAGAGAGAATTGGCAGGCCAGGATATCCAGCCACTGTAACCGAACTCCAGATGCATGTGCCCTCTTATGCATCTGGCTTACGTGGGTCCTGGGGATTCGAACCTGGGTCCTTTGGCTTTGCAGTCAAGCACCTTAACCACTAAGCAATCTCTCCAGCCCCTAAGTAGATTTTATAAATTGATTTATAAATTGACGAAAAATAAATGTCAACTGATACTTTTCCTATTTTTTTTGAATCTCATCTTCACTTATTTCTATAAATTATATAATTAGGAAACCACAGGTTTCTTCTAGAAGAGTCATCCCATACAGATACCATAGGTACCAGAGAAGCTAAAAGCAAGAAAATTAATTAGCCTCATTTAGGCTCAATCAAGTTATGCTACTACCTTCATTTTATTTTGTATGTGTGTGGTATGCCTACATGCATCTATGTGTGACCATGTGTGGCAGCCAGAGAACAACCTAGGGTGTTATTCTTAAAAAGGCTATCCACCTTTTTCTTTTTACTTTGAGAGAGACAGAGAGAGATAGAGAGAGAGAGAGACAGATAGAGAATGGGTCGCCAGGGCTTCTCAGTCTCTGTGAACGAACTCCAGATGTGCACACTCCCTTGTGCACTTGCGTCACTTTTGCATCTGGCTAAACAGGGCACCTGGAGATTCGAATGGCCATTCTTAGGCTTCGCAAACAGGCGCCTTAACCGCTAAGCCATCTCTCCGCTATCTACCCGATATCCACCTCTTTTGAAGTAGGGTCTCTTGTTGGCCCTGAACTCCCCAATCAGGCTAAACTGGCTAACCAGCATGCATCAGGGATCCTTTTGTCCCTGCCTCCCTTGCAGTGGGATAGCAGGCCTGTGTCTCTGTGGTGGTTTGATTCAGGTGTCCCCCATAAACTTAACTGTTCTGAATGCTAGGTTCCCTGCTGATGGAGATTTGGGAATTAATGCCTCCTGGAGGCAGTGTATTGTTGGGGGCAGACTTATCATAGCCAGTGTCCCCCTTGCCAGTGTTTGGCACACTCTCCTGTTGCTGTTGTCCATCTGATATTGTCCAGGAGGTGATGTCCACCCTCCGCTCATGCAATCATTTTCCCCTGACACCATGGAGCATTTCTTGAGTCTGTAAGGCACAATAAACCTTTTCTTTTCCTACAAGCTGCTCTTGGTTGGGTGATTTCTGCCAGTCTCCATGCCCAGCATTTCATCTGAGTATTGGGATCAAGCACAGATCATTATATTTGTATGGCAAGCATTTTACCCATTGAGTTAGCTTCTCAGCCCTATTATCATCTCAGTAAGGTAAAACTTAATCACAGCTGTTACTGTTACTGGTGATGAATGTGTATTACATCTGAATTTCACAAAAGTCTATTTCTGTGAAGAAGTAAGGCTTTACTAAGACTTTGGGATACTATTGGCACTCAATGGAAGAGGATATGACAAAATATGATCAGGAACTTCCCTAAAACATGAAAGAAGCACAGAAAAAAATTTAAAGGCATTAAGTATTTTAAAGGAGTTGAAATAATATAAGATCCTGGTTAATAATATAATATAATTAATAATATAATAATAATATGAGGTCCTGGTTGGTTAATTTAATTGGTGGTGGAGAATATGTTACCTTGGCCTATTGGCTTTTTGGACCATTTGCTTCTTTCTTCTAAATGCAAAAATCTCCTTTGATTAGGTTCCAAATCAGGAACTGCCATTGAAGACCAGGATAGAACCAAGAAGAGAGGGTGTAGGGATGGCTGAGGGCTCAAAGAAGCACAAGGGGACCTTTAAGGTGTTGTCCTCTTAGGGACTCAGTATGTGGTAGGAAAGTGACAAAGAGGTCAGGATGCTACTTGTTCTTTCATGCATACCACAGACTTTCCTTAATAATCTCTTTGTAAACAGTATTCTGGGAACAAAGGAGGCAATTCAAGGTAAGCATGAGATATAAGAAAATGAATGGCGCCCATACTACACACATACACAACGCTTTTCACCATGTGGCAAGTGAGACATGAGTCATGTCTACAAAGATTCCAGAGGACAGGAGGTCAAAAGAGAAGTTGGAGCTCTGAGGGAAGTGATGTTAAGGAAGATCATATTTTGGTGTAAGGAAGGAAGCGAGAGTTCACCATCAGCCACTGAGGTAAGAGTGCAGGATGAGAGAAAGTACTGTGAGCAGACTTGTAAGGGCCAGAGACATGAGGAAACTGAAAGATTAATATTGCTGAAGAATGGAGAGGGGAACCAAATGAGAAGGGGGAATTTCAGGCTCTATCTGTAAGCCAAATCACAAATAATCAAGTATGCCCTTCCAAATGTCTGTATTTAGGACAGACTTTATCTCTAAGAAGAGTCAGCATTTGGCCAGAATTCTTGTACTCTGATATCTCTTAGGAACATGAGAATGTGGATGGATGGGAGGGGGAAAATGGCCAACAATTGTAGCATCAGTACCATTTTTGTAAAACCAAAAGAGAATGCATGGCATTTTTCTTTGAGTTGATTTCAGTCTTACATTTTACAGTCTTCAGGGAAGATTGTCCCTCTAATTTTCTAAAGTTGTAAAGTAACTGTTTAAGAAAGACAGATAAAAAAAAAAAAGTATCCTCCTTTTCTCCCCACCCCCATGATTCTAACCCTTAAGGCGGCACAAGGCAATCTTCCTTCAAGACTCCACACCCATGCGATTGCCTGGATTGGCACTGCAGCCAGGGCTATTGTGTTAGTCTTGTTTTCAAATTGCAGGATGCAGAGCAGCATAATAGCCTGAGAAGAACTTCACGAGGAAGGGTTAGGTTTCAGGTTTGACTCTGAAGTAGCCGGAATGAAAGCAGTTTACAGTCCCAAGCACAGGCTCCAATTACTGGGAATGAGCAAAGCTTATTGAGAGAGAGGAAGGAAGTATGTGTCCCATTGGAACGCAGCTCTAAAGGCACTGGATAGCTCAGCTCTCTTCCTCTTCTTCCATGTCCTTCTGCCCATAATTCTCCTCTGTGATCATAAGTCATGATCTCATCACCTGATAAAAGGAACAAAATAGGAATATAAAATTCTCATGCAATTTAGCTGGGGACTTTTTCTTTTTTTTATACTTGTCTATACTTGTGAAATCTTTCCCAGTGGGATGAAAGAGATCTGGAAAGAATTCTCTCTTTTTCTGTAAAGTCGGTAACTCTCTAAGCATAACTATAGGGGTATAGACATTGGTCTCAGTGTCTTCATTTAAGTATCTGAAAAGCCACATTGCACTCTTGCCACCAATTTATGGATGGAAAAACTGAAGTAGAGAAAAGCAAAATTCTTGCCCCAAGGCTCAGAACTATTGAGTAAATGGAAGAGCCAAGGTTTAAATCTTGACAGTCTTTCATTAGAGCCCTGCGGTTTCATCACCATATTATAAAGCTTCCCAGAACAGATATATCAATGAAATCATTTACATATAAAACAGACCAAATTTCACCAAAACGCCTTGAATGTGGACTATTCAAATGGTTAAACATAGATTACTGTGTCCTCGAGGGTTCTTATTGAAACTTACCATACTATGTAGGAAATGTACAAGACAAGATGTAAGGAAGTAAGAACATGTGTCCATGTATGTGGTTGGTTACTGCTCCTACATACCAGTGCTCTAACCCTGAACATGGGAACTACTGGACCATTGTCCACTATGGCCTTGAACAACAGGAAGGTCCTTCTAGCTATAATTGTTCCCTCCTCATCTCACCCTTGCATATTGCAGCTTGCCCTGCCAATGTGCATACTTCAGTCAGGACACTGCATATTCTTCTAGTCTCATGACTGTCAGCTGCAGTGTCATGGTTACAGGACTGCATGAAACTTAGTGAGGGATGATTCTAATGGAAATGCTACTATACAGCACTGTTCCCAGAGCTGTCAGTGTGTCACATTGCCCTGCAAAGCTGAGAATGCCAAAATAAAAGGAACTCATGTCATTTCCATTTGTAAGAAGACTGAATTAATGTTGCTAGGGAAACAAAGTCTAAGTTTCCTATTAAACTTACTTTCAGCTTAAGTATTACACCGCCTCTCCAAGCCTGAGTGAAACATAATAAAGGAAGGGAACTATAGATCTTTTACTGAAGGATCTTAGAGCACATATTTCCCGGAAAAAATACTCCAAAAAGAATAGATTTGGGCAAATCTATTATAAAAGTGATTCAGCTCCAATAAGATTGTAGCGTTGAGTATTCACACACAGTGATTCACTGTGTGCATTTCTTTCTGTAACTTTCTTGATTTCAGTGGTCATAGTTAAACCTGGAAGTGTCAGAAGTGTGTGTAAGTTATATCTGCAAACAACAGAACAAAGATGGAAGATTGGAACAGATACTGACAGGGAGGGAATCAGAGTGGCAGTTGGACAGGAAGAAAGTGAGTGTAGAATCAGCTTGGTAGCGGTAAGGGATGAAGCCCATGCCCTTGAAGAGTAGCTGATCAGTTGACCTCGACATTATAAAGCAGATAGATGAAATGGGTTACTAGTTGAGTCAAACTAAACCGGGTATCAAGGCTGATCTGGAGAAAAGACATGGGTCCAACTCAGAGGAGGATGAGGCTGTGCATGTGTAGGCTCTTCCTCCTGAGCTATCATCCTGAGCTAGAGCCATGTTGATTGCATCACATGACTGAATGTTAGTGCCTACACACTTTCAGTGGTTTGGGAAATCGTCGTCATAATTCATCATTCATCTCAAAGGATCTGGGAGTGGTCCACATTTTCCAAATTGCAGCTAAAATATAATTTCCCAGGAACATCTGCTCCAACCCTGCAGGCTATATTCAGTCCACATTGTATACTCTCAAAGCCTTGCCATCAGTTTTTTTTTTCTTTCCATATTGTTCACCATTAGCTATGCAGTTCTGTCATTCTTTGCTTTTTTCCTGTGTTAGACTGAATGATCCTTGAGTGGAAAAAGGATGTTTGCTTTTTCTTATAACTATGTTCTCAATTCCTACACAGAGCCTGGCACATAGTAGTTGCTCAGCTAATATTTGTTTGATGACTAAATGAATTTAGCCTAAACATATACCCTAACCCCACAAGGAACAAATATAGTTAAGTTAGCCCTTTCATGGAAAGCCCACAGAATCACAAGTCAGCCTCTGGCTGTAGTCTTCTTGGGCAGGTCCACATTTCCAAATGGCATTGCTCAGAGGGTACACCAGATAACACATGGGTCTCTGAGGATTTCCTATCAGCCTTATCTTCCACATGCAATGCCAGTGTTGAGCCTTTCTCTATAACCAGGGGAGCCTTTCAAAACGAACTATGAATAACTTCTTAGGGTTTTTTGGTACATTGACTTCAGCCAAGGATCACTTGTATTTCCCAAGACCGGAAAGATTTAGACCTCGTGAGAAAACAGCCTGTTGGATGAGACACAGAAATCTCAATAGTACTTGGCAATTTCCTAGCAGTTATAACTTCTGACCTTGCCAACTTGGGGAATTTGGATGCTGTGTCCTTATGTTCTTCTGCTGTCAGGAAGTAGCCAGAGGCACACAGAATAGAGGTGCCCTTGAGTTTTCTTTCACTAACTATACATTTTAGAATTAAATCCAGCTCTAATAAGAAGCAGCAGACCATACCTTTGAGAATATTTAAATAAGTATGTTGAGTCTCATTACTGTTATTCAAAAACTGATTAATTCATTTATTACCTAGAAAAACAAAAACAAACCAAAAAAGGACACTAAGGAAGGAATGGCTCTGAGGAAGCCAGTGACACTTTCCAAAGTACAGGATTTCCTGAGACTGATGTAGAAATAATGCTGTGAGTCAGAGGGAACACCTCTAAATACCAGTTACCATCTCAGTGGCTCTTGATAAATTAATAGTTATTATTTATATGTTTCAAGAATAGCAATGACATTTAAGTACTGACTTTCAGTTATGTATACACACAATAATATGTAAAGTGTTGTTTTTCAATCTTTATATTTTGAGTTCAATTTTTAAATTTTCAGAAATATTAGAATCAATTCACATTAGTAGCAGTTTAGATAAAGCATTTTTGGCCCACGAACTCTATGACCTTGGAAGAGTCATTCCAATCTTCTGTATCTTTGTTCCCTTGCTTTAGAAATGAGGGCAAAAGCACCTGCTTTCCAGCACCATTTCAAGATAAAACTATGCAGAGACTCCAGCCTGTGTCTCTCACAGAGTGTTCAGTCATTTCTTCACCTAGCATCTTCTGATTTGTCCTATTTTTCTCTATCTCCATTATAATCATGAGCCAATTGTGTGCTGCTGTTTTTCATATATTTTGCTTCATCCATTAGTGTCATTCTTTTGGCATTAATGTATCTGTGACAGTAATGACTTGAATCATAGTGATTGTGGTTTTGCAATGTCCTAGAATAAGAAAGAGAGAGAGAACGCACAAGCAAATCGAGTGACAGATAAACCATATTTGATTATATGTATTTGTCAGAGGTTCTGGTCTGATAGAGACAGACAGGGGTGGTGATCAGTGACAAATGCCATTGGAATGGCGCCTAGATGTCTGCTTTCTCTTGTGCCTCTCTACTTGTTCACACCCATTTCTCTTTATACCTCTTCAAATTCAGCCTTCATCCTTTACTCCTTGTCCTCCTCCATGACCACCTCCCCTGGTCTTTTTGCCCTGTTTCTCATGCACTTTCTGGTTTTGTCCAGATCTAGCATTTCCTCCACTGTCTCCTCTAAGTTGAACCCAATTTGGTTCCAGTTTCTGCCCTTGCAACCTGTCTATAAAAGGTTTCTAAACCCAAGACTGACGCACTGTAGTTTAAAGTATCTGTACTTCCCAGGTCCTGTTCTGTCTCATCATAGCTCATTACTCTCCTTGAGCTAGGAGAATCAGGAAAACAACCTATTGGTGATGCTTATATATCACAGAACTGATTACCCTCTCCACTGTGGGCCTGACCAAATGTGAGCCTTAATTTAGACACTGTACAGGCTACACAACTATAAAACCTGGGCTTTAGCCATTAAGGGGCTTCCATATAATTAGCAGGTAACACAGATTTATTAATGACACAAATAAAAACTAGCCACAAACGTTTTAATATAATATTACTATAGAATAATTATGTTTAAGTAAAAGTGCTGGATTGTTTCAACCAAAAATGGATTGTTTTATGGTCCCCTACTTTCTACTGAAGTTCTACTGAACTGAACAAAATATTATTTGCTAAAGCACAATGTATAAAGAAAACAGAATCTGGAAAGAATGCCAAATGAGGGAAGAAGAGGGAGGTCAAAAGAAGGTAATGAGAGGAGATTATGACCAAATACATTATATACATGAATAAAAATTGTCAATAAAGATAACCAGTGATCCCCCCCCCATGACAGAGAATGAATGCTACATAGACCTATAAGAAGACTGCCACAATCTTAGTGACAATTTATAAGTTAATGGTTATTATTTATGGTTTAAGAATAGCAATGACATTAACATATGAATTTCAATTACATATACCATACACATAATATGCTAACATAATATTTTTCAATCTTTATAATTTTTAGAGTTCATTCTTTAAATTTTCAAAAATATTAGAATCAACTCACATTGTTAGTTTGGATGATAGCATTTTTTAATGATACAAACATGGTAGGGCTACTGATCAATCAAAGAAAGCAATACTATTTGAACAACTGAGGGATGGCTTAGTGGTTAAGGGGCTTTCCTACAAAGCCAAAGGACCCAGGTTTGATTCTCCAGGACCCACATAAGCCAGATGCACAAGATGTCGCATGTATCTGGAGTTTGTTTGCAGTGGCAGGAGGCCCTGGAATGCCCCATTCTCTCTCTCTCTCTCTCTCTCTCTCTCTGTCTCTCACTTTCTCTCTCTCTGTTTCCTTCTCTCTCTCAAACAAATAAATAGAAATAAAAATAATCTTTAAAAAGTTAAGAACGGATCAACATGTTAAGGATCTCTAGGAAAATAGCATTTATAGAGTACTTGGCACCTTTTTCAAAGGGGACTGCAGGAATGCTTTCCCAGAATCTCAATGAACTTGCTTTGGTTTGAATGTGGTTTGTGTTCCCCACAGAGTCATGTACTGGAAGTGTGGTCCCCAGTGTGGTCACATAACTAGTGAGGGGACTTTTAAGATGTGAAGACTTTGGGGAGGTCCTTGAGGGCACTTCCCTTAGAAGGAAATGAGATTCTATAGGTTATTCTCATGGGGTGACAGCAGTAAAGAGCTCTCACTACCTCTGCCTTCCTGTCTTTCCATTAGTCTCTCTCTCATGTTAGCTCCTCCCATGATAGCATCTATGGGTCCTACACCAGAGCTTGAACAAATGAGGCTGCCCAAATTTGGACTTTTAGCTTTGAAATTGGAGCTAAATATGGTCTTTGGGGAGACAGAGCTCAATTGGGCCTCCAGGATTGGATGGCTCAGGCTCAGGACTGTGTCCTAACTAAAAGTCATAATGGTGAAAAAGTCAAACCAGCCTCCAAGTCTGTTCCCCTAGTTTAACATTTTCATGCTAGATACTATATCATTCTACATCCTCTACTCATTTTTTTAATTGTAGGAAAGAGCAGAGAGACATTCTACTTTTTTCTAAGTACTAGCCATGGACCTTTTGCCCATTACAATAAGTGAAGGTAAGTTATTATCTTTCCTTTTTGTGAAATAGTATTACATAATTAATTTACCTTAATGCACAGACCCAACATCATGGAAGGAAACTTTTAAATTAGAAGGGTCTTCAGGTTACTCATGTTTACTTACTATCAATAGAGGCATCTGTGACTTCTCTTAGCCAAATAATGATGTCAGAGATTAATGATATTCACATTTTTGTTTGTTTAAGGCTTCAAATCAGGCACCAAGTCAAACCTTACAAAGGACAATGCAGGAAACAGGCAAAGAAGAATTACCCTGATCACAAGTGAGGGTGGGTGTGGTTAGCCTTTCCCTCATTCTTCTGAGGAGCCCCAAGAGTACTTCCGAAGCAGCCAAGGGGCTCCATGGAGCCCAGGGTGAAAACCTGTGCTCATTATGAAGTCATGTAAGTATACAACTGGGAGAATGTTCAAGATATTTCAAAGAGGTAAAAATACATGAAATGCAAAAGCTTTGGGAAATGTTATTCAAAGATTGAGTTTGGGGTTAGATAGATGGCTCAGCAGTTAAAGGCACTTGCTTACAAAGCCTGATGGCCTGGGTTCAATTCCCCAGTACCTACATAAAGCCAGATGCCTAAAGTAGCACATGTATTTGAAGTTGGTTTACAGTGGCAGGAAGCCCTTGAGGGCCCTTTCTCTCTGTCTTTCTCTCTTTCTATCTCTATCTCTTTTTCTCTCTCAAATAAATATTTAAAACAAAAGAATTGAGCTTGACTCAATATTACTGGAATCAATGAACATGAAGTTGTTAGCATCTCTTAGCCTTCTATGATCCTGAGAGTTTGTTTTCTGTTGTCAAGAGGACTCCAAAATTAGAAAAAAAGAGGTAGAACAGGAAGACTGTCATCTCAAGGTGTTGCATGAAGCTTTTCTCCTCCTACCTACACAAATGAAAGCCCAGGGAAACATCAGGATACTTATCATCTTAATATTGAACATGTAGATAAAGAGGGTCTCTTACCACTCACACTATTCTCAACCCCTGGCTGTATCAGTAGGCATGACAAATAAAGTTCATACTCATTATCAACAGTTATGGACTAATCAGCTAACATATCAAATTTGTTACAAAGGAAACAACTTAACCTCAGCAGAAGGGAGTTATGTATTTGACTATGTTTTCCATACTTTACCACTCTTCTGTTAGCCCCACTGTGGATCTGTTGAATGTTAATAGAAAATAGCATTAGCCATACAGAGACAGTAAGTACTACAGGGGAAGAAAGGTTAGATGTATCAAACCAGATATAGCACTTACCTTTGTGTTGCTGAGATAAAGCACCCAACCAAAAGCAGTGGATGGGAGGAAAGGATTTATGTTGACTTACAGTCTCAAGTGGAAGCTTCATGATGGCAAGGAAAGCATGGCATGAGCAGAGGCTGGGCATCACCTCTGCCATAACAGGTGGAAAGCAGCATCAGGAGAATGAGCTGAACTCTGGCAAGGAGGAGCTGTTTATAACACACTTAAGCCCCTCCCCCCCAACAACACACCTCCCCCAGCAAGGCTCCATCTTCCAAATTACCATCAACTGGGGACCAAGAATTTAAAACACATGAGTTTATTGGGTTGGTAACTGATTCAAGCCACCACACCAGATAAAAATATCCAGCTATAGGTCCGAGAAGAGACAATAGAAAATGAAATGGGCAGTCAAGAAAAGAAATAATAGCTAACTGGGCAGTGCACATGGCTCAGTTTATAGAGTGATTTCTAATCATACATAAAACCCTGTATCCAAGCTGTCACATTGAATAAAAACTAGGCATGGTGGCACATACCTTTAATCTCAACACTCAGGAGGGTGATCTGGAGTTCAAGGTAACCTTTGACTTCATAGTAAGTTCACGACCAGCCTGTACCACAGGATACCTTGTGGAAAGAAAACAAAATAATAATTGAACTACAGCTCATGTTCTATGGACCATAAAAATCACTGATTCTTCAGTAATACAGTCTTGTGTTGTTACCTGGCCAACCAAAACGGTCTTATTGGCTTTCTCGCATAAGTTTGCCTAATAAAAAATAATGATTTTATTTTTAATTAGAAGTACATTTTAGGTTGAGAAACAGTTCAGCACTTAAAGGCACTGACCAGAATTCCATCCTCCCCTGTACCCATGTATATTAGGGTTCTCTAGAGGAACAGAATGGATAGAATGAATTGTATTAAAAGGGAATTTATTGGATTAGCTTACACAGTCCAGCAATAGCAGGTTGCAGGTCCGAGAGTCAAGAAACCCGGTAGCTGCTCAGTCCATGAGGCTGGAGGCCTCAGCAGTCCCAATCCAGCACTGAAGGCCTGGAGGCTTCCTGGAGAGACGCTGCTCTTCAGTCCACCCTGGTCTTCAGTCCACACTGGAGAGCAGCAACACCAAGCAGCAAGTACCAAGTGGAAAACACCAAGCAGCAAGCACCCAGTGGCAAGCAGCTAGCAGCACCGGCAGCCAGGTGGGAGAGAGAGCCTTTCTTCCCAGAGCTTCTTTTTATCAACCAGCCCCCTCCTCCAAGAGGGGCCGCCCACTCTGGGCCACCCACTCTGGGGGAAGGGCTTACCCCTGGGGGAAGGATTCTTCCTTTAGTTAATCCTTCCTAGAGGCAGCCTCAGAGACACACTTATGAGGAATGTCTGTGGATTCCTAAACAAATCAAGTTGACACAAACTTAACCATCACACCATGTAAAGCCAGACACAAAGTGGCACACACATCTGTAATCCAAACCCATCTATGGCAATGAGACGTGGAGCCAGGATAAGCCAGAAGCTCATGGCCAGCTAGACTGGCACACATAGTGGTAGAAACCCAAGCAAGAACCTGTCTCAAAAGGAGGTAGGAGAAGGCCTACACCTTCAGGTTGTCCTCTGACCTGCACATGCATGCCATAGCACACATATGCCCATACATGCACATCACACACACATATACATACACGTAAATAAAATAAATACAGTTTAATCATGGTGATTTTTTTTCAAACTGTACATGATGCCCCAAACAAACTTGGATGAGATTTAGTCTTTTGGGTCAAGGCCTAGATTAAGTGAAGCTAGGTGAAGCTAGTTCTCTGTGGACCATCAGAAATGTAGCACTTAAGAGGAACAAAATGCCTTTAACTGAGCACAGGGGTCCTGAGTGCTCTGAACCATTAGCACATATTTTGAATCATTATGCAGATATTTTATCTAAATATGAGCATGTATTTCTATCTTTAAGGATAGTCTATGAAGAAAAATATTCAAAAGGAGGCAGTCATTATAAGAGAATGCATGCATAGATTCTCATAAGGCAAATGCATATTTAACATTATTTCTTTCTTCCTTTTTTTTTGTTTTTGGTTTGTTGAGGTAGGGTCTCACTCTATCAGTCTCAGGGTGGCCTCAAACTCATGTGATCCTCCTACCTCTGCCTCCCAAGTGCTGAGATTAAAGATATGTGCCACCATGCCTGGCTGGGCAAATTTATATTTAAAGAAACAGCACTGGAGTGTTATTGGATATTGTTACCAGACTCAAGTCAGACTGATCACCATTTGAAAGCTAATATAATACTAAGGAAATAAAAGTCTGTGGGAAGGAAAACAGATTTATTCAAAGGCTAGTACGCTGAAAAAAAAAATGGCAAGAGTGATCATACCCCCCCCCAGTAAAGACTATCATAAGAAATTCTAGTTCTTGCAAGTTTCAAGACTTTTAAAAAATATTTTTCATCATTTATTTATTTATTTGAGAGAGAGAGAGGAAGAGGCAGAGAGAAAGAGAGAATGGTCATGCCAGCACCTCTAGCCCCTGCAAACTCCAGGTGCATGTGCCCCCTTGTGCATCTGGCTTATGAGGGTCCTGGGGAATCAAACCAGTGTCCTTCGGCTTTGCAGGCAAACACCTTAACTGCTGAGACCTTTTCCCAGCCCAAAAGTTTCAAGGACTTTTATAGGAGAGAAAAAGCAGGTCATAAAGTTGGAGATTGGCTTGGGTCTTTGCCATCCACAGGGTATACATCTCCATATTTTCCCTGTTCTGGCTTGAACATGGAATCAACCTTGACCTTCTAAGGCCAGTTCTTGTATTCTTTAGGTAAATAACTTCTTTTTCTTCAAGCTAAACTTCATGGCAATGTGCATGCCTTCTGTTTGTTTTGTATGGAACTAGAGAACAAGGAAGGTCATTTCATGTTCCAGTGTAATCTAAAGATCACCAGATAGCTTGAGTTTTGTAAATGTAAAGAAAGATTATTTAATAATTAATATTTTAACTACTTAGATGCAACTTTTCTTTAGAATTTGGAATGCTGGGCAAAGGGAAATTCACAAAGGAATGGCTACAATTACCATATGTAATTTAAAACTTTGGTATCCTAACAGTTAAATGAGTGGTGTTTCTTCAGGTAGGTTTTCCATTTGATATTCCTAATTATTTAATTTGAAATGACCTTCATACCCAGCCAGATAATGTCATCAGGTAATGAGGAGAGGTGATCTAAATAGGCCAATCAGGAGTAAGTGCAGGCATCATTCAGCAAAGTAACTCTGCACCTGCTGGGGGTGTTTAGTGATGACAGTAAATATTGATGTTTTTCTCCTTTCCATTGCAAGAGGAAGAATTCTATCTTCCACCATGATTTTCATGAAGTATAATTAGGGGGCTATTTTATTTACCAGAACCAAGCAAATGCAAAGTCAGACCACCTGAGCTATAAGTGGTCAATGGAATTAAATATATTGTCCACGGTGACAGGACAAGAAGAAATCAGAAGTCCTTCCCTCACATACAAGAGCTAGGATGGAAATTTTACCAGTTGACTAACTAGAATCTGGAGCGAAGGGAACCATCTATTCCTGTACCAGAGTACATGGGGGTTGGGATAAGGGACAAGGAAAAAGACCCATGAACACACCTATATTTTGTTCTGCTAAAATGCCAGTTGGTTTGTTTACTGCATAACAATCTGAATCTCTGGTGGGCACCACACTCAATATTCACTAAGGTTGCATACCATATTTATACAACTCTCTTTTTATTGTGCAGGCTTCCAATGTGCAGAATATTCTTTTTGTTCACAGAGTTAGTTTTTCCAAATCAATTCGCTGCGCCATCTCCATGGACCTTCAATACCCTACTTCCACTACTCACTCTTACAGCCACATTCTGAACCTCCTTCACACTCATAGCCACTTCAGTTTTGAAATCATCTGTTTCCATACACTGTAAAAATCTTCCATCCTCCTTTTATCTGTCTTATCTATCCTCATTACCCCTCTTTCACATGATCTTGATCCTCCCAAGCCCTATAGATCTCTTCTCACTTTCAAAAACCTCTCCTGACTCCATATCTTTCCTTAGTTAACATAGAGTGCATATCTCAACCCTTGAATAACTGTCTTGCCAAAAATTATCCTACTTTGCTTCACTATCTTTCCAACATTCTCACATTTCTGGAAAGACAAAATTAAATTTAGTTTAAAGATCTTAATGGGTTCTGTGGTTCTAAAATTGAACAGCATTCTATTCCATAAACAGAATGTACTCTGATGCTAGCAGAAGTTGTTCTTATAGAAAGAGAAAAACTGGAAAAAGTAGGAAAAAAAAAAAATGAAAAAGAAGCTAGTAGTAATTTGATAGCTTCAAAGTCACTTTCCTTATAAGATAAGGACAAGGAGAAAGAACAGAAGATTGGACATCAAGTTACTTCTTTGTAAAGATTAAAGTAAAAATGTCATTATCGTGCCAATTGAAACAGAATTGTTTAGAAACTTTGGTTATCTCAATCTTCTGATTTCCCAGAAGGTCAAGTACAACTTAATTTCTGTTTGGTGATGTGGAAAATGTCAGTATGAATGACCATATTTTCATTTTTAGCTGGCTCTGTTAGGACCTAGTGCAAGAGCTTAGTCCAAAACAATGGCTTCCAGTAATTTTCACTGAACATGTATACATAACCTAAGCTTTATTAACACACACATACTTATGTTTATTTAGCTTCTGCAGCCTACATCCAATTATCTCCATCAACTCTGATCCTCCTGAGTCTTACCCAATGACTGTTTTTTTGGGGGGGGGAGAGACAGAGAGAGAGGAGAAGAAGACAGATAGAGATGGGCTCACCAACAGCCTCTCTGCTGCTGTGAACAAAATCCAGATGTGTGTGCCTCCTTGTGGTCAAGTGCAGCATTGCGTCCTTGCGTCACTTTGCATCTAGCTAAATGTAGGACCTGGAGATTGGAACCAGCGTTCTTAGGCTTAGGAGGCAGGCGCCTTAACTGCTAAGCCATCTCTCCAGCCCTCTGACTTTGTTTTTTATTGTATAGAGAAAATAAAAACCACAAAGTGAAAGTTTTTATGTTACCCTCCACTAAACCTTATCTGTATCGGGCAATACAGAGTCTTTGGCCTCACTGCCCTTGCAAAGCCTATCTTCTAACTACTGAGCAGTTCTCACCAATGCTCTACATCTTACATCTTTGAGCTCCTTTTGTAAATGCCTGTTTTCACAATTTAAAAAAGTTTTAAATGAACAATTTTTTAAAAATCATATAGCTTAGTCAATCCTATGTGCAAAGTCTTCCATTAGTGCATTCAGTCAGCTTGGTCCCCTTTAAAAAATCAGGTTATAAAATATCTGTACAGAAGCACATACACCATGAAATATAACTCAAGATAAAAGCTATGAGTTCCATGCACAAAGTATAGATAAAGCACCAACTGTGTCCAAAGGGAAAACAAGTTACTTCAAATAAATTACAGGAAAAACTTTCTTAAAGGCATAGAATTTAAACTGGAGCAGGTAAGATTTAAACTCATGAAAACAGTTTTAAAGGCAGACCATAGATGGTATCAGCAGAAGTTATCAGCTAGGAGTGTCAAGGTGTGTGTCCCAGGTGGATGTGGGATCAGGGTCAGAGGGAGAGAGACACAAGGATCTCAGGACACACTACATGGAGGGTACTATGGTGAAGCTCTGCCCCAAGCTATCTAAAACAGAGAAGAGGAGGGCTGTGGAAGAAGACACTGGAGGGGTTTCCAGACGTTCTCCCTTTAGAAGACCACTCTTGTCATTACATTGTTTGCTTTACTTATCCTAGTTTGATCCAGCTTATAAGGACTCTTGGATGCCAGGTTAAGAAATGCATGAGTTGTTACTTAGAATGTAAAGAGATGGCAATTTTTTTATTTTGGATTTTTAATTAAGGATGAAAAATCCAAAGCTGTCTGAAATAAGATTAACCTGATTATAGTATTTGGAGCAGTTGGGAGATGATAGAATCAGATTAACAAGTTCAAAATCATTATGAGTATGAATACTGTCAGGGCTGTCTATCTAATTGTAAAGTTTTTCAAGTAACCACAATATCAAGAATATCTGTCAGAACCCACGTGAATATACTAGTTCCATTCACTAACACTTTGCACAGTTGACATTTCAAAGAAACATACATTTTTATCATCTGCTTTTTAAATCTCATGACCTTATTTTTAAAAATAGGATATTAAGGTACAAATGACACTCTAAAACAGAAAAGACATGTAAATAATAAACATATAGATATTGCTGTACAGAAAAAAAATAGTATGCCCAAGCTAAGTTTTAATTACATAGGCAATTGTTAAAACCAGGCTTGTAGGGTCAAGGGTTGGCAGGCTATCTGTAAGGGCCAAATAGTAAATAATTCAGGCTCTGTGGGATATTTGATCTCTCTTGCAAATACTCAGCACTTCTGCTGCATCCATGAAGCAGCCACAGAAAAGCTATAAAGAGTGGTTATGGTTGTGTTCTAATAACTCCCTGTTTACAGAAGCATTCAGTGGGTATTAAATGGAGGCTAAAACTAGTGGCTAGAAATGTGATGAGACAGGGAACCTTTAATGCTTTTCTTGTCTGGTGTCTGGTGAGGCCCAGCTATGCTATCAGAAGCCAGCAAAGAAGCAGAAAGACAAACCGATGCAGTTGAAAGAGTCTGCGCATGACAGATTGCTTCATTGTGTAAACACCCACTCTAGAAAGAACAAACTCACCAGAATTAATTCCTTCTAGACAGTGACCCAAGGAGCCCATCTCTGAAAGGTCCAATCACTTCAACAGCACACAGTGAGGGCTGAGTCCCAGCACAGGTACCTTTGGGGGACAAACCACATCCAGAGCACAGCACAGGTCAATTAATGGCAAAAAAAAAAAAAAAAAAAATCAAAACCCCTAAAAATGAATGGAAGAAATTTCCTAACAGAACATTCCAGCTTATTTTGAACAGAAGCTTTTTAACTTACAACAACATATGATTTAAGAACAAAACAGCTTATTCAAATAGAAAATGCTAATGAGACTATGGTGTACTTTAATATGCATTAAAATAATCTCATCAGTGTTAAAAGAGCTAAACAGATCAAAATTATTAGCATGGTTCATAAAATGCACCATATCACTGTGATGGCAGATTTACCAGCAATGGGATAGAGCTGCCACCTTATTTAAACTAAAATAACATTCTTAAAAATGGGGTAAATCCAGGCAGTATTAGAAATCAAATTATATGTAGCAGACAGCTTCAAGTGCTCTGAGATGAACTTCCAGACCAAGCACAGTTATGGAGGAAGGGATTTATTGACTCTTATAGATCCAGGGGAAGTTCCATAATGGCAGAAGAAGCTGGCCTGCTCTTACAGGACCAGGCAAGAGAGAGAGCCAAGAAGCTAAAAGCCAAAGCCACACCACACGGCACAACTCAGGAACTCTAGCTAAGCACACTTTGCATAACGTTAGATTGAAATCTCAAACCCAGCACCACACCTTAAGATCTGCCCAGTGACATTGCCTCCAGCCAGGTAGATACAGATACAAACTACAAACTAATAAAACACTGAATATATTGGGGGACATCTATTCAAACTACCACATTATATAATTTTCAGAAAACTAATACAAATTTGTAATAGAAAACTAGCATAATGATAATAGATATTTATTTAGTTAGCTATCTTCCATTGACGTATATTCATTGTCTATGTTACTGGATTACATAAGGTTCTTGTCATGCAAGTATATTATGGTCCTTGAGGATTTATTAAGAAAGAGAAAACAAATTATGAAACATAACAAATTTTTAAAATCTGACAAGTATAATAATCAAGAAAAATAATATTTTTGTTAATTGGATACTGGCATGACTCTTTTGTACTTTTTTATAAATTTGGGGATTGGATATTCTTTGATTGCCTTCTCATATGATGAAATTCTGTAATACTCATCTGTACAAAGAAAGGAAAAGGCTTGTGCTAGTGAAAAGCCCTAAAACCGAAATTTCATTTGCTACAAGTTGATTGACCTCTGACCATAACTGACATGTTTCTCAAAACTGTCACTGTGGTATTTAAGTAAGGCTTAATTTTCCTCCTCCAGCTCCTCTCCCTCTTCTCTGTTCTTTGTGCTATTGGCATGCTAGACAAGTGTTCTGCCAGCTACTAGAGAGGCTGAAGCAGGAGGGTTGTAAGTCAAAGGCCTGCCTAGATTACAAAATGAGTTAAAATACATCTTGGACAACTTAGCCAGTGTCTCAAAATAAAACATACAAAAAAGACTGGCTATATATATAGTTTGGTGAGAGTGTGCTTGCCTAGCATATGTGAGTCCCTAAGTTCAATCCTCAGTAACACATACATACACACACACACACACACACACACACACACACACACTCATATGATGTTACTTTGACTGCTAAGAACATAGAAGGAGGATCTATGAGCTGAAGAAGATTCAGGTAAGCTACAAGTTTAGGGGTTATTCCCAACCAACCAAATGTGTTAACCTTTGAAGGTTATGTGTGTGTGTGTGTGTGTGTGTGTGTGTGTATGTGTATACGTATGTATGTATATATATGTATATGTGCATATGTATATATGTGTGTGTATGTATATATGTATATATGTGTGTGTGTATGTATATGTGTATGTATGTATATATGTGTGTGTGTATGTGCGTGTAAACAGTTAAAGAACAAATTGCTGAAACATGACACTCTGCTGCCATGTGTCACACAAGTTACAAATGATAAAGTTGGCAGCCAAACAACTCTAAAAGAATTCCCTTAATGAAATAAAACTTTTCATTGACATGAAAGTATGGTGTTATGGATTTGTGCTATGTGTGTGATATATAAAATCTTGGTGCAGGTTACAACCAAGAGGATCTTGGATTCAAGTTGTTACTTTTGTTCCTTTATTTATTGTGAACAATCCTAGTTCAGAGTTTAAGAATTTAGGACTATTAAAACAAAGCATTTACAACAAATAAAAACTGCCTGATGTTATAGGTCCTACCTAGAGCGAGGGCCAAGGTGGGTTCAGTTAGGACAACTAGAGTCTGATTGGAGTGTGCTGCCGGTACAGGCTACGAAAGCAAGCAAGAGCAGAAAAATAACAAAGAATGGACTGAAACGAAAGCCCGTTAAAGATATAAAGTGAGAATACTAGCTCCAGAGCAGAAGCATGAAGTTCAAGTATGAACCAGATAGAATGTGGGAGAACTGCCAACAGCCCCGGATCGTTCCAGTCAAGGTCCACCTGAAGCACTCCTTCCTTGCATGACTCCCGAGAGGGCCCAGGAATGAAACTGACAATCACCTCCCCTATCAGGAAGAGTTGAAGGAAGTGCACAGCTTAATTCAGAAGAGGCAAACTAACATGCTGCAATCCCCAGCACTGGAAAGGGTAGTAGATACTCAGAAGGTGGGGGCAGGAGACGGTTCCACATGGCAAAGCTACAACCAACATGTGAAGTTTACAAGGACCCAGATTTTGTGCCCTGAAAACAAGAGCTTTAGAGAGCTGTTTGTTTCTTCATATACTAACTTCAAAAAGTGCCTAGAACATCCCCAATTGTCCAAGTAATAAAGAATTGTGAATTGGGTTGTCTGATTAATTCCACTTTACAATTGAGACAGCTGAAACAAAAGGAAGTTAAATTACCCAAAGTCATAGGACAGGGCCAAGATTTAGACACAGACATGATACTACAATCTGATTCAAGTACCCCATTATACCCTGTGGCTTGGACAACTGGAGTTGAGCCTAATACCACATGAGAGATAAACTTAATGTTCTTTTCTTGTATTTTCTGTCCCAGTCATGCTGGATACTGGGTTTTATTAATGTCAGATCACTTATTTGAGATAGTTTAGCCATATTAGAACATTTTCCATATTAGATGAAACTGAACAAGATGTGTGATACTTTGTAAAACAATGAAGTTTTTTGGCCAAAAAATACTACATGAAAACTAAAATCTATTTTTTTGTTTCTGATCATCCTTGCAGATTTTGAATGTCATCAAAAACTTGTATATTGCCGGGTGGTGGATCACCATGAGTTCGAGGCCACCCTGAGACTCCATAGTGAATTCCAGGTCAGCCTGGGCTGGAGTGAAACCCTGCCTTGAAAATCAGAAAAAAAAAAAAAAAAAGTTGTATGTGACCAGAAAAAGATGGTAAGACCCTATTACTGAAGACTCCACATGCCTGAGAAACCAAGCTGGGCTGAGATGAAACCCTCCTCCCTGTAGACCAGCCAACTGAAAGCTGGAAAAAGCTGCGCCGCATGTAGCCCTATGGGAGACAGAAGTCATCAGTGGTGAAAACAGTGGACATTGAAAACCTCAACTTTGGTCAGACCAGCCAAATGATCGAGCAGGTACAATAGTAGCATGTCTGCTCTGGGGGAAACCAACTGCTCTCTAATTGGACTGGAGGCCCACTCTATGGGAGGGAATACATGCCTGGTACTGAAAACCTAATCAAAAGCCTATGGTATGGGAAGTCATGAGCCTTGGGGATATAAAACCTGCTCTTGTCTGGCTAAATGCATATATTATTCTCACCAAACTGCCCTATAAGCACTAAACTTAATGTTTATAGTCATATAAATATATTCATATATAAATGCTACTCTCACTTTTGGTTAGAGAAGCTTCTCTTTTCAGGTGGCTGTGACCACTGGGCTGACCCAAAAGGCAGCATAGTGTTGAGAACAAGTGATGGAGTGGTATCATGCAGTAAACCATCTCTATCACACTCTCGAAGGCTCAGGGGTCCATTGCAGAAGAGGTGATGGAAAGAATGTAAGAGCCAAAGAAAGGACATGACTCCTTACAAAGCAACTGTCCAGACAGAAATTGGCTTCAATATACATGACCTCACAGTGCCTAGCAATACCTTCACAAGACCCTCATAATAGGAGGAAAAGATGATGACATCAAAATAAAAAAGAGACTAATAGAGAGAAGGAGGGGATATAATGGATAGTAGAGTTGTGAAGGGGAAAGTGGAGTAGGGGAGGGAATTATCATGGCTTATTATCTGTAAATATAGAAGTTGTCAATAAAGAATTACACATTTTAAAAAAATGTTGGGTTTCCAGAGCCACCGGGTCTAATCCTGCCCAGACTTGACTAGCACTGAGCACTGGAGCTTTCGTGGTGACACTTCAGTGTCACAATTTGAATTTCTTCCCTCGGGTGGTTGCGATTTGCAGTTCACTACACAACTTTGTCATTTATGTATTTACTTTTCTTGGGTTTATTATTATTTTTTGGTTTTGCGAACTCACAAGTGATCTTCCTACGTCTGCCTTCTGAGGGCGGGGATTAAAGGCATGCGTCACCAAAAAAAAAAAAAAATGTTGTATGTGATTGCTTTCTTGTATATGTAAGAACTTGAGAAGTTTATCAGTCCTGGGTCACTGTCTAATAAGAATGCCTCATCAACTTCTGCCAGATGCTAAGCAGCTTTTTGTATATTCTACTACAGCCCCTTCAGAGTCATGAGGGTGGCACAGATAACTAAGAGCAGGATCTGGTGAAGTGTGGAAACTGCATGAGAGCATTCTCAAGGAAGGAAAATCATTCCAGGGGTCAAGGGTCAATGATGATGCTGGTAAGAAAATGCACAGTGGCAGATGTCTCAGATAAGATAGAGTTCTGAACAAAGAAATATATTTCAAATGAAGGTAAGAAAACTTGTTGCTTTGAGCTTACCATAGAATCTCAGCAAATATGAGTTAAGATTTGTTCCCAGGAAAAGGAGGAAGGGTGTGCTATAGTTTGCATCTGGAATGTGACCAAAATGTCCCCAGCCTATAGTCCTATTGGGAGGTGGTGGAACCCTTTTAAGAGGTGGGGTCTATGGGAAGTTTTTTTTTTTGTTTTTGTTTTTATTTATTTATTTGAGAGCGACAGATAGGCAGAGAGAGAGAGAGAGAGAGAGAACGGGTGCACCAGGGCCTCCAGCCACTGCAGACGAACTCCAGATGCATGTGCCACCTTGTGCATCTGGCTTACGTTGGTACTGGGGAATCGGGCCTCAAACCAGGGACCTTAGGCTTCACAGGTAAGCACTTAACCACTAAGCCATCTCTCCAGCCCCAGGGAAGTTTTAATTCTATATTATTAGGGAGGTATGTACTCAAAAGTGATTGTGGGATGCCAGTCTTCTCTTTCTCTTTACTTCCTGTGGTGAGCAGCATTCTTACATCATGTTTCCCACTGTGATATACTGCCTTGCCATTGACCCAAAGAGATAAGGCTAAACTAACCATGGACTTAAATCTGCAAAACTATAAGACAAAATAAACCTATATTCTTTTTAATTTTATTTTATTGGGTATTTTGTTACAGTGATGCAACATTAAATAAAACAAAATGGCAGCAATTGTTGTGGAGCTACCAAGTATTAGCAATTGTGCCTGATGCTTACCATTATTGCCTAATTTAAATCCCTTGAAGCCCAAAGTCACTCAGATAGTAAGGGGCAGAGTTAGAATTTGAACTCAGTTCTTCATGATTGAAAATATTTTCCACTCCCCACTATATTAGATTGTTCAATATATTGAACATTACCTTGACAAGTTTGCCTTTAAGAAGTCATTCCTATTTTTCTTCTTAGATGGTAATGCTACATAACAAATCTGATGTGGTTATCATATAAAGTTACACATCCAACATGGTTTGTGGACATGTCAAAGTATAAGCATTTAATTGAGCTGGCAGTAATTCCTAGTGGTCCCAGAGCCACAAGTGTGCATTTCACTTTAAGAAGAAAACTTTGTGCTGGAGAGATGGCTTGGCAGTTAAGGCATTTGCCTGCCAAGCCAAAGGACCTCAGTTTGATTACTAAGGACCCATGTAAGGCAGATCCACAAGGTGGCACATGCATTTGGAGTTCGTTTGCAGTGGCTGGAGGCCATTTTCTCTCTCTCTCTCTCTCTCTCTCCCTCTCTTCTTTGTGTGTGTGTGTGTGTGTGTGTGTGTGTGTGTGTGTGTGTGTGTCTTTCTCTCTCTCAAATAAATCAATAAAAATGAAAACATTTTTTAAAAAAGAAGAAACCTTTGGGAAACCAACTCTGAAAGTCACAGAGATAATATTCTCATCAGCTTCCATAAATATCAACACTACACCATGATCATATTCATCCCCCATTACTCTCCTTTTTCTCCTTCCCAAATCCTCCCTCCATTGAATCTATGTATGTATGTATGTATGTATGTATGTATGTATGTATGTATGTATTGGGATAGATAGATAGATGATAGATAGATAGATAGATAGATAGATAGATAGATAGATAGATAGATAGATGATAGATGATAGATAGATAGATGACAGATAGATATCACCTGACTCTATGATTCTACATTCAAATTCTGGTTCTACCACTTGTGAGGTATGTGATCTCAGTTGCTTCTAATATTCAAAACAAATCAAACAACAAAATATACCCCTTGGGATTTTTGTGGGTAGTACCACAAGATAATATGTATGGCACAATGCAGGACTGGCCCTAGCCAGACTGCATGCTAAAAGAAACCAGGCCACAACCCTCTGGTTTTCTCACCAGGATGGCAGGTAGTCAATGACAGGTAAGACCCCATGAGATGGGGCAACCTAAGACAGGCACCATCGCATGTGTTGATCCCTTGGGGTCTGGGGTCAACAATGGCTTGGCAAAGAACCATGCCTCCCAGGGTTGCCAATAATAAAAACAAAAAAGGAGGATATGTATGGCACAATGCAGGTCTGGCCCTAGCCAGACTGCATGCCAGAAAAAACCAGGAAGTGGCTTCTGTGGACATGGCATCCTGCGCAGGCTTGGCGTGACAACAGCTACAGTCCCATGCTCATGAGAAACTTGCTACAAGATGATCTGCCCAGAGACTGGCTGTCATTGGTCACAAGAAGGGTACCACCCCATACAATGATTGGCCAGGCAAACCCCTTAAAACCCCCTACACTTCCTTAAATAAACGTGTTTGCAGCAGCTTGCCCTCTGCCTGATTCCACACAACTCCCAGAGTCTGTGCTTGACTCCATGCCTCTTACCCCTACTTGGCAGAGACCCTGCCGTCCCTCCTGGGCTGGCCCTAGGAGGGACCTCAACAATAATGTATATGAAAAAGCTAACACATAGTTGGGACTCTATGTGTGGCATCGTTTTTTTCTCCAGATGGGGTCAGGTCTGATTCTAGATGAAGGGGTGTTTATAGGATGACAATGTCTATGTCATTGTAGTAATTTAGTACTAACTAGGAACTCAGAATGAATGACAGATTCAGTGGAGGAAGAATTTGGGAGGGAGAAAAAGGAGAGTGGTGGGAGATGAATATGATCATGGTATACTGTTAATATTTATGGAAGCTGCCAATAAAAATTATATTATATATATATATGTGTGTATACATGCATACATACATATTTTCTGTTGTATTTGGGGGAATTTTTAGCATACCCTGTGTATTCTTTCTTCTCCTAGAGCAACCTACTGTCTAAGTTTTTTCAGTTCTGAGCAATTTTATAAGATGTAGGACTTTTGGTGGCAAAATTAGGAAAGTCCTAGGGAAACAATGGCATGTGATCATAGTACTTCCATCTGCCGTATACTTCTTTATAAACAGTATTAAGGCATATAAAAAGCTCTTATTTCTGAGCTTAATGTTAAAGACTCCACCATTATTATGCCTCTGGGCTTGATAATCATCCTATGGGTCCTCTGCAGACCCAAGATTGGGGAGCTGTCGTGAATGGAAAGAGTAGATAAAGGCCAAGCAGAAAGAAACTGCAAATCTCAGCCTCTTGTCCAACTCCAGCCACTTCACTTGCAGCCACTTTGCATCAACATTGCCTCTAGTCTTCTTGAGAATATTGAAAATAGGTATTTTTAAAGTCAGTGAAAACCAAAATGATAGTCTCAGGGAGGCAGAGAGACTGCACAAGTCCACCAAACGGAGCTTTGAATTCACAGTGAGGTTTTCTGAGCTCTGAGGCTGGAGATGTTTCATTACTCAGCACTGCTTTCATGGGCAGTTGACACACACACCACTGTATCCTCAGATGTGTGCTGGAATGCTCTGATGTTTCAGTGCCATGATAGCTTTCAAGATACACATCTAGACATTCAGTATCTTTGTGGGGAAAAGAATCAAGTGATAAAGGTCAGCTCTTCAAGCATGCTGGTTACCATCACACCTCACAGTTTGGGGTGCAGTCTAGCTGGAAGCCTGAGGCAATACAAGAAGGCAGCATAGTGAAACTAAGCCAAAGGATCTTGTTTAAGTTTGGTCTGATAGAAGAATATCAGATTTTAGTTAAAGGGAGGTCTGTGGGTGATGCTATGCAGAAGGCTACATGCAACAGCTGTGCAAGGACCTGTGTAACTTCCTTGATGCACCAGGCAGAGACTGGATTTGGGTACCAGAGAAGGACATTTGTGAAGACAACTGGGATGCCCAGAAATCTTAACTGCCTCACTAGAATCTGTGTCTTTTCACAAGATTTGTTTACTAGAGAGTGAATGTGGAGACCAAAAGCAAGATAAAGAGAGCCAAGAATAAGCCGGGTGTGGTGGTGCACACCTTTAATCCTAGCACTTGGAGGCAGAGGTAGGAGGATCACCGTGAGTTCAAGACCACCCTGAGACTACATAGTGAATTCCAGGAGTGCCTGAGCTAGAGTGAAACCCTACCAAAAAAAAAAAAAAAAAAAAAAATGAGAGAGAGAAAGGGAGCCAAGAGTAAGGGTTGTGTCAAGATCTGGATTGAAGGGTGATCTCAGACAGGGAAAAGTGGCATGTTGGTCACCAAGGCTGACATTCTAGTGCAGGTCCTGCTGTCACTTTTTGTCCAGCTTGTGCCTATATACTGGGTCAGTTCACATTTTTGTAATGGTCTTTAAATTACACAAACAAGGCATGCTTCTTGCCAAAAAATCAAATTCCTAAAATTCCTAAAGTAAAACTGGTGAAGTTCTCCTTCCTTTCATCCTTCCCCATAATCTCAGTCTACACATGTGCAGAACAACAAAACTGGGCTAGAGAGATGGCTCAGCACTTAAAGATGCTTGCTTGCAAAGTCTGGCAGTCTGGATTTGATTCCCCAGTGCCCATGTAAATCCAGATGCACAAAGTAGCAGAAGCATCTGGAGATTGTTTGCAGTGGTAGGAGGCCCTAGCATGCCAATCCTCTCTCCCCCCTGCTTGCAAATAAATAATAATATGAAAAGAACAAAACCAATTCAGTATTTATCATTCTATATATTTCCTGAGATACTAGCAAAAATATGATAACTCCATAAATCATATTTTGCAACTTTATTTTCCCATTTAATATACCAGAGACAATCTTCCATGTCATTGTCAGAATGTTAATTCCTTATTTTTAATTAATAAACCAATTGTCATGCAAGGCTGTAACAATTTATATAACATTTTTAAACTTAATACTTTGATTTTTTTAAATTTTTTTATTTTTTGAGAAAGAGACAGAATAGAAAGACAGAGAGACAGAGAGAAAGAGAGAGAGGATGCATATACCAGGACCTCCATCCAGTCAAGTGAACTCCAGATGAATGCACCACCTTATGCATCTGTCTTCCCTGGTACTACTTAATTGAACCTAGGTTCTTTGGCTTTGCAGGCAAGTACTTTAACCACTAAGCCATCTCTCCAGCCCTGATCTTTAATTTTAAACAATTCTAACCATACCAGCTTCTTTCTAGTCATCACTTCCCATTATTAGGTTTGCATGGCCATTCCAAAACAGACTTGGGAGCATCTGTTCCCCACGCACTTGGGTTGAGAAATAATGAGTGTCCTGGTGAACCAGCAAAGATTGGAATCTAGGGAGAGGCCAGAGGAAGATAAACCAGAAGAGGAGGATGGTACGCAATGTGTGCTCTGAACATTCTCATAATTGCCGCCAACATACATGATGCACTTTCCAAAGGTGAGGGGCCATGGAGAAAGCAGAGACGTCAGTGGGAAATCAGAAGACCTACACCTTGCATTTCTTGCTATTATAAACTAGCTCTCTCTCTTACTCACAATATGATATCCTTAAGTATTCAAGGGAACTGGATTAAGTAGCCTCCACCTGGGGCTGTTTTATGAATTATTTAATGAGGTAGATTAAAATTTATATGGTAGATGTATCGCATGTATGTGTGTGTGTGTGTGTGTGTGTGTGTGTGTATGTGCACATGCATAAGTAAGCACATGCCTGCATGTGCTGTGACAGAAAAAGACAATGAGAATATAAAAGGATTGATGAGATACAGGCAGTAAGAAGACAAATGAACTTCATATCCTGAACTTGGGACTCTGGTTCACTTCTGTATGAAGCAAAGTTGGAGTTTATTAAGAAACAGCTTTAAAATAAATTTTAACATGGGCATTAAGGGAGAGAGGGGTGCTTAGGAAAAGGACATAGAAGCCCAAGAAATGGATGCAGTCATCTCCAGAGAGAACAGCACCAAGACTCTGCTTTGTACAGAATCAGCATTCCCAATGCTCAGAGGAAAGGGGCCTGTCCATAGGTTGTGTTTACATTACAACTGGAGTGCATAAATATTATCCAGTTTTAAAATGCCGGATGGACACTGAAAGGCAGGTAACTTAACACGAGGGTTTGATTATTATCAGACTTGGAGATCTTGGCTCCAGTTTTATGAAAACTGAGATGATTTATGAATTAGCAAAGAGGACTCTACCTTTAATACATGTTTAAAGCTTTCCAATTGAAGAGTTCGATTAATAAAGACAATCTAAATGAAAAGGAGACCATCATTTAATCATTCAGGATTCTAATGAAGTTTCATTGGTGCAAAAACTTAAGCTGTCAGAAGAAAAAAAATCACATTTTAAAAGTTTATTGCCAGTAAAACCATTAATCTTAACTGATATTGTTCCCCATCCCTTTGACTGTCACAGTGAAGGATCATGTTCTCTGTGGTTAATATATTTATAGGTTGAGAAACTTATACCTAGTGATGATATTGGTAGGAACCTTGCAAGGATGTTATTATATGCTATTTGTACACTTCTCTGAAGGACTAGCTAACAAAGAAATACATTTCTGTACCTTCAGTCTAGCTGCTCACCCATCCTCCTCCCCGTGGATGACAGCCTTCTTGCCCAAACTCTTCACCTCTTTTTCTTCTGATTTACCTTCTGGAACATTTGACTTATCTTTTCTTTCCCCTCTACTCTATTTCCTGGATTCATAGACTCCTATTTGCCTCCTTAAACCATTTAAAACTTTTCTCAGGTACTCTTGAGGTCACTAAAGTTCCTTGGCTCATGGCCCCTTGCTCCATTATAAAAGCTTGCTGTGGCTCATTGGAGTCCTTCTCACATCACACTACTCACTCTCTCTGTCTCCCCTTACATTCCTTCAGGAATTTGATGATTACCAGATAACCCAAGATAATCTTATTTTAAAGTCAGTTGTTTAACTAAATTCCATCTTTAATCCAAGTAACTCTTAGCCACATAACATGGTATCCTCACTGCTTCTGGACATGTGGACACATTGTTCTGCCTATACACACCATTCTAGAATGTTTTCTGTTTGACAGGCAGCAAAGTCTCAAACTGTTAAAATAAAGCTGCAAGAATTTCTGATCTTGGCTAAGTGGAAAGAGAGGATATGGCTAAGTGGAGAGGATATTGAAGCAGTCTTCAATATTGAAGAGGACATTGAAGTGCTACGTCTGAAAGAGACATAAATGTTTAAATCAAACCCATCTATGATTAACTCCTAGCTTCTGTAATTTATGAGTTTGATGGCCTTAGGAAACCTGGCTTTGATTTCTCAAATCCACCAGTGTTTTTAAATGCTAAAGTGCGATAATGATCTCAGCAAAGGGCCTTGCATATTTGTGCCCTAGGAAAGTTAATTTCCTTCCTCCATGAAATCCATCAGATCCGACCTCACATAGGGAGGCCACTTTAGCTGGCATCCATTTGCATTAATGTTTAATCACTCTACCAATATGCATGCATTGAGCACCTACGTTATGCAGGGCACTGTGCGGAGTCTGAGGGTGACAGAAGACATTCGCAGAGATGATCAATCTGGTTAGGGTTGGGCATGTGAACACACAAAAGGATCAAGAAAACTAGAATGTGGGCATCTGAAACCACAAAGCTAACCCTCAGGAATTGTCCCATGACTGGACACCATAGGAGTTTGGGAGGTGGAGGTTCCACAGCTGGACTGAAGTGAAATGGTGTCCCAGAAGCAGGAGGACTGGAGAGGACTTGGAAAGAAGGACTATGGTTAAGAGACCTGTGAGGAGAGAGGGGGTCATAGTTTATGCTGAGAAAAACATTTTGATTCTCTCCCCTGTGACCTTAAAGATCTTGTTTACTTGTGGGGATGTGTTCTGCTTAAGATAGGGGACATAATAAGGCACAAAAATGTCACCCATAAACACTACCATCTCCTACTCCTTCCCTTTGACAGCCTACCTCCTTGCCAGGTCCCTCCCACTTCCCTCCTATAGCTCAACAGGATCCAAAACAGCCTTGCTTTTTCTTTTTCTTCTGGGGTAGTTAGAAGCAGTGCCCCATAATTATAGTCATCTTATCTCCTTTGAATTCACCAAAATTACCCCTTTTCTTTATATCAGTGCCATTGCTACATAACAGACATTATTGGTAAGCTTTGTGCAATGGTACAATGTTGTTTTTTTAAAGTGACATCTGCTCAAATAGACTAATGTTCCTATCTGACTGACTCATTTGGTGGGAACATGTCCACATGCCAATGAATAAGGGTATGGGGGTGCAGGATGAGGGAAGCAGCTGGTAGAATATTTTTTAGTATTTGGATTAAGAACAAGACTATCTCATTTTGACAGAAGAGCAACGGAGAGTCGTCACTGCAGAATAATACCCAGCTGTCCCTTAATGTATAAAGTGTGCCAGGTTTCAGGGTGAGGAAGGTCCTGCTTCTCAAGACCATTTTGATTAAGTTGGTGATTCTCACCCCAGTTCCTTGGACCCTACAGTAAGCTAACACGTCCTCAGCTCATATCTGCACCCCCCACCCCCACCCCGTTCTCTCCACAAGAGAATCTCTATCATCAGGTAACAACAAGATGTCATAGCGGATGTGGTTCCCTGTGAGAGGTCCGTTTACAGGTTAGTCTAATTACTACTGGCCTACTATGGGGCAAAGTTTTGGGACACAAATATGTATAAATCAAAGGTCTGGCGCCAAAGATCTCACGATGTCATAAGTCATGAGAACGGAAACTCAAGAAATCACAGCATTGGGCAGGACTTCGTTCCTCTCCAGACACTCCAGAGGAGAATCTATACCCTTCTCTTTTCCAGCTCTGAGAAGACACCCACATGCCTTCACTCGTGGCCAGTATTCTCAGTGGGATGAGAGTGTGCAGGGCCAGTCAGAGGAATTGGGACATTATGAAGTAGCCACTAAAAGATGCTTGGAGTTTGTAGGCAGGATAAACATTCTAGATCCTACTCAGTTATGCCCTTCCAGGAAAAATGGATGGAATTCAGTTTCTCAATAGTTGGCTTTAATCAAGGAGACTGTTAGTTTCTTCTCTCACTGCTGTGACAAAAATACCTGAGAAAAACAACGTAAGGATGGAGGGGTTATTCTGGCTCACAGTTGTGGCTCTGGTCCATGGCAGGGAAGGGATGGAGGCAGGAACATGAATCAGTTGGTAATCCCATGTCTACAGTCAGGAAGCAGACATGGATGAATTCTTGTGCTCCAGGAACACTGCTATACAATCTGGTACCCAAAGTTGGAGACACATCATTGGAAACTGTTCCCACACATGTATGTGAGGCATAGTAAAATCGTATTAGAAGAACATGAAAACTGAGGCTGCCCACATTTCTACAGCAGAAAGATCACTGAGAACAGATATAAGTGATGGCTTCTGCAAGCTGCAAAATCAACCAGCCAGGCAAGATGTACCCACTGGTGAAATTGTAGCGCACAGGCTATGGCGGTGATCAACTGCCCCTGGCTGGATATGAGGCCTGCTCTGTGAGAAGGAATTCATGTCTGTACCTAGAGCCAAGTAAGAAGCCTATGGCTTGGGAGGTCATGGACCCTAGAGAGAAGCTTCCACTGTTCTTTGGCTAAACAGGAAGGCTATGCCTGTTAAAAGTCTTCTAGATGCATACGTTTATCCCCTTTCTTCCATGATGCTCTCACTCTTGGCTAAAGAGTCTGCATTTTACAGATGGTGGCAAATACTGGTGAGACCCCAGATGCATTAGTACAACAAGAAATAAAGCCAGCTGCTTAGCATCAGACAAGTTACCTCTATCATACCTGCCAGGCCCAAAAAACATTACAGAGGCAGGGGTGGATTGAATATGAATATGGTTCTCACTGCTAGCCTGAGAACCTCTGCAAGGAGAAGGTGGTAGACGCTGAGGAGATCCCAAACTGGTCAAAGCAGAAAATCAGAGGCTGCTGAGAGCTCAACACTAAAGGAGACTTCTAACACCCCTTCATGTGGAAGAAGGGACAGAAAGAATGTGAGAGCTGCAGGGTATGAAGGTGTATTCTGAGGCATTACCACCCCCCCACACACGCACACACAGTCTGACTGGGACATACATGACACCACAGTGAATACAGATAACCCCACTAAGGAGGGGCCTCAGGGGAATGGAGGTTGGGGAAAGTAGACATAAAGAGTATAACCTGATGGGAATATGACCAATATGCCATCCCTTCACACAATAAGTTCTCAATAAAAAGAAAAAATCAGAAATCAGGAGATACACAGAAGTGATGTTGGTGTCTTGGGGGAAGGTTTCAGGGCATTTGATGGAAGGGTAATGTCTATATATATGTACAGAGATTCTGGGCCAGCAGTGGAGTATGTGCCAGTTTCCCTACCTAAATTCCTGCTGCCCACTTCACATCACACAAGGCCACACAGTACACTCACAACGGGGTCATTGCAGTGGCCTCTTCTGAGCAGAAACTGTGGAGCCTCAGACAAATTGGAGAGGTTTGGGGGGACTTCCACTTTCCAGCTGTGACAAGGACAATGAAGGCTCAAAAAAAAAAAAAAAAAAAAAAAAGTAAGCTTGCTGCTCAAGTACAATTTCAATGCAAGCTCCTAGTTTGTCACCCTCCTTCAACTAAATTACCACCCCAAGTCGTCTTACACAGAAATACTGTTGTCTACAAGAAACATGGGTTAAAACCCAACCCCAGTGATCTAATCCATTTCTGTGAAATGTGTATAAGATTTCACACATACAGAAAGGCAGAAAAAAGAAGTGATTTTACAGGCCTGGAAATAAATTATTGGCTGTCTAAACATAGATACCAAATTTAGGTACTGACAGAGCTTAACATGAGACTTCTTCCTCCTTCCTTTTCCTGTTTCTTCTCCTTTCTCCTTCACTTCTCTTCCTCTTCTTCTGTTCAGTGACTGCATCTACCTCACCCCCCCGAACAATCAGCAGCTTTTCAGCACCTTGGTTTCCTCCTAGGCCCTTCCTCCTCTTCTTTACTAAAGAGGCAGACGCACAGAGATACTCAGATGGTTCTCCTTTCACAACTAGCATTCTTCCAGGCTTTTCCTCTAGTTAGCCTGACTGATCTATAACACTGGTCCATTTGGACCTCACTGCCTCTACATCTAAATTACTCCATCAGGGGATTCAGACCAAGACCAGCTTCCCTGTTTGCTCTGTAGGGGTGCTCTGGTTTATTGCAATGTCTTTATCAGTTCAGCTACGGGGTCTCTAAGGTGCCCAGTTTACATGCAGTGTATGGAATACTGACAGTTTTTTTTCAGCAGCCCCAAGATGTGTAAATTGTTTGTTTCAGGAGTTTTCCTGTGCTATTTCAAAAACAAAATGTATTCTAAAAACATGGTGCAACTCCATGAATCAATCTCTCTCTCTCTTTCTCTATCTCTTATTCTTTCTCTCATATTTCTGGACCACAGTTCTGTTTCAACTCTGCCTTAACCTTTTCTTCTTCTCTGTGCTCTTCAAACATATCACATGAGGGCAAGAAGATATTTGTAACTGCCCCAGGTGTAACAAGTAGAAAGGAAGCACAGTGATTTGGCCCCACTGCCACCTACCAGCCACACTTGAGAAAGTCCAATGCACTTCGCAAGAAAGTCCATGGATACATTCTAGGACAGCCTCTGTCCTTCTGTGTGAAGCAGAACTGCCAGAGTAGGGTGTGAGTTAAGATCGAGCTTGCTTAGGGCCACGGTCAATATTTTAGAAACTTATGGATGAATTTCAGTTTCTAAATCTCCAACTGTGAAGCAAGGCAGCCAACATGGATCTCCCAGCCAAGAGCACTTCCCTGGACCTGATTTGCTATTTATTTTTTTAAGCTAGAGCTAGGAAACCTCTTCCCCTCAACCATAGTGTCAAAATAACATTGGAGTCTGAAAAGGGCTTTTGTGCCTACCTACGCAAAAGTCAAATGTAGTCACTTGGGCTTTTTCTGAACATTTGCTTTTGAAATAAATTGTGAAGAAAAGTGTGCTTATGTGTCTTCTACTTACAAGTTTTGTTATTTTAGATGTGACTCTAGAAAACTTTAGCACAATTTGTGGACACCTTTAAGTTAGTTGACTGCATAGGCATTAGTACTCACGAGCACATTATGAAGCATGACTCAATCCAGCCTATTTGATTGGCTTTCTAAATAATTGTCTTACCAAGTATTTAGATGGCTTTCAGAAATGTAACAGTTAATGTTCAATTCTATGGTTAGTCTTATGTTCTCTGAATGCCACAAGGTTGCTTGTATACATAATAGATTTCCCTACTACTTTTCATGTAAAAAATTCACACATCTAAAGTATTTAATTACATTATTATCCTGAATTTATCATATTTAATTTCATAATTTAGATTGGAATTGTAAGTCCTCTACACTGGATTTGAATTAGCTAATGCTATGGAGTGAACTTCTCCAAAATGTAGTGGCTTAGGACAATATCCATCTTGTTTTCTCATGTGGGATATGGGTTGACTGGGCTTCACCGGGCACCTGTCACTCACCTGCAGTGATAAAGCAACAGGGAGTGGCATCAGCATCACATGGTGGTGGAATGCTGCCACAGCTGGTTTCTCTCTCTCTCTCTTCTCTCTCTCTCTCTCTCTCTCTCTCTGCAGGGCCAAGTCTCCTTTACCACATGACCTCTCCACATGGACTTTCTACTTGGTGGCCAGACTTCTTACGTGATGCTATATTGCTTCCCAAAGTTAAGGGTCCAAGAGAGAAAAAGTAGAAACTGTGAATCTTCCTAAATCTAGACATAGAACCAGAACAGAATTGTCTGTCTCCATTAAGAAAAGCCCAAGACATCCCAAGTTCAATATGGGAAGAGCCTAAATGAGAATGTCAATGTGGAAAGGAATTGTTCATTGGCATACTCTCCTTACACAGTAAGGTTATATACTCCAGTATGCCTCAGCATCACACACGTGAAGTCTACATTTCTGTGGTAGTGACTACAACTTCTCAGCAGTTTTCTCCACTTCTTTTTGGTAACAGAGTAATACTGCATTTTCCAGCCTCCTTTGAAGTGAGGTGTGGCTTTGAATGAGTTTTGGCCAGTGGAATATTTATAGAGGTGCGATGTACTGCTTCCAGACCATCCCAGTATCCTACTATCCTTATCATCCACTGTGGATTCCTGTCTAAGCCACTCTACACTGATGGCTAGGAAAAGATGGGTTTCCAGATCATACTCTCTCTGCATTTACCAGGAGGGAAAAGAGACTCCCTTCTCGTGCATTTGAATGTTTATTTATCTATTTATTAGCACTAAAAGCTCACTGAAGTCCTCATTACTTTAGTGTTCAAATTTTACCAGATTTGGTAAGTGAAAAATTTTTTAAACTAGATATGTCCTTCCTCCCTCCCTCTCTTTATTCTTTTCTTTTTTCTGTTTTCCTTCCTTCTTCTCTTCTTTCTTTCTTTCCTTTCTCTTTAAGAACTGCCTTATTTCTGAGGATAATAAATTACTACAGGTTCATTTCTACTATCCTATTCCAGTCCTGAGTTTTGCCATTTCTCCAAAAACCACTGTTTCCTTTTAATAGGAAACCATATTTAGCAACTGAGGTCTGGATGTTAAACTGAGCTCTATTGTGCACAGGTTTTCTCTATAAACAAAGCTAGGAAATATATGAATGTTCATATACATACACATACAAATAAATATGTTTATATTCATTTACATAGACATTAGATAGATAGATTATAGACAGATGATAATAGCTTAAAATCAGTTCAAACAGAAGCCATTGAATGCAATTCAATTCCTCATGGTTTGTTTTTCCTCACCTAGCCCATTTTATTTATGTCCTTTGATCACAATGACATACTTCAGCTCTAACAAAATGCATACATACTCTTATGCTTAGCCCTATAACAAATCAGACTCAGGAAGTTATTCAAAACTAAGTAGACTCAGGATGCTATTCAATACTAAAGTTTGCTTGCTTCTCTCCTCTGCTCCTGACTTGGATATTTCCTACATGCCATGCTCATACCTACTTGGCTTGCTCTCTCCTTTTCCCATTCTGTTCAGTGACACCGTTCAGCTAGCTTTTACAGTAGGTTCCTTTCCCTTTCCATCCTGTTGGCTTAATTATACACTTTTGTTTTAAAGTTTTTATTTTATTTATTTACTTATCAGAGACAGAGAAAGGGAGAGAGAGAGAAAGAGAATGAGAGAGAAAGAATGGGTGTGCCAGGGCCTCTAGCCACTGCAAATGAACTCCAGACGCATGTGCCACCATGTGCATCTGGCTTACGTGGGTCCTGGGGAATCAAGCCTCAAACCAGGTTTTTAGGCTTTACAGGCAAGTGCTTAACCGCTAAGCCATCTCTCCAGCCCCTAATTATACACGTTTTTGAACTAGAACATACAAATTCTTCCAAAGGGCAAAACTACACCGAAAGATACTTCTTTCCCTTTCAACCCCATCATAAAAAGCCAGCTTTGTTGGTTTCTGGTTTATCTGGATTCTGTTTGAACTTATTTTACATGATTTTTTCCTGCAAAGACAATGATATGCACTTTGAAATTTCCTCTTCTTTTAAAATAATTTATTTATTTACTTATTTATTTGACAAAGAGAGAGAAAGAGGGGAAAGAGAGAGAGACTGGGCACACCAGAGCCTCTAGTCATTGCAAAAGACCTCCAGACACATGCCCCACCTTGTGCATCTAGTTTACATGGGTACTGGGGAGTCAAACCTGGGTCCTTAGGCTTTGTAAGCAAGCACTTTAATCACTAAGCCATCTCTTCAGCCCATGAAATTTCCTATTATTTCTTACAAAGGGCAAGATACTATCCTCTTTTATGCTTTACTTTTGTATACCTAATAATATCTTTTGATAATCACTCTATTAACATTCAGAGACCTATCTCATTTTTAGTAACTGTATGACTTTACACTATGAGAATCACAATATGATATGTTTGGACATTTAAGTAATACTGAAATTATTCACCATAATTAATGCTATAATATTTAATCTTTGGCATCTTTATACTGGGATTGCATAGTCAATGAAGAACCTAGGGTCAAAGGGTAAGTGCTGACACCAACAAAGTCACCTCCACAAAAGTTGCATTATTTGATATTATCACCACAGTGTATGAAAATTTCCACTTTTTCATCCTACCAACTTTATGAATTGTCACTGATCTTGAAGGATAGGGAAGTTTCTCATCGCCCAGACTGATATATGTTGTTGCAAATGGCACTGCACTAAGCGAAATAAGCCAGACACATAAAGAAAGTACTGCATGATCTCATTTCTATGTGGAAACTTAAAGTCAGATACATAGAGTTAGAATAGGATTCCCAATGGCGGGGGGAGAGGAGTAAAGAGATGTAAGTCAAAGGATAAATGTTCAGTTTAAAAAAAAATCTTTTAGTTATTTATTTGAGAAAAAGGGAAATAGAGGAAAACATAGGTAGAGAGAGAATGGGCATGCCAGAGCCTCTGATCACATTGCAAATGAACCCGACTCATGTGCCACCTTGTGTATCTGGCTTTACGTGGGTACTGGGGAATTGAATCTGGATCCTTAGGCTTCACAGGCAAGGGCCTTAACTGCTAAGCCATCTCTCCTGCCCCTAAATGTGTGCAGTTTTTAAGGGTAACTATGTTAAATAGGATAAATAAGATCCAGACATTTTATAAAGGAAATAGTATTTCATATATGCTGTATATAAGAGCAAAAAGATGTAACTCACAAGTGAAGCAGGAATACAACCCAAGTGGAAGGTCACAAACAAACTACAGAAAACCCTCAACTCAGAGAGATGGATTATCAGTCAGTGATTCTGTCTAAGGGTATGAGTTCTGGAACTGCCTGTATCCAGAACAGTGCTTCTTTGAAAGCCTTAGTTAACCCTATTTATAACATACTCTGCCAACTGCAGATCAAATACATTTGCTTCAAGTGGAGTGTTGTCACAATTACACTTTCAATTTGTAATTATGTCTGTATAAAATTCTTTAATAACCTATTTTATGCATATGGCCTGGTTAAGGTGGAAAACTCCATTGTCAGTGTAAGTGTATGGTGGGTGTACCATTTGTACAATTCAAGTGGTTGAATTAGCATACTGTCCAAGTGACTATACTAAATTTTTTGCATGTTCTGTTTCTCTAATAAGATCAAATTTTTATAGTTACATATATATCTAAGCATATTCTTCCTCTATTTCATACCATTATAGCTAAGATAGTTCTATATAAGACCTCAGCCTACCTTTATATCTCCCCAGCTTCTCCAAGTTGGCACTCTAGCTCATGAGATTTTAAAAAATTTTTTTTTATTTTTTATTTTTTTTGGAGAGAGACACAGAGATAGAGAGAGGGAGAGGAAGACAGAGATGGGCGTGCCAGCAGTGTCTCAGCTGCTGAGAATGAAATCCAGATGCGTGCACCCCCTTGTGGTCAAGTGCGGCATTGCGCCCTTGCGTCACTTTGCATCTGGCTAAATGTGGGACCTGGAGATTGGAACCAGTGTTCTTAGGCTTAGGAGGCAGGCGCCTTAACCCCTAAGCCATCTCTCCAGCCCCTCATGAGATTTTAATTGCTTCCAGAGTAGAAAACTGCTTCAAGTGAAATTCAATATTTAAAGTATTATACAAAAGGTACATTAGAAAATGATCACTTGCTACACAAAATATTTCAAAATGGCATCCCTTTATGTTGAAGAGTTCCTAGATTGACTTATCTCTATAAAGCTGATAGATAAAGTCAACTCATAAGGAGTGTGGAACTCAAACAATGCACATAAAATTTTAACTCATGGTTTGTGCATATTTATATTTGAATACATGCCTCATCATCAACTTTGTACCAATAGTATTTGTTTTTTCAATTAAATTGATCTTGAAACAGGAATTGTAATAGTTCACTAGCAACATCTAATAACTGTATGAATTGCTTATCATGAACAGAGAAGTTGAAAAAGTGAGCAAAGCACCCAATAAAAACATTAGCTATAACACGTTATGTTCCTACAATGCCATGTGTTATCTGCACTCTGTGTGTTCACACATGACTGTGTTGCCATGAGCATATAATTGAGGCTGATATTATTTATATAGAAATAAAACATATATTATAACATACTTATTGGTTAAAATATATTAATTTAACTTTAATAATTTAAATGCCCATAATCAATCATAAATTGGACACTTTATAATGCATCAATTACAGGCACATTGCTCTTGATAGATACATGAATGTCTTTTGCTATCTCACTACATGCTAGTCGACCTGAGTACCTTATATGTACTCTTTCCATTAAGGCATTAGTACTATTAAGATTGAGGGAGTTTAGTAATTTACTTAAAGCACTTAGCTTCTAGGGATGTTACAAAGCATTTCCAATTCACAGAGTCATTGCTGGCCTACTTTCTCAATGCTCTCAAGGATTCCAAGAACCTGTAGAAAGTGGGTAGTCATTACTTATGAAAAAATACACAATGTGAAAGTTTATTTAATATTAACTAAAGGCTGCTCACCATATTCATAAAACTGTCCAACATAATGTTTATATATAGGTAGAAAAGTCTCTGGATACATTTAAAATATTATTCAGCATGCTAGAAATCAAATCATATATAATTTTTATGCATTAAAAAGCATCACATTTATGAAATAATTAACTATATTTCAATACTGGGTCATCCAATTTCTGAGATATAAGCCAAATAGAATCTAGGGTTTAGGGAAGCCAGCCTCCAACATTGCCCCAAGTGCCCTACGCTTTCTAGCATTTACACCATTGTATTGTCCCCTTCTATATGTGGCAACCTTGATCTATGAGATAGTAAAAATTGTCCGGAGGAATCTCATATCTCTGCTGAGATTAGATTACAGTAGACATTGGTCTTTCCATCTTGATGACTCTTGGGACAATCACTCTGAAGTAAACTAGTTCCCCTGTTGACCTCTTACCATCAGCAAATAAGGAAACATGTTAGAAGCAGACCCAGGCTCTGTCGAGTCCTCAGATGTCTGCCGTGCTGACAACTAGAATGCATTGGCATGGACAGTGAGCCAGGACCACCAATCTATATCACTGGCATGACTGACCTTCTGAGATATGAAGGAGTCTGCAGCACAGAATTAACCAATACAGCATTTAATTGAACATTTATGTTCTATAGTTCCCTCCAAACTTACTAGGATTTACTTATTCATTCACCTACTGTTTACTGAGTATAGAGAAACTCATAAAGTTGAAGTGTTAGGAACCTTAGACTATGGCTATCATAAGTAAATCCCTCCTTTTACAACTTCACATATAATGGGCCTATAGTTGCTTATGTATTTGTCTTAGTTTCCTAGAAAAATGACAAAATTCTTGAGGGAAGAAATACTTTTTATAGAGTTTGCATATGTAGTGTGTGGGGTGGAGTGGTGTGGTGTGTATGGAGTGCGCAAATGCATGTGCAGATGTACTCACAGGCACATGGCAGTCAGAGGAGAATGCCAGGTCTTCTTCCTCTATCACTAATCTGTGTATTTCCTTGAGATAGAATCTCTCTCTGAATACAGAGCTGCAGTTTTCAATAGCCCCCCCCCCCCCAAATTCTTAGATCTCTGCTTTCTCAAGGACTGCGATTACAGGCATGTGTGACCATGCCCAGGTATTTTCATGGGTCCCAGAGAGTAGAATTCAGATGGTCTTAGGCTCTCTTAGACTCCCATGCTTGCAGAAAGTGTCTTGCCCACCGAACCATCTCCCCAGTCAAGAAGTACTTATTTTTATCTCTATGTTTAACTAGAGATTTCATTCTTTTTATTATTATTATTTTTTGACAGAGTGAGAGAAAGAGAGGGAGAGACAATTGATGTGCCAGGGCCTCAGCCACTGAAATCACACTCCAGAGACCTGTGCCACCTAGTGGGCATGTGCAACCTTGCGCTTGCCTCACCTTTGTTTATCTGGCTGGGATCTGGAGAATAGAACATGGGTCCTCAGGTTTCTCAGGCAAGTACCTTAACAGCTAACAAGAGATTTTAGAACAAACTCCGGGCTCAGTCAGCCCCAACAAGCTAGGCTATCCCAGTATGTAAATTAAAGAAGTGATCAATGGTAAAAAAACAGAACTAGGATATTTATTCAATACAGCCACATTGGGAAGAGGAACAAATAAGGGTACTCAGTGACATCAAAGCCCATCTTTGGCATACCAATGTGAACTTCAGGTTTAAGTAAAGGAAGAACTGGGACAAAGTAAAGGAAGCAAGGGACAAGAGGTAAGCTGTCCTGGACTGAGTGTGGTCTCTTTGATCAATGTTTCAACTCGGGTCCTACAAGGTGGTCTGAAGTCCATGTTACTTGAAGAGAAAAGATGATTCTAGGGAGATGGTTACTTCTATCCCAGAGGACAGTCTTACCCTCATGAATAATTCCCTTATCTGGTATGTGTGTGGGGAGGGTCTGTTGCTCTTCTCAGTATCCAAGGTGACTGCAGGTTTGGATCAGTGATTTACCTCTGGACTTTAAGCCTTGAAAGAAATGAGAAAGATTAGAAAGCACTCCTTGAATGATTGACATACCCACATGAAGACGTAAGTAGGTAACCCAAAGTAAAGGAGACAGACACAAAAATGGAGGCAGAGATGACAGGCCTGCTTCCTGCTTTTGGTTACCTTGTGGGCCCAAGTGAGGAGTCAGTATTTTTTAGCATAAGCAGATTCTAAGTGCCTGATTCACACAGAGAGAACACAGCATAAATCTAGTTGTTTTATATATGATTTTGCAATATTTCAACTACCTGTGATTTTTCCACAAAACATTTTGAATCTTGTATAAAGAAACTCTCTGACGTGTGTGTGTGCGCGTGCGCACACGCACGCAAGCATGCATGGACAGAAGCTCCACACAGATGTCTCCCTGGGAAGGGCTCCTGTGGTTTATTACCTTGGCTGACATTCCGCAACCACACACTGAACCAATGAGTTCCTGGTGAGAACTGTATCCTGGAATTTATTCCTTTTAGGCTCCCAGCTGTATTCCTCCCCACCCCCATTTTCCCAATAAATAGTCCCAACTTCTCTATAGAAATCAGCTTCCTCAGTCAAGTCAAAGGACTTAGCTAATGTTTCCTGAGAATGAGATATTTCATAGGTGAACAATACTCACATATGCTTAATTAAGATTGCTCAGTAAATGAATGATAATAATGAAACTGTTCTTTTTAGACTTTCTTGTATCATCCCCTTTTCCACAGCTCAGATCTGGATATGGGTGAATTTTTGCTTAATTTTAATTCATTTAGTACAAAATCTTAAAGATTTTGACCATGTGTTTTGTTGCCATGCCTTCATCATAGATAAAATTTTACCAATACTGGTGATGTTTCTTTCATTTTCAATACCTTAATGCAGCACCCACGACCCACATATGCTATTTACTCTCCCAAGCAGCATCTTAAAATGCTGTAGACCTTGTAACAGATGCTCTGAGTGTAGTTTCACATAATTGTGCCAGAGTTTCAGCTCTCAAATTGGAAATAAATTAAAAGTCTGCACAAGGTTGGTAGGTGGGAGTAGGTCAGAGAGGAAGAAGGAGAAAGAGGCAGGGAAGGTTGGATTCTGGCCTAACTTTAAGGAGACACAAGGCTTTTCAAAAGCTTGCAAATGTGAAGAATCCCAGGGAATGTTACAAAAGTGTGGAGCCTGTAACTGCCAATTAATGAGAACCCTATATCGGGAACACAAGGAACCTTTTCAGGAGAGAAGCATAAAGAATTCCAGGAAGTGCATATTCAAAGCCTGTTTCCTAGGCAGCTGAAGCCACCCACCTTCCCTTGAACAAACGAAACCAAATTCAGTTCTCAAATGTGCCGTTTGCCCAGGCATTCAAAATGATTCTGATCACTCAGCTGTGGTCTGTGGCTTTCTCAATGAAGCCTGTAGATGAAGACTGTTCTCTAGCTGGACATGGAAATCCCCTAATTCCAAATCCTCCTCTTTCAGCTCGTATCCTATCTCTATGGTGTTCTCCAGCTGAGATGTTGCTTCAGTAACTGTGGATACATGACCATCCATTTTCTCTCAGTTCTACAAAAATAATACAGTGAAAATCTATTGTTGATGTCTAATGGTGGTTTTAAATGTTAGTTGGAATATGGCCCATTGATGGAATGAAAGATTACATAGCCAATAGAGAACATGGTGCATGATAATCCTTTAATATATGGGGGAAATGTCATGCTAGAACATGATCATAATCCTGATCGTTACAGTGCTGGGAATGGAATCCAGGACCTTGCGCATGAGAGTCAAGTGCTCATCCACGGAGCAACATGCCCAGGCTACAATACTAAAGGAAAAGTTTTCAAAATAGTATTGTTCCAGTCAAATAAAAGTGTTTTTTTTTCTCCTAGAAAAAAAAACATCAGAATGTAATGATTACATGAAGGTATAAGATCATGAGAGCTCTTGGTTCAGTCTTTGCTTTTCATTTCCTTCAATTTTTTTTATGATGAACAGATATTAAATTGTAACCATTAAAATGTATTAATGTAGCATAAAAATAATAAAAGAAACATCATATACAAATTGGACAGCCACAGAGCTCAAGCCATTTAATCACTTTTCTCTTCATCTCTAGCACCTATAATCTCATCACTTTTTAAAAAGCTTTATTTATTTATTTATTTATTTATTTATTTATTTATTTATTTATTTATTTAAGAGAGAGAGGAGGGAGAGAGAGAGATACAGACAGAGAGAACAGGCACACCAGCGTCCACTGCTGCAGCAAATGACCTCCAGACCACATGTGACATTCTGTGCAACTGCCTTTAAGTGGGCACTAGGGAATCAAATTTGGATCATTAGACTTTGCAAGCAAGTGCCTTTATCCCCTGAGCCATCTTTCCAGCCCTAATGGTACCTTTATAAACCAAAACTTCAATATACATTGTCTTTGCTAACTCTCTGAACACATATCCTGTTTCCTATTTAACCATGACTATGTCTCATGTTGTCCTTGCACACTAATACCTACCTTAAATGACTAAGCACAGGATGATAGACAAGGCAGACATAAGGTTGAATGGTCACTTTAGCAAAGCCAGAGTCAGTGTGAGGAAATTAAATGGAAATGGTCCAAGATGAAGACTCATGGATACATAAACAATTTCAAAGAAATCCTCTCTTCCTCTCCTTTCCTCCCTCTCTCCCTCCCCCGACACACACACACACACACACACACACACACAGAGAGAGAGAGAGAGAGAGAGAGAGAGCTAGTTCCTCACTAAGATCTTTAGTCCCTTCCAGATAGACTAAAAACTCATCAATGCTGAAAACAAGAGGCTGTTGAGTTCTCAGTGCCAAATGAGACATTTTTATCACACCCTCCAAGGCTCAGGGGACATTGTGGAAGAGAGGACAAAAGAAGATAAAAGCTAGAGGGTGGGGAAGAGAGCTTTGAAACTCTGCCTTCTGGACATGATACAGTCATTGAATTTATGACCTCGCAGTGACTATAATTACATGCACAAAACCTGAATAATTTGGGGCTCATCAGCATTTCATCACAGATGATGGAGGCTGGCAAAAAAGGAGCTAGTTTAAAAGAAGAAGGGATTACAGTAAAGGGAATGAGGGAAGGAGGACAAAAGAAGGTAATGGGAGGGATTATGATCAAAATATACTATGTTTGTGTATGAAATTGTCAAAAAAAAAAAAGGAAAACTAATCTGGTGTCCTTGGCATAGAACTTGGACATGCTCAGTAAGGACAGCCTACTCTCCACTGCATTGTGCCGTCCCTTGCATCACAGAGCCTAAGTGAGGTAGAGAACAAACCAAAGCATTGTAAACTCAGAGCAGTTTCTAGAATGGGGAGCAGAAGCTGCTATAACCAGGGAACAGTGGACAGGCTGCCCACTAAAAATCATTCCAGCATCTTCTAGCTTCCCAGAAGGCCTGGTAAAGAGCATGCATCCATAAGCATGCAATAAGTTCAGTCCTTTCCAGCTAAGACTGGAATGCTTTGCAAAGTGGGATTCTGAGAAAGGTTTAGAGTAAGCCACGGCAAAACCAACCACGAGCCAGATGTGTTTTCTGTTTTGGCTTGGTTTGACTTGACTTTGAATATGCCATGTTTTATAAACACTTGATTTTATAATGTCTTATCCTCCATGCTGCAGGTGTGCTCAGGGTTTCCCATCTCTCTCTAGTCTTTTTCCTCCCAGTTCTAGTAATTTGCATTTGGCTTTATAACCTCTGCTTGGAATGCAGCCATGGGAACAGTGATTCTAATACTGGGAAGAATATAATAGAAATATTAATTATAGGAGAAAACATCCAGTAAGTGTTTCCATTGTGCCAGAGTCGATCTTACAGGCTTTATATGCAGGTACCATTGAACCTTCCAGGAAGGCCAAGGCCTTTACAGCTGGCATCCCCTTACACCAGTTCTACTCTTCTGTGTGCTTCAGCATCCAAATTGGCCGCTTAGAGCTCTTTTCATATGATTGACTTAAGGACACTTGAGTCTTGTAATTTCCAGGCTCCACAACCCGTCTCCAGCAGTGACTAACTGGCTATCTGGTTTCTGCAAGCTTGCCCACAGAATCAAGCTGGAACCTCTCCTGAAAACTCATCTTCAATGTGTTTCTTTTTCTTCCCTGGACACACTTGATTATTCTTACCTCACCTATAAGAGTTCCAAAGCCCAGATTAATTTACTTGACATTGTACAAATTGTCAGGTTGCAGAGTCTAGATCTACATGAACTTCACAGGCTTCCTAAGAGTATGTTAAAACATTAATTGAAACTCATTTGTGCAGTAATAGTGATGGCTTATCCAGTGGCAACCAAGTAAGGACTGCTGGAGACATTGAGGAGAGAGAAGACGAGCAAGATAATCAGAGTGGCCTCTATAGCTAAGCATCTGCAGATAGATGCTTATGGTGGGAGATAACTGGCTCCACACAGCCAACAAATCATCCAGTCACCACACTGACCAAAAGAGCACTTCACAGCTCAGCTGCTTTTTGTACTATCATAATGCATTTGAAATAAATACATAAATATCAGTCGTGATCCACTCCATATGCTGTGGTCAGATGGGGGCTACCTTATGAACAAGATGGGCCTCTGCCAAGTTCTACCCTCAAGAGATTATTACTTTAGGCAGAAGTTGCTGGTTTTCATAAATATATGTCAAGTAGGGAAGATTACCTTTCTCCAGCTATGTTGCCGGAGCAAGGCAAGGCCCTTTCTGGGCTGCATGCAGGTGTGCCACCTGAGTTCCGTCAGAGTCATGCTTTAATGTGCTTGTGTCCCACAAGCACAGCCAGCCATGCTCCCTCACATCTTCCTTGAGTGAATTAATTCTTTGTTTTCTCTGATTATACTGGATCCTTAGTATTGTAGTAGATATGAGTTCAATGATCAGTCAAAATTCTAAAAGGAAAATTGCCAAAAGTCAGAACAAAATTGAAAAAAAAAAAAAGATCTGAAGTCCTCTCGTGCTCACATTTCCGACAGGTACCTTGAGTATTCTTTCTTTCCTTTTTGTTTTCTTCTTTCCTTCCTTTCCTTCTTACTTAGAACAATACTACACCTTATGTCATTCATAGTTATCTTTTCTCTGGTGTTTTCAACAAAACTATATTATAATCATAATAAAATTTGTAAAATCTACTCTTGTTTTTCAGGGTATTTTAACATGTTATACATAATCTTACTTAAACCATAATTACTGTACACATAACAACTTTTAACTCACTGTATAATGTATAGTAAGATGTTTATTGTTATTATTATACAGGTGAAAAAATTGAAGAGTTTTTAAGTTTCTTGTTTGGCCGGTCACAGTTTTCTACTATGCAAAGCTAGTGTCTGATCATTTTTTACTTTAGTAGATATTTTCATCTGCTTTTTCTTTTCTTACTTTCAAATACCCAGAAGGTATTTTCGCACATGTATTGACCATCTTAATTAGCCTCTGTCAAAAGAAAAATCAAGGAAATCTACTTTGTTATTTTTTTTAATTTTTATTCACTTACTATGAAAGCTGATTTTGAAATTTTGTTATAAGAAGCATAACATTTAAATGTAAATACTTTTCACTTTGATTCTATAATTGGAAAGTTATAGAAAATGGATCTGTTTCTGTTTCATTGGTCAATTATTTCTTTATTCTTTTTTTTTAATTTGAGAGAGACAGAGAGAGAGGAAGAGGCAGAGAGAGAATGGGCGTGCCAGGGCCTTTTCAGCTGCTGCAAACAAACTCCAGACACATGCGCCCCCTTGTGCACATGTGCGGCATTGCGTACTTGTGTCACTTTGGCATCTGGCTATGTGGGAGATTTGAACAAGCATTCTTAGGCTTCACAGGCAGGCACCTTAACCGCTAAGCCATCTCTCCAGCCCCAACAAATTATTTTAATAACTAATACTTTTGCTCTTTAGTTGCCTTAGTTGAAGTCTGATGTTGGACAAATTTTGTGGCTAAAATTTCTCATAGACAATTTAGCTCAGTCTCATTATTATCAATAATAATGGTACCAAATCCCAGCCTGTAAGCTTCATTGAAGCAGAAAGTCCATCTGTTTGGTTTTATACCAAATTGTGGTGTCCCACACAGAGTAGGTGAATGTCAAAATCCAGAGTGGAAAAAAAATCAGATAAACAAGAAATGAGTTGTAGAAGTCCGGTGCAGAGAACCAAAGAAATTGCAAATAAATTAGCTAAAAATACCTACTTGGGATAAAGGTTAAACTACTGAACTTTGAATGAGAAATTCTACTCTCTATTTTTATAGCTACTTTCCTTGGTCTTATGCCTTCTTCATATAACAAGGTTTTTCCAGGTTTTCAGGTTTTTCAGGGTTTCAGAGAGAAGCCCTATGAAGGAGATGAATATCTAGAGAGTTTTACATCAACTTTGGGATTACCTATTCCTCAAAACTGTATTGCTATAGGTAAATGGAATTTAGTTGGGATAGAAATGGAAAGTAGCTAACATGTACAAAGGAGATCTACAGAGATCACCTGTGTACATATCTGTCACAGCCACAACAAACTTAGCTGTTGGTGATATTTAAAGAATCTCAATCAATGAATCATGAGATTTTGTGGTTCTTAACATGTTTTAATGTGGTAGCCCTCCAAAATTATTATAAAGACTACACACTCTCAAGAAAACATGCTGGAGATTGTTCAGCAGTTAAAGGTGCATGCCTGCAAAGCCTATTGTTCAAGTTCAGTTCCCCAGTGCTCACATAAAGCCCCATGCACAAAGTGGAGTTTGGGTGCAATAGAAAGAAGTCCTAGTACTCCTGTTCTCTCCCCTCTCTCGCCCTCTCTTTCTCTGTAATAAATAAATAAAAATATATAAAACAATCAACAAAACCAAAGGCATAGTTTTACATACTTCCTACTTGTTTTCCAATTTCTTCTGGGTCGCCTAGTCCCCGATAGACCCAAGGAGTCCAGATCAGTGGAGGATGAAACAGGGTAAGAATTTCTGTCCAGATAATTCCCAAGACTTGTTGTAGGTCTAATGTTTGGTTTGTCTTTTGGTTGTCACAGTTGTATTCTGATTTCAACACTGCTAAATTTTAACCACATTATTTGGATTACGTTTCTTAATATTTTAAACTTCTGTTAAATTGTAAGAATTAACAGCGATAATGTGTTTTAAAAGCCTGACCTTCACCTATGTAGAAAGATAAATAGTGCCCCTCTGTCCCAAAGATATCCACACTTAATTTCTGGATCCTCTAAATGTGATAAATCATATGGCAAAAGGGACTTTGCAGATATAATAATATTATAGACTTGGAAGACAAGGCGATGTTCCTGGCTTATTCAATGAGCTCAACCTAATAATATGAACTCTAAAAATCAGAAAAACTTCCTCATCTTGAGTTGTAGAGATATGACCAAGGAAGAGATAGGCAAAGTGGGACAGACCGGAGGGTGAATAGACATGGAGCACAGGACATGCTCAACCATCATGACTGGCTTTAAAAATAAAAAAAGCGACTACAGCTGGAAGTGGTGGAGCACGTCTTTAATCGCAGCACCCGGAGGCAGAGGTAGGAGAATAGCCATAAATTCAAGGCCACCCTGAGAACACAGAGTGAATTCCAGGTCAGTCTGGGCTAGAATGAGACTCTACCTCAGAAAATCAAAAAAGAAAGAAAGAAAGAAAGAAAGAAAGAAAGAAAGAAAGAAAGAAAGAAAGAAAGAAAGAAAGAAAGAAAGAAAGAAAGAAAGAAAGAAAGAAAGAAAGAAAGAAAGAAAGAAAGAAAGAGAAGAAGGAGGGAGGGAGGGAGGAAGGAAGGAAGGAAGGAAGGAAGGAAGGAAGGAAGGAAGGAAGGGAAGGGAAGGAGGGAGGGAGGCTACAATCCAGGAAATGCAGGTGGCCTCGGATGCCAAGAATGACCCCCACCACCACTGCCCCCAATAGCCAGCTAGGAAAATAGAAAACTCCATTCTACAATAGAAAAGTTTGAACTTTAATACTCAGCTGGGGCCTGGACTCTCAGAGCCTTCGGTTAGGAATGTACCTCTACTGAGTTCTTGATTAGGAAACAGCAGACCTTTAATCCACAGAACTATAAAACAATATATGTGTATTGTTTTAAGCCATTAAGTTTGAGGTAAAGTTTTGTTCCATAATAGAAAACTAACATTAATTCTCTCCCCTGATTCCATGGCAATCTTATTTCATAAAAATAGATGGGTTAGTTGACCCCTAGAGTGAATTTCAACTAAGATATAATTTCTTCCATAGTTTTTTGTTGTTACTTATTAGTTGTGCTTTTATTTTGTACCTAAAATTATACTCACCACTATTTTTATAATTGAGAGAAATTTGAGGCAGCAACAATTAGAAGGAAGAAGGTACTTTAGAGATGGTGATTCCTGGAATAAATGAAATTATGACACAAAGGCAGATACTAGTCCAGTAGGCTTTTTTTCACAGGGGAAACTGAGCATGTTGCTCAGAATCTGTCAGGATCCCACCCTCCCTACCAGAATGAAGCCTTTTTATTCAAGGACACCCCCCCCAAGTGGTATTTAACATCTCTCAACACCTATAGGTTGTTCTCCATGCCTGTTCTGGTTCAGCAATCTCTCCTGGGACTTGGTTTTCACATGTTAAGGATGGCTGTGAGGAAATTGGGTGAAGTGGCTGAAAACATGCATAGCCTCCCCTTTGATGGGGCTCTGAGCTGCCCTTCAGTTTCTTAGAAAACTCTCACTGCTGAGAGCTGACTCTGATGCTGACTAGAACTGGGTCAAGCTTCTCCTTTGCAGAGAGTGAGCCTCAATCTTCTAAGCAGCTCACCTGCCTGTGTGAGTAAAGATTATTTCCACAGGAAGCCAGGTGATTTGGGGGGATCACACTTGGGGAAGCAGAACTCTAGAGTGCACTGGGTCTGAATGATCCCAGCATAAGACAGTGGCAGCCAAGATATGAATGAGTAGGTGTCCAGCCTGGTAAGTACTGGAGTCTGTGCAGTGTTCCTAGAACTCAAATTGAAAATATGGTCATGGGATCTTTTTTGGGGGGCAACATGACCAACCTCATTTACCAGAGTTTTGAAACAACATAGAAAAGAAAGATTTGACTTCTTCCAGCTTCCATATCCACAACAGAAGGGCCTTGAGCCAGAGCAAGGACAATATTTTCACTGTATGCATTTCAAAAACTTTTTCTGTACAGAAGGTGCGGAACATCTCTGCCTCATTCTCAGAGGATTGGCCTGGCTATTCGTGTTGGCTGAATTTCCACTGGCCTCTTTGATCTCTGGTGGTTCAATATGTCCTTGTGCTCAGCATTTTCAAGACTTACCACTTCCTTTTTTCCTCTTGTCACAGCCAAATCACTTGATAGTCTAGATATTTAAATCCCAATTTACTAGACACATTGTCTTATAATTTGCTTTTAATTATACTGCCTTGTTTGAATTTTTCTTATTGTTCACATTTTAAATGTGTGTCATATGTGTGTGGATAGATAGATAGATAGATAGATAGATAGATAGATAGATAGATAGATAGACAGACAGATAGGTAGATAGATATGGATATAGTTATTTCTCTAAAGTCTCTTGAGATAAAGAAGGACCCTCAGGACAGAGATGGAGGAGAATAGGAGGTACATTTTTGAATCACAAATTTTGGATTAAAATTTCTGATCACTCTATAGTAGCTTTGGGTAATTAGGAAAATTTTCTCTGCATATATCCTAAACTATAGAATTAAAGTTTATTTGCTATGTGTTTTTTCTAAGGACCTCCAAGACATCTGGGTCTCTCACACCCTTCTTTTTACCTTATCTTATACCTGTTACCTCTTATTCCATTCAGCCGCACTGTACCAGGAGTTGTTGCTCAAACATGCCTAGCACTCTCTACCAAGGATCTTTGCCCTCTTTTCTTTCTCCTTGGAAAGTTTTATCTCCAGGTAATCACATGATATGCTCCCTGAAATCCCTGGGTCTGGTTATCAAGCCAGAGACCTTTCCTTAATCATCCATATCATATGGAACATCAATCACACTGCCATTCCTAAACCACAACCCAATGTTTCTTATGCCTCCTGAGCCCTTCACATTCACCCACCACCACCAGACCAAGGTTTGATTCCCTGGTACCCATGTAAGCCAGATGCATCTGGACTTATTTTGCAGTGGCTTCAGGCCCTAGCACACCCACTCTCTCTCTATCTGCCTCTCTCTTTCTCTCCAATAAATAAATAAACAAACTATTTTTTAAAAAATAAATGCTAAAGGAATGAATAAGAGCATTTGTGTAAAGTGCTAATGTCCTTCAAAGGAAGGGACTGTATTGTTGCTAAACATAGAATATTTGAGGGGTAAACTTCTAAAAAATAAAATATTTTTCGGTCATTTAAAAATTTAAACTCGCTTGACAACCTAGACTCTAAACTTTACTTTGAAGCCATAAGAGGACCAGATTTAAGTCACCTTAGAAGTAGCTGCCTACTTCCTCAATAGGTGACTCAAGGCTGGTTCCATGATTCTTTACTGATAACGTGATAAGACAGGAAGTTGGAGGGAAGAGCAATATTCATCTTCTGAATAAGGTTCCATAGAGTGACCATTGCATGGACTTGGAAATCACAAGATCTGGGTGTTGATCCTTATTCTACCATTTAATAGCTAAGGGACCTTGAGTAAAATTTTCTCTTTCAAAGCCTTGGGTTCTCTTCCTATCAAAGGATATAAAATTAGCCATCACTTCAGAATGTTTCTGCTCCATGCACACATCTCATTTATTAAAAATGGGATCATGTATCTGAACTTTTGCAAATTATTAATCTCTGTACAAGAACCAGTGATTACTAATGTTTCGTGAGAAATGCAGGCTCTACAGGTTCCCTTGACCTCAAAAATATGCCACTTAATCATTTGTACAAGATTTGGACTTTGAAGTGTGGAGTTATATTTTGAAAGTTTCCTCCCAGTCTGTGACTTTCCTTGCTTTGAGCTTTGATAGCTGTCTGGAACAGTCACTTTATACTTGGTGCTTTTCTTCAAGATGCTTTGCAGACAGTTATCTCATTTGTCTTTGCAATCTGAGAGAGAAGGAAGAAGAAAATTATTTTGCTTCTGATAAACCAGGAAGAAGCAAGATCAAGAACCCCAGGCTGATTTCTCATTTATACATCATCCACTTTCTACTGATTCATGAAAGAAGGGCTTTATGCTTTCTGTCTGGCTGCCTCAATCTCTCTCAAGATTCTGTCCCAGGATTTTACCTCAGAAATAGGAGAGAAAGAGCCAGGCATGGTGGTGCATGTCTTTAATCCCAGCACTCAGGAGGCAGAGGTAGAAGGATCGCTGTGAGTTTGAGGCTAGCCTAAGACTCCATAATGAATTCCAGGTCAGCCTGAGCTAGAGTGAGACCCTACCTCAGAAACCCCCCCTCAAAAAAGGAAAAGCTTTAACAGAATTTTACAAAATACTTGGAACTTTGTTTTAAACCAATGAAGTGGTTTCTTGTTGGCCATTTCTGGTAAGATCTCAGTAATGTCTTTACCTCCTAATGGTTCATTCACATCATTCACCAAATTACCTCACCATTAACACCATTTGCTTAGATACTTGGGAAAATGGAGACCCCTTTATTCTTCACAAACTTTCAGCCAGCTCTAAAATTATAAGATTGACTTATTATATTGACAGACCTAATAAGTCTTGTTTTTGTTTGTTTGAGGCAAGGTGTCACTCTGATACTAGGTTGACCAGTAACTCATTCTGAAGCCCAGCCTGGCCTCAAACTCACAGCGATCCTCCTCCCTCAGCCTCCCCAATGCCAAAATAATAGGCATGAGCCACCATGCCTAGCTTTTCTGAAAAATTCTCAAATTACAAAAACAAGCCTCTTTGTTTGTGATTATACCTTTTCACTGGGTACTGGGGTGATTGGAACACATAGAGAGAAATGGATGGATTGGCTCCCATCAGCTTCACACTTTCAGAGTTGTTGTCTGAGACCCCAAAGCATATCAGTGGGACAATGTTTTTTGAAAAGGAATCAACAAAATTTGACCCATGTGGGGAGTTTTTTCTATAAAAGTAGAGCTTCAGGAAAACTCAAATTTTAAGACTGAACATGAGGTAATGAATGCTTCCTGTGTGTGTTGGATTATGCTTTTCCATAAACATTTACTTTTGTTTTCTTCTGATTTTCTTAGAACTTGGGTCACATCCACCAGGCAGCTGTAAGTACAGGCTTCATCAAGAGTCCCAGTGGTCGGTGAAAACACAGCGGTTCTGTCCCAGCCAATGTTCAGACCTTGGGGCCTCTCGAAGCCTCTTTCTGGCTGTTCTTCCTGACCTCTGCAATGAAGACAACATGATTTGACCCTTTGAAAACTGCAGAACTACAATTAAAAACATACTAAGATGATATATAACCCACAGATCAGCTGGAGCCACACTATTCTTGAACTGTCAAAGAAAATGCCTCAAAAATCCTCCTCACATGAGACCAAAGAACTTGGTCTTTCATAGGATTTATATAATTCTTGGCAAAGTAATTAATAAAATAATATGCAGTCAGCCTGTCTCTGAATTTCTGCTTCAACCAAACTACTTCAATACATGAATCATGTGGTCACTCTCTCTATGCACACTTATATCTGTTCCATCTCATACACTGTAAGATACCCTAAACTAATTCCAAAAAACCACCAACCCAACTGTGTGGCTGTATAAGACTTTCACTGAATGTTTGATGAAGGTTTAATACTATGGCACTGTAAAAACATGAGGAAAAGCAAATGACTTCCCAACAATCTAGAAAAAAAGTAGACATGAACACATTTAAGGCTAATCCTCTTCCAAAAATTTCTTACTGCTCTCTACAGCCACTTCTTATATTCTCCAAACTGGTTCTACCTTCCTCATTGGCTCAACTCCAGATTCCCACTGTCTTCATGTGCACAAAGGCTTAGCTATCAATGTTAATATTTGGTCTTCACCTTCTTCCTCCAGTATGTTCTATCAGCGTTTTATTTTCAAGACAAAGGGTTATCACTCCACAGAAGTGGATACAGTTCTCAAAAATGATTGCCACCAGTCATGGTGTCTAACAACACTAAATATTTTGCTGCACTGACCTTGAAATGTCTGTTTTTTAAAAAAATTTAGTGTATATTCTTTGCACAAAATTATGAATTTCACACAATATTTTCATCATTTATCAGGTACTTGGCTCATATTCACCTGCCCATTAACTGCTCCCTTCTTGTTAGTTCCTTTCCTCTTTCTTCTACTTCCATTACTTCCATGTCACACACACACACACACACACACACACACACACACACACACACACACTTAAATCTAGGTTCCACATGTGGAAGAAAACATGTAACATTTCATGATGCTCTTCAATTCCATCCAAAAAAAATGACACAATTTCATTGTACATATATGTGTATATATGCATTGTTATAGTCAGGTTTCGCATTGCTGGTAAAAATCACCCAACCAAGAGCAGCTTGTGAGAAAAAGGGTTTATTTTGGCTTACAGACGCAAGGGGAAGCTCCATCATGGCAGGAGAAAATGATGGCATGAGCAGAGGGTGGACATCACTTCCTCACAGGAGAATGTGCCAAACACTGTCAAGAGGAAGCTGTCTATAACACCCATAAGCCCGCCCCCAACAATACACTGCCTCCAGGAGGCTTCAATTCCCAAATTGCCATTAGCTGGGGACCTAGCATCCTGAACACCTAAGATTATGGGGGACACCTGAATCAAACCACCACATGATGCATATGTGTGTGTGCGCGTGTGTGTGTGTGTGTGTGTGTGTGTGTGTGTGTGTGTGTGTGTGTGTGTATGAATGTATATATGGCATTTTCTTTTACCATTCATCTGTCAATGGGCATCTAGGCTGTCTTCATATATTGGCTATTTGTGGCTAGTGGTACACTAGGCACAGGTGTTCAAATGTCTCTGTGGTATGCTGACTTAGACTTCTTTGGGTATATTCCAGGAGTCATCATTTGGTAACCCCACTTTTCAGAACCTCCAAACTGATTACCATAGTAGCTACATGTGATAGTTAATCCTTATTGTCAATTTGATGACATTTAGAATCCCCATGGAAACATACCTCTGGTTGTATCTATGAAGATGTTTTCACAAATGTTTAAAAAACATTGAAGTCCCATTTCAAATGTGGGCAACACCATCCACAGGCTGAAGCTCCAAATTTAATAAGAAGAAGATAAAAGCAAGCTACGTTTTTCTCGGACATTTGAGTACAGATGCATGCTTCGGCCTCACACTCCTGCTGCTATGACTTCCTTCAAACTGTGAGCCAAAATGAAGCTGGCCTCATGTTGCTTTTGCCAGGTATCTTCACCAACAGCAACAAGAAAAGTAACTAACACACTGCACCGATGTACATCCCAACCAAGAGCCCACCAAGATCCCTGTTTCACTGCGTCCATGGCAGCATGTGTTGTGGCTTGTTTTCTTGATGATAGCCATGCTGACTGGTACAATTTGGACTGGCAGTGCTGTTTTCTTTAATACTTAATTTCACTTAGTAGAGAAAGAGAGAGAGAGAGAATTGGCATGCCAGGGCCTCTAGCCACTGAAAATGAACTCCAGATGCATGTGTCACCATGAGCATCTGGCTTATGTGGGTATTGGGGCATCCAATCTGGGTCATCAGGCTTCACAGGCACCTTAACCGTTAAGCCATCTCTCCAGCCCAGCAGTGTCATTTTGATCTCTGTTTCCTTGATGGATAAAGATGCTGAACATGTTTTTCATATATGACTTTTTGTACTTTTTGAAAGAACTGTCTGCTCATTTATTTACTCACTGACTGATTGGAGTGTTTTGTGTTTAAATGTTTGAAAACTGTTTTTTGTTTAGCAAGATGATATTATTAAAGGAGGTTTTTGTTTGTTTGTTTGTTTTTTCAGGTACTAGTGATTAAGCCTAGGTCCTTACCTACACTAATTAAATTCTTTAACACTGCATTCTATTCCTAGCCATTTTTAGTTTTTTTCATTATTATTATTTTGAGGCAGTGTCTCATTAAGTTGCTTTGAACTCACTCTGTAGCATAGGAAGGTCTTGAACTTATGATTCTTCTGCATTAGCTTCCCATATAGTTGTGATTAGAGGCCTGTGCCACCATGTGCAGTTTAAGAAGAATTTATTAGAATAAAACCTAACTTCTAACACATGCCTCTTCAGGGCTGGAGAGATGGCTCAGTGGTTAAAGACACTTGTTATAAAGCCTAACACCCCATGTTCAATTCCACATGTCTCTTCAGAAACTTTGTCAGTTGCTATTCCACACATGTAAACTTCATTGATAACTGACTTCAAAGGATAATTGCAAAACACTGAAGTTCTGGTATGCATTATTTAGGCTGCTTTATTGGAGCTAATGATAGTATATGTTTAATAAGATAATGTTTGAAGGGATTGATTACGGATTGGATTTTAAATGTTCCATTAGCTGTGTTGCACTATTGAGAGGTGGTACATCCTGTAGAAGCTGGGCCCCATTAGAAGGCCACTGAGATATAGTCTTGAAGCAAATATGGAGACCCTGGCCTCATCTTGGCTCTCTATCACTTCTCATCTGCAGTGAGGTGAGTAGACTTGCTCTAGCATGCATGCCTGCCATGGTGTTCTGCCTCCTCTCAGGCCTAACACAACAGTGTCAAGTGTCAGGGAATGAAACCTCGGAAACCATGAGCTAAAATAAATCTGCTTCTTAGAAGTTCTGTATCTCAGGTATCTGTCACACTGATGAAAAGTTGACTAGCATGGGATTTTAGGAAAGAGGCTCTTTCTCGTTTCATGCCTTCCATTCTCCGGAGAAGCTGAAGAAATGTTTGAAAAGTGCAAATCAGACCATACCATTCCTTTGCTTAAAATCTTGAAGTTTCCCATGTGCTGACATGTCAGCCTTTCTTCGCACCCCTCCCAAGGAATGATGGCTATGTTACCAGACCTTGCATTCTCTGGAGAAGCTGAAGTAATGTTTGAAAAGTGTAAATCAGGCCATACCATTCCTTGGTTTAAAATCCTGCAGTTTCCCATGTGCTGACATGTCAGCCTTTCCTCGCACCCCTCCCAAGGTATGATGGCTATGTTACCAGACCCAAAGCCAGTGGCTTAGAGCTCATAGCCCATGCAAGGTGGGAGCTGAGCAGTGGCAAGAAGGAGATCCATTCTCTAAAAGGGCCAGCATTGAGAAAAGACTGGGTGAGGAAAGGACGTTGCCTCAGAATCCCATCTTGGGGGAGGAGGTCATAGGCACAAAGGGCTTTTCTAGGGGAAGGGAAGGATCTTGCAGGAGGCAAAGGGTGAAGTGAAACCTGCAAAGTGAAACCATCTGAGGAGAGGTCACTGGTACAGCTCCCTGCCCCAACCACCACCAAGAGCTTTGCCAGCACCCATCCCTATCTCTAGTACTTGGTCCAGAAATGCCCTTGCCCCTGATGGAGCTGAGTCCTCCTCATCCTTTAGTCTTAGCCTAAGTATCATTTCCCTCTGAAGTCATTCTTCTGCCATGTTTGCCACATAGAAAACACTGCAATTTTCTTTCTTAGATTGATATTTCTTGTATCTGTGGTTGTCTTATTTATTAGTTGCTTACTTGTTATGTTTTTGTCTATCCTGTCTATGAGATCACTAGTTTGCGAACATCTTCTAGGGCTTGTTGGTTTGTTGGTTGGTTTTGTGTTATATTTGAAATAGGGTGTCACCATGTAGCCCATGCTGGCCTTGAACTCACTGTGTAGTCCATGATGACTTCAAATTTGCAATTCTCCTGCTTCAACTTCCAAGTGCTGAGATTACAGGTGAGTGCCACCACACCCAGTTACACATATTTTCAGGAAAGATACTTACTACAGATAGTAAGTATCTTAATTTCTGTTGTTACTCCTCCATTCTGCTACTATAGTATAAAAGCAGCCATAGACAGAAATTCATATGGCTGTGACCCAATAAAACTTTGTTGATGGTATTGAGTTTCATATAGTTTGTAGATATCATGAAACTTTGTGCTTCTTTCTGTTTTGATTACATTTTAGGACTGGAGAGATGGCTTAGCAGTTAAGGTGCTTGCCTACAAAGCCAAAGGACTTAGGTTTGATTCCCCAGTACCCATATAAGCCAGATGCACAAGGCGGCATGTGTGTCTAGAGTTTGTTTGCAGTGGCTGGAGGCCCTGGCGTGCCCATTCTCTCTCTATCTGCCTCTCTCTCTCTCTCTCTCTCTCTACTTCTCTCTCACACAAATGAATAACTAAATGAAAAAATAAAATAAAATGTGAAAGCTATTCTTAGCTTGCAGGTTGTATAAAAGTAGATAGACTGGATTTGTCCAATGAGTTGTAGTTTAATAAATTTTATAATTGATTATAAGTTCCAAGAGGATAAGAATGAGTTCATTTCACTCAAATGAATAAGCCATGTATTTCGAGTTCAAAGCAAAAGACTTATAAACTGGTAGTAAGTCCAAAGGAAAAACAAAGATAATAGTAAAAGTCTGAACACACCAAGCCTTCTGGACCACAGTTGAGTATAAACCAGTAAATGCTATGTCAAAATACATATCCTCAAATGCTCTCCAGCATTCTTCCATGGCATTATGAGAGTCCAGAAGATTCAAAGGAGAGCTCTGCGTGCTTGAGACCCTATGACGTTTAAGAATACATGGTACAGTGTGCTGCGTTTTCCTATTTTTATGCTTTTGAGATGGAATAATTTGATTTTAATGATGGAGAGAGCTGTTATTTTATACAACTCATTGCGTCTGTTAACATTTGGATAATTTGACTCATATAAAAAAACTATTAAGAGTTTAGCTATTGAATTATAAAATTTTAAGTTGATTAAGAAGTTAGAGATTCAGAGTGAAAATAAGTTAATATTTGTTTTCTAAAGCAATGATTTTTTTTTGTTGTTTGCTTTTTGAGGTAGGGTCTCGCTCTAGCCCAGGATGTCCTGGAATTTACTATGTAGTCTCAGGGTGATCTTGAACTGGGCAATCCTCCTACCTCTGCCTCCCAAATGCTGAGATTAAAGGCATGTGCCACCACTTCTGGCTCAATGATTCCATTTTTATTTAAATAAGAGTAAAGAAAATCTTATGACAAAACCAACAATTTTACCTCTGTAGTATAGTACTAGGAAAACTGCTATAGCCTTATATCTAAACCACAATTCATATTTATGATTCACAAAATGACATTTTTGACCTTACATAGGCCTGTTTCTCTGTGTTGTCCTAAGCTTGTTCCTATCTTAAAAGGAAAAAAAAATGTATTAATTATGAGTCTTCTACAACCTAGATAATATGTTTGCAAATACTATTCCAAGTTTGTCTCCCATTTGTCTTTTCTTTTAGATACAGAAGCTTCTAATCTTTGAATTAGTTTAATCTTGTCCTCTTAATTTCATCCACTGACTTAAGTTTAGAAAAATCCTTGTTTATATTAAGTAAATGATTTTACATGTTTTTTTCCAATTTTTTTTCAAGATTGAATATTTTACTTGAGAACCACAGTTAACCTAAAATTTGCTTTACTGTATACTATGAGATGATAGTTCTCTAAATCAATTTCTTCCAAACTGCACATAGCTAACAAAATTAATCCAACATTTATTTGTGGTTTAATAATCCTTAATTCTCTCATTCAACGGAAACTTTTTCTGCATGCTTACCCTGTGCCAGGTCCAGTGTGAATTCCATGTGAGTAAGAGTCTTGCTGCTCCTTGCACTTCCAGTTCTTTGCTTTTTCTGCCTAAACTCTGATGAAGTGCAAGGTTTGACTCCTATCTGGTTTATTTTGTTGGCCTGTTTTTCATATAAGTCCCACATTCAGTTCATTCCTGTAATCAGATCAAATGTACTGACAGGTACTGGAGTATGGATCAACCACCTTGTTCTGTGTAGGAAAACACCACTTGATGTTTCTGACTACAAATATTTAATATTCTTTGAGTCTGCATAGGTTAGTCAGACATTTCTTCTAACCTGAGCAAGAGAGTCTGAGCAGGAGAGTCAGAGAGAACCTCATTCTCGGGGCTGGTACACTAGTTGGGACACACCACATGGCCTCTCATTCTCAGGGAAACACTCCTGGGTTTGTTCACACGAAGTTCTCAGGGTTCCAGCATCAAGAACAATAATGTCTGTGTTATATTTGCTCTTGATCCACCGGCCAAAGCTAATCACATGACCCATGGAGGGATGTCACCCAGCAAGCAGTCTACTGCACAGGAAACTGTGAGCACCCTTTTCGAAACAAGCTGCAGTGGCAGATCCCTAAAAATGCTTGAGGCTTTTGAACATCTTATTGTGTCAGATACCATTTTGCCCAAATCTAGAGAGTTTCTAAAAAGAATAACGCTGGCCTTTTTTCCATTGTGATAAACCTATAAATTAATTTAGGGAGACATGAAAACATAAAACTGAAATTTATTTAGAAGCACAGAATGCATCTTCATTTAAATAAATACTCTTACTCTTTAGACATTTCATCTATAGCCTCCTTCATACTTCTAATTATAGTTGTTGCTATACATGTGTATTTTTCTCACTACCTTCAGTATTCTGCTGAAGTATGACTCCAGCTATAAGTGCATGGTATAAAGAAAGAGAAATAAATATACACAAAGCCAGCCTCTTATTGATCTTGTACATTTGTTTGTGTCTGTGGACGAGAAGGACCTTCAATTAGACAGTGGGGAGGACTACCTTGACAGTGGTTCACAAACCCAAGGGGATCAGCACCAAGTGGCTCTGGTGAGAGATGTTTAAGTTCCTTCTGTTCTTCTGGACTGAAGTGACCAAGGCTCATAATGGCTTCCTATGCCGGAAGGCATCAATAAATAAGAATAGTCCAGGCCAGGCGTGGTGGACACTCCTTTAATCCCAGCACTCAGGAGGCACAGGTAGGAGGATTGCCTTGAGTTCAAGGTCACCTTGAGACTACATACTAAATTTCAGGTCAACCCGGGCTAGAGTGAGACCCTACCTTGAAAAAACAAACAAACAAACAATAGTCCAATAGCACCACTGAAAAATCACTTGATGGAAAAGAAAGGAAACTGAGTCCGGCTAGCACTAACACACAGTGATGTATGACCAGGGGTCACTCATCATTATGTTGAGGTGGGAGAATCACAAGTAATACAGGGACTTCAGGACTTATGTCAGTAAGGGACACATTTCACAAACAAATGCTATTTCATTCTGATATCAAGAGTGGGACAAGCAAAATTGACTGCAGGGCTGGAGAGATTGTTCAGTGGTTAAGGCACTTGCCTACAAAGCCTAAGGACCCAGGTTCGATTCCCCAGAACCATATAAGGCCAGATGCACAAAGTGGTGCATGTGTCTGAAGTTCATTTGCAGTGACTAGAGGCCCTAATGAGCCCATTCTCTCTCTCCCACTCTCTCTCTCTCAATAAATAAGAAAATATTTTTTATTTCTTTTTTATTGACTTCTATATTACAGACAATAAGCCATGATAATTCCCTCCCCTTCCCCACTTTCCCCTTCACAACTCCACTCTCCATCATATCCCCTCCCTGTCTCCATTAGTCTTTCTTTTATTTTGATGTCCTCGTCTTTTTCTCCCGTTATGAAGGTTTGTGAAGGTATTGCCAGGCCCTGCGAGGTCATAGTTTTAAGAAGCACTCCAGTTAGAGACAAAGAAGCGCTCTACATGCAGGTGGGCTCTGTCCTTTCTGTGAGCATGCCTGCCCCCAACAGGAGTCTGCTGCCAATGGTATTCTAGCAACAGACTGCCCCAGAGAATTCATGCTGAAAGCGAAACCCTGGAGGTGTCATTGTGGTTTTGCTATAACACTTCCTGACACATGGGATCTACCTGTGAGGAGCTTTAGGTAATGGCCAGCTTGTCCTTACGCTCAAAAGTGTCCCAGAAAACAGCCAAGTGTCCTTCTGCCCCATCATTCTTAAAACTGTGTCTCTTCCAGGAGACAGGCTCACTCAGAGTCCCAAATAGGCCCTGTCACATGGTTCTGTATTGTCATGTGACACACCCACCAATTGGGGCTGTAATACCAGCTGTGACAGCCTTCCTTAGCGTCCAGGCTGTCTTGCCCCACTGCTTCCTCATGTTCTCCAACCCCTGGCTTGTTTTTGCCCTGTCACGGGGCCATCCTCAGTCATTGAACTCGTGACCCTTGAGTTCTCTTGTTAATCAAATGATTTCTGCTCACCACAGTCACTTCCTTTCATCTTTTTCATATTTTTATGTTTGCAGTTTCTGTCACCCTGTTTTATTTTTACAAGTTCTTCATTGTGCATATCGCTAAACTGAGAATAACTGCTGAGTTGGAGAAATGTATTGCCAGTTCCTGAATATTCCAGAAAGTAAATGCAGGCCCTCAACCCGGAATCTTTGTAAGAGGAATCCCAGAGGAAGCAAATGCTGTATTTTAGAGCTGCCCCGAATGTTTGGCAAGTAGACCCACAGTCAGAAGGGAAAGGCCTTTCCAAAACCATTTCTTAGTTGAGTCAGTTCTAGTCTGGAGGCTTTCTTTTTTTTTCCCCAGTTATTTTTATTTATTTACTTGAGAGAAAGAGAGGCAGAGAGAGAGAGAGAGAGAGAGCACAAGGGGTTGGGGGCAAATGGGCCCACTAGTTTCCTCCAGCCACTGCAAATAAACTCCACTCCAGATGTGGGTGCTGCTTGTACATCTGGCTTATGTGGGCTCTGGGGAACTGAACCTGGGTCCTTTGGCTTTGTAGATAAGCATTATAACCTCTATGCCATCTCTCCAGCCCTGGAGGCTGTAATTCTTAGTGTTTGCGCATCTACTACAAATATTGTGGAGAATAGCCTAAAACCCCATGATTTCTCCACTTGTGCAAATGCTTGACACACAGGCTGTTTGCACGCTTCCCAAGCCCTGGCAAGGGGGATGAGTGAGAGGGATTTAGAGAATGGATACCAAGGTACCATATCAAAGGAATAAGTTCTACCATTTCACAACATAGTAGTGACTACTGGTTCACAATAATCTACTACTTATTTTATGAAGGTCTACAAGAGAGGTGCTCAAAAGCTTCAATCATAAAAACATGCCAAAGAGAAGGAAATTATAATTAGCCTATTGTATTCACTGCACATTGTATGCATATGTTGAAATGAATGGACCCAATTAATATGTATTATTAATACCATCAGTAAAATAAATTTTAATTTAAAATATATACTATAATGTTATAGTAATCAAAACAACATGGCAGCAGCATATAAAACAGACTCATAATCAATAGACGAGAATAAAGTACCAAGAAATAAGCCCATGGTTTATTTATGGCCAACCAATATTTGATAAAAGTGTCAAGAACACACAATAGGTAAAGGATTGACTATTTAATAAAAGATACTTGGAAAAGTGAACATCCACATGCAACAGAATGAAATTGCACCCCGATTTTACACTATTCATACTTAAATATAGCAAAAATACTCTTAGAAGGAAATATAGGAGAAAATGCCTCAGCAATTCACCTCAACAATAATTTTGTGATGTGACATGGAAGTCACAGGCCATAGAAGAACAAATAAAAAAGTTGAACACATCAAGTTAAAAGCTCAGGTACAGCAAAAGAAATGATAAAAAAAAATGTTAGGCAGATTACAGGATATCAGAAAATATTTTCCAGTCATATCTAATTTGGGGTCAATATTCAAAATACATGATGAATTCATACACAATCACAAAATAAGCTGTTATCCAATTAAACATGGGCAATGGGCTGAACAGATATTTTTCCAAAGAAGATATACAAAAGGCCAACAGGTGCCTTGAAAGGTGCCCAACATCTCCAATCACCAGGGAAATGCAAAGGAAACACCAGAGATTAATGAGAATACCACAGGGAGCGTCCTGAGTAAAACCCTCTCCTAATAAGGCTTAAATTCTAAAAGGGCAGAAAAACAGCCTGTTGCTCTCCCTCTCATCTTTAACTCAAAGAAAACATGACAATGAAGAATGATCTAGAAGCCCCTTAATATGAGGACAAGTTAAAATTTAATTGCACATATAATGGTCTAATTTGGGGGGGGGAGAAGAATAATAAACAGAACATGTCCCCTGTTAACAGGAAGCTCTTTTGCCATTCTGGGAGTTCATTGTAACCCAAGGAGTCATGCAAGCTAGGTAATTACTCTACCCCTGAGATAAACTTCTGATCCTAAGATGAGATATTACAGAGGTTTTCACATATTTGAGGATGGCAATATAAAGGCAATATCAGATTTATTTTTGGTAATTCCAAGTATGCAGAGGGAGAGTGTTAAATAGAACTGATAGATTAAATATATATATAGGCCATTTTCAGTTCAGTATGAAGGAGCACTTCACTACCAGGTCAAATGGCTCAAAATGGATCATATTATATCCTATATCCACCCCTGGAGATGCACACACAGACCACCCAACATGTTCTGCAGAGAATGTCTGTAGTGAATAGTGCAATGGAGTACGTAATCTCTGAAATCCCCCTTAACTCTGATATCTTAGGATGCTCATAGTAAGGAGAATTGAAAATGGACAGAGAAGTCTCACAGAGATGACACCCGCTGAATTCCTACTATGTGCTATGGTGGTGTGGTTATTAGGTCAAGTGCAGTGCAGAGTTCTGGAACTACTAAGGAGTAAAATATATGCTGTAACAATAAATATAAGTTGCTTAAAGATGTACTAAAGTAGAATGTCATTGGTTCTACCTGAGTGGGCCAGTGAGAAGTTCACTGTTGAAACACCATAGCAGTCTTTACAAAGGGACACATCTTCATGAGAGAAGCCATTCTAGACAGACAGCTTCTCAGAGACTGGACCAGGTGTTGCCTTCTGTTCAGACATGCCTTCCTATACATACAGAAAATGCCAGTGTGACAAATACCCTCATATCCCTGGCAAGTTAACTAAGTGAAAAACTGGTCCCCAAGAGCAAAGTATGCAATGGTGACCCCAAAAGATGTGGCACTGTAAGGGTTAACAAGGATGGGTTCTCTTACTGGGCCCTGCCAAAGAGAGCCTTGGGCTCCAGGGAGAGTGCTTATTCCTTATCTTCTGCATCTTGCTCCAAGTTTTTTTTTTTATTTTTATTTTATTTTTTTGTTGTTGTTGTTGCTGAGTCTTCTTTCTTCTCTAGTATCTCCCAGCTCGCCTTGGTGACACTTTGACTTTTTCTATGTGGATCTATAGATTTTAGATATGGCGATAGAGGGGAAAGGGAGGCGAGAAAGGAAGCATCTGAAAAAATATGATATGATAGAGTAAGAACATAAAATTGTCCACAACTATGACTGGCTTCACTTGAACCACATCACTTTCAATTTATTCAGAGCATACTTTCATTTCCTCTTTTATAAATACAAGAAGTAAACTGTCCTTTCAGGCTTACATATAATTATCAAGTACCTACTACACAAGTTTTCCACCATGCTTTAGTTGTAGCCCCCTATTACTCATCCATTCAATCAGTAAATCTTCACTGGGGCACACTACATACAAAACAAAAACAAAACATAAAAACAGCATTATCAGGCTGGGCGTGGTGGCGCACGCCTTTAATCCCAGCACTTGGAAGGCAGTGGTAGGAGGATTGCCATGAGTTTGAGGCCAGCCAGAGACTACAGAGTGAATTCCAGGTCAGCCTGAGCTAGAGTGAGACCCTACCTCAACCCCCCCCAAAAAAAAAAACACAAAGAAAGAAAGGAAGGAAGGAAGGAAGGAAGGAAGGAAGGAAGGAAGGAAGGAAGGAAGGAAGGAAGAAAAACAGCATTATCCAAGTGTACTTATTTCTTGATCTTTCCCCTCTGGATAAACGACTATAATGCTAAGAGTCCAGTGGGCACAGAAAGCAGGTCACAGTGATATCTGAACACACTACTTTTTGGAAAGAATAACTAAGGTATTTCTTTGTATCATATTGCAATTTATAGAAAATTGAGTTCTGGCCAGGTGTGGTGGCGCAAACCTTTAATCCCAGTACTCAGGAGGCAGAGGTAGGAGGATCACCATAAGTTCAAGGCCACCCTGAGACTACATAGTGAATTCCAGGTCAGCCTGGGCTAGAGTGAAAACCTACCTAATAAAAAAGAAAAAAGAAAAAAGAAAAAAAGAAAATTGAGTTCTTAACTCTGTGTATTCATTACTCTTCCTCTTGTTGCAACAAAATACAAAGCAACTTAAAGAAGTGTTTGTTTGGCTCATGGTTTGAGAACGTACCGTCCATCATGGCAGGGAAATCATGGTGTTAGCAGAGGATGTAGCTGGTCACATTGTGTCCATAGCCGGGAAGCTATGGCCCCTTTTTCTTAAGCCCAAGACTCAACTCATAGGATTGGGTCATCGACATTCAGGATGGGCCTTCTCTCTTCAATTAAGGCTTTTTCTAGAAACCTATTTCTACCTCTTTGGAAACCGTGTCACAGACATGCCCAGTGGTACATCCCTATGTGATTCTAAACACAATCAAGTTAACAATGAAGATTAACCATCATGGTCTATTTCTGTAATTGCTGTAATTCCTAATTTTAAATGCCATTGTCAACTTATTACTAAAGATATTTCTCTGCTTACAATTCTTCCAAAGCTTCCACTTAAAAGCTAAATGGAAATGGCTCTGGTCTGCTTCTGCTTGAAGCTGACAGCTTTCTGGGACTCTTAAGTCCTCTGTTCACCTCTTTGTGTCTCTGTTTCTCATCTGTAAAAGCACACAGTGGAAGTAACTGAATAAGAGGGTGGCAGTGGTGATCAAGTGAACTGAACTTGCAAAATGCTTTAAAGAAGAAGTGTGACTTATTGTTTTGTGTGCTTCTGCTTTCCTAACACTTCCCTGTTCTGTGGTTTTACCCTCAAATCTGAAGACTACACAGTACATTTTTGACTACAGTAGAGTCCTTATAAATAACACAGAGAATTAACAAATAAACACATGAAAGACAAGTCCTCTCCTCAAGAAGTTACAATCTGTTAGAGAAGCAAGCACATAACTCACGCAGCTACAGTAAGAGTCCATCTGGAGATGACCACACCATATTAGTAAAAAGTGTTTGGGAAATGACTCATCCTTGTAGGAAAGTTTGAAAAATGAACAATATAGCTGCAAGACATTTGTAAGATCTGTATTCTCTATGCTATATGCACACTCTCTCTCTCCCTCTCTCTCCCTCTCTCTTCCTCTCTCTCTCTCCACACACACACACACACACACACACACACACACACACACAAAAGAGGATCCCTCCAGACACACCCTATTGTTCAACACCTAGTCAGAAGAGTCAATGACTGCCATGTGGGGAAGATACAAATAGGAGTTATAGAGACATGAAGACTCCATGGCCAATTTTCTCTCCAAAACACTGTCATCCCAAGGCCTACTCCATCCCAAGAAGACAACTGATGATTATCTTTTGTTACTGAAGTATATTTCTCAAGTGAGCCATTGTCTTTCCAAGTCACACAGCAGAGAAACCCTCTTATCCAGACTTTAAAATGCTAATCAATATAACTCTTTTGGTCTAGTTCCATAGCTGGCCATGGTTAAGGCCCCCTATCGGTTAGTACCTTCTAGAACCCTCCCCCTTAAACATATCACTTAATTTCATTGTGAAGAGGGGGTACCTATGTCTATGGGGGGACCACCATAGGTGATAGCTAAGTTGCTGTGGTTATTTCCTAGGTAAACACAATTTACTTACTATGCTTTGAGGGATAGAGCTTTGAGAATAAGACAAGTTTTTAGGAACTAGGAGAAAGCACCACCTCCATCTCATACAGGACAAAGTTATTTGTGGTTAATATTTAATTCACAACAACCAGCTGGGGGATATTACTCAGTATTAGAGCACTGAATTAGCATGCACAAGATTCTGGGTTCAATCCTAAACATGGGAAGAAAAGAAAGAAAAAAGAAAGAAAGAAAGAAAGAAAGAAAGAAAGAAAGAAAGAAAGAAAGAAAGAGAGAAAGAAGAAAGAAAGAGGGAAAGAAAGAAAGAGGGAAAGAAAGAAAGAGGGAAAGAAAGAAAGAGGGAAAGAAAGAAAGATGGAAAGAAAGGGGGAGAGAGGAGTAGGCAAGGAACTGGAAGTGACTGCTAATTTGCTGATAAAAGAAAGTAAGAGGCTGGGTGTGGTGGTGCACACCTTTAATCCCAGCACTCGGGAGGCAGAGATAGGAGGATCACTGTGAGTTCAAGGCTACCCTGAGACTACATAGTGAATTCCAGGTTAGCCTGAGCCAGAGAAAAAGAAAGAAAGAAAGAAAGAAAGAAAGAAAGAAAGAAAGAAAGAAAGAAAGAAAGAAAGAAAGAAAGGAAGGAAGAACTTCCAAGCACTGGCCAGTGGAAATGTCATCAGTGGGCTATAGAAAAACCACAGGATGAGCTGGTTCCAAATAACAATCTCTGTACCCTCTATATGCAGACATTCAGATTCCTAACATCAAGAAATCAGTCATTAATAAAGCGCCAAAGAGACCTCTCTTTGTGAGCAGGCTTGTACACTGGCATGGAGATAGCCCTAGCTAGCCAAGACAGATTGATCAGCCTGCTCTGGGCCTGGCTGAGGATGGACAGTCTGTAATTTCCCCTGGGCCTCAGCAGCAAACAGTAGAGCAGTGGCAGGAGCAGGACCTGTGTGTGCTGACTTGAAGGCAGGATGACAAGCCATTTGATTGTTTTCAGCAGCATTGCTCCCAAGGGCCAGGAAGCCATGCCCAATTTTCTTTGGTCTGACACATAAGAGATTTTCACTACCATCTTTCTCCAAGCTGTGCTGAAGCAGCAAGAGTGCAGGGAGAGCATGTCTTATCAGAGGTGCAAATGCAGTACTGGTTTCTAGGTAGAGTGTGAGGGGCATCCAGAGTTCAAAGGGCATTTGAAGGTCACAGATTGATAAAGCCTCTGATTCCCACTCCTCCCTCCCCCTTTAAATGTCCTTCTGTGTTGAGACTTTTCAACATCTTCCCTTCTCATTCACTCCCAAGTGCTAAAATGATGAAGCAGGCTGACTAACAATGAAGGATAGCTATAGGGAAATTCTGTGTTTATGGATATTACTGGAGGAAAAATATAGAATGTCTCCACCCTCCTTTCCTGGGCATGCCTCCTTTCTACTTGTGTGGATTGTTCCTACTGGGAGCCCAAAGGAGTAAATGGGTCTGAGTGGTGCAGGGGTGGGCATACAGAGACCATGATGGGAGAATGGGAAAGGAAAGGTGATTGACTGATCTTAATGATGTGGCATTTTAGCAAACATCCCAAAGACATGACTTTGAATCTCACTGGTACCCAAAGAAAATGTTACATTCACAATGCAGAGGCTCTGAGAAACAAACCATAAGAAAAACAAGGTTCCCGGGTGGCTGGAATTCTGTAAATAACAGAAGAGAGAAAAGGACATCTGAGAAGCAGTGAAGTGACCAGAATACAAGTTTATAGAGAGCCTCAGAGGACATTCTAAGACTCTGACTTTGGGTTTTTTTGTTTGTTTGTTTTGTTTTTTGCAGATGCTTAACAGTCACTTTATGGCCTTACTAGGTCACTATGCTTTTGTATTGAGACTAGATTGAAAGAGGATATGGAGAAGGAGAGAGCACCCTTCTAGAAGCATTGAAACAATCCCACTGTGACATTGTCACAATCAGACTAGGGTGAAAGGGGGGTGCAGTGATAAGGCCATGATGGAATTTATTTTAAGTGCTACTGTGTGTAAAAACTATTGTGACAGAAGTTAAAAAAAAATTAAAAGGGGTAGTAAATTACTCAGGAAGCAAAACACTGAGAAGGAGCACAGAGAATAGATGTGGGGCACAGGCAGGATCTTATACTTTTTTAATTTATTGATTTTTTAAATAAAAAGGTTGCACACATAGACCTCTCTCTCCCCCATCCCAATTCTGCAGTGGGTCTATAGTAGGGTTATTAGTATTATTGAGTGGGGACCAAGAGGCCTCAGTCAGTCTCTGCAGGGATGGGGGAAACATGGTGTCTCAGGCTATGCCCACCAACCCTGAGGCTCTTACAATGTCTCTGCCCCTCTTTTGCAATGCTCCCTGACCCTTGATGGGCAACATAGAGATCTGATTTAGTGTTTCTTTCTGTGTAGACACTGGATCTCTGTTTTTATGAGGTTCAAGTGATCACAGTGTCTGTTGCCATTTACCTGGAACTGGTTGTCAGGCTAGGTGTGAGAGTAGTATTCATGTCACCGATTCCCCTGTAATGACTTCTGGGCCCTGGGAGATGAGGTGGAGGTGACCCATTCCTGGTAGACAGTTGGCCTTCTCTTTTGGATGTATTGATGCATCCTTGTTCTCCCCTGCATTCTCCTCTACCTGTAAAATAGAACAGATGCTCCAACCAGAAGTGATAACAATTTGAATAACAGGGGATATGGCTAGTCATTAGAAGGATCTTATATTTAGAAACAAGAAAAAATAAGGGATGTAGAAAAAAAAAAAAAAAAACCCTGAGTTAGAGGAAAGCAAGAGTAATAAGGAAGACTTTCTTTGGTAACCCAACATTCTCAGCAAAGGAGGAGGCAATACTATCTCCCTAGTGGAACAAAGAGGAAGTCAGGTTGGGGTCTGAAAGAGAGAACATCAGACATAAACACTGCACATAATGCCAGAGGATGAATGCTGGGAAAATCAGTACTGGGGACGGAGACTGCATAGCCACCAAAAAGGCTTGGTCAGATGTACTGACATATTTCTGGGGGATTCAATACCTTACTCAAAGTGTACTGTTCCATGAGGGCTAAATGTCCTTTGGATGGAGAGTGACTTGAGTTCTTCTAGGGTCCGTGGGATTCTTTCCTTCCCCCACCCCGCAGCACTCTTCTGCAGCAGCTTCCAGAATTCATTGGGATGATGTCCAAACACTAGATGGTGATTAGAGTAGCCTCAAGAACGCTCCCCTACCGAGGATTCATAGGCATCAGCAAACCAATCCTAGCAGGGAAATGGAGAAGGGCACCCAGGCGGCTGTTGTCATCCATGGGGAAGGAGGAGATGCAAGACTCATAAAGAAACCCGAGCACCAGTTTACTTTCGTGTCTAGCACAGCTATTCAGAAAAACTGCCATTTCCTTGCTTCTGTCCATGCAAGGCATCATGGAAATTTACTGCACTTGTGGAAAGTCTCCAGAAATGCAAACTGGGAAAGTTCTAGCTGCACTGTGCTGCAGGGTACTTGCCTGGCTATCTGGGTTTGCAAAATCAATGACTCATGCCAGCTAAATTCCCAAGGACTCATTTACCACACCTAGGAGGGGGAGAGAGCTACTCTTAATGTGATAGGGCATCTTTAAAAATGGCACTGAGTCTAGCACATAACAGGTACTTGGAAATACTAGTTCTTATGTGATCTGCATTGGTTGAATGAGAGGGAACATGAGTACAGCTTTCAAGGTCAAGGAACATCCTGTTCATTCAGGTTTTGTTTTTAAAGGTGTTCACTTGGTGGAAAATCACCAAGCTGTATACATAGGATTTCTGTGTTTTTTCTTATGTACATTAAGTTTGAATTCCTACTGCCTATCACAAGTAAGTGATCTATTCATTAAATTAGGAGCATCTCTACCGAAACTAAATAACATACTTGAAATTTCTAAAATTTAATATCTTTTCCCTAACACTTTGAAACACAGTTCAATGCAGACATGTTGGCACAATTAGAATTAGGGAAAAGTCCTCAAGCTTATAAGAACCTATTTGTTGACATGTTGAATGGATGACTTTCTCTCCATTTTCTCTTTCAACCCTACCCAATATTTAGTGATTTCTTTAGCAAGTAAGTATACAAGGAAAAACAAAGGGGGCTGGAGAGATTGCTCAGTGGTTAAAGATGCTTACTTACAAAGAAAGGCAAGGAAAAAAGGGCCCAGTTATCTATGATAACAACATCTTCTACTTCTCTATTATAACCTATTATACATTTAATTATAATTATCAGTAAAGTTTGTATATCTGTTTACCATCTGTCCCTCCTGCTATATTATATGTGTCATGAGACATAGGGAACTCTCTCTCTTATTCATTATATTCCCTGTATTAGCAAGATGCCTAATTCAAAGGTAATGCATAATGCAAATTTATGACTAAATAAATGAATTGTTGAACAGGTGGATGAATGTGAAGTTTTTGTTTTAGCTGGGTAAAAATTTGCAGGATTCTTCAAGCAAAAAAAAAATTGTACCCCTACTGCCATAAAAAACCCATGATAATATAGGAAAACAAAAAGATCTTTGAGTTTTGCAAGTTCTTTATTGTGTAAATTGTTCCAATAAATGTCAGATTGCTTTGTCTTTATTTTTATTACACAGAATTTTTCATCTTAGTAGCACTTAAAACAGTAACTTCCTTCATTCTGAGGGTATTAATGAATCTTCTCATTTATATATAAGAAACCTTTATTGTAAAGTCATAAGGCCCCCAAGGGAATAATAAATGAAATATAAAAGTCCAAAGCTGAGTTATTTACAGTAATAAAAAAGAAGAAATCGCCTATGCCAAGGACAGGGAAACTAGACTGGTAAGCACAAAACAAAAATATGAAATCATTATGTCAAAACATGCAGACAGCAGAAAAGAAGGCATTTCAACAAGATAACAGAGCTGAGACAAAAATGATCTGCTAGATGCTTGGGTGCACATGTGGCATGCAAGAAGAACAGGACCCATTTGGAAAGAGTGCTCAGATGCAGATCTGACCAAAGGCTGGTCTTAAAGCAGAAAAAAAATCTACCTTAGGGATTCCAAGGACATGGTCCAGTATCTTCACTCACCAAATGCCCTTACTAACATTTGTCTGTTCCAACCTCTCCACAGATTGATAAAGAGTTTTATTCTAATGAACCCCTTCTCCATAGATAATATCTCTAAAAGTTTATTTCATAACAGTTTTTGTTTGTTTGTTTGAGGTAAGGTCTTACTCTAGCCCAGACTGGCCTGGAATTCACTATGCAGTCTTAGGGTAGCCTTGAACTCATTGTGGTCCTCCTACTTCTGCCTCCTAAGTGCTGGGATTAAAGGCACGCACCATGGCACCTGGCCCATAACATTTTTAAGTACTTTTGTTGTTGTTGTTTTCTTGAGGTAGGATCTCACTCTAGCCCATGCTGACCTGGAATTCATTATATAGTATCAGGGTGGCCTTGAGCTCATGGCAATCCTCCTACATCTGCCTCCCAAGTGCTGGGATTAAAGGTGTGCATCACCACACCTGGCTTAACTAATGTTTTTGTGAAAATATAATTCACATACTATACTATTTTCCATTTAAAGAATGAAATTCTATGGTGTTAGTATATCCATAGAGTCATGCAATCATTACCACAATCAATTTTACAATATATTCTTCACCCTAAAAAGAAACTTCATATCCATCCATTACTGGCCATTCCCATTTGGCTGACTCTAAACACAGGAAACTCATTATCTCCTATGATATAAAATATTTCCGATATTCTGTGAAACTTGGGATTTCATTCCAGAATTATGCTACTATACTGTGTGACTTGTTTGTTTGCTTCCAACGTCCTAGGAGGATGTTAGCTTAGTCTTCTGTGGCAGAGTACACTGCAATTCCTTCCCCACACATTGTTGCTGACGCATTTTAATCTACTTGTTATGGTTCTCCATTGAGAACACTAGACTCCATGATTTGAGATGTTTCAATTTTAAAATTTTGTGAAAACAAACACCGTGTGCATTTTTACTTTTTCCCACATGGCATTGTGGTCCTGTGCTGATTTCCACTGCTGTATGACAACAGCACCCAAGTTTCTCCTTGAGAAATAGTCTATGTCTAGTTTAAATGAAACTCACTCTCAGCTTCAGAAATGAGCATCACCTGGGATAAGCCCATCAGGATGTTTGATTCCCTGCTGCTCTAACAATAGCTTGGAACATAAGTTCTAAGCCAATCCAACCCAATTGAATTTAGCCACTTGTCCTGAGAGTAATGGAACATACACTCTCTTCTGGCTTAATGATGTGAGGATATAAGAAATGAAAAGCTCTCGGCAAATTGCTTGTGAAAGTTGAGTCTGAGCATGAGACTCAGACAGGTGGTCATAATGCTTATGGGTTCTGAGTCAGCACTTACCTGCAGCAAGAATTACCTCTTAAAATATTCAGTTCTGAGCCAGGCGTGGTGGCACACCTTTAATCCCAGCACTCGAGAGGCAGAGGTAGAAGGATCACCGTGAGTTCGAGGCCAGCCTGAGACTATAGAGTGAATCTCACGTCAGCCTGAACTAGAGTGAGACCTCTCGAAAAAAATACAAAAAAAAAAAAAAAAAAAACTTTATTTCCATGAGCTGAGCCAGTAATTCCCTCCTCTCTCATATTCTTGCTCTCTCTCTCTCTTTTTTAAGATTTTTTTCACAAGTTAAAAATCCTGATATGGGTCTGGAGAGATGGCTTAGTGGTTAAGGTGCCTGCCTCCTAAGTCTAAGAACGCTGGTTCCAATCTCCAGTGGTTCCACTTTCCAGGTCCCACGTTTAGCCAGATGCAAAGTGACGCAAGGGTGCAATACCGTACTTGACCACAAGGCGGCCCACACATCTGGATTTCATTAGCAGTAGCTGAGAGGCTGCTGAGAGGCTGCTGGTGTGCCCATCTCTATCTGTCTTCCTCTCTCTCTCTCTCTCTCCAAAAAAAAAAAATCCTGATATGTATTATCTTGCTTAAGGATTTATTCTACTCATCCTATTACGTGCTAGGGTATAATATCAAACGTTGCCTGCAGGACTCCAAAGGACTCAGTAGAGCAAGTCTACTCCTCTAGTAAATAACTTACTGATAATGAATTTAGACACAGCAGGTGCTAAAAGCAAAATGTAGCCACCGTTCTCCACACCCTTCCTTGAACAATTGAAACAAAGTCTCCATAGTGCTCACCAGAAAGTAAGGACTCTGCCGACAATATTATAATGACAATGAAGCGTACATTGAAAAGAGGTAACATAGGAAGTCATATGACACATCAAGAGAGAGATGTAGAAAAAAGGTGACAGAATAATGCCAGACACTATTTCCTGCATCATTTTATAACCCAGCAACTGTGCAATTGCCCACTTAGCAAGCTTAATTCTGTGCCTTCACAACTTTCATACTGAATCTTCTTGTTTGAGTCTCTGCTGAAGTCCTGGGTTGAACTTCACTGAAACGGGTGGCTTTCTTACCATATTATTTGTCAGGGGTGACAAGAATGGAGACACAGCTTCCTACTATCATCTGCAACCTGAGGATTTAAAAGCAAATCCTTGGCTTTGGCACAGAAAATAATTTCAGAGGGGGGCCAACATGGAGCAGAATTAGGGCTTTATTAAAAGACATTTCTGGGCAGGGCATGGTGGTGCATGTCTTTAATCTCAGCACTTGGGAGGCAGAGGTAGGAGGATCACTGTGAGTTCGAGGCCACCCTGAGACTACATAGTGAATTCCAGGTCAGCCTGGGCTAGAGAGAGAGACCCTACCTCAAAAAACCAAAAAAGACATTTCTGGGAAAAAATGTCCCAATGGGTTAGCATTATTGCCTAGCAAGCATGAAGTCCCAAGTGTGTCTGAGCTGGCCTGAATTCAATCTCCAGCACCTGCATTAAAAGCTGGGCATGGCCACACATGCCTGTATCCAGTTCTGTGGGAAATGGAGACAGGAGGGTCACTAGGATGTGCTGGTCAGCCTGTTTGTCTTTAAATTGAATTGCATCTCTAGGTTTAGTGACAGACTCTGTCTCAAGGAAATGCAAAAAAGCAGTAGAGGAGGAGGACACCTGATGTTCCCTCTGGCCTTTGGAAGCATGTACATGCATTAGCATACACATGTGAATGCACTATAAATATTCACGCCATATATCCTACTCACTCATATGCAAAAAAAGACATTACATTTTTAAATATAGAATTTAAGTACAAGAGTTAAGAGAAGGAACGAGGCGCTGGAGAAGAAAGTAAGACACACTGGGAGAGCTTCAGTGTGGGTTCAGAAGAGGCACCTCATTGGTATTACTATATACTATTTTGGTGGGGTTTTAAAGCTATTATTTTCAAAGAACTGCTAAGGAATCTAACTGAGAATGATTCCCCAAGAGGGACCTGACAGGATTACAATAAGATAAAAACGCACTCACAGGGGTGCCAGAAGTTAAGATATCTTCACTATAAACAAAGTTAATAGCCGTGTTTGTGAGATTCCTAGAATTAAGCTCTGCCCAACATCATCAGGCCTGTGAAAGGTGGAATGCAGCATCCTCCCCTAACTTCAAAGTAGTCACTGAAACTGGATCACCAGCAACCTAACATCTGCCCTGCTACTGGCTTTCACTGGTGCTGCTACTGCATTGGTCAGCTGCCCCCTCTACCCATCTTCACTTCTTTTTGTACAGTTACACATCACATTTTACTGCTAAGAGGAAATAGTTTTTTTTCTCCATCTATCAAGAAATCAAAGCTCTTATTTTGATCTTATTTTGATTTAGGTACTATGTTAATATGTAACCACCCAAGATTTCTCACCTTTATAGTAAATTACTAGCTCAAGTCACTTTGAGGTCTCTTCTTAATCTTACAGGTAAAAGAAAGATTCTTAACCTAAACTGAGTTTTCTTTCTCCTATGGGAGAGAATGGAGAGGGGTGCAGCTGCCCAAAGCTCTATTAGTGGTCGTCAATTATGCATGAATCCCTGGAAGTGTGTGTTAGTGTGTAATTTCAATGGAGTCAATTTCTAGACCTGTGTCTTGTGTCCAAACTCTTCCTGAATTGATCTGGGTGAGAAGTGATGCTCACCCTGGGTTTCTTCCACTACTAATCATCTCTGCCTACCCGAAAACGTACCCTAAGGTATTCTCCTAAGTGTAAAATAAAATCACCAGGGCACCAAGAAATGGGATAATTTTAAATATTTTTTCTGTGATAAAGTGAGAAGCTTTAATGATCTAGGGGGGGAAATCTTCATAAAATTAAGTTGTTTCCAATACTTTGTTTTCTGTACAACTAAGGTGCTCTGTTAACTGCTGCTCATATAGTCTCCCTTTCAGTTCCATTGTGTCTATGTTAAGCTTTCATATAAAATGTTGGGCTGGAAGATAGATCCTTGGTAAAGGGCATATCTGGCATTTTACATGGGTTCTGATTTTCAGAACCCAAGTAAATTGCCAGGCCTGGTGGTGGGACTCTAATCTCAGAACTGTGGGGGTGGAGACAGGGAAACCTGAGGGCTCATCAGCTAGCTTGTCCAGCCAATGAGCTCTACATTCAGCAAGAGAGACCTGTCTCAAAGAAGATAAGCGAGCAAGAGCCTGAAGTCAATCTCTGGCCCCCAGCACAAGCACACACACACATACTCACATGCATACCACACAAACATAAAAACACATCTGTATTGAATTATTAGTTTATACTATTAGTAAGTAAAATCTATCCAAATAGACATTAAAATTTAAAAAAAAAACTAAGATCACACCATCTATATTAAGATATACATTTACAATAAAATTTTACTTTGCTGAATATTTGTAGAAGTTTGTAATATATTTGTGTTATTTTAAGCATTGTGTAGTAATACTATGGCATGGATATTCATTAAACTTCAAATAGATTTTTAATACTTAAAACCTTATGCTCACTCATAAAACAAAAATTCAAATTATCTTTTAGTAGAGAATTAGAATACAGTCATTGAAATATTTCACATAATAAAATTATTTCATAGTAAATAAACATTTTTAAGGGCCAATTAAAGATATTTTGGCCTGCCATGAAACTCTGGGTACCTGAGTTCAGTTCTTCAGACCCTGCATGAAGGTTGGAAGCTTTGGCAGATGTACAAGCACAGACACACACACACATACACCAAATAAACATTTTTTAAAAGTCAAATCAAGCCGGGTGTGGTGGCGCACGCCTTTAATCCCAGCACTCGGGAGGCAGAGGTAGGAGGATTGCTGAGAGTTCGAGGCCACCCTGAGAATACATAGCTAATTCCAGGTCAGCCTGGAACAGAGTGAAACCCTACCTCGAAAAAAAAAAAAAAAAAAAAAAAAAGTCAAATCAAAAGAAAACATAAATGAGCACTTTCTTATGAAGGAGAGAACAATGTAAAATTTCTGACAGTAAGGAAATAACCTGATCTTTATTCCCATCCCATTTTTTAGACTTTCAATTTTCAGACAGGATCTCGCTAAGTTACCCAGGCTGGCCTTGAATTCACTCTGTAGCCCTGACAGAACTTGAACTTGCAATCTTCTTACTGAAACCTCCTAAGTAGCTGGGATTACAAGCCTGTACCACCTACCTAGCTAGCAAGACATTTTTTTTTTTTAACCAGTGCCTAAATTGCAAACTCTGTTTCCTGTAAGACACCTCCAATTTCTGGTCACATTATCTCTGTGTGTAGCTTGTCTGACAATTAAACTTGATTGTCAACTTGATCAGATTGAATCTGGAAGATTAGTAAAGCATTCTCCAGGTGCATATGTATCCAGAGGGGATTCAGTCATGAGGGCTCTGAACCAATTAATGGTTTCATTTGTGGATTCTAACTTTGAATACACTGTTGGGGAAGTGGTGGGATTGTGGAAGGTGGAACCTATATGGAACAAAGTGGGTTGCTTGGGGTCATCACTTCAGAAGGTATATCTTGGCCTGGTTCCTTTTTGTTACTCTTTCTTGCTTCCTGGATACCATGAGGTAAACAGCTGTCCCCTGCTGGTCCATTCTCCCATTATGTTTTTGCTGTGATATGGGGCTAAGACAATGGAGCAACACAACCATGGACTAAAACCTCTGAAACCACAAGCCACAGTAAATTCTTCATCGCTTCAGCTGTTGTTAACAGCAAGAAAGGGCTGTCTAACACAGCTGACTTCTTTGACACTGTTTTGCCCCTACATACTTCAAGAGTTGGGCAAGGGATTGAGTAGATAGCAGCTAGAGATCCTCTCTCTGGTTCTTTCTGCTATGTTTAGCCTTTTCAGTTTATTGACTTTGCTCTTAGTATTTCCTATGCCTATATAGTCTCAGTCTAAAAGTCCCAGGGTCAGGAATTTGTTCCTTTCTTATCAAATATATAGCATTTGCATTTCTAACAAGCTGATGTTAATGCCAATAATTATTATATAATGATAATAACAGCTTTTCTGGAATATTAATATTAGAAATACAAATAATCAACAGTCTAGGCATGATCTTATCAGATAACCCTTAAATTGTGAGACGGGTGAGTGTATTAGTAAGAGCAAAAGCTTTGAAGACAGCTTGGGTCTGAGTTTTAATTTCAATTTTGCCATATAAAAACTGGGAAGTGGGCTGGAGAAATGGCTTAGCAGTCAAGGTGCTTGCCTGCAAAGTCTAAGGACCCATGTTTGACTCTCCATATCCCATATAAGCCAGATGTACAAACATGAGGCAAGTGTAAGGTCACACCTGCCCACTAGGTGGCGCAAGTGTCTGGGGTTTGAGTGCAGTGGCTGTGGTTCTGGCGTGCCAATTCTCTCTCTGTAAAATAAAAAAACTAGCAAGTTAGTCAAGCTATCAACACTCCCTATGTCTCCTACTTCTATATAGTTGAGATTTCTTTTCTTTTCTTTCTTTCTTTCTTTTTCTTTTCTTTCTTTCTTTTTTTTTTTTTTTTTTTTTTTTTTTTAGGTTTTTATGAGGTAGGGTCTCACTCTGGCCCAGGCTGACCTGAAATTCACTATGTAGTCTCAGGGTGGCCTGGAATTCACAGAGATCCTCCTACCTCTGCCTCCTGAGTGCTGGGATTAAAGGCGTGCGCCACCACACCTGGCTGTAGTTAGAATTTCAGTCCACTTGTATCATGGGTAACTGTAGCAAATAAATGCATCACAAGGAAAGAAGAGGTTAAATCTACCCCTCATTATAGGCCAGAAGCCACAATGTGCCCTCCCATGTAGCAATCATTACTTCCCATTATCATCCCTACAGGTATAAAATCCATTTCTTTCCAGAGTAGCACTGTTCCCACAGCAGATTATATATACCACATATGTAGGAAACAAAATTGGGAACTATTTATCTTTTCAAATACATTACATCAACATGTAAACATCACCTCCAGTAAACTAACATTCTAGAGAAAAATGGCTTCCTTTCTGCTAGCAAATACCATAATAAAATAATTATGTCTCCTCCAAGAAGGACTATTAGTCATTATTGACTAATAAAGGGTCATTACTGTAACCAAAGAGGCTTTCTAAAAATGAAAATAAGGCACTATATTTAGGACACCACACACAAACCATATTTTCCTTTGAAAGGAGCTATCCAATGAAATCATTCTCTTTTGACATCAGTGGACATTCCAGGAAGTCCTGGAAGCCTAGCAGCGTCTCTGCTGACGGTAGTGGAAATCCTCCACAATGGGCTTGTTCAATCTTAGCCTTTAAAGATCTTTGCCTGGTGAATCCCTGTGCCAGTCTTTCCAAACAGAAGTGAACTGGTGGTTTACTCACCACACAACAGAGGATGAGAAACCCCTATGAACATGTTGACATCTGATTCATATTTGGGCTTCCATAACAACATCTGGATAGGTAAGGCCTCGAGGGACAAAGAAAATAAAAATAGAAGACAAAGCTGGCTGTGTCAAATAAGATCACCAAGCAAATGAGGTCAACCTCTACCCTCAGTTCCTTAGAGAGGCACACAAACTGGAATTCCACCCCTATCCCATTCCATGGACTTGCCTTATTCCCATGGGGTTCTGGAAGCTGAGGTAAGTCCTCTGCAAGAGAATGTCTGGCTGTGGAGAAGGTTCTGGGAATTATGAACCATGACTCCTACTGAGACTGACTCCTATTACTTCCAAAGGTAGCTCAGGCAAGACTTGGGGATCTAGTATCCATTTAGCAAATCCTAATTAAGCCAACCATCTCTCTGACATGAAGACAAGTGCCTGAAATCTGCCGGGGAATCAACATCTGGCTCTGCCTTCCAGAGGCTGTTGTGCATGAAAGCTTCCACAGCACGTTGGGTTCTCAAAGGAATGAGTTAGAGAGATGGCGGTTTCTCTGTGTGTGTCTTTTTACAAGACAGGAGAAAGCCATAGAGAAGGCCATGAGTGCTGTGGTAGTTTGAATATATGTCCCCCAATATATTCAGTATTTTATTAGTTTATAGTTTGCATCTGCAATCACCTTGCTAGAGGCAAGGTGCGATCTTAAGGTGTGGTGATGGGTTTGAGATTCCATTGTAAAGATATGCAAATGTGTCTAGCAGGAGTTCCTGAAGTCTGCTGTGTGACCTTTTGGCTGTAGTTTGTTTTGCTCTGTGTGGTGTGGTGGCTGGTTGGCTTTCTCTCTCTCTTCTTGGCCCTGTGGAGAGCAGGCCGCTTCTCTTGCCATTATGGAACTTCCCCTGGATCTGTAAGCTTCAATAAATAATATCCCTTCCTCCATAACTGTGCCTGGTCTGGAAGTTCATCTCAGCGAACCTGAAGCTGTCTGCAACAGTAAAGTGGTACCAAGGAGTGTGGGGTGAGATGAACCTGACCGTGTGGATATTCGTCTTTTGGAACCTTTGTTTTGGAGGAATGGGCATGGACTTGGTGCTTGCAACTGAAGATGCCTTCTGGAGTGGTAAGCCAAGTTTTATGGACTATTCTGATGAGAGTTTGAGAATGCTAAGTGCAGATAGTACTGAACTTCAAGGGTTGGCTTATGAGGTTTCTAAGGGGAAGGAAAGACTGCAGAGGACTTTGTTGGAACTGGGCTACTGGCATAAGGGATGGCTACGTTCCGCTATCCAGGCCCAGAGTGTTTGATCAAACTTAAATTTGTAATGGACTGATGTACTTGGCTAAAGATATTGGACTGAGAGATTTAAGATTTTGAGTTGGAAAACCTGAAGCAAGCTAAAAGCAGAGGCACTGAGACCGGTTTTAGGTTACTGGAGCTGCTATTGTCAACGCATTAGCAATCTTAAGGAAGGTGGAAGGAAGGTGGCCAGACTTGATTTACATTAAAACAATGGAGAGGATGCCTGAGGAAAGACTGTTAGAAATGCAAACTCTTTGGAAAGAGTTGACTGGAGAAGGAACCTGCTTTTCAAGGCTATGGTTTATTTTGTCCCTGGATTAAGAATATGGCTGTGTCCTGCACACCTGGTATTAGTTTTGGAAATATGAAAAATGCATGGAGTGGTCATGAGTTGCACACAGTTCCAGGAGCCGCTGCTGAGATGTGGCATGAGGTAGGGCATGAAGACCCTCAGGAATAGGCTGGAAGAGCCTTTGGAAGATAGACTGTGGTTTGCATGGAGACCTGAAGATGTTTTGGATATACCAGGACTGTGCAAAAGGGCTACCATGGAGTGCAGTGTTGGCATGGGATGAAAGTTTTCCCTGGCGACTCTGCCCAGCTGGAGGGGCGGAATTGGAAAACCTGGAGACTGTCAGTCTCGGGTTATATTGAACTTGAACTGCAGAAGTTGATGACTGTTGATGGTGGTTGAGTTTTCATTGTTTTAGTTTCTCCTTGCTATTTCTTATACAGTTAAAATGTTTACTCTGTGCCTTTACATGTTGAAAGTATTTAACTTGTTTGATTTTACAGGACTCACTATCTTAAGTTGATCAAGACTGTGAGAACCTTTGAAATTGGACTGAGTACAATTTACAATGTGTGATAGTTATAAATCTATTGGGGACCAGGAGCTAAATATATTGGGGGCCAGGGGCGGAATGTGGTAGTTTGAATATATGTCCCCCAATATATTCAGTATTTTATTAGTTTATAGTTTGCATCTGCAATCACCTTGCTAGAGGCAAGGTCACTGGGGGCCGATCTTAAGGTGTGGTGATGGGTTTGAGATTCCATTGTAAAGATATGCAAATGTGTCTAGCAGGAGTTCCTGAAGTCTGCTGTGTGACCTTTTGGCTGTAGTTTGTTTTGCTCTGTGTGGTGTGGTGGCTGGTTGGCCTTGGCCCTGTGGAGAGCAGGCCGCTTCTCTTGCCATTATGGAACTTCCCCTGGATCTGTAAGCTTCAATAAATAATATCCCTTCCTCCATAACTGTGCCTGGTCTGGAAGTTCATCTCAGCGAACCTGAAGCTGTCTGCAACAAGTGCTCTACACAACTCTCTCAACACAATTTCTGGGGGTAAAATAGTAAGAAGCATCACTCCAGGCTCTTCCCCGGAACCTTGGAAAACAGTGGCTATGTGGAGCCCTCCACTTCTTAGAGAACGGGTAATCTAGCAAACACAATGAAGGGATTCGGCAAAGCCAGTGCTGGGATTATAAGCGGGTGTTTCTGCTTCACCAAGAGGAGCTTGGAGATCGGGGAAGCAGGAGAACCAAATACCTCCTCTGTGTTTAACACTGGACACTGTCCCAGAAATCTCTACGTTCAATATGAAGCATCCAATGAAAGTCAAGCAATATACTAGGCACTTTTAAATGTACAATTTTGTTATAATCACGATAACTCTCATATAAGCTAGTTGTTGTCAAAAGTGAATCAAAAATTAGGAGTTTGATCCAAGTACAAACATCTGGAAAATGGCAGCAGAACTAAATTTTCTGCTTCTATTGCATTTCTTATGTTCAGTGCCCCCCCCCCAGGTCATTTTCTGCCTACAGTAGATGTCATTAATAGTTTGAGTCTCACACTGCAATCTAAAGAAGTGGTAAAAGGAACTCACAGAGTTCAAGCAGCTCCTACAGGAAGAGGCTTTTCCTGTACTTCCTGTGATGAACTGGACTATGCTCACTCTAAATGAGTATGCTGAAACTCTCATAACCAAGACTCAGAATGTGACTGTATTTAGAGAATGGGCCTTTAAATAGTTTATCAGGGGAAAATGAGGTCATATGGGTTGGCTGTTATCCAATAATACTGATATCCTTATAAGAAACTAGACAAGGGCTGGGAGATAACTGAATAGCACTTACTAAGCATGAGAACTTGAGTTTGAATCCCCAGAACCACATCCATACAGGACATGGTGTTGTGGGCCTATAATTCCAGCCTTGGGCAGGCAGAGATAGGGAATCTCTGGGGCTCACTAGCCAGTTAAGTCTACCTGAATTGGTGAGCTATGGTTTCATTGAGAGACCTTACCTCAAAGAATAAGGGGAGAGTGGCTGAGGGTAACACCTAACATTACCCCCTGGCCTCCACACACATGCCCACACATATATAAGCATGCACGCACACATGCACACACACCACATACATATATACATGCAGAATAACAAAGAAACCAGGTAACACAGAATGCTGTGTTATGCAATCCTCTGAAAAAAATAATAACTATTGCCATCTTTATCAGAAGTAACTATGACCATACACACCAGACTCACCAGACTGGACATGTTGATGTTTCTCTATAGGAGGGAGACAGGAAGGGTCAGCAGACTGTTGCCTGAGATCTCAGGTACTCCCTGTACCAGCTGTTGGCAATGATGCATGAAATCTCATGGTCTCAGAGGAGATAAGTATACAGAGGGTGGGTGATTAAAGGACCAGGAGCCCCATCTAAGCAGCTCAGGGAGGAAATCATCCATGCTGGGGTGAGACCTTTCCATGCCACAGCTGCCTTGGGGTGTCCACGCTCTGTAAGGAATTCCTTCCTTACCTGTGCACTCTAAGGAAGTCCAATGAACTCCCTGATTCACTAGGTTGAACTTTGGTGGAGTTGGACTTTAGTCTACTGAGGGTGTCATCCATGTGGGGAACAAGTGCTTGCTGGCTGCTCCCCAGGAGAATTCACGCAGCACAGTCCAAAGGGTAGCCATGTGATGACACAGTGAGAAGAAAGACCTCCACAAGCCAAGGAGAGAAGCCTAAAAGATAACCAACTTTGATTCTTGGGCTTTTAGCCTTCAGAACTAGGAGAAAATAAGTTTCTATTATTTAAGCCACCTGCTCTGTGGTATTTTCTTTGGCAGACCTAGCATACTAACATTCTATCTCATTTTATTTTCATAATATCTCTTCAAAAGCAGATCTGATATCCATTCTCAAAAGTGTTGAGCTACAAGTTTGAAAAGGTAGAGAAAAATTTGGAATGGTACAAGCAAGAGAGCACCTGTTCACCTGACTCTATATTCTCTTCTTCCTATACCATGCCTGCCTTGTCAGGCCACACTTTTCTACCCTTGAAACCTCATTTGTGCCCATTTTCAAAACCCCAGGTGCAGTGATCTCCGTCAGAATAGAAATATTCACAGAGACTATTACAGGCCCCAGAAGAAGGAGTTTCAAAAGCAAAGGCAACTCAAGACAGAGCTTTCAGTGATAACTGAACTCTTTGCAGAGAAGTATGGAGGAGACCAGCATCCCAGCCTCCTGTTTGAAACATAAATCACAAAGCTATTTTTTTTTGGACATGGTTTCACTATTTAGCCCTAGCCTACCTGGAACTTGCTCTATAGATCAAGTGGCTTTGAACTCCTGGCAATCTTCCTGCCTCAGCCTCCCCAATGTACTGGAATTATAGGCATGTACCAACACCACACCCAGTTCAAATGTGTGTGTGTGTGTGTGTGTGTGTGTGTGTGTGTGTGTGTACATATGTTTATATGCATTGCAGTACAGGGGACTGAACCTAGGGCCAAATGCATGCTAGGCACGCTCTCTGTTACTGAGGAACAGGCCACACAAGCTAATTTTAAGCTAAGGAATTCTCACACTTTTTCTTCACAGGAGAATTAACCACCGTTTCTGGGTTCAGAGGACATGGAGGCTGATGGCTTTCAGCTGGACTGTCTCCCACAGGACTTTGTACATCTGCATGTTATCTCATCGACAGTAGTACAGTGGGGGAAATGCTTCATTTGCAAAGTACATGGTTCAAATGTGCAAAAATAAAAGTGTAACTTTCTTTACTCATCTGTAACTCAACTTCTATTTTAGTCACCATGCCTGCCTGTTGGCAGAAAACTTGCTGTAGTCAATTGAGGTAAAAATAGTAGTCATGGCAGATTTAAATATGGTTATTTCCATATTCCCTGTTCTTTTAATTTATTTATTTATTTATTTATTTATTTATTTATTTATTTATTTATTTTGGTTTTTCAAGGTAGGGTTTCACTCTGGCCCATGCTGACCTGGAATTCACTATGTAGTCTCAGGGTGGTCTCGAACTCACAGTGATGCTCCTACCTCTGTCTCCTGACTGCTGGGATTAAAGGCGTGTGCCACCACACCTGGCTTATTCCCTGTTCTTAAGAGGCATCCAGATTGGGGGGTTTCTATGGCATGATGACCTGGAGTGAAAGGGTTTCATGGTTGCTGTTCATTATCCATGCAACTTTCCCTCTATAACGGGCAACCTATTCCCACAGACACTTACTGGGATGTCTGAGGAACCCTATCAAGGTTCCACTCCTTGGGTCCCACTGCTTCTGCCTCATCCAGATCTCCAGGTATAGAGAGGTTATCATCTGATTAACCCCAAGGCCTTCTTCACCCTGCAGGAGGGTATTGAGCCCTCCTCTTGATGAACCATCCAAGCAGAAGGAGCATCAAGTGTGTATCCAACAAGCTCTGAGACTCCCTCCCTGCTGCCTTGCCTCCTGCTACTCCACCTGCAGTGGCAAAATGGCTGCTTCCTATAGCAAGAGGTAACCTTGATTCTGCTTCCCAGTCTTCACCCTGTTTAGTGGGAAGGCAGATGACCCCCTAAAGGCCTGGATGCCTTCTGTCCCCAGCTTCCTTTCTCCACACCCAGTCTCTGGGGAAAAGGCTCTTAAATAATCGTGATTGTGAACATATCTGGATCTTTTAAGATCAATTTTTTTAAATTTCTTTTTTTCTTTTCTTTCTTTCTTTCTTTTTTTTTTTTTTTGGAGAGAGACAGAGAGAAATCCAGATGTGTGCGCCCCCTTGTGGTCAAGTGTGCCCTTGCATCACTTTTCGTCTGGCTAAACGTGGGACCTGGAGATGGGAACCGCTGGAGACTGGAACTAGCGTTCTTAGGCTTAGGAAGCAGGCGCCTTAACTGCTAAGCCATCTCTCCAGCCCTAATTTTGGAATTTCTAAGCTCCTGATTCTTCCCCTCAAAACTGAATATAATTGCATTTTCTTTTATAGGTAAAATAGAAGAATAAAGCAATTTATTGGAGTCTACAAATTCAGGCCCATGACTCTTATTTGGTGAAACCTCTGCCTAACACAAGTATGCAACAAAGTAACTAAGTGAAGAGATGGTAGGTGCAAAGGTGATGAGGAACTACACGGGGAGAAACAGCTCAGGTAATGTTTTGTCCTTAGCATGTGATAATTTTCTATTATGCACAGATTGGGAAATTGTTATCAGCCCTCTTCTCCTTGCTAGAACAGACACCTTCCTAAGAGTCCAAGCTCACTGTGTTGGAGCCCTGAAATAGGCCTCAGGGACACTATTAAAATCCTGTGGAGCTTGATGCAAGCCCCTGGGAAGCACAGGTACAAACACCTAATGATGACACAACAAGAGAAGCACAATAACAGGGATGTGTGCTCAGGGGCGGGGCGACAGAAACAGAAAAGACTAAGGAAGATAGCAGAGAAAGCTGAGATTCACTTTGAACTGGACTTGATTGAAAAATTAAAAGGACGGGCATGAGCAAAAGTAGTTCACACAGAGAAGAATGCAATAAGGAAAGCACACACACACAGGCACAAATAAAATAAAAAATTTAAATCATATATTAAAAAAGAAGAAAGCAAGAATGAAAATGCAGGAGGACCCAGGCCTGAGATCCATGCAGTGTGGAGGTGGAGAAAGCAGGAGTGGGAAGATGCTGGGCCTGCCCTGCTAAAGCAGGCTAAAGCCACAGTGGAATGTCTAGGACTTCCTCTGTCATTCTAGAAGGTGGCTTGCAAAAGATCAGGAAGTTTAGATTCAAATGCAGAGTCAATATCTATAAAATATGCCTAGTTCTTGATCCCACTTTCTAGGGCAGGGAAGCTAGGACAGGATCTTCCCCCATGTCAATCCTAGTCAATCTTTAGGGTGAGGACCTGTGGGGGTGGGGGACACCTGTGAATGTAGGGGAAGAAAGAAAGATGCCTGCCTCACTCAGAGCAACTGCAGTAGACTGTCATCTTGAGTTTGGGACTCCCTTGCTCCTGGACCTCCCCAGAGAGTACTGATCCAGGAGCAATTTACAAAGAAGGGAAGCCTGATGGCTAAGAACCTTCTTTTTTTTTTTTTAATTTTATTTTATTGGAAAAAGAAAGAGACAGAGAGAGAGGGAGAGGAAAACAGACAGAGATGGGCGCACCAGCAGCCTCTCAGCTGCTGCGAATGAAATCCAGATGTGTGTGTCCCCTTGTGGTCAAGTGTGCCCTTGCATCACTTTTCGTCTGGCTAAACGTGGGACCTGGAGATTGGAACCAACGTTCTTAGGCTTAGGAGGCAGGCACCTTAACTGCTAAGCCATCTCTCCAGCCCCTAAGAACCTTCTTACACCTCATGCCTGGTGGGGTTTGTGGACCGTGCCACCCCTCTCTGCCTTTAGAAGCAATCACACTTCCTGGGAGCCTGTACCCAGAAGGATGGCCCCTGAGTTCTAGCGCCTCCAGTTGTCCTTCCAAGTGACCTCCAAGTAAAGTGTCCCAAAAGACTACACCTAGTGCAGACCCTGAATGGGAAATTATGATAAATAGAGGCATATAAGAAATACAAGATGATTTCTCAATAAGAAATAAGAGCTGATATGCACTGAGTGCTTACTATGTGGTTAAATTATTTTGCACACACAAAACAAGCTTTCTTTTTACTTGGTTCTGAATTTTGCCTTGGGCTTCTTGATAAATTCTGACTTTTGCAACTCTGAGTATGATGGAGGTCTAGGCAAAGCCACCAGTCCTTCAGGACTAAGGCTTCTCCTCTGTAAGATATATTGACTGCTTTCTTTGAAGTCTAGAGTCTGACAAATGAATAATACAAAGTGTTCCTTGGAGCAGGATCTTGGGAATATGTCTAGGGAGGTGTCTAACAGCACTTATCTGATAACTCAGTTGCTCATTAGCTCACCCACACACAGGTCATAGCAAAGGCAAAGGACAGGTGCATACAGAGCTCTGAGCCCTGCCCAGCCAGCCACCTTAGGCACCAGGATCTATTTCCTCATGGAATTTCCTGTATCATTAATCTTTACCCTCCCTCCTCCCACTACAAACTCACCCATCTCCTGCAGCTACTCCTGTCCTCCCAGTTCAACTCAGTCAGCTCAGAGTTCCCCATTGATGCTTTACAATGATTGATTTACGCTGATGAACTGTTCTCCCATCAGAACTCTGCTCTCTGAGCACTTGAGATCAACTTACTTCCCACTCTGCCTTTGGCTCCTCCTCCACTGCTTGAAGATGGGTGATGTAGGTCAGCAGCAAGGGAGAGAGAAAATTAAAACAAGAAATAAGCAAAGGAGGCAGAAATAAAAGCACAAAAGAGCAGCAAAGAAAAGAGAGAGAGGTTAAATGCTTGGGCCATGAAGTGAAGAGGATTGTGGGACAGTACAGGAAGCTCCCTGGACATAAGGGACGACCCTCCACAGATTTAGCTGAAGAGGATGAGGCCAGGGGACCAAAGGGGAAAGGTGGGCTGGAGAAAGACAGCTATAGGAGGTAGTTTCATCAAGCAGGACTTATCCAGGGCTAGTGTTTTCCAAATGTTAGTGTGAATAAACATCACATGGGATGCCAGGGAAAATATGGATCTTGAGGGTTGGGAATGTAACATAGTTGGTAGAGTGCTTGCCTATCATGTATGAAGTTCTGGGTTCAATCCCTAGCACTGCAGATAGCTGGCATGGTGTCACATGCTGGTGATCCCAGCATTTGGGAAGTGGAGGCAGGAGAATCAAAGCTCAAGGTCATCCTTGGCTATATAACAAGTTTGAAAGCAGTCTGGGCTATATGAAACCCTGTCTAAAAGAAAGAATAAAGGAAAGAAAACAGAAGAAAAAAAAAGATTGCCAGATCCAGTCCCTATTTTATAATTCTGATTGGGAGTCTGGGAATCCAATTTATTTAATACATAGCCTGGAATTTCTGATGCAGGAAATGGAAAATATCATCTTCCACTCATAGAAGGGCAGAGTGTGGCATATGAAACTCTGAGGCAATTATTCTTAAAATCTGAAACTTAAAGTACTCCACTTTGGGACTCAACTGCCTGAGGCCACGTATGCAAACCATTGCTTCAGTGGGCATCAATCAGATTCTGCTTGCCAAATGCCTGTCTGAACCTAGCAAGGGGATTCTGTAAGGTTACCCTGTTGTCAAAAAGATCCCACCATTTTGAAATTTGACACCAATCTTGATTCAGTTTTTTTTTTTTTTTTTTAATAATTTACAAGGAGAGAGAGAGGAGTATGGGCACACCAGGGCTTCTTGCCACTACAAACAAACTCCCCAGACACATGTACCACTTTGTGCATCTGGCTTTATATGGGTACTGCAGAATCCAATTCCAGGCCATTGGGTTTGGCAAGCAAGTGCCTTTTACCCCTGCACCATCTCTCCAGCTCCAATTTGGCTTTTTTTTTTTTAATTGACAACTTCTATACTTACAGACAATAAACCATGATATTTCCCTCCCCCCATTCCCCTTCAGAACTCCACTCTCCATCATATCCCCTCCCTCTCTCCATTAGTCTCTCTTTTAATTTTATGTCATCATCTTTTTCTCCTATTATGAGGGTCTTGTGCAGGTATTGCTATGCACTGCGAGGTCATGGATATCGAGGCCAATTTCTGTCTGGACAGTTGTATTGTAAGGAGTGGTACCCTTCCTTTGGCTCTTACATTCTTTCTGCCCCCTCTTCCGCAATGGACCCCAGCCTTGGAGGGTGTGATAGAGATGTTTCAGTGCCAGACACTCCTCCATCCCTTCTTCTCAGCACTATGTTGCCTTTTGGGTCATCCCAGTGGTCATCGCCATCTGAAAAGAGAAGCTTCTCTAACCAGAAGTAAGAGTAGCATTAATATATGAATATGAACATTAAGTGTAGTGCTTTCAGGGCAGTTTGGTGGGAATAATATATACATTTACAACTTGGATTTTTTAAAAGAGATGTTTTGGGGGCCTGGGGAGATGGCTTAGCAGTTAAGTGCTTGCCTCTGAAGCCTAATGACCCTGGTTCAAGGCTCAATTCCCCAGGACCCACATAAGCCAGATGTACAAGGTGGCATGCATCTGGAGTTCCTTTACAGTGGCTGGAGGCCCTGGTGCACCCCTTCTCTATCTATCTGCCTCTTTCTCTCTTTGTCTCTTGCTCTCAAATAAATAAAGAAATAACAACAAAAAATAAAAAAGATGTTTTTAATAACTGCTTCAGTATATTAACTTTAAAGTTATTGCTGATTTGCATATATGTGTATATATGTATATATGTCTAAATCCTTAAAGGGAAGATTATGTGTTTCTAAGTATATGTGTGTAGGAGGAGGGGAGTGTATTGTGTGGTGCATGTACATGTACTTACAGAGGGCACATGTGTGGAGGGGCCAGAGGAGAATGTCAGGTACCTTTCTCTTACTGCTCTTGCACATGTTTCTGTTCTTGAAGTACGATCTCCTCTCAACCCAGAGCTGGTATCCATCAGCAAGCTCTGGTTCCCCCCTCCCCATCTGCCACTGGGGTTAGAGCCATGTGTGGCCACCCCCAGGTTTTTATATGTTTTTTTTTAACATGGATTCTGGAGAGTCGAACTCAGCAGACTCCAAAGGCCCTCACGCTTAAGCAGCAAGTGCTTTTAACTGCTAAGCCAACTCCCTATCCCATTTCAAAGTATTTTTGAGAGATGACCAAGTAATTTGTTGTATAGCATGACTATTTCCATTGCTTGGCGAGTGAGGTGTGTGTGACATAAATAGATCACTGCTTAGAAAGCCAACTTTTAACTCCATCATCTTCTGCTAGATTCCTCCTAGATCGTCATGCTCAGATTTCTGCCTTGGAAAAGGAATTTGCTGGACCAAGCCTCTTGCCTTACTTGCAAAACCAGGCAATGATGTAGATCACTCCTTCCCTACTGCCTCACTTCCAGCTGCCTCTGTCTACTCATTTATTCTTCATGCTTTCCTTTGGCATTGGACTTGCAGTCTCCTAGAATGCTTCTCTGCTTGTCTACCCACTTACATTTCTCATCCACCAAAATTCGAAGAACCAATAACATCTTTCTTGTCTTTAAAATCTATATATGGCCCTTAGCTAGCATTCAACAAATATTTATTGAATAAATGATAATTTTGTTTTCCTCCATATAGACTAGGTTTTCCCCATTATAATTAGAAATCACTTTGATCATAATATTGATGTTTTATTTCCCATAATTATTCAAATGAGTCATTATGCTCATGTCACCCTGGAGCTTTAAAATAGAAATAGGAAATTATTCTTCTGGTCAATCCTAGGATACTTGAAGGGTAACCTGTGACAGCAGGTCAACCTAAAATCCATGAAAATCCCTTGGTTTGATTCTTGATGTCACTCATAGTCCTGTCTTCAGTTGACTCCTTGGATGCTTGGTCTGCACGGCACTTCTACATTGGCTTTTTGTGTGCCGACCTAACTGGACCTCTTTGCTTTGCAACACTGATCACCCACTGAGTCATCTTTTGCCCTTCTCCCATTCTTTAAACCAACTCAAAAGACACACTATGGCTCCATCATTTCCAAACTTCACCCTCACAGCTCTCACCCACTTGAGCCCTTCTGCCTCCAGATTCTTACAATATGAACACTGCATCACATCATTTTCTCTGTTACATAGTATGCTACTTAATATGTACCTATTCACATGTTGGTTTTCCACAAGTAGATTATGAAGTTGAAAGGAAACATCTGAGTGTTCCTACTTCACTCAGGAGGAGGACTCCCAACCCCTAGTACTTCAGAATGTGGCATATTTCTATAGATGTGGCCTTTAAAGAGACAGTTAACTTTTAATGAGGAAACATCATGTGAAGTCTTTCTTTTTTCAGTGTGTGTGTGTTATGTGCATGTGTGTTCATGTGTGTGTGAGTGCAGGTGCACGTGTACATGTATGTACATGCCTATCTATACACCAGAGCCTGACATTGGTTGTCTTCCTCATGTGCTCTCCACCTTATTTGGTTGACTCAGTGTCTCATTGGCCCAGAGCTCACCAACTAGGCTAGCGAACCCCAGGGATCCTCCTGTCTCCACCTCTCCCCAGCACTGGGATTACAGCATACCCTGTATTTTTACCTGGGTACTGGGGATCTGAACTTGGATCCTCATGCTTGCATAGCAAGCACTTGACCCACAAAGCCATTTCACAGTTCCAGAGTAAACTTTTAAAGGGAATTGATACTGGTCACTATATATAATACATTGTGTTCTGGGTTTTATTCAGAGCTGACACAACAAACTACCATAGACTTGTTAGGTTAAATAACAGAAATTTGTTTATCATCATGGTGAAAGGCTAGAAGTGTAAGGTTAAGCTGTCAACAAGTTTTGTTTCTTTGGAGGCCTCTCTGCATGGCTTGCAGATGGTCAGCTTCTCCTGTCCTTACATAGACTTTCTTCTGTGTACTCCTATGTGTCTCCTTTGGGGCCAAATTTCCTCTTATAAGGAAAACAGTAAGAATGGATCAAGGTCCATGCTGTTTACCTCATTTTAACTTAACTCTTTCTTAAAATGTATTTTATTTTATTTATTTTTTTACAGAGAGAAAGAAAGAAGCAGGAAGAGAGAAAGAGATAGGGGAGGTAGGGAGAGAGAAAATGGGTGCACCAAGGCCTCTAGCCACTGCAAATGAACTCCAGATGCATGTGCCACTTTATGCATCTAGCATTACATGGATAATGGGGAATCAAACCCAGGTCCTTAGGCTTTGTAAGCAAGTGCCTTAACTTCTAAGCCACTCTCCAGCCCATTAACTCTTTTAAGGATCTATCTCCAGATATATGTCACATTCTGAAGTACTATTGGTTGGGGTCCATATGAAATTGAAGGACTGGATATAATCCCAGCCAAAAACAATTCCAGTCACCTTGCCATAACTTAGACTAAGGGTAGATACATAATCCAAAGGCAGACAAATCACTGCCTAGTGATTTGACAAGTGACAATATAAAAAATGTATAGGGAGACACAATAATAATTTCCCAGAAAAAATTATATCCTTTCCTAAGAACTTGAAGTGGAGAACACAAAGAAGAGCCACAGGATAAAAATCTGAAATACTTGGCTAGAGAAATTGCTCAGTGGTTAAGAAGGATGCCTGCAAAGACTAACCAGAGTTCAGTTCCCCAGTGCTCATGTAAAGCCAGATGCACAAAGTGGTGCATGTGTATGGAGTTCGTTTGCAGAGGCTGGAGGCCCTGGTGCACACATTCTCTCTGTCTATCTCTCTTCTCCTTATCTCTTTCTGCTTGCAAATAAAGTATTTTTTAAAGCTGAAATATTAATCCTATATATCCTCCATCTCCTCCCTCCTTCTTGTACTACACTTTAATACTTAGCACAGTAATTGCTCAATATACACCCACTGAGTTGGGCTCAAAATTCTATCAGTGGTGTTAAATTTCTGAACATTTTCCCTTCTTGGGGCACTATTTGGTACTCTGCCTCACCTCTGAATACCAAGTTCTTTCCTTGCTTTTGGTTTGCTAAAAGTTAAAACTCTCACCCATCTATGCTATTCTTTGGAGGACATGGTACTGCCAAGAATAACTGTAGATGCAACATTTACATATTACCAGTAACCCAGAAATTCCATTTGATGTTTCAGTCACCCATGCCGTGACTACCTTACATCTAAGACAACAATATAACAAAGCCAGATGTGGTGGCAAATACCTTTTAGTCCCAGCACTTGGGAGGCAGAGGTAAGAGGATCACTGTGAGTTAGAAGCCAGCCTGGGACTACAGAGTGAGTTACAGATTACCCTCCACTGGAGCGAGACCCCACCTCAAAATAAACAAATAAAACAAAAAAATATTTTTACTAGGATCACATATTCTATGTTACAAATTCAGAAATAGACAGCTAATCTCAGTGCTATCATCTGGACTCCTAGCTGGGAAGATGTGGTCCTGGGGGTTACTTGACAGCAGGGATTGTAGCAGACAGCTTCAGGTTCGCTGAGATGAACTTCCAGACCAGGCACAGTTATGGAGGAAGGGATATTATTTATTGAAACTTACAGATCCAGGGGAAGTTCCATAAAGGCAGGAGAAGCAGCCTGCTTTCAACAGGGCCAAGCAGAGAGAGAAAAAGCCAACCAGCCACCACAGCACACAGAGCAAAACTACAGCCAAAAGGTCACACAGCACACTTCAGGAACTCCTGCTAGGCACATTTGCATATCTTTACAATGGAATTTCAAATCCACACCTTAAGACCAGCCCCCAGTGACATTGCCTCTAGCAAGGTGATTGAAGATGCAAACTATAAAGTAAAACACTGAATATATTGGGGGACATATATTCAAACTACCACATTCTGCCCCTGGCCCCCAATATATTTAGCTCCTGGCCCCCAATAGATTTACAACTATCACACATTGTAAATTGTACTCAGTCCAATTTCAAAGGTTCTCACAGTCTTGATCAACTTAAGATAGTGAGTCCTGTAAAATCAAACAAGTTAAATACTTTCAACATGTAAAGGCACAGAGTAAACATTTTTAACTAGTATAAGGCATAGCAAGGAGAAACTAGAATAATGCAAACTCAACCACCATCAGCAGTCATCAAACTTCTGCAGTTCAAGTTCAAAATAACCAGAGACTGACAGTCTCCAGGTTTTCCAATTCCGCCCCTCCAGCTGGGCAGAGTCGCCAGGGAAAACTTTCATCCCATGCCAACACTGCACTCCATGGTAGCCCTTTTGCACAGTCCTGGTATATCCAAAACCTCTTCAGGTCTCCATGCAAACCACGGTCCATCTTCCAAAGGCTCTTCCAGCCTATTCCTGAGGGTCTTCATGCCCTGCCTCATGCCACATTTCAGCAGCAGCTCCTGGAACCGTGTGCAATTCATGACCACTCCATGCATTTTTCATGCTTCCAGAACTAATACCAGGTGTGCAGGACACAGCCATATTCTTAATCCAGGGATGAAATAAACCACAGCCTTGAAAAGCAGGTTCCTTCTCCAGTCAGCTCTTTCCAAGAATTTGCATTTTTAACAGTCTTTCCTCAGGCATCCTCTCCATTGTTTTAATGTAAATCAAGTCAGGCCACCTTCCTTCCACCTTCCTTAAGATTGCTAATGCGTTGACAATAGCAGCTAAACCAGTCTCAAATGCCTCTATAATTTTAACTTGCTTGAGGTTTTCCAACTTAAAATCTTAAATCTCTCAGTCCAATATCTTTAGCCAAGCACATCAGTCCATTACAAATTTAACCTTGATCAAACACTCTGGGCCTGGATAGCGGAACGTAGCAATCCCTTATGCCAGTAGCCCAGTTCCAACAAAGTCCTCTGCACTCTTTCCTTCCCCTTAGAAAGCTCATAAGCCAAGCCTCGAAGTTCAATACTGTCTGCACTTAGCATTCTCAGACTCTCATCAGAATAGTCCATAAGACTTGGCTTACCACTCCAGAAGGCATCTTCAGTTGCGAGCACCAAGTCCATGCCCATTCCTCCAAAACAAAGGTTCCAAAAGATGAATATCCACACGGTCAGGTTCATCTCACCCCACTCCTGGTACCACTTTACTGTAGCAGACAGCTTCAGGTTTGCTGAGATGAACTTCCAGACCAGGCACAGTTATGGAGGAAGGGATATTATTTATTGAAACTTACAGATCCAGGGGAAGTTCCATAAAGGCAGGAAAAGCAGCCTGCTTTCAACAGGGCCAAGCAGAGAGAGAAAAAGCCAACCAGCCACCACAGCACACAGAGCAAAACTACAGCCAAAAGGTCACACAGCACACTTCAGGAACTCCTGCTAGGCACATTTGCATATCTTTACAATGGAATTTCAAATCCACACCTTAAGACCGGCCCCCAGTGACATTGCCTCTAGCAAGGTGATTGAAGATGCAAACTATAAAGTAAAACACTGAATATATTGGGGGACATATATTCAAACTACCACAGTAATCTTGTACAGGCTCACTCACAGGTCAATACTAGCTATTGCTAGGGTGCCAGCTGGGGCTGCTTCATGCTACCTCTCTCCACATGGCTTGTGGGCTACAAAGAGAAGGGCTTAGTCTTAAGAGAAGCATCTCAAGATGGAATGCATATCCAGTTTATCATGTAGCCTCATTCTTCTATAGTACCATGTCTACCCGATTTTAATGAAAGGGACATGGACTCTGCCTCTCCATGGGGTAGAGATGCCGAGATCATGCTATAAAAATTAAAGGAAATATTACTGTCACTGACTTTGGAAACTACAATCGTCTATCTTCTGAACTTGCAAAATACACTCACCCTTTCTCCAAGCCTATCAAGGATCATCACTTCGTGACTTTAGGTCAGGTTTGTTAAATCAGATCTAAATACATATGAGTTCTTCAGGCACAGTTTCTCAGATACGGCAATTTGAGTTCTATTCTGCCAGTGTAAACATCAATGAGCTAAAGTTATTGGCCACACACACCCAAGTATACAATGGTTGAACATAATTACTGTAGATTCTCCTTGTCCACAAAGGGAGAAAGCAATAGTGCTCAGCAGCCATAGGACCAGATGTCACTCTGACATCCCTCGGGGCACATACTGCCTGGTTTTAGCCAAGTCTCAGATCTGCCATTTATTCTAGGCTCTTGGTTCCACCCTTGGGATTCTTGGACCTGTCCCCTGAATCATAATTCCCTCCCAGTAAGACTGGCCTGAGTTTGCAGCTGAGTAAGTTTTCCATCCAGACCTTTGCCCGTAGTAATTGAGAAGTCCAAAGTGCTTCTTTTCATTGTGATGTTTCAGTCCCTTTCATTGTAAGCTGATAAAATCTGTTTTAAAACATTGCAAACTTTTTGAGTATCAACTTATACTCCATTAGACAAAAATGCTAGAGCCATAATCCCCCTTATAATGAGCTTTTCTCTTTGCTTTGGGCTCCCTGTAGGATTATGTGAGACAATAATACCTTTAAGATTCTTTTTTTAAAAAAAGATATTTTGGCAGTCTCGTGTAACTCAGACTGGCCTTGAACTCATTCTCCTATCTCAGCCTCCGAAGTGCTGAGATGACAGCATGGGCAACCAGGCCTGATGCCCCCACAATGGTACTTATAACACTTCTGTCAAAAAGGAAGGGAGGTCGGATGATAACAGCCTTTCTGCAGCGCACATCTTGAACTTTAGAGGAGCAGTGAGGTGGGGAGGCTGCTTCACATGATAGCTGCATGGAAGGCTGGACCTCGACTGCAGTCAAAGTAGAAGTGCAAGCCAAAGCCTCTCTGGAGAAAAGCTTCACTAGGGCTGAGCTACAAGACTCGCAGGTCATAAAACTCAAGTAGCGAGTGAAGGAAGATGGCTAACCACTACTAACTAGACCAGATATTGGAATTATCGGGCAAAGAGAATAAAATTGGGGAAATGAAATATATCATGATATCTTAGCTATAAATAGCAGAGATCCACATACAAGAAACCAGCAGCCGTGAACAATGGAAAAGTATGATCCCACAAATTGCTTTTTTAACTAAAAAGAGTAGGGGAAGGTACCTCTGAATGGAGAAGCCTGGTGTGCAAAGTTAACTTCAGTGTTGCACTGAGAAGGACCCGACATCCCAAATGCAGAATTGCTTTCCCAAATGGTTAATCAGATTCAGATCTGGAGAAAACAGATGAATCCAAATTGAGGGGCATTTTACAAAACAGATCAGCATGCGCTCTTCAAAACTGTCAAGATTATGAGAGGTTTCAAAGGCAGACTCAGAAAATGCTCTTTGTCAAAAGAAACCAAATAAACAAGACAGTGAAATGAGTAATTCTGGTTTCTATCCTGAATTGAAAACAAAATCAGATAAATATTGTTTAAAACATGACTAGACCATAGGCCTATATGGGAGAGTTTGGTCTGTTTATCAGATTATATGGTTTTGGTGTTGAATTTCCTGAATTTGCTACTTTTATTATTGTTACATCAGAAATGTCTTTGCTCTTAGAAGACATGTGGTGTTTAGCTTATCAGTATTGAATACTGTGTGAAATCAACTCTTCAATGGCTCACCAAAAAGTATTTGTGTGAACCTCAAGTGTGTGGAAAGAAAGAGAAAAAGGAAATGTAGCACAATGTGAACAACTGGCAAATCCAGATAAAGGGTAAGTGAACATTTATTATGTTATTACAACTTTTCTGTAGGTTTCAATTCAAGTTAAAAGTGGTGAGGGCTGGCTAGATGGCTCAGCAATTCAGGCAGTTGCTTGTAAAGCCAACAACCCCAGTACCCATGTAACAAAGTGGCACTTGCATCTAGAGTTCATCTGTGGCATTTTTAAAAGGTGGGAAAATATCAATAACAAAGGAAAGCCAAGTGTTAGTAGTAGCCACTCTCACATCTGGGTGGGAGCCAAAGCCAAGCTTTTTATTAGGCACTTTAGGCAGGGCACAGCAAGATGAGGTAACATTCTCAAGGTCACAAAGAGAAGTGTTATAAAACGTTGAATAAACAGAAGCCACAAGCCAATGCTTAAGCCACACATTGCAGTTCTGCATTTCCTACAAATGTAAAAAGAGGAATTTCATCTTGACTGGCCAGGAAAATTCGAATGAAGGATTCTGCCTTTTTTGTAGCATTAACTTGTATGTCATGTAAATTAAAAGCTAAGTTCAGGGAAAAAAAACATACAAACAAAATGAAATCAGGTGTGTGCTAGGGCGGGAGAGGGGCTTCAAGCAGATGCTCTTTTTTTTTTTTTTTTTTTAATTCCTTTGATCATGTTTTTAAAACTGGTCCATAGAGAGATAAAAATAAAAAAGGTGATCAACAGTGGCACACAGCCTCACAGCCTGTGCAGGTAACCAACCATTCTCTGGTTGGACATGAGACCTGCTCAGGGGAAGAGAACTCATACTTGGTACTGGAAACCAAGTCAGATTCCCATAATCAGGAAACTCAGACTTCAGCAAGAAGACCACTGCTTTCTGAGCTTGCACACCAAAAAAGTCTCTCAAATAACTTTGCATACCCCCTTTGACCCAAGATGCTCTCACTCTTGGTTGGAGAATCTGCTTTATTTTACAGATGGTAGAGAAAACAGAGGAGAGTACAGATCCATTAATAAGACAAGACAGTAACTGAGTGTTCACCATGAGACTTGCCACCTTGTCCATATCTGCTGGCGCCCAGGAGAACTTGTACTGGAAGTGGCACCATGAACAGTGCTCTTACTGTGAGCCTGACAACCAGCTCCAAAGTGATGGAGGCAGACACTGTGATCAAGCAAAACCTATCAAAGCAGACATCCAAAGCCTACAAAGAACTCAACATCAGAGTGCCAACAGGCCTGCCGTGGCTCAAGGAACACTGTGGAAGAGGGACAGAAAGATTGTAAAAGCCACGGAGTGGTGGAAGTACCTTGAAACATGGTTCCTCCCCTATCCCATTGAGACTGACGGAGTCCTTCATGACCCTACAATGAATCCCATAACCCCACTGAGGAGGGCCCCAGGGAAACGGGAATAGGGGAGAGGGAATAAAAGAGTATAATCTGTTAATAAATAAATAACTTTAATAAAAGGTGAGCAAGGCCATTCTGAATGATGCTATCAACCACAGTTCAGAGGGTCATGGGGCAGAGCACATCCCAGACTTCAGAGTCTCTCAGGTACACATCTTCCTTTCCTTCACCCCACACCCCCCCACCACCACTTGTCACCATCTTCTGCAAAGTCCAGCACGCTGCCATCTCCAGGCCACCAGGTCATTCCTTTGAATTTGATCTCATATATGTTATAAGTCATACTGTCACCTAAAAGCATAAGGCACCGCTGGGGAGGTGGCCTCAGCCAGACTAGTATAGAGCCAAAAGAGTGCTTAGGATACAATGCTGGTAATGTAAAACAATTCTCTGCAGTTATATGACCTTGAGAATCAGAGGACTATCAGAGACAGGTGAGGTTATCGTCCTGCCTTGAGTAAAGTGGGCACATTCCACCCCTCCCCCACGTGCTCTTCCCAGACTTCAGGATGATGCCTGAGCTTCTCAAAAACTCCTTGTGCTCTCAGGTGACCTCCTTCAAGTTCTGCTTCCACAGCTCATGGTGTATGTGTGAGTTTATGTGTAATACATCAAATTGCACTTTGAGAAAAATCTGTTAAGCTTTCTGGTAGCCTAAAATGGCTTGTTCTGGAAGTGATGCCCACTGTCTTAGGAAACAGAGTACAGTATGTGCTGATATTTTATAACTCCAGTCTGTTCAGAAGCAAGTTACATACTGCAAAGATTGCCTCCAGTATTCACAGGACCCCCATAAGGAAGAATAGATTGAAGGAAGAACAGCGATATAGGCTAAGAGATGAGGGCTTTGTGAGCCATCACAGGGATTTGCAATGTGAAGAAGGTAGTTTTTGTTTCTGCTTCTGCCACAGGGAGAAAATTGAGGCCCTAGAATGACAGCAAAGAATGGCCTGGAGCCAAGCACAAGCCTGTAATCCCAGCACTCTAGAGACAGAAGCAGGAGGATTGCAGTGACTTAGAGGCCATCCAGGGCTGCATAGCAAATCTGCATAAAAAAGGTATCACAAACAAACAAAAAAAAACATGTCCTGATCTCCTCACCTCTTCCTACTTTCCCTCTCATGGCAATCGCTATGGCAGTGCAGTCATTATTCCCATTGCAAAGGGACTTGACCACTCAGTGGACTAACTGCAGATCCCAAGTCTGGTTAGTGTCTCTTTACCAGTTAGAGTAAGGAAAAATAAATCAAGGTTATCCTTATTGTTACATATTAATTCTAAATGAATTTCATTTTCATCTCCTAAAGTGTATAACATGGGTTACGGATAAAAAAAATAATTAAGACATAATGCCTCCTCCCAAATTACTCAAACAGTGCTCTGGAGACGGGCCTGCATAGAACTATTAAACCAGTCAAATGGGGAGAGACGAACAATCAAAGACAGTGAAGAAATCATGATGAAGAGCCCAGGAAGTATGAGAAGAGAGGAGAGACCATGTTCCATCCACAGGGATGGAAAAGGAGAGGGGCGGATAATTTTGTCACATAGTATAAAGCAAGATCACCAACAGAATAACTGAGCTTGCAACAGAGCGACCTCCAGTCATGATGAATTTACTACCAGTATAATCTCATACACTTCCAAAATAGATGATTTAGATAAAGAAAAACTAATAATTTAGAATAATCATATTAAGGATCTAGTATGGGAAGTAGTTAATTATACTTAAGTATTTGTTGTTGAAGTAAGCCATTCTATCCAGGTATGGTTTTCTTAAGTTTGGTGATTAATATTTTTAATGTTAACATTTTTTCAATTCCAATATCTTTGTGTTAAATGAAATCATCCAGACACAGAAAGGAAAATACAGTATACATTATTTACCTGTAGAGTGTTTAAAAGCTAAGTCACAGAAACGGGTTAAAAAAGGAAACATGATGGTGAAAGAATACAGATTTCAGTTACATTAGAGAGACAAGTTCAAGAGCTCCATCACCACGGGCGCTACAGTTAATAACAACAGATGTGTACTTGAAACTGGCCAAGAGAGTATATTTTAAAACTACGCACATACGAAAGGTCATCTTATGAAGTGATACATATATTAAATAGCTTACATATGCAAATACATATGCAAGTATAGGGATATATCAAAACATTATTGAAGCTACATTAACTAGTACTCCATAACTATATACAGTTATGTGTCAATTATCATTTTAAATTTGTTAATAAAAATAAATATGTACAATATGTTAATAAAGAATTCAATATTCTGAACAACATAGCTCATTGTTTAGGTACCAGTATAAGGCAATGGCTTACTTCTTTCTCAAAATATAAACAGAGATAAAAGCTGAATGAGCATAAGAAATATAAACACCTAGGCCAAATGCCTTCCGTCTGTCACCATACTTACTAATTTAACCACAACTCAGTAAAGTTGATTTTATCCTATGCTACAGCCAGAAGGTTTGCAAGCAAGGTGAGAGTTGGCTTTGCCTCTAAATTTGCAAAGCACTGGGCTCCCTGGCCATTCTTTATCAGCTACCACTCACTGCTGGATCCCAGTAGACTAAAATACCAGCAGTTGAAAACAACCCCGGTTCTCAGCTCAAACTTTAGGGAAATGCAAAGAACCTGAAGACAGGGAGGCAGCATCTTTCTCTCATTGCCTCACCCATGAGAAAGATTGTTTGTGGTAACTAAAGTTACCTCTTACTTCTTATCCCACTGACTTCCTGTCCCTTTTTGTCTTTTAGCATTTAACAGATTCATTTCAATTTCAAAGTTTGACAAACCTTTACAAAGAGAATAACAAAATAGATTCCCCACTAAGACCTAACTCTTCTTTTCATCCTCAGATTCCTGGAGATTCTCTTCCTCAGAATATCAAAATGAATTGAGGAGTGGGCATTCTGTGGACAGTGGACATGCTGTGGATGAGTGGGCATGCATAGAAAAGTGGGTGTACTGTGGATGAGTGCAGTGGACTATTCTGGCCTAGCAACTTCTATCCTCAGCAGTTAGTATCTAGTCAGGAGTTTCTCGACTACTAAGTGGGTCAGATTCAAAAAGAGTTCATTTGGGCTGGAGAGACGGCTTAGTGGCTAAGGCGCCTGCCTCCTAAGCCTAAGAACGCTGGTTCCAATGTCCAGCGGTTCCAATCTCCAGGTCCCACGTTTAGCCAGATGCAAAGTGAGGCAAGGGCACAATGCCACACTTGACCACAAGGGGGCGCACGCATCTGGATTTCGTTCATAGCAGCTGAGAGACTGCTGGCACACCCATTTCTGTCTCCCTCTCTCTCTCTGTCTATCTCTCTCTGTCTCTCTCTCCAAAAATAAATTTTAAAAAAAAAGTTCATTTGTTCACAGTCTGCCATGAGGCTAAGTAACCAAGGTGTATAGAAAGTCTAACACACTCATATCCAGCTTCTGGAGCCCAGCTTCCTGGGTTCAAATCCCACTCTGTCACTTACCTGGCACCTGGCTGTTTAACCTCCATGCCTCAACTTTTCATTTTTAAGATGGGGAAGACAATGAGAATGACAACTCTTGGGCTGGAGAGATGGCTTATCAGTTATGCCTGTGAAACCTAAGTACCCAGGTTCATCTCCATGTGCACATGGTGGCACATGCATCTGGAGTTTGTTTGCAATGGCTAGAAGCCCTGGCATGCCCATTCTCACTCTCTCTCTTTCTTCTAATAAACAAATAAATAAATAAATAAACCTTAAAAAAAAAAAAGAATGACAACTCTGTCTTGTGAAAATGAGATAGTACTTGACATGTTAAAAGTATTCAATAAATTGTGTTGGGGAGATGGCCAGGCATTTAAAGGCACTTGCTTGTAAGACCTGCCAGCCCTGGATTCAACTCCCTAGTCATCCACATAAAGTCAAATGCACAAAGTGACACATGCATCTGGAATTTGCAGTGGCAAGAAGTCCTGATGTGTCCATTCTCTCTTTCTCTCTCTCTCTCTACTTCTTTCCTTCCACCCCTCCCTCCCTTCCTTCCTATCTCTCTCTGTCCTTGCAAATAAGTAAGTAAAAATAATTTTTAAAGTATTTAGTAACTGTTCAGCAAAGCCACACATGTGGTGGCACTCACCACAAGACTGTCAAAAGGATTGCCAGAGTTTGAACCCACATTGGGAAACATAGCAAATACTAGGCCAGCCAGGGCTACATGGTGGAACCCTATCTTAAAAAAATAAAAACAAACAAACAAACAAACACCCAGAACAAAAGCCTATCAACAGTATTGACTATCTATAAAAATGTAAATTTCTCTCAAAGTCTGTAGATGTTGATAGCATCAAGCCTAACTTTTTTTTTTTTTTAATTTCAAGTTCCTTAACAGGATATTTATTGTCTTTGTTATTTTCATTGTATATAAGATTTATAAGTGACTGTTGCTTAGAAACTATTGACACTTTCATAAATATGTTAGAATCCTGATATTTGAACAAGGAAAGGATCCTTTCCATAAAACATAATTTCTGTTCATATAAATAGCCTGAGGGGTTTTTTTTTTTTTTAATGTTCTCTTTGGTTTTGCTTTCAAAAAAAAAAAAAAAAGGTGGGGGATAAAACTCAGCAAATGCACATTAGGCCATGAAAGATGGCAAAATTATAATGGCCATGGGTGACTGCTTGTGCCCCTGGTTGGTGGGCTAACTTGTTGGGTTAATTTGATGTAAGTTAACTCAGGCACATAGCTGTCATCCACAAAAACTAGCAAGTTGAACGTTCCTATGTAGAGTATGTACAAAAATACATAAAAGTTCAACATGTTCCTCTTTTAAAAAGTTAAATACATTTCATGTATATCACCTGAGCCCAAAGGAGTGCTGAGCAAACAAATACATGCACAGTGAATGGCTATGTGAAAGGCCCAGTGCTTTGGTAAACACTCTATGTATATTACCTCTAATAAAACAAATCCCCCAAAACAGGCAGGATTATCTCTACTCTGTAGAAAACAAAAGTGACTCAGACTGGTTAAACAACATGCCCGCAGAAGACCAGAAACCCCAGCCAGCTGATTTCAATGCCTCCTTTTCCTCAATGCCATGGAGCAGAGTGGTCTAGAGTTTGGAAGGAGTGTTGTACTAAGTACAGGAGGTAGGCCAAGGTTAGATAGCAGAACTGTTTTCTTTCCACTCCACTGAAGTTCCAGGCCCCGTCAGTTCATGGAATAAACACAAGAAGCCTCTGGCTGGAGAGGAGGAACGCAGCTGTGCTGGCCAGTCTGAGAGGACTGTTGGTGGGCTGTCCTCGGAGCACAATGGAAGCTGAGCCCTGCTGCCTGAGCCTGGCAGCTTTGATATAGATGTGTAAAATAAGAATCATGTCAATTTCGTCCATCACCCCTACCTTAGAAGAAGTTAGGTACTTGTAGCTAAGTATTTGCAGTTTGAGTATGATTCTCCATGTCAAGGTTAAAGTGTGCAGTTCATTCTACATAGGAATCACAAAAAGTAAAGGAAAACAATGAATATTTGCAGTTGCTGTAAAATCCCTTGTTAAATACCCATGTAAGCACACAAGCCCAGGACGTTTTGAGGGTACATTGATAAAAGCCTCTTGTATATTTCTGGCTGTTGGAGATCCATGCAGGGCTTCATTTTCTCTATAGTGCTTTCTATAATACCAAATACATGTCGTCTGTCTTCAGATAAATAAAAAAATGAATGATAATTTTTGTTTTCTTACCTTATAAGCATGTCTATTGTTTTCCTCTGGCTCTTCTTATTAATTACAGTGTTTTTGTTGAACCTCAACAGGTGGCGCTTATAAATGTGCTCTCACACCCAGGGTGAACTGGGGAACTCCTTTCTCAGGACATAGGCAGCCTTGGTAAGATGGCAGCTCTGTAGGAAACATGTCAGCCCAAAATAATCATGAGGTGGCAACTGTTGAACACAGACTGATCTCTAGTGGATACACTGCTCCCAGTTCCAAGTTCTAGATCTCAGGATCCACTGATAACATGTAGCAATAAGCTGGTACACCATAGCAAGAAAAGTAACACCCTCCACAGTGTGATGGCAAACATTAAAGAAGCCAACTTTTTAAAACCTTAGAGTAGTGAACAGGTGTGATCAACATCTGGGAGCTGTTAGGGATGCTGACAGTGCACTAATTTTCTCCACCTGGGTTTCATTGCATTCCCTGCATATCCAGCACTGCAGAGAACACAGAGAGAAGATGCCTGCCAATTGTTGGGCATCATTAAACATTGGGCTAAGTTCATTTACCATGTCATAAAATCCTTACATCAACTTAGTGAGGTAGGTATATTTAACCCTATTTCTCATGTAAGGAAACCGGGACTCAGCTAATTTCTGTTCACTGTCATAAACCTAGAAAGCCCTTTCTCTAGTGGAAAAAAAAGGAGCATGTATAAACTGCTACAACAGAACATCCTAGACTGGGTTGCTTATAAACAGCACAAATTTAGTTCTCATATTTCTTTCGAGGCTAGAAAGTCCAAGAGAAGGCTCCTTCAGTGTCTAGCAAGGGACTTCTTACTGGCTCATAGATGGTCATCTTACCATGTCCTCACATGGGTAAAGGAATGAGGAACTCCTGGGACTTAGTAAGGGCACAAATCTATTTGTGAGGGAGCATTCACTCCCTGATCACCGTCCAAAGGCTCAACTTCCAAATACCATGATGTTGAGGACTAAATTCTAATATATGAATGGAGGACATAAACATTCCCTCTATATTAGATGCATTTATATGTAAGTGCCTACCTAGCTATGTACTTACCTATCATATGCAAAACAAATAAAGTCTATCTACATATTTATGGATACCCAGTATACTCAGAGTATGCAGAAAACCATTCTCATACAATTAATGTAATTGCTACAAAAACAATTCTTAGGCAAATAATACAAAACTATGAAACATGTAATATATGTACTTTTTAACCCAAGAACTTTGATAGAACATACACTATATCTATTGGGATAACTATGACAAGATAAGCTGGACATGGTGGCACACACCTTTAGTCCCAGCACTCTGGGAGGCAGAGGTAGGAGGATCACGGAGTTCAAGGCCACCCTGAGATAACATGGTGAATTCCAGGTTAGCTTGAGCTAGAGTGAGACTCTATCTCAAAAAAAAAAAAAAAAAAAAAAAAAAAAAAAAAAAAAAGATAAAAATACTATGATGTGGGCTGGAGAGATGGCTTAGCGGTTAAGGCGCCTGCCCCCTAAGTTTAAGAACGCCGGCTCCAATCTCCAGCAGTTCCAATCTCCAGGTCCCAGGTTTAGCCAAATGCAAAGTGACACAAGGGCACAATGCTGCACTTGACCACAAGGGGGCGCACAAATCTGGATTTCACTCACAGCAGCTGAGAGACTGCTGGCGCGCCCATCTCTATCTATCTTCCTCTCCTTCTCTCTCTGTCTCTCTCTCTCAAAAAAAAAAAAAAATACTATGATGTGTGTAAGTACCCACAGCGAAATGTAGTGGCCATTCAGAAGCCTTTCTGTGCAATGCAATTAATGAGGCATGATGTAACTTTTAAAGGAAAGAGGTAGCTGAATAAGCAAAAGCTACTCATGATAAAGATCTTGTAATCATGTATCAAACAGAAAACTCTTTCTGGACAGAGGCAATCAAAGCTGAGAGGAAAGGAGATTTTGTCAAATGAAGACCGGAATTGTTTTGGCCAGTGTGAGAAGAGGACAGTCCTCAAAATAGAGTGACCATCAGCTAGAGAAGGAACAAAATTGTGCAGTGGAATGACTCTTGGTTGTGACTTTGAACCCTTGGCTGTAGAGGGACCCAGGGTAGGGCCTCTAAGAGATCTCACATGCACCAGCCACCTTCAAGACCACAGGGAAGAGGGAACTTCTCCCAGGAGACCTTGGGATTTAGCTATATTATTTCATTGAGGCTGGAAAATTGGGACACTATATTATTTCATTGAGGCTGGAAAATTGAGATGTTTGGGCTGAACTGGGGATAGCTGCTAGATAATTTCTTTTTCTTCCTTACAGATACAGTTTTCAAGGACCTGGACTTCTATAGACACACCTAAATCACTGTGTGTTTGAGGCCAGCCTGGACCTACAGAATCAGTTCCAAGTCAGCCTGAGTTCAAGGGAGACCCTACCTCGAAAACAAACAAACAAAAAAAAAGGAACCTGTTCGTCAAAGCAAGTAGTTCTTATTTTATTTATACTTGTTTACAAACTTTTTTTTAACGAGGTGGCTAGTTTTTTCAAGAAGTAAATTGTGTGATAGGTCCATAGGTTCTCTGCTTCTCCAAATTATCTGATTTATATTACAATGGTATATTAAGTGATGCCTTGGGGGGGATTTAAAACAACAATTTGAGAAGCTACCTGATAAAGCCTGGAAGAAATTCCTACAGGAGTTCTTGATAATGCAAATAGAAGTGACTTCCTTCAGTCACTTGTGTTACTTAAAGCTACAAAAGAGCATTTCCTCCCAGGTGTAACTGAGGGAAAGAAAACACATACTCCACATTTGCAGTGAATAGAGAAGCCAGGTCACACTTATTATCAGTAAAGAGTGAAGAAGACTAGCTCCAGAATGCAGAAGAAGACAGCCAAGTCTGGGCTTCCTCACTGAGCCCACCTCTGGGAAATCAGCACCGAGAAATGGATGAACTGAGCAACACTGGGAAGAGGCTGCACTCTGGAATCAGGCACGCCTGAGCGAGCTGGGCAACATGACCTGAGACCAGTGAGGTAAGCATTCACACCCTGAGCTCTCTCAGCTGCAAAGCACAGAAAACAATGCCTGCTTCATGAGCCTGCTCTAAGCCTGGGCCACAATATATTCACAGTGCCTGGCACAGAAGACTCAAAAATAGTGGTTATTAATAGGCAAATCATTTAATTCTGAACCAGTTTTCTTATGTATGAAAGGAAGAAAATGACATAAATGGGAGAACAGATGTGAAATGATTTCTGAGCTTTCAAAGTTTCAAAAGTTAAAATGATCATTAATAATAAGGAAATAAAGATGTAAAGTATTGATAAATACACAGATTACACAAAAGTATATGGCATCTATTACTGAAAATTCAGCAGACTATGGATATAGGGGATCTGGGAGGGGGAGGCTTCAGGGTCAGTGATGGTGGGCAGGATTCAACCATCTCAGAACTAGGAGCACAGACTTGTCAATGAGTGAGCATCTGTGGGCAGGCCTCTAGGGCAGGGGAGGACTGGATCCAAGGTCCTGCGTGCGTGAAAGGGACCTTTGAGAGTAGTGGCTTGGAGCCAGTATGGCTAATCCAGTGTGCACAAAAGAAGAGTAGTGTGTGATGAGGTTAAAGTTTCCATGGACATTCTAAGGACTTGAGACTTTGACTCTCAGTGAAAACTGGCAGTGTTCTGACAAGGCCGGGATCTGACTCTTGTTTTAGAACAATTTCTGTGATTGTCAATCATCTAGTGACAAAGGTAGAAGCAGGAAGTCCCAAGCAAAACCCATGAAAGGGATCCAGGTGGCAGATAATAGGCAAAAAGCCTGATTAGAAAGAATTTAAGAGAAAAATGGTATAATTCTGAGATTAGCAGATTAGTATAACAGTTTCTTATTTTTGAGGCAGAGTTTTGCTATACAGCCAGACTGGCCTTAAACATGAGATCCTCCCACCTCAGGATCCTGTGTGCTGGGATTACAGGCACGTATGAGCATACCTGGCTGTGAGTTTAGTGCAAGTTCTAACTACACAATTACAAGCACAAAATTCCATACAGAGCATGGAGCAGACTCAAGGGAATGAGGGACCCTGAATCAGCCCAAATTTGGTTGGTGTTGATGTATACCTACCTTGCTCCAACCAAAGCTCTGGGCTTGGTCCACTGGGTGGGCAGTGGGAGTCCACTAAGTTGGGGCCCAGGAGCAGATGAGTATTTGCAAGTAAGAGATCAAGAGGTCTTGCATTTCACTGTGAGAATTTGAGATTTAGGAGTCAGTGCAATGTGCAGGCACTCCCTGATCCTAGTCACATGTCACACAGCTCCCAGAGTTGCCTTTCTAGAGGACAAATCCGATCAATGCTTGCCATCCCCACAGGGTGTAGAATACCTTAGAGCCTGGCCCTCCAAGTCCATCTCTCTTCACTGTGTGTTCCTTCCAACACACAGCGCCTTCTGCCTACAGTGCTGTCTTTCCTCCAGTCTCCAACTTGTCCTTCACAGCCCAAATCTAATAAGTTCTGTGAATCACGTGCCCTCCCTAGACCTCATCTAAGGCAGAACTAACCACCTCCTCTCTCTCTCTCTCTTTCTCTCTCTCTCTCTGATTACTGTTCCATCAAACCTTCATAGAAATACACTTCTGAATATTTAGAGACTGAGGCTACAAGGGAACAACTCTGAGCTTTTGGGTTAGATTAGCCTGGGTTAAAACACACATACTTGTTTGCTGCAACCAGAATCAGGTTATTTAATTTCTCCACACTCGCATTATTATAAAGAGTCTTACTTCACAGTGTTGGCATCAAAAAGATACAGTTTTAGTAAATTGATGAATATAGGACCAAGCCCACAACAGGCCTTCAAAAAGTATTATTTCTTCTGGACTTCAAGCTTCTCTAGGGCATGGAATGTTTTGTTTATAATAAGTGTATTCTATCACTAATTGATCTTTGGCATATAATAGGTGTCTGACAGGTATTAAGGAGAATAAAATGGGCCCTACCTTCTTAGACGCTTTTATTTATGCATCTTCAAAATGCATGAACACAGGTTAAGATGGCAACTATAAAATGGACTGCCTTGGGACTAAGCTCGCATCAGTAGCTGCCCCTTGGTGGTGGCAGCATCAGAGCCCTCGCAGTTTGTGACTGAGAAGCATTCTTCAGTCCTCTCTGTGCATATTTTTCTCATTGCTCTCTGGAACTTCTGTTACATTGCACCACTTCTCATTTCCTTCTCAGCTGTTCTCCCACTCCTTGGCCTTGTTTGTTCTTTCTTCCTCCGCCATTTTCCACCACACACCATATGTTTCTCCCTGGCCTGCCCTGAGTTTGGGATTCCACAGCTTTTTCCAGATCTCACCAGGGCAGCCTGGACTCTCTGGGCTACCAGCCACCCGCTCCAGTCAGCAGTGCTGTCTGGAGTTCTTTGTGAACCCAATGCTGTTCCCGAGGAGATGCAGAATGAAGACATTCTGGTAAATGCACTTGAGCAGCTATTGTCCACAGTTACTGAAACTAGGGTGCTTTCAGCTGGCATTGCTGTTCCAAACACACGTGCAACAAAGTGCGCAATTACCCACTTCTCTTTCAACCCCATCCAGCATCAAATTGTGTGATGGATGGATGAACACGGGAATCACATGAACAACATCTTTGTGCTTATGTCCCAGCTCTGCATTTTCTGTGTGACATATCACATGTATTTAAGTTCTTCAAAGTCCAATTTCTGCACTGGTGAAATTAAGATAGCCATATCTATCATACAGTTACAAATGCATGCTTGTTATCTGTCAATATATAACAAATCAGTCCAAAACTTATTGGCTCAGAAAAAAACAACTGTTTAATAGCTCTCATAGTTCATGAGACTATAGATAGTCAGTGGCAAGAGCTGGGGTCAATTTCAAGGATTTTACTTACATGGCTTGCACCTGAGCAGATAAACCAAACAGAGCAGAGACTGACATGTTAGGGTACATGAGGCATTTCCCTCTATCTCTCATGTCATGTAGTCTCCCTACACAGATCTTTCAGGATCTTTGGATTTCTTCCATAGCAGTTCAAGGCTCAGGAAAGAGGGAGAGAAAGACACAGAGACAGAAAGAGACAACCATGTCTAGATTGGTCTGAAAAGTCACACATTATCTATTGCCTTCTACACACTATAAGCATGCCATTCATATCTCCCTGTATCCCAAGATAGCTGAAGTAGGCACCTCCTTCTTTTGAAAGTATGCCAAAAGATGTGTGGACAATGTTGCATATGACATGCCTGATCCTCAATAAGCAATAGCAATTATTACTTTTTAAAAATGTACACTTATAAAATGTCACAGAAAAATGTCCCAGCCTCTACCATTTCTACCTTTATCTTCCACAAATACACCTACCTTTTGAAAAGGCAAAGTATTTATCAATTTAAGAGGCAATGAAAAGAATTTAAAAGGAGAGCAAAAAATATAATAGTTAACACTTACTGATCACTTGCTTACATACATTATCTGTTTTACTCTCAGAACACATTTTTTTAATTGAAATTTGTGTGAAGGAGAGCTTTACAGTCTACAGATATTCAGTTGCTGGTCGGGATGTGAGAGTTAGAAAAGACAAAACAAGTAATGAAACTCAGGTGATCAACCCTGAGGGCCTTTAGGTCCCATCACAGTGCACCCTCTGAAGACCACCTCACTGAGATATGCAGCTGAGGCAAACATGGTTTACTGTTTCCCTCTCCTAGTTGCTTTAATTGGAGAGGCACGGTATCTGTGGGGCTGATGGAAAGGAAACAAAGAATCTAAGAAGCTCTTAAACTTAGAATGACAATTCTAGGCTACTGCTCATGGAGTGAAAGACGAGCAAGTGGAAGAGCCCACCCATGCAACCAGAAAGCCTGGAGGCTGGGCTGGCCAGCCCCACCTGGCCATTTATGGGCTTTCCTCAAATGCCTAGCACAGAGGGCCCGTGAACAGCCTTGAAGCAGAGTCTCTTCCATCACCACTGTGCCAACTTAGCTAGCTCAAGCTTACACGGAGCGGTGCTACTCCACACCAGGAATTCATACTGGGCTTCCTCAGAGTCTTGCCTTCATGATATGGAACCCATCTTTGAGTTGACAGGTGTCCTGAAATTTTGCTAGGTAATTGACCAGGGAGAAGTCACCGCACAGGGGTGGAGGAAAATCCTGTCATCAGATTCATCCTCGAGGCCTGTCCACAGGTGTGGCTCTAAGAGAGCACACTTTTCTCCAGGGCACATAGAGCATTTCCTGGTCTAGCCCCTGGGCCCAGACTCACAGAGGTTCTGGCACAAGCAAAATTAGTTGCAATTTCTACGGGGCTCCTAAGACCACATGCTGTGCCACTTGGCTTTGGCCACTTTTAGTTTCACACACAGCCTCCTCCAGCATCCCATCCTTAGATGCCTTCTGACACCAACCCCAGGTTGACACCCTGCCTTCATTTGGTTTTTGCCTCTCCATTCCTACTGTTAGACCAGACTCTACTGGCCCTCACAGTCCTTTTTGCTCTCCTGATATGGCAAGGCCTTCAAAGCATTCCTAATTCAATCTCTTGAAAGTTATTCAAAAAATAAAAAGCACATACTATGTGCCAGATATACTTCTAGTACTGGAGGTTCAGCAAGAAGGAGGTCAGAAAAGGACTTGGGCTTCCCTGACCTTACAGTGAGCTTTTACAAAAGGAGAATACACATCACCAAACAAACAAACAAACAAACAAACAAACAAACAAAAACCCAGCCTAGGTGGATGGGAGCAACACAAGAGGAACTTAGTGTCTTACATCCCTTTTAAAAAAAAAATAATAATTTTAAATATTTTATTTATTTATTTGAGAGAGAGAGGAGAGAGAAAGGCAGAGAGAGGTAATGGGCATGCCAGGGCCTCTAGCCACTGCAAACAAACTCCAGACATATGCGCCACCCTGTGCATCTGGCTTACATGGGGACTAGTGAATCAAAGCTGGGTCCTTAGGCTTCACAGACAAGCGCCTTAACTGCTAAGCATCTCTCCAGCCCTTACATCCCTCTTTCAGGTCTCTCTGAAACTGTAGGCCACCACGGTTCATGACACTGGGTGTTAGTGAGATGGTGTTCTTGGTACTGAGTGATGGCTTGCAGCAGGCCACTTGGGCTCTTAGTATGATGTCAGCCCTATGCCGCCTGAGAGTTAGCTCACACAGATCTTATCTGTGGCTGGAATGTCATCTCGGCTCAGCCACCACCACAGCCTGCCTGGCATCTTCAGCTGGAGAATGTGGAGGTGGGGAAGTTGCTATATTCACCCAAAGTACTTCTCCTGCTTTGACCTCTTCCATATCAGGAACAATAATTCTTTGCAAATTTTGTCTACAGATTTCTTCCAGAAACATGTGCTTGGCCAGTTGGCATCATGTGTGGCAAAGAAAGCCTTGCCAGTGATTAATGTAGTGTCATTTTCAATAGAAAATTTGAAGCATAATATGAGTTAAATCATTTAACGGGAAAGTGAAAAAAATGAGTTTAACATTAAAAACAAGATATTTTAAGAACTAGAATAAAATTTTCACATGAACTTCAAAGTTAAAGACATATGAAGTCAAGTAAATTTGGTTTTTTGGCTGGTAGCTTTAGGTATTGCAACTCCACCCCACACAGAGCTAATCTTCAAGCGATTTGCGTGTTCTCTCTTCCCCCACTCCACCCTAGAGACTGAATGAAAGGCTCTGGTAAGAGACTAATCCTCTGATGGTCTCCTGACTTGTGTCTTCTCCAAGAAGTTCCCCACGCAGAAAGAGTCACTTCAGACAGCTGTCAGTGTGCATTCCCAATAGCAGCCCACCTGGAAATACCCTAAGCAACAGGAACAAAGGTTTCTCCCTCATAAGGAAGCTTCCAAAGGAGAGAATTTCAAGGTTGTACAAAAAAAGCAGCTCAAAAATGAAAAGGGGACTGGAGAGATGGCTCAGTGGTTAAGGTGCTTGCCTGCAAAGCCTAACATCCCAGGTTCAATTCCCCAGTACCTATGTCAAGCCAGATGCACAAAGTGGCACATGCCTCTGGAGTTCATTTGCAGTGGCTAGAGACCCTGGCACACCCATACTCATTCATTCATTCATTCATCCATCCATTCTCTCTCTCTCTCTGCTTGCAAATAAATAAATATTTTTAAATAGCACCAAGATTCTGAGTGTTTTTATATTTGATATCATGGTATCAAGGTAGCTGCTATGGTTTCAAGGATCATCTGTTCACATAACAGTATGAGGTCACAGAAAAAGAAAGAATATTCCTACCTTGAAATCCCTTTTAAAGAGCAAGAAAGCCTTTCCCAATAGGTTCCTTCACTTTAGCAAACTTCCCCTCAGTCCTGAATTGATAGAATTATAGAAAAAAAATGGCAAGCAAGAGAAATGGAATTTCTGTGGTTAGAGCTAGGGAGGGACCTTTCTTTGCCTAAAGAGTGTAGCCACCAATATCTGAACAAAATCTGGTAATAATTCCACTGCAGAGAACCAGTGCATCTCAACACTTCCCTCTTCCTTTACTCACCAGCACAGGTAGACCTGTTGGGAAGTGGGAGGGAATTAACAGAGGAGAAATGATGTCAAGTGACATTCCATTTGTGAGATGAAGGAGCTTCGCTTCATTATTGTTGTTAGTCATTGGATTTGTGCCACACTTCATCTAGCAGTTCCATCAGGCTTCTTTCCAAAATTGAGAAGTTTCAACAATTTGGACGATAGGAGCAAACTGAGATCAGCTGAATAAATCATGACCTCTTCCCCTGAGCAGGTTTGGGTGTGTCTCCCTGCACAGTGGAGTGATACATAGCTGTATCTCAGGGTCATTGGCAGGTGCAATCAGAAACACAGAACACGAAAGTTGAGTCTTGGTCATCTATTCTCTTAGATATTGTGGATATCATTACAAGAGTGGAAACTGGCAAGAGTAATTAGAGAAAGGGCTTCCCAACCACAGATATCAGAGAAGCAGAGGCAACAGGAGAGAGCAAAATGTTGTCTACCTATTTCCACCATGCCTCTGAGTCCCATCTCAGAGCCAGTTGGTCAAAGAGCCTTCTGACAACTCTACAAAATCCTTCAAATAACCACAATCTCGCACTACAGACCACAGTAATAGGAGAAGAGGCTGAGGTTGAGGCTGAGGCTGAGGCTGGCAGTGGGTTAGGAAGGGATCATGGGAGGTGACTTTCCTGACATATAAAAGTGTGCATATTCAATCTTGGAGATGAATAAAAATGAGCAAGTTCATTTAAAATAGGTAAGTTAACACCACAGGCAGGAAAAAAAATCAAAAGAGAATTTAGTAATACAGCTGAAAATAAATCCAATGCTGGACTATAACAGGTGAATGTAGGTTTAAACTATAGAAAGACAAAAACCTTTGTAGCACATTACATTTCCACAGGTACATTCAGGGTTGCCTGAACACCCCACAGGCTCCAAGAACTTCTTTTTGGAAGCCCTGCTATTTCATCATCCAAGTTTAAGATACAACTATATTTACACATTTAAAATGAACTCAGCAAAAGCTAAGTTGTAGTGAAGATGACTAAAAAAGAAATATTTAAAGCCAGGCGTGGTGTGCATGCCTTTAATCCCAACACTCAGGAGGCAGAGGTAGGAGGATCCCTGTGAGTTTGAGGCCACCCTGAGACTACATAGTTAATTCCAGGTCAGCCTGAACTAAAGTGAGACCCTACCTCAGAAAACCAAAAAAAAAAAAAAAAAAAAAAAAAAAAAGAAAGAAAGAAAGGAAGGAAAGAAAGAAAGAAAGAAAGAAAGAAAGAAAGATAGATTTAATAGGGCTGAAGAGATGGCTTAGCTGTTAAGGCACATGCTTGCAAAGCCTTTGATTCTCCAGCTCCCACTTAAGCCAGATGTACATGGTGGCACATGCGTCTGGAATTTGTTTGCAGTGGCTAGAGGCCCTGATGTGCCCATTCTCTCTCTCTCTCTCTCTCTCTCTCTCTCTCTCTCTCTGTGTGTGTGTCTCAAATAAAAGAAGAAACATTTAATAGACATTTACTTACACTTTTTATTGTTTGGATTTTCAAGGTAGGGTCTTGCTCTAGCCCAGGCTGACCTCACAGTGGCCACCAACTCAAAGTGATCCTCCTACCTCTGCCTCCTGAGTACTGGGATTAAAGGTGTGCACCACTATGCCCAGCTCAACATTTTCTTTTTGATGTACACAATTCATATTCTCAGTTCACATTTTTGCTATGTCTTAAATATGTAAAAAGCAGCCTTAAAAAGGTCTAAGCCCTAGGACCTATGCCTACAGCATCAAATGAATAAAATAAGAAACCATGAATCTTTATATCCTGTAGAGCCACATAGAGGTAGTAGTGGTAGTTGAGTCCCTACTTCAACAACATGCCAAATAAGACTAGTACATATACATGTAGTACTTTGTAAATAACACCAATCTTTCATGTACTTGATTCGCTTGATTTTTTTTGAATGACTTAATCTCTAAACACTTAAGTTCATTTTATTAATTAAAAAATTTTTGAGTTCAAAGATATTAACATGCTGATTATTATATAGCTGCTAAGCAGGAGGGAACTATCTCGGGTCTGAGCCCTTCTTATAGGGCTTGAATGGAATGGGAAGCCTGATAGAAAGAGACACACCTCCTTGGATACTCTGCAGTCCTTCTAAGGGATTAAGGAGAACCACTATCTTAGTCCATTTGTTCTGATATAACAAAAGCACCACAGGCTTGGTAGTTTATGATTTTTTTTTTATTGTTCTAGGAGCTGAGGAGTCCAAATTTAAGCTAGGGTCAGGATCAATATACAGGCTTCTGTTTGTTTCAAAGATGGCACCTTGTCATTATTGCAACCAGTGAGATAGAACATGGGGTTTGCATGGCAGGATGCAGGAGGGCAAGACAGTACTCTCTTGGAGCTCTAGCCGTTTATAAGGGTGTTAATTCCATGCACATAGGAAGAAGCCAAAGGACATATCTCCCGCCAAAGCCAAACCTCTTCATATTATTGCATTGGGGATTAAGTTATAACATGAATCTCTGAGTAGGCACCATCTCAAATCACAGCAAATCATGGAAATCCCTAATGTAAACGACAACAACCACCTTCTACTGGACAGTCTCTTCAACATATCAGAAAGTACACAGTTGGAGACAAAACGACTCAAAATTGACCTCGAGCCCAAGCCCCAAGAAGGATGGTGAGCCATTTGAGAGTGCTGATGTGAGGTCATCAGTCTGCCTTGTATAATGGTCCTGTGGATGCCTAAGAGAGCTAAGATCTGTGCCTGGGACACATAATAACCACTGACTGGGTTCTGTGGAAAGAAGGAGTAAGACAGGAGATGCCTCCCAGTCCATCAATCCTCTTTCCAGTTGCTGTCATTACTTATAATACCAACCATTCCAGGGCCCATGCTGGGGAAAACCAAACCAAAGGGAGATGTAAGAAAACCTGTTGTGCTTGGTTGATACCAGCAAAGAATTTGTGGCACAGCCACATGCTAAGATATATCATGGGACTTTTCTTTAACCAAGGGCTGATTGAACCCCAGTAGGCCCTAAGTGGATGATTGGGTTTGTTCTTATGGACCTTGTTTTATTGGGTGAAATTGCACCCGACCAAAGGAGCTAGTGATACAGTTTGGATGAGGAATGACCCTCAAAGGTCCATGTGTAAAAGTGGCCATCATACCATTCTTGGAAGGTGGTGGAATCTTTGAGAAGTGAGGCCTACAAGGAAGTACTTAGATCATTGAGAGTGTTCCTTCAAAGGGAACCTTGGCTCCTTTTCCATTCTCTCTCTTTGCTCCCTGTTTTCCTCCATCACATAGTCCCACCATGATGCATTCCTCTTCTATAGACTCAAAGAAATGACCCAATCCATTATGCACAGTGACCTCTAAAACAGTGAGCCAAATAACCTTTCCTCTTTAGAAGTTGATTCTCTCAGATATTTCTTTATTTTATTTTATTATTTATTTATTTATTTATTTGAGACAAAGAGAAGGAGAGAGAGAGGGAGGGAAAGAGTGAGAATGGGCATGCCAGGGACTCCAGCCACTGCAAATGAACTCCAGATGCATGCGTCACCATGTGCATCTGGCTAATATGGGACCTAGAGAATTAAACCGGGGTCCTTAGGCTTCACAGGCATGTGTCTTAACCACTAAGCCATCTCTCCAGCCCTCAGATATTTCTTTATAATGACAGAAAAGTGACGAATGCACCAGGGTTCCCCATATTTGCACATGTTTCCTGCAGTGATTAAAGCGAAAAGTGAACAAACCTCACTCATGACCCATAAGTTGTCCCTCCCCATCCGAATCCCGATGCCTCAGTTTAAACTCTGTATGTGATATATCAATTACAAATTCAAATGGAAGTTATGCGTATCTTGTCTGATTGTTCTGATATATCATTTCTACCATCCCTACTTTCATATAGCTTAAAGTCCTTGAGTTCAAGCTCAAAAGGCCTGTATTTATTTTGACCCTTTTGTAGTCACACAAACATTAAATGAACAACAACAAAAAAAAACTTTTGGGTTGGGGAGATGGCTCAGTGGTTAAGGTGCTTGCCTGTGAAGCCTAAGGACCCTGTTTCGAGGCTCAATTCTCCAGTACCTACATAAGCCAGATGCACATGGTGGCGCATGCATCTGGAGTTCGTTGCAGTGGCTGGAGGCCCTGGTACACCCATTCTCTCTCTCTCTCTCACTCTCTCTTTCTCTCTCTCTGCCTCTTTCTCTCTGTGTCTGTATATCTTTCTCAAATAAATAAATAAAAATAAACAAACTTTTTTAAAAAACCTTTAAGTATGATTTCCTTCCTTAGCCATAGAAATGCAATAGATTTGCCACCCTGCCCTTTGAAATTATACAGTTCTTATTATCTGTTGCACTTATTTGAATTTATAATTGAGTATTTGACCATTTTCTTTCTCTCTCTCTCTTCATGTTAGGTAAGTTGCTGAGAGTGGAAACCATGGCTATCTTGTTGATTACTTTGTCTCTAGTGCAGAAAACAGAACCCAGCACTCAGCCAGGTCTCAACAAGAATCTGTTGAGTTGATATTTGAATGGATCCCTTTAAAGAGAGAGATTCTTTGATATCTTGCTCTTTCTCATTAACCCATCAGGTCCTCCCTGGCAATCGAAAAACATACTCTACTTAGAATATTTATGTAGCATTGATTAAGTGAATTTAGGATGACAAAATTAACTGATTCTTTCCAGCCTAATGAGTTATGAAATGTTCTAAGAATGTGAAAATGTACAGAATGCAAGTTGAAGATGATAAATTTTAAAAAATCAAGTTCCTAAGGCAGAAATATGTCCTTACAATTTAAAGAAACTATCAAGTTTATAAGTTTTCATAGCTTAGTAGGTAGCAGATTGTAATGCCTACCACGTGCAGGTCAGATGTCATTTAAAATAAGACTGATAACTGATGTATCATTTTTAAAGAAGACTTGGGATTCCCCTGGCAGGAGGGATTTACTGGGTCCTTCTGGAGGAGAGGATGAAGCAGATCAAAAACTGCACTTTGTATACTCTGCAGTCTACCTGTAGGTCAAAGGGAGGTGAAGGCTACGGTAAGACACCAATCAGCCCTCATGTCATTCACTGGCTGTCAATAGCCTTAATTAGACTGCATAATGAAAGGGATTTACATCTCATTCAATGGAAGCTTTCCAAGGGATTCTACCTCCAGGAGTCTCAGAACCAAATGTCTTCAACAGACCACACCTTAGCTCAGTACATGTGGATATAAGAAAGCTACTGCCCTTGGAGTTTTATTTGGCCCGAAACTGCTGCTTCTGTAGTGTCAGACATTGCACACTGTCTGGGAATGATATCACAGAGGCCCTGTGGCTCCCAGCACTGTTGGGAAAATGTACTCCCTGTCCATATGGCTCTCCTGTAGTGGGCTGCCAGTTTGTTACTGCAGCTTCTCTGCCTAAAGATCCTAGGGTTTCTATTCCAGAGCTGTTACAGGAAAAATTGATAAACCAATTCTTCATTCATCGCTCACCTGTCATCTTAACTCTGTAATCTTGTGAAAATTACTCAACCTCTAGTGCCTCATAGGATTGAGTTAATTATTAAATGAAGTATTATATGGAAATTTCATGAACGTATTTAATAACATTTAATGTTAAATAAGTGTTAGCTGATATGACTAATAGTATTATGCCATTGTTTCATAGTGAACTTTTGGAAGGGAAGGATTTGGGCTTATTCATTCCTATATTTTAGGAGCTTGAGTCAGCACTCATCACACCAAAGAGCTCAATAAATGAAGGCTAGATTGACTTAAATGGTCCCAGTGTTTATTGTCTTCACCATTCAAATGCTACTTGTAATCCAACACCTGCTCTGACTTTTGTTGTGCAAGTAATTTATTTTCAACTGTGCTGTGGTTTTAAGAAGGTACAGGATATCTTACTTTTTAAAATTCAGTTCCAACTACCTCATTGTAGGTGCTTAGTAACTCTTCACAGCCTTAACTGGGCTACATTTCTGAATCCTGATGGCAAAGAAACCATGAGAAATACATGTAGAGCAGATGGCATGCATGCATTTACACCCCAGCAGCTCCATAATTTAGGAGTGGGAGGAGATGTCCAAATTATCAGAGCATCAAGAATGGGCTTGAAAGACAGGAATGGGAGGGAGGGGGTTGCCAAAGGCTGGACTGACCGTGCAGTAGACTCTATGTCCTTGTTGACAAACCATGTTTCCTTATTTCTCAAGCACCTTGTACAGAGCCCAACACACACCATGTGCTCAATGACTGTCAGTCCAATTAATGAACTTTTTGTGGTCAAAACCCCAACCTTGATGTTAGATTTATACTTATCCACATTCCCTTGCAGCTGGGTATGCTGCTCCCACTCCATTTTCTCCCCATCCCTGACTAGATCCTCACTTTAATCTCAACGTGGCAAATGAGATCACTCTCTGAAATCATGTCTATGCAAATAAAACCCCAAGCAATTAATGCACAGAGGTATCAACAGTGAGTCCTACCTCCTGTCAAATGAGGAAACTCCTTCTTGGTTGAATGTACTCTTTTGAACATCAGGACCAGGGCTTTGAGAATCCTGGTGGAGAAGCTTCTTTAGGAGAAAGGCCACCCAGAATCACCACTCACACAGGGCTACCTTTCTTCTTTTCATATGTGAGACAAAAGAGAGTTTTTTGACTCAGCTTTCCCAGCCAACATTAATTTTCCAAATAATGGCCCTGTTATGCACAATGGACAGCAAATGACACAAGATCTAAAAGTGGCCTAAAAATATAATAGTTATTGATTTGCATAATGTGAAGATGAGGTGGAGCAGTTTCAAAATAGTTGATTCCCTGACATAGTAGCATCATGGATCCAGCTCAGCTATCTTGCATCTTTCTTCACACCCCCAACATCTGCTATGGGTCAGTTTTACATGATGTCAACAATCTTCACAGGCACAAAAACGAATGCTCTCATCTGGTGTTTCTCTACCAAACGTCTCCTCATGTCTCTTTGACCAGCATCAGCATAATCTCCCCATGTTTAAACAGATATTAAACAGAGAGAGGTTATTTTTGTCACCTTTAATTCCATAAAAGTCATACTTTTAAAATATTTTCTTTTTATTTATTTATTTGAGAGAGAAAGAAGCAAAGAGAGGATGGTATTGTATATATGTAAGTAGAAGAATAGATTAATGGGGGTGAAAAGGCCTAAGTGAGGTCAGGGGAAGAGACTGAATAAAGGAACGGTGGAGGGAGGGCTAATCAAACTTTAAGAGGATATAAATAAGTCATATGGAGACCTACTTTTTTGGACAATGGAACACTCAGGAGCCATAGATTGTTACTAGAAAATTTTCAGTGCCAGGGATAACTTCCAGTCAGTTGTTGGCCAGGGAGATCACAGATACCTCCAAAACATTATAGGCATTGCCAAGGTTCTTGATTTCCCACCAGGAATAGATGGTAAGACCCTATTGATGAAGACTCCACATACTTAAGCTGCAAGGCCAATGAGAAATCCTGTTGGAGCTGAGCTGAAAACCTCCTCCATGTGGACCAGCTGACAGAAAGCTGGAAAAAGCTACACTACATGCAGTTCAATGGGAGAGAGAGAAATCACCCGTGGTGATATTCAACAGTGGTCACTGCAAGCCTTAAATTTGGCCAGCCAGGCCAAATGAGCCAATGGGTGCAATAGTAGCATGTCTGTTATGGGGGAATTCAACCACTCTAATTGGACTGGAGGCCCGCTCCATGGGAGGGAATACATCCCTGATACTGAAAACCTACAATAGGGATGATCCTGAAACCTAGGGATATAATATCTGCTGGTGTCTGGATATATGTATATACTATGTTCACCAAACTGTTCAGTAAGCACTTCTCTTAATGTTCATACCCATATATTAATGCTACTCTCACTTTTGGTTAGAGAAGCTTCTCTTTTCAGATGGCAGTGACCTTGGGATGACTCAAAAGGCACCATGATGCTGAAGAAGTGACAGAGGAGTGCTCAGCACTGAAATATCTCTATCTTCCCAGGCTCAGGGTCCATTGTGGAAGAGGTGGCAGAAAGAATGTAAGAGGCATAGGAAGGGTAGGACTCCTTACAATGTGCTCCTCCAGACACAAAATGGCCTGGATATCCATAACCTCACAGTGCCTGTTACTATCTACATAAGACCATCATAATAGGAGGAAAATATCATGACATCAAAATAAAAGAGAGACTGATTGAGAGATGGAGGGGGTTTCAAATGGGGAAAGTGTAGCAGTGAATTACTATGGGTTATTGTCTACAGTTATGGAAGTTTTCAGTCAAAATTTTAAACAATTTAAAAAATACTATTAGATCTAAAAAAAAAAAGGGGGCACACCACAGTCTCCAACCACTGCAAATGAACTCCAGACATATGTGCCACCTCATGCATCTGGCTTACATGCATCCTGGGGAATCGAATCTGGGTCTTTTGTCTTTGCACACAAGCACCTTAACTACTAAGCAATCTCTCTAGCCCAAAAGTCATATTTTTAAAAGAAGGATTTGATCATCCAGAAGAATGTAACTAAAATTAAGATTTTAATAACAAGGTAGAGAAGGAAATGGCTGCATATAGGTAACCAACAGTGTCTGCCACAGGTAAGATTGGCTACATTTACCTCTCAGTAGGAAATGAGTGCAATCTTTCCAAGGTTAGATTGGAGACATCAAATGATTATGATGCATTGTTCCTATTTACTCAGAGTTACAGCCTTGGTGAAGTGATAAATGTCTTCCAAAGCTTTACTCAGGATGATTTTATAGCCATTTTCTATTGGCTACAATGGAAGGAAGGCTCCATCATGATTTTTTAGTGAAAAAAAAAAAAAAAACAACCTCAAAGCAGAGTCAATGTACACAGGAGAAACTATCCTTGTAATAGTAGGCCTAGGATTTGCATACATTCTTATCCCAAGAGAATGTTAAGACCGGAATGATGTTACTGAGCTGCAACTTTAGTATATGTTCCAAAATAGGCTTCTCATGAAGATGACAATACTTTTTTTTCATGGACAAAAAACACAATTTGTAGCTTCATTGGAATTTTTTTTTAAAGTTCTTTTGGAAAGGTTTGAAAACTTCTAACTTCTTGTGGGAAAAAAAATGAAAAACATGTAAGGGAACTCTTGGATCCTGGAGGCCTGTTTCATTCTCTAAGACTTATATTGAGCATTAAATATGATAATCAAGTAGCTGTTTTACTGAGGGCTCATTACTCCTTTAATTAACCTTAGGCTGGCTAGTCAGTCTCCCGTTTAGACTCTCTAGCATCTAGCGGAACCCCGGTTCTGAAATCCAAGGTCTCTACATCTTAATACCCTCGGAAGAACCACTAGGGAATGCCTTCCCCTGTTTATATGCTGATACTCTACCTACCTCCACCTGCTTGTTCCTCAGAATGAAACTGTATTTGGAGACAGAATCATTAAAGATGCAGTTTATTTAAAATGAGGTTGTTAGAGTACACCCTAATTCATTCTAACTAACATCCTTATAAAATTAAGAAATTTAAACACAAAAAAGAGACACCAGAGCCACATGTACAGAGGGAAGACCATGCGAGCACACTGCAAGAAGCAGCCCTCTTCAAGCCTAGGAAAGATCTGTCAGGAAAATCCAAACCTGAAGACACTCTGATCTTGGACTTCCATCTTCAAGCACTGTGAGATAATACATTTCTGTTGTTTAAAAACACCTAGCTTGTGGAATTTTGTTACTGCAGCCTTAACAAGTGCACACAGGAGCTTCCTCTGATTTCTCTACCTCCTCACTCCTTGGGAAGTCCCCACCTCTCAGTTCTTCCTCTGCCTGGCAGCTGGCCTTCCCCCAGCTGCAGGGCCCTCCACCCATGCGACCAATGCAAATCAACATTCAGATTCCTGAGCAATGAACACTGAGCACTGTTCTCATTGTGAAATTTCTCCTCTGGCTCTTCTCTCCAGATTCCACTGGAGAGAACTCTGTCTTTGGGGCTCTGACCCGAAAAGAAGCAGAGCCGTGGTTCTGCACAGTAAACTTACCCAGAAAACTCACCTGAGGAAGCTACCAGAAGTTTTGGGCAACCTATTTCAAGAAGTATATGTGCTCTGTGTGTTATCTGAGAAAGGAGGATTTGCCAGGCACTAAGAACTGGCTGGAAGCAGAGGTAACAGGTAAAATAAACTCTCAGGAGGACTAAGTTTCAATGTGGGTTCTTGCCAGGAAGGGATTACATGTCCTCACGCAGGTGTTCTATCCTGTAAACCACAACCTCAGCTGTTTGTTGCCCATTATCAGGGAAGCAGGAGCACCCAGTCAGAGAATGGAACTGGGGATTAAGATGAGAGACAAGAGGAGGAAGGATCACTCTGTGCTTAAAAACCAAGGCACTATAAACATTTAAGTTCCTGCTCTGTCTCTTGCTAACTATATAGTCTGAACACATTATTTACTCTCTCTAAGCCACCATTCACTCACCACCTAAGGTGTGAATACAAGTATTTGCTTCACCAAACTGTGGCGTGGAATTAATTAAGATAAGGTAGCAAGGCTCTTGGAGTAGCAGCTTTAAAAGGAGGCAGAGAGCAACAGCAACAATGGTATCAGCACTTACTAATGAAATGGGTGACCAAGCAGAAGAATGCGGTGTTTCATGATCCCTGACACAGAGCTCGGCTCTGCACTTCTTGCCTGATTATAGATGTTAGAAACGGAGGAAGTAGAGATGTGGGTGAGAAGCTGGGTCAGACGATCCTTCAGAGATGGAGGAATGCTGAATGAGCCAGGGTTAGATTAGTTCTTGAGATAGAGCCTATGGGGAAACATCATGGTGGTCTTATATTTTTAACCCCTATTTTCACCAAGTATGATAACAAAAGTCAGTTAATGTTTTCTCCATTGAAGATAGTAAAGTTAGGCTGGGAAAATGGTTTAGTGGTTAAGGCATTTGCCTGCGAAGCCTAAGGACCCCGGTTGGATGATGCAGGACCCACATAAGCCAGATGCACAAGGGAACACATGCATCTGGAGTTCGTTTGAAGTGGCTGGAGGCCCTGGCATACCCATTCACTCTTTCTCTCTGCCTCTCTCTCTCTCTCTCTCTCTCTCTCTCAAATCAATAAAAATAAATAAAATATTTTTTTAAAAAAGATAGTCAAGTTAGTTCATCTCAGAAGCCATCTTCCTCCAAGATTATTACACTTAGAAACATAGCAAAACCTCATCAGATGCATCCCAGGGCAACAGCCCAAAGCATACAACTTTACTGTTGTAGGAAGGCCTGCTATTTTAAGTATATTAAAAAGTATAATGCCCTCTAACTTAGGTCAACAATCAAGCCTAGTATCACAGTTCCCTTCTAGCTAAAGACAGTCTAGAATTGCAAGCCACTGATACTGGTTGCTTCTCAGACAGAATCGCTGGATATAACTAAGGGATACATTTAGAAAGAAGAATTCTAGAAAGTTTGTGAGAAGTATGAAATGTGTTTTTCCCTCCATCCACAAAAATATTTACACAGGCTCTGATATTTATACAAGTTCATAACCACCATTAAAGACATGGTTATTCAATGGAAAGTTACAGTGAAATCATTTGGTAGGAGAAAAATTCAAATTTAATCCTCATCATATGTCTGCATAAAATTATTTTCAGGATGGATTAATGATTTAAGGCTTATTAAAAGAGAATAAGAAGGAAGGGGAAGATAAAGATGACGAGAAGGAGAGGAGGAAAGGATGAGATAGAGAAAGCATATAAGTAAGAAGTAAACATACATGTATATTTAACTTAGCTTTCAGAATAGCAATCTATAAAACTTGTACAATGCATCTTCCTTTCAACCTGAGTGTGTACAAACTTGAGGTACATTTATGACAGAGTTAACACAGTTTTTAAAAATGATTTAGGGGCAGAGATGATGGCTCAAGATTTAAAGATGTTTGCTTGCAAAGCCTGTTGGTCTGTGTTTGATTATCAAGCACCCATGTAAAGCTGTATGCAAGGTGGCACATGCAACTGTGATCTCAGTTCATCTCCAACAAGGGGAGTCTGAAGCTCCTGGGCCAGAGCAATTTGCAACAGCAAGAGAAGAAGGTGGAGCACTGACACCTCAAGGTTGTCCTTTGACTTCCACACATGTGTAGGCATGCACACACACACACACACACACACACACACACACATATAAAAAAATCAAAGGAAGTAGTTTAAAAGTAGTTAAAGTAAATTTTAAATGCTCAGTGTGATGGCACACATATGTACTCCCAGAATTCAGGAAGATGAGTCAACAGAATTAAGAGTTCCAGGCCATCTTAGGCTACATAATGAGTTTCACGACTAATCTAACTACTTAGTAAGACTATGATTCCATCCCCCCCCCAAAAAAAAAGTACATATAGAACAGTCACAATTTTGTTTTCATAGATGGAAGAGCAGACAGATTTAAAAAAAAAACAGATAGGGGGTGGAGAGATGGCTCAGCAGTTAAGGCACTTGCCTGTGAAGAACCCAGGTTCAATTCCCCAGGTCCCACATAGCCAGATGCACATGGTGGCACATAGATCTGGAGTTTGTTTGCAGTTCCTAGAGGCCCTGATGCACCCATTTGCCATTTGCATTCTCTCTCTCTCTCAAATAAAAAAATAAAATATTTTTTAAAACACAGAAAACCAATAAAATATCAATAATTATCTCTGGATAAAGGGTCTAGGAAAACATTATTTCTTTCTTCTCCTTGTCTAAGCTTTCCTAATTTTCCAATATGAAATTATATTAATTTTATAATCAGAAAAGCAATCTTCTTTTAAGTGGATAATTTAAAAAATGATAGTAATGTTGCAAAACTGAAACTTCATAAACTTGAGTGGTTTCAAGTAGCATGGGTTTCCCAGATGCCTGGCAAGCTCTGTGCAGGGACCTGCAGTAACCTGTTTTAGACATGGTGGACTTCTAAGTCATGGCCTAAGGATCCCCAAACCTAGAGATATCTATCATCCTTTTCTTTCATCTTGTCATATCTCCAGATCTCTCTATCTCTACACACACACACACACACACACACACACACACAAACGCACACACACACACGTAAACATTTCCATTCTGTCAGTTTCCTTGTAGTCCTTCAGTGCTCTTGAATCGTACATGGACAGTCTTAGGACAAATATGGACTATGATCCTCTTTGATGCCATTTTAGAATACGCCAGTTTTCTTTTGAACCAGTGTCTTTAAAACAAGGGACTTCTGCATCCAGGAAGAAAGAATAAGTATGTTTTCCCCTATTCCTTCTGATAAGCACAATTAAAAGCTCTGAATATTATAAATAAAATAACACGTGATTCTGAAAAATAAAAAGAAGCAGTCATTTTAAGTAGGGATTCTGTACCTGAGGAGCAACCATCTTCATGAGGTCAGTAGGTTTCTTTTTGACTCATGCATTATACACTTAGAAGAAGCCCACAATCCAGAAACACCCACTATAGCCACATAACAAGGTCTCCCCAAATGTCTCTATTCCTAAACAAAAAAGAAAGAAAGAAAAGGGAAAAAGAGCAACATAGAAAACGTCTAGGCTTTTACAATGCTGCTCCATCCTAGCAGAATATCACAGGGAAACCTGGGGTCCCATCCTCACCTATAGCAGCAAGGCCTGGTAGGAACCTCATGCAGTTCTGGAGCTCCACAATCTAAAATGATCTGATTTGGATAAAATCAAGAGGTGTCAAGGCTTGTTGCTTTGTGGGTGCTTAGGTGGAGAATCTATTCCCTTGATTCCTCCCTGCTCTCCAGGCTGGGACTTATAGATCTTTTTGGCTGTTATAGAGGGTCTCTTCCATCGAGCAAAGCCGGGAGTTGGGTCTGAACCCACAAACTCTCTTAGTCTGGGTTTTGAGGACCAATGACAGCTTTCTGGACTCAGATCATTTGGATGCTGTAACTTGTCACATCTGCGCAAAACGCCATTTTTACAGAAGTATTCTGTCTTTTGCCATCGGTCTTCAGGCCTTATTGTGCCATACAATCGGCAAAGGATCCTGGTGTCATTCTCAGATATTTGGATTGAACTTCACTTAGAGGGAGGGATCATATTGAAGAGGGATCATCTAGAAAAATCTTCCCATCTCATCACATTTCTAAAGTTTCTTGTCCAAGTAAGGTCGTATATTCACATGGTGTGGAGATTAGATTGTGGATGTCTTTGGGAAGCCACTGTTCTGCCTACCCACATCTCCTCCAAGAGATTCATGTCTGTCCCATAAGCAAAACATTCATTCTATTCCAAAGACCCCAGAGTACCCATCCTTTACTGCACAATCAATGTTTAAGCTCCACCTAACTCTCATCCACTCATAAATCCCAAGTCTCATCATCAAAGTCCTCTAAACAGCTATGAACAAGCCTCTGAGGATGTCCCTCAGCCTGGTGCAAAATTCCTTTTCACCTAGGACTTAATAGAACTAAAAAAAAATGAGTTTTCTGATCTCAAGATACAATGGTGGGGCAGACATAGGACACTAGATATAGATATTTCCATTCAAAAGGGACAGGGAAGAGACACCAGTTCCAAGCAATTCTAAAATCCAGTTGGACATATTTAGCCAAGGTGCAAGGCTTTGGTGGCTTATGACTTGGTACTCAGCTCAGGGCTCTGCCAATGGAACCATCCTTCCTTTTTCATGAACAGTAGTGCTTATTTGCTGCTGAATAGTTCTAACAGTCTGTTTGTTTCCTTGTCTATGGAATTTGACAGCTGTTTTTAAGGAAATTAAATATGTGATTAAAATAAGAAAAATAAATTAATTACAACCCAACCCAAATGGTATCATTGGAGAATTAGATCAGATATTTAATAAAAAGCTGTGTACGGTGGTGCAAACCTGTAATCCCAGCACTCAGAAGGCTGAGGCAGGAGAATGGCCATTCATTCAAGGCCAGCCTGCGTCACTTAGTAAATATGAAGCAAGCCTGGGCTATGTAGTCAGACCTTGGCTTGAAAACACCACAAGGAAGGAAGAAAAGAAAGAAGGGATGGAAGTAGAGAGAGAGGGAAGGAAGAAAGGAAAGAGAGAAGGACAGAGGGAGGGATGGAGGGAAGAAGGGAAAAGTAAAGGAAAAGAAAGGAAAGGAAGAATTAACACTTTTTCTATAATGTCTTGCAGAAAATATAACAGGTAAGTACATTTCCCAGTTAATTTAATGAAGCAAGTACTGGGGTTTACAATGGAGGAATAAACAGAGAGGACGTTCTGGGCTTACTATATGAACACAAAGAATTCATTACAAAATAAAGAAAAGCACAGGTAAATATCATTCATAAAAACAGATGCAAAAATCTCTAATAAAACATTAGCAAAGCAATATTAGAAAACATGAAAAAGAATTATAAACTAGCCAAGTATGACTTATTCTAAAGATGTAAGCATGGAAGTATGGTTTGTTTTTTGAAAATTCTTCAATATAGTCTACTCTATTGACACACTAAAAAGAAAAAAGTTATTAGATCATATCAGTTGACCAAAAATGTTATTCAATAAATGTCAACACAATTATGATTTTTAAAAATCTCACAGAAAAAAATAGCAATAGAAGATAACTTCAATTCCATATCATGGTTATTGTTTGTCAGAGAAGCTTCTCTTTTCAGATGATGGTGACCACTGGTATAGTACTAAGAAGGAACAGAGGAGTGTTCAGCACTGAGACAGCTCTATCACCGCCTCCAAGACTCAGGGCTCATTGTGGAACAAGTGGAGGAAAGAATGAAAGAGCCAAATGCAAGGGTAGGAATGCTTACATTGCTGTGTTCCAGACACAAAATGGCCTAGGTATCCTTGACCTCACAGTACCTGACACTACCTACATAAGACCTGCAAAATTATGTTTGAGGTTTCCCTACACACACACACACGTAACTCTCCTCCCACAGCAACAGGCTGTTACATGATTCAATTCAATTCTGACACTATCAACCAGGCATTAGATTCAGATCCCACAAATTAAGGGCTGAGTTCCACAAAACTGCCCCACTTCAGATGTTAATCACTCGTCCCAGATGGGTCACTTCTGCTTCTGACCAAGCAGTCACAAATCAGAGGTTCTTCTAACCCTCCTTCATGTTCCACCATTTGCAAGATTGTCTCCCAGAACTCAAGGAAACATTTTACTTACTTTTCTCATGTAGTATAAATGAATAGCATTCAGAGAACGGCCACATGGAATACATACAGGGGGCAACAATTGAGGAAGCAACACAGAGAGCTTCCCTGCCCTTCCAGTACCCCCAGGTATGCAGCAGCCCAGAAATTATCAAACTTGTTCTTGGGCTGTTATGGAGTCTGATAATGAAGGCTTTATAAAAATATTTATTTATTCAGGTTAGAGAGATGACTCAGCACTTAAGGCGCTTGCTTGCTCATGTTGAATTTCCCAGTACCCATGTAAAGCCAGATGCACAAAGTGGTACATGCATTTGCAGTTTGTTTGTAGTGGCTAGAGGCCCTGGTATTCTCATTCTTTCTCTCTTTCTTCTCTCTCTCTATCCTTACAAAAAAATAAATAAATATATTTTTTTAATGGGCTGGAGAGATGGCTTAGCAGTTAAGGCGCTTGCCCACAAAGCCAAAGGACCCAGGTTCAACTCCCCAGGACCCATGTAAGCCAGATGCACAAGGGGGTGCACTCATCTGGAATTCATTTGCGATGGCTGGAGGCCCTGGTGCACCCATTCTCTTTCTCTACCTGCCTATTTCTGCATCTTTCTCTCTCTCTCTCAAATAAATAAAAATAAAATATTTTTTAAATTTTTTATTTATTCATTTATTTGAGAAGAGAGAAACAGAGAGAATGAGTATGGGCAGGCCAAGGCCTCCTGCCACTGTAAATGAATTCCAGATGCATGCACCATTTTGTGCATCTGGCTTTATGAGGGTACTGAGGAATCAAACACAGGCTGTCAGGCTTTGAAAGCAAGCACCTTTAATCACTGAATTATCTTTCCAGCCTGGCTTTGTCAATTAAATCATTGTCCATAAATAATCAATTCAACCTTCAGCCCTTCTCCTTACATAGTAGGATGGGGTAGGATTTTAAATCCAACTGTCCTGTCCCACAAATGGTGCCCTGTCCACCAGGCCCCTTATCTGGGAGTACATCTGTCATCACCCATTCCATTAGCACTGAAAGACACATCACTTTAGAGAGTCCAAGGGCTTTAGGAGCTGAATGTCAATAAACAGGGACAAAGACCACATATATGTTCCTTAATCTAAGGTATATTACACATACCATTAGAGGAAACTAGATATATTAGTAATTTTCTGTCATTTTTGTGACAAAAAACTGAGAAAAATTTAAGGCTCATTTTTGGCTTGCAGTTTGAGAAGATACAATCCATCTTGGTGGGGTCAAAAGACATGGAGGTAGGAGTGTGTGGCAGCATGTTCACATGGTGTCTCCCATCAGGAAGCCAAGAGAGATGCATGTTGGTGCTCACACTCTCTCCATTTTTCATTCTTGTTCATTCCAAGATCTAAGTCCATTGGATGGTGTCACCCAGTTCAGGGTGAGTCTTCCCTTCTCAGTTAAACCACTCTGAAAACAACCACAAAAAAAGTGTGTCTCCTATGTGATTCCAAACCCAGTCAAGTTGACAATGTCAGTTTTCCCTCCTCTGGGGAAATGCCAGATCTGAACCACTTTTAAATATGGATGTGGTAATTTGGATTATGTCCCCTCAATAGACTCAGATGTTTTATTAAAGCTTGTCTCTAGCTGCCTGGCTGGAGAAGTTGTCACTGGGAGTGGATCCTGAGGTCCAGCCCTAAAGTGTTACTGGGGGTGGATCTGAATTCTAGGCTAAAGGTATGTAGAAAGGTCTGAGCTCTGGCTAGATCCCTGCTGCTGGCTGCCCATGTGTGCTTTCTTGTGGTGCTGGCTGCTGGTGGTTTTTCTGTGCTTGCATCTGTGAAAGGGGGTCAGCCTCTTTCACCATTATGGATCTGTAAGCTTCAAATAAATTCTTTTCTCACATGATCTCCATCTGGTTTGGAAGTTCATCCCAGTGACATAGAGCTGACTACAACAACGGCTAAAGTGGACCAAACTGGATCAGCAGGTACATGTCAAGCTTGGTTAGACAGTTGCCAGTGCATCCCAGTTCTTACCATCCTGGGTGTCTCTTTGTCACCTAGACTTGATAGTTATATCTGTTCATAGTATATCTGTTATACTCATGGAAAGCCTCCTGTCTAGCCTCTGTAAAGCATGTGAAGTTTATACTTTTGTTGCAAGTAACTTCCTCCCACCAGCAAATCAGTAGCAAAGGGTGAGCCATGCTTAGGTGTTAGTTCATACAAACATCTGAACTTCTCATGTCTAAAAAACAAGGACCTAAAACACTGAGCTACCCTATCCCAATTCTTATACTGTCTAGATGTCCTGGCTGAATTTCTACCTGGTCCTAATCTTGTTTATTTTCAAGGATAGGATGCTTGTGGGCAGAAGTTCCTCTTCAGGCAGACTATCCTAAGCCAGCTGTATCTCAAGCAGATGCTAGAGTGACTCCAAACGACCTCTAACTTCATTATAATTCCACCCATTCCCTCAGTGCCATGACAAGTGGCAACTGCCAGGTGAATAACTGTAAAGAGCCAAAGGGAGCAAAAGAAAAATCTGTTTACCAAAAAGATCTGGAAAGTCCCTACCCAGTCCCAGAAAAGACATGAATATTTTCCCCTTTATTAGGTGATCCTTCTCCCCATGTTTTTACCCTATCTGCAACCTCCCAGTCCCCAACAGGATGAGAAGCTCATGTGTCAGTCTATCTATAGTTGTCCAAGAATGAACATCTTCCTTGCTGCTCAGTCTTGTTATGGACTGCACAATTCCAAAAGGGAAAATGGACCCCCAATTTAGGATCAAAAATTGGTAATAACTATAACATTTGGTAGAAACTCTTGTCATTTAGAGACTTGTGTTAGGGCTGGAGAGATGGCTTAGTGGTTAAGGTGCATGCCTGCAAAGCCTAAGGATCCTGGTTCAATTCTCCAGGACCCATGTAAGCCAGATGCACAAGGGGGTGCATACATCTGGAGTTCATTTGAAGTGGCTGAAGGTCCTGGTGAGCCCATTGTCTCCCCCCTCTCCCTGTTTCTCTCAAATAAATAAATAAATAAATATATTTTTAAAAAGAAAGAAAGACTTGTGTTAAAGTTTCCCCCACTTGTCCTTGGAATGGTTACTTCAGTTTCCACAGTGTATTTGTAAAACAGCGACAATAATACATAACTCAATCTGACCCATGCACCCACATGCATAGAGGAGGTGCTCACTAAAATATTTTCCCCACAACAGCAATGATGCCTCTGTTCTTATTGCTTTGTAGCTCTTTAGTGACTTAGAGTTGGCTCCCACTGGAATTTTATACATATGTTTATCATTGACTTGGAACTTGTCACTTAGATAGACATCTTTCTAGAATGATATTGGGAGAGTCTAGCTCAGTGGTAGAGCATAGGACTGCAGAAAGATCTTGAGATCTTCACAATAATCCCACAAAGCAGGATCTTACTTGAAATATACTCACCTTACAAATGAGGAGTTTGAGGCACGGAGTTATATTTGGTTACTTAGGCTTCAGTCAATAAGTGTGACCCTTGAATCTGTATTTCATTAATTTTCTACCATCTCTTGCAGTTTCAGCCTTACACATACCTTGGAAGAGTTTCTCTTCCCAGACTCTTCCAGGGACCAACCCATGTCTTTTGCATCTTTGCCTATACTAAATTAAGGTCAGGAATGATAACCTCCTGGCCAGTCTTGTTTTACAATCTTGGGGAGACTGAGCACCCCCTCTCTGCTTCACTATCCACCTCTTGCATATGAAAATCTCTTAAGTAATGAGTACATGAGTCAGAGAGCTGCAGGATGCACCACGTGTGGAAAAGTGTAGAACCTGTGTGATAAGCACGAGCTAGGAATATCTCCTTGTCTTAGCTTTATTGGCATCTCTTTCATGAGCTATGCTCTTCCATTGGGTACTTCCTTATATTGGCAGAGAGAAGGGGACAAAAAACACAAGCAGCTGGGTGAGTGAAACACCAGCCCTCCCCTGAGAACTGGTTGCTGGCCAAGCTGCTCAGGGCTCATCACTCACTGGAGATGAAGATACTCAGTACTCAGGAACAACAGAACACTCCCTTCCTCTTGAAGTCCTTCCAGAGCCTTCCCCAGAAGCAAGACTAGAGAAGTGTCTGTGGCTGAGGGCTCATGCTCGCTGAGAGCCTGGACTCTTCAGTAAGACAAAGCTGGGCTTGAGGCCTGGATCCCCTACATGCAGATGCACAGGGAGGCACATGTGTCTGGAGTTCATTTGCAGTGGCTGGAAGCCCTGGTGCATCCATTCTCGTCCCTCTTTCTTTCTCCCTCTCTCTCCCTCTCTCTCTCTTTCTCTCTCTCAAAATAAATAAAAATAAAATATTTTTAAAAATATGATGACCTTATTAACAGCATCCTTACAGGGTCTTTTCAGGAAATAATTGAGGTGAGTGAAACAGGAAATGTGCCTACCACAATGTCTCCCATGCAGTAAGCATTCAGTGGTGCTGTTATTATTATACTCCTGTGGAATTTGAAATCAGCCAAGGAGAAAGAGGAGTGGTGATGGTGGGATTTTTTTTTAACCATTATCTGTGCATGCACACACACGCACACACACACACACACACACACACACACACACACACACACACAAAGAAAAAAGACTAGACTTCAAAGGGTACTTCAGGGAAGTTTGCCTCCCATAAAACTTATATGCTTCATATTCTCTGGAGTAAATAGGTTAAAAATTAAACCACATTTTCCAATTAAGTTAATATATAACCTCAGAAACATTTTCTTTTTATTTGATGATTTAAATTTTGTTTTGTTTTAGTGTTTGAGTTCAAATCTAGAGTCTCATACATGCTAGGCAAGTGGTCTGCCACTGAACTACATCCCTGTCCTTAGCTAGTCTAACTTTGCAAACTAGGCCAACACTATATCACTATGTACCTATGTACCTTTTTTTTTTTGGAGAGAGACAGAGAGAGAGGGAGAGGAAGACAGATAGCCTCTCAGCTGCTGCAAACGAAATCCAGATGCATGCGCCCCCTTGTGGTCAAGTGTGGCATTGCGTCCTTGCGTCACTTTGCATCTGGCTAAACTTGGGACCTGGAGATTGGAACCGCTGGAGATTGGAACCAGCATTCTTACACTTAGGAGGCAGGCGCCTTAACCGCTAAGACATCTCTCCAGCCCCACTATTTACCCTTTTAAACATTTAAGCTTCCTTATCTAGAACATTAAGCAGAACCACTCAAGATAATATCTGTGCATTTCTATATATATACATACAGAAGTGCTATAAACCACCCCCAAAAGGCTGTTAAATGGCTCTAGTAATGGTTACACCTACTCTCCTCATGTAAGACATTCATAAAATTAAGTATACTTTCAATGTGAACATAAAAACAACATAATTTGATCTAATTGTGTATATTTTCTTAAAGAAGACAAAGCTGTAGAGAAAAGTGTGCTAATGAGGTATAAGTACTTAATGTGAAGAAAAATATTTGAAAAACTTCGTTACTATCTTAGACAGGTGGTAAAACGTTCACTTTCTTTTTTTAATTTTTGAATTTTTATTTACTGAAATTAAAGCTTAATAAAATAACTGACTTATGAACTTTTAACAAAAGAACAAATATTTAGCTAAAGATATCAGTTCCTTCTATCAAAGAATCTCTCCTCTCATTGCAATTTTTATCTTACTGATTTCAGCTAGAATTTAAAATTCACCTTAAAAAATAGAAACAAACAAAAAGACTACTTAACTGACAAACTAATAAAAATGCTAAAATTCACTGACAGAATCATAGGCACTTATACAAGACTTAGACTTTTCTAGTTTTGAGTAAAATAAATAAGGAAAAATAATTACAAAGCCAGTCTTTCCCCTTGGGGAAACAAAGAGCCAACTCTGACCAATTGTTCCCTACATATACATACACTGTATATTATTATAAGCTTCTCCAGAGAAGCAAAACTTATTTGTCTTCCTGACACTGGATTCTTATAACTGTTAGTTCTGTACATCAGGAAGGCAACTGCAAGTGTTGGGCCCAAAAGTATTTCTGGTTTATGCTTCAAAAGACCATTGAATATGTTTCCATACACACTGAACGTGGACAATGTGTGTAGTTCCATACCATCTCCTTAAAGTATCAGACTAGCACAGATTCCAATTCTTTCCACTGCCCTCCCCCAAGGAATTCAAATCATTATTGGTGCAATTACTAAAGAGAGAATGTATGTCAATAGTTGGAAGGCTGCTTCCCAAGAGGTGCTAAGATCTCTGATGTCACCTCCTTGTATGGAACTGCAGACAGCATGATTCCTGAGCAAACACATCAACTACCCTGACAGGAAGGGCTTGTTACTCCACAGTCTACCCTGACAAGAAGGATTGTTACTCCATTGTTTACCCTGACAAGAAGGGCTTTTACTCCAAGGTCTTCCCTGACAGGAAGGGCTCTTCTTCAGAGACGACCCTGACAAGAAGGGCTGTTACTCCAGAGTCTGCCCCAACAGGAAGGGTTGTTGCTCCAGAGCCTACCCTGACAGGAAGGCTATGACTCCAGTCTTTCTTTCACCGTGTGCAAAGTGTGCTTCTGCCCCCTGAGCTTCCGGCGTTTCTCTTTTCTTGAGAAATCAGTGCTTGATCCTTTCCGAAATAACCAGAGAAGAAATGAGGCAGAATGTATCTCTTCATCACGGTTCCCTTCAGTCCCGAGACTGATAGAAAAGGATGTAACCAGACTCAGAGTTTTTTGAGATATCTGATGTCAACCTGTAGAATTCTTCAATAGCTTGTGCATCTATTTTTTCTACAATGTCGTCATCAAACAACAGCCAAAAGTCATGTCTCTTAACTATTGCAATGTAATGGCCTCGATTAGGACCACCGGTAAGAACTCGATGAAGTTGATCCATGTATTTAAATCTTTTCAGGTGTAGAGCTAGAATCATGGGCAGTTTCTTAACTTTCACCCGTTTGTATGCTTCCTGTTTGTTGGGACACTCTTCACAGTAGTATTTATATTCACTGCATAGAGTTTCTGTGTTGCTAAAACCCCTTAAGCAGTGAGTAATTGATGTGTTTTGTTCCATGTCAACAGAAAGATCTAAAAAATCTTCATCTTTGCTGCTTATAGTTTCACAAGTAAGACATCTAGTTTCATTAGTTAATGTTCCCTGAAAAATCTCATGAACCCACGTTGGGTCTGGTGTGCTATTGTTATTTTCACTATCAATATTACCATTGGGTAAGCGACCATTTTGTTTTTCTTGCTTTCTCTCTTCTTGTAAAATATCAGCAATCGTATTTAGAAGGTAATCTAAGAATTCATGGGCATCTTGCTGCATGTAGTTGTCAAAAAGCTCATTTTCTTTCCGTAGTCTTGTGATGAACTTCTTAGGTGGAATGACTCCAACCTTTTTCTTCTGCGTAGCGATGCTGTGGAAGACTTCTGCTAAGCATGTAAGAAGGTTCTCTTTTTCCTAGGCTGACTCTTGTAAGCTAGAACTTTTTCTCGAAATGGGTGGCAAAAGTAAAGTGCTTGAAGAACTGACTTGCAGTAGCAGGTATTCCCAAAATTAACTAATCCAAAATAGTGCTCATTAACTGGAAACTGTTCTAATGTCCAAGCATTGGTGCACGGCTCCGCGCAGGTCCTAGCGCCCGACGGGCTCAGAGGGCCAGCCCACCACGTTCACTTTCACAGAAAGGCAGAGTGATGGGTGAAGAACAGACAATATCCACATGATTATCACAGAGCCCACTGCACTGACTTCAGTCTCTATCAGATCCCAGACAACTGGTGAAGTACTATAAACTGGTAGTGCTGACACATTGCTTTTCATCAGATCCCCTTTCTGCCCCAGCATTCCCGCGTCCCTGGATAATCTATCCACAAAGTCACACCTCTACAGCCTGGCAGGTAGCTGCCTTCTTTATCAACAACATAGCCCCACTGCGCCTACTTTGCCTGGTCCCTGTGTCTCCCATAATTCACATTCCGAGCTCCTTCCCCGCTGCATTGTCTCCTGGACAGCATGGTCTTTCCTCCATTCCAAACACTTGCTCATGTCACAGCTTCATCTTACTCTTCTGTCTTTCAATCCTGTGTGCTTCTGTGGTTTTGGCCCATCTCTATTGACTTAGGGTCCTGCTATAGTTATTACTTAAATCTTCATTGTTCCTAGATCCCAGCTCCCAAGATTCCTTCACCAAAAGTCTTGACTGGTTTTGGTCACTCAGCTGTGATTACTTCTGTAGCAACTGGGGTTCTTAGCTCCTCTGTGCCTAGCCATATTGTTCCTGCTGGAGAGCCCAAGTCAGTTGGAGCTTTTATTTCTTGAGCATTGTTTTAATTTGTTTCGACTCTCCAAAAAGGCTTGAGGCCGCTTACAATAAGAAAACACACACACACACACACACACACACACTGACATACAAATAAGAAAGATAAGAAAGAACAAAGAAAGTATACAATGTACACTGATTTCCTCTAGGTTCTTTCAAGTCCATGTTCCCTCTCTAAAAGATGCTCCAATCACCAAGGTTCAGTGTCCTGATGTTCACATTAGCACCCTGTTACTGAGACCCTATCAAAAAAAAAAAGAAAAAAAAAAAAAGAAAGAAAGAAAGAAAATCATACATAAGTAAAACAAATGGAAGTTGTAATAGAATGAGTCTCAGATTTTGAATCCTGCCTTCCTTCATGTAATGAGAAATGTTAATTATAAACTGACACCATTTTGAGATAATGAAAAAATCACAAATAAAATCACACTAGATATCCACAGGAACATCTAAAGTGAAAAAGATTTACAACATAAAAAAATGTAAAGGATGGAGAATAAGCAGACCTTGACTAAGCAAATAAATTACTAAAAGCCACTTCAGTAAATACTCAAGCAGCTTATTAGAAAGTCTTTATGGCCAGGCATGGTGGTGCACGCCTTTAATCCCAGCACTCAGGAGGCAGAGGTAGGAGGATCACCATGAGTTCAAGGCCACCCTGAGACTACACAGTGAATTCCAGGTCAGCCTGAGCCAGAGTGAGACCCTACCTCAAAAAAAAAAAAAAAAAAAAAAACAAGAAGAAGAAGAAGAAGATGAAGAGGAGGAGGGAGGAAAGAAAGTCTTTATGACTTTGCAATTCTACCCCTAGATATTGACCCAAGAAAAATGAAAATATTTGTCTACCCAAGCACGTCTGTATAAGTGTTCATTGTAGCTTTACTCATAGAAGCCAAAACAGGAGAATGGGTTAACATACTATGACATACAGTACCAATGAACTGTAACAAACTCCTGGACAAGTCTCAAAGATGCTACATTCGTAATATCTTACTACAATTACATGAAACTCTAGGACCTATAGTGATAGAAATCAGATAAGTGGTTCCTTCTGGAAAGGGAAAATTAATTGAGAAAGTGTCTAAGGAAACATTCTGGGACAACTGAAATGTCCCATGTCTTGATATGCCTTCCTCAAAATTGATTAACTTGAAATCTGACCATTTCATCACATTCAGTTTTATCGTAATAAAACAGATGAGTTTTTAAAGACAATGCCTAAGGAAATTTTGGAAGATGGAAATATTTTGAGACTGGGTTGTGGTGGTGGTACAGCTGTATAAATGTACTAATATCATTGAACTGTTCACTAACACTGAGGGTTTTGTGACATCAATTATATCTCAATAAACTGTGAAGAAAAAGTGCACATTAGGATGCAGAGAGAGGTGATCACTCACAGATTCTGGGTACATTTGTTCAGGGTAGTTTGATGATGTATATCAAGAGTCTTAAAGTAAGTTTGCCTTCTAGTCAAGTATTTCTATTTCAGAAATTTATTGAAGGACATGCACAAAGATTTACTTTGATAGATGTACACTAAGTTACATTTGTAGTAGTGTTTTTATATCGAAGGCAAAAATAACATCTACAAATATCACATTAGGGAAACAAATATGTATGTGTGTGTGTGTATACACTGTAGGTACATGATAATGTAAACTAATAATAGCCAACATAGAAAGATGTTCAGAAGATATTAGCAAAACAACTGCAGGTTGTAGAAAATATACAGGAAACGGGGCTGGAGCTGGAGCTCAGTTGCCTAGCATGCATAAATCCTGGGTTTAATCTCCAGAGCCACATAATCTGGGAGTGGTGGTGTACAGCTGTAATCTTAGCACTTGGGAGGTGAGCCAGCATGACCAGTGGTTCAAGGGCATCCTTGGTTACTTAGTGAGTTTGAAGCCAGCATGGATTACATGAGACTGTCCTAATGAAGCAAAGGAAGGAAGGAAGGAAGGAAGGAAGGAAGGAAGGAAGGAAGGAAGGAAGGAAGGAAGGAAGGAAGGAAGGAAGGAAGGAAGGAAGGAGGGAGGGAGGGAGGGAGGGAGGGAGGGAGGAAGGGGGGAAGGGAAGAAGGGAAGGGAAGGAGGGAGGGAGGGAGGGAGGAAGGGAGGAAGGGAAGGAGGGAGGAAGGAAGGAAGGAAGGACTGAAGGAAGGAAAGAAAGAAAGAAGGAAAGAAGGAAGGGGAAGGGAAGGAGGGAAAGAAGCAAGGAAAGAAGGAAGGAAGGGAGAGAGGAAGGAAAGAAGGGAGGGAGGAAGGAAGGTAGGGAAGGAGGGAGGAAATAACATGAATAGTCTTGATATATGGTGCCTTTAGTATTATGTACTATTTAGTAGGGATACATATATACTAATACTACAGTTACCTAAAGTATACAGTGGGGATATATACCAAAGTATCTTTGGTATGACTAGGAGGGTAATTTTTTTAAAAAATTATTTTTTCACTTATTTATTTATGATAGAGATGAGAGAGTGAGAGAGAAAGAATGGGTGTGCCAGGTCCTCTAGCCATTGCAAACATCCTCCAGACACATGCACCACCATGTGCATGTAACTTATATGGGTTCTGAGCAATCAAACCTGGGCCCTTAGGCTTTTCAGGCAAATGCCGTAACCACTAAGCCATCTTTCCAGCCCTAAGAGAGTAATTTTATATCCATTATTCATTACTCTATGTGTCTCTTAATATATACATGTGTATATGTATGTGTGTGACTATTAATTTAAATTTTTTCTTTAATATGACTTAATAATGGCAGAAGACACTGTAGTTTATATGTGGTACATATGATAAATGTAGATAACGAGAGTCATGGACGATAAGACCCAAATAAGTTCTAAAAAAATAGTGTAACAAATATGTATTCATTGAACTATGTGGCCCATTATGCCAATGAAAAAACCTGCAGGGAAAGTAAAGTCACTCGAGAATGGGACGGCTGCTCATGTTTCCATCTTCAAAGTACAGCATTCAGATGAAGCGAGGGTGCACTCACAGAACATTCTGGTCACACTCATGACGGTCATCTTCGAGAAACCTGGCCCTGTGTAGTGCTTCTTCCTTTTCCAGTTGCACAGGAAGCAGCCGGTCCACCTGCTCAACCATTTTGGGAACAGCTTGAAAGGGAGTTCACGTGAGAAAAGAATCTGACTGATTTCTGGAAATGCCGAAACTTGTAGAAAGCTGCTCTCATGGATTGTAATCAGAAAACAGCAATCTCCAGGTCTAGAGCACAGCAGAGAAAGCAGGCATGTCTGTGCAAAATGGACCTCTCGGGACATTCCTTCCTGAAATGAACCCACTGGGGGACACGCCTCCCTCCTGGAAGCTACACTATGGCCCAGAGTCACCTTGGCAGTCCCATCTGGAGAGAGTGAAACTGGAACACAGAGGAGGCAGTGTGCCCAAAGTTAGCCGAAGTCAAGAGTGAGGCTATGATTTGGGTCCACCATCTCTCAACAATGTCCTCAGATCTTGTAAGAAAAAGGAAAGTGAGTGGGATACAAAATCCCTGCACGAGAAGTCAGGACACCTGGATCTCAGCATTGACTTCATCCCTAACTAGTCTCTCTGCAGCCACCTTCCTTGCCAGAGACTGTGCCTCCTTACCAGTGACGAACGGGTGCTGCTAGAGAACACCTGAGGGCTCCTTCAGGTCAGAAAGCCTGTGGTTCTCGGACATGCATGCCTTTCCCTGCCTTGACCCCTCAGGTGTAGTCCTGGCTTGTACTTGTGCTCTCTGAACCCTCTGCCCCCTCACATGGTTCCCTGGGCAAAGCTATCCTGCCACATTCAAGCATTGCAAGGTCAAAGGGTTATCCCATGAGCTGCCCAAGCAGGTACTGAAACATTTTCCCCAACACAGCTTCTATTTAATGACTACTGTTAAGTTTTTCCCTTCAAACTGGATTAACTAAGTACACACGGCTAGACAGAGAACTAGTGAATATGCTTTACAGAACAAATGGAAGCTTACTTTTTAGTACACACTAAGCACTTATGAATGTGTGCAGCCAGGAAGAATGGCATTCTCAGGCAGCCCACTTCTCCCCAGGGTGGGGCTGCTCAGGCCCAGACCCAGAAAGGACGCTGAGAATGGGTGTATAACAGAAAGTCTTGCCACATTGATCCAAACCAAACTACAACCCGAGTGAAAGGAGAGGGCAGAGGGAACTGGATTGTGTTACTAATTCAATTTTCAATGTCAGTTAACTTCATTGGCCTGACCAGGTTGAGACACTGCCAACGTCAATACAGCTGATCTGTGGCCTAAGGCAGTTTTCAGTGCTAATGGAGGTTTTTATGCCAGTCTGTCCCCCGAATATGTCCTAATGTCCTTTTTTGGTCTCCAGCTACCACATGTGGTTGTGATTTTCATACTGAAGGTCACAGGATTGAACTCTGAGTGACCAAGCCAAACTTGTCAAGGGTCTTCTCTCCTGATTGTCCTTTATACAATTTGAAAAGAAAAGAATAAACTTTTATTTATTTATTTTTTTTAAAGCAGGATCTCACACTGACCCAGGCTGACCTGGAACTCATTCTATAGTCCAGGCTGGCCTCAAACTCACAATGATCTTTTTACCTCAGCCTCCCAAGTGCTGGGATTATAGGCATAAACCACATCATTTCTGGCTCCGAAAGTCCAAATTTGTATAGTTTTGTTTGGATGTTTAATTCAAAATGATAAAAAAGAACTTCCTCAGACAGATTTTGTTAAAATAGTTTATTTCCTAGGTAGGTGTTAAAAGTTTAAAAGGGGGGGTCACTAAGAAAATTACTTAACATTTCCTTATCAAAATATCTTGCTGAAATGTAAAATTTCTAGTAAACATATAGCTAAGGGGCTATGACCCTTGATCAGAGCACCAGTGTACCAAGGAGAAGGGAAATGACTCTGTGGTTGAACAAAGCTTCACCTCATGGTCTCAGTGGCATAAAAACATGCTACGTTATATTTGCCATAACCTCAGCCAGAACTGCCTGGCCTGGCCTGGCCTGGCCAAGAAGCTATATAGATCAAATTATATGAATGATTGTCCCAGTCTGAAACAATGAGGAAAAAAATCAGATCAGGCCACTGAGTATGTAATAATGGCTAAGCTTAATATTTAAACAAGTAGTTGTTTTAAGGAGGATACAGGTAGAAGTATAACAAATTTCATAAGACACAGGCATCTCATACGAGTACCACTGCAGGAGGTGACTAGTGGGCTGTCTTTCCCTCTTCCAGTGGCAGTATGTGATAATTACAGAGTTGTTATTTTTCTGTAAGCTTTGTGCATTGATGGAGTGAGAAAATATGTACCTACCTATACACCAAGAACATTTAAGCTATAAAGAACCTACTAGGTTTATTGGCATAATTCCTATAAATTTGCAAAAAACTGACAGCCAGGTATTTTTGTCTTCCAGTATTGTTGAAGGTCAGCATTTCACAACTAAAGTGACACTAGGGTTACATCTCTTCAGTGTTAGACCTGTTCGTGTTCCATCATGCTGGGATCCTGTGGCATACTTGGATTCTGTACTTTGCTCTCAGCATATTCATATAAAAGTTAAACTTTAAGTTGATAAAAAGGTCAATGTCTAACAATAAATCTCCCCTAGTTTTCAAATTCCCTTTCAAAAATGTTCTTGTTTATTTCAATGGTCTTTCTAAAGAAAGATTATTTTAGGCTTGGAGTTTTGCTAAATGTATCCTGTAGTTTATTTTATAAACCGAGGAGTAATAAAAGCCATCCTTTAGTATAGGTTTAGTAAGTATTTCCAAAAGAGAGTCATTAATATTGAGATCCTCATAACATCAGTTGTATAAATAGAAGATATCTACATATCTATAGTTATCAGAAAGACATTGTCAAAGTAGTTCACTTTCTATGCAGCTTTTAAAATGAAAAATGTCACTAAAATTTCCTCATTGAAGAAATCCTATTATTTAATGATATGGATGTTTCTCTCTTTTGCCTTCTAAATATTTGCATAAGTCTTCAAAAGTTACTTTCTATGCCCATAAAAGCACACATCTATGATACTGGAACAGAAGAAGCTAGCATGGTGGGAGGAGAATGGACTGGCCACTAAGTTCCAGGTCAGTCTGAGCTACAAAGTAAGAACCTATCTCAAAAAAATTAACAGCAATACAAAATAAACAAATATAAGTTGTAATTATCAAATGATTCTGCATGGCTGAGAGTAGAGCATGAGTAAGTGACAAAATCATGTTCCCTCAGTTAAAGGCTTTGGGGAAGTAAGATGTTTGAAAGTTTTACTAGTATTAAAGGTGCCCAAATTTCTTAGACCAGAATGAAATGGGGACTGAGATTAATCAGTGGGGTATCTTTCTCTTAAGTATTAAGAAGAATAGCACGTCATACTTTGATCGATGACATTAAAATATTCTCCCAAGAAGTTCCATTTGTATTTTTTTTCTAAATTGCAGTTCAGTTTTGAAATTTTTTTTTAATTTTTTTATTGACAACTTCTATACTTACAGACACTAAACCATGATAATTCCCTCCCCTCCCCCACTTCCCCTTAACAACTCTGCTCTCCATCATATTCCCCCCCATTAGTCTCTCTTTTAATTTGATGTCATCATCTTTTTCTCCTATCATGAGGGTCTTGTGAAGTTATTGCTAGGCACTGAGAGGTCATGGATATTAAGGCCAATTTCTGTCTGGACACTTGCATTGTAAGGAGTGGTAGTACTCTTCCTTTGGCTCTTACATTCTTTCTGCCACCTCTTACTCAATGGACACTCCTCCATCCCTTCTTCTCAGCACTATGCTGCCTTTTGAGTCATTCCAATGGTCACTGCCATCTGAAAACAGAAAGCTTCTCTAATGGGTGCCATAGTGGCATATCTGCTCTGGGGAAAACCAACTGCTTTCTAATTGGACTGGAGGCCTGGTCCATGGGAAAGAATACATGCATGGTACTGAAAACCTAATCAAAAGCCTGTGGCAGGAGAGATCATGAGCCTTAGGGATATAAACCCTGCTCTTATCTGGCTAAATGCATATATTATGCTCACAAAACTGTCCAGAAAGCACTACACTTAATGTTCATATTCATATATTAATCCTACTCTCACTTTTGGTTAGTGAAAATATTTTAAAATATATTTTATTTATTTATTTGAGAGACAGAGAAGAGGCAGAGAGAGAGTGAATGGGCATGCCAGGGCCTCCAGCCACTGCAAATGAACTCCAGATGTATGTACCCCCTTGTGTATCTGGCTTACATGGGTCCTGGAGAATTGAACTGGGGATACTTTGGTTTTGTAGGCAACTGCCTTAACCGCTAAGCCATCTCTCCAGCCCTAGTGAAAATATCTTTGACAAGTAAATGGCAGAGTGCTGAGAATATGGTTTGTGCTAGCAACCAAGGATGGGTGATCTGGCCTAAGGAAGGCCTTACAGAAGCTGGTAAGAAGGACTGAGTCCACCCGGGAAGGGCACTTGCTTGCTGTGCAGTAGCTCTTTAGCCACTGGAGTGGGCTTTCCAGGCTCCAGGGCATGGAAGATTGTGGCATTGGTGTGATTTGGAGATGGGGATACTGGAAGAGAAGAGATACTGAGGTTCAGTATAAGCTAAGCCTAGTGAATCTAATGAACTTGGGTGCCCTAAGGTCCACATTAAACCAGACTGAAAGCTGAAACCTTAGTGAATGAGATGCTGGGTGCATCTGGGGCACAGAGCTGGGCTGGTTGGTTTAAACCTGGCAGCAGGAGGTTGTAGGCAGGGGGTAGCTTAAAGGAAAATATTCATAGTACCTTCACCAACATGGATGGTCTCAAAATAAGTATGCCAAGAGAAAGTGAGACTCTTTAATTGGGTGTATACTCTATGATTACATTTATATAAAACTCTAGGAAATGCAAACTAGACTCTAGTGACAGAAAGAAGATCACTGGTTGCACAACGGCAGAGGAGAGGATTATGAAGGGGACCAGGTAACCTGAAAACCCTAGGGGGTAATGGACGTATTCACCATCTTGATTGTGGTGATGGCTTCATGAGTGTTTACATATGTCAACTTTATCAAATGATGTAATTTTTAAAGTTGGCCGATTGTGGTGGCGCACACTAGTAGGAAATTGTTGAGGAGGTAGAGGCAGGAGGATCAAGAGTTCGAGGCCAGCCTGGGTTACACATAAGGCCAGTGTGGTAGCACACAGCTTTAATCCCAGAATTTGGGAGGCAGAGGTAGAAGGCTCACTGTGAGTTTGAGGACAGCCTGGGACTACAGAGTGAGTTCCAGGTCAGCCTGGGCTAGAGTGAGACCCTGCCTTGAAAAAACTAACCAATCAAACAAATGAATAAAACAATAAAAATAAAAATGGGAAATTTCTTATATGTCAATTATACAATCCAATGAAAAAAGATTTGTATGCATCCTTCATTTCTAGAGATTCTGATTCAGGAGTTCAAAGTGGGTCCTGGGCATCAGAATCTTTGAAAGGTTTCCCAAATGATTGGGAATGTAGAGCCAGGTTAAGATAATGAATTTTTTAAGCCATGATAAGGGCTTTGTTGTTAGATGCAGTGGGATTGGACACCAATGGAAATCGTAAGGAATCCAAGCCAATCCCAGCATCTTTTAGGAGTGTGAGCCACTCACAAACAGTTACAAGTGAAAGGTTTGTGAGCTCTGCTCAGAAGTCAGTAGGGTTAGTCATTTCTGCATTGAAGTATATCACAAAGTTCTGAAATAAATGGAATTTTATGTCATTTTACATGTTTCAGGGATCTTACTGTGCCTATTGTGATATTGTGGTTTGTGGTTGCTTTTATGTTCTATAAAAATCTATCACACTGGGACATGCTGCCAGGTAAGAAATAAGTTTCTATTTGCCATACCAGTTAAGGTGGTTACTATGAGCACTATTTTCAGGCTCAAGTTCCCAGATGCTCAGCAACCACCCATCATCCACTTGCTCCTCTGACTGCAGGGACTCCTCAATATCAATATCATTTCAGGATGTGTCAAGCAAAACCCGAACGGAATACATATCATGTTAAAGAGCCCTGAGAGGGGTATGATCCTACAAGTACAAAAGAATGGAAAACACCACCAAGGTCTGGTTTGTTATTACCAAGAAGATAATGTCTGCAACCCTTAGGATTATATCAAGTTCAAGGTAGAGTTGCTTGTAAATATATTTCCATATCTCAAGGACCAATGAAACACAATTGATCATAAAGTGTTCAATAAGAATGGGAATTACAGACTCCCTTGAGAAAACAACAACAAAAAAAAATTCAATAGAGTGACCCAGAGGACCCAGGCTCAGGAGACCAACTTGTTTAGTATAAAAATCTAGGATTTTATAGATATTAAATAAAATATCAATAAGTACCAGCTCCAAAAAGCCCATATCTTGGACATTGATATTCTATACCAAGTGTCTTCTTTTAGAAGGAGTCATGATTGAAGAAGATTGAGAAGTGTGTAGAAATTTGAGGAAACTAAACAGAAATATAAGAATTTAAGATTACTAATAATTGTGTATTAAGAAGAAAATTGTGCATATTTGCTATTTTGCATATTTGCACCTTTTAAAGAATTGGACTTAAAGGGATAGCCTTGTAATTATAATTTTAAAATATTACTGAGTAATTCATGTAGGATTTTGGGGTTGTAAGTTATTACTAAGTTTATTGGAACATATAATAGTGGAATGTAAACCTTATATATGCACATATATGAGCTTAAATATATTTAAATATTGAAATACTCCAGAAAGTTTTGTTTGTTAATACAGATAAATGTATAAATGAAACACTCCTTCTTATATACATGCATAGATTCCTAGAGAAACATATATACATAGACAATCATGAATTATAATGTTTAAAAAGTATTTAACTTTATTCATAAAACCTTTCAGTAACTTCTAAACTCTGCTAGACTGAAAACAAGCTGGGTGTGGTGGCACATGCCTTTAGTGTCAGCACTCAGGAGGCTGAAGTAGGGGAATTGTCATGAGCTCAGAACCAGTCTGGGCTACAGAGTGAGTTCCAGGTCAACCTGGGATAGAGTGAGACCCTCCTCAAAAAATAAAATAAAATAACAAGCCAGGCGTGGTGGTGCACACCTTTAATCCCAGCACTTGGGAGGCAGAGGTAGGAGGATTGCTGTGAGTTCGAGGCTACCCTGAGACTACATAGTGAATTCCAGATCAACTTGAGCTAGAGTGAGACCCTACCTCAAAAAACCAAAAAGAAAAATAATTAATAATAAATAACAAAAAGCCAAATAATTATATATGTAAAGAAACTAAAATAAACTATACTTTCAAATTTTTACTTTAATAATCAGAGTATTCGTTTTTGTCTCGTGTTTTTTGAGACATGGTCTTACTGTGTAGACTAGAGTGGATCAAACTCAGTCTTCAAGTGATGAAATTATAGACCAGGCTAGGCTGAATTATTAACTTTTTGACCCAAAAGTAAAACCTTGAATGCTGTCTTATACATCCAAAAGCCATTTAAGATGACATTAAGAGACCCCTATCAACATATAGTATGTGTGCTGAATGATGTGATGGGGAAAGGTGAAACACTATTTAGACACATGCAGGAGGAAGGATGGGATCTGGAAATGTCCAAAAGAATCCATAAGAAACAGGACTAGGTAAACCAAGAACAGGCTGTGATGTTGAGGGGGTGAGAGCCACAGGGCTTTCATTCATTTAGAAATATTGAGTCTCCTCCCATCATGAACTGATTGGTGCATTCATGACCTCACAGTGGTTACCCATACCCTGAAAGACCTGCATTGTTCTGCGCAAGGAAGATGGAAGCTGACAAAAGGAATGAGATAACAGAAGAGAGGAAAGGACTATCTCAAAAGAGGAAGGTCCTTAGTGGACTGGGGAAGGAGAGAGGGGACAAAAGACAATAAAGGGATGGGAATTTGCTGAGTCTGTGTCAGATGCTACATGGAACCTAGGGACGAACTATGACAGAGCTCTGTCCCTCTTAGAGCCAAAGGCCAGGACCTAAGAGGGAGCTCACCCTCTTAAGGAACAGAAAGATCTGTAGTGTGACTTAAGCCCACCTCAGAAGTATCATGGGAAAAACCCACTCTCCCTGCATGGGTGAACCTCCAGGTGCCCGTGCCTCACGGGGACCAGAACCAGAAGGTCCCTTGAAAACTCTGTCTTCTCCTTTGCTTCAATTCTTTACTTTGGGAATCAAAACCTATTTATAGATAAGACGTTGAAATTTCCTTGAGGTTCAGCTACCCAAACCACTAATTAGCCCCTTAACCCCCGTGTCCCTAAAGCTGAAATGGACAAACAGCAAGCAAGGACACCATGTGGGGCATAATAAGCCCAAGGTCATGAGCAGCAGGTACAACATATTTATTTGTTCATGACAATGACCACTGAAGACCTGCAGGAGGAAGGATCTTGTCTCTCACTGTTGCCATGGGGACTGTTGGCTGGGTTAACTGAATGCTCTGCAGATAATGCCTTTTAAAAAGAGATAATGGTTACTATTTTCTAAAATTTTTTGGGAATGTTGGGGAGGAGAAATAGAATGTCTGTGAGGACAAGATGGCAAGAAGTGGGGGGTAGGGTTAGCAGTCCAACTGCAGCTGCATGAAGACAGACTGCTCCCAGAATTAGGGAGCTGGGGTCATTCCAAACCACTCCCAAAGGTGATGTCTCCACTAAATAATGATGTGGGCTTTTCTTATAAAACATGTTTTATACAGTGATGTATAGATCTGAGATGAGAAAAACTCACTGTCAGTTTCATAGGCTGTAATTTTCACATAACTCTGAGCCATCTTTCATAGGTCAGGCATATGTTATGAAGAGAAACCTAAGATGCATGCTCATCAGAGGTCTTAGAGACACCATGAAACCTGTTCCATTTATAACCATCCCCATCATTGCATATAGACCCTCTGTATGCATTTGAAGAACTTTCCATTTAAAGTTTTGAGGACATCTAGGACGTGGGTCCCTAGGATTGCCTGGTGACTTTGGATGTTATCCTCAAATCTCTGTGGAAAAATTTTCCATGTGTTTCTCATCAATATAGTTGATCCAAAATGCCTTTGATGTCCCCAGAGTGATCTGACTGACCACATAAAACTCAGCCCTGATACCTGTCCAAAGCTAGCAACAAAGGTTCTAGGAGCTACATGAGACACTAGGTCCATCTAGTCTGCCATTTGTCACTGGTTTCCTATGCCACCTTGGGTCATTGACTTCACCGCTCTGTGCCATCTGTGAAATGTGAGCAATAGTGTACCCTGGCCTTCTGTCTCTCCCTCTCTCTCTCTCTCCCTCCCTCCTCCTCTTCTCTCTCTTCCTCCTATAAAAGAGAAGTGATGTGTCTGTAAAGTGCTTTGAGCTCCTTGGAGATAGAAGGTCTATAAATATAAGCTGTTATCACTGTTACCATGGAAACACACAAAGAGAACTGTGCTCCATTCCTACATGAGCTGAACATATTTCTGGCCCTCTTGCCCTGATAGCAGTTAAGCAATCCATGGTTTTACAGAGCTCTACAGCTAGGTAGGGGTAGGACCTAAGATTGAATTTGTTTTTTTTACTCAATTCTTCTTTATATCACTTTTTAAACATTGTGTTTCTATGTGCTACAGTCTAAAGGATGGTATAAAGCTGACCAGAGCTAGCTGTTAAACCAAGGACACAATTATGACAAGTTTAATTTTCAGGTCACCCAACCTAGGACACTAATCAGTCAGGGAGCAATTCTCATGCCCTTCAGATATACTATCCCACCAATTTCCTAAGCTTGTTCCTAATCAGGACTCCTTGACTTCAGAACTAAGGCTGGAAAAATGTTAGGATGAGGAGGATCAAGGGTCTGCATTTTTCTGACGCACATTGTCCTCTGGAAAGCAGAAGTAATGAAATTTCCATGACTGTCCCCCAAGGTCTACCCATAGCAGATGCATCATGGAAGTTTGCCCACAGAATGACTATCTGAGTAAGTATATGACTGTTCTTTCCCCTTACTTCACTGAAAACATGGCTGAGTAGAACATCCAATCTGTCTTGGACTCAAGAACTCAGAATGCATCAGGCTTGAGATATATGAATTCATAGCTCAGTGGCATTGATTAGTGATACACACATCCATTCCATTGCATTACTTTGCCAATTCACATGAAGGAAGCCACTGATTTTGAATAATGAACTTATTAGTTTATTCTAAAGCTGTAGGAGATGTTTCATCCCTACTAAAATGGGATAATGTGATTCCCTGCCTTTGGGAAGAAAAATTGCACCCTATGGGAAGAGGAAAAGTCCACATACTCACAGAGACCCAGAAATGTCTTCTTGTGTGATCGCAGAGTAATGCAAAATGAAAATGTGGGTACTTACTAAATTATTCAAAGTTCCAAGAAGCTGACAACTGAGCACTAAAGCAAGCACACGGGCCCTCTGAACTGGACCAGATGCAATTGCACCAGCAACACACTGGGGAAGGACAGGTGAATGGCATTGTGGTTTTCTCTTGTGGTACAGAGAGAGGATCATAGCGATGAAATATACAGAGCAAGTGACACAGTTTCAGTGTGGTCCAAATGCATCAATATGAATTGTCATCACTATGGATCTGGTACAACAAGAGAAGGCCCAAGAATGCCTTTTATTAATTATATTTAGCAAATTTTATTGATAATTTTTATATATGTGTATAAAGTATTTTGGTCATAAACCTTTACTATTCCTTTTCCCTTTTTTTTTTTTTTTTTTTTTTTTTTTTTTTTTTTTTTTGGTTTTTTGAGATAGGATCTCACTCTAGCTCAGGCTGACCTGGAATTCACTCTGAACTCTCAGGGTGGCCTTGAACTCATGGCAATCCTCCTACCTCTGCCTCCCGAGTACTGGGATTAAAGGCCTGTGCCATCATGCCCAGCTTCCTTTTTCTTTTTTTAATGTTTTATTTATTTAATTTATTTTAAGAGAAAGAAAGAGAGAGAGAGAGAGAATGGGCATGCCGGGGATGCTAGCCACTACAAACGAAGTCCAGACACATGCGCCAGCTTGTGTGTACTAGGGAGTTCAACCTGGGTCTTTAGGGTTTGAAGGCAAGTGCCATAACAGCTAAGCCATCTCTCCAGCCCTGCTTTGCTATTCTTCTTTGACTGCTTCCCCCAGTCCTTTCCACCGAACCCCTTCTTCTTTCCAACCCATCCCTCTTGTACGTTGAAGTATTTTTTTTGTTGTTGCTCTCCTCCATGGGCCCAATATTGTACAGTTCTTGTATATGTAATGACAGTCATTATGAGGGCATGAATGCAATGGCTACTTCATGTCTGGAAGACATTGTTCCAAAGTACTCCTACCATTCTCTAGCTCATACATTCTTTCCACTCCTATCTTCTCCAATATTCCTTGAGTCTTGAAATGGGTGACATATGTGTCTATAAGCTCTTGAACACTCTAAGTTCATATCTTAAGCTAAACTTGGACTGTAGTAAAAGTCATTTCAGGAAAAGGCTCAAAAGTAACCACCTATAGGAGTGACTGACTATACACTATGGAAATAAGATTATACTTAGAGAGTCAGATGGTTCAGAGAGAATAGGGGGAAAGGTCAGTCTATTAAGCATATAAGACATTAATCCATTTAGTCATATGCTATTTATTTAGTCCTGACTATGTGCAAGACATGCTGTGAGGCATGCAGGAGACACAGAAAAAAGTGACATCTTCAGGCACAGAATAAGAAGGTAGACCAGATGACCCCTAAAGTTCTTTCAGTTCTAACAGTGGGAGAGTTATGATAACTTTGGGAAATTAGAAGAAATCCTCAATGGGATTTTTGCTCATTCAAAAGTAAAAGTAAACTCAATGTTTAGCCACACTTTGTTCAACATCTGTTTTGTTCTTATCTATCCTAGATTTTGTGGCCCTACCTTTGGGTCATTTACTCTTCCATGGGCTGTTCTTGGTGCACCTGTTGTAGTGAGGCTATTTCCTCCAGGCGTGACCTCACCATTCACCACCAGCTGTCATGAAGCAGAGCTGCTGTGGTGACCTATGGGAAACTTTGACAGCAAATCAGCTTGGTGATAGCTGGGACTGTGAGGATGCTAACAGAGTTGGTAACATTCCCTCACGAAGTGAGGAAGCCCCTCAGACCCGCACATGAGATTCTGTTCATTACTTCCTCCTGCCCTTCAGCTGCTTGTGGTTTTGACGGGTGCTGTTACTCATTGAGGAGCTTTTGAGTCCTTACCATACTGAGGTGAGATGTTTGGAGGCCCAGCTGACTTTGAGTCACCCATACTTCAGTAAGTAACCCCTCACCCATCTTCCTATAAAGGACTTCTTATCCATGGCCCTGTAAGTAACTCCTCATTCATGTTCCTCCAAGTGACCCCAACAAACTCATTGGTACACCAAGCTAGACTTGACTGGAATTGTCTCTTTGAATTGTTGGTGCCCTATCTGAGGTAAATTGACATTTCTCTATGTGTCCCCCCCCCCAGGAGTAGCCACATAATGCCACAAGTTTCAGTGAACTAACGGGACCATTACAATCCCATGACATTCTGTTTATAGACCTGGAATTCACGATGTAGTCTCAGGGTGGCCTCAGACTCAGGGCAATCCTCCTACCTCTGCCTCCCAAGTGATGGGATTAAAGGTGTGCACCACCACACCCAGCTTACAGTAGGTCTTGAAGAAGGAAGGGAAGAAGGGGTGAGTAGATATATCATCAGACAAAATATAAGTTGATATCAGTATATTAAGGTAAAGAATCTTCCATTAGTACTATTAATTGTTATACCTTGGCAAAAAGAAAAGGAGTATTCCACTCAGATTCCTTATTCAATAGACAGCTAGTAGAGGATGAAGGAAGCCACTGGGAGTGAGTTTAGTCATTTATCAAGAAGGGACTATGTTCTACCACAACCTTATTGTTTGAATCCGGGAGGATCCATTGTCTTCCCACAACTTAGTTTTACTGCCAGATAAAAGAAACAAAAGGACTGTGTGCTCCAGTGTTTGGAGGGCTTTAGTCAGATGGAATACAGGTATTCCATTGACTCAGGCTGCTAGGCAAAGGAGGACACCACCATAGGGGACATGAGAGTGACACCTGGGAAAACACGAACCTCTCTTCAGCTTCACACAGCACAGCCACCTCTCCTGCCAGAACCCTTCGCTTCTAGGCTATTGTGGAAGAATGAAATAACTACTCTTGTCCTTGAGCCACTGTGTAGTTGGGTCTCTGCAACCTCAGCTTGGTTTGTATCTGAACTACCATGGAATTGTGGGCCAGCCTACAGATGACACTTCCCTCCAGTCAGTGCCTTTTCAGTCCACCCTGCCATCCCAGGTGGAATGGGAACCCTGGCAGAAAGAGCAGTTTAGAGGAACTTCTAGCACAGTCTGCAGGTCACGTGATGAGGCCAGTTGGACGACGAGACATTTAAACTCAATTTGCCACTCAGGTTCTTGAAAATCCTCTCCCTGGAGGACATTCAATCTTTGTCATATTCTAAAATCTCCAGTCAATGATGCCTTGTAGGTGCACATCACTGGTTTTCAGGCATCACATTCTAATTATAGAACAGGATGGATTTCCACATCCCCCTGGCCACAAACTATGAGGCATGTTAGCATCAACTAAAGGACTTGTTAAAATGGATTCCTGGCCTTAACCTCTGATTCAGTACATTTGAATGAGGCTGGAGAATTTATCCTTCTAACAACTTCCCAGGAGAATGATGCTGGTGTAGGGACCTCCCCCTTTGAGATCCACTAATATATAGCATGGACTACTGCCACCATCTGATGTATAGATAGCACACAACTGTCACTGGCACACTACTCAAAAGCTTAAATCCAGATGTTAATGGAAATATACAATGTCAATATTTTAGCATATGCAAAATGCTTAGATGGATTTCCAGGCTGTTACTCTGTAAGCAAACAAATACATGATTTATTTAACAAATATTGTCAGTGTTAGAGTAAGGCACCGAGAGCCAGCAGGGACTAAACAGACAAAAACTCCAGACCTTATGGACCTTAATGTGAATGGGAGAAGCTAGCATGCAGTGAATTTCTATCAAGTTGTAAGCTTTTCACATTACGGATCCGAGGCTCCCACAGAGGCAATGTACTATAGTTGCTCTCCAAGATGAGAAAATGGAGCCTCATGTAGTTGAGGAACTTTCACAGCACCAAAATGGCTGTGCCCGTAAAACCCATGTACTTTCCATGATGCCACAATAAAATATATTTGGCTAAATCTACAAAGGGACTTTAAGCAGAAATACCACACATTTTGTTAGCAAGGGGTTTCTTTTTACTATCATAACTTAGAGAGATCCCTATAGGGATGGAATTTCAAGTGTAAGGTCACAAAACTTGAGATGGCAATGCAACTGCCCAGATAGAAATTGGCCTCGATATCCATGACCTTACAGTGCCTAGCAATATCTTCGCAAGACCCTCACAATAGAAGAAAAAGATGATGACATCAAATTAAAAGAGAGACTAATGGAGAGAGGGAGGGGATACAATGGAGATTGGAGTTCTAAAGGGGAATGGGGGGAGAGGAGGGAAATATCATGCTTTTTGTATGTAAGTATAGTAGTTGTCAATAAAAAAAGAAAAAAAAGTAAAAAAAAAAAAAAACTTGAGATGGCAGGTTAATGAACTACAAAGAAAAATCATTTGATAACTCTTGCCCGTTACCTTTTACTGAACCATCTGGATACAAGACACTGCTCACAACTTTGAAGTACAGATGTTTACTTTGAATATTAGCCTTATATTAAGCCATGTGGAGCTGGAAGTCCTTTCTTCCTTCAATCATTTATTCAGTTAATGTTGTCTGAAACCCCTGTGTGTTTGGGCCCTAGGTTGACACTGGAAAGTTCAGAGGCAAATCTCCCTGATCTCATGGATCCATCATTTTAAGTACAGCCACTTCATCTTAGTTGTCTTCTGGGTACTGGGCATTTGAATCTTGGGGGTGGGGGAGGTCTTATATTTTGGGTGGGGGAGTTCTTATATTTTGAATGTTTCATGGTTTAAGCTTTTTATTTTACTCATGAGTCCAGTTTGTCTACCAGATTATGCTGCTGTTTTTGTTTGCTTTTAATGGAATTATTAGATAATATGAGTTGGCTATTCAGTGAGCTGATAGGATGGCTGGCTTTTAAAAGTGAAAAGACTGTGATTAACCAAGATGGGCTAATATTTTTAAAAGCAAGGAGGATATAGCCAGGCATGGTGGCACACGCCTTTAATCCCAGCACTCTGGACGGAGGCAAAGGTAGGAGGATCACCATGAGTTTGAGGCCACCCTGAGACTACATAGGTAAGACGCTACCTTGAAAAAAAAGACCCCCCCCCAACAAAAAAAGAAGGAGGGTGTCAGGGCATTGAGAAAAAAGATCCTTGGAAAGTAAAGAATCTAGATTCTTAACAACAACAACAACAACAAAAGATAAGAACCTGCCTTGAAGAAGGGGGGGGTGGGGAGAAATCTTAAAAGAGGAAGAGACCTTTGGAACTGAGTACAAGAAGGAACTAGGCAGGAAGACAGTAAGAAACATTCGGCAGAACTCTTGCTTTGGGCATTCATGTCTTTCTTGTCAGATAACATATTTGGCATATTTGGGTTGGTATACCCTTTCAAGTGCAGGACATAGGTTACCTGTGGGATTTTTTTTTTTTTAAATATACCACGGATTAAAATTTACCAGTTCTTTTTGGTTTGGGTATCTTCTACAAGGAGTCATATACCTTAAAAGGGCTGGAGGCCTGAAATTAGACTCAGTTCTGGATTCAGATGCTCTCCCCTCCTGCCCCCTGCCCCGCAGGAACACAGTAGGATAAGGGGCTGATGGGGAGGGGAAGGGGAGAGATAACAAGTTACTAATAACCACTGAGTCTACTTCTTTAAAATTCCCTGCACAAAGTTGCTACTGTGCACACACATTGGGAACACATTGTTTTATTCTCATATAATTTGGACTGCCTAAACTCAGTTTATAGCTGTCTCTACATTTTCCCTGGCATTTTCGAGTCTCAAAGAGCAAAATAGTATTATGAGTTCCTTTTCTCTCAATTTAAGCATACTGAGCTAGCTCTCGAATACAATAGTCTTAATTCTGCAGCCTCATTCCCATGCTCAGCAGGTTTTAGCTAATCCCCATGCTATAGTGCCTCCCCAGACTCCCCACACCCCATAGTGGGGCTTCTCAACCATCAAGTTCAGTGTCCAGTGTGGGGGTGAGGGGTGTGTCTCAGTGGTAGAGTGTCAAGTATGTGTGAGGTCCTGGGTTTGATCCCTAGCACTGCAAAAATATTTTTTTAATACATAGATAAAAGCTTGGGAAGCTTGATTACATGCAGATTTCTAAGTTCTAACAGTATGACAGAGAAAAAGGTTAGGGACCTGTATTTTAAAGACACCAGCCAGGTGTAAACATCCTGACAAATCATGGGATGAGTTTCACTTACTCAGCTCACTTGATTGAGGGGATACTATGTGCTAGGCACAGGGTGTATACCAAGGTGGCAAAAGCCTGTTCTCATGAAATTAAAGTGTAAATAAATAATTGCATAATGAGTGTAGAAGGACAACTGTGACCGCTGTCATAAAGAAGGATTGTGCAATGCCACACCAAACCTCTGACCTGTTCGCACTCCAGAAGTCAAGGGATCTGTCCCCTGAAGGCTCAGCAGGTGTGATCCAGCCAGGAGCAGAGAGGTGAGCAATCCGTCTACAGAAGGGGAGGTCTGCAGGGAGTTTGGGGCATCTCAAGAGCCTACAGTAATGATCCCATGTCCTCAGTCCTGTGCAAGTCCAGTGTTGGTCAGCGCTCATATGGAATTCCATCCTCCTGGAAGGCTGGTGAAATTGAAGAATTACTGGTTTTGTAAAAGTAACAATTAACTCTGGCTGGAAAAAGAACATAACCTGCCCTCTCCTTCCCTGTCTTCCTCCTTGTATCCTTCCCTCCTTTCTCTCCTCCATCACTTCTATCCCTGGAGGATCACAGTGAAGCTGTTTCCTTAGGTGGGGGAAATTGCCAAATGTTGACAATGGTATTTTCTATCACCATATGTGGCTGCTTCTAGGTTAACGCACGCTGAACCCTAAGACAGAAAATGAGCACCGACTGGGCATGCAGCCTCTGTGAAACAGCCCTCCCATACTGGCCAATCGTTTACCCTTTCCCGACTGCCATTACTCCTCTAAAATGTAACCTTAGAAATCTGAGACTTTTTCTGAGACAGAGCCTTGTGTGGGTCAGGCTGGTTTTGAACTCACTATATAGCAAAGGATGGCTTGAACTATGACCCTTCTACATCTGCCTCTTGAGCCCCCGCTCAAGGTGGATTGTAGGTGTAACTGGCATTCCATCAGGCAAATCTAACAGTTTCTAAGACCAGGTGGCATGCTCAGCCTTGCCCAGCTTTCTATGCCAACAAACCAGTCAAGAGGTATGATTATTGGGATGAAAAATATCTTTCTGCTGCAATTACTTTCCTGTTGCTGGCACAAAGCACCCGACCAAACGCAGCTGATGGGAGGATAGTTGTTTATTTTGGCTTCCAGTCTCAAGGGGAAGCTCCATGATGTCAGTGGAATGCTGGTAGAGGCTGGACCTCACCTCTACCATGGCAATTGAATAACATCAGCAGGAGTGAGCTGAACCCCCTTCAGCAAGGTTCTACCTCCCAAACTGCCACCAGCTGGGAGCCAAGTGTTTAAAACACATGAGTTTATGGGAGACACCTAACTGAAATCACCACTTACCAAAAGGTTCTCTGCCCACACAGCATTCATTTGGAGCTGCAATACTTTTCTCATTTTTTCCTTTTCTTTTTTGCTTTCTTTCTTTCTTTTCTTTTTTATTTTTTTGCAAAGTAAGGTCTCATACTAGCTCAGGCTCACCTGGAATTCACTCTGCATCCCAGGTTGGCCTCAACTTCATAGCAATCCTCCTACCTCAGCCTCTCAAGTGCTGGGATTCAAAATGTGCAGCACCACACCTGGCTGAAATACATTTTTCTAGGTCAATAGTATACATGAAGTTTTAGTTAGCAAGCAAACTTCAAAAGGACATCTGGTCACAGAAGCAAGATAGTTTGCAAAGGACTGGTGGTTTATGCCTGCTATCCCAGCAGTTGGGAAGATGAGACAGGAGGACTGCCATGATTTCCTGGGCTACATAGTGAATTCTTCTCCAACGTAGGCTACAAAGTCTCAAAAAAAAAAAAAAAAAGTAAAAAAATACATAAATACATGAATAAATAAGCTTGAGGACAGAAGCCTCTTTTCTTCCACCATGGCAGACAGGGGATGCCCTCCCTCAGTCCTGTATGTGGGGGGTCATTCCTATCCAGACTCCTGTGACAGCAAAGAAAAGAGGAGGCCCACTGTACTTCTTCAGTTAAATGCTGATGCCATGGGAAGCCTTGAACTGTGGGAGATAGGCCACTTTCTGAGCACTTTCTAAATTTTCTTAAGCAAATATTGTGTAGTAATCATGGGAGACATAGAAGGAGGAAGGATGCTATCTTTTAAGGGCACAATGTACTACAGTCAAATTTCATGGCACCACAGAGCCCTGGTGAGGAATGAGGGACACAGCAGTGGACAAGCAGGAAGGGCAGCCTGGTGCTGTGCTGGAGGACTAGACCATCATTTCCTTGTAGCCCCTTGTGAGTGGGGGTGTGGGGGATGATGCCATTGTTCCCTGATGGACTCAGATCTGCTTCACTCTACTTCTTTCTCTAAATGGGTAGTCTGTGACCTGTTTTTTTTTTTTTTTTTTTTTTTTTTTAAGTACTGGCCTAGTACATGCTAGGCAAGTGCTCTTCCACTGAGCTTTACCTCCAGTTATACACCCTGAACTTCTAAGTTTTATTCTTTCCCCTTTTGGGAACAGCCTTTGTCCTAATCAAGAACACTCCTTTCATCTCTCCACCCAGTTAAACAGATCCCATGTTTTTGAGATTCTGCACATGCTTTTCCCTCTGCCTGCCCTCCTGTTCTCACGTATGCCAGCTCTTCCTTCTTCCAAAGTCATCATTTCCAGCTCTTTTTTAGGAGAGACCACGTCCTTCTCTATGTGCTCTCCTAGCAACCTTCGCAAATACCAGGCTATCCTCACATGAGGGAGCAAGTGTTTGACCCCTTTGACTCTCCAGTGACCAGCAAAGCTGTCAGTGAATAAGCAAATGTATGCTCCTTTTCTGCTGCTCATCCTGGTCCTGCCACGTTTCTAATCACTGTTCACCTGCAAAGAAGCATCTCTCTCCTCTAAATTCCCATGGTGCCTCTTGTTTGTGGTGTCCATTGTGAGGCCCAATCATTTCCCAGCTTGCATTGTTGTCTGCACATTCCTGAGACTCTCGCCTCCTCAACCAGATGGTTTGCTACTAAAGTCCAGACCATATCTTAAATGTCCTTTGTTTCTCCTTCAGTTTCTAAAGCAGTAACTGATAAGTGATTGATGGATGAATTCATAGATATAAGAAAGTTTTTTTTTAAGTCTGCAGTCCACTGAAGAGTTACATTATCTTGGAGAACTTTTAACACAAAAAGCAGAGACCTGACCTTACAGCATGGTGGTGGTTTGATTCAGGTGTCCTCCATAAACTTAGGTATTCTGAATGCTAGTCTCCCCAGCTGATGGCAATTGGAAATTAATGCCTCCTGGGTGTGATGTATTGTTGGGGACAGGCTTATGGGTATTATAGCCAGTGTCCTCTTGCCAGTGTTTGGCACACTCTCCTGTTGCTATTGTCCACCTGATGTGGCTAGGGAGTGATGTCCATCCTCTGCTCATGCCATCATTTCCCTGCTATCACGGAGCTTCCCCTTGAGCCTGTAAGTCAAAATAAGCCCCCCTTTTCCCAAAAGCTGCTCTTGATCGGGTGATTTCTGCCAGCAATGTGAACCTGACTGCAACGAGCACCCACGTGGTACCATGCATGGTGTTTGCACCTTCTGTGCACGGACATCTTCCTGCCTAAGACACGGGTCTAGGGGTTCTAAGCCTGCAATCTTGAGCCAGACTGCCTGGGTTTGAATGTGTCTTCCCTTCTTCTAGCCATAGGGATCTAATGTCAAGGAGTTACTATTTCATTTGTAAAATAAAAGTAATAAGAACTACTTCCTCAGGTTGTAAAAAAGTAATAAGTGGAAAACAGAGAAAAAGGCATCCACATGAACCGCTTGGCATAGAGTCTGATTTGTAGCAAGTGACTGATAATATGTATTCATCTGGGTAAGCTCTAATAAAATGCCAGAAGCTTAAATGCAGCAAGACCTCCCATGGAAGCCAGAAGCTCAGTGATGCTGGTCTGTGCATCACTGCACATTTTGTGGTATCTCTACAAGGAGAACTGAACTACCTTTTGCAGCCAAGAAGCTGAGTGCCTGGATGGATTGTTTCACGCTGGGTACCTGGAGAGGAGGCTGCCACATTTCCCAAACATGTTTCAGTAAAAGGTGACTGCTTTCCCATGGGGTCACAAGGTGGAATGTATGTGCAGAATAGGTATGAAATACTGTTACATTAGTGAAAAAAAGTTGCTGTTGCATATCTGGGATACAGCTGTCACAACAGCCAGTTTGCATAAGGACTTGCTCCTCCAGAGTGTAAAGCCCTCATTAATACTCAGCAGAGAGAAGAGTATACATGTGTGCATTTTCTACCTCCAAGCTCCTCCCCAAAGTAAAATAAAAGCAAAACAATCTTTTGGGATCGATCCCTATGAACAAACTGCATCAAAATAGAGCATTTCTTGAAGAATATGCAATGATACAATACCTGCGGAAGGAGCATTTTTGATGGGCTTTAAGAGTTTCTTTGTTCTGTTTATTTGTCTCACTGTCCATGTGCTTTGACCTGAGTGTGGGTCTGTCTGCCTGGTGCAAGGCAGCCACTCCATCCTGCAGGACATTCTGCTCATTGTCTTGGCCACACAAGAGGGAGAACATAGGCCCCGGGCAGTCAAAGCCTAGGTTTCCTGGCAACCTATGACCTGCTAGGGAAATGTGAATTATGCCAATCTGAAATTTTTTTTGGAGAAAGGCATTGCCCAGGATTGAACTCCTGGGTTCAAGCAACCTCTTGTTTCAAACACTTCCATAGCTGGAATGACCTCGACTCCCCTCTCCAATGCCCCCTGCCCCATACCACACCCCCACTTCTGGAGGTTGGATCAATACATGCTAGGCAAGTGTCCACCAGCCAGCCACATGCTTAGCCCAGGAACTTTATTATCTTTAAAGTTATTTTTATTTTCATTTATGTGTGTGTTCCTCTGTGTAAATGAGGGCATGTGCACACCACAGCACTCCTGTGGAAACTTTCTCGTCAGTTCTCACCCTTTCACCTCATTTGAGGCAGACTTCCTCTCTCTGGAGTCTCACTCTGCTGTGTTTTGCTGAGCTTACCTCCAGCTTCCAGGAAACGTTCCTGTCTCTGCCTCCCATTTTGCTGACAGCTTGCTGGGATCAGAAAGCCTGCCACTGGCTTTTGGCTTTGTTTTAAAAATATTTATTTATTTTTATTTATTTATTTGACAGAGAGAAAGAGCGAGAAACAGAGAGAGAGAGAGAGAGAGAGAGAGAGAGAGAGAATGAATGGTCACGTCAGGGCCTCCAGCCACTGCAAACAAACTCCAGACCAATGTACCACCTTGTGCATCTGGCTTACGTGGGTCCTGGGGAATCGAACCCTGGTCCTTTGGCTTTGTAGGCAAAGCATCTTAACCACTAAGCAATCCCTCCAGCCATGGCTCTTGGCTTTTTATGTGGGGTGTGGGAGTCACACTCAGATACTCAGGCTTGAGCAGTGAATGCTTTATCCACTGAGTCATCTCTCCAGTCCAGACTTTATTTTTTGAAATTTAGATATGATGCCATTTTTTGGTGCCAATATTCCAAGGAGGGGGGATGGAAAGACCTCAACCAACTTACCCCATTGGACTAGAACAAAGGATCTGGTAAGCTGGCTTTGAAACCAATAGTTTGCACCACTTCCTCACTGGTCTTTGCTCCTACCACTTTCAATCAATACAAATGGATCACAATTCCTTGAAGATAGCATGCACCTCTGTTGCTCTGCTAGAGGAAACATGGCAGACATCATTCTTTTTATGTCTTGGCTTCGCTGGTGTCACCTCCTCTGCCCAAGTACTAGTATTCTGACAAAGGACTTAGAGGAGGGTGGAGAGGAAACTCAGCATGTCCACTATATCATGGATGCTTTCAGGACTCACCAATTAGGAAACAGCACAGCAGAAAGCAACTTCCAGAGCCTAGGACATGGCTCAGGTGGTAGCTAAAGTGTTTGCTACAGAAGCACAAGGACCTGAATTTGGATCCCCAGCACCCATGAAAAAGCTGCCTGTGGTAGTAATGCCTGCAGTCCCAGCACTGAGGAGACAGAGGCAGAGAGACCCCTTCCAGCTAGGCTTGCTGGCTAGCTAGTTTGAAAAATAAGGTGGAGAGTGATTGAGGAAAATATCCGATGTTGATCACTGGTCCCACATTCATGAACACACATGTACCCACACACATATGAACACACAAACAAAAAAAAAAAAAAAAAAAGGAGGAGGAAGAAAGGAGAAAAAAAAAAGAAAGAAGGAGGAGGAGAAAGAGAAAGAAGCAAAAACAATCAAGTTCTGGGAGTCTGTCAATCAGGACCCAGCATCCAAGGTGACAAGTAGCATTCTGTTCCTCCACAAACAGTAGGAACAGTCCAACATACCAACAGGCTATGTGTACAAGGTTTCTTTTCATTATGTTCACGCGATGCACTCATATAGAACATGGATTCAATTCCAGACCCAGAGAAATACAAGAATGCCAGAATGACCTCAGAGGAAAGTGGGGAAGGAATGTATCTATTTGTTCCCCATTCAAGTCCTCTGGTTTCCTTAAGAAACCAGAACTATTTCAGAGAACATTTTGTTTTTCTATTAAGCATGAGGGGTCCATTATGAAGTACAGAGTGACGCCCCATGCAGTAATCAGGCGCCCTTGTGTGATGGATGGTTAGGGTACTCAGCCCTGCCCCTTGTCAAGTGTTTCCCAGACTTCCACCCACACTTCTGCCATGGTGACCAGTCGGCGGCCTTTCCCAAGGCTTCCACTGCAGGGCTGTACATTCCGGCTGCTTTCCACTGCAAACACAGCCTGTCATTGAGCCATTTTCCTTTGCATTGCACACACCTTCTGCTGCCAGGATGAGTCACCATGCATCACATCCCTTCAGCCCCTCCACTCTGTACTTAAAATATCCTGGGGCTAGCCAGAAAAAAAAAAAAAACCCACCAAAAAACCATGGTGTGTGAGCACGTGTGTGAATGTGGAATTGGCAGCTCAGCCCTCTGCAGCCCTCTGCAGAGCCCGACTGCATTCTGGTTGCAGAGGGGTTCAGACAGCCAGCTGCTCCAGGGAGTTCTGGTTCTTTCCTGCAGCCTGTCAACTTGCACCCTCTCCTTTGCAGGCCCCTCCATGCTAACCTCCCTGGTTATGAATAGAAGCGATTTGTGCTGCCTCTTCTCTCGGCCTAGCTTCTGGCTGGCCATTTTGCTACAAACAGGCCTGCCCTGCTCTGCTTTTACCTGCTGGACCTTGCCTCTACCCCCAGATAAATTCTGCTTTCATTACAACAGCAGCAGTTGTTTTCTGAGTTAAGACTCTGCCGTCCTCACTTGGACAGAGGTTGCTAGTCCCCGGTCTGTTCTCTGCTGTCATTTCTGCTAATGCTCCTCCTCCCACCCATACACAACATTAAATTTAGACAGAACCACACACAGGACTCCAGATCATGTCTTCCTGAACCTGCATAGAATAGGGGAGTAAAGTTGGTTTTCCTCCCTCAGAGGCTTTATACTGAGCTGAAAATGCTTTCCTTGGTACTTCCACAGGCAGTTATAGAATATCTTTCCTAGTTCTCAAAGATCCACACCCAGCTACACACTGCACCTGCCAGAGGCACCCCTCCCTCTGGTGGAGTACACACTTTTCACTCTCAACCTGCTGTTACAGCACCCTTCAGAGAGGGGCCCCAGAACGAAGCCCAACCCAGTACAACCCGAAGGGACATTATGTGCTTGAGTTATTCATTACTTGAGTTAGCGGAGGTCATAGAGCAGGAAGCATGCTGGGAAGCAAGGGGCAAGGTGGCACAGGGGGTGGGGCATTAGTCAGGGTGACCTTCTGGGGCCTGAAGGGAACTCGAGTCCAGGTAAGTGTTTGGTATCATAGTGAGATGGTCAGTTCTAAAGTCATAGCAACAACTACAAGGTTAGACAAGGTCATGTGGAAACAGTGGAATTATAATTAAGCTGGGTACTTAATAGCTTTTGCTATGCACCAAGCACTGTGCTTAACACTTTCCCACATCCTTCTTTTAATCCTGGCTACAATGTATCACTCCAATTTTATCACAGAGGGAATAGCCCTGGAGAGAAAAAGTGACTTAGCCAAGGTCACCCAGCTGGCAAGTCCTGAAGACAAGACTGTGACTGTTTTACTCTCCTCCAGACTGCTGTATGTGATAAGGTGGGGAGATGGACGGGACAATTACACGTGGTCTGTAATAGCTGGGCAGGTGGAGTTTGAGGTAAGCCCCTGAGAGAAATCTGGTTCCCATATCATGTGGCTGAGCCCCTGTTCTCTAGCAGCAACAGCTAGGTTTGGGTGGGAACCTGCTAGTTTCTAGGAACCTTGGGGAGATGTTACATTGGCTTTGCAGACATGGGCCTCATATCCCTTTATCACACAGCAAACGGAGAAAACAAAGCTAGGGGACTCACATCGGACTGTGGGGGAGGATGCACCAGAGGCAAACTGAAGATCCAGTTCAAGAAAGCAAGCCTATCTTTGCCTGACACTGCATCTACTTGGCATTTGCCACACCCGTGGAGAGCTAAGGCAAGAGTAAAAGAAAAAGGGGTTCTAATAAAAAAAAAAAAAAACAAAAACTTCTGTGAACCTCTACATATACTCCCTGCTACCACATGTTTCTGGGGGTTAGAGATACAGGGAGGGTGGGGATGGGAAAGAGAAGTGGATGCCAGGAAGGGTATCTCCCTAGATAGCCTCATCACTTTTTTGTTCCTTTTCATTTTTTTTCCTTTTTTTTTTTTTTTTTTTACTACCCTCTCCCTTCCCTGTGTAGCTCAGGCTAATCCGGCACTCAGTATACAGCCTAGGATGGCCTCAAACTTGAACTCCGCTTGCCTCAGCCTCCAGAGTGCTGGGATTACAGGCATAAGCCACCAGTCCCCACAGTGCCTTCTGTCTTCTACCTCCAATCTTAGCCACACCGTTCAAGGGTTCTGGTGTTTCTGCCCTCTCACAGTAGTGGGCAGTTGACGTTTACCCTTCGGGGATCTTCCCTGCTGAAAACTCCTCCATGAGCTTATCTTCTGCTTCGAGGAGACCAGGGACATCCTCTCTACAGGTGCAGGATTTTTGCGTAGTAACCAACCACCAACTTGGGACTGTTCCAACATAAACACTGCAGTGGCAAAAGCAGAGTGGCTTTCTTTCTCAACAGGCTGTTCTCATGGTTGCCCTTGACAGAGCCCAGCCTGCAGCCCCTCTGGGGCTGGATGACTTAGAAGACTGCCCCCGACACTCCTGACCGAATTTTGGAAATTTTCAGGTTTGAGGTGGGCCTTGAGATGGATTACTGAGAAAAGGCTCATTTCAAGCTTTCTTTCAAGCTTGTCCATAGGCTGGAAAGCTGACCTTGGTAACTCAAAGGTGGCCTGGAAGAGTTTCTCCGTGGAGTGCAGAGACCCTTAATACGTGGTTTTACCTTTTCCATAGTGGGTCATCTTGCGACTGGCTTTTCAGCAGTCATTGCAGAAGCATCGCCATTTTTTTTTTTCCTGCTGGTAGACTACCCTGAGAATGGTGTGGGAAGCTGCTCAAGGGCTCAGTGGAGGGGGATGGATTGGTATTCAGCCGCCACAGACGAAAAGGGTACGGTAGTCCACGCTCAAAGCTAAGCTCTACAACGTCTTGATACCTGAGCTGGGTCTTCCCAAATATACTGTCCTTCTAAGAATCTTACAGTAGAGGGAAAATGGTCAGTAACCCCGCGGGGCAACCCCAAAGGGGCACAAATTTATGCCAGTAAGAATTCGAGCCACGGACCTGGCCAGGGAAGTCCTGGCTGGCTAGGTCACGTGCAGAAATTGTTCCCCGGGGTCTAGGACTGGAGTGAGCCACAAACCGGTTCCCAGCTACTTGCCCAGGGTGGGTTTGGCAATTGTCCGGCTTGAGGCGGTTCAGGCCGCCCACAAGGAGCACGGGCCCAGCACTCTTTCAGGAACCGGGGCTGCCGGCTGGGCAGGCTGGGAAGGAGGGCCGGGCCGGAACTGCGACCGCAGGGGTAGGGAGTACGGGGCGCGGGGGGTGGGGAGGGTGGTGGCAGGTGCAGGAGCGGAGGGGCGGGGCTGGCCAGAGTCACCGGCGTCCTGGAGTGACCTTCCCCCACCCCGCAGGGCCGAGCAGCGGGGGGTGCGAGGGGAGGAGGGGAACCTGCCGCAGAACCCCGCCGAGGGCGGCAGGGGGAATCACAGACGTAAGGAAGGGGCCGGGATCCCCGGGCCTCCGCGCCGCTCAGGTGCAGGTCACTGCACTCGCCCAGCTGGGAAAGGAGAGAAGACTGCAGGGAGCCGCAGGAGATCACCCCAGGGCTCCCTCCGCCCTCTCGACGCAGCGCCCCAGTCGCCTCCCGAGCCCGTTCTCAACCCAGGCGGCCCCTTTGTGCCAGCCCCGCGCCCGCCCCCTCGAGCCTCAGGCTCCGCCCCCTCGGCGCCGCCGATTGGCCATCTGAGCCGCCAGTGGGCGTGGCCTGGCGCGGCGGAGGCGCGGTATATAGTAAAGGTAGGGCGTGCGCCCGCAGCCAATTTCTCGGCTCGTGGCCGGCGCGCGCGTGTGGCCGTGCCTGCGCTCCGCTCCTCCTCCGTCCTTGCCCCTGACTTTCTCCCGGCCCCCCTTAGCCGGTCTCTGCAGAGGTCGCAGCGGGCAGGGGGGGATCCGGCACGCATCCTCCGTGGCAGCTACGACTTTGCTGAGTGCCTCCCCTCCCACACCCCAGGGGGAGGCTACCGGAGTGGTCGGCGGACCAAAGGGAGCCCGCGAGCGGCCGCGCGCCCACCAATAGGTGCGGGGCTCGGAGCCGCCCAGCCCGCGCGGTCCCTCCTTCTCCTCCTCCCCCCTCCTCCCGCCCTCCACCCCCGCCGCCGCCGCCGCTCCCCCTCCTCCCGCTCCTGCCTCGGCTCCTCCGCCGCGCGTCTCGCACTCGGAGAGCCGCAGCGGCTGGCAGCGGCGCGTCTTGCTCGCTCGCTCGCTCGCCTGCGGACGGAGAGCCAGGCCCCGGGGACCCCGATCGGCCGCCGGCTGGGACGCCAGGGCGTGCGCCGCAGCAGGCACCCACCCACCCACCCGCTAGCAGCCTCGGCTGACCGGCCACCATGGCCCGCGGAAAAGCGAAGGAGGAAGGCGGCTGGAAGAAATTCATCTGGAATTCCGAGAAGAAGGAGTTTTTGGGCAGGACCGGTGGTAGTTGGTGTAAGTACCGGGTCTGGAGCTTCCCCGTTGCCGGCGCCGTGCCTTGTCTCCCCCGGCGGCGCATCGCGTGTGCGGGCTCTGCGGACAGTCCCGCGCCGGTGGTGGTTTCTGGCCTCGGGATTGGGGAGCCCAATGATGGGATCTGCTCCGACCGCACGGGCGGGTCTGGGATTGTCATCCTAAGTCAGATAGGGACACGGCTGTGTATGTGTGTGTGTGTGGGGGGGGGGTCCCCGGGATGCGGTGCAGGCGGGGGCTGAGGCACAGGGTTATCTAGAAGGTAGCGATTTTGTCTTGGTCATTTTGCAGTCTGCCCTTACTGGCGTCGCCCAAGCCTTCCCCCTCCTGGGAATGGTCAGGTTCCTTTAAACTGTGTCTTCCTCCAGCCATATTCCAGGTCCTAAGAAAAATGAGATTTGGGGCTGTGAGAGAACCTTATGAGGTAATCGGTTCTAATGCAGGCGAGGCTGTGTGTCACAGCATCTATAAGCCTAGCCTAAATATGTACCTAGAATGGAGGGAGGAAAGGAGCGGGTGTGGGGCGAGCGGAATCCATCCACAATGCAGTATTTCATGGCCGGGTCTAGGGTTTCCCCCTGCGTCCTTCCCTCCGAGGTCAGCACAGCCCAGAAAAGGCCTACTAAGCCCCCGGACAGGACTCGTTTTTTTCTAAACCTTTTCTGGACACTTGGCAAAGTGTGGTTGTTTTAGTGTCTACAGATAGATGCAGATCAGTACCTTGGGGGCGCTCAGGAAAGGATTAGTCAAGATGCCCATCTGAGAAGATTTTGTGCAGCCTGTTGCTTCGTTGGATGGACTCCCCATACCTCATTGTAAATTACATACCCTACCTGTTTTACATCCCTATACCAAAAAGGTGACTTTTTTTTTTTTATTAAAAAAAGGTCATTTTGAAGGGCATAGTTGTAGACAAATCTGTGAGTCGTGACTGCAGAAGGGAGGGAGGGAACTCCCTCTGCTGCATCACTGCCCCCACCCTCCTTCAGTGTCATCCTCTCCACCATTGCCACCTTTTCTACTTCCCTAGCACCAGCATTGCAGTCACTAAGGGAACCCTGAAAACCAGCCATGGAGTATTTCTGTTTGGGAGATGGTCTGTGGCAATCGACCGGGAAGTGAGTCAGGGAAATAGTGCTTGGCTGACATTTTGAAATGGAAGAAGGTGGAATGAATATATATATATATATATATATATGTATATATATACACATACATATATATATATATAATTTTGTACAGGAAAAACACGCAGTTAATAGGGAGTCTCTTGATTGAAAAGTAAAGGGTTAAAAATGCATCATACTTCAAGGTTAGTCAAGGTGAAGTCTCCTTCCAGTGAAACTTAGGTATCCTTAAGCTATGGAAAATGTAGTTCATTAAAAGAATGGCTTTTTATTTCACTTCGTCTCTCATTTTATTTGGGGGAGACTGTTCTTCAGTGGGATTATCATTACAGTGTCCCTGTGTTTTCTTAGTATGGAAGGAAAAGCCTGAAGAACAGTGAGGTATGTTAGGATGGGCAGCTAGGGCCATTTCCTAGCAACTCCTTGTAATTTAAGTGAGGCCTGGAGCGGTGGGAGGGGGGTGCACTGCGGAACCAGCGCCTCCTCCCCAGGCTACCTGAGGCAGCTTTCCCTAGTGGTCTGGCCCCTGTCTGTAGCATCATAGAAGGAGAAGCACTGACTCCAAGCACCTTGTGAAATTTACCCTCTAGTGTTTTTCCCCATAAATGTATTTCTTTCCTCATTACAGTTTCATGCTCCTTAGAACAATATTTGTTTTAGAGTTTAAGGAAGGCAGTATGTAACAATTTGTTCTTAAGGCAGGCATTTAATGGGGAAGCACGTTTGTGGGAGAATGTTTGGTCTTGTTATTCCCATCTAGCAAGGTACACTGGCTTATGAGAGCAGCCATTAAAAAAAAAAACACAAAACAAAACCTGTGTTCTTGTCTCATCTTCCATTTTCCAAGGTACTAGTGCCAAGCTAAAAATCTTGTTTTTGTTTTGTGCTAATTTGCCTATAAGAAATGCCAGAGCCACTATTAGTCAGAAAAAGTGGCAGCATTTGCTGTCTCATAGGAAGAATATGCCCCCTTTCCAGCTCTGGGCCCAGCATGGATGCCCTTGGGACCAGGGCAGGATGCCCTTGGCTCAGTTTTGCTTATAGGTAGATTTTTCACCAAGATGGACGCAGAAGACTCTAGCCTGTCACCTGCTGGAGAAATCACAGCATGCAAATAAATCACTTTGTGCTTTCTACCATTTTATTAAGTTAATGCAGGTATCGGGTATTTTTTCTATTTGCAGTTTGGTCCAGATGCCATTTTAAAATTTTTCCTTTGACATTTTCAAATGTTCAATTTTGTTCTACCTGAAAACATCTATAGTCCTTAAAAAAAAGAAAGAAAACAAAAAAGAGAAAAAGGACTCTAAAGCTTACCCCCTATGGTGCTGCCCCAGGTGGTTGGTTGGTGGGACTTGATCAGACTTTTTTTTTTCTTTCTTTTTTTGAGCAGACTTACATGTCCAGTTTTAACCAAGTCACCTTCCCGCAGTAACTAAGGAGATTTTTCCACCAGAAAGAGGAAAATTCTTTACTTCTCTTGTTTACTATGCGCAGAATGAAAAGGCTGTATATTCTTCAGTTTAATCTTGTGCTTATAAAATCATTTGTGTTCCTGTCACCCTCTTTGTATTTCAAACCATAGCCTCAGTCATGCACTTCTTCTGTAGGAATTAGCTCTCTGGAGTCCAGTGAGTAGAGAAGTTGTAGTCGGTAGAGAGGCTAATGTGATTGTGCGGAGAGCACTAGGATGCCAGGGGAAGAGCCACAAAATGACAAGGAAAACCAGAATCGGGGCTTCAGGAGCTCTCTTGCTGACTGTGTGTTATACCAACTCTTGTGTGTGTGCCTCATCTGAGCAGTCCCTGGAAAAATTTTCCAGATCTCTTGACGTCACAACCTTGCCATTTGCCTACTGCTGCTTGGATACTGAATGCAGCACTTAACCCTTTCCTGCTGGGACCATGGAAGGATTGAATTAGGCAGCTGTAGTTGTGAGCTATGCAGCCTTCTCACTTTGTGCCTTAGCTTCTGTCTGCCTTTTTCCTGATTCTTTTCTTTTAATTGAGGAGTAAAGGAATTATGTTCAACACTCTCGTATGGGTTTTTATGTTTTTTTGTTGTTTTTGTTTTGTTTTGTTTTAACAGTCCTAACTATTCTTTCTGGGAAAGTTGGGCCATGTTAAATGTACAGTGAAGGTGAGGGCTGCATGGCTATTTTCCACAATTGTGTGCCCACTTCCTTTCTGCCCCCCTCCCACCACATAATACATCTCATAGATTTCTTTTCAGCAATACTTCCCGTTTTGTGGCTTTCCCCCAAGGAATCCAGCATTTAATGCAGGAGATCTGAAACTTTTGAGAAATAGCCCAAGTCTCCTTTGTGCAGTCCTATTTCCCATAACCTTACAGTTGCTTGTTCCACTTTTCATTTGCATTGAGTTCTGTGGTCACCAAAGAACTGCCAGGTGAAGCCCAGTACAGCCTGTTACTATGCCGGTAATTGAGGAGATAATCCTTGTAAACCAGTAACTGATAGCTTCCTCCTGGTCCCTGGGCTTCATGTTGGTCTTTAGTGTGTATTTGTTTTGTGTCTTTCTTTTCTGTTTTTCATTTGTAGTTATTTGAACCTCCATTCTATTACCTAGGAGAAACAAAACATGCAGCCTGTTGGCCTGTCATTACCCTGGTGCTAGTCAGAAGACAGTAAAAATGGTGCTGGCCATGTGTGCTATAGGATGCCTTTGTTTATAGGTTTGGCTAGCTTTCCTAATTTTGTCCCCTTGGGAGCAGTCAGGGTTCTTACTTAGTTGCTATCACCCTTGTCATAAGCACTCTTAGGCATGTTTGTATTTGGAAAGGAGCAGCAGAGCTTGACTTGTTTTCAATGTTAAGGGATAAGCAGGCAAGGACCAGAAAAATATGTCTCTAAGGGAATATATTGACACATGTTAAATGCATTACATAAGCATACAAGCATAGCTATGGAGAATTTTTGCCACTTATCCCTGTGAGCTTTCTTTTTAGAGAATAAAGTGACTTCCTATTAGCATCTTAGCAGTAGTCCAATGTTCCTCTGTCTCCATCCTCAAACAAGAGAGAATTCGTCCTCTGGGTCAGTGTTGGGAAAGGATACTATGGAGAAACAGGCTGGAAAGGAACTGGGAAGGAAGTGTGGCTGTCTTTGAGCAGGTTACGCTTTGGTTCTGAGCCTGTGACCACATCACAGCCTGTCATGTCTGTGTGTTCTCCTTGCAGTTAAGATCCTTCTGTTCTATGTGATATTTTATGGCTGCCTGGCCGGCATCTTCATTGGAACCATCCAAGTGATGCTGCTCACCATCAGTGAACTGAAGCCCACGTACCAGGACCGGGTGGCCCCACCAGGTAAAGTCCACAGGAATAGCTTTTGCTCACTCTTCCAGAGGTAAAAGGGGTGCCACTTCCACCTGAGAAGACTTGAGCCATCAGAAAACTGTTCTATAACAAACAAGCACGGAGAGGACAAATGGGAGCTTTTCCCTGCTACAGTCACGTCTCCTGCCTGCACTGCACTGCACATTGAACTCCCGGGGCTTGCAGATGTTATAGTTAAACTGCACTGGAGTGAGGACCACACAGAGCTTTGTGACTGTGAGCAAGCACATCAGCTCCAGGGAGGGCCTCGTAGTCACTGTAGCTTTCATGCTCAAGGGCTAGGTCAAGTGCGATCATTCCAGGGCCTTTTCAGCTGTAATACATGTTTTTCACTTTCTTTCTTGGACTATGACTCAGGTAAATTCCTAAGATAAATCACTTGCTCTTCTATTCTAAAAGGTTAACTTACTTTTAGGGCTGATAGGAAGCTCTGAAATTGACTACCTTCCCATAGAGAGGAGCCATGACTTCAGTGGTGGTGGTGGTGGGGAGGCATTCTCGCACCTGCCACGGATTTGCAGTTTGACCTTGAACAAAGTTAACCCTCTTTGCGCATTTTAATATTTATGCTTGTTTTCTGCCTGTCTCATTTACTGGCATAGTGAGCCCTCTTCCAAGTTTTACTGTCTCTGTCAGCTCTAAAAACTTGAGTGTACAGAAAGATCATAGCAAGTGCAGACGGCCACATGAGAGTCTCTGCTGTGGTTTGGCTGCTGTCAGTGTTGAGTGCAGCCATGTGTGTTCATATAGTCCTACACACCATGGAAGACCCACTGCTGGCATGCCTTGGGCTCAAAGGACAGGCAGCAGAGCAGCAATAAACATGGATTTACTATCTGGCTCTTGTTAAAATCATTGCCTGGAGGACAGTGGAGGGAGGGACAGAGGAGTTATTGTTGCATAACTTCTGGCTTCTCACATTATAAATGACCTTGAGGTTGCTGCTGAGGGATAGCAATGAGTTATCCCTTCTGTGGACTAGGGTTTAGTGGTATAGGGTATAGTGACAGCTATTTGTAGTTGGCAATCTTGGGGCTATCTGCATGGCACTGGGCAGCCTAGAGCAAGTGCCGCTGCCTGTTACAGACTTGTCCCACTCTCTTGCTTGGGTGTGGAAAAGAAGATCTGTGGAATGTGCAGGTGGTGAGCATTGTCCTATGTTCCTAAGTCAAGTAGTCCTTCAGAGCAAGAAAAAAACCCAAACCATCTTCAGATAAATTTAGGTGGGAAGTGGGAAAAGACAGTACGAATAAGTATATATGATGGCTTAAACTGGTTTCATCCACAGACTCCAGCAGCTCTTTCCCCCAAAATGTGGGTCTTTGGAAAGGTTGAAAATAGGCCATGATGTGCAGAGAAATTGAGGATCTTACATAAACATGTTTACATGAGCTCCTGTGATAATAAAACATGCATCTTTTCATGTTGTCGTCCGTTAAAATGTTTACACTACCACTACTAGCATTAATTACTTTAGGGTAGATATTTTGCTTGTGTTTTGCCACTTGAAAGTTGTTCTTCAGTCACAATGGCTATTTTAAAATAATTATATTCAAAGCAAAAGATACTACAAGGTCATCTTTTATTTCCCAGATTTAAAAACAAAAGTGTCTTGACTATATACACTTTAGAGATCCAGCCATTAATAATAGTAAAAAAAAATTCCCCAGGCACTTTGCTGAAAAGGAAATTTCATCTTCCAAAATAAATAGCCAAAGTACCTGACCTTGTAAGGATTTGCAAATGACCTTGCCTTGGTTGTCTGAGGTTCTCAGTCCAGTCCAAACCCCTTTCTTTTTCTCCCCACTTCCTTCCAGTTCTCCTTCCTGAAAGCCATGTTCTTAGCACCTATATTTAGTATGTACGGCAGTTGAGCTGACCTGACAAACCCTCCTTCTACAAAGGAATGCTGATGGCTCATCCTGGAAGTATGCATTCCTGGCCTTTGGTTTAATCACAGTGATAGTCTTCAGTCCACTTTCTCATTTGCCTCCTGTGCTCTTTGTCTTGGTAATTTCTGTTTCTCCTTTTACTGACCCTTAACTTTATTAGGAGAGTCTAGATTGCACCCTCCCCTAGGAACCCTGTGGGATTTTTCTGTGCCCCTACCTGAAGACATGATAGCACGTCAACCAGGTCAGCAGAACACTGGTTACCAAGAAGTTCAGTCCCTGGACAGTCTCTAAGGACCCTGTATCCTCTGAGGGACCTTAACTGCAGCCTCTTCCTCACATCTGTTAGAGCAAATGTTAAGAATTTGTCTTTTTGAGAGGTATGAACAATTCCTTTAAGTTTCAGGCTGAATAAATGCATGGAAAAGTGTCCTGATAAATATTTGGCTTCAAATTAATGTCTCCAATCCACCATTTTTGCTTTGGTTAAAGAGAGGAAAGTGTAAGCCAGATATATCTGGTAAGTGTACAAGACTGTAGCATTTAAAGATAGAAGGACTTCCAGTGCTATGTCAACAGGACTTGAAGCATTAAAACAAACATTCATGACCGGGTTGAGTGTCCCTTACATGTTGAAATATTATGTAATGAGATCTCTTTCAAATAACATGTGTGAGCATGGGCAAATTCAGAAGTGGCAATTGTGCAATGCAGTGAGAGCTGTAATATTGGATAAGGTGATTGGTCATATATGAAAGCCACAGTCAAAAGTCGAGTCTATAAAATAGGAGGGAAGTTTACGGATGAATAGATAAAACAAGAAGTTTCTTGGCGCTGAGCAATGGTAGCTGCTAATGTGGGTATTGTTCCTTTACAAGGTCCTGTTGCTATGGAACATTGGAACATACATGCTGCTTTGCCCAGAAAGCAGAGTCTCAGCTGAGATGTTGAGACCTGTTAAATTACTATTTTCATAGCTCAAAAAATATTATTAGCAATTTTATGATTCCTTAATCTAAATGTTAAGACAGCCTCTGAGGATCAGAGCCATCTAAAATAGGCTCATGATAGGGCATTGGCCTAAGAAAGACAAGCAGGGACTTGGGAGTTGAAAACAGCCTCTACCACCACACTGCCATTTAACCATACCAAGCCTTACTTTTCTCATGTATTAAATAAGAGTAATGCCTGTTTTAAGTTAGATGGTAAATGTATGCAAAACACATAGTACATTGTAGAGGTAAAAGTAATGGCATTCAGTCAAAAGTGGCTATTGACAGTAGTCCCCACCTTCCACTAGAAGGAGTGGTTTCTTTTTGTTTCCTGAATTTGTAGATGGAGCTTTGGAAGATAAGGCAGGGATGCTTTGCACACGTAAGTGATTTCAAGGAAACCTTCATTTCCCCACAAAGTTCTGGAGAGACCCTGGATTAGGAAACATACTGAAACAGAATTTCTAGTACCCTGAGTGATATTGTATCTGTTCTCTGACCTCTCCCTGCTGCATGCCTATACCCCTTGGGTAGCTTCCAAGCTTTTTTCTAGAGGAGACTTGGTAGTGCTGTGCCCTGTCGTCAACAACTCTCCTCTGTAAATGTGGTGGATCTGGAGGGAGATGCTGCTCTTGGCTGTGCTGTAGAGAGCTGATCAAGTAGGCATATGTGCACACACATGCACAGCACACCTCCACGCACACACTCATGTACACTGACACTCATGCTCACCAGGCCTTGACCCTGATTTGACTGTTTGCCTTGCTGCCTGCCTAGTCAGGTCATGGAAAAGATTTTCCTTCCTATCTGCTGCTGCCCTTCCCCCACTGCAACCTCGCTTAGCAACCGTGCAATGAATTGAAGGTCACTGTGTGTTAATCCTTGTGTCCAGGGAGTCCCTACCTGGCCTGCTTCCTGGTGCAAAGGTAGGATTGTATCCTCATATCCTTCCTCTTAGGGTTGCAGGTGGTTTTTTGTGTTCTACTCTAAAAGCTGGCTCACCGTGGACAGAGCTCATTTTAAAAAGAGACAGATTCTTGGCACTTTTATAACCAGAATCAGGGTGGGAGGTAGATTGGGTGGACACCCATCTTGTTTCAGAAAGGGACGTCTTCAAATCTAAGAGGGCATATCCAATTACAGTGCACCTCTTAGCATACTTCAGTGGCAGTCTCAGAAAACATACTTTTCTTTTTTTCATACTACATGAAGGTTGCGACTCACCCAAATTTCAAAGGTGAAATTAGAAACACTTCCTCTTTAGACTTTGAGAGTTGTTATTTCAGAGTGTGAAGGTGTTTTTCTGCTATTTCCAGTAGAATTCATTGAATTTCAATCTCAGCTGACACATGGCAGCCACACTGCCACTCATTCTCCCCTTCTTCTCTTCCCACTCTCAGATGGATCCTGCCGACCTGTTTCCAGAGGCTGAGGCTGTGGATGAGTTAGCATTCAGGGCAGAAACTATCCTAGACCTGTGGTTTAGTACAGGGCTCAGGGAGGAATGTCTCTTGTTTAAGAGCTTACCTACCCATGATTTAAATCTAAAAACCTGTATCTAAAGACTGTGTATGCAGGGAGCTTAATGACTAGCCTTAATATGTTCTTGGAGAGCTGGGAATGGTGTTTTATGCTTATAATCCCAGTGCTGGGATTGGGGGAGGCTGAGACAGGAGGGTTGCCACAAATTCGAGGCCAAGCCAGGATACTTAGTGAGTTATAGGCTAGCCTGGATTACAGAGTGATACTCCCTGTGGAGATGACTCTGTAGGTAAAGTGCTTGCTATGCAAGCATAAGGACCCAAGTTCATATTCCCAGCACCCACATAAAAGCTCCTAGTGCTGGGGAAGTAGGGACAGGAAGATTGCTGGGGCTTAGCAGTGGGTTAGTCTAGCTAAAATGGTGAGCTATAGGTTCAGTGAGAGATCCCATCTTAAAAAGTAAGGTGGAGATAATGGGTTATCAGGAGATAGCCCAATGACTTCTGGCCTCTACGTGCACACATGCATGCATCCAGACCCACACCCACTGCACCCACACACTTGAACATGCATATATACACAGGCAAGAATTACAAAGAAAAAATTCTATCTTAGTAGGTTAGTAAGCAGAACAGAGTCTTCTGGTAGGTAGGACCAGCTAACAAACTCATGGTAGTGATGGGGGGGGGGGGGGGAGGAGAAGCTCGATAGGCGAAGCTTCGTTGAAGGATTTTTGTGTACCGAAGAGCTCCACTGTGGAAGACCCCTTCCTTCCGGCCATCCTCAATCCAGGCAGGGTAGGACTGGTTGCTTCAGGGACCATTTAGCATTCTTATGTGACCTGCAGACCCACCTGATGCAGACCAGAGTAGAGAGAAGCTGGGGAGAGGAAGAAAACTACCCAGGATGTATTACCCAACAGCTTCAACCCAGGGACAAGTGCATCTTTTACCACATGCACACGTGAATAGACCTCATTTCATTTCATACACACTACAGTGTCGTTTTTCATGACCTTAGTTACTTAGCAAATGTTGTTTTGTATGTAGGCAATTTAGGTATACTTTTGTTCTGACTTGTTTGACTTTGAACTCACATGTATCATGTAAAATGCTAGGATTTATTTATTTGTACTCCTTTATAAATGTGATACCTTTTCCACATCAGGAATATGCACAGTTCTGAGCTGTCCAAATGGCAAACATAATGTCCTTATCGAATTATGTGCACTTTTTAAGATAGAGCGTCCAAACTTCACTGTTTATCTGAAAATGGGTATGTAGCTATAGGGAAAAGTCTGTTGGTTAGGGTTATTCCACAACTAGAAAAGTTTGTGGCATTTAGCTTAGACAGGAGGACAGGTTTCTATACACCAAAAGTGGTCAGACATTTAACTAGACTGTAGAGACAGTTGTGCAGTCCCTTTAAGATTTTTCAGAGGGAGCAGATTCTGGATGCAGGGTATGGATGTTAACCTGCCTGAAGGCAGGACGTTTACTCTTGGCCAATCCCAGCCCTTTAGTCACATGCTGACTCTGAGGGGAAAGGTGGTACCAACCCACAGATGAAGTATTAAATAGAATCAAGTCTACAAATATCTTGGGTTCTACAGCGTGACATTTAAAGTGAGGAAATCATAAAAATATGTAAATAGACATGTGTGGGTGTGTGAAGTCATGCACCCTCTCCCTATTTTTTAGATTGGAAATCATTTTCCACATGGAGTGTATAGGGTACGTGTGCATAGCCTCCTGTAAAAATATTTCTTTTGCTTCCTTTGCCCTTCTTAGTTGGGTACCTTCCTTCCTTGGAAGTCTCTGTGGAAAATGATACCTATTTGACTAGTGATCCATGACATGTATTAAATGATAGGTCCAAGCAGCTGTGCTTTGGGGTTCATTGGAGTAACTGCTACAAGGTTAAAATGGCTGCATTTTTCTTTAAACACATCATCTCACAAGTGGAAAGACACACTTGCTACATTATCAACCTAACTGGAAACAACATACTTGCTAATAAAAAGGGGCTTTCATTGGTCCTCTCTCTCTCTCTCTCTCTCTCGTTCATTCTTTTTTCTGCTGTGTCCATCTACTAAAGGCAGAGGTGGGTGGTGGTTTCCTAATTTGTTTCTTGGGACATGGGGGCCATCTGTGCCTCTGTGCTTTGTGAAAATTAGTAGTTCCCTGTGACTTACCTTTCCAATCAGAGTTAGCATGTGACACATGGCCTGGGATTGGCCAAGAATAAATCTACCTTCGGGCAGGTTAACGTTCACACCTTGTACCCAGAATCCCTATGTAAAGCTGAAGTATTTATTGAAATTCATTAACATTGTCCAAGTTACTGTTTCAATCTGTTTAGATGACTTTATTAAATAACTTAAAGCACATGGTACTATCAGAACAAAGTTGTATAGAGATTAATCTGATTAATGTAAATTCAAGTTCTGAAAACTCCGGAGAGAAAAGTTAAGATCTGTTTTAAGGAATATGGTTTTCAATCTCAGCCATTGATTGGGTGCTCAGCTTTCTTTGGCCTCTGGGAGTTATCACTGTAGAAAAAAGCTCACTCTTGTTCAAAGTTACTACTAAAACTTTTAAGAAGTGGGCAGAAAGAGAGGCACAAGCTCAAAGTATCAGTCTTGAGTGAACCATCCAGCTAGTGAAAACTCTGACAGTCAGCAAGGTGGAGTTTACATTGTCCCTTGGGGAGTGTGATAGTTCAAGAATATGGAGTCACACAAAGTTACCAAATCCAGTCTCGTTTCTTTCTATCTCTGCTTTCCAGTAATCGGATGACAGTATAGTAAATGGCTTAAAGGGTTGGGCATCACTTCTGAGGGGTCTTCACCCACTGAGGAGAGGAATTTCCCTGAGGGTGCGGAGAAGATCTTATCCTGACCACACTTTAAGTAAAACTACTCAGGACAGAATAGGCCAGGGGATTGACCTTTGGTGACTTCTAGGAGAAAAACTGGGCCATCAGGCTCTGGACTTAGAATTAACAGACTGCAGAGAGAATGGATGATAGATGGAGAGGCCTTGCCGAGCTGTGAGGAAGGAGAGCAGAAGAGTGTACCAGGGTGGCAGTAGCCCGGCTGGGTGGCCTCCTGCATACCCTGTCATGCATATGTGGATCCACCGGTGCTCTGGTAAGTGTCTACAGGACACCCAAGTCCTTCACATGTCTTCCTGGAAATAGTTGGGTATCTTAAAGGATGCCCACAAAAGCTTATGTTAACTACCACCTTTTCCAAGACCCAAAGAGACACCAGATCTCAATTTTACTCTTCAAAATGGTAAACGAGGGTGAACTTCCTGGGCTTCATCTGTTGTTTCTTAGTTCCCTTGATCAAGGTTCTCTGTCACTTAAAAGGGAAAGGACAGAACAGAGACTTTGGCCCAAGGTCTAATCCAACCAGTCGGGTCACAGGAGCCTAAGACCCAGTGCTTAACTGTCCATTGCACCCCTTGCATTCTTGGTTTCATATGCTGCTTTGTAGTGAATCAAGTGAAGATCCTTCAAACATTCTGAATTTTCATTTCTCCCACATGGTAGCATATGACTAGATTAGGCTTAGGGCCTAAGCTGCACTGGAAGATGTGAACTTGAAGTAGAAATTGGTGTGATTCTATTACTTAGTTTCATTATTTCTTTGTTTTATTCAGAAAGCTAAGGGATTCATTGTGCATACCACTTATGGGCCAGTGGTACCACTGTGCACAACAACAATATTCATCAAACCCAAAAGCCAAATCTTGGGTGATTACTAACAGAGGTGCTTACTATTAAGAAAGGCTGACATGGGCATCTGGGTGAATACAAGCTTAGTTTTGATCATAGCTCCTCAGCACTGGAAAAATGCCCTAGCCCGAGTTCCAGGACTGGATATATGGGGTATAGTTTCTGTTTCCTAGTGTCTCTTCATCCTGGAGAGCAGAGCTTGGCATGTGAGAGAATGACAGCTCTGTGCAGTTCCATCTTTATCGTGCTTTCCTCTCGGGTTTTGTTTATTTTTTCTTATTCTTGGTGAGGAGGAGAATCTGAGAAGTAGCATCACTATTCTGCATATAAGCATCAAAGAACTGACATCCTGAGTGGCCACTGAGAGAGGATGCAGTAGCCGAAAGTGAGACGGAAAGTGCTGGAAAGGCAAGCTAAAGCCAGAACACAGGGGACAGATGATGCCTGTGAACTTGATTGGCAATCTTGGCCCTGCCACATTTATTCTCAACATGACTTAGGGCCACTTTTCTCTTGGCAGTCTATTGGGCGATGCCGAGAATAGCACCCTGGACATGATTGTATTTGATTGGCATCTTGGTTTTTGCTGTATCACCTATTGTGCTGGCACACATAGCTTGCGTCTTTTTTTGGTTTTTCGAGGTAGGGTCTCACTCTAGCCCAGGCTGACCTGGAACTCACTATGTACTCTCAGGGTGGCCTTGAACTCATAGCAGTCTCCTACCTCTGCCTCCTGAGTACTGGGATTAAAGGTGTGTGCCACCACGCCAGGCTTATAGCTTGCATTTTTTCAAAAAAAAATTTTCTTTTGTTTATTTTTTTATTTGAGAGCGAGAGAGAGAAAGAGGCAGATAAATAGAGAGAGAGAATGGGCACACCAGGGCCTCCAGCCACTGCACATGAACTCCAGATGCATGTGCCACCTTGTGCATCTGGATTATGTGGGTTCTGGGGAATCAAGCCTCGAACCAGGGTCCTTAGGCTTCACAGGCAAGTGCTTAACCACTAAGCCACCTCTCCAGGCCCATAGCTTGCATTTTTGTTACTCAGGAACTGATGGCCCTTCAGCTGGCTAGAACTTCTCCCTGCTTCTGTCCTTTCTAAGGACTGGCAAGGCTGCTCCTTGGTTCCTGTCAGTTCATCTCCTTGCTTTCTTCACCCTTCACTCCATTCACCACTCTTGACCTTCTTTCTCCCAGATCTGGAAAGTTGATGAACCCCCTGTGTACAGTTCTTGGTATATTTGCACCTGGCATCCTAGGCCTGACTGCCCCTCAGTATTCCACTCTTCTGATTCTAGGGCTGTTGTAGGAAAACTCCCTATTCTCCTGAGTTCTTTTGAACCTTTGGTACTTGGCCTCTGCCCTTCACGTTCCAGAGCCAGGCAAGTCACCTTGACTTAAATGTCTTATTTGCAACTTGAACCAGGTATGACCTGCCTGGATGCCTTCTCTATTTCAGCAGGGATCTCTGCTTCCCCTCTGTTGTTACCTGCGAACGTCTGCACTCACCTTTGCAGCATCTGTTTTGACTGCATTGCTCCTTTGCATTATGCATAGTTACAATGCCAGCTTTCTAACTTAATGTTAGAAAAGGTTGTTTGAGTTTTTAAAAAATGCTTAATTATAACAAACTTTATTTTAAAATGGAATATGTTTTATGAGTTAATTCTGCAGCTTTCCCTTGGAGTATTCCCCATCACTGTTGATAGCTCTTCACCTATATGACCTTTAGGCTTTTCATCATCTTATTTTCTGGAAGGTTCTTGTTGCTTCTGAAGTCTTCTGTCTTGGTACCCCTCTGCCCAGCTACTGACTCTTATTTTCTTGTCTTACACACTGCTTTTGGAAAACCATGCTCACAGAATCTGGACCTACTCCTGTTTATCCACTTTTAAAACTTAAAGCAATCCTCAATGACTAGAAAAATTAACAGTCTATTTTAGCTTCTACTGAACCTTGTTCTCCAGCCCCACAAAATAAATAATCAATGTTAAATAATCAATACACTTTAGTATACTTCAACTATACCGTTGTCTTCTTGTCTGCAGTGCTGTTATCCCTCTTAGAATTGAATTCCCTCAGCTGTCTTTCTAAACCAGGGGTGCTGGGCATGTTCTTCACTCTTTTTTTTTTTTTTTTTAATTTGTTTTTATTGACAACTTCCTTAAGACAAGGAATTTCTTATAGGCAGTGCTTAGAAGAAATGAAAGGTAGTGAAGATACTTAATGAAACTTGTTATTTGAAACTGATTCAAACTATAAATAAAATTAGAGGAGCTTAGGTAGGAAGAATAAAAAAGAAACCTACATTAGATGCTAATAGAATTGGACATATTTAGGATAAATTTATAACTCAAAGACTTGAATTATGGCACAATACAGCCAAAGATGTATAAAATGTAATCATGTAGCTTATGAGTTATTGCAAGCGAAATGTCTTAAAGAGACTGTCTGTAAGGCAGCCCGTTTAACTAGCTCTCACTGGGTCATGTGGGTTCCCTTCACCTGCAGAAGTGGTAGAGAGAGGCCAGAGTAGCTGCTGACCCAGGACTGTGAGAAATAACCTTTGGGCTCCCACTGAGGCAGATCTATTGGGATCAGATTGCCACATGTCACAACTAAAAATACAAGAGGGCTGGCTAAATTTGAATTTCAGGTACACAGAGAATAAAGTTGGAGGTGTGTCCCTTTAAAAAACTATTCCATGCTTATCAGAAACTATAATATAATTGGCTATCTTTTATTAGGGTGCAACACCATGGCAACTGTCTTTCCAGCTACTGACTGTCAGCAGCAGTGCTGTGTAATAATGTCCAAGTATCTATCTCGCAAGCCCTGTGAAGGCAGAGACTTAGGGATATTAAAGACCATAATGAACAAGAGTGAAAACCCATGGCACCATATTTTGACTGACTTGTATATTGACATGCTCAAACATTTGGATTGGCAACTACACATGTATCCCTAATTCTGCAGTAGAAGCTAAAAAAATCCAACAAAGATTACAGGAGCCAAAAGCAGACTCTATGGAGTAGTCTTAGGGCTAGAGAGTTTGGGATTTTTATAATTCATTGATATGGAGTATAAAGATGGATCTTTGTGCTCAAGACTTCTCTTTTTTTACCAAGAGGAAAGCTACCTGTACACAATGGAAGCTAGCAGTACAATTTTAAAAAAATGTGTGCACATGGGACGGGACTAGAGAAATCCAGGCTTTGGAGTCCTGCACACCTGGGCTGGGAGTCTGGTTCTACTGCTTTGTCTTACCTTGGACAAAACCCTTCACTTCTCAGTGCAAGCAGTATTTTCATTCATGAATGAAGTTAATTCCTACCTTGAAGTGTTGGCCAGGAAATTGATATTACATCATCACCATTGTATTTAGGTATTTAATCTAAATGCCATCAGATGGATTTCACAAGGGAAGCAGGAATTTAACCCTTCTAGTCAGGTGGAGTGAGGGAAGCATGTTTGTGCAGGGAAAGACTGCTTTTGAAGTATCCTGGTTGGCTTCCCACTAATGACTTCATGTCTTTCTGACTCTCTCTGGTTTAGGATTAACACAGATTCCTCAGATCCAAAAGACTGAAATTTCCTTTCGTCCTAATGATCCCAAGAGCTATGAGGCATATGTGCTGAATATGATTAGGTTCCTGGAAAAGTACAAAGATGCGGCTCAGAAGGATGACATGATTTTTGAAGATTGTGGCAGTAAGTATACTCATTGTAAAAACTGGTTTTGTTTTTGCTAATTTGTATATTCTATTTGTACTTGCTACTTCATGATTGAGACCCTTCTGGAACAGCTGGAAGATTGAACTCTGAGCGTTCTGAAAAGATAACATTTTTCTTTCAAACAGTAAATGCAATGAAAGAAACAATGCATTTTAAGTATTGTAGTTTTCTGCATTCAAAAGATGTCTGTCTGCAGTTACCCAAGCACGCAATGCCCCACAAGGGGATGCACATGTCTGGAGTTTGTTTGCAGCCTGAAGGCCTTGGCGCACCCATTCTCTCTTTCTCTGCCTCTTTCTCTCTCTCAAAATAAAAAAGAGATGTCTGTCTGTAAAAACACTCCTCAATACCTCTTTCTACTATTCAGACCAGAGTTACAGTTTTGTTTCTTGACTCTACTAAGTATAACTCTGTATTCCCAAACCCTTCCCCTGGAAGGGGGGCCTTCTTTGTAGGGGCCTTCTTGTTACCAAAATGACTGGTATAATTAGCACTTGGCTACCAAGGAAGGAGTTAGGGTTAGTCATGATCCTTGTTGGTAGCTACATGATAGATAGCTGAGCATTATCGATGAGTAGATGAGTTTTGGATGATGAAGAAGGGGTTGGTGCATAGCTTAGTAGTAATGTGCTTGCTTAGTATTTACAGAGCTCTGGGTTCAGTCCCCAGTACTGGCTCTCAGCATCTGTGAGTCATTGACACAGGTACTGTTTATCTTCTCTCGGAGTGGAGTTGCTGGGTGAAAGCAGCCCTTCTGGATTCAGTTCAGATACTCTCGGTTCTAGTCTTTGACATGGAAGCTGTGGCTTGGTCATGATATTGGGCAAGCTGCCATTTTTATGCCATTATGGAATAATTTAGTGGTCTAAAGGCATTGTTACTGAATTTTTATTAGTATTTACATGAGATTTTCATCTTATTTTTGAATAATTTAAAAGGCACAAATGATAACCAAGGTGACTTACTTCACAGGATTAGATTGAGGTACTTTAGCATTTGCAGGGGGAATAGTTAAATTATTGTAAATTATAAATATTATTTATAATATTCTGGTATTATTTCCTGTAAGATGCTTTGATTGCTGTATTTTTCTCCCTGTGCTTGTGTGTGGTGTGAATTAAAAGGGCTAGAATAACGTACTTTAGTTGAATAAATACATGGAACAAGAACTTCCAGCTTTCAAGGCTATAGCTCTCATCCCCTCCTTTACTGTTTTGCATGCTAATCAGGGGCATCCTTCCAGGGAATTCTTACCAACAGGCTTCTAATTCAAACCATTATTGACAGTCCTTTTAATCTATGTTCTAATTTTAATGCCATTACGGAGTTAAGCCACACTGACCTATACAAATGATGCTGACAAAGTTTGATCCAGCTTCCTTCCAGTCTCTTGAACAGCTGAGCAATCCATTATTTAGAGGGACAGAAAGACTGCCAGAGGCCAGGCATGTGCTGATCACCAGTGGCAAGGTAGCATGCAGCTTTGATGTGGGGTCATGTACCAGCCATTGCCTTTGGGAAAATTTAACTTTTCTATTCTTTTTTTGTGAAAGGATGAGAGACAGCTTGCTGGAAGTTCTTTCTTAATTTAGATCACACATTACAGGAAGAGTAGTATGTTCTTGAATGAGAAACTGTCACGGGGAACAAAAAGTTCCTTTCCTTGCTTGACAGTGCTTTAGGGAATCAGCAGTATAATATAAAAATGATATTTGTAGAGCTGGGCATGGTGGCGCACGCCTTTAATCCCAGCACTTGGGAGGCAGAGGTAGGAGGATCACTGAGAGTTCGAGGCCTCCCTGAGACTACATAGTGAATTTCAGGTCAGCCTGAGCCAGAGTGGGACCCTACCTCGAAAAAAAAAAAAAAAAAAAAAAAAAAAAAGATATTTGTATTTTTAGATGTGCCCAGTGAGCCCAAGGAACGAGGAGACTTGAGTCATGAACGAGGAGAGCGGAAGGTCTGCAGATTCAAGCTTGACTGGTTGGGAAATTGCTCTGGACAAAATGATGAAACTTATGGCTACAAGGAGGGTAAACCCTGCATCATCGTAAAGCTCAACCGAGTCCTGGGCTTCAAACCTAAGGCAAGTAGTATTTCAATGACAGGATTAGATAAGCTGATTACATTTTGGAAAAAGTACTTCACTGGTATGAAAAAAACAATATGAAGAAGTTTTAAAATATGTTCATAAGGTGGACATGGTAGCCTTTAATCCCAGCACTCAGGAGGCTGAGGTAGGGGAATTGTGAGTTTGAGGCCTGTCTGGAGCTACAAAGTGAGTGTTAGGATCGCCTTGGCTAGAGTGAGACTCTACCTCAAAAGAAAAATACATATATAAATTATTCAGTGCTGAGCTAGGCATGGTGGCATACACATTTAATTCCAGTACTTAGACATCTGAGGTAGGAGATCATCATGAGTTCAGAGTTAGCCTGGGTAATTGAGTGGGTTTCAGGACAGCCTGAGCTAGTGAGACCCTGCCATTTCTGAAGCCCCGACAGTAGCCTGACACTTAAAACTTTTTTTATCTGCACCAGAAATTCCTAGAGCTTGGGTACTGATCACATTTTCTAAAGTTACAGAAGTACCAAGTGGCAAAGACAGGTTTTGAAGTAAGTCCTGTGGCCTTTTGTAGTCATCTTGAGACAAGGACTTTGGTAACCTGGACTGGTTGCCAACCTACCGTGTAGCTAATGTTGGCCTTAAATCCTGGTCCTGCTGCCCTCACCTCTAGTGTTAGGGTATCAGGTGTGCACTGCCACATGTAGCTCTATGGCCCTGTTCTTAATACTTCTGCTTAGTGTCCAGATGACAACTTCTATAATGTGTAACCACTTTAGAAATAAATAGAGAAAATTTTTAGTCCGGTAAAGATTTATGTAAAAATAGAGGAGAAAAGCCCCAAAGGGTCAGGGCAAGCATGCTTAGGGTTTAGACTAGCATCCACAGATGAGGAAGAAAGGACAAGGAGGACAAGTCGGGCTGTTTGAGCAGGCAGGCTCAGTAATGAACGTGTAAGCAGCTGCGGAGAATTCTATTTTTACATGTGAGAAGCTCTTGGAGTGCAGTCTGATTCTGGTTTGTGTCCTCTTCGAGCTGTACGAGTGTTTGACAAATAGTCTAGAGGCCAGAGAGCTGGCTCAGCAGGTTCAGAATGTTTGCTACCCAAGCGTGAGGGCCTGAGACTACCTGAGAGTTTGACTCTCCAGCACCCACATAAGCAGCCAAGCATAGCCTCAAATGCTTATAACTTCAGCCATGTGGGACTAACAAAAGGCAAGCTCGAGGATCGGTGAGAAACTCCATCTCCAGGAAACTCATTGAGGAAAGGCAGAGGAGGTATATTGGATGTTTCCTGTGCACATGCACAGAGCACACACAACAACAACACACACACAGAGAAAAACCAATATTGTCTGGTAATCTTAAAGAAAAAAAAAAGGAGTCAGTTTTTATTTTTTGTTTATTTATTTATTTTTTTCCTGAATGATAATTGCATTGCAAAAAACAGAAACTGGGCTGGAGAAATGGCTTAGCCATTAAGGTGCCTGCCTCCTAAGCCCAAGAATGTCAGTTTGATTCTCCAGGTCCCATGTTAGCCAGACACTAAGTGATGCAAGGGCGCAGTGCCACACATGCCCACCAGGGGGCACATGTGTCTGGAATTCGTTCACAGTGGCTGAGAGGCTGCTGGTGTGCCCATTCTCTATCTGTCTCTCCTTTCCTCTCTCTCTCTCTCTCTCTCCCTCTCTCTCTCTCTCTCTCTGACTCTCTCAAAAAAAAAAAAAAAAAAAAAAAAAAAAAACCCAGAAACTGAACATGATGTAGGTCAAACTTTAGTGACCAAACTGTTGGCTTTTTGCAGGTTGTAGTGAGTGAGCATCACCTGACCACTGAAAAATGGCAAATTACCACAGTTCGCCATTTCATGAGAATAGATTCTTCAAAGAAGGCAAAAATACTGATGTTATCTGTGCTTTTATAAAATTGGAGATTTATTTCATCTTCTCTGCAGATTATAATTCAACAGCACTGTCCTCCCTGAGGCAGGCTTTCTTCCAGCAGGTTTCCCTAATACCCTCATGAGTACTGCCTTTACTAGCATACATTTTAATTCTGATAGGGATTGATCACAGTGTGCTGAGTCCTTGAACAAACTTATTTCTGAAATATGCATGCTCTACTGAATGCTGTTAATTTGTTTCCACAATGCTTGTTACCCAAAAGAAAACCAGTGTAGAGAGAAGTGTTGACCAAAGGATGTGTCAGAGCTCCTATTGGCACCAGAGGCATATGGGGAAGTGGGTGGATGGATGGCCATCTGGCTGGCTTTCTTGAGGGATCTCCTGCAGAAATCAGTGTACCTGTCAACAGAATTTCAATCTTTTCACTGGGACTAGGATAAAATATGAGAAAACATGGTGAGGACCTGCACATGTTTGTATTTGACATTCTTAATACCAGGGTGCACATCACCCAGATCAGCCAGCAATTTAGCATTCAGAATTGTGGTATATGTAGTTGAAGGAGACTGACACTAATCTATGCACTCTGGACCTTTGCTTCTGTTATTTCTCATCATAGGCATTGAGTTATTCACAAAGACGCATAGCCTAGCCTATTGTGATTTATCTCTTCCCACGTCTTAATATTCTATTAATTGACAAAGTCTGCCTTTTTCTTTGTGTTTGGTCTCCAATTGATTATCCACTGCTTCTCTAATTTTTATTTTGTTTTGTTTATTTGAGAAAGAGAGACAGAGACAGAGAGAGACAGAGAGAGAATGGGTGCACTAGGGCCTCTAGCCACTGTAAATGAATTTTAGACCCATGCATCGCCTTGTACATCTGGCTTACATGGGTCCTGGGGAACCGAACCTGGGTCCTTTGGCTTTACAGGCAAGTGCTTTAACCTCTAAGCCATATCTCTAGCCCTGCTTCTCGAATTTATCCCACCCAAATCCCTAGCTAGTTTGCCACTGGAATTATTTTTGTCAGAGGTTACAGTACCCTAGCATTTCACTTGGTGTCCCTGGCTCTTCATCCTCTCAGCGTAGATACTGGCAATTTCTTTGATTAATAAACATTTTCTGTTCCACATTTTAAAAACAGAAATCACTGAAACTCATTTTTTAATATTCCCACAGAGTAGTACCAAAATATTAATTCTTCACTGATGTGTAGAGCTGCCAGTACACTCTGTCGTTAGGTGATGTACGTTACATTTTATGTCACAGTTGCAATGCTGTGCTGATACGAGTAAGCAAGTGGTTGTTTCCCAACAGTGTGTATTCATTACACTTCTCTGGTAGGTCTGGCCCAGGGGTGTCGGAGGGAATGCTCTGTAGATCTTACTATAGCAGCAATTCCTTTAATGGACTCACTCACTTTTAACACCCTATCATTTAGGACAATGTCTCCTTGACCTGTTTTCCAGATTAGGCTTTCCTGAGAGAATTGGAAAGGAACTAGGATGTATGTGTGTGCTGATATCCTTCTGCCTGTGCCTGCAGAGCTTGACAAAAGGAAAGTCTCCTTTGAAGAAGGCGTTCTTGAAAGAAAAGGATCACATACTTACTCACGGCTTGGGAGGGAATCCGAACTTTCATAAACAGACATGTCAGTTGACTTTCCAGTGTAGTTACGACAATCTTGGCAACGACCCAACTCTTTATTTTTCTAGTTCTTGAGTAAGGCTTATATTAGGTTAGCGTAAGGCATTCTATTTTTTGTTGGCTCCATCTCAATTTAATCGCAGTGCTCCCCAAAATCAGAAACTTAAATTCATTTCAAAGAACTCAACAGATTCTTTTAGATTGGTGAGGTGAGTCATTTATTTTGCTATCCTAATGTTTTTTATTCTTTATTTTGGTTGACTGTGACCAAAGTAGTCTTATTGGTCTACAAATCAGATTTATTTTTAAGCAGTGTATGTCTGTATGTATGTATATATATATGTATGTATGTATGTATGTATGTATGTATGTATGTATATATATTGATCATCACTTTTGTTTTTAGCCCCCCAAGAATGAATCCTTGGAAACTTACACAGTGATGAAGTACAATCCAAATGTCCTTCCCGTTATGTGCACTGGCAAGGTAAGAACTCATGTAGGGTTTCTGACGGGGGTTGGGGGACAGCAATGTGGAGCAGGGAGAGATGGATGATGAATGAAGCTGTTTACAGTAAAAGTTTTCATATAAGAAACATTGCTTTCAGGTATTACTCTCAGAAAGTCGAGTTATAACTGTACTGGGTAAAACTTAAAAGAATAGACATATAACAATAAAACTGTATGTCAGTTCTACTGGCACAAGAACCTCAAACATCTCAATTTATTTTCTTGGAATATTGGATTGCAGACCTCAGAGGTGAGCTAGCACACAGACAGGTTTGGCTCTGGCCCATAGCATGTATATATTAAAAATTTGGGACCAACTTAGTTTTTTAAAAAAATTTATTTATTTATTTAAGAGAGGAAAAAAGGGAGGGGGTGGGTAGAGTGGGCACACCAGGGCTTCCAGCCACTGCCAACAAACTCCAGATGCATGTGTCACCTTGTGCATCTGGTTTATGTGGATCCTGAGGAATCGAACCAAGGTCCTTTGGCTTTGCAGGCAAGTGCCTTAACCGCTAAGTCATCTCTCCAGCCCCCAGCTTATTTTTTTTAATGAGTGTGTTAAGAACTTATGGGATTGTCTTTTAAAAAATTTTTTTGAGAGAAAAGTAATAATCAGCACATTTTTCCTATGGATCTAAAAATGGGCACCTGATAACTTGTTTAGATAGGCAGAATAAAAGGGAACTCCCAAGCTGCCATTTTTTTAATGCTGGTACCAAGAAAGGAAATGGACATATGATATGAGAGGCAAATAAACAGGTGAGCTGCTGGCGATAACGTCACAGGAAAGAATGCATATAGCAAGATAGCGTCTGCGAGTACTAAGCGCGGACATAACAAGATAAGTGTTTGCGGGTCCTCACTGCGGCCTTCTTAGGAGGTTGTATTGGCTTAGAGAAATGCATACTTTTGCCTCCATTTCTCCCTGTTCTCAATGAGAATAGCCTCCTTTTGTGACCGTTCCTCAAGACTATGGTTCATCCTGTGATGTCAGACATCTACCAGAGTTTCACAGTGCTTGGTGGTCCAAACTTCTGAGAGGGGTTTGAGCTAGGCAGGTCAAAAGATGGTTTGTGTTCCTCTAGCAGAAGTTTATCAACTGTGCTGTGGGAGTCTAGTACGAAAGTACAGATAGTGATTGATACATGATGTGCACCATTAAAATTGCATTTCACTCTCTGGTTTCTAGCGAGATGAAGATAAGGATAAAGTTGGAAACATAGAATATTATGGACTGGGCGGATATGCTGGCTTTCCTCTGCAGTATTATCCCTACTATGGCAAACTCCTGCAGCCCAAGTACTTGCAGCCTCTGCTGGCCGTACAGTTCACCAACCTCACCATGGACACTGAAATTCGCATTGAGTGTAAGGCGTATGGTGAGAACATTGGGTACAGTGAGAAAGACCGTTTTCAGGGACGCTTTGATGTAAAAATTGAAATTAAGAGCTGATCACAAGCACAAATCTTTCCCACTAGCCATTTAATAAGTTAAAGATACAAAAACAAAAACCTACTAGTCTTGAACAAACTGTCATACGTATGGGACCTACACTTAATCTATATGCTTTACACTAGCTTTCTGCATTTAATAGTTAGAATGTAAATTTAAAGTGTAGCAATAGCAACAAAATATTTATTCTACTGTAAATGACAAAAGAAAAATAAAAATTGAGCCTTGGGACGTGCCCATTTTTACTGTAAATTATGATTCCATAACTGACTTGTAGTAAGCAGTGTTTCTGGCCCCTAAGTATTGCTGCCTTGTGTATTTTATTTAGTGTACAGTACTATAGGTGCATACTCTGGTCATTTTTCAAGCCATGTTTTATCATATCTGTTTTCTACTTTATGTGAGCAAGGTTTGCTGTCCAAGGTGTAAATATTCAATGGGAATAAAACTGGCATGGTACTTTTTTTCCTCTCTTTTTCTTTTTTTCTTTCTTTCTTTTTTTGGTTTGACTCTGAAACTTCAAAGATAATGGCCCATCAATGAGCATTTTTTAAACACACTCCATAGTCTCTTCCTGTGGTATTAGGTCTTTACTTTTTTCTTTATTTCTTGGGGCTGGGGGGTGGGCTGTCGTGGGGAACTGCCCTTTAAATTTTAAGTGACACTACAGAAAAAGAAAACGGTGATGGGTTGTGTTGTGCTTTGTACTGAATGCTGTCTTGTCATTTCCCTTGTCCTCCAGTGTGTTCTGAAGCCGTGTCTGAGATCTAGAGCTGCACATCACTTTGGCTAGTGACAGGGCTAATTAATTTGCTTTGTACATTTTCTTTTCTTTTTTTTTTCTTTCTCTGGAGGCATCACATGCTGGTGCTGTGTCTTTATGAATGTTTTAACCATTTTCATGGTGGAAGAATTTTATATTTATGCAGTTGTACAATTTTATTTTTTTCTGCAAGAAAAAGTGTAATGTATGAAATAAACCAAAGTCACTTGTTTGAAAATAAATCTTTATTTTGAACTTTATAAAAAGCAATGCAGTACCCCATAGACTGGTGTTAAATGTTGTCTACAGTGCAAATCCATGTTCTAACATATGTAATAATTGCCAGGAGTACAGTGCTCTTGTTGATCTTGTATCAGTCAGGTTAAAACAATGGACAATAAAAGAATGAACACATTCCTCACGCGTGTGATCATTCTTGTCAGCATGCCCGTCTGTGTCTTCTCTGCCTTCTATACTGCTAACTGTCCAAGATCTTGAAGAAGTACTGAACCTGAAAGGCAAGCATGGGACCCCTTTAGTTCATACAGAAGTGTCACCTTTCCCGCCTGCCCTCCAGCCAGAGCATGGGCAGGACTGGACATGGAGTACCGGAGCACATCCTTCCCAAAGAGATGACCACGTCAGAAAAAGTCACAGAAAACCAATAAGCCTTTGAAGTTTGGTTTTTTGAAGTTTGATTTTGGAAGATTTTGTGGTTTGAATATGAAATACCTCCTATGGGCTCATTGGTTGAACACTTGGCAATGTTTGGGAAGGCTATGGAACTGTTAGGAGGTAGAGCCTTGCTGGAGGAAGTGAGTCACTTGGGGGCAACCTTGAGGTTTAATAGCCTCCGCTTCCTATTGCAGTGTGACTCAGGCTTCCTGCTCCTGTCATCTTGCCTTCCCTTCTATGAAACTTAAAACTGTAAGCCAAAATTTAACCCTTTCCTTCCCTAAGTTGCTTCTGATCAGGCATTTGTTTACAGCAAGGAGAAAGTAACTGATCCATAGTTTACAGTGTAATTCAGCACCAAAAACATGAACTTTCAATCCCTGTTAGTGCTTCACTAAGTGCTGAAGGAAAGAAATCAAAGTTGCTAGCAGCTAAGATTTAAAAAAAAATGAGGCTCAGAGTTGAGGCTCTGGAAATTAAAAGGCTTATATTTTGCTTTTGCTCATGGAGTTTGGCCAAAGTCCTTATTTAGTTAAATTAATAAGTTAGTCTTGGGCTGGAGAGATGGCTTAGCGGTTAAGGTGCCTGCCTCCTAAGCCTAAGAACACTGGTTCCAATCTCCAGGTCCCATGTTTAGCCAGATGCAAAGGGGCGCAATGCCGCACTTGACCACAAGGGTGCGCACGCATCTGGAGTTTGTTCGCAGTAGTTGAGAGGCTGCTGGCATGCCCATCTCTGTCTCCTCTCCCTCTGTCGCTCTCCAAAAAAAAAAAAAAAAAGTCTTAATGTAAGATGACAAACATGAGTTTTCCTGAACAATAATTTCCACGTATAAATGAGCTGAAGATTTTATATTATCAACATGGGGAGTGTGCAAAGTTAAAATGATGGCAGCATATTAAAGAAAACGGGGAAGCCTTTCCCAAGGCCTGTGCCACCACAGCTCAAGCAAATCCTTCCTACCTTCAGGCCAGCCTGAGAAACCAGCTTCATGTGCTCCTGATCCTGCAGAACTGCTTCCCTCCTCAGACCCCCCAGGCCTGGCCACTCTTCACTGTCCTGACCTTGCAGAACTGCTTCCCTCCTCAGACCCCCCAGGCCTGGCCACTCTGTGCTGGCATAGCTACTCCCTGTACTGGTAACAGTGTTCGTTCCCAGCTGTTGCTCTGTACTTAAAATCCTGCTGCTTGCCTCTGCTTATCCCTCTACTATTTCTTGGGCTATTTAATAAAAAGTAGCAAAAGGCAACAGATGAAAACCACACAATTGCCTAAGTAAAGTTTCTAGAGGCACTCCTCAACTTTTAGGGAAAATACAGCAAGATCTACAAACCACCAGTAACTGTATAACACTGCATTTCTCAAAAAAAAAAAAAAAAAGTAGCTCACACATTTATGAGATTGTATAACAAGATGGTCTGTCATTTTGCAGGGTGGAAATGAACCTTAATTCATGATGTTTGTGATTAAAAAGGGAGTGGGAGCTTCAGGGATAAGGACAGGGGACAATTTATTCAAATTGGAGGGTGATTTATAGTTCTGAGACTTCAGAGGTCACAATCGTGGTGGACAAACACTTTTCATAGATTCGGTACATGATCTCAGCTACTGTGGATACACACACACACCCCCATACCCATTCACTTTCTATTTACTTCAGGAGTTCCTCTAAATCTTGTTCCTATAACCTCTCTAGACTTAGCCCATTCCCACCTTTGATCCTTAGGACTGTATCAGGGATAGGAAACTTGGAAAAGTGGTTTGCATTCTTTGACTTGGTAGACAATTTCTTGACTGCCTACTCTATGCTACTGTGTCAGGCACTCTTCTCATAGCTAGAACTAGGTCCAGTACACAAAACAGACATGCCAGCCTTCCTCTGTAGCTGGTGCTCTGACAGTACCTGCGTATTGCTGGAATTCTTGCTTCTGTACATTTATTGTGCACTTTTTCAAAGTAGTATATGCCAACCCTTAGATGACATATTTCTTAGGTAAATGGAGAGCACCATTTAGCTCCTCTAGGGTGTTTTAAACCCATTCAAGAATGGAGTTGATACATATGTTCAGCCAGATGATTAAGAGGATGAGGTTTTGACAGCACTTCTCAAAGACAGGCTGCATGCACTTTGGAATCAAAAGCACTGAAATAGATAACCAAGGATAGAAAAAGGAAGTGTGGGGAGGGGCTCTCTCATCTATTATAGCCCCTAAAGGAGAATTTTGCCAAAGTCCTAGCATATCGTCACCCTGGGTTAATTTCCCTTTCATAAAGAAGGCCAGGCCTTAGGCTCAGAATTTTGGTGAACATTATTGAGGTAGAATTTAATAACCTTTGTTTTCATTGCATTTTTAAATGTTCAATTAAGAACAGCATACTAGCTTTCCATTATGTCAGCAAAATAAAGTGATTCATGTAGAGTAGTGAATGGATTTCAAGAAAAATAGTCAAAACAAATCTCAGTAGTACTTAGATATGGTAAAAATTACAAACGAGAAAATGGCTGACTATAACTAAGGACTCTTGCTTGAAAGTACAGTATTAACAGAGGCCAACATTTGCCTATTTGGATTACATTTAATTGAATCTTACCCATTTTAGAACAATAGCATGCCCTGTCTCAGCTGCACTCACTGCTGGGGAACAGCTCCAACCATAAATTAAAGACACTATCAGTGATCAGAGACTGAAGTCCTGGTATCAGAACCTTTCAAAGCTCAATAATAGCTGACTGACTCTTGAAAGGATTAGTAACACTGCCATATCTCTGTAATTTGCCTGTGGTAGAGAGTCGAATGAGGTAAACATTGAAAATCTAGGACCTTATGCATACAGACAGCGACTGTCTCCCCAAGGAACATTTGAGAACAGTTTTAATCAAAGAGTAAAGAGATCTTGGTTTCAAACTCAACAGAGAAAACCTGGCTCTCTTCATTTAAGAGGGGCTAGCATTAACCACAGGTTATCTTTAATCCTCTGGGCTCCACAGTGGGAGAGATGACAAAAAACAAAAAAATAAGCCTGTTGTTCTTTCAACCGATAGTTCCCATTAGCACCCATACCCTACCCAAAGTGAAATGAACAGAGTTGTAACACAAGGCAAGAATCCTGGTTCATGTAAGTCCTGAGGTACTTTATTAAGGTACTTTTATTGACTAAAGAACCCAGCCATTTTCTTTAATCACAAATGAATTCTATATACTCAAAAGGGCTATGCTGCAGTAAAACAAAAGCATTATCTCTAGCTTGGCGGGCCACCAAGCCTTTTTAGTGATTATATAATTGGGAGTCCTATAGGCAGCCTGTCAAGGGCTGTTTTTCCTGAGAGTTGGTCCCAAGTAATCCACGGAGGAGGTGGCATGGTGATTTGACAGAGTTGTTATTGGGTCTGTATTTTGGTTTAAATGCTTCAGGGATGACTTATTTCCATGAATGGAAAATCTTGTAAGTGGTGGCCTTTTAGTGCCCATAATGGGCATAGATACTCGGTTATTAAATTAGCAAGTAGTGGAAATCACTGAACAACCTTGCAGGAAGGGAACATAGAACCGGTTCCTTCTCATAAGGAACAGGAGCCTAAAATGACCAGAGGGGTTGGATCAGACCTAGGGGGTTCTAATGATTCTGCAGGGGAGTCTCTGTGGAGGAAGGGACACTCTGGGGGCTATGCTACAGAAAATGAAAAAAAAAAAAAAAAAAAAGCATGAGAAGACCATGACTACTAAACCCTTAGCTTAGAGTTGGTCTTTCTTTCATGTGCGCATTTCTCTGGTGCCACCTACTATGTACCCAACACTGACTGAACTGGGAAGAGGAGTGTATAGACACATAGGTCCCCATGGTTGTGAAATATCAGCCTTACACTTTGGAATCTAAAACAGTGTAGACTCGATTCTTCTATACCCACTTCCTTATATTCCTGCCCGCCGTCCATGTAACTAATGTACTGTGCACATGGCATCTACACACATTCAAATATGAATGAGACTTGATCCACAGAGTGTACATAGCCTGGAAGGAGGAAAATCCATGAGATCAAATACAATCACTATGGTTTACTAAGACAGAAATGGAAATAATTATCAGTGGGAATACTAAATACTTCACAAAGGGGTTAACTTTTAACTTGGATTTTTAAAACAATATCTTTTTAAAATTTATTTTGCAAGAAGAGTGAAATGAGAGAGAGAGAGAGAGTGTGTGTGTGTGTGTGTGTGTGCATGCACCAGGGAGGGCCTCCAGATTTGTACATCTGGCTTTACATGGGTACTGGGGAATCAAATCTGGTTGTTAGGCTTTGGAGGCAAGTGCCTTAACCACTGAGTCATCTCTCCAGCCCTTAACTTGGGTTTTGAGCATGAGTTAGATGTGACACAGATGAGGAACACCAAAATTCAGCTTAAGAGACAACTGACATGCCAAGGGGGGGAATGACACAACTATTTAGAAGACTAATTTGAAAGCTGCTTTGTCTTTCTCTCTTTATCTTTTGGATTTAAATAAGTGCACTAGCTCACCACTAAATAACCAATACTCTCTACTATACAATCTGATTTCATATATAAATCTCATCTCCTTCATGACAGCTGTGTGAAACTGGTCCCCTCATTTCCTTCCTCATCCTTGAGGATTCTCAAATTCAGATCACATGATTTTCCTCTATAAGAAAATGGGGAACATGCTGAGTTATCAGGAGTGGTATTTGGACCTATGTATTCTACCTTAAGCCACTACTCCCATGGATCACTCTATGTTTATTTATTTATTTGAAATATTTAATTTATTTATTTGAGAGAGACAGATAAAAAGAATGGGCATGACAGGGCCTCCAGCCACTGCAACTGAACTCCAGATATATGCACCACCTTGTGCATCTGGCTTACATGGGTCCTGGAGAATTGAACCTGTGTTCTTTGGCTTTGCAGGCAAATGCCTTACATGCTAAGCCATCTCTAGCCCCACTGTGTATTTATTGATGACTACACAGAAATTACCAAATTTTGTAATGGGTCTGGGGAGATGGCTCGATGGTTAAGGCACTTGCCTGCAAAGCTTAATTTGCATGTAAAGCCAGATGCACCAAGTGGCACATGCATCTGGAGTTCATTTGCAGTGGCTAGAGGACCTGGTGTGTCCATTATCTCTCTCTCCTTGCCAATAAATTTTCAAAAATTCTGTAACAGTAGACCTCAAAATTTTGTACATTTTCTGTAAGTGGTTTAAACTTAGGCTCATGAAAAGTTTTCAGTGAGTCTGTTAAGGTTTTCCTGAATGTAGTGACTAGTAAAAGGGGCCTAGCAGGGATGAGGAGGTGGCTTAGTGGGTAAAGTGTGAGGTTGGATCTCTAGCATGCACTAAATGCCTGGCATGGTGCTGCACACCTGTGATTTCAGTCTGGGGAGGCGGCGATGGGGAGTCCCTGGGCTCAATGGCTATCTAATCCAGCCAAATCTCTAGCTTCAGCAAGAGTCAAAGAATGAAGCGGAAAGTGATCAAGTAATATATCCAACATCAATCTTTGTCTGAACATGCCCTTTAACACACACTTGTATGTGCCTCCACACATATGAACATGAATACAAACATGTATATACAAGACACATATACATGCACACACACACGGTTAGGGGTTTGACTATGGATTCTACCACTGGCCCCACACCCCCTATAGAACTTCTAGTACATATTTTCAAATGGCTTTTAGTTTTTGGAGATTTGTAGGGTTATTTTTTGTTGTTGTTGTTTGCTTATTGTTAAGTTGGAGAACATTGAATATTTAAGAATTTATCTTGCACATTTAAAGAATTTACCTATCTCACTGCCTTGGAGTTCTAGTATCAAAGTCAAATTTGTGTTTGTGCTGTTATACCAGATAGATTTTCAGATAAGCCCAGTCAGTCTGAATTTTATAGAGGTACATTTTTGTTAGTTTTGCAATAATCTGATACTGAGTTGTAAGTGCTTCCATATTTTCAATACAGAACATTGTTTAACTCACAAGCTTAGCCAGCTGTGCTTCATGGACTTACAACCTGTGCCATCACACAGGACTACATGTTCACATAGGCCCCATGTTTCATTTCATATTCTGCTTTCAGAATAGAAATTCATAATGAATTTTGAGCAAAGGGCTCTGTTTTCATTCTGCACTAGTTTTGCAGCTCACCAAGAGCCCCGGTCCTGGGGCTGCTGCAGCATTCATGTTCCAGTGGTTGCACAGGCAATGTGGTCATGACAGTGCTTCTCAAATAAGCCGTGAAGACTGGGCAGGTCTGGGGAGATGCTGGGTAAGACACAGTATAAGCAGGATACAAACTGGCAAACTATTTATAAGTGACAAAGGAGCTTTGCAGTGGCACCTTGTACAAGGCCTTGAGCAGGGGTAAGGAGGAAGTGTTTGTGTGTAGAGATGGTTGGTGGCGGCAGCTCCAGCAGGCCAAGCATGTGGGAGCTTTGGAGACGACCCTCCTCTTTTATTCCCTTTCTTACTGAAGTCGGGGCTTCTGTTCAACTTCCAGAATACTCAGACATGGACATTGGGAAAAGGTAGAGCTACAGGAAGTCTAGGGTTCTCCAGATGGAGGAAACATTCAAGCCTTGAAAGAGATGGGAAATCTGTTTTTGCTTCTGCCTGCAGCTAAGGAGCCCTAACACTCCTGGGGGCTGCAATGCACTCCCATAGATCTATGCTCTGTACAAAGAAATAATACAAAGACCCAGCTAGACGTAAAAATGCCTCCTTCACATATGCTAATCCTTGCTATATGTTCAGAGGCCATAGTTGAAATGTCAAGACAAAATGAAAACTTGTCATTAAAATGACTATACATTTCCATAATTCTGCAAATCAAACATCTTCAGTTCTCTTCCTAAGCTCTTGATTCCTCCCTTAGCCACCCTCTAATGAGAACAACTCTCCTTTTAAAGCTGGAAGGTAATTAATTACTGGTCACCCAGAGTGTAGCAATGGTGACCTTTCTCCTATGGAAATAAGGTGTATTCTTTTCTATATAACACACAGGAAAGGAGCCCTTTCCATATAATTCTGGTTGTCGCTAATTTCTCTCTAGCCCCTCAAAAAAAATCTAAAATTATGAATAGATGTTTGTTCTCTGTCCCTTTCTCCTCCCCATCCCTTGTGATTCTATGAAAGAGTTCTCATGTCTCAGTATGAGCCATGAAATATATATATATTTTATATTTACATTTAAATTTTTCCTTTTTAAAAAAGGAGTTCTTGCAGCACACTAGGTGATCTGATAAAATTATTGTGACTTTACTAAATGGATTTTGCCCCACCTCCTTGCTGATGTAGCCCTCCAAAGTCTTCTAGTCAAGCCTCTTTCTATGATGCCCAGAAGCAGACATGGTCTTTGCTCTTGACATGCCCTTTCTCTTAGATTCATGACTCCTTCAGCGATAAATTATGCCTTATCCATTCTGCTCATTTCTTTGCATACAGGAGACCATATTTGATAACTAAATGTCCACAGCATGTGTTTTCTACTCTTCTTTTCTACACTCTTATCACTCACTTTATCCAGGTTATCCACACATTCAAGAGGTTAACATGCAATCTCCTTCACTGTGTCTGCCAGTCATGTTGATATGACAGTAACAAACTCATTCATGAATACAATGAGAGGGGAAAGAACTCAGAATTGAAGCAAGCAAAGGCCAGAGCTGATTCAAAGTGGACAATTTAGGCAGTAATGAACCAAGGAGGACTCCAGGCTATATTTCTGTTCAAAAAAGAAGTGTCTGAGACATGTTGTCTCCCAGTGGTGCTAGACAGCTCTGCTGCTGCCACTGCTGCTAATGCCTTCAAAGTCTTCTCCCAAAAAAGAGTCAGTGAAGAACCTGTGAGTTTCATTTTAGAGACAGCCAAGGAATTCAAATGACTGAGATCATCCCAGAAAACCTTTGGCAATTCATGAAATCGGGATGTAGCTAAAAGCTAATGTGTATATATATGCTCTGTTGTAGGAAGTGACGTGGGAACAGATTCTTAGCCTAGAAAAGCATTTATCAAAAGGTGGCACATGGCTTTAATCCCAACATTCTGGGAGGCAGAAGTAGGAGGATCAATGTGAGTTTGAGGCCGCCCTGAGTCTACATAGAGAATTCCAGGTCAGCCTGGGATAGAGTAAGATCCTACCTCAAAAAAAAAAAAAAAAAAAAAAAAAAAAAGTGGATTTCCAGAGAAGTCAGTATATTTGGTTTATATTTTAAAATGTAAATAATGTTTTAAATAATTGTAAAAAGAAGAGTGACTATTGTATCCAGAAAGAGGCCAGTGTAACAGGGGCACACTGTAGACAAATATCTTTCTTTTCTTTTCTGCTATAAGGGATTGAACATATGGTTGCATACATGCTAGATGTGCTATATCATTGTGCTATACCATCAGACCCTTCTTATTTTTTGAGACAGTGTTTCATTAAGTTGCCCAGGTTGGCCTTGAACTTGTCATCATTTGCCTTATCTTACCAAAGTTGGGATTACAGACCTGAAACATCTGGCCTGGCCAAAAGCTTCTGTCATGAACTAATCTTAATTTATTTTCAAATAAGAATATTAAGGCCGGGCGTGGTGGCGCACGCCTTTAATCCCAGCACTCGGGAGGCAGAGGTAGGAGGATCGCCGAGAGTTCGAGGCCACCCTGAGACTACATAGTTAATTCCAGGTCAGCCTGGACCAGAGTGAGACCCTATCTCGCAAAAAAAAAAAAAAAAAAAAAAAAAGAATATTAGTGACCTATAAATATCTCCAAAGTTCCATGATTATGGAATAGCATAAAACATGAATTAGTCGAAGCCTTACTGGTTTGAAGGTTTTGCTTATTACAATGTTATTTCTTAGTTTACAGCTTTATTTTGAAGGGTATAACTATAGCACTTACTCATTACAATTGGGACAATGTGTTTCAATTACTGCTTCATATTCTTCTTTTAAGCTATCTATCACAGAATGATATTATCAAAAGCTAAGCAGGCTGGGCATGGTGGTACATGCCTTTAATCCTAGCACTCGGTAGGCAGAGGTAGGAGGATGGTGGTGAGTTTGAGACTACATAGTGAATTCCAGGTCAGCCTGGGCTAGAGTGAGACCCTACCTCAAAAACAAACAAAAAAGCTAAACAGAACCCAATCAATTAAAATACAGGTGACGGTATAATACTGGCACTGGGGTACTTTTGAGGTGAATGCTGATTGAGTCAAGAAGTGCTTCAGAACAGGGAGCTACTCTCTTTTGTGGATACTCTGGAACCATACAACACAGAAGATGGTGCTGTTTCTAGAGAACAGAGGTGGCAGCAATAACCACAGGCAAAATGAACTGAAGAGACTGCTGATGCTCATTCTCCTTTTTCACTTAAAAATATTTTATTTTTGGTTATTTATTTATTTGAGAGAGAGAGAGGGAGTGAGAAAGAGAGAGACAATGGACATGCCAGGGCCTCTAGCTGTTGTAATCAAACTCCAGATGCATGAGCTACCTTAATCACTAAGCCATTTCTCCAGCTCCCTTTTTCACTTTTATAAAGATAATTCTGAATAAGCTGGGGGCAAGAAAGCCCACAGCCTCTATTACAAGTGAGGAGATTCATTTCTGATTAATGTCACATAAGCAAATATTATTGGGTAGAGCTGATAAGAATGTTCCTTAAGTAGAAGTACACTTAGTAGGATGTAGCTTCATGTACTTTGCCTTCAGATTTTTTTCTACTGGGAATGAGTGTCTGATGACAGAGCTAGAGTACACTGTTTGGGGCTCAAAAGCAGTTACAGGGAAGGGTTAAGATCACTACAGAGAGCTTGAGCTGTTGATTCTGTGCTAGTCCTGCCCACTTCTGGCTTCTTTTCATGACAAGAAAACTTCCAGTTTGTACAGTTCATTATCTCACTTAATACTCACTCAGTGACCTTAACTATTATCTCTGTGTAACCATTCAGGCAACTGAAGTTTAGGTCCCAATATCTAGCTAAGAAGGAGAGCTGTGATTTGAAGCCTAGAAACCGAATTTTAACTGTATATGTTATTCTGTTCCCACTCTTAAGTACACTAAAACAGCAGGTAGCACCAGTAAGATTTTGGTCCATTGGCACTACCATCCTGCATGCTAAGCACATGTCCACAGACAGCGATGACATACAGAACAATCTAATAAGAATGAAGTCAGATCAAGCAGTTCTAGAAGGAAAAGCTTCCCTATGTGAGGATCTTCCTGCCCTTGTCTGTCAGTCAGCCTCCTTACATTTCACCAGCCCAAGGATTTGAGCTATCTTTTAAGTCTCAGATGAGTTCTGTCTTTAATGATCTGCTTCAATCCTGACACTCATTACGAAGGAAGTTAATTAGTGCCAACCTTAGTGTTTCATTTTAATGTTTTTTTTTCCTAGTACCATTACCTTGCCTGTAACCTAGGACACAGAAATGATCTACCTGTAGCAAAACATATGGGATGCCTTTGTGAAACATGTCCCAAATTGTCTATGCTATTTCCTTGTTTCAGAGGCTCTTTCCAAGCATGGAAAGACTTCCCCAACCACAACTGCTCTTTTCCCACTATTATCATTATTATTCACAAATATAAATTGTACAAATGAGTGGATTTCACACAATGAATCTGAATCAATTCTAACAGTAAACTTGAAGGAAAATTTGAGGTATTATTAGTCTAACTAAGTGACAATTAGTTGAATAACCTACAAAAACAGAACACAGGAAATGAGAATGGAAAGACCTGAAAGAATTTGGCACAATCCTTTTCATTATACTACTTTCTCTTTTTCTTTAGCCTCAAATCTCCTAAAAAAGAAATCAATGATATAAGAAAGTACCGAAGTTTAATTTTTTTTACTTTACTGAGATCAATACTAAAATTAAATAAATTAAGGGGAAAAGGAAGAATATTATACAATGTTCAAAACTTCCACAATGAGCTGTTGATCTGAGACACCTACAATGTTTCCCAAAAAAGACAGATTTCTGTCAGAGTTCTTAATGACCCACCAAAGGTTAATGGTAAGACCCTACTGTCGAAGACAGCATACGTGTGTGAGACCAAACATGGAGAGACATGGCCAGAATCTGGAAGAGGGTCAGTCCCCAGACAGTTAGCTAGTCTAGTACCAGAGGGTGCTACACAAGCAACTGGGGGAAAAGGTCCAACATCGGTCCAAACAACTTGCAGTCTAAGATATCCAGCAGGAAATAACGTAATGCTCAAACAAGTGCAGCAGTGGCAAACAGCCATGGTGGGTAACCAATTGCTCTTGATTTGGCTAACAGATCCACTCAGTGTAATGGAACTCATTGCTGGAACTGGGAAATAAGTCAAAACCAGGTACAAAAAATGAGCTCAGTATCCAAGATCAAGATACCACCAAATGTGGGCTAGAAGAGGGCCTATGCATATAAAATTCTCTCCAAAACATCTATGGTCATCCCTTCTATCTAGTACTAACTTCTCTCTCCATTGGAGAATTTTTCAGATGGACAATGAGGAGCAACCCCAAAAGAGATTAGAGAAAGAACATTAAAGAATTCCAAGATGAGAATGAATTTGTATGATCCAGAAAGAGAATGAAACAAACCCCCATTATTCCTGGAATATAGTAAATAAAAACGTGTAACTAGAAGGATATACAATCTGGTTTATATTTCAAGAAGCCCCCTGGCTGTGATAGGATAGTAGAATGATCAAACCAAGATGAGCTACAGGATGGCATCAAAGCCCTGGTTCTCAGGTTGGTGATGGCTACACCATCACATTGAAGAAATGTCAGTAGGGTAATACATGGCAGAATTTGGAAGCCCATTTTGGAGGCCTGGACCCCATTTACAGAGATATAAGCAAGGGATGATGCAGTTGGACAAGAGGTGCTGACAAAGGTGGAGAGAAGAGGGTGGAATTCTAAGAATTCAACACAGAGTGCAGAATAAGAGAGATGCCTATAGGACTTTACAGTCTCCTGGTTCAGAAATGGCATTTATGGTTATGCCATTTAATGAAGGAAGGGAAGAAGTTGGAGGAGAATTCCATTTTGGATAGGAAAACTGGGGGGGTGCTTGTGGCAAATTCAAGAGGAGAAGGCAACACCAGTTTTCTACATATTCTCTTACTTTTGACATTCCTCTAATCTGTTCTCTATACTGCCACTGAAGTTTTCTTACAGCACTCCTTACTTAGAAAGTAAAACCAGGAGGGGCTGGAGAGATGGCTTAGCAGTTAAGTGCTTGCCTGTGAAGCCGAAGGACCCTGGTTTGAGGCTTGATTCCCCAGTACCCATGTAAGCCATATGCACAAGATGGCGTATGCATCTGAAGTTCATTTGCAGTGGCTAGAGGCCCTGGTGCACCAATTCTTTCTCTCTCTCTCTGCCTCTTTCTCTTTCTTTCTGTCTGTTGCTCTCAAATAAATAAAAATAAACAAAATTTTAAAAAGGAAAGTAAAACCAGAACATAGAAGGGAGTCCAAATCCTACATGACCATGTGTACTAGTTCTACCCTAACCATCATTTGCTAAAATTCCCAGATTTTAAATGCTACCTACTCTAATATCAAGTAATGGGGAATTCCATCTTCTATTGAATTTCTAGTTCTTTTAAAATACGATTTTTATTAACATATATTAATTGTAGACAATAATGGATTTCATCCCACTTTATATATTTTGATCATCTTCATACTTCATTACTCCCTTGGTCTCTTCCCATTCCCATCAATTCCCTTCCTCTTACCAACTTGTCTCCCTTCCATTTTCCTTTTTTTTTCTTTTTGGTGACCTGATGAATTTCATTAGGGTGTTTATAGGAGCATAGGAATCTTATCAGTGGCTACACTACTGAGACAATGTCTTACCCTCTCCTATATCAACCATTATTACCTGTTTATATATCTTAGGGAGGATTCGTGAGCCTTTAGCCCCTCCAAAACAGTTATTCATGCAATTCCTTCTGTCTATAATATTCTTCCTGGACCCTCCACTACCATCCTCAGTTTCATACTTTTAGAATATTTATTTCATTATTTTGTTTTTCAAGGTAGGGTCTCACTCTAGCCCAGGATGACCTGGAACTCACTCTGTAGCTCCAGGCTGGCTGTGAGCTCATGGTGATCCTTCTACCTCTGCCTCCCGAGTGATGGGATTAAAGGCATGCACCACTATGCCTGGCTTCATTTTTCATTTATAGTTTAGAATATTTATTTTAAATGGAAACTTACCAACAGAAACCTTTGGAGCATAAAAAAAAAAAAAAAAAGCCTGATAAATGGCCAAGAATAATTATTTAAATTGAAGGCTACAAAGCTTTCTGTTGAGGCCCAATAAATATTGTAGGCCATGCATTCTGTTGTGACTACTCAGCTCTGTCAGTGTGGCTTGAAAAGTTACAGACATGAAGTGAGAAACGGGTGTGTTCTAATAATATTTTATTTACAAAGCCAGGCAGTGAGCTATATGTAATTAATGGGCTGTGGTTTGCCACCTCTTGTCTGAATCAGGTGAAGTTGAAAGACCATGCATATTTCTAGTTGGTTACAATATACATTTCCCACTTACTAAACAATAAAATCATAATCATACATTGGAGGAGATAGTTTGTTTGTGAGTAACTTCATATTTATTTCCCCAAATCCAAAATTTATTGTTATTAATAATAATATGATAACTCATGGAAACTAGCTTTTGGGAAAGGATTATTGATCATTCTTGGTCTTGAAAACAAATGTGTATTTATTGATTTTTATTTTATTTATTTGAGAGAGGAAAGAGACAGAAGGAGAGACAGACAGGGTGAGCATGGGTGCACCAGGGCATCTTGCTACTACAAACAAACTCCAGACACATGAGCCACTTTGTGTATCTGGCAGTATGTGGGTTTTTGGGAATCAAATACAGGCCATCAGGCTTTGCAAGCAAGTGCCTTTTACCACTAGCTTTTATTTATTTATTTATTTATTTATTTATTTATTTATTTATTTATTTATTTTCCAAAGTAGGGTCTCACTATTAGCCTAGGCTGACTCTAGCTCCAGTGATCTTACTTCTGCCTCCTGAATGCTGGGATTAAAGGCAAGAGCCACCACACCTGGCCTTCAATTGTATATTTATATCAAATAGATATTTGGTTCTTAAAAACAATAAAAACAATGGTAACGTAATCAGATGGGATATAAATTTGCCTTGTTATTAAATGAGTTGTATAGATTATTTTTTATTTTATTATTTTGAGGCAGGTTCTCATTCTAGCCCAAGCTGACCTAGAACTCATTCTGTAGCTCAAACTGGCTTCAAACATATAGCAATCCTCTTAACTCGGTCTTCCCAAGTGCTGAGATTATGGGCATGAAGATTTTTTTTCTGACATACACATGCACCCTGCACATGAGCAGGAGCACCTGCACACATGTGTACTCGCATATTCTTTTTTAAAAATATATTTTATTTATTTATTTACATGAGAGAGAGAAAGATGTTTGGTAAGGAATGGGTGTACCAGGGCCTCTAGTCACTGCAAACAAACTCCAGGTACATGTGCCCCCTTGTGCATCTGGCGAATGAACGTGGTTCCTGGAGAACTGAACCAGGATCCTTTGGCTTTGCAGGCAAATGCCTTAACTGCTAAGCCATCTCTTCAGCCCAAGATTTTTGTTTTTTCATGTAGCTTGCTTTATTTTATTCATATATTTGTCATTATAAGATAACTGAGTAGGGTTGGGAAAAAGGCTTAGAGATTAAGGCATTTGCCTGCAAAGCCTAAGGACCCCAGTTCAATTCCCCAGGACCCATGTAAGCCAGATGCACAAGGGGATGCACGCATTTGGAGTTCCCTGGAGTGCCCATTCTCTCCCTCTATCTGCCTCTTTCTCTCTCAAATAAATAAATAAAAATAATTTTTAAGAAAAGAAAAAAAAAAGATAATTGAGTACAGAAGGAGCCAAAAGTCTACCTGGACTTTCATCATGAATGACAGCTCAGAGAGCAAGGACATGAGTCTGAGACCAATGAAACTGTTGTCTTGTCTTTTTTCTTTCTTTCTTTCTTTCTTTCTTTCTTTCTTTCTTTCTTTCTTTCTTTCTTTCTTTCTTTCTTTTTTTTTTTTGTGTTTTGAGGTAGTGTCTCACTCTAGCCCAGACTGACCTGGAGCGCTCAGGGTGGCCTTGAACTCACAGTGATCACCTACCTCTGCCTCCTATGTGCTGGGATTAAAGGGTAAGTAAGCCATGCCCTGCCTGGCTTGTCTTGTGTTTCTTAGTTGGTATGCATGCTGTACAAGTTCAGAGTAAGTAGTTATCAAAAGGAGAGAGTCTTCTCTCTAGAAGACTGCTTCCTACAAGGTTGAATCAATAGAAATTTGCATAAGTTATTATCACTGATGTCATTTCAATATTATTATCCTGAAGTCTTACTCTGTTCATGAAGTGATTCCAAATTATTTGTCCATTTTGTTCTATACTGATAAATCACTCAAAGTATCGTATATAGCTAGCTAGTGCCATCTCCCTCCCCATTTCTTTGTATGATAGGATGGTCCCTATGAGTCATATAAGCCAGTATCTGCAGGTTGGCTTGTCCCTCCTCGCTGAATAGTGGCAAGCCTAGGACTTAGCAAATGTAAAAGAAAACAGTGGAAAGGATCCTTCCAGGCCTTAAGAAGACCCAGCCACTTCTGCTTTTGGCAGTTATAAACACTGCCATGTAAGGAGTGTGGCTGCCTTACTGGGGAGACCACCATGTGGTGAAAGAGAAGCTTTGAGCTTACATGGAGACAAGAGAAAAGAATCGTGGTAATTCTTACTTCCAGCTCTCTTCTGCCCAAATTTCAGATATGTGTACATGTCTGATGTGGATTCAGACATGGCTTGCATCTGGTGATAGGAATGTAAATTAGCACAGTCATTATGGAAAACAGTGTGGGGGTTTCTTTCAAAGTACAAACCAAGCTACCATCTGATCCAGCAATCCCACTACTGTGTGTATTTCCAAATGACATGAACTTAATATGCTACAGAGACAACTGCATTCTCATGCTCACTGCAGCACTATGCACAATAGCCATGAAATGGAAACAACAGCCTATCAGCTGTAAACAGATAAGGAACATGTAGTCCATATACTCAATAAGCCTTCAACTTTTGTGTGTGCGTGTGTGTATGCGTGCCTATTCATATACATGTGGTGCTGCATATGTGTGTGGAGGCCAGAGGTCAACGTTGGTTGTCTTCTTCAATCCCTTTCCCCCGTATCTGTATGACATAAGGTCTTTACTGAACCTGGAACTAGCTGATTAAGATACATGAGCTAGCCAGCAAGCCTTAGGGATTCTTCTGTCTCCACCCCCCAGCACTGGGATTATAGATGCACACTGCTGCATCCAAATTTTGCAAAGGTGCTGGGGGTTAAATTTAAGTGCTCATGCTTGTGCAAGAAGCACTTGCCCACTGAGCCGTCTTCTCAGCTCTTCTTTGGAGGCTTTTTTTTGTTTTTCAGAAGAAAGTCTCACTCTAGTCAAGGCTGACCTGGAATTCACTATACGGTCTCAGGCTGTCCTTGAACTCACAGTGATTCTCCTACCTCTGCCTCCTGAGTGCTGGGATTAGAAGTGTGCACCACCACACCCAGCATTTGGAGGCTTTATAGTTAGAAGTAGGATGAACTGAAGGCACAGACTCAGGGCACACCTCTAGGTTGGGTACTCTTCTTCCTACTCTAGCTCTGATGCCAAGTCACAATGAGCAGTTCCCCAGCATCTCCTGAGAAGGTCATAAGGATACAGATGTGAGTCATATCTCAGATCAACAAACAGGGTGTCTATCATGGGGTACTATACTGGGTGTCAGTATTCTGCTCCCCTCACCAAAGTCCATTTGTTGAAGTGCTAACCCTCAGGACCTCATAATGTAATTGTTTGGAAATTGATCTTTAAAGGGTGGCTCAGTTAAGGTGCATACCATTAGGACAGAACTTGATTTAATATGATTAGTATCATTATAAGAAGAGATTGTGGGGCTGGAGAGATGGCTTAGTGGTGAAAGCACTTGCCTGCAAAGCCTAAGGAACAAGGTTTGATTCCCCAGTACCCAATAAAGCCAGATGCACAAAGTGGCACATGTGTCTGGAGTTCATTTACAGTGGCTTGTGACCTGTGGCTTGAGGCCCTGTCACAAGCATTCTCTCTTTCTCTGTCTGCATCTCTCTCCTCTCAAATAAGTAAATAAATATTTTTTTTTTTGGAGAGAGATGCAGAGAGAGACAGAGACAGAGAGAGAGGGAGAGGAAGACAGAGATGGGTGTGTCAGCAGCCTCTCAGCTGCTGTGAATGAAATCCAGATGTGTGTGCCCCCTTGTGGTCAAGTGTGGCATTGCGCCCTTGCGTCACTTTGCATCTTGCTAAACGTGGGACCTGGAGATTGGAACTGGCGTTCTTAGGCTTAGGAGGCAGGTGCCTTAACCACTAAGCCATCTCTCCAGCCCAATAAAATATTTTTAAAAAGAAGAGACTGAGGCACACTGTGGCTCAGAAAAGATGTCCATCTGCTGGCTAGAGAGGCCTCATAAGCAATCAACCTTGCCAACACCTTGATTATGACTTCTAGACTCAGGTGGGAAAATAAATTTCTATGGCATGACAGCCATAGTGAATAGACAAGCTAGCAAATCATAGGTGGCAAAGACTAGAAAAGAAACACCATACTGACTGCATACAAGGAGAGGGAAGAAGAAACTGTAGGAAGAAGACAGGACTCAGCACTTGGGCAGCCAGGGTTGGGATGGATGATCATTTGGGATATGCCTTGGTAGGTAAGAGGTTCATCTGTAGATATAGAAATCAAAAGAAAATAACACCTCTTGGTAGGAGTGGTGGCCCATGCCTATAATGCCTGTTTTTGGGACACTGGGGCTAGAGGATTGAGTTCCAGGCTAGAAGGTTCTACATAGTGAAACTCTGTTTCTAAACAAGCGAGCAAGCAAACAAACAAAACCACTAAACCAAATGTAGAAAGGGATCAGATTCTGTCATTTGGGATCCTTTTCTTTAGAAGTTTAAAAACAATTTTAATACAAATAAAAAAGAAAGATGCTATGTGGGAGCAGCAGTCAGTTCCTGGGGGGAGGCAGTGCCTCTGGAAATGACATTCCAACATGTGCCTCTTACAATCCTTTTGCCCCCTCTTCCACAAACAACACCATGGGGAAGACCAGCAACCCCACTGAGGAGGACCCCCTGTGGAATGGGGGCAGGCAGGAGGGAAAAGATGGTACCAACACATGATGTATCCATACAAAGTATGTTCTTAATAATAATAAAAAAATTAAAAATAAAAAGTAAGATGCTTGCATTTTGGGCCTAGCCCAAATTCAGTATGTGGCACTTTTATTTAATGGAGGAGTGCCAATTCCACAGACTGAGGAAGATATTAAGCATTACATTAAATGTAATGTACAACTACTGCACAGGAGTGGGTTAGGGATGAGAATGTCAACGGCATATAAAATTAACTACCACCTTCTTGATTCATTTGTCTTGGCATTACAGAAAAAATACGAGTGTCTAATCCTGGTAACAGTTATTTACAACTGACCCATTTCCACAGTGAGTGAGAATGATGAAAATACTCTGGAGAAATGCTTATGTTTTGATCAAAATCACATTTTATTTATGGTGCTAACATTTTTTAAGGAGTTACATTTACCTTTTCTGTATCTTCTCAAGGTGTCTCTTATGTTGACACAAATAAGGAGCTGAGCATATGAGATTAATTTACTGGGTACATCAAGTCTTAAAAGCCAACAAAAAGGAAATTATCAAACAGGCAGCCAGTGATTATATTAAAAAGTAGGTATTGCGCCAGGCATGGTGGCGCACACCTTTAATCCCAGCACTCGGGAGGCAGAGGTAAAAGGATCGCTGAGAGTTCGAGGCCACCCTGAGACTACAGAGTTAATTCCAGGTCAGCCTGGGCCAGAGTAAGACCCTACCTTGAAAAACCAAAAAAAAAATAAAATAAAATAAAATAAAATAAAATAAAATAAAATAAAAATAAAAATAATAATAATTTGGGTGATCAGGTAAGACTTTACTGGACCTTTGACACAGAATTCTACCTTGTTCATTACCAAGAACATCATAGTGAAACTGCAGTTTAGATTATGGGGGAATGGAGGTTATTTTTTTGTTGTTGTTATTGTTTCCTTTCTTTTTGATGTTTAGAGGTTGAAAGACCTCATACAGGCTGAACAGTTGCTCAACCACTTTACTACATCCAGCCCTAAGAATGGTGCTTTTAATAAACAAAACCAAGCTGTATAAATCTTAGCATTTAAAAATAACCTCTACTACTCCTTTAAGACTAATATAAAACGTTGTCTCTAGTTTAAACTTTAATGCTAGAGTTGGAGATGTAGCCCAGTTGGTAGAATGCTTGCCTAGTATGCATGTAGCTATGGGTTGTACCGCCAGCACTACATAAAGCAGGCAAAATGGTATATGCTTATAATGCCAGCATTCAAGAGGTTGAGGCAGGAGGATCATCTCTAGTTATAGTGAGCTCCAAGTGAGCATGTGCTACCTGAGACTTTGTCTCAAAAAATCTGCTGAAGTTTAGTTTTAAATAAGAACAAAAAATTTAAAGACTATGAAACTGTGATTAAATATGCACAGCTTCAGATTCATAAAACGCTGGCGGCACAGGCTGTGTTCTTCATTAATTTTAAGAAATTTTGTTCCTTTTATTACTTATTTATTTTTGTTTTTTCCAGGTAGAGTCTCTCTCTAGCTGCTAACCTGGAATTCAGTATGTTGTTTCAGGGTAGTCTTGAAAACAGAGAAATCCCTATCTCTGTGTCCCCAGTGCTGGGATTAAAAAGGCATGTGCCACCATGCCCGACTATTTTGTTCCTTTTATATGAAGTTAGGCTAACAGAGGAGGGACTTTTATTTTTCCTTTGGCAATACTGTACAACTTTAGTATGCTTCTTGTCTAGGAATTCATTCTCAAAAAATAATATGATAAAGTAATGCCATCTATTAGCATGGAAATGACATATACACAGATATTATATTTTTATTTTATTTTATTTATTTATTTTTTGTTTTCCAAGGTAGGGTCCCACTCTAGCCCAGGCTGACCTGGAATTCACTCTGTTTATTCAGGGTGGCCTTGAACTCATGGCAATCCTACCTCTGCTTCCCAAGTTCTGGGATTAAAGGCGCCACCACGCCCGGCTTATTCTTTTTTTTTTTTTGTCTAAGCTTACTGATTTAAGTATGTGGAAACATTTTAAGTACTGGGATTAAAGGAAAATGTCCAATAGGCCAGCAGAACAGTTTTGCTCAATAAAAGTATCACATACTTGAAAACAAGGATGACCAATATTTATTTTTTTTTTTTTTTGTAAAAATGCTTATCACTCAACAGACTCTTACTGATTTAAGTACTTTGTGAAAAAAATAAACATTTTAATTTGTACAATGTAAAGCTGAATCTAATCTTTGAATGTATAAGGGAAAATGTCCAATAGGCCAGCAGAACAGTTTTGCTCAATAAAAGTTAACACCTTGCCTGTGAAGCCTAAGAACCCATGATCTACCCTCCAGATCCTATGTTAGCCAGACGCACAAAGGTGAGGCAAGTGCAAGGTCCCACATGCCCACTGGGTGGCACAAGCATCTGGAGTTTGATTGCAGTGGCTAAGGCCCTGGCATGCCAATTCTCTCTCTCTCTCTAAGATAAAAAAGTATATATTAAAAAAAAAAAGCCTAAAGACTTCCAGTTAAGATGGAGTAGGAACATCACTAAAGCAGCCTAGGGGAGAAAAAGCAAAAAAAAAAAAAAAAAAGAATTCAGCAAAATACACTTTTATACTAAAAAGTGAAGGTGTATAAAAAATTACCAACCACAGTAGAGAAGTAAGAGTGATCCAGAGCATCTAGAGACCACAGAAGCAGGCAGAAATGGTTCCAGCAGCAGTGGCATCAGGTCTGTGCAGCCACAGTTGCCAGGCTCTGCCTGAGCTGCAGGAAAAGCCAGGTGAGGGGATTTTCCACTCACACCAGCCTCCTCACAAACTCAAGAAACGTGAAGGAGAGGATGGCAGGGACCATAGGAGTGGCTTCTGAGGAAGAGGACTGCAAGGACCAGGGGGAGAACTTCAGCCACCATACACAGCCTCCCCCCACCACCAATGCAAATGCCAGATTAAATGATGTCATAGAACAAATGGACCAAACAGATATCTGTAGAACATTCCATCCAAATGGTACAGAATACACATTTTTTTTTCTCAGTAGCACATTGAACATTCTCTATAATAGACAAAGCAAATCTTAACAAATACAAGAAAACTGAAATAATTTCTTGTACTGTCTCTGATCACATTGGGATTAAACTACAAATCAGCAATAAGAAAAACTACAGAGCATATACAAAATCATGGAAACTAAACAGTATATTACTGAATGATGAATGGTCATTGAAGAAACTAAACAGGAAATCAAGAAATTCATAGAATCAAATGTTAATGAGAACACAACATACCAAAACTTTTGGGATACAATGAAGGCAGTCCTAAGAGAAAAATTTATAGGTTTAAGTGCCTATATTAAGAAATTAGAAAGGTCACAAGTAAACAACTTAATGCTTCACATTAAGGTCTTGGAAAAAGAAGAACAAGGTAACCTAAAAAATCAGTAGATGGGAAGAAATAATAAAGATTAGGCAGAAATTAATGAAATAGAAACAACAACAACAACAACAACAAAAAACAACAACAAAAACAACAACAACAAAAAAAAATCCAAAGAATCAATGAAACAAAGAGTTGGTTCTTTTGAAAGGGTAAATAAGATTGATTAAATTCTCAGTAAATCTGCAAAAATTCTCAACAAAAATATTAACAAGCAGAATACAAGAATATATCACAAGGCTATTTATTCAAACCCCCAACATAATACTAAATGGGGTAGGCTTTTTATCCCAGAGATACAGGGGTTGGTTCTTAACATAGGCAAGAGACTCTCCTAAAATCAATAAATGTAACAGATGATATGATACTATATAAATGGACTGAAGGACAAAAATCAGTATAGAAAATAACACACAAAGCTTTCATCAACAGATTCAGATGAAAAGGCATTTGACAAAATTTAACATCTTTTCATGGTAAAAGTCCTACAGAACTTTAAAAACAAATGAGAAATTGCAGAAGAACTAGAATGGAAAGACAACTTGACATCTCAACATAATAAAGGCTATTTTATGCAACAAACCTGCATTCTTCAGCCAACATAATACAAAAAATGAATAGCCAAAAAATTTGCAACAAAAATAAGGCTTTTCCACAATTTTAAATTCAGGAACAAGACAGAGGACCCAAATGTGTCCACTGTATCCACTTTTATTTAATATAGAACAAAATATCCTTGTCTTTCTCCATGAAGTCTTAGCTGTAGCAGTAAGGCAAGAGACTCTCCTAAAAAGGGATACAATTTGGAAAGGAAGAGATGAGAAAAATTATCATTATTTGCAGATGATATGATTCTATAAAACAAAAAAGGACCAATTAAAAAGACTCTAACCAGTAAACTGTTAGAGCTGATAGCAATTAAAGCTTTTAGATTCCAATGTGGCACCATCAAGAAAACAAAAAATAAACACACAGAAACAGGAACCTTTCTCTGCTGGTAGCTTTAGGCATATATCTGAGGGTCTCTTCCAATATATGTTTAACAACAAACATGTCAACAGGAGGATGAAATCATTTGTGGGGAAATGGAATCTGAGGTAACCCAGACCCAGAAAGCCACTCAATAATAGGAAGAAAAGTTTGATGACATCAAAAAATAAAAGCCAGAGACTAATGGAGGGAAAGGGGATGGGATATGATGGATGGAATGGTGAATAAGATGTGAAGGGAAAGATTATTATCAGAAAATTTTCAGGAGGGATGGGAGGGAATTATCATGGCTTATTGTCTGTAAGTTATAGAAGTTGTCAACAAAAAATTAGCCCATTTGAAAAAACCAAAAAGCCAGTGAATGAAAATTACTGAAAGCCTAACACCTCAGCAGTAAAAACAGTGGACACACCCCAGTCTTAATCAGTGGTGGAAGAATGCTCTTTCAGAACTGATGCTTGTCTCAATTGGCCAATCAAAAGCCCATGGCAGGGGAAGTCATGAGCCTTAGGGGTATAAAGCCTGCTCTTGTCTGGATAAATGCATATATTATGCTCACCAAACTGCCCTGAAAGCACTACACACACACACACACACACACACACACACACACATATATACACACATACACACACATATATATATATTCTCACTTTTGGTTAGAGAAGCTTCTCTTCAGGTGGCTGTGACCATTGGGCTGACCCAAAAGACAACACAGTGTTGGCAAGTGATGGAGGGTATCCTGCACTGAAACATCTCTGACACCCTCCAAGGCTTAGGGGTCCGTTACAGAAGAGGTGGTGGAAAGAATATAAGAGCCAAAAGGAAGGGTACGACTCCTTACAATGCCTTTGCATCTGGCTAAACAGTGGGACCTGGAAGATTGGAATCAAAATAAAAGAGAGACTAATGGAGATTGGAACCAGTGTTCTTAGGCTTAGCAGGCAGGCACCATTAACTGCTAAAGCCATCTCTCCAGCCCAAGTTATTAGTTTTTAAAAGCAGTACTTAAAAAAATTTTAAATTATTTATTTATTATAGACAGAGAGAGGGAGAGAGAGAATGAGAATGGGTGTGCCAGGGCCTCTAGCCACTGCAAACGAACTCCAGATGCATGTGCCACCATGAGCATCTGGCTTATGTGGGACCTGGAAAATCAAACTGGGGTCCTGTTCAGGCCATCTCTCCAGCCCAAGTTAGTTTTTAAAAGCAGCTTAAAAAATTTTAAATTATTTATTTATTATAGACAGAGAGGGGAGAGAGAGAATAAGAATGGGTGTGCCAGGGCCTCTTAACCAATCTCCAGCCACCATGAGCAAAATCAGTACTTTTTAATGGAAACAACTTGACCAAAAATCTGTCACAGAATTTTAAGACCCATTAAAACAACGTTTAATGAGGAAAACAAAACAAAACAAAAAGCCTAAGGCTAGGGAAGTCATTGACCCTAGAGGGGTTAGCTACTACTGTTTGGCAAAATGGGTATGTCTTGCCATCAAATTGCCCTATAAATATATATTGCTTCCTTCTATAGGTTACAGCTGTTTTCATTTTTGGTCACTGAAGCTTCTCTTTACACACAAGGATGACTAATGGGGAGACTCCAAACTCACCAAAGTGCTAAGAAGTTACAGTGGAAGTAAAGTTACAGCCCAACACTAACTGAGACATCTCTATCACCCTCCAAGGCTCAAGGAACATGGCGAAAGAGGTGGCAGAAAGAACGAAAGAGCAAGAAGATGGGGAGCAGGGACACAGGAAATGAGGTGGCTGTTGTATGTATGACCTCATAGCTGCTGGCATTACCTACACAATAGTGGGCCCATCAATATGTTGTCATGGATAATGGAAGAGAGAAAAAAAATGGACATCAAAATAGCAGAGGGACTGGTTTGAAAGGAGTTTCAGCATAGAGGGATGATGTAGGGGGAGCAAAAGAAAGTAATGGCAAGGGATTAAGATCAAAATACATGACATTGAAATTATTGATACTTTTTTTTAAAGCCAGGAGTTCAAAATAATTTTTTTCTAACATTGGGCTAAATTAAACCGTCTTGACTTGAACTTGTAGTACCTTTATCAATGTTCTGTAGTGTAGGATTTTTGAAAGACATTAATAGTGCATGCAATTTCCACCTTCCACTGCGTGGCTCCTGCTATTGTGCCATTAAATATTCTTAGTGTTTTAGTCATGAGCACTTCAGAATTTTCCATTCAAATGAACTACGAGAAAAAAAAAAAATCTCACTTGTAAAGAAAATCTGAGTATTGAGTCCAGTGTGCTGGTTCATGTCTTTACTTCCAGTACTCAGAAAACTGAGGTAAGAGAGTTGCTCTGAGTGCAAGGCCATTCTGGTACTCTGGGGCTACAGAGTGAGTTTTATGTCAGGTTGGGCTAGATTGACACTTTGCATCAACCCACAATCCCTGAGCGGGGAGGGCAGGGAGAAGGCTAACGATGGTATCATCATGGCTGTATACACATTATATAGATAACTAATACAAAAAAGAAACATCTTCATAGCAGCAAAAAAAAAAAAATAGAGAAAGGACTACCTTGAAAGAAGAGGCTCCTCAGTAAAATGAGAGCTGGGGAGAGGGACCTAAAGACAATAACATGAGCGAAACATGATCAAATTATAGTATGTTCATATATTAAACTTCCCAATAAATAGTTTAAAACCTCAAAAGACAAAACAAAAACCTTCAAAAATAAAATTGGTATTTTAATTTAACTCCTAATGCTTTACCAATTCACTCCACAGAATTATGAAATAAAATGGAGTGCAAAGGAAAAAGAAAGCAGTTATTTTAAGTGTTCATAGGTAGGTATCCAAGAAGATAATTGAATAAAAGATGTTTTCAATTTTATTGACTCAATATTTCAATTTTAGTTTTTTTAGAGATTTATTATTTATTTATTTATGTGTGAGAAAGAATGGGCATGCCAGGGCCTCTAATCACTGTAAATGAACTCCAGATGCATGCACCATCATGTGCATCTGGCTTACATGGGTACTGGGGAATTGAAACTAGGTCCTTAGGCTTCATAGTCAAGGCTTTAACTACTAAGCCATCCCTCCAGCCCCTGAATTCTAATTTTTTTATGCTGATGTTGAATATAAACCTGCCTTTTAACAGATTAGCAAACATAAAATATGGAATAAAATGTAAATTTTTTGAAGGTTACAAAGATTTTATTATTGAGTTTAAGAGAAGATAGCAGAGATCCTGCAAAGTAGGAGGGGGCCCCAAAAGTGGGATAGGCCCCAGAATAAAATATAATTTGAGAAAATATTATGCCCTAAGCTAAAGTAGGAGAGCCACACTGCTGTCCTTTGACCTTGAAAGAAAGTGAAATGCTTTCTTCTTCTCTAAGTACTTTTGGTTAGTTGCCAATGAGATACATATTTTTGTAATTCATTTTTTCTTTCTTTATTATTAACAACATATTTTGTATGGACACATCATGTGTTGGTACCCTCTTTTCCCTCTTCCCTGCTGCCATTCCCTTGGGGACGCTCCTCAGTGGGGTTGCAGGTATTCCCCCATGGAGTTGTGGTTTATGTATTGTGGGAGCAGCGGTCAGTTTTTTTTTTTTTTTTTTTTTGGAGGGGGAGGAAACAATTCATTTTTAATTGGGTCTTCCTTTCCTTAAGCAAAAACAAAGTTCCATCTAAGAATCTCTAGATCACTTGGGACATTTAGAAGATAGGTATCCTTCCATCAGAAAAATAAAATGGAATGGGGACATTTGTGATTGAATTTCCATCTTGTACTTTTATAATTTATCTTAAAAAGAGAGTAGAATAAAACTAGATGTTTTGTTAGGATGCAACAGGCATATCAGAATGAAAGGAATAAGTGGAAAAAGTAATAAAAGAGGCAAAAATGAAAAATTGATGGTAAAACCAAGATATTTTAACTGCTTGTTTAGCATATGCAAAATAATTTCAGAATTATTGTAACATTTATAGGACAGATTTATTCTATTCCTAGATACACAATAAAGTTAGCTATTTTCCCATTTGAGTGGTCCAACTCATGCCCTATTCCAAAACAATGAATTGCATTTGGTCCTATCATTTTTAAGCTTATTTATTTATTTATTTAATTTATCTGAGAATGACCAAGAGAGAGAAGAGAGAGAGAGAGAATGGGTGCATCAGGGCCTCCAGCCACTGCAAATGAACTCCAGATACATGGGCCACCTTGTGCATCTGTCTTATGTGGGTACTAGGGAATTGAGCCTTGAACCGGGGTCCTCAGGCTTCACAGGCAAGTGCTTAACCACTAAGCCATCTGTCCTGCTGGTCCTTTTATTTTAAGGCAGTAATTATATTAAATGATCAAAGTGCAGAAGTTTGCTTCACAATACTTAGTGAGGAGAGAAGATCTTATAAATAATGGAGTTCACAACATAGATGAAGATTTGGACTTAACTGCATTCTTTAAAAAATATTTATTTGTGGTCTGGAGAGATGGCTTAGCAGTTAAGGTGCCTGCTTGCTAAGCCTAAGAACACTGGTTCCAATCTCCAGCGGTTCCAATCTTCTGATCCCATGTTTAGCCAGATGCAAAGTGATGCAAGGGCACAATGCCGCAGTTGCCCTCAAGGGGGCGCATGCATCTGGATTTCCTTCACAGCAGCTGAGAGTCTGCTGGCACGCCCATCTCTATCTGTCTCCCTCTCCCTCTCTCTCTGTCTCTCTCCAAAAATAAATTTAAAAAAATTAAAAAAATATTTGCATGCATATGTGTATATGGGTGCCACCAGGGCCTCTTGCCATTTTGATAGATCCATGAGCCACTTTTTGCATCTGGCTTTATGTGGATGCTGGACTAGAAGGCATCATAAGCATCTTTAACCACTAAGTCATCTCTGTAGTTCCTTATATTCTTTTTTTCAAATTTGTATTTATTTATTTGACAGAAAGAAAGAGGGAGGACAGAATGGGCATGGCAGGGCCTCCAGTCACTGCAAATGAACTCCAGATGCATGCGTCCCTTGTGCATCTGGCTAATGTGGGTCCTGGAGAATCGAACCTGGGTCCTTTGGCGTTTTAGGCAAACACCTTAACCGCTAAGCCATCCCTCCAGCCCCTTAACTGTATTCTTAATAGATCCCTTAAGAAGAGAATCAAATCAACCTCTTTGGGCTAATAACAGTAAACTTGTATGGACATTAAATGCTGTCTATACACTTGCTACTGATAAGTCAACAGCATCAATAAACCACAATAGCTTTTATTTACTGGATATAAACTGTATGCCAGACTGAATGCAGGCTACATTCTTCTAGAAAATTCTAAGACTGGAGCACTCAATTTACATTTCATTTTACTTCTACTTAGTAGCTCACAAACTACAAACCACATTTCCCAGACATCCTTTAAGCTCTTGTTATAATTCGGCTTCACCAACTACATGCTTTTCTTCTTTTGTCTGTGAATGCTGGCAAGCAAGTTGGAGAGTGAACATTTATGGTGGCATGCCTGGACTCCAGCTCCCAGTGTCTTATTTCCAGCTTCATAGCTGTAGGAGTCAGTCAATGATAGAGGCTGTGGCTGAGGGGGCAGTGACAATGGCTACCCATCTTTAGGTCAAAACTACATCAACGTGAGTGTGGAATCAGTGGTCTTATTAACATCCTGTTCCTTTTACTGAATTTCCTGTATAAAAATGCTTTCTTCTTTAACTGTCTGGAGTGGTTTCTGACTTCTACACTGGACTCTGATGAAACAGTCCTTAACATATGTTGTCTCATTTAATTCTCATTGCAAAATATTATTTCTGTTCTTCAAGTGGGGGGAATGAGTGTGAGAAATTCACCATAAAGTTGGCAGGTGGAGAATCTGAGAATTTGAACTCAGGTCACCCCACTCTAGAACCTGTGCCCTGGATCCCGATACTTTTGGCCCTCCCTCATCATTTAGATTTTAGTGAAGGCTGTGGCACAATACAGTACAAGTTCAGACTTTAACTTTTACCAATCCAAGACTTCGACCTTTGAATTCAAGTCAAAGTTATAAAGAGCCCAGCGAGCTTCCCTACTCGTCACTTCTGTATGCTCACAGACTTTGCCTGGACGTTGAAATGGTCATTGTGCACTATTTTCAGCACACCAGAATAAGATAAGACATTTTGTTTCCCTGTTAATTCATTTCTCAGTTTTCAAGCTTCATCCAAGTAGAGTAACTAAAGGCAAGGGAAAGAGCTCTAAAATCCTTAAAATAATCCTTTATGCTGACTGCAAAGGATTTAGACAACTCTGGGAGTAGCAGAAAACCCAAGACTACTGGTTATGAAACTCTTTTCTAGTCTCCAGCCATGTGATTTTAGGAAAGCCACATTCCCTCTTTGGGCCACACTCTTCTCATTGGTGAAAACAAGAGGACTGGATTAGAATTTCATTCACACAAACCTAAAATGAAGAAAAGTTAATGCAGGAGGGGTGAGGGGTTAGGGTAGGAATTCTTAACAAGGAAAAGTAAAAACAGGATCGTGAGGTCACTCACCACCCCACACACCCACGGACCGTTGCCTGTTTTTAGGTTAGAGATGCATGTTCTTACAACAGTCCACAAGGCTCTTCCTGGCCCAGATTCATCTCTCCAGGGCTAACCATGCTATCCTCCCAGTGCGCTTTATGCTCCTTTCCCACAAAATATATCATGAAATATACCCCCGTTCCAGGGCTTGAGAACATGCTGTGCTCTCTGCTGGAGAGAGACCTCCTTCACCTCTATCCCAGCTGACAGGTCTCAGTTCAAATGTCATTTGCTAAAGAAAACCTTCCTTAGCCCCACTGTCACCACGCTCTCTACTGCAGCATCTCACCTCATCTTTTCACTACTCTGAGTTCATTCTTGCTCATTTCTTCTTGTGATTAAGTGACTTACACGTGCTGTCTTCATCAGATTAGGGGCTCTCATAGGGATGTACCTTGTGCATACATTTGTCTCCTGAGACCTCCCACACTCTTGAGTATGGTATTAATAAGGACTCAGTGAAATGTCCAATGAATGAATTTATGATTTTTGTCTTGGCTAAGGAGGTCTTCCTGACAATATCACTTTGTTGAAATGGTTTGTGGTACGAAATGTAGACATGGTAATGCTTTACCACATTCTAATTAATGAACAGTGTAATCATTACCTTATGACTTTTCACTGTAAATGTTAATAGTTTTTGGACTGTGGACCAGTCTGAGGTTTAATAAAAGCCATGAACCCCTTTCCTAAGAAGAATATATTCACAACATTTGAAAACCATTTCAGGAGGTTAGTCCAGAGTCTAAATCTATGAATAAACTTCAAACTCCTAATTTGGCATAAAACATTCACATGGCTTAAATCCTAGCTACCTTTCATGCCCTTCTCTAATGTTACTTTAAACTCTGACATAGCACCTCTATGCAGTTCCTCAGTATCCACATCACCTCCTAGAATGACATTTTCCCATTTTCCTTCTGGTTTTAAAACATTTCATGTAGCCTCCAATCCTTGGAGCAGATCTTCTTCTATCTTCTAAGAACCTCATCTGACTCTCATGCTAGGCGATGGCTGGCTTAGGCAGGGTACCAGGGTACTTGGTGAGGATCCATTTCTAGCGCTTAGTTTGGGATGAGGAAACCCCCATTACAATGTGAACCTTTCTAGAGAAAATTAACTTTTTTGAGTGGGAACTATATCTTATTCATCCCTAGTGTCTGATTGAGTGAAATGTATCAGCAGGTCTTCAAAAAACACATGTCAACATGAGCAGAACCAGACAGAACTGACAAAGTAGAAGAGTTAAGAGGAAATGCAGATAATATCCCATACCTGACCTGACAAACTGAAGTGTTAGTAAATAAACTGAATATTTAGAACTGCTAAGTGTCAGTGAGGGTATGAAAATAGTAGTGCATACAACAAAGTTATTTAGCCCCTAGGAAAATGACTAAAAGATATCAATGTCAGAGTCAGCTTCTGTTACAAAGAGTTCATGCAACCAACAGAACAATAAATACTTTATTAAAACAAATTGAGGGCTGGAGGGATGGCTTAGAGGTTAAGGCGTATGCCTGCAAAACCAAAGGTCCCAGGTTCAATTTCCCAGGACTCACATTAGCTAGATGCACAAGGGGGCACACGTATCTGGAGTTCATTTGCAGTGGCTGGAGGCCCTAGCGTGCCCATTCTCTCCCTCTGTTCCCCTCTTTTTTGTCAAATGCATAAATAAATAAAAATAATTTATTTTTTTTTAAATAGAGGCAATACTAAGAAAATCTATCATTACAATGACCTTAAGGAAAGCCATGGTGTGTGCTCACAGCTGTACAATGTTTCATAATTCCCTGTCTTGTGACTGGATAGCAGCAGATCTTAGCTCTTGGAGAGTGATTGTACAGTAACCAAAAAGTTAATACATAACAAGCAACGGGGAGAACTTTGCACAGAAAGTTTGTGCACTGGTATTCTAGGCAAAGAAATTATTTTTGTTGTTTTCAACCCACAGTAGTGATTCATTTACTTGGCAGATTAAGCTATTTGCAATTCTGTGGTTGAAGCCAAAAGGGGCCAGTATTTATCATGAGGAGGATTAGCATTCACTATATAATGGACTAATGGCACAATGGATACATAAGGAACTCTCACTGATTGGATAGAATCCTGGGAGATGGGTAATTCCAACATTTGTTTTCCGGTTTCCTGGCATACTTCTCTTCCATGTCAGATTAACTTGTCATAAGGCAGTGATAGCTGCACAGGGAGTGGCAGGCAGAGGTGGAGGCAGAAACATTACCAGAAGCTGCCACAGAAGAACACATTTTTAAAGTACCCATTAAGAATCCATAACAGTCTTCTTTCAGCCCTAATTCCACTCCAATACCACCATTGGAATGATAACACATGACCAATGGAGTAGACTGTTGAGTACAGAAAAGGACAGGGCAGTAAAGAGGTTCAAAACTACCAAAACAAGAATGTCTACTATTTATGTTACCCTGAATTCAAAAACAAAAATATTGAACTAAATAGGAACCATAATTTATTTAAACTCCTAGCAACAAAACAGGATTGGAGCTACACAAATGTGTATACAGGTTGAGCTGTTCAGGTGAGTTCTGGAGATTTGAATTTAGGTAGTCTCAGGACCCCTCAGGACATGCTTGCAAAGAAAGTGCAATTAACTTTTAAACTTCTAGCTTCAGAGTTATTTTTTAAATGTAGCCACAAAAAGATTATATTAAGTCCCTAGTTTTATCAAGTAAATATTTATTTCACGTAAGACTTAAAATGAATAATAGTTTGTATTTCATCTATTTCTAAATCAAGAAAAGGAGTGACTTGGCTATGAATAAGATATGAATGTTCAGGATAAATTGGAAGTGGAAATAATAACTGTAATTTCATTCATAATTATTTCACAGAAAATTGCTCACATAGTATTTGCAGATATCCACATAGTAGTGAAGTAATTGACATTTGAAGATTAAACTTTTTCAAATGTCACTAAAAGCTTTGTATAATCCACAAAATGTTCTGAATATGCTTGTTCTTGAAAACCCTAGGCCTAACATTTTCTGTTGTTATACTATCCTTCCTCTTTTTTTTTTTTTTTTTTTTTTTTTGCTAAAACAGAAATACCCCACTATCTCTAATGGACAAAAAGTAAATTTAACAATTTTCACTCTGAAACCAAAGTAGGAGTGACAGTAATATTTCATGAATGAAAACAAAGATGAATTTGATCAGGTTATTAATATGTTAGGCTCCTTTCTAAGTCCTATCTAAAGACTTTTAATCAGTCACTTGAGAGTTACTTATTACCTCAGAAAGTGCTTAGTCATTGGCTAAGAAAGGAACAGTGTGCAGATCAAAGACAAGGGTTTTGGGTCCAAGAGCAGAGCAAAGGGTAATGAGTGGATGGTTTCACCTTCTGTTTCATGCTTTCAAAGCCAGGAAAATGAAGTGACAGGGCAGCCACAGCAGTTAGTACTCTGAATACAGTATCAGAGGAGTTAGATAAGCAGATAGGAACACTTAAATTGGAAAGAGGCAAGTTATCTTCTTCCTTTGAATCTAATCAAAGCCATGAACCTATGCATGAATATGCTTTGCAAGATAACCTTTTCCCTTTGTTCTCTTTAACCATAGTAGAGTCTGACAATACTATTGTGGAATTCCTTTCCACCTCAGGTTTATCAGAATAGCCAAGGGAACATATCAATTTGTTGTTTATGAATTACTGTGTTTACTTAGGGAGAAATTATGAATTATGAGATTTATTTAATTGGTATCTAGGAAAATACTGGAACAGTTACACATGCACATGGAAGGTAGGACCTAGAAGCCTATGCCAAAAGATCTACAGGAAACACTCACACACTTGTGGGGGCAAATCATGGAAGCATCAGCCCTATGCCTCCATTAAGATATTGGGTAGTAGCCGGGCGTGGTGGTGCACACCTTTAATCCCAGCACTCCGGAGGCAGAGGTAGGAGGATCGCCGAGAGTTCGAGGCCACCCTGAGACTACATAGTTAATTCCATGTCAGCCTGGACCAGAGTGAGACCCTACCTCGCAAAACAAAACAAAACAAAACAAAAATAAAAGAGAGAGAGAGATTGGGTAGTGAGGGACTCAGGGATTAACGAAGGGTAAGAGAAAGAAATCACCAAAACAAGGACCAGGAAATTCAGACACCTGGAAAATGACCAGTAGAGAAAGTCAAGAGCATTATTACACACGTGGTAAATGAATTATGTTGGTTTTAAATAGCATTTTACTCAGAAGAAATTAATATTTTACTTACATATTTATGTAACAGGATTATATTTAGATGATATAATCTTACTTTTGGGGGGGGGAGTTCGAGATAGGGTCTCACTCTAACTCAGGCTGACCTGGAATTCACTCTGTATTCTCAGGGTGGCCTCAAACTCATAGCAATCCTCCTACCTCTGCTTCCTGAGTGCTGGGATTAAAGGCACGTGCCACCACGCCTGGCTAGAATATACAGTCCTTTTTAGTTTATGACATTGAACCCCTTTCCCTATCCTTAACCAAGTTAATTTAAGTGTCTGAAAGAAAACTAGTCTATTTGGACACTCGTTATCAAAAAGATAAGTGCATAAGGATGAACATATTGCTGTTAATGGACAAATGGTTACTGTTACCTGGATTTCAAGGTCCCTTGCTAATCCCTCCACTTCTCTATTATGGTAAAATAGTTTTAAAAAGAACACATTTATTTATTTAATATGTTAACATCATTGAAGATAATCAAGGAAAAAAATAAAGATAAGCATTCCTCAATAGGGAACAGAAATTTGGATTTTATTTTGTAATAAAGATTAGGCAAAGAGAATTTTACTTGCAGAAACAGAATGAATGCTCACTTCTTCCTATTAGCTAAACTAACTTTTCACCTCTGAGATCTAAGCTGGAAAGGGGAATGATCCATGAGTTTCATTTTGCTGCCAGGTGGCTGATAATATGATGAGAAGGGTGTTTGGAGATGGAAAAACACCAAGAGAAGCTGAGTCTAGCTGAGGCTGACCCCTAACTTTCTTGTAAGAGAATCATTTTAAATCATTACATGTTATACAAAAAGAATGAAAGCCTCTTCCATTTTTTAAATAATGTTTTTTATTGGGATCTTTAAAACATGAACATATTGCAAAGTAGTCAAATCTCAAAGAGTTATCCTGTTCTGTGCCTTCTCCCTGGTCCCCATTCTACTGACAGCCCTCCTCACTGTGGGTATCAGCAGTCACCATGATGTCATGAATTCACCAGTCCCTTTCCTGTGGGGAGGACAAGCCTCACAGAGCACTTTCCCATGCTGTGGCTCTTACATTCTTTCCACCCCTCTTCCGCAATGTTCCCTGTGGATCATTTTTTAAAAAGATATTATTTGATTTGTGTGAGTTTTCTTTTGTATTAGAAAGCAGAATAAAGCTGCTACTGACAATAAAATTATACTAACAGTTTTACCTTTGTCAGGATATAATTTGTGAAAGAGCTGAATAGGCCTAACACATAATAGGCATGTCATAAAAGCTGCAAGCATTCCTCTTCTGCCTGGGTGGAGACTGGGAGGGATGGAACATATGAGCTTGTACAGATTGCACAGGCCCAGCCGAGAGGCTTAGCAAGGGAACTCAGCAGCAGGTGGTGGTATAGTTGTTCAGGTGCTGATGCTCTGGCAAAATGGATGTGAAGAGAGATGGGCAAAATGACGAACAATTGTGCTCCCAAAGAACCTGAGACCCACATCCACCCCAGGTTTCCTCTGGCGGGGGGGGGGGGGTGAAGCCTAGCACTTGATGGATGTCATAGGTATGTTTGGACAAAGGGCAAAATGGAGATAGGGCAGACACTCAGGGACTGGGACAGTCCAGAGTTAGGCTTATACACCAAATCCTGTCAGCTCTGCACTTCTCAGCATCACAGCTTCAGAAGTAAGTTGCTTTTCTATCCACATTCACAAGTCTCTTTTAGTACTTAGCCACCGACAGAACCCATGACTTGACATTGGAGCATAAGATGAGTAGGGTCTCATCACAGCCCTTCTTCCTCTCCTTAAATGAAAGCTGTCTCTGCTATATATAACCCTGGGCTTTTATCTTCCATCTCCCTTATAACCTTCTCCATTTTTTATTTTATTAATAAATTTTATTTATTTATTTGAGAGAGAAAAAGCAGAGAGAGAAAGAGAGACAGATAGAGAGAGAATGGGTGCACTAGGGCATCCAGCTACTGCAAATGAACTCCAGATGCATGCACCACCTTGTGCATCTGGCTTACATGGGTTCTGGGGAATCAAACCTAGGTCCTTTGGTTTTGCAGGCAAGTGCCTTAACTGCTAAGCCATTTCTCCAGCCCTTATTTTATTTTTTAACATACTTGTTTTGCTATGTGGGACAGGAATATCAAATGAACAAGACCTGTTTTTTAATTTTATTTACGAGAGAGAGAGGGAGGGAGGGAGGGAGGGAGGGAGGGAGGGAGGGGGGATGCTAGGACCTCCAACCACCACAAATGAATTCCAGATGCATATGTCACCTTGTGCATCTGGCTTATGTGGGTCCTCAAGAATCAAACCTGGGTTCTTTGGCTTTGCAAGCAAGTGTCTTAACAACTAAGCTGCCTCTCCAGCCAAAGATCTGTTCTAAATGGCAATTTTCATGATGTTATAACTTGTATCTTTTTACCTCTTACCATTCAAGTAAAGTTCATATCCATTGTTGTATATTTTGGATATTTAAATTAAAAATGGGTATTTTCTTTAAAAACAATGAAGGCCTTTTCTTTTTACCCTAATATACTTATTTTTCTAATGGCCAAATTTGAAAATGATAAATATTATGATAATACCAAGATAATAACATTTAATTGGCCTTATAATCTTACTGGATTATATATTTATATAATAGAACTAAGTTCTATTATTATCCTCATCTTTAAGATTAGGGAATTGGGCACAAAGAGTTTAAACAATTTGATTGAACATCTAGTAAGCAGCAGAATTAGAATTTAAACCCAGGTAGTCTGGTTCAGGATGTGTTTGCTGCATTCAAAGGTATTTATCCCAGTGGCTGACCACAAAATGTGCACGTACCATATTATCATTAGTTTGGATCTTATTACGTTTAAGAATGTGTTCTGCATACCTAACCACTGAAAACTGAGCAATGAACAAGACATACAAGGCCAATGTTCTCATGCAGACATGCACATCCTGCAGCCTACAGGTGGCATGTAACCCAGGATAGCTATGAATTACATGACAACATCATGTCACAATGCCCACATGTTGGAAATCCTGTTAGAGCACAGAAGTTACTGAAGAAAATGGATATTATTCAAGAATTATATTTATAGTTGAGATGCATTACATTCTGTAGAATATTTCTAAATGATCCCATTTTAGGCCACTAAAAGCCCTTAAAACTTCTGGCTGGACTAGAGCATATGCTTCCATTAGCACTATTATCTGCTCACCTTACACTGTGATCCTTGGTTAAGGTTTCAGAAGTTCTACTTTATCATGTCATTGCTCTGTTCAAAAATCTTTGATAAATATTTTCTTATTTTCTACAACTGAAGAAGCCACTGTTTTTATGTGCCCCAAACTCTCCTTCTTCACTAGTGGCAGTAAGCTATCATGGAAATTTTCAGCTGTTTGGTTGTAATTTTAGAAAATACTAATAAAAAATTGACCCTTGAGTCAAACTTTTTAGCTATCTTTGTCCTCATTTTCTGGGAGAAGAAAAAAAAAAGCATTGGTTTTGGACTTGAGGCATATCTGTGGTTGAAAACCAGCTGTCTGCTGCTAATTGTGCTGTGATTTCAGCTCAGTCATTTCACCCATGGAAGCTTCTCTCTCTTTATGTATAAAATGGAGATAATCAGAGCCAATAGGATTTTCAGGTGTCACATGTAAATCATTGAGCATAGTGTATAGCATATGTAATTTGATAAATTGTGTTTACTATTTAATCTCAACATTATTTTATATTTTTATTATATATGTTTAATTACATTAATATAGTTGATATTATCAAACATTATATTAATGTTTATTATTGTCACAGAAACTTTCCAAAGCTTCCATAATCTAGATGTGAGTTACATATATATACACCCATAATTTACTAAAGGAGACCTTTACATCAACCAGACTTAAAGAACTCAAGTGTCTCGTAACGTTAGCCTGCCATGCCTCATCTTTCTGTGTATATAAATCTGCTTTATTCTTCAAAGACCTTCTCAATTGCCATTTCATTGGTAAAATTTTCCTGATTCCTTCAGCCATAGTCATAATGCTTACCACTAACCATTCCTACTTACCATCTTTTATTTTTATGTTTTTGGTTTTTTTAAATTATTGTTTTTTATTGACTTTTATACTTACATACAAAAAAACCCACCTGATATTTCCCTCCCTTCCCCCCATTCCACTTTAGAATTCCAGTCTCCACCATATCCCTTCCCTCTCTCCATTAGTCTCTCTTTTAATTTGATGACATCATCTTTTTCTTCTATTTTGAGGGTCTTGCGGAGTATTGCTAGGCACTGCAAGGTCATGGATATTGAGGCCAATTTCTGTCTGGGCAGTTGCATTGTTTTTTTTTGAGGTAGGGTCTCTAGCTCAGGCTGACCTGGAATTCACTATGTAGCCTCAGGGTGGCCTCAAACTCATAGTGAACCTCCTACCTCTGCCTCCTGAGTGCTGGGATTAAAGGCGTGAGCCACCACACCCAGCTTACTGTCTGCTTTTGATACTTCAACATATATTTATGTCTAGCAACGCTCTTATGTGCTGGTGTCTAGTTTCACAAAAATGAACTTTGCATGTGCATTTATCCTGTTTTCCTTTTCTAACTTATAGTTTTTTAAAGGCTGGGACAAAATAATGCTTACATCCACAAAATAGCACCTCGTGGTGAAATGAGTATATGTTGTTAATCAATAAATAAATGAAATTTGGATAAAATATTTACCATTGTCAGAATTTAAGAAAAACTAACTTTAATTGTCTGTATTATGCTCAATGACTTAAAGTTATTAAAAGTTTGGCTTTTTCCTTTGAAGGTGAGAATTACAATACCTACTCTGTCAATTGGTTAAATGTATTTTTTTAGTATTCATATGAATCATATCATATTTGAGACTGGGTGGCACAATTATTAAAAGAGAAAGTACCTCTCCAAGGAATTAGAAAGGACTTGTTATTTATCTGTACAGCTTTCATTAGCTTGGATAAAATCAAACACTCCTGGGAATAAAGGAATCTTAGTTTATATTCCCTTTTGAGCTATGAATCATGATATATGCTGCATATCAGTTAGGAATAGAATCAAAGTGCAAAGATTTCATAATTGTGTAACTCATGTGGTTTCAGGCTACCATTCCACAGATGATCATAGTTAGCACAACATCGTACCACTTCCCAGAAAAATGGGAAAAAATCAGGGTATCTAAAGCAGTGGTAAACCAAGATTTGGCAGGAGAAACCATCCTGAAGAGGGAGGTCATGATTTCTCATTGACATTGTTTGGAACTGCCTGTACATAGTGATCAGGAAAAACAGAAACCTCTCATGCATTTCAGTTATCAACAGGAAGTGCACTGTTTTACCCATACCACAGCAGACTTCTTCTGCCATTGAGCTCTTTGTATACCACAGAAGTAAACTGAGCTTTTAAAAGATGAAGTTATTTAACTGAAAGGTCAATTCTATGATGAAACATGGCTGATGATTAGATGTCCTTTTCCTGTGTGGTTTTTCAAGATAGGGTCTCACTCTAGCCTAGGCTGACCTGGAATTCACTCTATATTTTCAGAGTGGCCTCGAACTCATGGCAATCCCCTTACCTCTGCCTCCTGAGTGCTGGGATTAAAGGTGTGCACCACCTCACCCAGAGGGAAATAATTTTTTCTAATGTCCTCATTTGGAAAAATTTTAAAAAGCTGATCATTATGTCTATTCCTAATGTTGTTTGCTATTTGTAAATGTCCAGGCCTGAGAACCAAGGGAACATAATAGTGTGAGTGTGTACAGTGCCCTCATTTCAGGGCAGTAGTTGTAGCGATGTAGCATATTGTACCACAGAAGCAGTGTCAAATGAAAACTTGTTAGAAATGCATATTCTCAGGCCCTTAGCAGATCTATCCACTCAGAGACTCTGGAAGGAGCCAGAGTCTTCCAGAAGATTCCAATGCTGTCCAAGTTGGAGAACCACAGCCTAGGCAATAGGTGAAGGTAAGAAAGTACTGATACAAACTGCTTCAAGATTCTTAAATGCCCCTTTAAACTCATTTTTAGTCCCATGGTTATATCTATTTATACCTTAGGGATTTGTCACAGTTATTAATGAATTAATTACTTAATTTAATAACGACTAATGAATTAACAACTTAGCAAATCCAGCTATTATTCTTCCCAAATAGAAATTAATCTGTATTTATTTTCTAGTGTCCACAGCAAATGATTTTACAAGTGCCTGTGCTAAGTGGGATCAGTCATATTAAATACCGTTCTTTCAGGTGGGTTCAGCCTGCAGCGGCATGCAGCCAAGGACAGATATGAATGAAGCCCAACCCAAAATCATGAATGTAAAACATTAAGAGATTTTTATACTTGAGTGTACAGTCCTCAAGAATGTACTTTGTGGATGACAACACCATATCGCATGGTACAAGGTTGGACGTGATAGTGAGTAAAGCATGAAGCTTGGTTCTTTTCAGAATGAGAAGAGAACTAATTTAAAGAAAGAACTGGGCTGTACATGAGAAACTAAAAGACCTACAGATCTATAATTCTCTGTGACATGTGGTTTCAGTAATTATAATGACCTATTCAATATGACATTATTGTTTATAAAACTTCCATGAAGAAAATAGGTCCTACGACTAGTTAGGGTAAGTTATTCCAGCATTTTATTACTTGAGATCCACTACAGTCTTGAATAAAAATGAAGCTACTTATGCTAAAGAGGGAAATATTAGGTACACATTTATTACTGAAGTAGTGTGGGACTACTTAAGGTAAATGTAATAGAAACAATCTCATAAGAACACGAGCTCAATTTATGACAGGATGATAAGTAGGAATGTGAGGTTGCTCTGTAGGTCAACGTTCTGTTAAGAAAATAACCAATGTCGACAGAATACTACAGGACCATAAGAAGTATAATTTGATAGCCCACTACCTCTTACTTTTTCATGATTTTTTAAAAGGTTAATGTTGAGATTCTTGAAAAACCAGGGTTGAGAAGGAAGAAAAAGCAATCTATGCAAACTGTGATAATTCTATCTGCAATGTATTTCAGATTTTACCTGAAGTCAATCAGCAGTAAAAGAGTATGCTGGCAACAGTGAGCATTTCTGGTCTCTGGTAGAGCAAAGAATACTGGGATGTGTCACCTGAAAGTGAGGCTCACCCTCATGTGGTTATTTCAGCCATATAAAATGGGGGAACAGAGGTACACTGTTCTAATTCATGACATATTCTCCCATGCATTCACTCAAAAAACACTGACTGAAAGCTCTCTCTCACACACACACACACACACACACACACACACACACACACACACACACAAGCTAGGTGTGGTGACATATCTTTAATCTCAGCACTCAGGAGGCTGAGGTAGGAGATTTGTTGTGAGTTTGAGGCCAGCCCAGGCTACAGAGTAAGTTCTAGGTCTGTTTGAGCTGGTATTGGACCCTGCCTCAAATTATACATACACACATAGGAAGCTAATCCCAGACTTATTTAGTCAGAATCTTCTATGATAGGACTCTAGGTTCTCGGCAGACCTTTCCTGTTTCCATGGAAATGAAAATTTACCATTTCCATGAGTAACTGCTAATCTATTCTCAACTTCTATGAATGGGATTATGTAGTGTTTGTTTTTATATGGATCCGAGCACTCCTTGTCAACCCAAAGATATTTTTTGTCAATTCAGAAAAGACACATACAACACAAAAATCCATAGGTGAGGTATTTTTTTCTTTTTTCTTATTTGGGGCAGGTGTGTGTGTAAACGTATACACATGTCACAGCATGTGTGTGGAGAACAAAGTGTGATTTTTCAGGTTGGTCCTCACTGTCTACCTTCTTTGAGGAACCATCTCTTATTCACTGCTCCATTGTGAGTTTCTGGGAACTTCTGTCTCTGACTCCTTTCTCACCATAGGCATAATTGGATCAAAGTAACCCACCACAAATTCCAGCTTTTACATGGGGTCTGATGATCCAAACTCAGGTATTCAGAGCTGTGTGGCAAGCAACTGAACCTTCTCAGCAACGATATTTTTTTTAATTTTGAGATAGGGTCTCATGTAGCCCAGGCTGGCCTCATGCTTGCTATGATAAACTAACCTTGAATTTATTATCCTCCTGATGCAACTTCCTGAGTGGTAGGGAATTAAAGGCATGCACCACTGTGCTGGGTTTTATGCAGTTATGGAGATCAAACCCATGGCTTTGCACATGCTAGGTAGGCACTGTACCAACTAAGCTATATCATCAGTAGGTAATTTTGATGCCAAACATTGACTGGGAACACCACACTAAGACAGCAGTTACAAGTCTTATTCCAGCACCATCTAGAAGGCCAGCTAGAGTGGATTTCTAGTCCAATCTTCAGAGTTTTTGAGTCACCAGCTAGAGTGGATTTCTAGTCCAATCTGCAGAGTTTTTGAGTCAGTAAGTCTTGGGTAGAACCCACGTGTTTTGTTTTCCACAAATTCTCAGCTGATGTACACGCTCCTGTCCAAGCAAGAAAGGACCCTTGGGAACCACCTGTTCTACTGGAAACCTGACCACTAGCAAAATATCCCTTGTTGGCCACTTTTAGAAGATGCTGGTTCTTATTAACAATACAATGTTCATTCTACCTCTCTCTCTTCCTTTAACAGAATCTTGATTTTTTTTTTTTTTTTTTTTTTTTTTTGCCAGAGAGAGCAATGCTACCAACTAGCACAACTATACTTACCACTTCCCTCTACAAAGAGGTGGCTTGCTGACTAATGATTCTTTATCTGAGGACTCCATGGAACTGGTACCTTAGAGGGTGCCCAAGTTTCATTTGAGGATTCAGGGAAGTTGATTTTGTATCAAGGTTCCAAAGGAAGTAAAACTACAGAGCATTGACAATAGCAAGATGGGAGAAATGATGTCCATTTTGGTGTTATTTGTTACTAATTATTTTTCTGATTCTCAGTAACAGAGAATGTCAAAATCACATCTTTAAATGCTAGGGCTTTTTATTTTCCTGTCTTATAACTGTAGGTATGAAGAAGGTACCTGGTACTGGTATGGGTAAGACTCCATGAGATGGGGCAACCTAAGACAGGTACCATCACATGTGATGATCCCTTGGGGCCTGGGTTCAACAATGGCTTGGCAAAGAACCATGCCTCCCAGGGTTGCCAATAATAAAAACAAAAAGGAGGATATGTATGGCACAATGCAGGTCTGGCCCTAGCCAGACTGCATGTCAGAAGAAACCAGAAAGTGGCTTCTGTGAACATGGCATCCTGCGCAGGCCTGGTATGACAACAGCTACAGTCCCATGCTCGCGAGAAACCTGCTACGAGATGATCTGTCCAGAGACAGGCTGTCATTGGTCACCAAAAGGGGGGACCATCCCATACAATGATTGTCCAGCCAAACCCCTTAAATACACTTCCTTGAATAAATGAGTTTGCAGCAGCTTGCCCTCTGCTGCTTCTACCCAACTCCCGGAGTCTGTGTCATGGAGTCTTACCCATCATTGGCTACCCGCCATCCTAGTGAGAAAACCCGAGGGGTGTGGCCTGGTTTCTTCTAGCATGCGGTCTGGCTAGGGCCAGTCCTGCATTGTGCCATACAACTAAAGCCTTCCTAGGTGCCTGTACCTACATATCTCTAGTGAGTGATCCTGACCTCTACTCCACACTGGTCAGCACCTTGATGTTTATGCTCATCCTGGAAGGTGCTACTTCTGGAGTTTTCAAGTGAGATACCTGATCTGACCACAACTTCTTTCCTCTGGTATTCTCAGGACACTTCTGTAGCTACTTGAGTCCTGAAAACTATCTACTTTCTACCTTTGTAGGCAAGCATGCTTTTTTTTTTTTTTTTTTCAATTTTCAATTTATTTACTTTTATTGCAGCATAGAGAATCTAGTCCAGTGTCTTGACAGTGCTAGGTAAGTGTTCTACCTCTGAGCTACATCATCAGCACTACTTTCTACCTTTCATTCAGCTCCTCCAGCCACTGCATCTTTATTTATTTACAACTTCCATCACTCTTGCTAACATTCTTGATTTCTCTTTCAAAGCCACAATGTACTCCTCAAAAAATCTCACCACTGAGCCAGTCTAACTGTCCATCAGAAAAATAATAGGCCTGTAATATTTGCAATATCGCAAACCAACTAAGTCCCAGATATCACCCAAAAGTCTATATTCTGTAATAAGCTCTTTTTCCATAGCTGTTTCAGTTTCTGTATTATCACTCATTCAAAACCCCTGGTGCCACATGTTCTGGAATGCAGAATGTGAATACCATATAGATACAAGGACTCAGGGAAGTCTCCTATAATGTAGTACATTGATATTTCCATGTCATTGAAATTAGTCATCCCAAGTGGGTTCAACAAAAATAATACATAGCCTTATATTAGATCAGGTTAGGCTTTGTGATTAAATATATATGTAAAACCGGTGTTCAGAAGTTTTTACAATTTGGGTATCTCAGGTAAAAGGCCCTGTATTCAGGGACAGGAATTATCTAGGTTCATTTCTATATAATATTCTTCTATAATTTTCCCATTTGCCTTTCTTGCTGTTAGCTCTGCTTCTATAAATGCCTTCACAGTCACTGCTTCTGGATCCCCTGATGTCCATGTTCATATCATTCAAGTTACCAGAACTTTCTCCTGAAGTATCATCACAATACTTTGTGTGTGTTTCTGTCTCTCTCTTTCCAGCTTGCTACTTTCTCCTCCACAGAGACCCTGCTGCTCTCCACACTATCCAGAGGGCTCTAAATGACATAGAAATGGTTTTGTTACTCCTCTGTATAAAACTTGTGTGAGTCCCTAATGGCTCTGAATAAAGTTCATATGTCTTAATATGACTTCACAATGCCCCTGATGACACTTCTAACTTATCACTTGTAATTTCCCACTTCCTGAACAAAGCACCAGCCTTGCTAAGCTATGTTTAGATCTTCAAAAGAAAGCTGTTTGCTCTTGTTTTTGTACAGAAGGTTCCTTCTTTGGCAATGTACTACTAGTAAGAACCACAATTCTTTCAGTAAGAAAGAAACTAGAACTAAATTAAAGATAAATTTTAATGTCAGTACATGGAGAGGTTTGTGCTTAACATTGTCAATAAATCTAGGCCTGTCCAAAAATCTCAGTGACTCTATACTTATGTTTATTTCTAGTCAATTTTTTTTTTTTTTTTTTTTTTTTTGGTTTTTGCAAGGTAGGGTCTCACTCTGGTCCAGGCTGACCTGGAATTAACTATGTAGTCTCAGGGTGGCCTCGAACTCTCGGCGATCCTCCTACCACTGCCTCCAGAGTGCTGGGATTAAAGGCGTGCGCCACCACACCTGGCTCTAGTCAATCTTTGATTCACTAATTTTTTGTGTACCAGGACAAGAATAAATTCACAATTATATGTGCAAATTCAGATTTGCTTTGATCAAAACTTATACATACAATAAAATATTTTATATGTTTCTCATATTTAAAACATTTTTTTCATTTATTTATTTATGATAGAAAGGGACAGAAAGAGAGAGAATGGGTGCACCAGGCTCTCTAGCCATTGCAAATGAACTTCAGATGCACATGCCACCTTGTGCATGTGGCTTACATAGGTATTGGGGAGTCAAACCTGGGTCCTTAGGCTTCACAGGCAAATGCCTTAACCACTAAGCAATCTTTCCAGCCCCTGCTTCTTATATCTTTATTTTATAATTAAAAAGTGACAACCACATCACAGAATATTTGGCAAGGAAAAAAAGCAGAATGGTCAACGTTTTCATTGTTCTGTAACATAACAGTTATAATCCCTATCTCCTGGAAGCTAGCTGGTAAGCTCCACAAGGGGAGGTGACCCTTGTAACCTATTTACTGATATGTTCTCAACCCAGTGGTTTAATTTTCAAATAACAAACACCTGAGTGAAGGATGACTGACCTATAATTTAGTATGCCCAATTCAAATATACTTGTATTGTTTGCTATAATCTAATCAGCAACTTAGAGTATTTCAGCTTTTGTGCATACATAGTGTTGGCTGTTCTTCCTGGAAATAATCAGAAAAAGAGCTTCTGGGGAACAGACTAGAGAAGTAAAATGAAAGACAGAGCAGGAGGTGTACTTCTCAATGAAGCCTTGGGGGAAAGGAAAAATAAAAATAAGCTGACTGCTGCTTCTAAAATGCATAAACCACAACCCCATGAGGAATACCTCCAACTCCACAGAGGAGGGTCCCCAATAGAATGGGGGCAGGGATGAGGGAAAAGAGGGTACCAACACATGATGTATCCATATGAAATATGTTGTTAATAATTATAAAAAGATTTAATAAAAAATGATTATCCATGATCACCAGGGACATGGGTTAAATGAGGATAGACATCCAAGTGGAACAGAGGGAGAGTACACACAAGCAGAGTCAAAGTCATAAAAAAGCATCATTCTTTCACTTGGACTGCTTGGACAATGAGGAGCCAACAGATGACTTCTGTAGGAGTAATATGTGCTGTACAGCACAACAAATCTCAGTATCTTGTTGGAACTGCAGTCAAAAGATATTTAGAAAAGTCTCTGATAAGCAAAGAAATAAAGGAAAATTTTAATTAGAATTTCTTGTTATCTTCAATGATTTCAAGGTTGTTAAAGTAAGTAAAAGACTGAGAAATGCCCTAGACTGAAAGATGTGAAGAAAACTAAATGAAATGTACAATTCTGACCTGGTTCCTTTCACTAGTAAAGAACCTTATTGAGATAGTTGGTAGAACTTGGAGCCTGAAAGATAGTAATGTACTAATGTTAGTTTCTGAATATAGATGCTTACAATGTGTTTTATAGGAAAAATTTTTTGAGGCAAAAATATAAATAAAGGTATTTAGAGTTATAGGACATTCATGTAGGCAACTTACTCTCAAATATTCCTAAAAAGTTTTTAGACTGGACTTGTATCCTTAAAATTTGATTTTTTAAATTAGAATCTCATTGTATGGATCTTGGTATTAGTATTTTTAAAAGTGATTTGGTTATTCAAAGTGAAAGTAGGGTTAGGAACCATTGCTATACTCTCATAATTTAATCAAACTTCACTTTCAAAATCTGTTTATTAAAGAACTCTTACAATAAAGCAAGAGTCCCATGTAGAAATACTTAGGAGGCAACAGATTCTGTACTGCAACAATAGTAACATAATTTGTGAACAATTCTTTTTAGGCACAATGCTTTCTACTGAGGCAGGTATTATTATTATTACCTTCATGTCAGAGTAAGGAAAAGTACAGTGAGCAACCTTGCTTGAGGGAAGCACAGAGCTATGAACACCCATGGACTTTTGATGCAGATTGTGAGTGTCATGGAGGAAATGTGGGATCTATATTAAGTGATGCTCTTTCCATGAACACTATGCCACCAGCCTCCCATTTTGTAGCCCTGCTCAAAATCTTCCTTGGATGTATCCAAAGAAGCAAAATTTTGGAGGTTAATTGTATTGAAAACTCTCTTGGCTGTCAACACCTATTGCACCAGAGCTGTTTCGAGTAATATGAGAATACCCACTTACCAGCACTGGATATTATCACCCTAGAAATTCTTTACCATTAGCATAAACTAGGAACTCTTTAATTACTAGTTAAGCTGATCATTTTCCACCAATGCTTTCTTTATAAACATAAACACCTTATAGTTGTAACTGACAGAAAATCAGAGAACAGTGCCTATAAAGAAACATTCTAGAGGTCTCGTTAAATTTAGTACTGTCATTTGTTCCTATAATTACAAAAGTGACTTTGTCATGACCAATGATATCCACAAAGAACAGATTCCTATATTCATGCTGAGATCTTTGACTTTTGGCATTTACTATAAGCTCAGTGAGAATAGAGAACTTGTTTTGTTTGATTTTCAAATCCTATCACAATGCTTGCAGGTAAAACAGGTTCTATAACCATTTACTACAAAAATACAGATGAAATAATAGATAATGAAAAATGTCAATTGTGGCCATACTTTTGAAATGCTACACATATACCAATATAGCTAGTCAAACATCAGATCTTTAAGGCAAGGTGCAAAAAAATAAAATAAAATAAAAAAGTAACATGGCATTTCTAGTCTTGCTATGTAAATAGGATGGTAGAATTCAGCTTGTCAGTGACTGTTCTGGTGACCTTTGATAAGTCACTTCTTCTATACACACCTCACTTCTCTTGTCATTATAATGTAAGAAAGAATTCTGACAGAACCACTGATGTTCTCTTAGGGATTGGCTATTTGTAGACTGCCACATGGCTTTAAATGGTATTGTGTAGGCTGGAGAGATTGCTCAGTCATTAAGAGCACTTCCTGTGTAAGCACAAGGGCCTGAGGAGGCCTGAGAGACCACTGGAGTTCTCACCCAAAACCCATGTAGACAGCTGGGTATAGCCATGCACATCTGTAACCTCGGACCTGGGAGGGAGCAAACACCAGAGAATTGCTGAGGTTCACACTAAATAAATAACCCCAACAAACTCAAGGTTAGTAAGAGACTCCAGCAGAAATGGGGGGAGAGGGATTGGTGAGAAGAGGGGAGGTGAGAATCAATTAAGACAGCTGTTTTTGAATATGCCAGGATGAACGATACCTATTCTCCATATGCCAACTAAAACACTAAATTAAAAAAAAAAAACAGGTCTGTCTATTAAATTTTTGATTTAAAGATGTTACTTAAATTTCCTCAATTTTTTTCCTGAAAAGTGAGACATAATACCAGTCTATCAAGAGTTGCTAGGACAATGAAAAAATATTTTATACAAAGATTTATCCTGGTAGAATCTGGTACATAAAAAGTACCAATAGTTAAACTGTTACTTTCAATGCCAACATATTATATGTGGGATTTCGTAAACTTCACTGGAATATTTTCATGATTATCAATTTAATAATCATGGTATTTTCACTTGCTGTAAAATATGTTGTACATGATTTAACTATGTTACAGTTTCTTACTTATTATTTTTAAATCATAATATATGCTACTCAAAAGATCGTAATTCTTTGATAATCATCTAATCATCTAACACACAGCAACCTACACATTTTTTTAAAGAGCTCTTGCTATGCTACCTAGGCTGACCTGGAACTCATGGGCTCAAGCAACTCTCTCTCTCTTTGTTTTCTTTTTGCTTTGAAAAATATTTTAATGAAAGATTGCTATTTGCTTATTTTTGTTTTGTTTTGTTTTTCAAGGTAGGGTCTTTCTCTAGCCCAGGCTGACCTGGAATTCACTATGTAGTCTCTGGTTGGCCTCAAACTTATAGTCATCCTCCTACCTCTGCCTCCAGAGTACAGTATTAAAGGTGTACATCACCATGCCTGGCTTTTTAAAAAATTGAATATGGAATACTTAGTATGGATACAACGTGTGTTGGTACCATCCTTTCCCTAGTCCCTTCCCCCATTCTGCCTTATCCCCTAGAGTATCTGAGACCATAGGAGTGATTCTAATGTGCATGGCTAAAATTTCATATCTTAAAGTTGTAGTGTGAGACTTTCACATGACTAAAAAACAGTGTAACAAGAATAATACAAGGGTTCAGATGTGCAGAATTTATGAGCTTGAGATTCAAACAAGATGTTATGTTACCTCTAGGAGGCCATCCTCGGGCAGATCTGTACAGTGAACAGCATTCTGGATCTTAGTTTTACCAAAGATGGCTCGGAGGGTTTCAGGGCGTAAATGCCGTGCAATTTCCTATTCAACACACATACACAAATACAAAAACAATAATAAAGTTAGTCTTATTGTATTAAGAAAAATATTAGCTATATGAACCACTTAATTTAATTTATTTATAAAATTCAAGTTATACATTGAGAGTGTTGATTTTTCTTGGAAACAACATAAATATATGAAAATTTTGGGTGCTAAAAAATTAATTTCCACTTACTCAAGGCTTTTGCTGTGGCCTGATTTAGAATCCATTATAATCTATGGCAGCAGATAAATAAGAATTACATTGCTTTTGGGCTGGAGAGATGGCTTAGCAGCTAAGGCGCCTGCCTGCTAAGCCTAAGAACACTGGTTCCAATCTCTAGCTGTTCCAATCTCCAGGTCCCACGTTTAGCCAGATGCAATGTGACACAAGGGCACAATGCCGCACTTGCCCACAAGGGGGCGCACACATCTAGATTTCGTTCACAGCAGCTGAGAGACTGCTGGCGCGCCCATCTCTGGCTCCCTCTCCCTCTCTTGTCTATCTCTCTCTGTCTCTCTCTCCAAAAATAAATAAAAAATAATTTAAAAAAAATTAAAAAAAAGAATTACATTGCTTTTTATCAGTAGGTTATTAGAATGTATATACACAGCAAAGATTTTCACAACTTGATTTTTAAATGAATGCTGTTGATGTTAAATATTTTAAAAATATTACACTTGGGCTGAAGAGATGGCTTCGCAGTTAAGCCCTTGCCTGTGAAGCCTAAGGACCCAGGTTCGAGGTTTGATTGCCCAGTACCCACGTAAGCCAGATGCACAAGGTGACACATGCATCTGGAGTTCGTTTGCAGTGGCTGGAGGCCCTGGTGTTCCCATTCTCTCTCTCTCACACTCTCTTTGCCTCTTTGTCTGTCTGTTAATAAATAAATAAAAATAAACAAAATTTAAAAAAAGGAGAAAGTAGTCTATAAAAAATATTACACTTGTATCTGCTCAGGGTTAGCTCATCTTCAGGGGAAAATAGTCATAAACAGTCCTGAATTTAATAAGGCTTGTAGATTTTAACAAAGGAATACAACAAAACAAGACAGGTACAAGTGAATGATAACTTCGGGTACAAAAAACATACCTTGAGTAGGAAAGGAAGTGAAGACCTACAAGGTGGAGGAGGAAGAGGTGGTGACAAGGTAGACCAAGGGGTATGGGTTCACCTAATGGGACCAATGAATATTGGAAATAGTGTGTTAGAGGAACTGAGCCTGAAAATTAAGAGAAAGGATACTTGAAATTGGGATCATGAGTCATATCTCTTCTTGTCCTTTTGGCTAAAATCAAGATCACCAGGAATGGGGAAAGGATCTACAGTGATTGATAATGCTCAGTTTTAAGGCATAACCATGGGTGAAGTCAAGTTGTGGGCCATACGGTTGGAAGAAAGAACAGATTGATTGGATTGATATGGAAATAAGAGATAACTGTTACAGGCATAATTTACTGTGCAAGGTGCTGAGCAACAGTCAGTGCCTTAAGTTTTTTTTTAATATTTTATTTTTATTTATTTGAGAGAGAGAAAGAGGCAAAGAGGAGAGAGACAGAATGAGCACACCAGGGTCTCTAGCTATTGCAAATGAACTCCAGATGCATGCACCACCTTGTGCATCTGGCTTATGTGGGTTCTGGTGAATTGAACCTGGGCCTCTTATTGAACTGTAAGCTATTTTAACCAATAACAGGCACTGGCTAAAATGAAAACAAAGTTTTTTGATATAGGTGCTATTATTTATTATTTATTATTTATTTATTTGTTTGGGGGAGAGACAGGGAGGGAGGGAAGGAGAGAGAGAGAGAGAGAGAAAGAAGAGGCATGCCTGTGCCTCTAGCCATTGCAAACAAACTCCTGACGCATGCACCATCATGTGCATCTGGCTTACATGAGTTCTGGGGCATTGACCCTGGATCCTTAGGCTTTGCAGGCAAGTGCATTAACCACTAAGCCATGTCTCCAGTCAATAGGTGCTATTTTAATGTGCAAAATTATGACCAGATTCTCTTCTTTTTAAGAGAATTGGAAAAATCTCTTTATTCAATTTTATATGAATTACTTTATATTATAGTAAAATGATAAAAAAAATCATTTCTATAAGCTAGTCCAAGAGTATAAACATTAATACAGAGGGAAATAACACTAGGTTTTAATTTTCTTATTTATTTTCTATGTTTATCAAAATATATTATAAGAGATTTAATCTCTGAGGTATATTCATATTACTGTTAAGAAACTTTAAAGACATTCATAATCTCTCCTCCAAAAAGAATTGTTCCATACATTAAGCCTTCCCCAATAAAATACAGAATTATTATTCAATCTTTTCTACTATCCTAAAGAAACCTGCAGCTCAACACAGAAATTTCTGTAAATGTAATGAAAGTAATGAAAATGCCTGGCATCTATTTTTGGCACCTCTAATGCCCACTTCATTGCCTAGTTCTGTCACTATGGCTGCTAAAAACAGCTTCTATCAGTCTACCTCTGTATCTACTCCATTATCTCACCTAGTCTATGGGCTTCTCAGGTTTTATCCTTGGTGATCTCTGCGACCTCCTAGACTTCATTGCTCCTAATAAACACTTTCTACAATGCAGTCAGAATGAGCTTTATAAAACACAAGTTGAACATACTGAGACCCCGGAAGCTTTCCTTAACAGGTTATTCAAAAGTCTCAACAAAACATGTTTACCTATCCACCCTCATGTGAAATGATCTAGTCACATCAACTTCTCCCAACTTTTCAAAGGCAGCATGCTCTTTCCTGAGTGAAGTGTGAGAACACACACTATTCCCCTTGAACATTCTGGCTCAGAAATTCTCCTTTCCATCTCAGCAAGCTGGCATTCATTACAAATAGTTTACAATTAGCAAAATAAATCAGTTGTGGTAAGCCTAATGAGTGACATTCTCAGTCCTTCCCTCAATGGAAATTAGAAATCTAAAGACTATCTTCTCCAGTTTTGGCTAGCTTTCTTGAGATTTAGAAGTTCTGAATGAGACCTGGATGGCAGAGCTGAGCACAGACCATCTTCCTTCTACTGCTGGCAGACAAGATGGAAGACATCAGTGTGGAGGCATTTGTATTTTGGCCAAACTCAGGGCCCATGTCCTCAGAATTCCTGGGAATCTATGTAGAAGTACAGTGACATATACTTGAAATCTAGCTCCAGTAGCAGCCCCTGACCTAGGGTTTTTACAGTGAGTGTGTAAAAACAACTTCCTTGTATTCAAACCTCTTTGAGACAAATCCCTAGGCTAGTTTCTACTTCATGATCTGAGATTTCAGTGACATTCAGGCATTCAGGTTCCATCTCTTTCTCATCTCTATACAAAGCTGTCTTCCTTCCTTCTTTCCTTCCTTCCTTCCTTCCTTCCTTCCTTCCTTCCTTCCTTCCTTCCTTCCTTCCTTCCTCCCTCCCTCCCTCCCTCCCTCCCTCCCTCCCTTCCTTCCTTCCTTCCTTTTTTATTTTTTTGAGGTAGGGTCTCACTCTAGCCCAGGCTGACCTGGAATTCACTCTGTATTCTCAGGGTGACCTCAAACTCATGGTGATCCTCCTACCTCTGCCTCCCGAGTGCTGGGACTAAAGGCGTGTGCCACCATTCCTGGCTAAAGCTGTATTTATTGCTCCCACTTAATAAGTACCTTCTACCATTTGGTTTTTATGTTCCTACTCACCTATAACTAATTTCTCTTCAAAAGCTTCTATAGCAGGGAAGTTATAAAAGTTTCACCAGTAGTGATATAATAAACTGATACTATAGTGATGATTACATAGTAATTATATAGTAGTGATGTAATAAGCTGATCTTATTTTAAGTATATTCAATTTATAAAATAAGACATGGATAGAACTTAAGTTTATTTGTCTTATAATTACAGCATAAATCTCAACAGTTAGTGGAGGTAGTGGACAGAATGTAAGAGGCAAAGGATGGGGAGGAGTACTTTGGAACACTGTATTCTACACAGAAAGTGGTTGCTGCATTCATGACCTCACAGTGGCTATAATTACCTGCACAAGACCTGCATTAGATATTGGGTCCATCAACATATTGTCATTGATGATGGAGGAGGAAAAAATGACATCAAAATAGAAGAGGAAATATTAGGAATGAAGGGGGTTCAGTGGAGGAGGGTAGGGAATGGGGGACAAAGGAAGATGTTGAGAAAACAAAGATAGAAAACTAGATGATTGAGATTACTAAAAGTGTTTTCTGAAGGGTTTTGCTTTTAAGCCTGAATCTGGTGAACCGAGAAATATATTATTCAAGCATAATTTCATCTAGTATGGAAAGTATTAAAAGGATGAGCTAAGGTCCATTTTCATGAATCAAATGGATAAATCTGGAGGGGAAAAAACACCTAACACCTCCAATCACTCATTCACATTAAATCTGTTTGTTTTCTAGTGCTGTTTGCATACTGCAGAGAAATGACACATTTAACACAATTTAAATTCACTATCCTTTTGCTGAAAGAAACATCATTACCAGTAGACATTTGCTGAAAGTCAGCCAGGCTGTCTTTCAAAGTGTGATTTGAAGAGCAACTCTGCCTCTCCCACCACTAGGGAATTTGTTATAAACAGAGAATTTCAGGACCCATCGCAGAACGAGTGAGCCACCACAATCTTCAGTTCAATGTAAGCCCATGTACTTTTGATGCCCATGAATATTTGGCATTTTTCTTGTATTGGAAATAACAAAAGGTGTAACAGTGAACTAATTAATTTTTTGAATGAGAGGTCATACATGTATGTAATAGATTGTAAGGTGCATAGATCCCACTGCCAGAGAGGTGGGTCAGACAACTAATGGCACACGAATCTGGAAAAAGGTAAAAGGCATTCAACTTTGGGACAGTTGGTAATATTTTAAAAGGAAAGACAAGCCGGGCGAGGTGGCGCATGCCTTTAATCCCAGCACTTAGGAGGCAGAAGTAGGAGGATCACTGTGAGTTCAAGGCCACCCTGAGACTACACAGTTAATTCCAGGCCAGCCTGGACCAGAGTGAGACCCTACCTCAAAAAATAAAGAAAGAAAAAGAAAGAAAGAAAGAAAGGAAGGAAGGAAGGAAGGAAGGAAGGAAGGAAGGAAGGAAGGAAGGAAGGAAGGAAGGAAGGAAGGAAGGGGCAAAAAAGGATAGACAATACTTGGAAAATAATAATTTTAAAAAGTGCATTCAACCCTCCTTTACGTAAGTTTATACCAACAGTTGTGTAAATTTTACATGCCTAAAACAATGGTAGGATCATGCAGAATGTCTCAGTTTGTTTTCTTGAAAACAGCACCCTCACCAGGTAGAAGCTGTTGAAGATCATGAAGTGAAGGCCTTTGACAGACGCATGGGTTTATTATGAAATGTACAGCCTTCTGTGACCAACAGCAGGCTTTTTCCTAAAATCACATGTATTTTACTTGTTACATGAACAGTGTTGCATTTAAGTTTTATTTAAAATGTAGGAAAATCTTTTTTAATGTACTTATGAAAGGGAATTCTGAAAAGTATAGAATACTTTTTTAATCTTTATTTGCAAGGAGAGAGAGAGAGGAGAAAGAGTGGGAGGGAGAATGAATAAATATGGGTATACCAGGGCATCTAGCTATTGCCAACTCCAGATGTATGCACTATTTTGTGAATCTGGATATATTTTGTTATGGGAATCAAACCTGGGTTGTTAGTCATTGCAGGCAAGCACCTTTACTACTGAGCTATCTCTCTAGCCCCAGAATTCTGTTATAAAATGAACAGTAAATTCCTAAGTTATATGTGAGTTAATATTTTCATTAATTTCTATTGAGTGATTTCAAAAAGATCATGCTTATATTTAATGATATATAAGTAATAGATATTGTTTTGTTATATAGGGTCAATAAAAAAATCAACATACAAAGTTGTGAAAGTATGGCACATGCTTGCATGGTCATATTTAAGGGCCCTAAAGGTCTGTCTCGTTGGCTTTGCAGGTGGTAAGACTGTCTCACTGAGATATAAATAAAGTATCTCATGAACACCATGGCTCAGTACTATTCATGCCAATAGTAACTGATCCTGGACTCAAACCTGGCCTTGCTGTGGGTGCCTTCTACCTACGGATAGGCTTGTAGAGTGGCAGGCTCTTTCATGTTCAAAAAATGGTAATTTTCTAGGGTCTCATGAAGGTTTAAAAATATTTTTCTTCCATCTGAACACAAGGCCTACTGTCCTAAGCAATGCCACCAGGAGCTGACATTTGCAACTGACAAGCAGCACATGTGCATTAGGGAGATAAAGCCTGGTACATGTTGCAGCCTCCTGGGATTCTGAAATGCTGGCAGCTCCCAGATGGTAGCTGTGTCTCCTCCCAGTGTGCCCTGCTCCATTGAAACTTGATCCCTACCTTCTGACAGTCAGAGGAACATGTCTGATCAGAATATGATTATTTTAAAGACATCCAGAGCAATGGCTATTATGAATAAAAAGAAAATGGAACAAAAGAAAAATGTTAAGAGCTCTTTAACAAAATAGTTAATGTTTAAGAAACACAAATGGAATATATGGCTTATACTGTTATTGAGCTAACATTCATTCTTTCTAAATATATATATTTAATATGCTTCTGAGAATATCAATAAAAAGCAAAATATCTTTCCTTCTCATGTTTATTAGTTAGGGGAAGTAAAAAAAAACATTTGTTCAGAGGTAAATGGCATAGTATATTCAGAAGATTAATACTTGTTATAGAAAAACATAAAATCATTTTTTATTTCACATAATAAAGTCACCTGTGTGCTAAACACTGTACTAGACTCCAGACTCTAGAAAGTCAAAAATGAACATGACAGTCCCATTCCTCATGAAGTAACATCTGTGATCCAGGACTTGGGGTCCAGAGAGGGTTAAATTCCATAACGATGCAGGACATCCCAGACCTGTGGATCTCAGCTTTTGGATTCTTATCTAAGTTGTCTACTAATCGAAAAGTATGGCCTCTGAGAAGGGTAAATTATGAATTATCAGGTTTAGTTTAGGGAGAATTAGGATCCAGTGGGGAGGCTAAATAAAAGAATAAGCCAGAAGGGATTCCCTCCATTTCCTGGCTTGAAGGGAGTGGGGGAGATAGAATCTTCTTCACAGAGAAATCTCTGGGGGTGTGTAATGCACATACACACACACACACACACACACACTCTGTAGGTAAACATGAGAGCCCAAACCAAATGATCTCCCTCAAATATGAGATCAGAGAGAGATCATACATATAGCAAAAGAAGAAAGCATCTAAGAACAAAATATTTGTGGAAAGCCAACAGGAAAATGTCTAGGCAAATAAGAGATCTTTCCCTTTCCCAGCCTGGCTGGGAGAGAGACTTACACGCTTGTGTTCAGATGGAACCAGAGGATGGAGGTGACTAAGAAGAGAAAATATTCAAAAGTAGTTAGGCAAGAAAGCACCCTGAACAAGACAGAAAAACAGCCCTGCCAAAAGAAATCCTCTTTTCTTAGCCAGAATTTACCAATGGGAGCCAGGAAGAAAAGACCAAGAGATTTACACACATGTGCCAGGCTTACTTATGGACTAAACATTCAATTAGGATGAGCCTTGTCATCAGACTCAGGTGTGTAAGGGAGGGACCTGATTGGTTGGTGGACTTAAGAGGTTGACTCAGACTGGGCCAGCCCACCCACTTGTGCTGAGCTGAGGAAGAGGCAAGAAGTTGCTGCTGGGGAGTTTACCTGCAGCATGTTGGATGAGACTGGGTCAGACACAGGTTCTACTAGTACCAGGGCAGGCAAAGTGACATCTCCTTGGGCCTCTGTCCTTGGGTGACTATCTAAAAAAAGCTATTTTGTCCTGTCCCTCTTTAGACTGGATGGGGGACAAGGGGTGAATGTAAATGAATAAGTACAACATAAGGTGACAAGCAACACTGGCTGCTTGAAAAGAAGTTACAGTTCTATTGGTGGGTTTCCCAAATAAACCATGATATTAAAGGTAACAATTCTTCTTTAGCATAAGGCTAAGAAAATTTAGCATGGGGTAGTCAGAAATAGAAAATCATTTAGAATTGTTTGGAGAATACTTAATAAGATTAGGTGATTATGTTAGCCATAAATACAAATTGGGACCCAAAAGGAAAAGACTCTATAAAACCCTTTACTCTGAACAACAGGCTAAAACATTGGTCCTTCAGCAGGCCCGCAGAGGAAACACCTGAACCACAGGAACCCGGAGAGAGCATCATGAAGGCCAACCTTAATCTTGTCCTGCTTCTCTTTCTCTTCTCTCTCTCTCTCTCTCTCTCTCTCTCTCTCACTTTCTCTCCTCTCCCCTCTCCTCTCTATACTCACTTTCTCTTTTATATTATCTATCTTTTTCCTCCCTCACCTTCCTAGGTGCAGACTTATAACTCCCAGTGCCAGCAAGGGGTTAACTTCCACAATGAGCTGTTGATCTGAAACACCTACAAGGTTTCCCAAAAAAGACAGACTTCTGTCAGAGTTCTTGATGACCCACCAAAGGTTAATGGTAAGACCTTACTGTCGAAGACAGCATACATGTGTGAAACCAAACACGGAGAGACCTGGCCAGAATCTGGAAGAAGGTCAGTCCCTAGACAGTTAGCTAGTCTAGTACCAGAGGGTGCTACACAAGCAACTGGGGGAAAAGGTCCGACATTGGTCCAAACAACTTGCAGTCTAAGACACCCAGCAGGAAACAAGCTGACATAATGCTCAAACAAGTGCAGTAGTGGCAAACAGCCATGGTGGGTAACCAACTGCTCTTGGTTTGACTAATAGATCCACTCAGTTGAATGGAACTCATTGCTGAACTGGGAAATAAGTCAAAACCAGGTACAAAAAAATGAGCTCAGTCTCCAAGATCAAGATACCACCAAATGTGGGCTAGAAGAGAGCCAACGATATAAAATTCCCTCCAAAACATCTATGGTCATCCCTTCTATCTAGTACTAACTTCTCTCTCCGTTGGAGAATTTTATTTTTTTTCAGATGGACAACGAACCTGAAGGGAGGATCAGCTAATCATACCTCACCAGGGCCCCAGCTGAAACCATAGAACAACACAGGGGAAGGACAAGAATATAGCGTTCATGGTGATCACGACACCAGAAAAAGGCTGAAGGAGATAAACACAGAGAACATCCAACTCCAACTAAGGCAGATATCCAGAGACACAGAGGCTCCCAAAACCTCATCACTGAAGCAGAACTAAAATGACCCCAATGTGGCTCAGGGAAATTCACGGAAGAGGGGGCGGAAAGATTGTTAGAGTCATAAGTTGGGGCATTATGCACAGAGACTGGGGCCTACCCACCAGAACTCTTGACTATCCCCACAATGCATGACCCACATTCCCCATTGATGAGGGTCCCTTTGGAAGAGGGAGGACAGGGAGGAGGATAATGGAACCAATACTATGAATGTAAAATCAGAATAATATAAATAAAAAAATATATTTTTTTATTGACAGGTATGGTGGTGCATGCTTTTAATCCCAGCACTCAGGAGGCAGAGGTAGGAGAGAATAGGTACATCAAGCCTTCTTGTTACTGCAAACAAGCTCCAGACACATGTATCACTTTGTTCATCTAGCTTTATGTGGGTACTGGGGAATTGAACTCAGGCTTTGCAAACAAGCACCTTTTACTGCTAAGCCATCTCTCCATCCCAAGAATAATTTTTTGATCTGATGTTTAGACATATGGGGTCTCATTTGCCCCGAGACAATGGCTCCACCCATGCCAGCCAATTCCTAGAGACCATGAAGGCCTCACTATCAGGTTGCCTTTCATATACAGCTAACCAAAATGTACCCACAACTACTTTCTCTATCCATATCACCCAATGGTGAAGTACCAGAAAACTTGGAACTCCTCTACCTTAGAACCAATGAAAAATTAAACAAGCCAATCATCAGCCTGCTTGTCCTACCTCACTCATTCCTTCCTACAAAAAGCACAGTAAGAGCTCAGGTCCTTATTATTACTCAGCTTTCTCACCAACCCTGGTGGCTTCTGCACATATGGTACATTCTCTACTTTTGGGAACTCTATTAGTATTATTTATTAAAATGAAACACATGACACAGGTTACTTATAAAAAGAGATTTATTTGGGTTCATGTTTCTGGAATTTCAAGTCCAAAGTCAGGCAGCCTTATTGGTCTGGGCCCCTGAAGAGGGTGACATATTGTGATGGGAGTGAATGGAAGAGCAAACTCCTTTCTCATCATGAGCCAGGAATTAGAGAGACTGAGATAACTGTGTCCCACAACCCCTGTGAGGACAATGTCCTCCTGACCTAAGAACCTACTGCTAGGCCTGCATTATTTAAAGGTCTATGGTATCTTTCGCTAGTGTCAACTGAGCCTTTAGCACATGGACCTCTCCACAGCAAAACCAGAGCAGGAACTTTATTCATCATTTTAACAACAATCACCTCTTGATCTGTTAGCCATATCATACCTAAATTATAATTAAATCCACATGATGCCAATGTGGTTCAGGGAAATTCACAGAAGAGGGGGCGGAAAGAATGTGAGAGCCGCAAGTTGGGTCATTATGCATAGAGACTTGGCCTATCCCCCATAACTCTTGACTACCCCCACAATGCATGACCCACATTCCCCATTGATGAGGGTCCCTTTGGAAGAGGGAGACAAGGAAGAGGATATTAGAGTCACCATAATGAATGTAAAATTAGAATAATAAAAATAAAAAAATAAGTTATTTAAAAAAAAAGAAAAAGAAACAGACAAGTTCCAAGAAGAGACAAGATCAGCTTGGCATAAGCTGAATTTGAAAGACCTCTGGGATGATTTTTTTTGTGCAAATGTGTGTCTGGCATTTAGGACACATTCCTGCATTAGAAACAGATTTGAGAGTTACTGGTGGTTATAAATACAACTGAAGGAGAACCTACAGAAAACTATAAAAAAGTTGACAACAGAACGTCAAGAAACACTATTTAATTTAGAAAGTGGAAAGACAGAGTAGGTAAGTGTTTCAAATAGTAAAGCACTTGGCCTAGTATGCAGAAGGCACTGGGTTCAATCCCCAGCACTACAAAAAAAAATAGGGGGTAGACAAAAGGTGTGTACAAAGGAAGAAGGGAGAGGTAAATTCCAGAGCATAGCATCATCATCAACAACAGGACAGCTAATATTCATCGATACCGTATTTAATAAATTATGCCAACATTTCATGTACATTGTTCATTTGTTGTGCATATAAATTGTGAGGCTTAAGAGATGATGCCATAGCCCAAGAGCTAAATAAGTCCTTTAAAATTGATCTTTGCAATTTATCTAAAGCATTGCCTCTTGCACTGTGATACTTCAATAACAGCCCGTTCTTCTCCTTCAGTCCATCCATCTTATGTGCTGCCACATCACTCTTACACTGGTCACAGCCATATTGCTTTATTCGTAACTGTAAGTGGTTTTTGTGTTTGCTAAATAGCAAGATGCCCAGTTTGTCATTTATAATGATCTAAATAGCTTTATTATCCATGACCATATTGCATCCAGTGCTTAAGACTAACTACATTATGTAATCATCTATTTTTATATCTGTTGACAGTACCCTTCAACTTGAAAGTGTGGATCCCCAGTTCACTTTGCAGGAGTTTCATTCTCCAAAGAGGTCACCTCTCTGAAAACAGACTTACTACAAGGAAATAGAACTATTCCTTCTTTGATGCTCCCGCTTATATTTTATGCCTCTACTAAAGCATTTATCTTACTTTTGTGCTGGTTTGAATTAGGTGCCTTGCATAATATCATGTGTTCTGAATGCTAGATCCCCAGTTGGTGGCAATTTGGGAACTGGAGTCTCATGGAGGCAGTGTGTTGTTGAGGGTGGGCATATAGTTATTATTGCCAGCTTCCCCCTGCTAGCCCTTGGCACACTCTCCTGCTGCTATTATCTACCTGATGCTGGCCAGGAGGTAATATACAGCCTCTGCTCATGCTAAGTTTTCTCCTGCCATCATGGAGTTTCCTCTTGAGTTTTAAGCCAAAATAAACCCTTTTCTCCCATAAACTGTTTTTTAGAATATTTTACTTACTTATGAGAGAGAGAGAGAGAGTAAGAGAGAGAGAATAGGCATGCCAGGGCCTCTAGCCACTGCAAATGAAGTCCAGACACAAGTGCCACTTTGTGCATCTGGCTTATGTAGTAGGTACTGGGGAATTGCACCTGGGTCCTTAGGCTTCACAGGCAAGCACCTTAACTGCTAAGCCATTTCTCCAGCCCCCATAAACTACTTTTGGTTGGGTGCTTTGTGCCAGCAACATGAAGGTAACTGAAACACTCTTGAATTTACTTCCCTATTCTCCTCTTTTCCTCTCTTCTCCCCTCATCTCTCTCTCTCTCTCTTTCTCTCCAGGGTCTCAGTGGTCCTGTAGGCCTCAGGTTGGTCTGAGATGCAGTGATAACCCTGTCTTTAATGCTGGGATTACAGGCATGCACCACCATTCCTGACTTTTCTTCCTTCTAGCAGATTGCAAGCAATATCTAGCAATGCCTTGACTATAGTTAAATCTCAATAAATATCTAATTTTACTCATTTTAAACTCTGTGGTTATCAAAATTCCTAAACTTGATAAGAGTTCTCTGAGCAAATTTGCTATCTTTACAAATAGTATCATGTCATTGGATGTTTCTTTCCACATGATAAAAAGTATATTTTATATTAGTTTTAAGATTTCTTTATACTATCTAATAGTTCAAAACTACAGTATTGAGGTAATAGTGATAAGAAAAATGTATTCATCCAGTAGAGATATAATCCCCGTTCCATTTTTCCCTCTTCTATCCTGTTGTATACTTCCACCCCCAATAATTCCTCCACTCCTTTCATATCTCACATGTTCTGTTGCCTACCTTCCATAATAAGTAAATGCTATGGTCTAAAGTTCTCTATTCTTTATTTTTTTAATTAAAAAAATTTTTTTTAGCTTTTCAAGGTAGGGTTTCACTCTAGCCCAGGCTGACCTGGAACTTACTATGTAGTCTCAGGGTAGACTTGAACTCATGGCAATCTTCCTACCTCTGCCTCCCAGGTATTGGGATTAAAGGTGTGCACCACTATGCCTGGCTTTTCTCTATGTTCTTTTCAAGGTCTCTGTAGACAACTGAGTAAGAATAATGGGTAGAAATGTTTTTCTAACTTGGTTGTCATCTTTAACTTTTGGCAGGAATCTTGGAAAACACTTCACTCCAGATGTCCTCTTTGGAGACTCACAATGCATGTCTAGAATCCTTCACTACAGAATTTTACTTAACTCCATTTCCTAAGAATCCTGCACTACAGAATTTTGCTCATCTCCATTTCCTAATCTTATTTGATCATAAGTTTTTCTTTTCAACAGATGTAAATCACAGCAATTATAAGATTTTATTGCAATTAGTAACTTCAAAATTCTTTCCTTTTGAGGGATATAAATTCTGGCTAGGGGAAAATGTTGTTCATCTGTTCATTGCCAGTACCTATAAATGCCACGCACTTGGAAGTTCAGAAATGTTTGGCTGGGTGGCTAAATGACTGACTGAATCAGAGATGAACAGAAATGCTCTACTCCAAGTTTTCTGTGCACTTACCTCTGCAGCCTGCAAGGAGCTTTAGAAAATGAAGTCAGGTTAAAGTGAGACAGAACAGCAAAGGAAAAGTTAGATATTAGTTAGCTTCTCATGAAGTCTACACACACAGATGTATAAAATCAAAGAAAAGGAAATTTTATTTAAGAAAAGGAAGCAATAGCTGTATTCTAATATTTTCTGTAGTTCTAAAACTAGAGAGCATGTGGTATTAGTAACTGAGCTAACACTTCATTTGCTTTTTGTGCAGTATTAAGTGTGACATCTTACTGTTACATTTCCTAGCAGTAAATTATGTTATTTAATAGGAAGATTTAAAGGCCAAAGCTCAGAACAATCACAAATATTTTCTAAATGCTACCCTTAGTGATTTATATTATAACTATAGAGATAATGAAGTAATAAAAAGATATTTACTGATGCACAAGTTCGAAAAGTAAATTAGTTGCAGTTCAATTTGTGAAGGTTTTAAAGAATGTGCTTTCATAGTCCATCTGTTTGGGGCTCTAATTAACTAATTCCACCCACTTCTACATCTGCTGGTTATAGCAAGGTGAAATATTGCATTTTTGTTTTTACAAAACTTAAGTTCAAAAATAATTGACAAAATTTAAATTAACACTGAAAGAACTTAAGTAAAAGCTCATTATTGCCGGGCCACTATTTTTTTTCTAAGTAACAAAACAAAACAGACATCAAAGGCCAAAGACTTCATTTAGAAGTAATAGTTTAAACTCAAGAGTGAATGTATGTTTGCTATTTCTATGTCCTACATTTGAAAGTAAAAGCAATTTATATATACCTAAAATTTAAATCAATAGTTCAGGAAAACATTTAAAATGAATAAAGTTAGCAAGTAAGTTTTGGCATTTTGATCTCTTTCTGTTTTAATTAAAAAGCATAGCAGTATTTCTACTGAAAATTTTTTTATACTAAGTGATCTTGTTGCTCATGTCCATATCCAAATTATCAATAAGTTCTGCTCTCTTTACAATATTTAAAAAATCTCCCCTATCACCTTCTAAACCATATGTTCTAGTATCTGTAATCGGAATTAACCTTTTTCTAAGAAATTTTCTATATAGTCATAGCACTTCTAGAAAGCAAATTTGATCACATCAATTCCACATTACAACTTGTTCAGCTATATATACTTATACATGCATATATAAATAGGATTACTAAGTCATATGATAGCTGTGTTTTCATTTATTTTTTGAGAGAATCCCTTCCCTATTTTTAATTTTTTGAAAGATTCCATACTGCTTCTTATAATGCCAGTATGAATTTATATTGTCATAGAAATCTCATTTTGTCAACACTACCACTTAACTTTGTATTACTTTGTCTTTTTTTTTTTTTTTTTTGGAGAGAGACAGAGAGAGAGACAGAGAGAGAGGGAGAGGAAGACAGATAGAGAATGGGTGCGCCAGCAGTGTCTCAACTGCTGCTAACGAAATCCAGATGTGTGCGCCCCCTTGTGGTCAAGTGTGGCCTTGTACCCTTGTGTTACTTTGCATCTGGCTAAATGTGGGACCTGGAGATTGGAACCGCTGGAGATTGGAACCAGCGTTCTTAGGCTTAGAAGGCAGGTGCCTTAACCACTAAGCTATCTCTCCAAGCCTACTTTGTCGTTTTGATAATGGACATCCTAACAGAAGTAAGATGGTATCCTATTGTAATTTCAGTTTGCATATCCCTGATGTAGCTAGATTGAATTGAGAAAGACATGGGCTGGAGTCATAGATTTTGGAGTCATTACCATACTAATTGGTAGGTAATGCACAATTACATTAATACTCATGGCTTTACCCAAGGAGAGTCTATCTGTAAACTTGAGCAAATAAGTAAGTGTCATCACCAGAATACCCTCATAAAAGGACAGAGAGTAAGCCAGGCATGGTGGCGCACGCCTTTAATCCCAGCACTCGGGAGGCAGAGGTAGGAGGATCGCCGTGAGTTCAAGGCCACCCTGAGACTATAGTTAATTCCAGGTCAGCCTGGGCCAGAGTGAAAACCCCCCCAAAAAAAAAAAAAGGACAGAGAGTGAAAGTGAAAGAGAGTCAGACAATGAGACCAAGTTGAGTCAGATAAGAAATAGAAGGAAAATGGAAAGAATGATAATCTAGAAATTAGTGCAAGGACTTCTAGATTTCAGCCATGTAAAGATCCACTTGTAATGCAGAAAATACATTAGTAATAATTAAAAGCATTTTGTCCTCCAAACCAAGAGCAGATAAAAACTGAAAGAATTTAGTCCTTAATATAGAGGAACTGCTTCTGAGATTTATCAATTGCTTTTCCCATTAGGCTGCTCTCTAGTTTATGTAGAGACAGCAAACATTAGCATGAGGAGCCAGAGAAATCAGAAAGCAGCTAGAAATTGAAGAGGGATAATCTCTGGAAGGAGTGAGCCAAAGAGATCTGAGGATAAATTTCCCGTCTGTTCCTTGATTGGTTCCTGAATTATGTATGTCCAGAGGTTGGCAGAGAATCCAGGGAGCAGCAGTAATCAGAAGGCTAAAGGATGAGCCAGAATTTCAACAACTGCTCACTGTGAGGAAGAATTCAGAGTATAAAATCTGTCAAGGATGAAGGCTTGGCAAACAGTTAAGATCCTCAGAGCCCTGCTTAGGAGGAGAAAAATGTCATGTTGAGAATTAGGAAATTCACTGTAAGAGTAAAGGAAAGGGTAAAAGTGATCTGCCCTGACTAAGCCTAAAACCAGTCTGGCAGAACAAAAACCAACCTTCTCCATCAAAAAAGAACAGAAGAGAATCTGTAGAAGTTATTCAGCACTCCACCATATAATCCAAAATTACTAGATTTCAAAAACAACAGAAAAATGTGAGACATAGGAAGGTGAAAAATCAGTTATAGCTGCCTCACCAATTCACAACTGAACCAGAGGGAAGAATCAACAGACTAAAATACTTAGGCTAGAGATAACAAAGCAGCCATATGAATACACAGAGTGGAAAAATGGGGTAAGTAGAGTCATATTAATAATAAAATGAACCAAATGCACACTGGATTCATGACATCCAAAACTGAAAGATAAAAATCAGTGCACTTAAAGACAAGGAAATAGAAATTCCCTGAACAGATATACATAAAGACAAAGAAATAGAAATTCCCTAAACTAAAGCACAAAATTCTAATCTATGAATTTTCCCCTACAATACAGAGTTTCAATGGCCTTTAAATGGTGAAACATATGTAATTAAAGTTGTAATACAAGGCAAAGTAGGAAAAAGCTGGAGAAATTATTCAATGAAATTTTTCCAATTTGATCAAAACTAGACATATATAAATCTTAGTGAATATCAACACACTAAGCAGAAATACAACCACAGCCAGTCATGCAATAGTCATGTCATAGTCAAACTATGAACAATCTAATATAAAGTCACATTACTACAAGTGATATTGAATTGACATAAATATTTAATATACAGGTTGATATAATTTAACAATCTACAATAGAGATAAGATATCACATATTAATAGGAAAAGAATATTCAGTAAATGATGCTGTGATAATAGATAAAACTATGGAGTAATAGGGGTGTGCCCTCAAAGGGGCTTATGTGACCTAGGTGCTTGCTCTGACATGCATTCCTACCATTGCTTTCTGGTTCTTTTATTAGAGGCCCAAACAATGGGGCAACCTGATCTTCAACTGGAATCTCCAGAACTATAAGCTAAATAAAATATAGGTCAACTTCCACAAGTTTTTCACCATAAGTAAAAGCTGACTAATATACCATGTTAGACTATTTTGGATGGACACATCCACCAGTCAAAGAACAAATTTATTCTTTTCCAGGCAACTATCTCTTTGGTAACCTCTTCAAGTTTCCTAATGATTTGTAGGAAAACTGCTAACCTCAACAGTAAAATTATTCAACAGGAACAAACCAAACCTTTTCCAAAGTCATACTTGGAGTTAAACTTTCTTTTTTTGTTGTTGTTTATTTTTATTTATTTATTTGAGAGCGACAGACAGAGAAAGAGACAGATAGAGAATGGGTGTGTCAGGGCCTCCAGCCACTACAAACGATCTCCAGATGCATGCGCCCCCTCACTCATCTGGCTTACATGGGTCCTGGGGAATAAAGCCTCGAACCGGGGTCCTTAGGCTTCATAGGCAAGTGCTTAACCACTAAGCCATCTCTCCAGCCCTAGAGTTAAACTTTCTACCTAAGTTCATTTATTTTCCACAAGTGATAGTGGGTGGAAAGAACACATTTCTAATTTCAAAGAAATGTGATAATTTTCAATTCTATGCAACAAAAATGTTCAAACATTCCAGCAGTAAAAAATATGCATACATCAAAAGTAGGATTATATTTCATTAGATTATATAAATGCACTATTAGAATTGGAAAGTAATTTTCCCATGTATCATTGTCTTCTTTGAACATTAGATCTAGAGAGACTGGAAAGCAATACTGTTTTCCTACTACTGAAGACAATAAAGATGAATCTACCATGAGTCTGACATCAATGACCAAACAATGCCACTCTGCACATGGACAATTACCAAGAGATCCAGTGGTTTCTGTGAGTCTGTACTTTCTTGGAATCAACTCGTAAAATAGTTTAATTCTTAAAAAGGGTACAAAAAGTAAGATGAATTTTGTTAAATACATTTAAATAACAAATTAGTACCAAACATTGGATCTGAATAAAAACATAGTCTGTTCATGAATTCAGTAAATATTAATTGCATAATCATTATGTACCTGAACATTTTTCCAATCACTACTGATGTTGACATGTATTTCACATAATAAAAAAAAAATCTAACATTTTTAGTCCAGTTTTTAAGGTTATCTATCACACATTCATCTATATAAACATTCTCTATTTTATTTCCTCTATTTAAGAACATCTATTTCCTTCTAGAAATATATGTCTCATTGAAGCCAAGAAATATTCTTGCTGGACTTCAGAGAACATCTGTAGGCCTTCATCATTGTTTTTGTACCTAGGTCATTGCTTTTCCCATTCTCATTGTTGTTGTGCCTGCTTTGTCTTTCAAATTCTTTTATTTATTTATTTATTTATTTATTTATTTATTTATTTATGTATGTTCTTTTGAGGTAGGGTCTCACTCTGGCTCAGGCTGACCTGGAATTCGCTATGTAGTCTCAGGATGGCCTCGAACTCACGGCGATCCTCCTACCTCTGCCTTCCAAATGCTGGGATGAGAGGCGTGCGTCACTACGCCCGGCTCAAATTCTTGATTACATCTATCTTCCTCTAATAAAGTTTTTAAAATCACTGTTATATTAATTGCTTCTTTGCTATATAATTCTTCAATATTTGGCCTTATCCAAAATATCAATTTTTTTTTTTTTTTTTTTGGTTTTGCGAGGCAGGGTCTCACTCTGGTCCAGGCTGACCTGGAATTAACTATGTAGTCTCAGGGTGGCCTCGAACTCTCGGTGATCCTCCTACCTCTGCCTCCCGAGTGCTGGGATTAAAGGCGTGTGCCACCATGCCCGGCTAAATATTTTGATCTTTAATTACAATTTGTTCTTTAACTGTTCTAAAAGTTCTAGGTGAGTTTGGGCTAGAGTGAGACACTGTCTCACAAAAATACATTTAATTTTTAATTTTATTAAACTAGGTTATATAAGGCCATTTTCATGAAGGTATATAACATTCTTCAAGGATATCTGTATTCTTCACTACTTTTTCTGCCCCTTTCCTGCCCCTCCAGTTAGTCCCCTTTGTTTTCCTATAGTTTGAATAAACACACACATACACACACACACACACACACACACACACACACACACACACATATATATACACATACATATATATATATACATACACACACACATATATATATAAAATATATATATATATATATACATACACACACATATATATGTATATATATATTATATATATTAAAAAAACCTGTTCAAATATTTAAGTACTATATAACAAAATATAGAATATGGTTTAAAGGAGTAACTTACAGGATCAGCAGGCCCACAGAATTCTCGGAATGTCTTTGAAGGGTTATTCTGTTGAATCTCTATTGCTACACAAGGGCCAGAATACATTTCGGTCACCATCTCCTATGTTACAAAATACAAAAGAATCAACAAAAAGAAATCATATTTTACTCTGCATCTTTCAGTTGTGCTGCTATTCCACTGCATTGTAAAGACAGGCAAAAAACGTTCAGGAGAAATTTTCAGGTTAGCATACAGGAAAGGCCAGGAGTTGCACACACTCTGAGCTACAATACCTGCAGAGAAGACCACATGAGTTTTTGGATTAGCAGTAGTACATACATAAGAGTCTGTGGAAAGGAACACCAAAAAGTAGACCAACAACTCACAGAAAGAAGACAAAGCTGGGCCTGGAGAGATGGCTTAGCGGTTAAGCGCTTGCCTGTGAAGCCTAAGGACCCCAGTTTGAGACTCGATTCCCCAGGACCCATGTAAGCCGATGCACAAGGAGGTGCATACATCTGGAGTTCATTTGCAGTGGAAGGCCCTGGCACACCCATTCTATATCAATCTGCCTCTTTCTCTGTCTGCCTGTCACTCTCAAATAGAATAAACAAAAAGAAACATTTTTTTTTAAAAGAAAGAAGGCAAGGCTGAGGACAGTTGATGCTTCTATCAGCCAGAGTAGGGAGACATCCTATGGTACATGGGAGACAAAAAATATATAGACCCACACAAAACAACAATAAATGAGAGTCAATAAAAAACACATTTTTTGTTTTATAGTTGCTTTAAAAATATTCAAAGAAAAAACAGTAAGTGTATGGTGGTTTATAACATATACAGAAATAAAATATGTGACAGCACTCAGAATTAGAAGGGCGAAATAAAGGTATAATGCTTTAAGATTTTTTATTCTGTATGAAGGAGTATATTTTAAAAAAAGCATGATCTAAAAAAAGGGATTCTTTCATGGGGTCTGGAACATTTACCATGTCTTTTTACTCCCCCTTGAATAGTGGGCAAAATAGAAATAAATAAATAAAGACTCTGAGGCAGAATATCAGCCGGGTGATATGAAGATCAGCATAGTATCAACAGCTGAGTGAGACCATACTATATAGCAAGATAGCGAGAGATCATATCAGATCATGCAGGACCATACAAACCATTTTAATGACTTCAGAGGTTTTGAAACACAAGACCAAAGTAAAAGAACATATTTCAGAAATATATCTCAGTATTAATTCAAACACTGTTATCTTACCTAATAGAAATGATGGAAGTTACAAGAAAACGGAAGGGCTCCATAATTAATATGGTACACATAACCCTTCCCAGTGGAATCTACAAACACATTCCACAAATCATCTTGTTATTTCACAAAGGCCATATGTAATTGATTTTTACACATAGTTATTTAAGTCTGATTTCCTTCCCATGATATTTGAGTACTGCTTGCACATAAATGTCAAAGATGAGTGCTCACTAAATACATGCTCCAAAAAAGAGCACCTTCCTTCCCTTCTTTTCTTTTTTTACATTGTGAGGTTAAGTGATAGGTATATAGAGTTCTTTGTACTCAGTCTTCAGTACATGTGAATGTATGAATTTACAAATAAATAACTGATGAGTAACCATTAAAAATGAGTAAAAAGGGCTTTCCTGCAAAGCCAAAGAACCAAGGCTCAAATTCCCAGGACCCACATAAGCCAGATGCATAAGATGGCACATGCATCTGGAGTTCATTTGCAGCAGCTGAAGGTCCTGACATACCCATTCTCTCTCTCTCTTTATCTGTTGCTTTCTCTCTGTCTCTCTAAAATAACGAAAATGACTAAAAATTATAAGTCATACCAATTTTTAATTAAGGAAGAAATTTTCTAAAGAAATTGATGTGTTTCTTTCTATTGGTGTAGACTTTTGCTGGTCTAAGGTACATGAAATAATTTAACCTAATAAATATTTCTCCATCAACGCAAGTAGTATGCTTGTTTGTTTGTCCCCAATTGTACAATATATAGTATATATACAGTAACTATATAGTAAATTCACAACAAAAATATATAGAGTCAAAATTATCACTCTTTAAGATTGTAAATGTTAAATCAGTAAGAGCATAACTGATGAATAAATAATCCACTACAATAGACTTACATCAAAATGAATAGTAATAAATAGCTACTGCTGATGTTTCTATAGTGTACTAAATAAACATATCCTTTCTAAAAAGTATAACAGTAGCAGCTAATGTATTCTGAGTACTCTTAATGTGGGAAAGATCATTTTATTTGACACTTGCAGGTGTGAGGTGATAGCTCACTGTGGTCCTCAATTTGCATTTCCCTGATGATTAGAGACTTAAGCATTTTTTCATATATCTGTTAGCCAATAACAAAATTTTAGTTTAGCAAATATATTTTTGGATTTCTTGCACATTTTTTTCTGAGATAAGATTTCACTATGTAGCCCAGGCTGACTTTAAACTCATGATCCTTCTGTATCTACCTCCCAAATGCTAGGATTACAAGACATACCATCTTCTCCATTTTAAAATCAGGCTATCATCTTGCTATTAAGTTATTTGAATCCCTTATCTATTTTGGAAATTATCCCCTTATCATATGTTTGATGTGTAAATCATACTTTGAAAAACACGTGATTATTATGTTATAATGAGACTAAGATTTGAGACACAAATTGTCTTCAGTACCAATCCTTTACATTCTTTTTGATACTTACATTATACTCAGTCACGACTCCTTTATAGACTTCATAGAATTCTTCAACATTAATCCGATCCATATTGAACTGCATTAAAAATAAAGAAAACTATAAACCAATAAAATCAGAGCTATACCTACATTTATCATTTCATAGATACAGACTTTAACTTTGTGTTCTTTTCTCCCCAAACTGGCCTCAAAGATACTTGGTAGCTCAGACTAGTCTTGAACTTGTGACTTCCTACCTCAGTCTATTTAGCTGCAATTACAGGTGTTTGTCATCACATATGTCTTATTCTTTTAACTTTACAATGTGAATCTTTACCAATCTACTCTTTGAAGAAGAAAAGATGCTTTAACAGATCAGCTGACCATTGTTGCAATAGACAACATTTGTTGTCATGAATTACTCCAGGCTCTGTACATGCAGCATCATAACATTTTATTCGCCCAATAGCCCTATGACACAGAGAAGATTAAAAGTTCAAATTTACAAATGAGACTACTGAGACTCAAAGGGGCTATAAGAGACCTTTCCAAATTGGCATTTTGTCTTCCAAGAATCTGACCTCATTGATCATACTCTGTATCTACCACTCTACCTCTCTCTGAACTAAGCCTTGCTTTTGATACAAGAAATAATAACATATGCAATATAATGCTATTTGTTGATATCTAAAAAGTAGAAGAAAAATGTTACCGAACATAGGTACTTCACACTTTGTAGAGGGAACAGAAAGCAATACTGTTTTCCTCCCAAGCATAGGAAAATCACTGTAACAAAGCACTTACACACTTCTCCTGGACTTCCTAGTAAGCTCCACAAACAATTGTGAATAAGTATTACAGAACAACTCTTGATCAAGGTTGTGTTTAAATGTAGCAGGGAAAATGTCTCATTGTATTTAAGGGCTTCATGAATTAACCCCTTAATTTAATGAAAATATAGCCCCAAAGTTCCATTTTTATTGACCCCCTCAACCTCTACTTTGTTTTTCTGCAGTTGCTGAAATTAGAGAAAAGAGAAATTTCTGCCTACATGGACAACAATTCAGGATGGAAGCATTTATCACTGCAGGCAGCATTACTATTACAGAAAGGGAATTCTGTTTGGTTGCAATGCTTTATCCTTCCTTTCAAACAACTTTTATTAATTATGCAACAAAACAGTGATGGAAGACATAACTTAGTACAAGATAATTTATTTAATTTACAGAATAAACTCATTGAGGTAAATAATGTTCTCATGGTTTAGATGAGAAAGCTGAGGATAATGCTTGACCTTTGGCCAGGTCACATGTCTAGGTTACCGTTTTGTGTAATACTTTGGTACTCAGTTGCTTGTCAAGTGCACCAGTGAGAACTGCACTAAAATATATACACTTTTATCCAAGTACATGCTCTCTCTTCAGTGAAGGGCTTCCTGTGAATGTGAAGAAGGCAAGTATGAATGCATATGGACTTGAAACCCCAGTGCAATGGCCCACAGAGAAGATGAAATACAGTAACTCCCAAAAAGCACCCAAGGGAGGAGAATACTGCCCAAGTCAGAGTTGTATGTGTGTGTGGGTGTAGGTGGGGGATTTGAACTCACTCTCTTCCTTTATTATCTGCTTAGAAAACTAAAACACAGAAAATTCATTAAAACACCTAACTTTGATTTTATTTTTCATTTTTAGGACTAAATACAGTATTTGGTCCATATTTATATTGGAACTGAAGTTCCAAGAAATTAAAATATATAAGCTTAAATTAAGTATGTCAGTTGAATATTAGTTTTCTTAGTAAAAGATTACATGGATACAATTATTTTAACATGTTTTATTATAAGCTTATTGAGTATGTTTTAAATTTTAATAAATTCAAATCACAAGTACAGAAAGACTATTCAGTTAAAATGTTTTAAAGCTTATTTAAAAAGATAATCCTTAATAGGTTATGGCTGATTACAAACTACCTACCATCTGCATGGCTGAGATTTCAAAACATGCATCCCGAATAGCCATCAGGATCTTTCCCAACAATCCTGAAAATTGAGAACAAATTGGTGTAAAAACATAAAGATTGCAAAGCATTTTAGGTTTCTTAGAAATTCTGAGCATCAATGTTCTTTGGTTATTATACCCTGTGTGAAGAAAATGCATTACTTTTGTAAGAGAAAGTAAATCAATAATAGTGAGCATTGTATTTAATCATTTGATTTCTTCAGCAAATGTTTCAAGAATACCAATGATGGTTAAGGAAAATGCAATAAAAACTTTTAAGCTACTATTTTGTCTTTAAGCCTCCAGAAGTCTAGTGATGTAAATAACGTGAAAAATAGATGTTTTTATAATAACACTTACCAAAACAATGAAATGACAAGATAACAGATACAGAGGAAATTAAAGGGAATTTATAAGAAAGTGAAAAATGTTACATTGTAACTGAAAAAGGAGGCAGAAATTTCCAAGGGGAAAATGAATATATGAATAGTCAAATGCTGTGGAGAGTTAATGAGGCACAGGAGCAAGAGAGAAGGCACACATGTAGAAAGTGTAAGCATGTTCATGTAACAGCAGAAACCCAAATAAAAAATAAAACTAAAAATGAAGATAGAATTAGTCCAATTTGGTGAAGGCCTGTCAAATTGCCTTCTAAATCTATATGTTTCATCCCACATATTAGTGGTAACTTCAGCTGTCATCAGAGAAGCTTCTTTTTGTAGTGTGCATTGTACAGTGGTTACTGCAGACTCATCATTGGTCAAAGTGCTGAGATTAAGTGACTGCTGATCAAAGTGCTGAGATTAAGTGACTGCTGAATGTTTATCCCTAAAAGGGTTATCTATATTATTCTCCCCAAGGCTTAGGGAACAACACTGAAAATGTGGCAGAAAGAAAGAATATAAGAACCAGAGGAAAGAGAGTTGTTTTGTGGATCACTATCTTCCAGTTAGTTAGAGAGAATGAGAATAGGCAATAGGACCCCTGCCACTGCAAGCAAATTCCATATGTATGTGCCACTTTGTGCATCTGGCTTTATGTGGGTACTGGGGAATCAAACTCAGACCATCCCAGACCTAGGCCTATAGGCTTGGAAAGAATGTCTCTTTAACTGCTGAGCCATCTCCCCAACCCCAGGAAATATTTTCTTCAGTGGTGTAGCCACTGGTAAATTGCCATGCCCATATAAGCAATTCTAATTAAAGACATGAAAGTAGGAGGAGAAAAACCAGCTGGGTCGAGTAAGGGAATTAGTAGAAGTAGAAAGGGGACTAGGAGGGTAATGGGAATATCCAAAATAGGAAAAAAAGTAATAAAGCAAAAAAGATATGCAAGTTATGAAACTTAATTAGAAAAAATACTGGGTTATTTTGGAAACACAAAATATGCTGTATAGTATTTATAGCATATTTACAGTAGAAAAGTGATCATTTGAGGAGAGAGCTAATGGCTGAATAAATTGATGAATTCCCTGTACAAAATTGGTCATATCAGATGAGATTAAGCATGTTCAGGCTGTTATGGCTACTGACAAATTGCATCCTAATAGAGTGAGAAGATATATAATGAGAGCTTGTTTGGAGGTTTTAGCAGGGGAGCGCAGCTACTCGTATACCCTTGACCAAAGACCGGTCCTCCTCTATTTGGGGAAGGTCGTCATCTTCAACAGAGTGTGTAGCTTTGGGAGGGACACACATGGAGCAGTGAGGGAGGAAGGGGACACCTGCCTAGCCAACCCAATCATCCAGATCAACCCTGGCGAATGGGGTGACAGATGTCACAGCCAGATCACCCTCACATCCAGGAGATATATAATGAAAGTTCCAGACAGGTTAAAGATGATGAGAATAGATGACAGTTGCCTTTTATGGAGAACAATTTCAATGACTACTGACTTAATACTATAAACAGTGGAGGCCAGTGAACAACTCGACTTTTAAATGTGCTAAATGAAAAAAAAAAAATCAAACTGTCAACTTGAAATACTGTATCAGTACAAACTGTTTAAAGAATGATGGTAAAGACATTTCCAAATAAAATAAAACTAAAGGAATTACTTACAGAAAACCTGTGCTATAAAAAAAGCTCAAGAAGCTATACAGTCATTAGGGAAATAAAGCTAGAGGAAAACAGGATCCTCTGGAATAAATTGTGGCATGGTAACAGGTATGTCAGTACATACAAATTATTATTGTTTTGCTAAATTCTTTAAAATATATATATGCCTGATTAAGCCAAAAAGGTTAACATTGTAGTCTATATTTTAAAATTTCTGCATTTATAATATTAGAAACTACAAATCTGTATAAAAGTATTGTAGCAGACAGTTCAGGTTCACTGAGATGAACTTGCAGACCAGGCAAAGTTATGGAGAAAAGGATTTATTGAAGCTTACAGATACAGGGGAAGTTCCATAATGGCAGAAGAAGCTGGCCTGCCTTTACAGGACCAGGCAAGAGAGAGAAAAGCCACAAGCCAAAAGCCATGTAGCAAAGCACCCCTCAGGAACTCCAGCTAGGCACACTTTGCATATCTTTAGATTAAAATCTCAAACACACCATCACACCTTCAGATCTGCCCAGTGACACTGCTTCCAATAGGTGGATGCAGATGTTAACTACAAACTAATAAAACACTGAATATATTGGGGGCCATCTATTCAAACTACTACAAGTATCAAGAGATTTTAAACAAGTAAAAAGTTTCTATTCTGTAGCAAACAGCTTCAGGTTCACTGACATGAACTTCCAGACCATGCACAGTTATGGAGGAAGGGATATTATTTATTGAAGCTTATAGATCCAGGGGAAGTTCCATAATGGCAGGAGAAGGGGCCTGCTCCCCACAAGACCAGGCAAGAGAGAAAAACCAACCAGCCACACAGCACACAGAGCAAAACTACAGCCCAAAAGCCACAGCACACTTCAGGAACTGCTAGGCACACTTTGCATATCTTTACAATGGAATCTCAAACCCACCACACCTTAAGACTAGCCCCCAGTGACATTGCCTCTAGCAAGGTGATTGCAGATGCAAATTATAACTAATAAAACACTGAATATTTTGGGGGACATATATTCAAACTACCACATTCCGCCCCTGGCCCCCAACAGATTTAGCTCCTGGCCCCCAATAGATTTATAACTATCACACATAAATTGTACTCAGTCCAATTTCAAAGGTTCTCACAGTCTTGATCAACTTAAAATAGTGAGTTTTGTAAAATCAAACAAGTTAAATACTTTCAACATGTAAAGGCACAGAGTAAACATTTTTAACTGGTATAAGGTATAACAAGGATAAACTAGAACAATGCAAACTCAACCACCATCAGCAGTCATCAAACTTCTGCAGTTCAAGTTCAATATAACCAGAGACTGACAGTCTCCAGGTTTTCCAATTCTGCCCCTCCAGCTGGGCAGAGTCGCCAGGGAAAACTTTCCTCCCATGCCGACACTGCACTCCATGGGAGCCCTTGCATAGTACTGGTATATCCAAAACATCTTTAGATCTCCATGCAAACCATGGTCCATCTTCCAAAGGCTCTTGCAGCCTATTCCTGAGGGTTTTCATGCCCTGCCTCATGCCGCATCTCAGCAGCGGCTCCTGGAACCATGTGCAATTCATGACCACTCCATGCATTTTTCATGCTTCCAAAATTAATACCAGGTGTGCAGGACACAGCCATATTCTTAATCCAGGGATGAAATAAATCATAGCCTTGAAAAGCAGGTTCCTTCTCCAGTCAATTCTTTCCAAGAGTTTACATTTCTAACAGTCTTTCCTCAGGCATCCTCTTCATTGTAAATGTAAACAGTACATTGTAAATGTAAAGCAGTCAGGCCACCTTCCTTCCACCTTCCTTAAGATTGCTAATGTGTTTGACAATAGCAGCTCTAGTAACCTAAAACCAGTCTCAGTGCCTCTATAATTTTAACTTGCTTGAGGTTTTCCAACTTAAAATCTTAAAATCTCAGTCCATTATCTTTAGCCAAGCATATCAGTCCATTACAAATTTAACCTTGATCAAACTTTCTGGGCCTGGATAGCGGAACATAGCCATCCCTTATGCCAGTAGCCCAGTTCCTACAAAGTCCTCTGCACTCTTTCCTTCCCCTTAGAAAGCTCATAAGCCAAGCATCGAAGTTCAATGCTATCTGCACTTAGCATTCTCAAACTCTCATCAGAATAGTCCATAAAACTTGGCTTACCACTCCAGAAGGCATCTTTAGTTGCAAACACCAAGTCCATGCCCATTCCTCCAAAACAAAGGTTCCAAAAGACAAATATCCACACGGTCTGGTTCATCTCACCCCACTCCTGGTACCACTTTACTGTAGCAGACAGCTTCAGGTTCGCTGAGATGAACTTCCAGAGCAGTTATGGAGGAAGGGATATTATTTATTGAAGCTTACAGATCCATAGTTCCATAGAAGTTCCATAATGGCAGGAGAAGGGGCCTGCTCCCCACAAGACCAGGCAAGAGAGAAAAACCAACCAGCCACATAGCACACAGAGCAAATCTACAGCCCAAAAACCAGAGCACACTTCAGGAACTCCCGCTAGGCACACTTTGCATATCTTTACAATGGAATCTCAAACCCACCACACCTTAAGACTAGCCCCCAGTGACATTGCCTCTAGCAAGGTGATTTCAGATGCAAACTATAACTAATAAAAACTGAATATATTGGGGGACATATATTCAAACTACCACATATTCCTTAAGAGAAGAAGCATTACTACATACAGTTAGAAAGAATAATTGGAATATACAGTTTTTTAAACTTTATTTTTTATTTTATTTGTTTGAGAGAGGGAGGGATGGAGAGAGAAAGGGGGTGGAAGCATTTGAGAGAGAGAATGGGTGTGCCAGGGCCTTCAGCCACTGCAAAGGAACTCCAGACACATGCACCACCTTGTGCACCTGGCTTACGTGGGTCCTGGGAAATTGAACCTGGGTCCTTTGGCTTTGCAGGCAAGCTCCTTAACTGCTAAGCCATCTCTCCAACCCAAAATATACATTTTTATTCATGGAATAGCAATGGCCTAAGAATAGACCCCAAGCCAGTCGTATTAAAACACTTGTGAGAAATGCAAATTCTCAAAATCCACTGTAGACCCAAATGAGTCAGAAAATCAGGGAGTGAAGTACATAAAAAAAAAATCATTGTTTAAATAGCATCCCCAGCAGCACATGTGAGCACTCAGAAGACTGGGGAGGAAGTTCATGAATCTGAGGCAAACCTGGTTTACAAAATGAGGACAAGTCTCAAAAATAAATAAATAAAAACAGGCCTTTCATTTCCATGTGATTCTCTCACATACTAAATTTTGAAGAAAGAAGGAAGGGAGCCATGGGAAAAAAAATAAAAACAGAAGGAGGTAGGGAAGGAGGAAAAATAAGGACATATATATTTAAAAGGACAATAATAACTAAATGGGAGATTAAGAAATGCTCAATTAATCTAAGAGAAAAAAAGGATTAAGAAAAAAAGGAAAAGAAAGCCAAGTGCCACATGTTCTTTCTCATATGTGGATTCTAGCTACAATTGTTTAGACTTGTATATGAGTTGGAATAAAACTCAGTAGTAGAGGCCAGTAAGCTAGAAAGGAGCTATAAGGGAACAAGGACAGGGGAGTACTTAAGGTGATGGTATTGTATATATGTAAGTAGATGAACAGATTACTGGAAATGGAATTGCTTCAGTGAGGTCAGAAGAGATTGAGTAAAGGAGGGGTGAAGGGAGGGTTAATCAAAATCTAAAGAGGTCATTAATAAGCTATATGGAAACCTACCAGAATCCATAGACAGTTACTAGAAAAATTTCATTGCCAGAAATGTGATATCTTACAGTGAGTTGTTGGTCAGGGAGGTCCCTGATGCCCTCAAAACATTATAGGCCATTGCCAAGGCTATTGGTTTCCCACCAGGAATATATGGTAATACCCTATCAATGAAGACTCCACAGGCTTGGGCAGCAAGGTTACTGAGAAATCAAGCTGGAGCTGACCTGAAAACCTCTCCTTTGTAGACCAGCTGACAGAAAGCTGGAAAAAGCTACACTGCATGCATCTTTATGGGATAGAGAAGTCATCAGTAGAGATAAAAAACAGTGGACACTGCAAGCCTTAAGTATGGCCAGCCAGGCCAAATGAACCAATGGGGTGCATTAGTGGCACGTCATTTATGGGGAAAACCAATTGCTCTCTAATTGGACTGGAGGCTCACTCCATAGGAGAGAATACATGCCTGGTACTGAAAACCTATGACAGGGCAAGTCATGAGCCCTAGAGTTGTAACACCTGCTGGTGTCTGGCTAAATGCATACATTATGCTCACCAAACTACCCAGTAAGCACTTCTCTTAATGCTTGTATCCATATATTAATGCTACTCTCACTTTGGGTTAGAGATGCTTCTCTTTTTCACATCACAGTGACCTCTGGCATGAGTCAAAAGGCACCATAGTCTTGAGAAGAAGTTACAAAGGAGTGCTCAGCACTGAAACATCTCTATCACACCTTCTAAGGCTCAGGGTCCATTGCAGAAGAGGTGGTGGAAAGAATGTAGGAGCCAAAGGAAGGGTAGAATTGCTTACAATGTACTCTTTCAGACATAAAATGGCCTGTATATCTATGACCTCCCAGTACCTAGCATTACCTACACAAGACCTACATAACAGGAAGAAAAGATGATGACTTCAAAATAAAAGAGAGACTGATTGAGAGGGGGAAGGGGTATGATGAAGAGTGGAGTTGCAAAGGGGAAAGTAGGGGGATTATCATGGTTTATTGTCTATAATTATGGAAGTCGTCAATAAAAAAGAGGGAATAAAAAGCAAATACTAAAATAGAAGATCTAAAACCAATCATATCAATTACTACATTAAATGTTATTGAATTAAAAATTCCCAATAAAAGATATAAAATTTAGATGAATTAATAGAACATGATCTAACTATATGTTGACTATAAGAAACCAATTTTAACGTGCTCCAATTATATGCTATCTATAGGAAACCTATGTAAGTATAAAGACATAGGTTGAAAGTAAATAAGAAAGATAGATAATGAAAACAATAAGAAAGCATGAATAGTTATATTAATCTCAGACAAGGTCAAAACTTATGACAAAAGAGTATTAGAGACAAAAGTCCTAGGACAATTGGAAAAGAGTGCCTTATGCAAATGAGTATTAATAGAAAAGGGAGTATTAATCAAGGACGCTCTGATCTTTTAGAATACAAGTATTTTCATCTTACTGGATAGAAATATGTGTGGAAGGCAGAAACAAGCCACGGGGAGAGGTTAGGTGACATGGCAGATGCCATGACAGACAGACAGAGGTTTAGATTTTTGTCCTATTTGTCTAGCTTTTATTTTCCCTCATGGACACTTTAGTGCTTAGAAATTATTTAGATTTCTAAAACATTGTTTATATGTTGTATCTATCAATATTTACTATAAATTAAAACAAAAATTTGAAACTGTTTATTAATGTATCTCTAACATACCCTTTGTGTGTTAATATATTAAACCAACACTTTTGAAAAATCTCTAACAGTAAGTTAAAAGAAGGCAGCTGGGGTCTCATGTTTACTTCAGTTTTCAATAATGTTTTGGTTAAAGCCCATTTAGTTGGAAATTGGTGGGGCATTTTAATAGCCTTTTGACATAAGTGTGAATATTCTTTATTTTGCAAGTGGTAGTTTCTTTAAAGTTTGCTGCAATGTATAGTAATGAGTTTTATTTTAAATTTATTTTAAACAAAATTTTACCACTTCATCATATTCTCATGTAAAATTTTCTCTTTTCCCTAAAATACATGACAATTAAAATATAATAACTGGGCTGGAGAGATGGCTTAACTGTTAAAGCATTTGCCTACAAAGTGTAAGGACCCAGGTTTGATTCGCCAGTACCCAGGTAAGCTAAATGCACAAGGTAGCGCATACATCTGGAATTCATTTGCAGTGGCTGGAGGCCCTGGCACACTCAGTCTATCTGCCTCTTTCCCTCTCTCTCCCTCTCAAATAAAAAGCAATTCTTAAAAAAATAAAAATATATAATAACTACTATGATAACTTTGTGTCTCCTCCCTTGATTCATTCTAAGGCATTAGCAGTTTTTCTCATCATTGCTTTAATACCATTAGTTTAAAAATATTTTAAAAATAAATGAGCACTTAGTACTATCAGAAAATAATATTAACTTCACAGATCCCTACCAAGGGTTCATTTATGATAAGCTTTACAAGCTTGTATATTAATCTTGATATAAATATGATACAGTATTGGGCTCTACATTAAGCTATGCCCTGCTTGGGAGTGTACAACTTGAACAGAATAATTATATTCATAGATAAACCAATAGGGTTTTACAGACCCAGTAACATTACCCATTTTTTCAAGGACAGCTAGACACATGTTGTGGTAGTTTGAATAGATGGCCCTCAATATAGTCAGTGTTTTATTAGTTTGTTGTTTGCATCTGCAGCCACCTGGCTGGAGGCAGTGTCACTGGGCAGATCTTAAGGTGTGTGATGGGTTTGAGATTTTAATCTAAAGATATGCAAAGTGTGCCTAGCTGGAATTCCTGAACTGGGCTGTGTTGTGTGGTTTGGGGCTTCTGCTTCTGTGAAGGCAGGCCTGCTTCTTCTGCCATTATAGAACTTCCCCTGGATCTGTACGCTTCAATAAATCCCTTCCTCCATAACTGTGCCTGGTATGGAAGTTCATCTCAGCCTGAAGCTGTCTACTATACATGTCAAATTCCTATTTGAAAATTCCCATTTAATAAGACCATGTTATTGCACATTATTGCACCCATGTCTGTTCTCCAGTCTGCTAAATATCCAAATATATTGCTTTTTTTATAGCCACTTGGTTTTGTGTGGAGGTTGGACAGACAGCTATTTGGTGTTGAACAGCTTTAAACAACAAAAGTCAATAACCATATGTTCTATATTCTGTCCCTAGATAGAAAATGTTCAGGTGACTGAAAAAAATGGCAATAAGTACATAAATGAAGCATACATGTATTTCAAAACTAATAAAATGGTGTGCCAGGCAGCAAAGGTCAAGAGAGTTAAACAAAGCTGACTATTTTTATTTAGCTGGGGTTTTCATACTAAATATATTTTATAATTATGTGCTATAACTTCATGATGCTACCTCTTAAATATGGAGGTCAAATCATCTCTCCATCTCCACTCATTATGCCTTCTGCATGGGCTACACAAATCATCTTGTTAAGTGTCCTCTTCATAGCCAATCATATAATATCCAACAGTTATTACTTAGCACCTCTGGTTTTCTGTGACTGTACCCACTTTCCTTTCAGACAAAATGATCCCTCTACTTTCTTTTTTTAAAAGATTTTATTTATTTATTTATTTATTTATTTATTTATTTATTTATTTATTTATTTGAGACAGAGAGAGGGAAATAGAGAGAGGGAGAGTGAGAATGGGTGCACCAGGGCCTCTACCACTGCAAACGAACTCCAGATGCGTGCGTCCTCTTGTGCATCTGGCTTATGTGGGATCTGGAAAATTGAACCGACATCCTTAGGCTTCCCAGGCAAACGTCTTAACCACTAAGCCATCTCTCCAGCCTGATCCCTCTACTTTCTATATCACAGGAATTTCCTTATGAATGGAAACCAGTAGTATTAACTCAACCAGAGCCCTTCTGTGACTTTTTTTTTTTTTTTTTTTTTTTTTTTTTTTAGGTAGGGTCTCACTCTAGCAGGCTGACCTGGAATTCATTATGTATTCTTAGGACAGCCTTGAACTTATGGTGATCTACTGATCTCTGACTCCTGAGGGCTTGGATTAAAGGAGTGTGCCACCATACTCAGCTTTTTCTGAGATTTTTAAGCTTCAACCAATGAAAATACACTTTCCATTGTGTTCAGTCATTTATGGAAATGGGACACCATAAAAGTCCCATGGTGTGGGACATAGGCTTCTACATGGGAGTTACTCTGAAAATCTCTTTGAATCTAAAGAAGAAAAACATAAAGGTGGATTTTTTTTTCACTTTAAAATAAATTCACAAACTGAAGTACATGTATACATAGCTCAGAATCCATCACTCTCCCTTTGATCTGCTCTGTTCAGAGAAAATCAACAAATCAATATTAACAGATACCCTTTGATTTGGCTCTGCCATTTATCATCCTGGTGGAGAAAGCACAGATGAAGAGGCAGTCTTTATGAGTTTATTTAGCATTATATTGCTTATAGTAGCCTACATTTGAAAATATGTTAGTTGTTTTCTCTTCTTACAACTGCCAAGGAGAGTATATGGGGCAAAATCTAGTACATTAAGGAACAGAGAGGAAGTTTATCAATAATCATTACATATGAAGTATTGGGCCTCAGGCTAAGTGCATCATTTTGCAAACTACAGCCTGTGTATCACATCTAGCCTGGCACCCATTCTTGTAAATTTATTGAAACAGCCATGGCCACATACTTGCCAGTGACTACTTTCCTGCTACAATGGCAGGTAAGCTACAACAGAGACAAGGCCACCTACCATGCCTAGAACACTTACCTGTACTTAAGACCTTTGCTTTAGGGCATTGGTGACTAATTCAAAGAGTCCCAATTCAGAATGGGGCTCCAAGTTTGAAGCCACAAAAAATGATGCTAAAAAATTTAGGTAAAGAAACAAACATACAGGACATACAAAGGAAATGCTTATCTTTGAAAAGGGCTTTCTGAATGAAAAAGAACTGAAATACTTTGCTTCATGTTGCCAAGGGAACATAAGAAAAAAGATTCTGAATCAACACATAATGAAAGAAAAATAACATTAAAAGACAACTGTCTTGATGTAGGCTGAGATATTAAACTAGTTGAATGTGTTAAGAAATTATGATGGAACAAATAGCAGAGTAGGCCTCCAATATATTCAAAATGCTGAATCATTACTAATTAAAGATGCAATATGCCTCTAAGCATCCTTATGGAACAAACCAACCTTTCAGAGGTAGATACCACATACATAGTAATAACATATTTCACATAATTAAGGATTAAGTCAAAAGGTAGGATTCAGGGTATGAAACTACAAAGGAAATTATACTGTGCATATTATACAAAACATGCATCTTGTTTGCTTCATATCTGCTGCCACAGTAGAATTAATTTAAAAGTCATTTGTGTTTTGTGCTAAAATAGAATTATATTTCAGAGGGATAAAGAGAAATATAATATTCTTTGAGATTATGGGCTTTTCCCCTGTTAAGGTAGAAAAGGTTTAACCAATTTCCAAAGTTTTCATTCAGGACTTGAAAATTGAATTTAATAAAGAGACAGGAAAAAACAGAAGTGATGTTGGAAATGAAAATTCAGAAGGTAAAATAAAAAAATTCAGTGGAAAATCCCCAAAACAGAATTGTTCTATGGAGAATAGAGTATTAGAGCCTGAAGATAAGGTAAAGGAATTGGCTCAATCTGTTAAAGACAATGATACATTTCTATCTCCCCAGCCTATTTGTTCTCCATTAGTTTCCTTTGTTATTAAGCATGAACAGAACCCTGAAAACAGCATGTCATCTACTGCAGTGTCCCCGTGGATAACCTAAGAGTAGGGGGAAGAGCACTAGTTCTTTGTGGTCATTCCAAGTTTGTCCAGATCCTTCCTCCCCCATTGCCCTTTTCTCCTTCCTGTAGGAACAAAAAATGTATGAAGTAAAACATATAAGATCTTTGGGACAGCATGAAAATATCAAATCTACACATAATGAGCATAGAATGAGGAAAAGAGTTTCATGTTAAAAGCATATATAATTGTTTGCTTAAAATGACCCCATGCCCATTCAGATAGGAGACTTATGCAGAACAATGAATACACAGGATCAGAAAAGAAACTCCCTATGTCATACTATAGTTAAAACACTAAATATATAGAACAAAGGAATTACTGAAAACTGAACGAGAGAAGGACAAAGTCATATATAAAGACTGGCCCATCAGAATAACAGCTGATTTTTCAATGGAAACTTTAAAATCCAGAATGGCTTGGAATGATGTATTTCAAATTCTGAAAAGCACCGTTGCAAACTCAAACTACTTACTACACCTTGCAAAACTGTCTGTAATAATGGAAGGAGAAAGAAATACTTCCTGTAATAGAAGCAGGCTGAAGGGATTTATAACTACCAAGCAAGCTCTATAATGAATACTAGAAAGAATACTTTGGACAGAAGAGAAGGATAAACACATCCAAGAGGCTATAGAGAAAAAATAAATGATGCCAGGACAACTGCTAAGCAAATGAGGTCTAAGAAAACACATAACACTACAAAAAACAAAATGATGAGAATTAATACACACATTTCAATAATAACTGAATAGTCTCAGTTGCTCAATCAAACCTTGGGGCTAGGAGCTCATAGGTTCTGGGGTGAACCTCGCACTGTTACTATACTAAATGGATGGTTTTCAAACTGCCTTCTAAATTCTTATATTTATACCTGTAAATTAGTGTTTTTTCTGCCTCCATTATAGGAATTTATTTTTGCAGTTGGCAAAGGTTAATGCAGATATGCACAGCAGGTGAAAGTGGTGAGGGTAAGTGATTATTGTGTGCTCAGCCATATATCACCTCTTCTAAGACTAAGGGAGCATTTTGGAATAGGGAGCAGAAAGACGGTAAGAGCCAACACATACGAAAAGACATCGTCTAGACACAGCATAGTCATTATACTCAGGAACTCACAGAATATTGAACCAATCAATACTCCTTGAGGAATTGGGGAGGGTCTCATGAGGCTTCATGCCTCCCAGAGGAGCTATTGACAGTAAATGGTGGCTAGGGGAAGAGAGTCATGTTATTTGGTGGTATAGGCACTGGTAAATTGCTCATTCTCCAATAAATAACCCTCATCCATGCTCATACAAACAATTTAATTTAACTCAGTGGGTCTCAGAATTTTTAAAAAGACATCAAAGTAGGAAGGGGAGTAGTTGAGAAAAAGAAGGTGATGTAGTGGCAGTATATTAGAGATTGGAGAGGTAATAGGAGGAAGAGGATCAAAATATATAATTTACAACTATGAAGTTATTTAAAATAAAAGCAAACTTTTGAAAGACACAGACTAGCAGATTGAATTAGAAAAACAAATCCATCTTTATGCAGTTTATAAGAAACAAATCTCACAATGAAAGACAGGTACTCTCTCTCTTTCTCTCTCTCTATTTTTTTTTGTTTTGGTTTTTTGAGGTATGTTCTCACTCTAGCCCAGGCTGACCTGGAATTCACTATGGAGTTTCAGGGTGGCCTCGAACTCATGGCAATCCTCCTACCTCTGCCTCCCGAGTGCTGGGATGAAAGGCATGCACCACAATGCCCAGCTTGACAGGTACTCTCTTTAAGATGAAAAGATGGTAAAAGCAATCAAAAATTCTTAGAACTGAATGAAAATGGAAACAAAACCTAAAAAAAAACCACTTTGGGATATAATGAAAATAGTCCTAAAAAGGAAATTATATTCTAAATGTCTACATTAAAAAATCAGAGATAACTCATATAACTAAAATAATGATGCACTATAGGCCTTGGAAAAAGAACAAACCAAACCTCTAAAAAAGTAGGCTGAAAGAAATAATATCACAGAAGATATTAATGAAATAGAAATGAAAAAAATACAAAAATCAATGACAACAAGGACTGGTTTTTTGAAGGCAGCTATGCTCATCGCTAGACTAAACCATGAGCTGATTCCGTAAGTGAGACTAACAATCACTTAATCACATTCACCAAAAGGGAGATGAAAGGGGAGACTTTGTAAAGGTACCAATGCAATTCCGGAAAACCAAGGATATACTTTAAAAACCCATATTCTAATACATGGGAAAACTTAAAAGAAATGGATAAATTTTTAGATGCATATAACCTAACCTAAGACAGATAATATAAACAGATCTACAACAATCAATAAAATTGAAGCAATAATTAAAAAACAAACCTCCCAACTAAAAAATTCTCCTGTCCAGATGGATTCAGAATTCTACCATGTTCTTTTTAATTTTTTTTATTTTTTGGTTTTTCAAGGTAGGGTCTCACTCTAGCTCAGGCTGACCTGTAATTCACTATGTAGTCTCAGGGTGGCCTTGAACTCATGGCAATCCTCTTACTTCTGCCTCCCGAGTGCTGGGATTAAAGGCATGCGCCACCATGCCCAACCTGCTTTCAAACTTTTTAATTAAGCCAGAATTAGCTGATACCAAAGCCAGATGAAAAACAAAACAAAAAAGATAAAATTATAGCCCAATATCCCTAATGACCATAGACACAAAAATTCTCAATAACATAGCAAACAGAATTCCAGAACACATTAAAAAGATCATTCACCATGATCAAATTGGCTTCATCCCAGAGATGCAATATTGGTCAGCAAACTGAGTGACATGAGGAGATGTTAGAAAATATCCACTCCAATAGAGATTTCTTTTTCCGGAAGCAAATCTATATTCAGGAAGCCTATACAAATTTGCTAGAGCTAGTCACACATTATTTCATATAAAACTTCCAGGAGTCCTAATGTAATGAATACTATGTCTCTAGAAACTTTTAAGTTGAATGTGATAGTATCAGATCACAGGAGAACATTGCTTCTTGGCCCTTTGGCTAGTATATTATGAGGAGGTAGAGCCTTTAGCAATGATTTGGTCATTAGGGTGAAACCTCATAAATGGGAATGGGATTCTTATAAAAGAAACCTTATGAGCTGGGAAAACAGTGAAAATGTCCATAAGGAAATTTTTTACTTCATTAGGGTAATATTTGTGAATAAAGTATTAATCCTGACATAGTCAAAAGTTCACAGACTAACAAATTGGTACATAGTTGATATGCTATATATTAATAACAAATTAAATCATATAGGAAATATATGATTTCTTTCAAAAATTAAATCTAGTAAAATAAGAACCAAAGGTATTTTAACTAAAGAGTAGTCTGCTTGTAGTCTGCTTTGAAAATTGAGTAGCACAAAGTCAAATCAAAGCTAAAGATTAAGAGATTAATTTAGATTAATTTGTAATGCCAAAGCACAAAGGAAATCACAAGCATTACTAAATTCAACAGGAGAAATTTAATACTAATCCAAGAAAAATGCATAACAAATAATCTTAGGCATAAAAACCAGATGGAAAAGTGTTGCCTTTTCCACAGTAGAATTATTACTAAGCAATATTACCTTGGTTAGGGGAAACTGAGTCACACAGAGATGGCACCAGAGACAGAGTGGACAATCAGAAAATTTATGCATGTTGACATGGACTCAGGGGAACAACTTCCAAAGCCTCAATACTGAACTATCATAGCTCAGAGGCTTTATAGACAGTATGGCAGGCAGCCTGACATTATCATTGAATTCTTTACCCTACTGATGGGTTCCAAGTTTCTAAGGTTACATGATTTGGGGGCACACAAAATTCCTGAGGAACCAGTCAATGGTAAACAAGTACAAATACAGAACAGAAAGCTGCTTGTGCAGGGGTGTTTGTGCCTATGGTTGCACTAACCAGATACCAGCAGGGTACAGCTGCTTAGATAGGGTAGAGTCTCCCTGGTAAAGGCTTGTACAATAGAAACTGTGTTTTAGAGTATCATCTGGGCTTGGTTCCTTTGTTAAATTTCTTCTACCACACCTCACTTGTAATTTTCCACTAATTTTTGGAAAGCCACACATTAGTTTGATTGCATGTCAGTCAGCTTTTCTTCAAAAATATCTGAGTAATCAACTTATAATAAAAAGTTTATATATTGGCTCAAAGTTTTGGAGGTTTCATTCCATGATATTTTATCACTGTAGCTTTGAGTCCTGAGTTTAGGCAGCATATTGTAGCAGGATACCTGATAGAACACTGTTCCTCTTATAGTCAAGGAGCAAAAGAAAAGATGAGAAAGGGGATGGAGTCCTGTTATCCCTCTCAAGAGCACATCTTCAATGACGGAAAGACTTCCTTAATAGCTCAGCTCTTAAATCTTTCACCAACTTCCAATATCACCAAGGAACCTTCCTTTACATATGAGTTTTTAAGAGACACTTAAGATCCAAATTATAGCACACTAAAATATTTTTTATGATTCATGGTTTCCTGCCTTGGAATAGACCAAAATTTAGTATAATTACATTAATTTAGTCACAAATTAAGAGTTTGAGTTCAGATTAACTATAAAATTGAGAAATAAGTAAGGCACTTGAGATCTCACATTAATCTAGTATGTGACCACACAGTCCAATTTAGAGCTGGTAGTTTTATAAAATGGACTTAATTTAACCAGTATCATTACTGATTCTACTTTTGTACTAGACACCAGATCTAAAATGCTCATTTCCCTACCAGTTTTGTAATAATTCATAAATTCTTAATAGCTTTCTAGATGCACCCACAATGTAATGACTGAAATCAATCAAAATGTAATTAAGAGAGCAGAAAGCAGTAAAGACGGGCTATACCAACACAGGACCAAGAGAAAAGACCTACAAGAACTAGGCCCTCAAAGATGGGGCAATTAAGTACCATTACTTATTGTCAAGATTAAATGGGTTAAAACATGAAATGCTCAAGAAAAACTGTAACAAAGTAGGATACTAGGTAGGTGGGCCAGAAACTGAAAATACAATTCTGGTGAAATTAATCTTCAGAATCCAAAGTCAAAACCAGATTAGTACAGACAAGTTAACCATGCAATCACAAAACACAACCGTTTTCTCTTCACACATACTTCAAGTTCAGGAAGGGTTAGACTCTTCCTGATGTTAGGTGACTACTCTTAAAAGCATAATTTCCCTTATATTACTCTTTGGTTCTAGGAGAGTCTCATGAATATAGTTATATAGATACTATATACACTATCAATCATGGATAGAAATCTGTTAGTTTTAGAAACAAAGCACAACAAAAGAAGACTGACAATTAATTCCAAACTGTGGAGACATGTACTCTCACATGAACAAAGATTTTTCTTTTCCTAAAATTAATTCTATGTGTCTTTAAGAGAAACATACAAAAAATGTTTCTCAAAACTAGCTTTCTTCATCTTTTTAGTAGGTATACTAAGGTTTCTTGTTTGTTTTGCTTATTCTGCCTATCTAAAGTCATAGTTAAGGGGATCCACAAAATTAGGCACTACATTTCGAAAACTGCAGCTCTGTTGGTGTTAAATGGCTTTGATTTCTCCAGCATTGGAGACACTATAATTGCCATTCATACACAGGCTTAGAAACAGCCTTACTGCCATATCCTTGGACACAACTCAAATAATTATTGCCCTCATCTGAGGAAGCACAAACTCCAATGACTCTGGATCTCCCCTTTTGAACTGCTAGTTCCCAGGATCAGCTTTGCTGTCTAGTACTTCTCTAAACAGGGTTCCAGCATAAGCAGTGTTAGCGTGACCTGAACACTTATTAGAAATTTAAATTCCTCTCAGGCATGTGATGTAGGCTTAGAATTCCATGAGGATATCAAGACCAAGACTTTCCTGAGCAGCTTAGAGAGACCCCTTCTCAAAATTGAAAGTATTTTAAGAAACAAAGGTGTAGGAGAAGGCATGGAGATATAATTCAGTGGTACAGCAAGGTGCTTGCCTAGCATGCACGAGGTCATAAATGAATGGATAAATTCATTAAATTAAGCAATAACAAAAAGAAATTAAAATTCTTGAAGCTTAAACCAGATGTAATAACCTAGATACTATGGAAGTAATGTCAGAACTTTGTATTTAGCAAGCCTTCCAAGTGATCCTGATGCACAATAAGGTGTGGGAAGCATCATCATGAGCAGAACACAGTCTCTGAGGACAACAGAGCACAATAACATGCCCCTAATGGAAACAAATATGATCTGAAAAAACACTATGATCTATGGAATCTAATGACTTCAGGCCTAAATAGATTTAATGAAATCATAAATATGTAATATCCTTATATTTTAAATTATATTTTAATTTTGATAATTTAATTTTTAAATCATAAAACACATACAGAGATAATAAAATGGACGGATTACCCACTTGGGGTCCTCCTGTTTTACAGAAGCTTTGCCTTCCTTCCTTCTCTTGAGTCATAAAACTCCAAGCCGGGTTTCTAGGTGCTTATTCCATTTTCTGGGAACCCTCTCTTGCCTCTCCTTGGGCAAGAGTTTTGCATTTTTCCTTTCTCTTAAGCTCTAAGATCTCCCTATAATAAAATACTTCTAACCCTTAAAAAACTAAAAATAAAATACAGAATCTCAGCCCTTCACAAAGACAGTCATTTCTTCTAGCAACATTTAATTCATACACAAATATAAGAACATGGTTTAAATAAAATTTGTTTGCTTTATGCCTGACTCAATTTCCATAATGTAAATTTCTAACCATAAAACATAAGAATATACTTTGTAGTAAAATACATAAAAAATAAGCAACATTTAATAACTCATTTGAGGAAATATCTGTTATAATCACCAACTACATAACAGGCTTCTCACTAGGGCCTTTGTTACAGGTCTCCTCATTGTTAGCCCTTTTCTCTTCAACAGAAACTCCCTCACTATGGAATAACTTTTCTTCATGCTTTAATGCCGTATATATTCAATTTAAGATTTATATTTGACTTTTGCTACTGTTTGAAATTTTATGTGAAAGGAAGGCGTCATAGAGCATCTAGACTTTTATGCCATGCTGATTTTGCTTAATTTCATGATGGTAAAACTGATCCATGTTGCTGTGTTTGGGTACATTTGCCAAAAGGTACAAAGGAATTAGAATTTCTGGATAAGGAAAGTGATTTTTAAAATATATACTGTATTTCTAAATTTCTTACTGTATATGTTTTACAAATATAAGAAAAAAATAGCAACACAACTAGTAAGACAAATATTTATTAAAAATTAGCATTAGCCAACCCTCTGTAACTCTGGTATCATTACTTCTTGTCTTAGTAGGAAGTAACTAGGATGACAAGACATATTTTCCTATAGAACCCAAATTACATTGATTTATGTTACCTAATTTATCTTTCCATGATGGCTGTGAAGAAATTAAGGCATGTGTTTCAACTACATTTATTAGTAGCAATCAAATTAAATTAAATTACAATAAAAAGAATAGCCTTGTTAACATATTGGTAACATATTTAACCTATATTTAAAAATACATTATAGATTTTTAGTTTGGATGCCTTATATAAACATGGAAGTTGAGTACTTTAGTTACTTATTATTATTGCATAAGGACCTAATTGACCTCTTATGTCCATTAGTATTTATTTTATGAGATTAGGAACCATAGTGTTCAGTGAATACACATTTGTGATCATATTTCCTTAAAGAATTGTATCTTTATTTGAATGTAGTGGTCTTCTTTATGTCTTCTAACTTTTGTTTGAAATCTACTTTACCAGGTATCAGAATAACTATGCCACTTATTGCCAGCTTGTTTTCAGCTTCAGTTCATTTGGTAACTTGACTCCCATCTTATGGCTCTCACTCTCTGTATGTAGTTGCTAGAGGGGTATAGTTTTTAGACAAGAGATAATTGGATCTTATTAATTAATGCAGGTAGCGAGTCTGTATCTTTTTGTTGATGACATCAGGCCATTTGCATCTAAGATTAGTATTGAGAAAGGTTATCTAATTCTTATAAATTCTTTATGTAGTCTCAGGGTGGCCTCAAACTCATGGCAATCCTCCTTACCTTGGCCTCCTAAGTGCTGGAATTAAAGGCATGTGCCACCATGCCTGGCCTCTTTTTTCATTTTTTTATAAAATTATTTATTTATTATTTATTTATCTGTAAGTAGAGAGAGAGATAGAGAGAAGAGAGACAGAGAGAATGGGGATGCCAGGACTTCCAGCCACCATACACAAACTCTAGACAAAGTGCCACTTTGTGCATCTGGTTTATGTGGGTACTGGGGAATTGAACCCAGGTTATTAGACTTTGTAGGCAGCAAGTACCTTAACCACTGAGCAATCTCTCCAGACCTCCTTTTTTTTTTCCTTTTGATGTTATGGATTTTTTGGCATAAAGCGTTGATCATGATGGATTCCTTCTACCTTTCCTTCATTCATACTTCCTTACATAAATTTAATTTTCTCCTGTACTCTCATGATTAAGACTGTTTTTATTCCACTTCAGTATATTATATTTCTTTTAATGTATTTTATCATGCTGGCTTGTTTGTTATGAATTATTCTAATTTGTGCTTATCTTGAAATGACCATGTTGCTCCATCACTTTTTTTTTTTTTTTTTTTTTTTTTTTTGGATCTTTCGAAGTAGGGTCTCACTCTAGTCCAGACTGACCTGGAATTCACTATGTAGACTCAAGGTGGCTTTGAACTCATGAGGATCCTCCTACCTCTGCTTCCCATGTGCTGGGATCAAAGGTGTGCACCACCATGCCCAGCTCCATCACTTTTAAAAGATAGCTTTGTTAGATATAGCAATATTGGTTGGTAGTTATTGACTTTCAGGGCTTGAGATAGAACATTCTGTGCTTTTTTTGGCCTTTAGGGTTGCTGGTAAGATATCTAACATTACTCTGTTGTGTTTGCCTTTGTGAATGAGTTGGTGTTTTTCCCTTAAAACTTTTAATGGTGTTTCTTTGTTTTGTATTGTTGGCTTCTTGACTGTAATACATTGAATAATATGTCATCTCTGTTAATGTCTATTTGAGTTTCTCAATGACTCTTGTGTTTGAATGTCCAATTCTTTCTTTAGATTTGGTGAAATTTCAGCTATATTTCCATTCAGCAAATTATCTTTGCCCTCTTTGTCAGCAACTTCTTCAAACCTGTGGATTCTGACGTTTGGTCTCTTGATTGATAAATGACAACATTCTTAGATGTTGTAGTCATGCTTGCTCTTTTTCTTTTTATTTGTGTGTGTATGTGAGAGGGAGAAAGAGAGATAATTGGAACACCAGAATCTCCAGTCGCTGCATTCAAACTTCGTGCACCACCTTATACACATGTGTGACCTTGTGCACTTGGGTAACCTTGTGCATCTGGCTTAATGGGACTGAGAGTATAACATGGGTCCTTAGGCTTCACAGGCAAGTGCCTTAACCACTAAGCAATCTCTTCAGCCCTGCTCTTTTTCTTTATTGACGTTTCAATAAAGTATTTCTTTAACTTCATCCTCCATCACTTTCTTCTGTTTTTCCAAATATATTGGTGATAGTTTTCAGTGTATTCAATTCATTGAGTTTTTCATTTCCAACATTTTAACTCACTTTATTTTTAAAAAAAAATCTCAATTTCTTTGCTGAATTTCTCTTTCATTTAGATGACTGTCTCTTCTATGTTGCTGGCTTCCCCACAAGACCCTGAGTTGGTTTCCTTACTTCACACATCTGCTTCTTTCTACTCTCTTAGAGATCACTGATCACTTTTACTAGTAAACTTTGGAGATCATCTGATGTTTTACCTGTTCAGTGTTTTGTATTCAGTAGTTGATGAATCCGTGATATTTTTGGAAAGTCATGTTTCTTTCTTTTCCATGTTTCTTTGTTGTGATCTGCACATGTCTTGGTTCAGATATCTCATAGAGTTTTCTTCAGTGATCTTTTTAGTGAGCATCCTACATTTGAAAGCTCAGTCCTCAGTATCGCTTAGAGAGAAGAAAACAAAATGCTGTAGCAATACCAACAAGCTATATAAAATATAGAAACATGCTTAAGGTAATTAAAACCTACCAGTATATCACCAGTTACCATTAAACAGAAAATGGAAAAAGTACTCTACTGTGCTGAAAATTAGAAATCATTTTAGGTAAATGTGGAAATGGTAAATGGATGTGGTAAAGGAAGAAAGCAGGATGAGGGAAAAATAGGAAGCAAGATAAAATAAACTAATGTAAAAGAGAAATGGAGACAAATGCTATAAAAAGAGGAAAAGAGAAAATGATTAGAAAAAAATGAAAAGATTTTCCAATAATTAGAAAATTCATAACCAAACAGGTAAATATAAGAAAATGACTAAAATTAAAACCATAAAAGTGTTAATGAACAAGAAGATACAGTCAAAATATTAAAAATAGTGTAGGAATCATAAAATGAGAAGCACACAAAGCCAGAATAGGAAAACACTGTATAAAAATTAAAAATGCATAAAAAAAATTAGAAAAATGCATGAAAGGGAATAAAAAAAACATTATTATTTTTGAAAAGTCTAATGCAAAATACTACTAAAATTATAGTAAAAAGAGAAAACAGTCCTAAAAGGAAAAAAATGAAGTGTTAGAACAGCCTCTTTATGAAGATCCTTGGAAACCAGAGACAGCCAGACATAAGCGATGGGTGGGGGTGTCAGTTGAACTAGTGGACCCTTACCTTTCATGTGCCTTATGCTAGTTCTCACTTGTGTTGTGTTATGCACCTATCTGCAAGAGATTTCTTCAGTTTTAGTAGCTTCCCTTTTTTTGCACCAGCAGTCTCATCTCTGCTGGCCACGATTAGCTTTTCAGTCTGTGGCCCTGACAAGTTCTCTTGTCCCATGTTGTATCTATGAAGGAGGCTCATGTTGTAGTTGAGGTTGGGATTATCTCCCAAGTGCAGTGGCAGTGGGGAAAACAACCACAATATGAAAGCTACACAGGAAAACTAGTTTTTTTTTTTTTCTTTTTTACTTTCAAAACCCACTATTTAACTGGAGGTATGTGACTCTTAACCTCACAGCAGACAGCTTACTCCAGAGGTAATTTACCTGCTGACTTCATGCTCAGAGCTTTCAAAGTCCAGCATTAACATCAACTCATGAAGTTTGCTTCTATGCACGAAGGCTAGGGCCACCTTTCCCTTTGCACTTCACTGACTGGGCAGAACTTCTTCCTGTGTACACTTTTCAGCTTGTCAGCACCTGGCTCTCTGGCTATCTAGCCATAACTCTCTCCAGGGCGCTCCCTCTCCCTCCCCCTCCTCTTTCCCTCTCTCTGGCTGTAACTGTTCCTTGTTCTCAAATCTCCAGGGTCAGTTTTGAAGAACAGGCAAGTTTTGAAGATGGCAAGTGGCCACAGCCTCTAAACAGGAAACTCCTCTTCACTGCTAATCTTCCTGGTAGAGCAGTCACTTTCTCAGCAAGACCCAAAATAGGATTAGAGGCTAGTGAAAGCTGTAAGCCAGTCTTGAGGGCAGAACTGTCTCTTTTCACTAGGGCCACCTGGTTTAAGAACATCTCTCTGATTTGAACCCCTCCTCCTCACTAGGGAATGCAATGGAGCACTTCAAAGGCTAGAAAAGTATGGCTTCCAATCCAAACTATAGTACCCAGCAAAAGTATCCATCATTATAGATGGAGAAAGAAAAACTTTTCATGATAAAATCCAGCTCTATTCTTATATGAACACAAAGACAAACCTATAGATAATACTTCAGGGAATTCTCCACATAGAAGAGTCAAATAACCAATATCAATATCAATAGCCTACAAGAAGAAGATTATAATAAGCAAAACTGCAGCAGGCTCAAAAAAGTACAAAGTCTAAGAAAACACCAAACCCCATAAAGCACCTCAACATGGGAGGGATTAAATCAAACTTCACAGTTATAACCTTAAATATTAATGGTCTTAATTCACCCATCAAAAGACAACAGGTAACAGGGTGAATGAGAAAAATGGACCCTTCTCTTTGCTGTTTTCAAAAAATTTCCTTACCACTAAAGAAAGACACCTCCTCAGTGTGAAAGGATGGAAAATGATATTCCAAGCAAATGGAAAAAAGAAACAAGCAGGTATTGTTATATTACTATCTGATAAAATAGACTTTAAACCAAAAGTAAACAAAAAGGACAAAGAAGGCCATAAAACCTGCCTCCATAAATTCAGGAAAATTGACACAATTTCCTGCATCATATCAGATCACAGTGCTGTAATACTAGAAATTAACAAGAGAAACTTCAGGAATTCCACCAGCTCCTGGAAACTGAACAACACATTTTTAAACAATAAATGAGTAGTGGAAGAAATGCAAAAAGAAATTGTAAAATTTCTAGAATTGAATGATAAGGAGAAAACAACTTATCAAACCTTAAGGGACCCAATGAAGGCAGTCCTAAGGGGAAAATTCATAGCATTAAATGCCTTCATATCAAAGACAGAGAGATCCCAAATTAATAATTTAATCACCCACCTAAAGGCACTAGAAAGACATGAAGAATCCAATGCAAAGAGCTTCAGATGGAAAGAAATAATTAAGATCAGAGCAGAAATCAATGAGCTGCAAACAAAAGAAACAATTAAGAAAATTGATGAAACAAAGAGCTTGTCCTTTAAAAAAAAATAAAAGATTGATAAACCCCTGGCCAATTTGATCAAGCAAAAAAGATGTTTCAAATTAACAAAATTATAAATGAAAAAGGAGAGGTCACAAGAGACATAAATGAAACTGGAAGAATTTTCAGGACTTACTTCCAAAACCTCTACTCCACAAAATTGGATAATCTGGAAGAAATGGATGAATTCCTAGATACATAACACCTACCAAAACAAAACGCAAAGCAGATTAATCTCCTAAACAATCCTATTGCATACATTGAGATTAAAAAGGTAATCTAAAACCTCCCCCAAAAGAAAAGTCCAGGACTGGATTATCTTCTCAGGTGACTTCTATCAAACCTTCATTGAAGAACTAAAACCAATTTTTCTCAAACTGCTTCACATAATCAGAGAACAGGGAATGTGCCCTAACTCCTTTTTTGAAGCTAGCATCACCCTATACAAAACCAAACAGAGATACAACAAGAAAACTATAGGTCTATATCCCTCATGAACTTTGATGCAAAGATCCTGAAAACAATCCTCACAAATCAAATTCAACAGCACATCAAAAGCATTATTCACCTCAATCAAGTAGGTTTCATTACAGGGATGCAGGGGGATGGTTCAACATATGGAAATCAGTCAATGTAATACACCACATAAATAAACTTAATCAAAAGAATAACTTGGTCATTTCAATAGATGCAGAGAAGGCCTTTGACAAAATACATCATTACTTCATGATCAAAATGCTGGAGAGAATAGAAATGGATAGTTTATATCTTAACACAATAACATATATTATTATATATATTATAATATATATAACATATATATGTATATATCACCTAAAGCCCAAATAATACTTAATGGGAGTTCCCACTGAGATTGGGAACAAGATAGGGGTGACCACTCTCACCACTGCTCTTCAACATAGTCTAGAAGTCCTAGCCCAAGCAATAAGACAGGAGAAAGAAATAAAAGGGATACAAATTGGAAAGGAAGAAGTCAAGTTTGCCCTATTTGCAGACGACATGATCCTACACATAAGTAACCTGAAAGTCACCATCTCAAAACTTCTAAAGGTGATTAATTCCTTCAGTAAAGTGGCAGGATACAAAATCAACACACAAAATCAGTAGCCTTTTTATATGCAAAGGAAAAATATACAGAGAAAGAAATTAGTGAGTTTGTTCCATTTTCAATAGCAACAACAACAACAATGATCTCAAAATTTATATGGAATGGCAGCAGGCCTCAGACAAACATATCCTCAGCAAAAGAAACACCTCTGGAGGTATCACTATAACTGAGCTAAAGCTATATTACAAACCCATAGCAACAAAACCAGCATGGTACTGGCATAAAAACAGAAATATAGACCAACGGAACATTGAAGATCTGGCTCTAAGTTAAGTAACTTCAGCTACTTGATCTTTGACAAAAGTGCCAATAATATAGACTGGAAAAAAGATAGCATTTCAACAAACGGTGCTACACAAACTGGGTAACAATATGTAGAAAAATGAAACTATACCCACATATCTCACCATATATAAAAATCAAGTCAAAATGGATTAAAGACCTCAATATTAGACCTGAAACTCTTCTGCTAGAAGGAAAAATAAGAGGAACTCTCCATAATACAGGAGTGGGAAAGACTTCCTGAACAAAACCCCAGTAGCCCAGGAAATTGTATAATCACTCAACCAACAGAATCTCATGAAGCTAAAAAGCTTTTGCACAGACCATACCATACCATACCATACCATACCATAATTGGAGCCAACAGATTACCCAGATAATGGGAGAAAGTTTTTGGCAGCTATACTAATGACAGAGGCCTAATATACAGAATCTAAAAATAACTCAAAAACTAACCAATAAAAAAGATCAAACAACCCACTCAAAAAATGAGGCAGAGAAATGAATAGGGAGTTCTCTGAGGAAGGCATACAAATAGCTAACACACATAAGAAAATGTTCAACATCCCTAATCATCAGAGAAATTCAAATCAAAACAACTATGATATTTCACCTTACTCCAGTAAGGATGGCAATCATTAAAAAAATCAAATGACAGGGCTGGAGAGATGGCTTAGTGGTTAAGGTGCTTGACTGTGAAGCCTAAGAACCCATGTTCAACACTCCCGATCCCACGTAAGCCAGATGCACAAAGGTGAGGCAAGTGCAAGTTTGCACATGCCCAGTAGGTGGTATAAGCATCTGGAGTTCAATTGCAGTGGCTGAGGCCCTGACACACCAATTCTCTCTCACTCGCTCACTTGCTCACTATCTCTAAAATAAAAAAAAATGACAACAAATGTTGGTGAAGACATGGAGAAAGAGGAATCTTCATTCACTGTTGGTGGGATTGTAAACTTATACAACCACTATGGAAATCAATATGAAGATTCCTGAAAAGGATGAATATAGACCTGCCAATAAACCCAGTTATTCCCTTACTGGGCATTTATCCTAAATGCTCCATGCTTCACTACAGAGATATTTGCTCAACCATGTTTATAGCTACTCAATTCATAATAGCTAAGAACTAGAATCAACCCAGGTGCCCATCACTGGATGAACGGATAATGAAATTGTGGTACATTTTCAAAATGGAATTCTACTCAGCAGTAAGAAGAAAATGACACAATGAAATTTGTAGAAAAATGGTCAGACTCAGGACAGATCATACTCAGTGAACTCATACAATCACAGAAAGACAACTGCCGCATGGTCTCAATCATCTGTGGTTCCTAACTGGATCAGCATGAGTTGCCGACATACCTGATAGGCAACTAGAGACCCAGAAAATAGGAATGAAAAGACTTTCAGGGAGAGGAAGAGGAGGGTGGGGGAAAAATCGCAAAACTATATGCAAATGAACTGGTAACACAGAAACCTTTATCCTTGAAGATAGACTAAAAGATTGAACCATCAGTAAAAGCATGGTGGGGGAGGCCCTGAAAAGGAGGACCCTGGAGAGGATGGGATGAATCCCAACCTTAAAAAATTGTTTGGCTTTGGCCTGAAACTCCCAGTACCAGAAAGCACTTGCTACCCACAATGAACTGTTGATCAGAAAGACCTACAAGTTCTCTATAAATGTAAAATAAATTTAAATGTTTTAACATGACATTTATATATATAGCATTTATGAAGTTATTAATCCTTTCCCTTGATGTTGCTACCTCTCTATCACTATTTCTTTCTATGAAACTGGACTTCATTGCATTCTTCTTAAGAGACATGTCTAACTATAAATCAAAGTTTACTTTCCATTAAGTAGCTACTGTACAGAAGTAGAAGTGTACTACAGAAACCACTTGGGTAAAACAGTGTGTTATGGATACCAAATTGTCTATCATGTAGGACTTTATCACAAGTATAAAACCTGATAAAAGGGTTCCTTCTGAGTTATTGGAATAAGTGAAAACAAAGTGGCCTCTTCTTCTTCCCCATGGTTGTTGCTAACCTATTTCAGAAAATAACCTAGTGATCTTCTATGGGGTGTTAAATTGCATAAGGTTTGCCTCTGATTAAGGCAGAGTACCAGAAGAAATGAAGGTGTTCCTTGTCCTCAAATTTTCTGGTGTTTCTCAAGCTGAGTATCCATCAGGAAAGCTCCAAGAGACTTTTAAAACTGTATATTCCTGAGTTTTAAGGTTATACCCATGGCTGAACAGGCATGTTCAGCAGGTGCCTCAAGCAGTTCTAGTGCATACTAGTTTGAAGCACACTGTCTATCACAGTAGTGGTGCAGTAGCTCCATGTCCTAATCATACCTAAGATGCTTTATCCTATTCTAAGAAGTTGCTATACTTGTGACCCCTGGTATTCAAACATCCTTACAATCCCCTCTCATATTGACTCTGGACTTGGATGTGTGACTTTCTTTAGTAATTGTGGCATTACAGCATGTTATAATCATAGGCTTGTCTTGGAAAGCTCCTCTTAGAAGCCAGCAGCCACAATGTCAAGAAGCTCACTGATGAATGAATGATGAGACAATGTGGAAAGGGTACACAGAGAAGAAACAATACTGAGGTTTAGCACAGCTCCCACATGGCTGAATGAAGGCACACAAATGACTCCAGGTATACTGCAGAACTATTAGCTAATAAAACACAGAATTATGAAGTTTGAATAGTAAATCATCTTTAAGAAACTAGCTTCTAGAATTATTTATTCTTGAGCAATAGATAACTAAAACACAACTGTTTGTGTTTTGTTAAAGGTTGTACTTTATGATATGGTCTCTAAATGACTACTGTTAGCTAACATTTTATTGAAGACTTACATTATAACTTGTGATAAGTACCTCTAAGGTATTGACTTACTTGTGAAGCAAGTTAATTATACAGATAGAAGTAATGGGCTTTAAGGAGATGAAGAAACATGTAAAGGTCACACAATTAATGGCAAAGCCACAGAAACATCACAGTCATTCCAAACAGAACAGGATTTTCGCTAAGCTCTTTCTCATTATTTTATCTATATAGTTAAGTTCCTTTTAATCAGACAGGCTCAAAGGGATCCTAAGGTTCCTGATGCAAGCATTCAGTTGCCAGGTGCTAGTGCTTTGGCTGCTGCATAGCAACAGATTTCTCTTTATTCCAGTCAGGTATGAAGAGTACACTCTGACTTCAAAAGATAAGACACAGTGACTTTCCATTGCTCTATCTTTAATAGAGAAATGATAATTAGAAAGGCACGCAATTAAGCATGGAACAAGTCTATTCAATTCTGCTTTAATACAGTAACAATCAATCAGTCACAACTATCCCACATCCTCTAAAAAATCTCTAAAAAGCAAATATCAGGCAAGACAAAATTATACATTAAGAATGACTTCTTGAGTCTTGGTGTTTGGGATGTTAAAGAATATTTCCAGAACTGAACACTTAGAACATATGAATTCTATATTATATAAATTACATATCAGTAAAGAGGATTTTAAAACAAGGTTAAAAACAACATGCTCACAATGCATTGGAAAAATGGAGATTTAAGTGGCTATTTAAAGCATTATAAGTTCTTAATTATGAATAAGTTTAAATTTCATTAGTAACAGTTAGAGTTAAGTTTAACATGTTAAAATTTAGGAATAGCTGATTAAAAATATATAAAATGGAAAAGACTGTCAAAGATTACATAATTGATACTTTACAACTACACACTTCTAGTAGTGTGGCAGTCAAAGACAAAGTGTACATGAATGGCTATGTTTGGACTCCAGTAAAACTTTATTCACAAAACCAGGTAACTGGCCTGATTTAGCTACAATGCTATGTTTGCTGCCTTCTGCTTTAAGTCTTTGAAAACAGCATGTAACAAAGGGAAAGGAGAATAATAAAAAACACTCATCCGATGGAGAGCCGGAAAAGAAGAACCATGAAGCAAGACAGAAAAGAAATGAATTAAACAAATCAGTAACCACAATAAGCAGAACTTAATTAAATTCAGCATTCTAAGACTACTAGATTGGACTGAAAAAATAACTTTCAAAAAGTAAAGAGACAAAGATGGAACAATGGGAGACATCACATTTTGAAGGCCTTACGTGCAATTTCAAATTACTTAAATAAATTGAGGGAACCTCCACAAAGTGCTACAACATATACTGTGTCTAACAGAGAACAAACTTTTTGAAACAGATTAATATAGATATCTGGGCACCTAGTAAGCTGAGCTCTGCCAATCATTTTAAAATTGGTGTCAGATGGGAGGTAAAATGACCTATATAAACTGGTTACGTTTATTGGATTTATGGTTCTCATGGTAAATTTTGAAGACTTGTGCAGTGTTTTACTCAAGATTTTCTTCTGATATCTAAGAGTTCATAATATTTAAGAGCATAGCAGTGGCTTGGTCCAGTGGTACAGCATGTGTATCTCATGTGAAAAGGCTTGCCTTCAATTCTTAGCACAAATAACAATAATGAGAGAAAACTACTAAGGGGGAATCGACCAAGTCCTTTTCATGAACAGATCACTTTGGATGTTCAGCTAGCATTCACTGCTTTTGGAGATAACTGATATCCTTGTATTAAATAAAGTTACTAATACTTGGGTTAGAAAAAAAAAGAAACCAAAATTAGGTGAATAGAATGCATGCATTGAAAATGAGAATTTTTCAAGGCTGGTTGTACAAAGCTGCGCATCCTATAAGGTAAAAAAACAAAGACAGCAGGGTATATATATATAATTTTTATTTTTTTTCAAGGTAGGATCTCACTCTGGCCCAGGCTGACCTAGAATTCACTATGTGGTCTCAGGCTGGCCTCAAATTCACAGTGATCCTCCTACCTCTGCCTCCCAAGTGCTGGGATTAAAGGTAAACGCCATCAGGCCCAGCTGAGAATTAAATACTTTAATTAAATAAATTAAATTAAATACTGTGTAGTGAGAAGAGAGATACAATAATCACTCATAAATCTATGGTAATTCCACCCTGAACACACCCATTCCTGTCTGATCTCAGAAGCTAGACAGGGCTGTGTCTGGTTAGTAATTGGGTGGGTGACAATAATTATACAATGAAATCAGAGTACACAAAGAAAAAGCAGTCAAAATGAAAAGGGAAAAGTAACATATAACCAAATACCTAACAAGAAAGGAAGTATGAGGAGGATTTATTTTGATTCTGATTCATGGTGGTAGGGGGCATGGTGGCTAGGGCTCCCACTGTGGTACAAGGAGCTTGTAGTTGGTCACATCCCAGTAGCAGATGGAAGGAGAGAGACTATGGCTAGAGTTGGGAGGGGGGGGTTGCAGGCCATAACCCATAAGTCTGTTCCCAATGACATACTCCTGCTAAGTAAAGCCTCAACTCTTAAAGGTTCCATAACCTTCCAAAACCAGGGCCATCAGCTGGGAACTAAGGACTCAAATACATGAATCAGCGGGGGACATTATATATTCAAACCATAATGGTAATCCTTACATGAAAGGATTTAATATCGATTTTTTTTCAGAAGAGAACCAAGCAGACAAAAAGACAAAAGTAACAAAACTGTAGGACTGAATATGCTCTTTGAATCAATACCTAGTTATGTAGGAAGAGAAGATACTGCCAACTCACTACAGACATTCCTCAATTTAACTCTTTACTAAGTTAACAAAGAAGATTAATAATATTCAAAAGCCCAATTATCCTATAGATCATATTCTCTGAAAACATTTGCATATTAAAAGACTCCTGGGGGCTGGAGAGATGGCTTAGTGGTTAAGGCGTCTGCCTGCTAAGCCAAAGAATGCTGGTTCCAATCTCCAGGTCCCATGTTTAGCCAGTTGCAAAGTGACGCAAGGGCGCAATGCCGCACTTGAACACAAGGGGGCTCACATCTGGATTTAGTTCACATCAGCTGAGAGACTGCTGGTGTGCCCATCTCTATCTGTCTCCCTCTCCCTTTCTGTCTGTCTCTCTCTGTGTCTCTCTCCAAAAATAAATAAAATAATTTTTAATTTTTAAAAAAAAAGACTCCTGGGCTGGAGAGATGGCTTAGCAGTTAAGGCACCTGCCTCCTAAAGCCTAAGAACACTGGTTCCAATCTCCAATCTCCAGAGGTTCCAATCTCCAGGTCCCACATTTAGCCAGATGCAATGTGATGCAAGGGCGCAATGCTGCACTTGACCACAAGGGGGAGAAAGCATCTGGATTTCGTTTGCAGCGGCTGAGAGGCTGCTGGCGTGCCCATCTTTATTATCTCTCTTCTCTCTCTCTCTCTCTCTGTGTCTCTCTCCAATATATAAAATCAAAAATTAAAATGAGAAATAAAAAATATTTAGAAAAACATGACAAATATTGCCCAAGCAAGGTTTATATCTTGTGGGAGACATACAATAATCATTACTCAAAAATTAACTGATAATATGATACTTATATACATATTCACAATGCATAGTAAATTCTGGTTAAGTGCTACACAGAAAAAAAGCAGACATGCCAACAGAATATGTTATTTGGGGATCATACTCTGGGAGTAGCTATTATATTCCTGAGGAAATGACATTTTCAGTCTGTGGAAAAGCAAAAGAAGATAAACATTCTGGGCAAAAAAAAAGAGTGAAAAAGGTACTATAGACAGAAGAAGCAAAGAGTTTATAAGACCTCAAGGCAAACATCAGTGAAAGCATTAAATACATATATCTAGAGATATGGCTCAGTGGTTACATGTGCTTCTTGTGCAGGCATGAGAGCTTGAGGGGGCTTGAGACTGGCAGATCTTCAGATCCAACATAAAAATACCTGGGCTTGGCCAGTGCGCCAGTAGCCCCAGTATCCAAGTGGAGTAGAGACCTGAGAATCTCTGGAGTGGTGCAAGCTCCAAAATTAGTAAAAGAAGACTCTGGCTCAGAACATGGCCATGTGGAAGATCGATAGAGCTGGACACCTAATGTTCCACTTGGCCAGTGCAGGTGAGTAACACCCACTGCAGGTGAGTAAGGGACACCACAAGGGTGTACACATGTGCATAAACCACACACACACACACCCCCCACACTACACATACATGTTATACAACACATTAAACACACACAGAAACAAATGAAAATATAGATATGGTTAATTTATAAAGAATAGCTGTAAACAAAATGATACAAATATAAGTATAAAAATAGATAACAAAACTTATTATTCTATATTATTAACCATTTATAAATTATTTCATTTATATATAATTAAGTTATATAACTACTATTTATTCTAGTTCTCCTTTATTTTATTCAATTTCACATTTTAATTTATGAAAGAATAAATCAGACAAGAATCTAACTGGTTAGAATATGCCAAACTTGAGGACTTTAATAAATAAAAACTTGTCTCATTACATTCAAATATGTATTATATTTGTATACATTTGTTTATATACATTTGTATATATTTGTATACATTTTATATATACACACATACATGTGTGTGTGTGTGTGTATGTGTGTGTGTGTTGGGCTGGAAAGATTGCTTAGTGGTTAAGGCATTTGCCCACAAAGCCTAAGGACCTAGGTTTGATTCCCCAGTACCCACATACACCAGATGCATAAGGTGTGACACATGTATCTGGAATTCATTTGCAGTAGCGGGAGGCCCTGGCATTCTTTCTCTTTTTCTGTTTCTTTTTCTCTCTCTCAAATAAATAAAATAAAATATATTTATATATGTAAAATGTATGAAAAAATGTTGCACTCATATATACATGCAGGTAACGAAAAGTTATAAAATTCACATATGTGTACACAAATGTTTATATGATAGACACATATAAACACTTAGGGAGATATGTATATTCATATACTATACATATACATATGTATATTCATATACATACCCACATACATATCTCTCTAGGTAAGAAAAAAAGTGCAACATAAGAATGTAAGATTTAAATTGCTTGTCAAAGACTGGAAGCCATTTATATTGCTAGCACATCCTGTGTAAGTGTTAATAACCACATGATGTCAGTGATTTTGCTGCTGAAGAGACACTGTAAGCCACTTATATTGTTTTGACTTCCTGTGTAAGTATTATCAACCATGTGATGTCAGAGCTTTTGCAGTTGTTGAGATACTATACCACAGGGAAAGAAAATGAAGATAAGAAAAATCAGGGTTAGAGATTGATAAATCCACCTATTTGACATACTTGCTCTGAAGAACAGAGGAGATGATATACAAGGTTTTTAATTTGTTTGCTACCTAGCAGAGTAGTAAGTGCTCCTAAATGTTTATTATTCATCATGCATGGTAGTTCTCTATGGTTATGTTCCTAAGGTTCTATAAGATATTAAAGCACTTCCTAAATAATTGAAGAAGTATTAATTACACAAGATGTTAAAGTTCATATCCTTTCCACCAATAATTGGACTTCTAGGAAAGTAGCCATAGGAAATGATTACAAATATCATAAAATATTTATGTAAAAATATCCTTCAGTTTTATTTTAATATAAAAAACTAGAAACAACTATTCAAATATTATACTGTATTCATTTGATTCATTTGTATTAATGTTAAATAAATAATTAAAATATTCATGAAGCCTTACAGGTGATCAAAATGCTCAGATCAATTAAATTAAAGCAACAGATTTTAGGCATATATCTCAGTCATGCTACAGCAATATTATGCATCAAAGATATGCATATATACACATAGATTAAGAAGAAAATGATTTGAAGGCAATTCATCAAAATATTATCAACAAGTTAGCTCTGAGATTAGAAAACAGTTTTTTTTTTTTTTTTTCAGACAGGGACCTGCTATATATAGTACAGTTTGGTCTCAATCTCACTATGTAGTTCAGGATGGCTTTGAAATTATTATGCTCCAGCCTCAGCATTTTAAGCACTTGGATTACTGGTATGCACAACCATGTCCCCAGGTAATTATATTTATATGTATACATGCATATGTATTTATATATTCCAGTTTTTTCTATTCTATTACTTTGATGCATAATAAACATAAAATTTAAAACTCCACTCAGTTCTGTATATTATTCAGTATACTGTAGTTTTCTTTTTTTTGGGGGGGGGGTATTTTAAAGTAGGGTCTCCCTCTAGCCTAGGCTGACCTGGAATTCACTATCTAGTCTCAGGGTGGCCTCAAACTCATGGTGATCCTCCTACCTTTGCCTCCCAACTGCTGGGATTAAAGGTGTGCATCACCTGGCTTCAAGCATGATCTTTTTAATTGTACCACAAAAAAAATGTGGGATAGCTAACAAAAATACATAAAACAGATTAACATAAACAGATGAAGGGGACTAAAGAGATGGCTTAGTGGTTAAAGTGTTTGCCTGCAAAGCCAAAGGACCCAGGTTTGATTCCCCAAGAAACACATAAGCCAGATGGACAGGGTGGTATGCATCTGGGGTTCATTTGCAGTGGCTGAAGGCCCTGGCATCTCTCAAATAAATAAAATAATCAAAAATTAAAAAAAAAGAAGAAGAAGAAAATGAAAAAGAAAACTGGCAAAGTCTCAGATCAATATACGTAGAGATGTATTCATACATGTGTATAAAGACATATGCAAATCTAGATATTTATTTCAGTGAAAGAAATTCCTCATATACAGCAGACTAAAAGAAATTTTCCAGATTTCTCACGATGGGTATAAATATTGTTTTAAGTAATACATAGGAATGTTATCTAAGTGAATTAAGTGAATCTCAATATATAATTTGAAAGACAAGAAAGATTAAAAGTCAAGGAATCAAGAACTGTTAGTAGGATGAGAGAGTATGAGCATTATCAGCAACCCAAGAAATACTTTCTAAAAATACACAGGTACCAAATTCAGACAGGGATTTTAGGCAAATTTTCCCTTATAAAGTCAATTGTATTCATGTGCCATCAAAGAAAAAAATGAATTGAAATACTAAAAGTAAATTTTCAGCAGCCCGGCTGTAGCAGACAGCTTCAGGTTCGCTGAGATGAACTTCTAGATCAGGCACAGTTATGGAGGAAGGGATATTATTTATTGAAGCTTACAGATCCAGGGGAAGTTCCAATAATGACAGAAGAAGCTGGCCTGCCTTCACAGGGCCAAGCAGAGAGAGAAAAAGCCAACCAGGCACACAGCACACTGAGCAAAACTACAGCCAAAAAGTCACACAGCACACTTACAGGAACTCCTGCTAGGCACACTTTGCATATCTTTACAATGGAATCTCAAACCCACCACCAACACCTTAAGACCAGCCCCCAGTGACATTGCCTCTAGCAAGGTGATTGCAGATGCAAACAATAACTAATAAAATACTGAATATATTGGGGGACATATATTCAAACTACCACACCGGCTAACAAGTTGGTAGAATATGAGACTCTTAAATGTAAGCTTTCCTTTCAAAAACCATTTACCAAAATAAGCTATCCTCTTTGCAAAACATATACAACATAGCACTTACCTTCACTGATAGCATGAGGCTTAATGATGCAACAGGTAGAATTGGTAAATTTAGCAGTGTTTGCTGGTCCACAACCTCCATTCGAAGGAAAAAATAATTCCATTTCCTAAAGATAGATGAGAACAAGGAGTCTGACACAGATATTCCCTTGCCTGAAGTTATAGAATATTTCAGAAAATACAAAGTGACTTTTAAAGTTATATAATATAATTTTTTGTTTCAATTTTTCTATATATAATTTATTAAAACTGATTAACTTATCTGTTTCAGCTGTTACAATCAGAATGACATATAAAAAGGTATTTAATTTCTCCAAAGCATAGTTCATAAGATACAAATACACTTTTAAATTTTTCATTAAAATAGGCAAAACAAAATTAAAAAAGAAAGTCTTTATTTACAAAGAGAATTAACATTCATGAGTCTGAGAACTATAGTTAATTAACAATAATTTACCACAGTTATATTATAAATCAGAATGAACCCTATTTTATAGCCAGATTCAGGCTGTGGTTATTTGCATTGCACATAGTTCATTAAAATGAAACCCAGAAAGCCGCAAAGATGGTCACATTAATCAACCTCACCGCATTGCTGCATCCATTTTTACCCAGTTAAAATCCCTTATACTGCAAGGGAGATGGCACAAGCATAAAGACAGGAGTCTGGATCCCCAGCACCTACATAAATTCTAGCAGCCTGCTATAATCCCAGAGCTCAGGAGGGGAGACAGGCAATCACTAGGCCAAACCAGCAAGCTAGACTAGATGAATCAACAAGATTGGGTTCAAGTGAAAGACCCTGCCCCAGGAAAATAAAATGGGGAGCAATCAAACAAGACACCCAATATTAATTTCTGGCTACCACATATACCTGTACGCACGCACGCACGCACGTGCACATACACATACACACACACACACACACACACACACACACACAAACACACATACACACACACATACATAAAGAGAGAGAAAGAAAAGATCCCATGGAAATTTCAGAAAAGTTATTTCCTAAGCCTACATTAATACCTGTAATCATTTTTAAATGATTGATAGTTAAAAATTTCTTAGGCCAGGAATGATGGCACACACCCTTAATCACAGCATTCGGGAGGCAGAGAAAGGAGGATCACCATGATTTTGAGGCCACCCTGAGACTACATAGTGAATTCCAGGTCAGCCTGGGCTACAGTGAAACTGCACCTTAAAAAACCAAAGGAAAAAAAATCTCTAAAGCTTTTATTTGGACACAATAATTTTAAATAAATATAATTTTCTGTATATTTCTCAGATGAAAACTGCATAAATATACTCTTTTACTTTCCTAATGGCAAATACAAATCTGTTCTCATTTCTCATAAAATAATCTAAAACACAAACTCATGTAAAGTGCTATAACAAAATATTAAATGGAAACTTAAAATTATATGAAATGTTCACTATGTAAACTATACATATTATAAAAGAAATGAGCTGGGAGGGATGTGCCAGAAATACATAATTCCTCCAAAAGCTTGCTAGAAGTATTATTAAGGACAAATTTCCCTTTCTATATTTTCAGGTCCTCTTTAAGTATGTATCCTTTATGTTCATATTCTAAAAGACTGTAAAACCTAAAATAAAGTTGAGTTTCTGCTTTTAGCATACATAGTTGAAAGTGGTGATTAAGCACAGGATCTCTAGAACCAGAGTGCCCGGGTTTGAGTCCTCATGTGGGCATGGTATATGAATCCTATGAGATTCCGTTTCTTTACTCACAATACATTGGGGAAATATAAGTGACCACATGGGATACTGAAAGAATTATGTGGGATATTATAATGCCTCTGATATGAGGACTCAGTAAACATCATGATTGTTGTCATTTTTCTTTGGTATGTATTTGATTGTGTGTGTGTGTGTGTGTGTGTGTGTGTGTGTGTGTATGTGTGTGTGTGTGCATGCGCATGGGGGTACCAGGGTCTCTTTCTGCTGTAAGTGAATTCCCCTCCAGCTTTATGTGGATGCAGGAGAATTGAACCCATGCTGACAGACTTTTCAAGCAAGTGTCTTTAATTGTTGACCCATCTCCCCAGACCTACTGTCATTTTTAATTCCTAAACTTGTTTGAACTTTTGATCTAGGACCTAAAGACATGAAGACAAAATAAACATCATCAAATTCACAGTCTACTAGATGGAGAGACATGTAAACAAGAACTGTGTTTTAGACATGTTAAGTAATACATACAACATACAACAAGTATTAAGAAAAATCAAGGAAGAGATCTAGCTCTTTTTTAGGGGGGTGGAGAGACACAGAGAGAGACAGAGAGAGAGGGAGAGGAAGACAGAGAATGGGCATGCCAGCAGCCTCTCAGCCACTGCAAACAAAATCCAGATGTGTGCGCCCCCTTGTGGGCAAGTGCAGCATTGCGCCCTTGAGTCATTTTACATCTGGCTAAATGTGGGACCTGGAAATTGGAACTGATGTTCTCAGGCTTAGCGGGCAGGCGCCTTAACTGCTAAGCCATCTCTCCAGCCCGAGATCTAGCTCTTTTTTCACTCAGAATCAAGAAATTGGTAGTAGTTGAACAATTTTGTCAAATATTTATTAAAGTGTAACTGACATATACTAAACTTCATTTTTTGCTTTTGTTTCATTGCATTTTGTTTTTGAGACAGGGTCTCATATAGCCCAACCTGGGCTCAAATTTGATAGGTAGCCAAGGCTAACCTTGAACTCCTGATGTTCCTGTTTCTACTTCCCAAATTCTAGGATTACAGATATACACAACCATGCCCCAATTTGCATATTTTAAAGTATTCAGCTTGTCATATTTTGACGTGCATTTGATTCTATGATAACATCACAATAAAGCTAATAGCTTAAATCTAATAATAATGAAGCTAATAATAGTGTATAATAATATGCATCAGTTCTCCTTTCCTTTAGTAATCACTTTTTCTCCCCCCAAACTCCTGATCGTCTGTAATTATACATTAATTATTATAATTTTATATAGAGTCATTCAGTATTGCTACTTTATCTAGTTTCTTTCACTCAGTAGAAATATTTCAAGATCCACTCCCTGTGAATGGATAGAACATGGTTTGTCTATTCATCTGTTGGGCACTTGGGCTATTTCTGGTTTTTGGCTATTGAAGATATGATGTTATAAATACTCATATCTAATTTTCCTTTCTTTTAAATTATTCATTTATTTTAAATAAATAGGAGTCAGATGCCATATTGTAGGGCGGATATATGTTTAACTTCTTATTTTTAACTATTTAATAAAGCAGCTGCACTATTTTTAATTCATACCAACAGTGCTTGACAGTGCTGGTTCTCCATTCTTGCAACTTAGTGTGGCCAGGCTTTTAGATTTTAGTCATACAAATGAGGCAGTTTAGAGGTAACAGGGCCTTCCCCCAATGGTAGAAGTTAGGAATGACTTTTAGACTGTAGAAGGACAATGTAGGTCATTGTACTTTCCTAGGGGTCAGAAATGTCAGAAGGGTCTGGTGTTTTCTTATCTTCTCCCTTAGAGTTCTCCTTTCCTGGGAGGGATAATTACCCCTTCCAAGAAAGCTCTTCCTGAAAGATTAAGATTGATCTTCCCCAGAAAACCTGACATCAGGACTGAACTGAATAGCATAGTCCCTACTCACATAAAAGAACCCAGCCTGGGTCTCAGAGTGGGCTTCCCCATTTTCCAGGAATCCTTGCCTGCCTTCTCTTTGGGCAAGAGCTCTCTTTAAAAATATATATATATATAATTTATTTGTTTGTTTAAGAGAGAGAGAGAGAAAAGGGGCGTACCAGGGCCTCGAGCCACTGCAAACAACCTCCAGAAGCATGCACCACCACCTTCTGCATCTGGCTTATGTAGGTTCTGAGGAGTCAAAATTGGACCCTTAGGCTTCATAGGCAAATGCCTAAACTGCTAAGCCATCTCTCCAGCCTCTGGGAAAAAGCTTTGTTGCTGGTAAGCTTCATGTTCTTCCTCTCCTAAGCTATGAAATGGTGTATGAAATGTTTTCATGGAATTCATAAGACAAGAGCCTGAAAGCCACTGACTCAGAGCTTTGTGTGACCACTCATCTTCTGGGGACCTATCTACTAAGTTAGCATTCATTCAACAGCTGAGATAAGGCTAAAATACTCTCAAAGACACCCCAAATTCCTGTGTCACTAAGGGCTAAGCAATGGTATCTCATTTTGGTGCTTTAATTAGCACTTATCTAATGTCTATCAATGCTTTATAGTTTTCATGTACTTATTTACTATTCATGTACCTTTTATGATAGAGTGCTTATTAAAATCTTTGGCCAATTTTATTTGTAATTTTTTGATAAGCCTGAAATTTATAGAGATGAAAAAATAAAACAGAACAGATTCCAAAAGTAGAACCATATATATGTAGACAACAAAGGAATAATGCAATTAAGTGAAGAAATGATAATTTCTTTTCAACAGATGATGCTGAACAAGCAGATGTCCATATAAAAAATATTTTTCAATTATAGTTCACATTCTTACACCATGCAAAAAAATTAATTCATATACATCATAGCACTGTGAATAAACTTTAAAACTGTAAAATTTCTGGAAGAAAATAAATGAAGCAAATCTGTCATCTTGAATGAGGCACCAGTTTCTTAGAGGTAACTCCCAAACCATAATACACAAAAGAATACATTGAAAATTTGGATTTTATAAAAAGAAAAATGTAAACATTTTAAAGAGGATGAATATGAAAACCATATACTGTAAAAAATATTTGAAAATCGTGGATGTGCATGAAGACTATGTAGTCACAATCTATTTTAAAACACTGATTTGAGTTTTAAAGAAAAAGTAAAAATGTCTTGGGCAAAGGGAGAGATGGCATTCACACGTAGAAAGACTATTCAAGAGACACCTTCTTTATAAGTATTTACTAGTGGAAAACTAGAGTTCTTCCATGAATTCAGTAATGCAAACATGAACCTCAGCAATTTAAGGTTGTACCATAAGAAATCAACTGTCAAGTGTCTTAAGTGGAGAAAACTAACCTTGATCATGATCAGGCTATTGATTCAAAGGGGGGGGGGCATCATGGAAACACTCTGTGCTCCTAGGAGAAAGTCAAAGGAATTCTCACTGCTACATCATCTGTATAAATCCTCCCGAAGTCATCAGTGACAGAAATGCTTTACTTTGACATAAAATAATTGCTCATAAAAAATCAAAGATTGTTTTCAAGCAACTTACCCTGGCAGCAGAAGCAAAAGAGTCAGGGCCATGAGCTGCATTCCTTATGCCATCTGTGCCAAAGAGGGCCCTGATGCTTCCAGGGGCATCTGTGCATGCCACCCCGGAGTTTGCAGGGCCAAGCAGCCTTTTCCACTCACATATTGCATCATCTCTTAGAATCTCCATGGCAAGAACAGGCCCACTTGTAATAAATTGGATCAGTTCACTATGAAACAGGTAAAAGGCAGATTTACTTTCTTTTTTTATGTTAACCTAGGCATTCCTATTAATAAACATATATTTAAATATTAGTAATTTAACAGAAATGACTATTATGATCTCAGATCTCCTAGGTATAGTGATGTTTATATAGGCAAGATAAAAATTTCAAAAATTGATGCCTTAAAGTAGTCCAGTTTAGTTTAAAATCACTACAAAACTAATAACAAATCCTCAATTATGCCAGAAAAAAAAATGCTTCTGTTGGATCAAGACAATTTCATTGATTTACAAATGCACACAGTGGATCTATGCCTTGCCCATTGCTCTAGAATAGACAAAAAAAAATTCCTTTTAATTTCAAATGGTTTAAATATTTATAAATGTTTGGTAACATGTTCAGTAAGAATTTATTTAATTCTTTTTTGGTAAAACTACTATAATTCAGAATGACAATGTGAAATCAATAAATACTGAGTTGATTTCAGAAAAAAAAGAAAAAAGGTACCAACAGATCTTTAAGAAATATCCCTTTTTTAATTAATTAATTAATTAATTAATTAATTCTCGGGCCTAGAGAGATGGCTTAGTGGTTAAGAGCTTGCCTGTAAAGCCTAAGGACCCTGGTTTGAGGCTCGATTCCCCAGGACCAAAGTAAGCCAGATGCACAAGGGGGCGCATGCATCTGGAGTTCACTTGCAGTGGCTGGATGCCCTGGCGGGCCCATTCTCTCTCTCTCTCTCTCTCTCTCTCTCTCTCTCTCTGTTTCTTTCTCTCTGTCACTCTCAAATGAAAAAAAGAAAAAGAAATGTCCCTTTCTTGGTAGAAGAATTACTCTTAGTTTTTCAAAGTATACACAAATAGGATTTAGGAATGAGTCACCGACTCACAGTTCCCCAGGAAATGAACAATGATATTTAATTTTATTTGTCAACTTCAACATGTACGTAAGGCAGCAATGATAAACTTAACTGAATTCAAGCAAGTGATATGCCATGCCCTCACTGTTTTAAGCAGAGACAAGGTGAATTTTAAAGGAAGCAATTATTCTTTCTCTTCCAAAGTAGAGGGTAGGGCCTTCTTGGAAAAAGAACATGTTGTGACAGGCCTTTCTGTGACTGTAACATATGGCTATTTTACACACATCCTTCTCTTGTGCACCATGAAATATGAGCTAATTTTTTTTTATTTGAGAGAGATGAGAGAGAGAGAGAGGAAGAAAGAGGCAGAGAATGGGCATACCAGCGGCCTCTCAGCTGCTATGAACGAACTTCAGAAGCATGCGCCCCCCTTGTGGACATGTGTGACCTTGTGCACTTGCCTCACTTTTGCGTCTGGCTAAACGTGGGACCTGGAGAATGGAACCGGCATTCTTAGGCTTAGTATGCAGGTGCCTTAACCACTAAGCCATCTCTCCGGCCCAGCAGCTAATCTTTTGCTATATCTTTCCCAGTATCAGAATAGTAGTTAACTCATTCATCTAATAAAATTTACTGTATATTGGGGTACTTCACACATGCCTATGAAACCTAAGGATACAGGTTCGATTCTCCAGGTCCCACGTAAGCCATGGCACTGCGTGAGTCTGGGGTTCGTCCACCCATTCTCTCTCTCCCCCTCAATCTCTAATAAATAAATAAAAATAAATCTTTAAAACAAAAAAAAATTACTGTATATTAAGTACATATAAGATACTAAACTAGGGGCTGGAGAGATAGCTTAGCAGTTAAGGTACTTGCCTGAAAAGCCAAAGGACCGTGGTTCGATTCCCCATGACCCAGGTAAGCCAGATGCACAAGGTGGCACATGTATCTGGAGTTCATTTGCAGTGGCTAGAAACCCTGGTGTGCCCATTCTTTCTCTCCCTCCCTCTCTCAGCCTCTTTCCCTCTCTCAAATAAATTTTAAAAAAATGATACTACACTAGAAGTTATAACTCAGTGCTATAGAGACATACAAATAACCTAAAACAATAATTTCAACCAGTTTGCTAGAAAAAATGGTATGTGTTCATTCTAACAAGATATAAGAATATTTTATAATGACTGATTAAAATAATATATATTGTAAATTTATTATAAACTTTTGAAAAAGTAGTCATCTATGTAGGTTACCAAATACAATGACCATTGTGGCAGTTTACTCAAAATAATATTTGTCCTTATTAGAAATGAAAACACTCCTTTTTCTTATAACAACAATGTGAATATGCAATAGCTACTTAATTATGTACAAAATATCTAGAACATAGATTCAGTTTCTAAATTATATTACTTGTCATATTTAAAGGAACTACATATATATATTAAACTATTTAGTCTAAATCTAAGGATTCTTGGAATATTGCTTTATATATAAAGACTATCAAAACAAAGACTTGAAAAATACAATAAAATTCCCAACATAAAATATAATCCCCACTACCTTTTATATACAATGAAATCTAATGACATGTCTCTTAAAATATAAAATACTCATTTGCTTCTGATAAAGATTAAAGTATTTAATGATGAGCAATAAGAAGTCTGAGATAATAAGAGTACAGAGAAAATAATTCTTAGAATTCTGTGCAGTTGAGTTATTTGGGTCCTTCTGACATAATGAATTTTTGAATTATAAAAATGTAACTCAGTAGTGTCCTAGGACATCTTCACTGCCTGCCCAAGCTAAGTACCTACTTATAAAAGGGTCTTGACTGGTGGTCCACATAAAAATCTGTTGCTTCTTTCCTATAAAATAATCAAAATGGCAACAGTTAAGTATCTTGAAAATATTATTTTAGCTTACATTAATAAAATAATGATGAAACCCTTTAAATTTATATATATTTTATTTGTATGTAAATTAATTAGTAATTCTTTACTAAGTTGTTTATGTCAAGTCCTACAAATTCTTTTAAGTATTTTGTAAGTATAGTCATATACACATTGAGATGTAAAATTAAAATAAAGATGCTAGGCAATATTTACTCTTTGTTGTATGTGTGTATTTAGAGTATATGTGTGGTATATATGATGTGTGGCATATGTATGTGTGTGCGCAGATATGTGTGCCCCATATACATGTGTGTGGGAGGCCAAAGGAGAATGTCAGGTGTCCTTCTCAGATTGCCTATATGTGTATTCTTTTCCTTGAGATGGGGGTCTCTCTCTCTCAACCCAAAACTGCTACCAATGAGCTCCAGTGATTCTTCAGTCTCTGCTAACCAATACCCCATGAACTGGAGGTAGAGATGTATATGGCCACACCCAACTGAAATTCTGACAATACAGCATGACCACTTGATACCAGCAATGCTCAGAAGTGAACAGCCTACAATAAAGGGATAAGGGGAAGGAAAGTCCATGGAGAAGAGTCATATTTCACCCTAAGGAAGAGGTAGCAGGGCCTGGAAAAGATTATTAAAATAGTGGGGGCAGGAATGTTTGCTTACAATTAATTCTGAATTCTAGAAGAGCCCACTGGTTTTGAAAAATGATTAGTGGTCAGGAGACTAAGGGAAAAGCCAGTACACAGCAATAAAGGAATGACTATGGGTATGAGCGAGTAATTAGAACTGTGGAACTCCAATGGATGAGGAACTGCTGTAGTTAACTTCACATTGCTGGGACAAAACACCCAAACAGAGCAGTTTATGGGAGCAAAGGGTTTATTATGGCTTACAGTCTTGAAGGGAAGGAAGTTCATCTTGACCAAAAAGTGTGGCAGAGAAAAAGCTGTACATCACGCCTCACTACAGCAGCTGGCAGGAAACAGCAAGAGTGAGTTGGGCTCTGGAAAGGGGGAAGCTGGGATATAACACCCCAAAGCCGACCCCCCAGCAACACACCTCCTTTAGCAAGGCTCCATCTCCTAACCTGCTACCACTAGGGATCAAGTAGTCCAAAACAGATGAGGCTATGAGGGGGGTCATCTTATCCAAAACCCTATAGGTATAGATGGAATTAACAAGCTTCAAGGGAACAAAGAGGTTATAGAAAATTTATACTCTATGTTGTTCTTGAAGCTTTGATTGAGTATAGAGCTATAATGATAAAGCAGCACCATACCCATCATAGGAAGTTTGATGCCAAATTAGCAAACACTGAGGATACAGAAATGTGAGCCTAATAACAATGCTATTCTGTATGTATTGTTATAATCCCACTCTTCAGATGAAGAAATGAGCACAGAGATGGTGTTTAGTCACACACCGGTGAAGTGGTTCAGTTTCAAGCAATTTGTCTATAGATCTATGCTCTGAAATATAAGCCTCCTCTCAAGAAAGTTTGAAGCTCTCATATAGGAAAAAATGAATTAGATATATGACATTGTTGAGGTAAAATTGAGGATATTTTATTAAATTTTTAGGATGAAACAGATATCCAGCAAGAGGATTTCTTGATGTACTAAGAAGACTCCTGATCAAAGCAAAAAAAAGCAAAAAAAAGCAAGCAAATAAACAAAACAAAACTAGTAGAGTAAAATAAGAGCACCACTGGTACCTACTCTGCTGGACTGTTAGATTCATGCACCTACAGACACAAGGCTACCAGAATGTGACCCCAGGCTTTTGCCCTACTTTTTTACCCTAAAAAGAAGGGTCTTTTTTGGCTCATTCTTTGCTTTGCCTACTTGTAAAGACTTTTTAAAAAATATTATATTTATTTATTTGAGAGAGAGAGAGAGGAAGAGGCAGAGAGAAAGAGAGAATGAGTGTGCCAGGGCTTGCAGACACCACAAACGAACTCCAGACACATGTGCCCCCTTGTGCATCTGGCTTACATGGATCCTGGGGAATTGAACCAAGATCCTTAGGCTTCACAGGCAAACGCCTTAACCAGTAAGCCATTTCCCCAGCCCATAAAGACTTTTTTTTTGGTAAAAAAATCTGAGTGTTCAAAATCATGAAAACACCATTTTACAAAAAAAAAAAAAAAAAAAAACTGAAAAGAAGCTTGTTAGATTTCTTTATTCTTTGTCTGGGCATGGTAAATACTGCCCTTGCCTTTCCCAAGGTAGAAGCTTAGTTTCATCATGGGATCAGAATTATTTTGGGGCAGAAAAGGCTAAGTAGGATGTCTTACTTTCACAAATAACTCAGAAAATACCTAATTACAGTTGCTTTTTTTAGAGTAGCAAATAGTCATTTTTAATTTTATATTAAGAACTAAATGTAAATAAACATTTCTAAACGCATCACTTTTGGAAACTGAACATATAAAAATTTTTAAAAATCAGATATTCACACATCTTCTATAATTTTCATACAGTATGTTATTCTTGTATATTAAAAGGCAATTATGAGCCGGGTGTGGTGGCGCACGCCTTTAATCCCAGCACTCGGGAGGCAGAGGTAGGAGGATTGCTGAGAGTTCAAGGCCACCCTGAGACTACATAGTGAATTTCAGGTCAGCCTGGACTAGAGTGAGACCCTACCTCGCAAAAAAAAAAAAAAAGGCAATTATGTCAAGCATTGGCATTACTAAAGGAGATGGGGATATAGAAACAATATAGTAAGTGAGGCCTGTATAATTTGACAACTTTAGTTACTTAAAATTCAATTACTATTTAAGTATCTGATTATCAATTGTCTTGTTTTTAATCATTCTGATATTCATTACCATTCATTGAATAATTTGTTTTGCTTTGTTTTGTTTTGCTTTACTTTTGGGTTTTCTTTAATTAATATTAAATATTATAGAAAACTATAATTTTTAAAGAAATAAAACATTATATAACTGAAAATGATATACAAATTACCTTGAAAGTGTCATCATTTTGAGTTTTGTTATAGTAAATCCACTTTTGGTTATTATCTCAATTATTTCTCCAGCTTTTGATATTGCATCTGGTTTTATCAGGGCTAATGTTCTGTAAAGAAATAAAGAATATATTAGAATATAAAAACAGTTCTACAGTTGTTGTTTCTAATTTCCAAATAGTTTTCATTTCCTTAACAACCATGGCAGAACATCAATATTAAAATTAAGTATACAGAAAAGTATATTAAAGATTTCTCTTAAAAACTTATGCAAAGTAAAATTATTGTTTTCCCAACTCAATCAAAATTAAGTAATCATTGTTAAAATATGGAGAGGAAGAGAAAGAGGTGGAAAAGGACGAGGAATATATGGAGGCAGTAGCTAAGAAAAATACACTAAAATTATTATTTTTTAAATTCTCTAATTAGCTCAGAAATTAGAACACATGGGTTTGCAGCCTACCTCTGACACTGACTGTGAGACTGTGGCAAGTTACTTATTCTCTGTTTCAGCTTCATCTGTAATAACAGTCCCTGTCTTATAGAGTATTATAAGAAATAAATTATTCACGCAAAATGCTTAGAACAGGGCTGGAGAGATGGTTCAACAGTTAAAGCACTTGCTTACAAAGCCTTATGACCCAAGTTCGATTCCCCAATACCCAAGGAAAGCTAGATGCACAAGGTGGAGTATGCATCTGGAGTTCCTTTGCAGTGGCTGGAGGATCTGCCATGACCTTTCTCTCTCTCTTTCTCTCCTTCTCCCTCTCCCTCTCCTTCTGCCAGGCTTGGTGGCACACAACTTTAATCCCAGCACTCAGAAGGCAGAAGTAAGAGGATCACTGTGAGTTCGAGGCCAGCCTGAGACTACATAGTGAATTCCAGGTCAGCCTGGGCTTGAGTGAGACCCTACGTCAAAAAAAAAAAAAAAAAAAAAAATGCTTAGGACAGTGCCTAACATAATTATTCCAGATGCTACTTTAATGTCCTTATTATTAATAAATACTATTCCATAAACATACTCAAATTAGAAAATACATCAGTTTCAAATATCAGTATCTTAGCCAGGCATGGTGCCACATGCCTTTAATCCCAGCACTTGGGAGGCAGAGGCAGGAGGATTGCTAAGAGTTTGAGGCCACCCTAAGGCTTCATAGTGAATTCCAGGTCAGCCTGGACTACAGTGAAACCCTACCTCAAAAAAAAAACCAAAAAACAAAAAAAAAAAAAAAAAAAAAAAAAGAAAGAAAATAAAAGAAAACTGAAATACAGTATCTTACAAGACATTTTATAGAGAGGAATAATCTCCAAGAAGTTGTATTACGTATATTAGAATCTTGATTTTTGGTCTCTTACACTCAAACATGTATGCCACATTTTCAGTACAGTACTGATTTAGAAGTAATTATAATTTCTTCTACTGAAACTTCACTGACGGCACGAGTGATACACAAAGAACCAAATGTCCTTTCTCCCAACAATGTACACAAAGAGCAAACACCATGCTTACTTCTGCTCTCCTTTACAAGACTACATCCGAGTCTCTCCTTGGGACAATAATCTACCACACAGAAATCTCCTTGTTTGCAATGAAGGAAACACTATAGGATAAGGCAAGAGAAACTTAAAAAAATGAAAAAATGATGAAAATTATTATTTGGGGGCTGGAGAGATGGCTTAGCAGTTAAGTTACTTGCTTGTGAAGCTCAAGGACTCAGGTTCAATTCCCTAGTACCCACATAAGCCAGTACACAAAGTGGCACATGCATCTGGAGTTCATTTGCAGTGGCTAGAGGCCCTGGAATGCCCATTCTCTTCTCTCTTTCTGCTTCTCTCTCTCTCTCTCCCTATCTCTTTCTCTCTCTTTTCTCTTTCTATCTGCCTCTTTCTCTCAAATAAATAAAATACTGTTTTAAAAAATTATTATTTTCCATTAAACCTTCTAATCAAGGGACAGTGAAAACAATTTGACTGGACTTGACAAACTCAGATTGAATAAGATTTCTGGAAAATGGCAAATCTCACAGAACCATACATTCTTCATATACATCAGACTGTGAGTAAAATTTGTGGTAAATATGTTTGTTAGAAAGATAACTGGCCTCTTTGAATGCAGTAGACCTAAAAGAATAAATTATGTCAACTTTAACCCTCTAAGCCCTATGCAGCCATGGATGACCTTGACTTTCTGATCTTCCTGCCTCCACCACCTGAGTGCTGGGATTAGAGGTATGTATCACTATGCCTAGTTTATGTGGTGCTGGGAATAGAACCCAGGGTTTTGTGCATGCTAGGTCAACACTCAAATGAGATACATCCCAAGAATATATTACTCTATTTCAAAAACATAAATAAACATCAAGTTATTCAAATATATAATGAATTCTTCCCAATGTAAGAAATACAAATTTCTACTTTATACCTTTGTTTATACTCATTTCTTTAACCAGCATTTCTTCCCATTTCATCTATATGGGTGAAAATTCAATCTTTCTTTCATCACCCAGCCCAAATACCATATCCATTTCCTCTAAGCTTCCACTAACTTCCAGCATTCATTCCTTCTTTTACCCCAAAGCCATATTTATCTTAAGGAAGACTTCTTTTATACTCAAATACTCTGAGCTCTCAGTAAGATAGTATAAAAAATGAGGAACATATAAAATTGTATGCCCCCAACATAAAAAACTCTAAGACTATGAATATCATTCTGTTAGTCTGATTAAAGAACAAATCATAAGATCTGCCCCAAGACATTCCAAAAATTGTCATAACATTAAATAGGATTACTGAAAATCCTCTTCTACATTGTAAAAACACAAGCTAGAAACAGGAAAGAGATAGGTCAGTGGTTAAACGCACATACTTATAAAACCTATTAGCCTGGATTCAATTTCCCAGTATCCACATAAAACCAAACTCCAAACACAAAGTGGCAAATGTGTCTGGAGTTTGCTTGTAGCAGCAAGAGGCCTTGGGATGCCTATGCTCACTCTCCCCTCTCTCTCTTAAATAAATAAAAATATTTTAAGGAATTTGGTATCCAGTGGGTTTTACATTATGTTTTAAGAAGTAAAAAGTTTACGCAATCATTTTCTTACTTTTCTTTCCTACTGCCCAGTTGGCGAGCTGTATATTGATCCCCATAGTCAACCAACACCAGCTGCCGAGAAAAGACATTCACTTTGTTGCCAATAAACAAGTCTTCTAAACGCAGGTCATCATATTTGGTCCGCTTTAAGAAGGTGCGACGATTCTTTACGTCATGCTAGGTGAAACAATAAGATACTTATAAGTAAGAATGTTCATCAGTAATAATACTTACAAGCAAGTCCTGTCATGATAGAAACAGTTTTCAGTTTTACTTTATCAAGGATTATTATAATCTTTTACATTTTTACTAAAAATATAAATCACAAATTTTATATTTTAAATCTTTATTTCCTAATCTAATCTAGCAATAATAAAAAAAGTTTCTTTTATAATATAATCATTTAAAATACTCTGACTAGAAATATTTGCTTATGGTCAAATTATTTCAGCTAATTAGTGCCTATGACATCACAGAGAAAGTCACATGCCTAGACCTCTACAGTTTTTTTGTTTGTTTTTTGTTTTTCAAGGTAGGGTCTCTAGCTCAGGCTGACCTAGAATTTGCTATGTAGTCTCAGGGTGGCCTCGAACTCATGGTGATCCACCTACCTCTGCCTCCTGAGTGCTGGGATTAAAGGCGTGTGCCACCACGCCCGGCGACCACTACATGTTTGCATACATATACCAATACCAAATAGACCCACATTTTGTGTTTCTTTTCTTTTGGATAGGGTCTCACTATAGCACAGGCTGACCTAGAACTCACTCTGTAGTCCCAGGGTGGCCTTGAACTCATAGCAATCCTCCTACCTCTGTCTCCCAAGTGCTAGGATTAAAAGTGTGTGGCACCAAGCCTGGCTTAAAGTCATCTTCTTATGTTGGCATTACATCAGAATGAACACCAAAAAAGAATTCCAATAAAACATAACTTAAAACATGGAGTCTTAAAAGCAATTATATGAAAAGACAACCCTATTTTTTCTTCTATCTGTTCCTACTTTGCCAACTTTTAACCAAGAAAGGTTCATTTACCATTTCAACAGATCCATCCCCTGGGTAAAAGAGAAGCTCATAACGACGAAAAAGTGAAGCATTGGGATCAAACCATTCTGTAATGAAAGCAAATCTCTCATTGTGATTCTGTGAAGTAAAATAAAAGAATTTTAACAAATAAGGTATAATTATGCACTCTTATAAAAGTCATATAATGAAAATGAGAATTACCATGGATTTGTAGCAAAATTGCTACTAGTTATTACACCAAATTATTTACTTTTCTGAAAAATATATCCTGCCACCTTCTCATTAAATATTCCTAGATATTTCGTAAAGGAGTTATGAACTGTTTGTTTCATATACTTCTCAGCCATCTAATCCTGATCTAACATCTTTAACAATTCAAAGTCCTTCTGAAGGCAAGTTTATATTCAAACTAAATGTAGGAAGTTAACAAGTCTAGAATATCATTGTCATCAATATTACAGTAAACATCCTTTCTTTCCTTACTAATTTCATGACATTATATTTTTAAATACATTTTATTTATTTATTTATTTTTAGGCAGAAAGAAAAAGAAGAAAGACAGAGAGAATGGTAATGGGCATGCCAGGGCCTCCAGCCATTGCAAGCAAACTCCAGATGTATGTGCTACTTTGTGTATCTAGCTTTATGTGGGTACTGGGGAATAGAACCTGCATCATTGGGCTTTGCAGGCAAGCAACTTAACCACTTAGCCATCTCTCTAGCCCAACATTATCTTTTTTTTAAGAGAATGTTGTATCAGTTACCTTCTTATGGCTGAAACAAAACACCTGACAAAAACCAGAGAGAAAGGGTTTGTTTCAACTTACAGCTTTAGGTTACAATAATACATCATGCTGGGAAAGGCATGGCAGCAGAAGCTTCAGGGAGCTGGTCACATTCTGCACAGTGAGGAAGCAGAGAGATGAATGCTATTGCTCATCCACTTCTCTCCTTTTTTTAGGGTGGGGGGGAGAATGAGAGCGAGAGTAAGAGAGAGAGAATTGGTGCACCAGGGCCTCAGCAAGTGCAAACCAACTCCAGACCCTTTCATCACCTAGTGGGCATGTGAGACCTTGCACATGCCTCACCTTTGTGCATCTGGCTCATGTGGGATCTGGAGAGAGAGCAAACATAGGTCCTTAGGCTTTGCAGGCAAAAGCCTTAATGTCTAAGCCATCTCTCCAGCCCCACCTCTCTGCTTTTTATACAGTCCAGGACCCCATACTATGGAGTGGTGCTACACAGTTAAGGTGGGTCTTCCCACCCTAATCAACCTAATCAGAATAATACCTCACTGGAATGCCCAGAGGCTAACCTAACCTAGATAATCCCTCACACATCCTGTCACACTGACAGTCAATATAAACTATCACAAAGGTGTTAGTCTAGAATCTTTGGATACGCCAAGAATTGTACAGAGGGAAATTCCTATAAGGAAATGAGAAGGAGCCAGGGAAGACCGGCACAGCTGATAGCCTACAATGTGAATCTGCATCTGTGCGGAGAAGAAAGACAAGCAAGACTCCTTAGAAACATCCTGGGTTGCTGTCCAGTCAAAGGAAGTTTCATCAAGGCCATCACAGCATCTGCAGTCAGCCAGCCGTCAGAAGAGTGGAGTCCCAGAAAAGTGTCAATTTTAAACTCCTTTAGGTCAGTAGATGACAAGTCTGAGCACAACAGCTAAGGCCCTTGGTCATTTGAGCTTCCTGTTATTGGAGGTCTAAGAGGCACATTCTTAGGACTACCATAGGACCAGTGAACAGGCACACCATGGTCTCTAGCCACTGCAAACGAATTTCAGATGCATGTACCACCTTGTGCATCTGGCTTTATGTAGGTACTGGGGAATAGAACCTGGGTCCTTAGGCTTGGCATGCAAGCACCTTAATTGCTAAGACATTTCTCCAGCCCGTAATAGACATTTTTTATTCCAATAATCTCTAGTATCCCCTGGGAAGCAGAAGAAAATATCAATATATCTATTTTTACTTAGTGTTATCTTAACCTATTGGAGTTTTATTATAACATTTGATTTATAAGGTAACATATTAATAAGTTATGTATATTTGGGGGATATAAATGTTAAATTAAAACAGTTCAGAGACTAAATTAGATGTTCTACCTCCATATCCTCCTGGCTTCTTAGAAAATCTCAATAGCAATTTATCTTTCTCAGTTCAAAAACTACACCTGATTAGATTAGATTCATGTGTTTACTCATTCATGCCAAAAGTAAGTCCCAGCTCACTACCAGTTCTGTGGCAGAGTCTGTGAAGTCTAAGAAACAATACCTGACATACTGATGTCAGTCAAATAAAGCCCACACATGTAAACAATTTGTTACAATTTAATATTACATGAAAACAACATTGATAGTCAAGAACTAGCACCTTCTATCAGGCATTTGCTATGTGCTAAACACTGTTCTAAACATTCATGTATTTTATCTAAACAGTATTATAGGAAGATGGTATTATTTTTACAAATGATGAAGCTGAGGTTTAGAGAAATTAAGACACTTGTACAAGATTACAGTTTAGCAAGAAAGGTGAACAGAGGCAGTTGGATTCCTGATTTCCTGTTCTTAACCACTCTCTTTAAGAATGTGATAAAAAAGCCAGGCGTGGTGGTGCACACCTTTAATCCCAGCACTTGGGAGGCAGAGTTAGGAGGATTGCCAAGAGTTCAAGGCCACCCTGTGACTACAAAGTGAATTCCAGGTCAGCCTGAGCTAGAGTGAGACCCTACCTCGGAATGAAAAAAAAAAGAATGTGAAAAAGAACCTCCAGAAGAGTAGAAGAGTTAAGAGGAAGAAGTTTACATATATTGTTCCACAGATTTCCAGAGCTGGCAACTAAATCTTTTCAACTTAATCCTGCATTAAAACAAATTGAAAGTAACATGACAATAAAATCAGGCCCTATTTCTTGGACATAATTCTAGCACTGTATTGAAAAATATATATTGCATTTTAATGCTCTATTTTAAGAACAATTACTTCACATGAGACAATAAAACATATTTGTTTGTGCATAAATGCCCTCTTGTTTAAATGATACTAAAATGGATTCACATACTATATCATAGGGAAATGTCTTGAACTAGCTAAAATGATGATTTCAGAATCTGTATGTTTAAAAAGTCAAAAACTGGTCTCAATCTATCTTAAATCCTTTCTCTGCTTCTGTGTGACTCTCTAGAGGTTACAGTTCAACAGTTTCTAAAATTTATTCTGTCTCCATGAACCTACAGTCACACTGAATACAGCTGCAACAGAAATCAACAGTATCTGAAAACCAAGCCGGCTGCTTCCAGTAAGGGCAAGAAAAAGTGGTTTCCAAAGAACAAACTTCATTTCGCCTTGAACATTCCGAGAATATAGTGAATCATTAAAAATTTATTACCAGGCAGAACAGGCAAATAAGCTAGCAATTCCTATTGTTCTACTTAGATAAGGCCCTGGTAAGTACAGTGGAATGAAAATACAGCAACCAAAGGTTTATTATTTTCTATTACCACAAGCTAGATGATAAACAATAACTTGTTTTGTATTTGTTTTTGTTTTTGTTTTCGGAGTTTTCTTTTTCCTCCAGGGCTTCTTTCAAAAGCCAAGTATTTTTACCATTGAATTGTGTCACATATTAACCTTATTTTACTACAGCCAGAACCAATGTTGGGCCTGGCCTGCTTCTTCTCACGGGTTCTTCTTTCTCATAACTCTTATCGTGTAAAGCAAACAGATGGCAAGCTCGGGGACTTCAGACAGAGAAATGCTAAGCTGGAGGTGCCACTACCTCTAGTTTAGCATTTCCCAGTCATAAGGACATATAGACAAAATAGATGAAGAGCAAAAGAGTAGCTGAATTATTAAATTTAGTTAATTGTCCTATTCTACTTGAATTCTTTAAAAGCTAAGTCAAAATTTTCAAATCATTTTTAAATAAAAAATATGGTTTAAGGACAATGTCTTCTTTCTTTTGGGAAAATATGACATTGAACATCAATATTCAACATAGTCTCAATATCTTATTTTCTGTTAAACAGTGTCATCTTAAGGTAATATCTCATCTTTACAGAAAAAAGAGTCAGTGCAGCAGTAAAGAGAGTGCAGTCCCGTGTGTGGTGTACACCTAGATTCCAAGACCCGGACGGCTCAAGCACAACAATCTCTTAGGTTAAAAGCCAGTCTGGGTTTTGTGGAGGAAAATAAAAAAGGAGAGGGAGGACAACAATGTGCCTTACACTTGTAACCCTAGCTCTCTAGAAGCAGGAGGATCCTGAGGTCAAGGCCAACCTGGGCTACATAGTGAACTCCAGACCAGCCTGGATTATACATCAAGACCCTATCTCAAAAAATAAAAACAAACCTCTAAACTCCTATTTCCCCAACTATGATACACTTTCATCCAAGTTTCTGCTTATACTTTTATTTATTTATTTATTTATTTATTTATTTATTTATTTATTTATTTTTTGGTTTTTCAAGGTAGGGTTTCTCTATAGCCCAGTCTGGAATTCACTATGTATTCTCAGGGTGGCCTTGAACTCACAGCGATCCTCCTACCTCTGCCTCCCAAGTGCTGGGATTAAAGGTATATGCCACCATGCCTGGCTTGCTTATACTTTTTATTTTTATTTTTTTCATTATTATTTTTTTTGGTTTTTCGAGGTAGGGTCTCACTCTAGTCCAGGCTGACCTGGAATTTACTATATAGTCTCAGGGTGGCCTCGAACTCATGGTGATCCTCCTACCTCTGCCTCCCAAGTGCTGGGATTAAAGGCGTGCGCCACCATGCCCGGCCCGGCTTGCTTATACTTTTTAAATGGAACAATGAAAACTGAAAAAATAATTCCATATATGAGTGTAATTCAGGAAACTGATCAAACAAGATAGAATCATTTTTAAAGGCAGAAATCCAAAATAGCCTTCAAAAAACTTTCTGTTTGAGCCCTATAGATGCTTACAAACCGCCAGGACTTCCTTAGATCACTATGGCAGTGTCACACACTCTGTATTATAGAAAACTTTCTCTCTGAAAAGCAAGGCTGAACTTTAAACATCTTAAAGCAAACACAATTATGTGAAGTCTTCCCAGACCCATCTGAGTCAGCTGATATTTCTGTACTTACAGCTTGATTTTCACAGAAGTCCAGAGATCAAAGGGACATCAACAGTGAGGAAACAGAAGCTGAGATAAGTTAAGTGACTTGGCAAAAGTTATGTGCCTTATAACAGTACAGTTTAACAAGGACTTTTGTTTCCTCCTGGGACAGGCTGATGTTCCCACAGTAAAGCCCTGGCTTGTCATCTAATACACTTGTGCAATGCAAATTCTCTAACCAGATTCCACGCTAGCTATATCATTTATTTCTTTTGGAAGTCCTTAGTGACATTTATGGTTCTGGGATCTTCAAAACATCAAATAAACATGAAAAGAAAGATCCAAGGAAGTAAATAAATGTGTGAGCAGCAGATCTTGATAAAATTACAAAAAAATATAAATTTTCCATTTTAGAAAAGCCTTTGTTTTGTATTTCAAGAAATGCTCTGAAAGACAACCTTTATTTGTTTAAATAATACATATAATATTAAGCAACTCCAGGATAACAGCTATCCATCAGGGACTGCTTATCAACAATGACCTGAATCGCAATACTCCAAAAAGAAACAAAACAGAAATTCTGGGTCTGACTACAGTAGTATAATAACACTGAAGCAATTATACACCACTCACGTAAAACTCAATTCCAAAACTGACTCTAATTCGGCCACAAACCATACGATAACACAGAAAAAAATAATATGAATGTGATCATTGAGCTTTGTAATCTAAATTGTTGCTGAATAGGTCATAAACACACTGAGCTAAAACTATACCTCTAGCCTATAACCACCACACCACTGGGCCTGGAAGTAGATATTCCAGCCAGTTTCCATTGGTTGTTCCACACCTTCACTGAACTTTTCTGCAGTCTACAATGGGCCTAGGCAGGTGACCTATATGGCCTTCATCAAAGGACTCCCTTGCTCTGCCTCTTTCACATGGATTGGCTGTGAGGAGGCAATGGCTAAAGATCAAAGAAGAAACATGGGTCAAGATATTTATTCTCCCAACTCTTTGCCAGTTCACATTGGTATGTTGCTGACATTTACTGGCACCCATATTCCTGTCAGACAGGGCTTCCACTACAGCTGATCACCAGTTCTCCTCTTTTACCCTGATAACGCCCAGAAGTAGTCATTTCTTCCTGCTGATGCCATTCCCTACACCTGTTTTTTTTATAATTATTTTTATAAGAGAGAGGGGGGGCTGGAGGGATGGCTTAGTGGTTAAGGCGTTTGCCTACAAAGCCAAAGGACCCAGGTTAAATTCCCCAGGACCCACGTTAGCCAGATGTAAAGGGGGGGGGCGCATGTGTCTGGAGTTCATGTGCAGTGGCTAGAGGCCTTGGCACTCCCATTCTCTCCCTCTCTCTCTCTATGTGTCAACTAAATAAAAATAAAATATTATAAGAGAGAAAGAGAGTGGCCTCCAGCCACTACACTAGAATTCCAGACATGTGTGCCATCTTGTGTGTATATGCAACCTTGCATGCTTGCATCACATTGTGCATCTGGCTTATGTGGGATCTGAAGAGTCAAACATGAGTCCTTAAGGCTTCACAGGCAAGTGCCTTAACTGCTAAGTCATCTGTTCAGCCCTTACATCTGTTTTTTGCACCCCTGCTTCTGGTAATCTCATAATTAATATCATTTCATCATCACAAAAGCATCTTATCAGCTCCCACCATCTAAAGAAGGGGAGTATCACATTTACATAAATTTTATTATGTTGTTACCATTATTTGAAATTTTGGTTATATTTTTCCATGCCTGATCTTATGATAGATTTGTATATATAGGGGAAAATGGTATATACAGGTATCAGTCATGATTTTCGCTTCCAGTGTAGATCTTGCAATATGTCCCTTGTGGATAAGGGGAAGTATTACAGTTAATTTTTGAATATTGATCTTATGTTCTTTTTTAAAATTTATTTATTTGCATGTATGTAACACTGATTTTTGTGTCACTCCTTCCCCTCTTTCGGTTGATGTCAGTGTCATTGATTTAACATTATGAGAGGCTCTTTCTTTAGCTTGTCTACTGCTTTTGTGCAAACAGAAAATGTTATGCGCAAAACATTGTAGTTCCATTTATTAGAAAATATATAATAAATAAGCAAAACTTCAGTTCATCACAGTCTTGCTGCTCCCTGTACATAGCATGTAGTGGCCTCAGTTTCTGTGCTAAAGAAGGGAAGCTTTATATAACATTCTAGTTCAGTTTTTTTTTCTAGTTCATATATCAAATACTACAGATGCTAAATATACATATAGATTTGTATGCATCACAAGTTATTACTTTTCAACACTAGCTAAAATTCAATATCATTTCAATTACTATGACTTTCAGGAGAAAAGAAATAAGTGAATATTTTTTAATATCCACTATTTGAAAATGTAGTGTGTTTCTGGTAAAATGATGTGGATTCAAGTGGCTTGGAGCATGCATGCACACCTAGAACAGTGATAATAGCCTTCCTACAAGTGTTGATAGTATGATTATGGCCACCTCTCCAGACTGAGTTGTACTTTTATTTTGAAGCTTTTTGCCTTTTCAACAAACCCAATAATATTTGGTGGTATAAAAGATTCCTAAGGCACCATTTTCAAGTCTAAGCACAAGAAGGATTTACCATTACAGTTTTCTAATTTAGGACAAAAAGAATGTCCTTGATTTTATGAGAAGTAATCTGTGATACTGTATGTGTCAATGATTTCTACATGGATGAGATTTGAATGATACATCAAAATGACTAAAATTGATAGCAATGAATAAGATCCATTCAGACATCTTTTCCTGAAAGAACATTGTCAATGATGAAGGAGTGCCACCTAATGTTCAATGTGGTTTCAACATGTCAGCATGTGCAGGTTGCAGCACCACTTCACACATTCATCAATTTTAGTCCTGCAATTATATTTTAAATTGTGGTAATTTTGAAAAAAATCCTAGTTGAGCAGTATATGGGAATCATAACTTTTTATTTAAAAAACTTTGTCACTCATATTCTCTACAAGTTGAGGATTTAAAAAATGAAATTAAAGTTCTACTTCTTTCTATAACTCATAAAAGCAGGGGAAATGTCACTTCCCAGAAATCAAAAAGGGAAATTAGGGCTAACGAGATTGCTTAACAGTTAAGGTGCTTGCCTGCAAAGCCAAAGGACCCAGGTTCAATTCAATCCCCAGGTAGATGCACAAGGTGGCACGTGCATCTGTAGTTTGCAGTGGCTAGAGGGCCTAGTGTGCCCATTCTCTCTCGCTCGCTCTATCTGCCTCCCTCTTTCAAATAAATAAAATATTTTAAAAAGAAAAATTAAACATTTTTGACCCAGCTGTAGCACACCAGAAAGGACACAGGGTTTTAAAATAAGGATGTTCAAATCCAGGCCCTCTCACTAACATAGCAGCACAACCTTGAGTACTTATAGAAACCAGGACTGTTTCCTTACATGGAAAGAATAGGAAGAATTAAACACTACTAGATCTTAATGATTAAAAGTAATAAGGTTCCCATTCTGATTTCTAAGTTAATAGTTTCTTTTGGGTTTTAATGTATCTCCTCCATTCACTAAGCTATTTTTTTAAGTGAGAAGACAGACTATGCCAGGTTAACAATTTCATTTCTGTCTAGTCTCTCACATAATAAAGGACTTAATCTCAATTATTTTTTTGTCATCTCCCCAAGGTTATACCAAAGTGAGTTTGAAACCTTGCTTTTAGCCACTAATAAAATTGTTAGGCTCAAATAGCTACTGCCGTGGAAACTGAGTGACAGTGACTTCTTTTCACCTACTTCCTAATGTATAATGAGTTATATGAGCTTGAAACTATTACAATAAAAGACATTTTTAAAATGCTATAAACTAGTTCAAGAATAACTTTCTCATGACATAAAGAAACAGGTTTAATTTGGAGTGTCTAACTAACTGTGTTTGTGACATGTTTGTGTCTGTGGTGTATGAAAGCAACTTTTTTCCCAATTCTTGTATTAATGTCATCAAGCTCCTTTCAAATTCTACAAAATTAGGTGCATTTGAATTAACTCTCTTTTGAACTTACAGTACTCATGAAAATTTAGCCTTCATATAGTAACATTAATTAGGACAGTCCTGTGAGAAAAGGAACTCCCTGAGCCAACCGAGAATGCAGAGATGAGAACTGTGCTCTCAAGGTGGCTCACAGTGCAATTCTGAGTTGTCCCTCCAGGGAAAGGCGGGACTTGGAGGTCAGTTCTCAATGCATGTCTTTGAAGTGGACAGAGCCATTCTCTATCAGATTTGTCCTTCCCAGGGTCTAGGGCTTGTGTTAGGATAGAGAGGAGCTTGGTGTGGGAAGGAAAAAGAGGCAAGGGCAGACAGGCTTCTATTTCTTTGTTAGGTCTCCTTGATTTTAGATTCTGTTTTTCTTTTAATTTCATCTTTTTACTTTGGATATCTTTTTTGCCTAGAGAAAATAAATATGAAAAGAAAAAAGGGGAAATAGAGTAGAAGAGGATTAGTTTATAAAACAGGACAAGAATAGATACCTACTGATATGGCATTGAATAATTCAAAACCAATTCAGAATGGCATTAGTCATGTACACATACAGATATGCATACCACAAGCTGATGGGAGCATGGCCTAGCAGCATAGTAGCAAGAGCTCTGCAGTGAGGTGGAAGACATGTTGGCCTTTGAGTGTCTCAGCTTGGTTTCCTTATCTTTACATTTGTATATAAAAATAGATCAAGGGTTCATGTACTGTTTTGTTTTTATCATAAGCAAGACTAAGGACTACAGTTTTGACTAGAAATAACACACACCACCACCACCAAAACAACAACAATGGGGAATAAAAAAGTTCAATGAGGGCTGGAGGGATGGCTCAGCAGTTAAAGGTGCTTGCTTGCAAAGTATGCAGGTCCAGGTTAGATTTCCCCAGGACACACATAAAGCCACAAACTGGTACATGTGTCTGGAGTTCATTATACTAATTTTTTTCTAAGGCAACCTGGTTGCTACTCACAATTTGAAGTTCACAGTCTACTAATTAGTCACAGCCTGTTTCAGAATCATTGGCCTTAGAAAGATCCCAAGTCTTTTCCAACTCTCAAACATAACAATCCCATACCACATTGGACTTACATGACCTCATCTCCTGCCACTTCTTCAATGCTCTGTTCCTGTCTAACCAGCCTCCTCACTGGTTCCTAGACAAACCAAACAGGCTCCAACCTCAAGATTTTTGCACTGATGATTCTTTGTGTAGAACACACTTTGCCAGAATTCCTGGGGCTCTCTCCATCATCACTTCATTCAGGTCAATGTGGACAGACTTCCAGTGATCACCAAACTAACTACCATGCCCCCCACTCTCTTCACTTTCAATCCTCATGACTTGTTTCATTCTTCTTAACATTGATCAATACCTGACATTATGTGTTTATTTGTTGTGTAAACTCTCCATCAGCAGAAATTTTACTTCCATAAGGCTGGAAAGTTGTACATTCTATATCTGGTGAACAGAACACTGTTGGGCTCACAGGAGAAATTTAAAAGTAATTGTTCATGAATGAAGCTAGACTCTTCTCTCAGAATAAACCTCCACTGCTTTGGACCTAGAATTCAAGGTTTTACTATGGTAGTGAATAGGTCTCAATGAAAAATCATTCTACATCTTACTTACTAGCAAGGATATCAGTAGAAAGTTAACTTTCTTTTCAAGTACTTTTTCAGAATTCTTGTCTCTTGGATGTTTACCATGCCTTTCTGATCTCTATAGGCATATATTGACCTTCTCTAAAGATAGCTACCTCCAGACATTAGATAACTCTCTTAAATGTCGTAACATTAGAAAACATTATAAAATGTCAGGCATTATAGCATTATTTTTAAAAAGTTAACAGTTTTGCAATGTTTTTGTCACATACTAAAATGAATACAGCACAAGCTGGGCATGGTGGCACATGCCTTTAATCCCAGCACTTGGGAGGCAGAGGTAGGAGGATGGTTGTGAGTTTGAGGCTAATCTGAATTCCAGGTCAGCCTGGGTTACAGTGAGACTCTACTTTGTAAAACCAAAAAAATAAAAATAAATAAATAAAAGAATAGAACACAGTGACATGGTTTCCCACTCTGTCTACAAATGCCTTGTGGTAAATTTAGGAAATCAATGATGACATTAAAATGCATAAGTTTCATTTTTAAATCATACATATTCATATGTTAAAGAAAGCATAAAGCTCAGTGAATGAAAATAGCCGAGAAAAAACTACAAAATTAACTTTTTGTTCTTAAGTAACATTTCTGAGTTGGGAATTTAGCTCAGTGGTAGAGAACTTGCCTAGGAAGAGCAAACCCTAGGTTTAATTCCTAGCGCCAGAAAAAAAAAGTTAACATTTCTTCTTTGTGATTAGTCTCTCCTCTGTGTTCTTCCATTCTTTAAGTCTCTTAATACTTGTCAGTAGCAAAGCAATACCAGCCATAATAACAGCTAACATTAATATGTTTAAAATTTATAAAGCATTAGGGTAAGTATTTTATCACTTAATTAAAACAGTATCTATTGGGAAGGTAATATTATTATCATCTGTTTTACAATTGAGGAAACTGGAATTTTTTTTCTGTAACTTTTATGGTATGGTAAATCATGTATCTGCCTTCATTTCATCCTCCAGAACTGTGGGCTCTTTAAAGAAAAAATATGCACCATTTCTCCATCACGAAAGAAATCTCTTACAAGGAGTGATGGTGCATGCCTTTAATACTAGCACTTGAGAGGCCAAAGAGGATTGCTGTGAGTTCTAGGCCACACTGAGACTACATAGTGATTTCAGGTCAGCCTGGGCTAGAGCGAGACCCTACCTCAAAACACCAAAAAAAAAAAAAAAAAAAAGGAGAAATTTCTTATCTTTGTCTTTCAGCTATGTGCTATGTTGCAAGAAATGAAGAGAGAGGCAAATGAGTTCAAGAGCCTCTGCCCTATATCAAAATTAGTATTTTAAGTTCATTCTGGTTTCCCATGACAAATGCTGTCACCTGTGGGAAGAGGATTAAAAATAGACAACAAAAAAATTGTAAAGTCATATTAGCTCACAAGTAGAAATGCTGGAAGGGGAAGTGCTTTTATCATCAAAGTCATTTTCCATTATATACAAAACAAAAAGCTATGGAAATATGCATATGTTTAAGACAAAACAGCTTTTACAAATTTGGAGGCATGCAATGAAATGCAGTAAGTTAATAACAAACAAGATGGTTGATATAGATGATAAAATTGTATTTGCCACTAGATGGAAGAATTCTGTGTCTTTCCAGAAACATATTTCTGAACCTAGTAGCAAGAAAATTACTGAGTTTGAATGGCATTATTGTACTTTTACAATTATATTAGTGATGAAAAGCCACAAAAGTAAATGCTTAAAATCAATCCATTCAAACTGAAAAGAAATTAATAGTTCTCAGCTATTCTGTTAAAACATAGCAGGCATGTTTAGGCGTCCCTATCCTGCCCAAAAGTATATAGGTTATTGAAATTAGGTTATTGAAATGCTTTCTCCCATCCTCACTTCTCTTTTCTCTGACCTTTGATTGCTTCCATTGGAAAAATAATTTTATAAGAGAAAGTGAGGGGAAAATTAAATATATATACATAATTTTTTCAATTGTCAAAAAATTGGTAATGCCCTAAACTTCAAATGTTTATTTCTGAGCCTTATTTTGGATTTTAATCTCATTCTATTTTCCCCAATTATCTCCTCATTAGGCCATAATCTAGTTAATATAAAAATGATATACTTAATATGTACAGTATATTACGGCTTAAAATATGATATATATATATATATATATGGCCTTATTTGATCCTCCCCCAAAAATGCCTGAAGATAATCTAAAAAGTAAATATTGTTCTGATTTTATGAATAACAAAATAATTGCCCAGAAAGATTACACCATGTTCATCTTACAGGTGCTGAGGCTGGGGTTACAGCGAACACGGGAACTCTTAGATTCCAGCTCTGTATCAGTGACTCTGTTCTATGACAGGCTGCTTCTTTCAAACACGGAGTCAAGAGGACTGGCTAATCTAGCAGCAAATAAGTTGGAGAAATAACAGCAAAAGCCTATTCATTTTGCTATGCAGAATATGAATTTTGAATTTTAACTTTAAAGAGATATAAAAATAATCATAGAGATTTATTACACGTAAATATTAACAGTGACTTTCATCTATAGAACACACAGTAATTTATAATCTTTCTTAGTATTCTAAGAAAAACAGGTGACATTTTTATTAAAAGATCAAATCTATGGGCTGGAGAGATGGCTTAGCAGTTAAGGTGCCTGCCTTCTAAGCCTAAGAACGCTGGTTCCAATCTCCAGGTCCCACGTTTAGCCAGATGCAAAGTGATGCAAGGATGCAATGCCACACTTGCCCACAAGGGGGCGCACACATCTGGATTTCATTCACAGCAGCTGAGAGGCTGCTGGAGCGCCCATCTCTGTCTTCCTCTCCCTCTCTCTCTGTCTCTCTCCAAAAAAAAAAAAAAAAAAAAAAAAAAAAAAAGATCAAATCTGTTGGTAGATATATGTGAGTGATGTGTAGCTTAGAGTTTTGGAGAAATATAAACCATGACACTCACCTAGTAGAGTGTGAACTGGAGAACATTCTCTAGGGGTAATTTAATATCATACATCAAAAATGTACATGGTCTTTCACCAAATTATTGCCTTTCAAATTTATTCTAAGGAAATAATTACAGTTGTGTGGAAATGTGTTGATTATGGTGTTAACAAATTCATATATAGAGTGGTTAAATAACAGAAAATAAAAAATTGATATGCAATAATTGTGTGTGAGTGAGGGGATGTGCATGTGCGGAGGGGTGCACACATGCCACAGCACAGGTGTGGATGTGAGAGGACAACATTCAGGTCATTTCTTGCCTTCCACCTCCTTTGAGTCAGGGTCTCTCTCATTCTCACTGCTGTACTCTGCGCTTTTGAGCTTCCAGAAAATTCTCTGTCTTTGCCCCCCATCTTGCCATCAGCATGCTGCTACTCATCACAGATTTGTGCTTTTTACATGGGGTCTGGAGACTGAACTCCAGTATTCAGGTTTAAGCAGCAACCACTTTAACCACCGAGCCATGTCACTGGCTCTAATAAAATGTAATTTTTTTTAAAGCTAGGCTTGGTGTTTCATGTCTTTTGTTTAATTTAATTAATTTATTTATTTGAGAGCTACAGACAGAAAGAGAAAGAGGCAGAGAGAGAGAGATAATGGGTGCACCAGGACCTCAACTGCAAACAAACTCCAGATGCATGTGCCACCTTATGCATCTGGCTTATGTGGGTACTGGGGAATCGAGCCTTGAACCGGAGTCCTTAGGCTTCACAAGCCAGCGCTTATCTGCTAAGCCATCTCTCCAGCCCATAACATATAATTCTTCAAAATAATCTGGATGAACATGGTGGTGCACTCCTTTAATTTCAGGACCTCCACTGCAAACAAACTCCAGATGCATGTGCCACCTTATGCATCTGGCTTATGTGGGTACTGGGGAATCGAGCCTTGAACCGGAGTCCTTAGGCTTCACAAGCCAGCGCTTATCTGCTAAGCCATCTCTCCAGCCCATAAAATATAATTCTTCAAAATAATCTGGATGAACATGGTGGTGCACTCCTTTAATCCTAGCACTTGGGAGGTCAAGGTAGGAGTATCACCATGAGTTCAAGGCCACCCTGAGACTACAGAGTGAATTCCAGGTCAGCCTGGACTAGTGAGACCCTATCTAGAAAAAAAAAAAAAAAAAAAAAAAGCCGGGTGTGGTGGTGCACGCCTTTAATCCCAGCATTCGGGAGGCAAAGGTAGGAGGATAGCCATGAGTTCAAGGTCACCCTGAAATTACATAGTGAATTTCAGGTCAGCCTGGGCTAGTGTAAGACCCTACCTTGAAAAACTGAAAAATGAAACCCCCCACAAAAATCTGGAAACTTGTATTCATTTTATTTAGTGGAAAAAATAGATATTTAAAGCAATATATACAGTAGAATCACATTTTAAAGGATATACATGTGCATATATAATCATATATGTACAAATGTGATGTTTCATGAAAATATTAATATTAATTTATGCATGCAATCATATTGCAATTGAATTTTATATTTTTCACCTCTATGTTTTCAAATCTGCAAAAGTAACAAAGGAATCCTCCTATATTTTTATAGTAAAACATGTTCTCTTATTTTCTCTCTCTTTCTACATATATATAAATATATAGATAGATAGATAATATATACATGTATATTAGATATATGGAAAATAATGATAAATTAAATTTAAAACTTTAGAGAGCCCTTTCACCATTAGGAATGTATATGGAAACATTTTAAAGAATAAAGAACTATTAAGAAAGCACAGCACTCAAGATAAGTCAGGAGAGAGAACCATAGTAACCTAATTAGGACATGTGCCAAGTATAAGAAAATAAACATGAATTGAATTGTACATTTTAATAGCTACTACTTTTCCACATCTAATAACAAAAAATTCTTTACATATCAAAGCAGAAAAGTGTACCTGGTTCATAAGACATTATAGAAATATTTCTAGAAAATAAGGTACATTTTTATTTGTTTTCAGAGACAAGGTCTTATAGATCCAAGGCTGGTCTTGAACTCACTAGGCATCTAGGAATGGCCTTGAAATTTTGGTGCTCCTGCCTCCACTTCAAAAGTGCTGGGATTAGAGGTTTGTGCTACCATATATCTGTTTTATTCCGTACTGAGGATTGAAGCCGAGGTTTTGTGCATGCTAGGCAACTCTGCCAACTAAGCTCCATTCCCCAGCACCCAAAACAAGATACTTTAATTTTATGACACAGCACCATTAAGACAGGCAGTGCATTAGAGTCTCTGCAGAAAACACAATACCCACCATACCCAATGGAGGACATTACGAGCTCCAAAAATAGCTTCATGCTCACTGTATATTATGAAACAGAAAGGAAACTTTAAATTACAAAGAAAATTAAAAGAAATATTAAGGGGCCATGTTAGGAGCCTCTGATCAAGAGAAAGATATTTTCTTCTTTTAAAATATATTTTATTTATTTATTTGAGAGACAGAGAAAGGAAAGAGAGTCTTAGAGAGACACACAGAGAGAGAATGGGCACTCCAGGGCCTCCAGCCCCTGCAAATGAACTCCAGATGCATGGGCCACCTTGTGCATCTGGCTTACATGGGTCCTGGGGAATTGAACCTGGGTCCTTTGGCTGCAATTTGCAGGCAAATGCCTTAACCACTAAGCCATTTATCCAGCCCCAAGAAAAATATTTTCTAAAATTTTTAAATAATAAATGTCATAGATATGACCCAAACTGGCATTGATAGACAAAATATGGCTAAAATTGAAAGGCCGAGCCAAGGATTTAAAAAAATATGGAATAGGCAAAATGTATGTATGAAACACATGATCCTATTATACTTAAAACACAATTCAAAGTCATTCCCAAACTTCATTAAGTCTAGGAAGGTGGTTCCTGTCCACCTTCTCCAGTCCTCTCTTCTTCCAGGGCCTCAGTGTGCCTTTGCCCTCCCTATTGCCTCTGCTCAGAGAGCCTGGGTTAGATCAACATTTTTCCTGGTGACTTACAGTCTAGTCTCAGCTTGAAAACTGCTTCCTGGTGAGGACCTTGCCTGAATGTCTGTCAAACCCAGAGTGACTTCCTCAAGAACCAGCCACTCTTCATCAATTAACTTTCCTGATAGTGCTTATCACCATTATTTGACTGTCTGTTCACTTATTCATACAATTTGTTTTTATCTCCAACAACTAATAAAAACAGGAAGTGAAAATTCATATGATCAAAGAGTCTTCTCTAACCACTGCAGGCTAAGAGGGATCACTATTTTATTACTAATTTCTACCTATCCTTGTAAATTAATTTGTATAATTTCTATAAATGAACTTATAATTTACTTTCCATATCTTTTTTTCTCTACAAATTCCGTGAAATGACATGGCATATGATTCCATTAATCATTATAGAGACACCAGTGCGTGCATACAGAAAATAATCATGAATATTTTTGGAATTAGAGATTAAGAAAAGAATAATGGTAGACAAAAAGTTAGAAAAAGAACTACCTGGGAATAAAATTATGGGATGGCATTAACTAGGTGCTAGTCTATTTTACAAATTGGACTGACTCCTATTAAAGAATATAACAAAGGCTGGAGAGATGGCTTCGTGGATTAAGGCACTTGTCTGTGAAGCCTAAGAATACATGTTTGAATCTCCAGGTCCCACATTGCCAGATGCCCAGGGTAACAGACAGCTTCAGGTTTGCTGAGATGAACATCCAGACCAGGCACAGTTATGGAGGAAGGGATTTATTCTAGCTTACAGATCCAGGGGAAGTTTCATAATGGCAGAAGAAACTGTCCAGCTCATACAGGACCAAACACAGAGAGCAAAGCCACAAGCCAAAAGACACAGCACAGCACAGCACACCTCAGGCACACTTTGCATATCTTTAGATTGAAATCCTAAACCCACCATCACACCTTAAGATCCGCCCAGTGACACTGCTTCCAGCCAAGTGGCTACAGATGCAAACTATAAACTAATAAAACACTGAATATATTGGGGGGCCATCTATTCAAACTACCATACCCAGTGACTCAAGAATGCAATGTTGCACATACACACAAGAGGGCACGTGCATCTGGAGCTCATTTATAGCAGCTGAAAGGCCCTGGCATGCCAATTCTCTCTCTCTCTTTCTCTCTCTCAAAAACTAAATACATAAATAAAAATTTTTAAAGAATATAACAAGCTGTGGCTACCAGTCATAAAAATATATAAGGAATTAAGCTCTGTACTTCTTGATTTGGTTCTAATAAACATGGGGCTTTAGATTTATAATTAGCCAGATTAACAGTTCAAGTGGCAGAAGGGATTCTAGATGGATCAGAAACAAATTATGAAGATAAATACAGTAATGACATTTAGAAGTTTTACAAATAGTTTAGAAACTGGAAAACATTCATGGAATAAAACTCTGCTTTTTAATTTAATAATCATGAAACTATCTTTGGAGCTCGTAAAATAACATCTTTAAGTCATCTGGACTTCAAAGATTTAGACAAATTCTTACTAAACATGTATGATAATACTTAAAGTCCTCTTATACTAAAAGTTCCCCTAAAGGGGCTAGAGAAATGGCTTAGTGGTTAAGGCACTTGCCTGCAAAGCCTAAGGACCCAGGTTCAATTCCCAGTACCCATGTAAGCCAGATGCACATGCTGGTGCATGCATCTGGAATTTGTTTGCAGTGGCTAGAGGCCCTGGTGTGCCCATTGTCTCTCTCTACCTCTGTCTGCCTCTTTCTGTCTCTCTCTCAAATAAATAAATAAAAATAAAAAGACTTGTTTTAAAAAGTTCCCCTGAAGTAACTATCAGGAAAAAAAATCCCAATTTTAAAATCTAAAACTTTAGAAGATAGGCAATATTTTTATCTTTTTTAGTCAAATGGGCTTTGAAATTACCTCCCCTTGCCTTGTTAATACATAAATTATTCTAATAGTGGAGAGTCTAACACTGGAGACTCTTCATCTTCCAAATATATGCAAGATATCCTAAACCCACCCATCTCTGACTCACAAGCAAAGGTGATTCTAGAATTTGGAACCAGAATCTAAATATGGTGCTGGAACCCACAACTATAGCAACCCAGTGCAGACGGAAGCTGATGAGGGCTGGAGAGATGGCTTAAAAGGCACTTCCCTGCAAAGTCAAAGGATCCAGGTTTGATTCCTCAGAACCCATGTAAGCCAGATGCACAATGGGATACAAGTGTCTGGAGTTTGTTTGCAGTGGTTGGAGGCCCTGGCATGCCTATTCTTTTACTCTATCTGCCTCTTTCTCTCTCTTAAATAAATAAAAAATAAAACTAATGATATAATAAAACTGCAAGGGTCAGGAAGTCATAGCACACAGCAAACACCCTTCATCCTGCACTTCTCATAGGGACCTTCAGCCTTTGCCACATGATATATATGACAGTACTTATACTGCACATCTAAAAGGGACATCTATTTCCCTCCCTTTTCAAACATCCCACTCTTTCTGCAGAAGGATTGGCAGCAAATGATATAGAAGAGAGATCTAGATGCCTAGAGAAACTTACAATTTCTACTGTAGCCCATTTTAGGCTTTTGTTAAATCTTTTGCTGACAAATAGTAATAACATTGTCCCCAAGGTTAAAAAAATACAATAAATCTTCACGCATTGACATTTCCATTTTGCTTTTAAAGTATATATTCTTCAAAATACATAGTACCTTGATTTTCATGCATAATTGCTCACAGTGAGAAATGTATTTTTTATAGCATAACCCAGTTTACATAACCATATGCACTTCAGTGGTTGAATATGAAATGCCCTCATGTGTTTGTGATTAAGCCACTTACTTAAACCCTACCTGGTGGCACTGTTTAAGAAGGTTGTGGAGGCTTTTGGAGGGTGATATGTCATGGGAGAGATGGGCCCTGGGGTGCTGCTATAGCCCAGCTCCACTTTTCACACTCAAGTCACTTTCTCTACTTCCTTCCTGCTGATGAGATGTGATGTCTGTTCAAGCTTGTTTTCCCTGCCGTGATGAAATGTCCCCACAAAACTATAAGCCAGAATTAAACTCTTTCCTTCATAAGCTGCCTCTGGTTGAGTGTTTTGTGCTAGTAACAAGAAAACTGTCATATATATATATCTCCAACTTAAATCAAAAGGTCATTAAAGTTACTCTTAACTATGTACCATAAATATACCACTTCTATTATGCTTTTTTTTAAAAGTAGGGTAACACTAGCCCAAGCTGGCCTAGAATTCACAGTAATCCTCCTATCTCAGCCTTCCAAGTACTGGGATTAAAGGCATGAGCCACTATGTCTGGTTTTATACATGTTTTTAAATAATGGCTTCATGCCACATGATATGGCAGATATCAGATTCCAATCTAGTTTGGATAAACTGTATGTGGTCTAGCCTCTGCCACCTCTCTAAAACACATCTCAGGTTGTTCTTCACACCCTTGCATCATGTCATCATTCATTTTCTACTCTTCTTTTTCTCTCTTTTTTTTCTTTTTTTTTTTTTTGAGGGAGGGTTTCACTCTAGCCCAAGCCGACCTGAAATTCACTACATAGTCTCAGAATGGCCTTGAACTCATTGCAATCCTCCTATATCTGCCTCCAGTGCTGGGATTAAAGGCATGTGCCACCATACCCGGCTTCTAATCTTTTCATACACTGAAGAGAAGTTTGTGAAGGCTGCCAAGCTCTTTCTTGTTTCAAACTTGTGAATGTGGCTAGAGCACATCCTCCAGAATTTTGCACTTTGTTAGTTGGGTCTCAACAGAAAAGTCTATTCCCCCAAAGAGCCATAATGGACCACCAGAAACCCCACCAAGGCAAGGCCAGGGAAGGAGTAGAAAGGGGTGTTAAATGGTTAAAAGGCAGGGAAGCTTTAAATGAATTTGGATCTGAGCATTGTTGAGACATCTCATGACAATATGTAAAACAAACATGAAATAACAGCATTTAACAAATGTCACTCTCATCTACCTGCATTCCTGCACAGGACAATGATTTCTAATTACTACAGTTCTGTTCCATTTACTTCATTGTGGCTTTGACTTTCTGATTGAGATATAAGCTCCACCTTCCAATCTCAAGTATTCTAACCTCTCTTAATTCATTAACTTTGAACTGTTACTCATTCAGCAAATAACTAAGTGCCTCCTATGATTTAAGGAGCAGAGAATAGCATAACCATTTCCTCTAATAGTTCAACAATTTCATAAGAGTGGTAAGACCCTAAGTAATTTAACTGAATGTGTCAAGTACAATGAGAGAGATGTGTATTATACAAAATGGTAAAAATGTGCCTGCCATGGTGGCACAGGCTTTAATCCCAGCATTTGGGGCTGAGGCAGGAAGATCACTGAGTTTCAGGCTAGCCTGAGACTACACAGTGAATTCCAGGTAAGCCTGGCCTACAGTGAAATCCTGCTTCAAGAAACCAATTAATTAATTAATTAATTAATTAAAATGCTAAAAATAAATAAATAAAAATAAATGAAGAATCAACTCTATTTGAATAAGGAAATGAGGACATCAGAGAAATGCTGAAAAGATCTTTTGTTCAGTGAGTAAACTACAACCTTGTGACTGAAGTAGTAGGTGAATTAAAATCACCAAAAAGCTTATTAAAAATGCAAATACCAAGCCCTGGCCCTGTTCTGGTTGTGCTGCTCAAGCAAGTGAATTCCAGAAGCTCCCCAAATAATCCAGAGGAGTGTTTCTGTTAAACACACCCACACAAAACCTAGAAAAATATCCAACTTAATGAAAGCTGAAGCAACAGACATCTATTATTTAGTGGTTCTGATACCGGATGTGAAACAACTTCATCACTGGGGAGAAGGGCCTCTGATATCTAGGGGGATTCAGATTCGGGTCAGCGCTGACACACTACCACATACACTTAATGAAGTGCGTGGGTGTGAAGCTGCAAGGTTGAAAAAAATGCAAAAGATTAACAAATATAAATTACGTGTTCAAAATAACGCCTATGTTATCAAATTCGGTATTTTACACCTTGACTTTCTGTTACATTAGTCTCAATAAGTCCTAGTAGTATCAAAGTGGAAATTTGGGGGGGGGGGATGCTACACCAAAAAGGGAGAGCAAGGGGGCTGCAGGAACTGAGAGATCAGATCAGACAAGATCAGACGGCGAAGCGGGCGGAGGTGGCAGGGGCAGGGAGCCTCTGAACGCCCACCCGCCCAAAGACGAGGGACGCTGAGTAACCAGGACCCCGGAACCGTTCTCCTGGCCTCCCCAGCACTCACCATGGCCTCTGGATCGTAATGCACTGGAAAGGCTTAGGCAGAAAGACGTGCGGATCAACACCATCCTCTGGTTACTCCGGCAACAGAGCCACGCCCACTGTCGTGCGCTACGTGACGCTCCGCGGCGCCCCTCGTCTCTATTGGCTGGAAAGCGGTTAAAGCCCCGCCCACCTCCCGCAGGCCCGCCCCTGCTCGCTATCGCCTGGGGCAACCGGACGCCACCCGCCTCTGGCCCGAGTCACCACTTCCGTTTTATTGACACGTGACCCGGAACTTTAAACCAGCATACGGCTGGGACCCAATGTTGGAACTTGTTTATTTTTAAACAGACACCTCTCCACGTTTCACTTCCTAAGTCCTTACTTCGCCTGTTCTGATGTACGTGAGTTTAAATGTCATACAGTGTTTGTCGTTCTCCTCTGGAGAGGATTCCGGAAATGCACCCCGGAGTCACCGGAAGTGCCTGGCGTGGGATCGCGGCTTACTGTCGGGAGGGCCTGGGAATGGCTAGGGAGTTTCGCAAGTCCGTCGGGTAAACTCGGAGGGAGCTGAGGGGCCTGTGCGAGCCAGCCATCTGGAATACGGGGAGCAGGGTCTCCGAGGTAACGAGCTGGGGGACTGGGGGCGCTGAGAAGACCGGAGGGCGGGTCTGGAGCTTGCCGGACTGGAGTTAGGGGAAGATGGTCGTTCTGGGAAGACGCCTTCAGACAGCACGAAACTGCATTCCCGGGACGGCCAGGTTGGCACGGTTGTCGCTTCCACGCCTGCCCCTTTCAGACCCGTGCTCAGTATGTAGTGACATTGCCCCCTCCATCAGTATTTAGTGACATTGTCACTATGCTTGTACAGTTGGCAAGACAGTCTCTCTAAGAAGTTCCTGGTATTTGATCCCATTTTGTATCCGTCCATCTCCGGATACTTTTTCAAAGCAGAAATTTGTGCTGTTAAGTCAGCTGTGGGAGACCCGTAATGTTAAATTGTGTGTGTGTGTGTGTGTGTGTGTGTTTTGAAGCCAGTTGTCAATCTAGTACAGTCTATCGTGTTGCTACATTGAATTAATATCACCTTACTATTCATGTTCTTCTGGTAATTTTGAATATTTCGTGTAAGGCTACTCCACAATTCTGGAAGATATATTCAGTGTATACTTATGTCTTACTTTTAAGAACTACACTTTTATATTTACCAAAAAGTGTGAATCAAGTTATCATGAGTAATGCTTTTTGCCTCATATAGTAAAGATAGATATGTGTTGGTGTGTCTGAAAGAATAATTATTTTTAAATTTCTGTTGTCATACCAATGATACAAATCTCTTTGCAGTAACTTCTTAGGTATTATTTACAGTGCTTCGATGTTATTTCTGGACCAAAATTTAGGACATATCTCTGGCAATTTTGACTTTACCTTGTGAGGATGGTGAAACTAAATATTGAAAACTGTGCCTTACTCTTAAAGACATTGAGTACACATACCAGGACCACTGTAGTAAGGGAACAGTGAAGAAAACCTCTTTTTCTAAATGCATAGGTGCAAAAACAAACTATAACTGTAATTAAAGGCATTGATGAATATATTGATACTGCTTTAATTCTTTTATATGTATGCATTTCTAGGTTTTTCAGAAGACATCTTAGAGTGCATTTTCATTAGTAACAGGAAACATGACTACTCTGCAGAGTTTAGAAACCAAAGGTAAGTGTTCTTGTTTTGATCATTGTTTTCAAAACATGAAATTTATGATAATAGGAAGAAATGTTTTAGTCATGTGACTAAATTGCATAGACTCCTAAAGAATCATTTATGTTTTAGATCTCTTCATGTTTATTTTGTAAAGCAGTATTTATATTCATTATTGTAACATACAAGTGAACATTAGCATCATTGGGTAGTATTTATTAGATGACTACTCACAAGCTAGAGAGATGACACAGCAGTTAAAGTACTTGTCTGAGAAGCCTAAGGACCCAGATTCTATTCCCCAGTACCCACATAAGCCAGATGCACAAGGTGGCACATGTGTCTAGAGTTTGTTTGCTGTGGCTGGAGGCCCTGGCATGCCCGTTCTCTGTCTATATCTGCCTCTCCTTCTTTCTCCAATAAATAAACAAAAATATTTTTTCAAAATGACTACTCACTTTTAAACATTTAATGTATAAACATTTTTATATCTGTATTCCCTAATCAAAAGTCAGAATTAAATAAACATAAATAAACATTTTAAACATATAAAGAATATAAACAAACAACTAGCAGATACCAAAGACTTGTTTCTCAGGCTGAAGAAGTGGCTTAGCAGTTAAGGCACTTGCCTATGAAGCATAAGAACTCATGCTCTACTCTCCAGGTCCCACATAAGCCAGATGCACAGTGACCCAAGTGCACAAGGTCACACATGTGCACAAGGGGGCCCATACATCTGGAGGAGTTCGATTGCAGTGGCTGGAGGCCCTGGCACACCAATTTTCTCTCTCTAGCTCTCTGTCTCACTCTTACATAAATAAAACAGACTTGTTTCCCATTGTGTTAGTTTGCTAGGTCTGAGATACATACATACATTTTCAAAGTACCCCAAACTGTGTTGTTTAAATGACAGAAATTTATTGCTTCACAGTTCTGAGATCCAGAATTCAATATCAAAATAAGTGCCAGCATGACCACACTCCCTCAAATAGCCAAACTCCCTCTGAAGACACTAGGAATGATCTAGATATCTACTGTAGCTTCCAGTTTGCTGGCAGTCCTTGAGGCTTCTTAAATTATAGGTGGACCTCCCTGAAATGTGTCTTCACATTCACATGGTGTGTTTCTGTCTCCAGCTCTCCCCTTTAAAAAAAACAGTCATATTAGAGAATGATACTGAATCCTAAATGATCTCATCTTTAATAATTACATTTGCAATGATCATAATTCTAAATAAGGTCTCATTCTGAGGCATTGGAGGTTAAGACTATAACACAATACTTGTTCCATCCATAACACTTGATATATAGTAATCATAAGAGTGCATTATTAGTCATTAGAGACAGAGTACCTTTTTGTCTGCTCTAATATTTAATATTATTGATCATTCTCTATATTTCAAATTCTTTCTGTGATTTTTCTTATATTTTATGCCTGCTTTATGGCTCTGTACTGTCCAATGTAGTAACCACATTGTAGGTATTTACATTTAAATTATCATTTTTAAAAAATTAAAACTACATTTACTTCCAAGTGCTCAAAGACAGAATGTGCCTGGTAACTGTTATATTTCTAACCTTGAAGCAAATTCCTTAGTTCTGTCTTCTGTTTCTTCTTTAGCATACTCTCCATTTCATTTATCTTATAAATATCAATATCTTTAAACCCTGTCTCTTCTGATGTTGGACCTTGAGTAATTAATTACTTACAGAAATAACTTCCAATTCTATCATTATTCCTGACCTGATAGATTTCTTCAATTCAGACCCTATAACACACTCCTATTTTATCTTTCATTGTGACAACAGTTGCAGCAAGAAATCTTCTAAAGAGACTTTGTAGATAGCAGATTTGTAGCCTGGTGTAGTGGTGCACACCTTTACTCCCAGCATCCGGAAGGCAGAGGTAGGAAGATCACCATGAGTTCAAGGCCTCCCTGGGACTACATTGTGAATTCCAGGTCAGCCTGGGCTACACTGAAATCCTACTTCAAAAAAACAAAAATAAGGTGGGGGAGTTGTGAAATGTTTAGGAAATAAAAAAAGGTCACACTTATGGTAATTTAAACAGCTCTGCACAATAGCATTTCCTGTCACTCAAGAGAGTTTTATAGTCTTAGAATAAGCTAACCAAAGACAAAGTAATAAACTGGGAATGAATGGCAAATAAAAGCAATTAAATGATAGGTAACATGAAAGCAGAGACAACAGCACTTCACAAAAAGCAAAAGCTAAATGTATTATTATGGTTAGTAATTAAAAGGTGTTGTTACAAAGGGTCTGTGGAATTAAAAATTTGTAAGGATTTGGATTACAAAGTACTTTCATGTACATTATTTTATTTTGATTATCTAGTAAGGCAGATAATGCAACTGTTAGTTTTATCCTTATTGTAATGTTAACTGTTGCTAGTGAACAAAAAGTGCTTGAACTCCAAGACCTGAACAAAGAATACTTATATGATGTTGTCATTTTTCTGCATTTCCTATAACTGCCTCATGACAGGAATAGAACTTCTTGTCAAGCATGTAAACAATACTGCCATCATAAGAGGAATTTGTTCCCAAAGGGAACCATACAATAAATAGTAACAATTAGAAAATCATCATGAAAAACCAAACATGCCTGTTAATACCTGTTAAGGCAGTTTAGTAAAAATATTCAAGTATTCAGCTCTAAAACATATAAGTAGTTATAATTCTGTTATATAATCATATTTATTTAAAGCCATTTAACACTGCTTCTAAAGGATAGTAAAAGTTAAGTGAAAAATGATTCCATGAGCAGATAAGTTTGGAGATGCTGGATTGAATGTTTCAGAGCCTTTATTATACTAGTTGGCACTTTGCAACTCCAAAAGAGATACTTCATGCAGAATTGCCTATACTTACTTCACCAGGGTACTATTTATCCAGAGCTTAAGAAGAGAAGATTTGAGTATCACTTTAATACATATTGAGCTGACTTCTAAGTCCATTGTCTATAACATATATAACATTTTTCTAATTTAAAAATAACCCAACTTTATTAGCTAATGTTAGTGACAATGCTCATACTAGACCTGGTAGACAAGCAAATTCAGAGCCTTGTTGGGCTACAGAATGAGTTCAAGGCTAGCCTGGGCAATTAGTGAGATCCTCCCTCAAAATAAAATATAAAAGAAAAGACTAGGGGGCTAGAAAAATGGCTCAGCAGTTTGCTTGCAAAGCCTGACTGCCTAGGTTTAATTCCCCAGTACCCACAAAAAGCCAGATGCACAAATGGTACATGTGTCTGGAATTTGTTTGTAGTAGCAAGAGACCTTGATGCACCCATTCATTTCCCCTCGTCTCTCTCTCTCTCTCTCTCTCTCTCTCTCTCTCTCTCTCTCTATCTTTCTAACCTCCTTGAAAATAAGTAAATAAAAATATTTAAGGGCTGGAGAGATGGCTTTGCAGTTAAGGCTCTTGCCTACGAAGCCTAATGACCCATGACCCATGTTTGATTCCCCAATACCCACATAAGCCAGATGCATGTGTCTGCAGTTCATTCCTAGCAGTAGCTATAGGCCCTGGTGCACCCATTCTCCCTCTCTCTCTCTCCCTCCCTCCCTCCCTCTCTCTCTCTCTCTCTCCCACTTCCCCTCTCTCTCCCTCCTTCTCTCAAATAAATAAATAAAATATTCTTTAAAATATTTAAAAATAAAAAAGAGAGGATGGGGCTCAGTGATAGAGTGCTTGTCTAGATGCTATGCCTGGGTTCAATTTCCAACGCCGCACACAAAAACTACTGTTTTAACATTACCAAGTGACATACCTAATTGAACCGTTTTATTGCTTATTCTGATGGGTCAGCTATAATGGAGCTAGGAATTAATGGTTTAGTGTAGTGGGGGAAATAAGTTGTTTTTAAAAGTGTTGGTCATTGAATGTGTCAGTGGGTACATGATTGATGAACTTCATTTAAGCACTTATTCACTCTTTCTGTGCCAAGCACATTTCCTTAGAAGATTGTATATGGAATAGGTGATGTCTCTTCCTTAAGGAGTTTCCAACAGCTTAGTTTGCAACAGAAACAAGTTATTTTAAAATACCATAATATTTTTATTATTCTGAAAGCTCCAGGGCATGGGGAGAAAAGTTACTTGTGTAAGGTTACACAATGAATGGCAGTAAGGCTTAATATTATTTTTTTTGTAATTTTTTTATGAGAACGAGAATTGGCACACCAGGTCTTTCAGCCACAGCACTCAACTTCCAGACATGTGCACCACCTTGTGCACATGTGTGACCTTGCACACTTGTGTCACCTTGTGCTTCTGGCTTACATGGGACCTCGAGAGTCAAACATGGGTCCTTAGGATCCTCAGGCAAGCACCTTAACCACTAAGCCATCTCTCCAGCCCTTAATATTATTTTGACTCATGAATATGACGTTTCCACTAGCCAATCATGTTGACTTCAAGTACCTGTTTTCATAGATTTACACTGTTGTTGGGGCTGGGAAGATGGCTCAGCAGTTAAAGGTGCTTGCTTGCCAAATCTGATGGCCTGGATTTGATTATCCAATACCCACATGAAGCCAGATGCACAAGGTGGCACATGGGTCTGGAATTCATTGCAGTGGCAAGAGGCCCTGGCATGCCCACTCTCTCTCTCTCTTTCCCCCTTTCTGTCTCTCTCCCCTTTGCAAATAAATAATAAATACAAGATAAAAAAAATTTGAGGCTGGAGAGATTGCTTAGCAATTAAGGCACTTGCCTGCACAACCAAAGGACCACATTCGATTCCCCAGGACCCACATAAACCAGATGCTCAAAGTGTCACATGCATCTGGAGTTCATTTGCACCAGCTGGAGGCCGTGGTGTGCCTATTCTCTTGCCCTCCATGAATAAGAACAAAATATTCTTAAGAATTTTTAAAGGTTTACACTGTTGTTAATAAAGGAAATATTTTTTTAGTGATAGACTATAAAATCATATCATTAATGCCTTCATATTTTAGAACAAGGATTGGCAAATTGTGACTCTTGGATCACTTGAAAATATTTGTAGTCAAGTTGGTGATTGTGGTGTAAAAAGGATCCAGCATAGGGCTTCACACATGTTCTCATTGTTTTTTAATTCTGTTCTGTTTTGTATTAAGATAGGGTCAGCCTTGACTGACCTCAAACTCACAGTCCTACCTCAGACACCCAGCTACTGGACTTACAAGCATGTACTACCATGCCTGACAGGAAAAGACATACATAATTGAAAAGTTGAGAAAATGTGTAGGTACAAAGAGTTCACTAAAGCATTGTTGGAATGAAAATTGAACAGATAAACCTGAGGAGATGGCTTACTTGGTAAAGTGCTTGTTGTACAAACATGAAGATCTGAGTTCAATCCCCAACATCTGTAATGCTGGGTAGTCATGGCAGCCAGCCTGTAGTCCCAGCCCCTGGGAGATGCTGATGGGATCAACAGGGCAAGCTGGCTACCTGGAGTAGAGCTCTGGGTTGTGAAAGTGAAAGACTATCTCAACAAGTAAAATGGAGAGTGATAGAAGAACACTCCCTGTGCCCTGTGTCAGCCTCTGACTTCCCTGTGCATGCGCATACATGCATAAGCACACTGCACACATGTGACCTCACACATACAAACAGGCTTACACTCGCAAAATAGAATACAGTCTAAATAGAATAGAAATTCAGTGTATAATCTTATTTCAACTTAAAGAAATATGTTGTATTGATAAAATTAAAAAACAAAGACTGTAGCAAGTAAGCTTACCAAATTATATGATTGGTTGAGGATATGATAAGAAGTTAGAATGATTATGAAGATGTGTTATTAATATATTTTAATAACAAAATATAAAAATAGTAACAGAAACCAGAGCACTTATGACTGTCTAAAGATGTTATGTTTCATTCTATAGTCTTTTCTATTTATATGATGAAGTTTAGAAGAGGAAGAAAAGTAAACTCAGTGAAAAATAGAAACCTAACAGAAACCTCAGGAAGATATTACTGTTAGATATTTCTTTTTCTGAAGAACTCTTTGAAGGTAACCTTTCAGTTATTTTCTTAGTATCTTTTTCAGCAAGCTACCATTTCAATGTTACTTTGGCTGAAGAATCCCATTTCCAGATCTAGAATGTGATCATTCTTTTAAATACGGATTTGTATACTAGAAACTTAAGAAAGTTTTAACTTTAGTTAAGACTTTATATTTGTAGTCAAGTTGGTGATTGTGGTGTAAAAAGGATCCAGCATAGGGCTTCACACATGTTCTCATTGTTTTTTAATTCTGTTCTGTTTTGTATTAAGATAGGGTCAGCCTTGACTGACCTCAAACTCACAGTCCTACCTCAGACACCCAGCTACTGGACTTACAAGCATGTACTACCATGCCTGACAGGAAAAGACATACATAATTGAAAAGTTGAGAAAATGTGTAGGTACAAAGAGTTCACTAAAGCATTGTTGGAATGAAAATTGAACAGATAAATCTGAGGAGATGGCTTATTAGTTGGGCCTGGTGGCTCATGCCTTTAATCCCAGCACTTGGGAGGCAGAGGTAGGAGAATCGCCTGAAGCCACCCTGAGACTACATAGTTAATTCCAGGTCATCCTGGGACAGAGTGAGACCCTACCTCGAAAAACTAAAAAGAAAAAGAAAAAAAGACTTTATTATTACTTCTACCAAATTGGTAATTTCTCCTATTTGTATGGTTAATAAAACATAGTTAGTGTTTGGAACATCTAAGTTATGATAATTACCAGTTTGAGACAAAGTACATATTTTAGCTTTTATTTATTTTTTATTGACAACTACTTTAATTGTAGGCAATATCTCATGGTACTTCCCTCCCCCCCCCTTTTGAAACTTCACTCTCCATCATATCCCCTCCCCTCTCAATCAGTATCTCTTTTCAGTTTGATGTCATGATCTTTTCCTCCTGTTATGAAGGTCTTGTATAGGTAGTGTCAGGCACTGTGAGGTCATGGATATCCAGGCCATTTTGTGTCTGGAGGAGCATGTTGTAAGCAGTCCTACTCTTTGGCTATTACATTCTTTCCGCCCCCTCTTCCTCAATGGACCCTGATCCTTGGAAGGTGGGTTTGAGATGTTTCAGTGCTGAGCACTTCTCTGTCCCTTCCTCTCAGCACCATGGTGGCTTCTGAGTCATCCCAAGGTCTCCACCATCTGAAAAGAGAAGCTTCTCTAACCAAAAGTGAAAGTAGCATTAATATGTGGGTGTAGACATTAAGAGAAGTGATTACTGGGCAGTTTTGTGAGCATAGTATATACATTGAGTGTGACACCAGCAGACATTACACCCCTAGGGCTCATGACTACCCCGTCATAGGTTTTCAGTATCAGGGATGTATTCCCTCCCATGGAGTGGGCCTCCAGTCCAAGTAGAAAGCACTTGGTTTCCCCCATAACAGACATGCCACTATTGCACCATTGGCTCATTTGGCCCGGCTGGACAAATTTAAAACTTGTAGTGTTCACTATTGAGTACCTTCACTAGTGTTTTCTCTCTCCCATTGAACTTCATGCAACATAGCTTTTTCCAACTTTCTGTCAGCTGTTCCACATGGAGGAGGCTTTCAGCTCAGTTCCAGCAGGATTTCTCAGTGACCTTGCCACCCAAGTATGTAAAGTCTTCAGCAATAGGGTCTTACCATCTGTTCCTGTTGGGAATCCAAGGGCCTTGGCAGTGGCCTATAATGTTTTGGGGTATCTGTGGTAGTTTGAATATATGTCCCCCAATATATTCAGTGTTTTATTATAGTTTGCATCTGCAATCACCTTGCTAGAGGCAATGTCACTGGGGGCTGGTCTTAAGGTGTTAATGGTGGGTTTGAGATTCCATTGTAAAGATATGCAAATGTGCCTAGCAGGAGTTCCTGAAGTGTGCTCTGTGACCTTTTGGCTGTAGTTTTGCTCTGTGTGCTGTGGTGGCTGGTTGGTTTCTCTCTCTGCTTGGCCCTGTGGAGAGCAGGCCACTTCTGCCATTATGGAACTTCCCCTGGATCTGTAAGCTTCAATAAATAATATCCCTTCCTCCATAACTGTGCCTGGTCTGGAAGTTCATCTCAGCGAACCCGAAGCTGTCTGCTACAGTAAAGTGGTACCGAGGAGTGTGGGGTGAGATGAACCTGACCGTGTGGATATTTGTCTTTTGGAACCTTTGTTTTGGAGGAATGGGCATGGACTTGGTGCTTGCAACTGAAGATGCCTTCCGGAGTGGTAAGCCAAGCTTTATGGACTATTCTGATGAGAGTTTGAGAATGCTAAGTGCAGACAGTATTGAACTTCGAGGCTTGGCTTATGAGCTTTCTAAGGGGAAGGAAAGACTGCAGAGGACTTTGTTGGAACTGGGCTACTGGCATAAGGGATGGCTACATTCCGCTATCCAGGCCCAGAATGTTTGATCAAAGTTAAATTTGTAATGGACTGATGTGCTTGGCTAAAGATATTGGATTGAGATTTTAAGATTTTAAGTTGGAAAACCTAAAGCAAGTTAAAATTAGAGGCACTGAGGCTGCTTTTAGGTTACTGGAGCTGCTATTGTCAAACACATTAGCAATCTTAAGGAAGGTGGAAGGAAGGTGGCCTGACGACTACTTTACATTAAAACAATGGAGAGGATGCCTGAGGAAAGACTGTTAGAAATACAAACTTTTGGAAAGAGTGTTGACGGGAGAAGGAACCTGCTTTTCAAGGCTATGATTTATTTTGTCCCTGGATTAAGAATATGGCTGTGTCCTGCACACCTGGTATTGGTTTTGGAAGCATGAAAAATGCATGGAGTGGTCATGAATTGCACACGGTTCCAGGAGCCACTGCTGAGATGCAGCATGAGGCAGGGCAAGAAGACCCTCAGGAATAGGCTGCAAGAGCCTTTGGAAGATGCACCATGGTTTGCATGGAGACCTGAAGATGTTTTGGATATACCAGGACTGTGCAAAAGGGCTACCATGGAGTGCAGTGTTGGCCTGGGATCAAAGTTTTCCCTGGCAACTCTGCCCAGCTGGAGGGGCGGAATTGGAAAACCTGGAGACTGTCAGTCTCTGGTTATATTGAACTTGAACTGCAGAAGTTTGATGACTGCTGATGGTGGTTGAGGTTGCATTGTTCTAGTCTCTCCTTGCTATTCCTTATACCAGTTAAAATGTTTACTCTGTGCCTTTACATGTTGAAAATATTTAACTTGTTTGATTTTACAGGACTCACTATCTTAAGTTGATCCAGACTGTGAGAACCTTTGAAATTGGACTGAGTATAATTTATAATGTGTGATAGTTATAAATCTATTGGGGGCCAGGAGCTAAATATATTGGGGGCCAGGGGCGGAATGTGGTAGTTTGAATATATGTCCCCCAATATATTCAGTGTTTTATTATAGTTTGCATCTGCAATCACCTTGCTAGAGGCAATGTCACTGGGGGCTGGTCTTAAGGTGTTAATGGTGGGTTTGAGATTCCATTGTAAAGATATGCAAATGTGCCTAGCAGGAGTTCCTGAAGTGTGCTCTGTGACCTTTTGGCTGTAGTTTTGCTCTGTGTGCTGTGGTGGCTGGTTGGTTTCTCTCTCTGCTTGGCCCTGTGGAGAGCAGGCTGCTTCTCCTGCCATTATGGAACTTCCCCTGGATCTGTAAGCTTCAATAAATAATATCCCTTCCTCCATAACTGTGCCTGGTCTGGAAGTTCATCTCAGCGAACCCGAAGCTGTCTGCTACAGTCTTCAGCAATAGGGTCTTACCATCTGTTCCTGTTGGGAATCCAAGGGCCTTGGCAGTGGCCTATAATGTTTTGGGGTATCTATGACCTCCCTAGCCAACAACTCATTGGAAGGTATCCCATCCCTGGCACTGAAAATTTCCTAGTAACAATCTATGGCTTCTGAGTGTTCCATTGTCCAGAAAAGTAGTACTTTCCTATTAGTTTATCTTTCTCTTTGTTTGGACTGTATTAGATCTGCCACCTGGTCTTCTAGTTTAGATATTCTGTTTTCTCCTTCATCCATTCTATTGGAGAGATTTTCTACAGAGTTTTTTATTTCACTTACTGTATTCAGCTGTTGTGAATGAACTACAGATGCGTGCGTCCCCTTGTGGGCAAGTGCAGCATTGCGCCCTTGTGTCATTTTGCATCTGGCTAAACGTGGGACCTGGAGATTAGAACTGGGTTCTTAGGCTTAGCAGGCAGGTGCGTTAACCACTAAGCCATCTCTCCAGCCCTAGTTGGGAGATGTTTTTATAACTGCTTGCATCTCCATACTTGTTATAAGTCTATTTAAGTGGTTAATCTCTTCTTGATTTAATTTAGGTAGGTCATATAAATCAAGGAAATCATCCATTTTTTTAAGATTTTCAAACTTAGTGGAGTATATGTTCTTATAGTATGTCCCTATGTTTTTTTTTTTTTAATTTCTCTGGTATCTGTTGTAATTTTGCCTTTTTCATCTCTGATTTTATTAACTTGTGTCTCTTCTCTCTTTCTTTTGGTCAGATTTGCTAAGGGTTTATCAATCTTGTTTATACTTTCAAAGAACCAACTCTTTGTTTCATTGATTATTTGGATTTTTTTTTGTTTGTTTCTATTTCATTATATTATTTCTTCCTGTCTACTGATTTTTGGATTGCCTTGTTCTTTTTCCAAGGCCTTAAGGTGAAGCAGTAAGTTGTTTACCTGCAGCCTTTCTAATTTCTTAACATAGGCACTTAAAAGCTATAAATTTCCCTCTTAGGACTGCCTTCATTGTGTCCCAAAGGTTTTGGTATGTTGTGTTCTCATTATCATTTGACTCCATGAATTTTTTTATTTCCTTCTTGATTTCTTCATTGACCCATTCATCATTTAGTAGTGTATTGTTTAGTTTCCATGATTTTGTGTATGCTCTATAGCTTTTCTTGTTATTGATTTGTAGTTTGATCCCATTGTGATTAGATAGAGTGCAAGAAATTATTTCAATTTTCCTATATTTGTTAAGATTTGCTTTGTGTCCTAATATATGGTCTATTTTAGAGAATATTCCATGTGCTGCTGAAAAGAATGTGTATTCTTCAGCATTTGGATGAAATGTCCTGTTTATATCTGTTAGGTCCATGTTCTATGACCTCATTTAATCCAGAAGCATCTCTGTTTATTTTTTTTACAGTATGACCTGTCAATTGGTGAGAGTGGGGTGTTGAAGTCACCCATTACAAGTGTGTTTGGGGTTATCTGTGACCTTAGTTCTAATAGCGTTTGTTTGATGAAATTGGGAGCCCCCGTGTTAGGTGCATATATGTTTAGGATTGTAATGTCCTCCTGTTGGAATGTTCCTTGAATCATTATCAAATGACCTTCCTTATCTTTCCTAACTAATGTTGGTCTGAAGTCTACCCTGTCAGATATTAGGATAGTGACCCCTGCTTGTTTTCTAGACCCATTTGCTTGAACACCTTTTTCCAACCTTTCACCCTAAGATAGTGTCCATCCTTTGTAGAAAGGTGAGTTTCTGGGAGGCAACAAATTGAAAGATCCTGATTTTTAACCCAGTCAGGAAACCTATGTCTTTTGGTTGGGGCATTCAGGCTGTTGATACTAAGAATTATTATTGAAAGGTGTGTATTTATTTTGCTTGTTTTGTAGTTCTTCCAGTTTTACCTTTGCTCTCTTGTATTAACTAGTATTGGAGTATGGTTTGTTTTTTCCAGGTTCTTTCTGTGTGTGCTTTTCTTTCTCTTCAGCATGGAAGATCCTTTCAAGTATTTTTCTGTAGAGTTGGTTTTGTCTTCAAATATTCTTTTAGCCTGCCTTTTTTTTGTGGAATGTCCTTAATTTCTCCATCTATTTGAGTGCATAGATTTGCAGAATAAAGTAACCTTGGTTGACAGTTGTTATCTTTTAGAACTTGGAATACATCACTCCAAGCCCTTCTGGCTTTTAAAGTTTGTGTTGAATAATCTGCTGTGATTCTGATGGGCTTGCCTTTATAGATTACGTGACTTGCTTTTTCTCTGTAGCTGCTTTCAATATGTTTTCTTTGGTTTGTATGTTTGGTAGTTTAATCATAATATGGTGAGGAGAGGTTCTTTCCAGGTTTTGTCTGTTTGGTGTTCTAAAGGCTCCCTGTATCTGCATTGGCATCTCTTTCCCAATTTGGGGGAAGTTTTCTTGTATGATTTAGTTGAAAACACCTACTATGCCTTTGGAGTGAAATTCTTCTCCTTCTACTACACCCTGAATTCTTATGTTTGATCTTTTCATAGTGTCCTGAATATCTTGAAATTCCCATCCATACCTTCCTATTAGTTTGTCTTTCTCTTTGTTGGACTGTATTAGATCTGCCACCTGGTCTTCTAGTTTAGATGTTCTGTTCTCTCCTTCATCCATTTTGCTGGAGAGATTTCTACAGAGTTTTTTATTTCACTGACTGTGTTCTTCATTGCTAGTATTTCTGACTGGTTTTTCTTTATTATTTCTATTTCCTTATTCTTGCCTTGTATTGACCTCTTTATTTCATTAAATTGGTTTCATATGTGTTCTTTGATTCCTTTGATTTCCTCCTTCATGTCTTGTATTGACCTCCTTATTTCATTAAAATGGTTTCCTGTGTGTTCTTTGAGTTCTTTGAAAATATTTATAATCATTCTTTTGAAACTTTTTCAGGCATTTCCTCTAAAACATTCTCACTGAAGGTCATTTCTGATGCATTAATACTTTTTGTTGGATTTATATTGTCTTGATTTTTTGTGTTTCTTGTATTATAATGTAGAGAATTTTGTACCTTAGATTAATTTAATGCTTGGGTTTTCTAATTATCTGCAGTAATATTAGATGTATCAGTGAATCTGATGTTATATATCTTTAGGGTAGGAGCTTAAGGTACTAGGTGTAGACTCTCGGAGTAACCAGAAAAAGTGACCCTAAGTATTAGGTTTGCCTGCTATGAGAGTATTCAAGTAAGCTGAATGGTACAGAATACAGACAAATTCTAAAAAGATAACTAAACAATGTACACGTTCAATGAAATACAGCACAGAGGTTTTTTTTTGTTTTTTTTTTTTGTTTTTTTTTTTTGCAAAAGTAGGTATTACAACAAACAGATCCTCTAACAAAGTCACAGTCCCTAAGGATGTGTGTTGTACCACACCCTTAATCCTGTCAACTGGGAGGCTAAGATTTCTGGTCTGTAAAGGGTTCCAAGGTCAGGTTGTGACCAAGTGAGACCCTTCCCCAACGAATGACAGCAGAGGAAACAAAGGCACTATAAATCAGGAAGCAATAAATAAGTAGCCCAAAATATAGCTTATTTAAGAATGTCAAATCCAACCATCCATCAGATTTAACATATAATTTACCCTGACATTGATGGTACAATTAGCCCTTCCAATGCAAGACTATATACCAGATTTATTTGGTGGGTGCTGACCTGGTGTAATCCCAATTACCTTTTGGGACGGCTTTGATCTCAGCTATGCTGCATGGCCACTTGGGTACCTCTTTGCTGTGCTGTGGGCTCAGGAAGGCTGGCTGGGTCTGTGGATCACTGCTGTGATCACCTGTTCTGGGTGCTGTGTAGATGAGCTCCCTTCCCCAGGTTTCTGGTGCTTGTGCTGGCGGTGGGGGTATTTTAGCTTTTTAAAGTTTAAGTTGTTTCAGTTCTTTGTATTAGGATATTACATTATTTACATATATGTATGTGTGTTCATACATACACCTACACATGCATTATTTAGCTAGACTGATGAACTAACTGAAGATGAATCAACAGTCCATGACTATGTTTAATGTTTCTGAAGAAATAAAATTTCAATAATAATTTTGGCCATTTATTTCATTTTAATATATATATTACCATTTCATATATTTTATATTCTTTTTATTATTTTTTACAGTGCAGGCAGTTGAATCCAAGGTCTTGCACATGTGCTCGGCCACTAATTTATACATCTAGTCCCTATTTTCTTTTGGGTGTGTGTGTGTGTGTGTGTGTGTGTAATTTATTTTAGATAGTAATTTTTTTAACTTTTCATTCACAATCTCCATACATATTCACAATATACCAAGGTCATAATCCCCTCCCACCACCCTCCTTTGTCCTTCTCCCCTACCCACTCCATTAAATCCCTTCTTTCTAGCTATCATTCTTCTCTTTTGATGTCATCATTTCCCCCCTCTTATGCAGGACTTGGTTAGGTAGCATCAGCCACTGTGAAGTCATGAATCCATGACCACTTTGTGTCCGGATGATGGTATTGCAAAGCATTTGTCCTCTTTCTTTGGCTTTTGACATGTTTTCTCTGCCTCTTTTTCAATGGTCCCTTAACCTTGGAGAGGGTGTGATAGAAATGTCTCTCTGTGCTGAATACTCCACTGTCTCTTCTAAACACTTTGATGAATTTGATTCTCCCCAATGGTCACTGGCATCTGAAAAGAGAAGCTTCTCTACATTGAATTGGATGCTGGTACCCTCTGATGCACTGTGGGTGTGTGCTGGTCAGGTCCTAGATAGTAATTGTCTTAACGACAGTTGGTCCACACTGCTTCACATGATACCTGGACTGCATTAGTCACCTGCATAATGTTTGCTGCCTGTGACCACTCAGATTCATTATAACTGTCACTACTGACCTGTGTGTTCACCTCTACACTTCACCTTACTAGTGTGATTATTCACTGTGATCATACTATTATTCATCTGTCTGTTGAATAGTACAGACCAGTTACTTTACTAGGAACATAAAATACCTAAAATCAGTTGAATGCTACTACAGAACTTACATAGGACACTAAAAAGTAATTTAGATATGGTAAAAGTAGACCTACGTAAATTTATCTGACAACACAATATAGTTTTACTAGTTTAATTGGGATTTAACTCTGGGTATAAGAATAAGATTGATTTTTTTTTATTTTATTTATTTTTGGAGAGAGACACAGAGAGAGACAGAGAGAGAGGGAGAGGGAGACAGATAGAGATGGGCGCACCAGCAGTCTCTCAGCTGCTGTGAACGAAATCCAGATGTGTGCCCCCTTGTGGTCAAGTGTGGCATTGCACCCTTGCGTCACTTTCCATCTGGCTAAACGTGGGACCTGGAGAGTGGAACCGGGTTCTTAGGCTTAGGAGGCAGGCGCCGTAACCACTAAGCCATCTCTCCAGCCCTGAATTTTTTTTTTTTTACCTGATCAGTTCTCTCTTACACCTGTGCTAAAAATGAAAGAGAGAAATCTATTTTGGTGTGTATAGATGATTTCAATATATATATAGATAGCTCATACTTATTTTTCTATATTCAGCATTATCGAATGTCTACTATATACCAGGACTTATTCTTACTACATTTCTTTTTATCACAACCCTATGGTATTATTGTAATATCTGTATTTCACATGTCATGATATAGAAATTAATGGAAGATTAATTTATTTACTAAAGCTATATTAATATTAAAATAGAATCAAATTCTTTGTTTCCAGTTCTCTTGGATTTTCTACCAAGACAGAAGTCTTTTGTTTAAGAAAATCTTTAAGCCTATAAGACTTCATTCATCTCCTGTTGACAAATGATTGTTTTAGAAATTAATTTTTCTGAATCTTTTCCCTCCTTTTTAGTGTAATTTTGAACATAGGGCAAAGAAGTGTCAGAAATTTAATATCTCCTTTGGTAAGTAACTTGTGCTCTTGCTTTCTTAGTTGTCCTTACGTCAGCCCCAGTCCGAGGAGCTGGAGATGGAATGGAAACTGAGGAGCCACCTAAATCAGTTGAAGCCACCTCAAAATCTGTTGAAATCCAGCCCATAAAGCATCATAGCATTCAAAGTCCACGGAAGAAAGTTCCCTCAGAAAGCCCAGGAGTTCTTCAGCTTGGAAAGATTCTCACTGAAAAAGCAGTGGAAGTTGAAGCTATAAGAATATTTGTTCCCAAAGCTGCTATAACTCATGATATTCCCAGCAAAAATGCAAAGGTTAAATCTCCAGGATATCATAAAGGAGAGCTCCTTGGTCAGTCAGATGGAGTCACAGAACCTAGGAAGGAACTCTCAGAAGTAAAGAATCATTTGGAAAAGCTCAAGAATTCAGAAAGGAGGTTACTTCAGGACAAAGAAGGCCTTTCAAACCAGCTCCGAGTACAGACAGAGGTAAGAACAGCTTTCAGTGGCATTAATGGTTTATTCCTTCTTCTTTTAAGTCTGTATGTTAAGAAACCACATCTCCTCATGGGAATGTCATTATCATAGGTATTTCTCTAAAATGCTTCCTCTTCAATTTCTCATGTTCTCTCTAGAGAGCATTTATTCTGGGAATTTATAATCTCAGTGTGGTCATAAATGGAGATTTGAGGTGCTTTAGACAAGACCACCTATAAGTTATAAAATAGATTACAATTAGAAATTACCAAAGACTATCCAAGTCAGACCTTGAAATTGACAAATTAACTGTCCTTTTTTTTTTTTTTTTTTTTTAAAGAGTTCATGTATGTATTTATTTCAATTGGAAATGGCAGAGGGAAAAACAGATTAAAAATATTTTACTTTCTTAGCCAGGATGGTGACACACACCCTTAATCCCAGCACTCAGGAGGCAGAGGCAGGAGGATCACCATGAGTTCTAGGCCACCCTGAGACTACATAGTGAATTCCAGGTCAGCCTGGGCTAGAGTTAAACCCTATTTCGAAAAACCAAAATATATATATATATATATATTTTTTTTTTTTCTGTAGCAGACAGCTTCAGGTTCGCTGAAATGAACTTCCAGACCAGTCACAGTTATGGAGGAAGGGATATTTATTAAAGCTTACAGATCCAGGGGAAGTTCCATAATGGCAGAAAAAGCTGGCCTGCCTTCACAGGTCCAAGCAGAGAGAGAAGCCACAATCCAAAAGCCACACAGCTCAGGAACTCCCACTAGGCACACTTTGCATATCTTTACAATGGAATCTCAAACCCACCACCACACCTTAAAATCTGCCCAGTGACATTGCCTCCAGCCAGGTGGATGTAGATATAAACAACAAACTAATAAAACACTGAATTGGGGGCCATCTTTTCAAACTACCACACTTTCTTATACATTGATTCCCAGAATAGTATACAATAAAGTCATACTGATATATACACTAATACCTACTATTTATTAAAAGGTTTCCTTTCTTTTTGACTTAATTTTCTATTTTTATTTTTTAATTAACTTCTATAGGATTACTGTAAATTGAAAATCCATAAAGTTACTTAAATACATTTATTGTATTACTGTCTTGATTCATTAAATAAGCAACTAAAAGCTATTAAATAGATATTTAAAATAATTTTATTTTTTTAATTTATTTTAATTTTACATTCATGTTGGTGCCTCCGGTAGCCTCCTCCTTGTCCTCCCCCCTCCGAAGGGACCCTCCTCATTGGAGAATGTGGGTCATGCATTATAGGGGTAGTCAACAGTTATGGGGGATAGGCAAAGTCTCTGTGCATAATGACCCAACTTGTGGCTCTAAAACTCTTTCCACCCCATCTTGTGCAAATTTCCCTGAGCCCGTGTTGGGTTCATTTTAGTTCTACTTCAGTGATGAGGTCTTGGGAGCCTCTGTGTCTCTGGATATCTGGCTTAGTAGGAGGTGGATGTTCTCTCTGTTTATCTCCTTCAGCCTTATTCTGGTGTTGGGTTCACCAAGAAAGCTGTACTCTTGCCCTTTTCCCCCATTACTCTGTGGTTTCAGCTGGGGCCCTGGTGAGGTGCGATAGGCTGATCCTCCATTCAGATTCGTCATAAATCTGAAAAAGAAGCAAATTCTCAATGGAAAGAGAAGTTAGCACTAGATAGATGGAATGGCCATAGTTATTTTAGAAAGAATTTTATGTGTGTCAGCCCTCTTCTAGCCCACATGTGGTAGGAGCTTGATATTGGAGAATGGGTTCATTTTTTGTGCATGGTTTTGACTTATTTCCCAGTTCCAGCTATGAGTTCCATTCCACTGAGTGGGTCTATTAGCCAAATCAAGAGCAGTTAGTTACCCATTGTGGCTGTGTGCCACTATTGCACTTGTTTGAGCATCATGTCAGGTTGTTTACTGCTGAGTAGCTTAGACTACAAGTTGTTTGGACAGATGTCGGTCATTTTCCCCCAGTCGCTCGTGCAGCGCCCTCTGGCACTAGACAAGCAGTCTGGAGACTGATCCTCTTCCAGATTCTGACCAGGTCACTCCATGTTTCGTCCCAACAGCATATGGTGTCTTCGGCAGTAGGGTCTTACCATTAACCTTTGTTGGGTCATCAAGAACTCTCAGGTGAGGTGTGTTTACAGGGACGCCATCTTGACCAGAAGCCCCCCCCCCTTTTTTTTTTTAAGAATTCACAAATTCCACTAGCTGGCCTTGGCTCAGACCTGTAATTCCAGCATTCAAGAGGCTGAGGTAGATGGATCAATCTGAGTTTAAAGCCAGCCTGGGCTACAGAGTGAGTTCCAGGTTAGCCTGAGCTACAATGAGACCCTACCTCAAAAGCAAAACAAAAAAGAATCCATAAATACTAAGATTTTTGCCTGTATGTATATACTTGGAAACAAAAGCAATGGTGAAATAAGTTTTTAATCTTCATTACAATTGAATAATATTATCTTTAGTGTTCAATTGTTTTTCTTTAACCTTTATCTCTTTGTGAGATTGCCTCAGCCCTCCTTTGTTTTTATATTAGGCTGTATATCTTTTTGAAAGATACTATACTTTGTGACAACATGGTTAGTGGTTCTTTTCTAAAAACATTTTAATGTATTTAATAATACATATTTAATATATATTTAAAAAATAATTTCTATGGGCTGCAGAGATGGCTTAGTGGTTAAGGTGCTTTCCTGCAAAGCCAAAGGACCCTGGTTCAATTCCCCAGGACCCACATAAGCTAGCTACATAAGGTAGCACTTGTGTCTGGAGTTTGTCTCCAGTTGCTGGAGGCCCTGGTTTGCCCATTCTCTCTCTCTCTCTGTCTGTCTCTGTTTCTCTCTGCCTCTTTTAAATAAATAAATAAAAATACAAACTAATTTCTAAATCCAGAAGTGGTATATATTTGTAAACATTTTAGAAATTCAGAAAGATGTACTAAAAATGGTACCTTCTATAATTATACTGTCAGATGTAATTGTGTTATCCATAGAGTTAATTGTGTCTTATAACCCACATTCTTCAGTTGCTAATAATTTTCCTATGTCACAACAATCTTTTATAATTATTAATAGCAATGTGTTTCACAGGGGCTATACCATATATCACTGCTAGTTATTACAAATTCATTCTAATGTACTAACAGATACCCTAGATTACCTCTTAAGTTTTTTTTTGTTTTCATTTTTAAGCATGTGTATATGTGTGCATGTGTGTACAAGTGTGGGCACACATGGTATGTGTGAGTATAGAGGCCAGAGTATAATCTCAGTTTCATTCCTCAGATACCCTATCCATTTTTATCTACACAGAGTCTTTTCATTGGCCTGCAGCTCACCAAGTAAGCTAGACTTGCTGGTCATTAAGCTAAGTGATCTTCCTGTCACCCCTCCTCAGCACTGGGATTACAGCCAGGGGCCATCACACACCGAATCATTTTATAGGAGTTCAGGGGATCAAATTCAGTCCTTCTGCTTCTAAGGCAAGCACTTTACCAGCTGAGTTACCACCCCTGCCTTATAATTCTTAAGAGTAAAAAATCCTAGAACACAAAGAGATTAGTTTATAAATAGTCAAAGAAAAACCCATCCAATATTCTTTTGATACAAATTTTTGTTAATTTTTTTCCTTTGTTTGTTGACTGAAAACAATTTGGCACTCTGTATTCTTATTATGAGACTCGGTTTATAATTCCATTATTTATAGAGCAAGCATGTACACATGTGTCTGCATGTGTGTGTCATGGTAAAGTCATTGATGTCACTTGAGCATATTGTCTTGTTTGTGTTCTTGCCATCTAGGTAAATCGTGAGTTAAAAAAGCTCTTGGTGGCTTCTGTTGGAGATGATCTTCAGTATCACTTTGAACGTCTAGCCCGGGAGAAAAATCAGCTTATTTTAGAAAATGAAGCCCTAGGTCGAAACACAGCACAGCTTTCTGAACAGTTAGAACGTATGTCGATACAGTGTGATGTATGGCGAAGTAAATTCCTCGCAAGCAGGTATTTTTCTGTTGTAAATAGTATTTTTTAGTATTTGCTCTGTCATGTTCTTTGAATATAACACAAAGTAGATTGTAACAGGAACATTTTGACTAAAGTTGTCAGCCGCTGCAAACAAACTCCAGATGCATGTGCTACCTTGTGCATCTGTCTGATATAGGTCCTGGGGAATTGAACCTGAGTTCTTTGGCTTTGCAGGCAAGCACCTTAACCACTAAGCTATCTCTCCAGCCCTAAAGAAAGTTTTAATGAAAATTTTAAGACTGGAAAACAAGTTGAGTATATTAAACCCTTTGTTAGCTTCTGTATGCTTTGTTAATATTCTGAGAAACTATGTGTAAGATCTTAATCTTTTTCAGGGTAATGGCAGATGAATTAACCAACTCCAGAGCCATTTTACAGCGTCAAAACAGAGATGCACACAGTGCTGTACAGGATCTCCTGAGTGAACGTGAACAGTTCCGGCAAGAAATGATTGCTACACAGAAGTATGGCTCTTAATTTACATTCAAGTACTGTCCTGGCTTTTCCTGAAGTTTTTGTCATCGTGAAAGTTGTTTTTGAATGTGGTCACATTTGCTAGCTTATGGAGCATATACTTTATTAAGATGTACTTTAAAATAGATACTCAGAGAGGAAGGAGGCCTAAAAATATAAAGGTCATTGCTTCTGACATTCTTAATTGGGGGAGGAATTATTTAGAAATCTCTGGATTTAAAAGAAGTTCTTAGTTCTGCATGTGATAGTTTTGTGTAATTTTTGGTTCAGGCCAAAGAATGTAATATCTTTCTGATAGGATATTTAAAAAAAAAAACTTGTCACAGTATTAGAGCTTTTTCTTCATGTATATACATTCCAAAACCAACAAACTGATGATCTTAAAACAGAGAGAGGTCTGGAGAGATGGCTTAGCGGTTAAGGCACTTGCCTGCAAAGCCTAAGGACCCAGGTTCGATTCATCAGGTCCCACATAAGCCAGATACACATGGTGGCCCATGCATCTGGAGTTCGTTTGCAATGGCTAGAGGTCCCTGCATGCCCATTCTCTTTCTCTGTCTCCTCCTCTCTCTCTCTCTCCCTCTGTCTTTAATAAATAAAAAGATTTAAAAAAATTTTTTAATAAAGAGAGAAAAATAAAGCATAATATGTTGAGGTATCAAAATTTCTTGGAGGCAGCTGGCTTTGGTGGCTCACACCTTTAATCCCAGCACTTGGGAAGCAAAGGTAGGAGGATTGCCATGAGTTCAAGGCCACCCTGAGACAATGTAGTGAATTCCAAGTCAGCCTGGACTAGAGAAAGACTCTACCTTGAAAAAAAATGAAAAAAAAAAAAAAATTAGTTGGAGGCAACCAGGACTGTTGTTTCAAGGGAAGTGCTTATTTTTTGACTAGACATGGTGATGCACAACTGTAATTACAGCACTCAGAAGGCTCAAGAAATGAAATAAAAACAAATAAGCTTATTTGGGCTATTAGAAAGGTCTCATTTGAATGCTCCCAAGAAGCACAAACCCAAATTAAGTGGAATAGGAAAATAATAATGATGAAAGTATAGTAAATTGGAAAAAAAGCAAATACTTTTTTGAAAGATAAACTTAAGAAATCACTAGCCAGTCTAATGAGGAAAGAAGACACACATTAAGTATTGGGAATGCAAGGAGTTTACACTATAGATTGAATAGATATGGCAAGATAATAAGAGAGTGTTAACAACTCTGTGCCAATGAATTCAATAATTTAGATGAAACATACAAATGCCTTAAAAGACAAGTTACCAAAGATTACTCAAGAACAAATATTGGCTGGGAAGATGGCTCAGTGGCTAAAGGTGTTTGCTTGCAAAGCATAAGGGCCTGGGTTCAATTCTCCAGTACCCAGGTAAAGCCAGATGCACAAAGTGATGCATTCACCAGGAGCAGCAAGAGGTTCTGGCATGCTCATAGTGTCTGTTTGTGTCTCCTCTCTCTCCCAGACAAAGAAATAATAAATAAATGTTTTTTAAAAGTAGCCTAAAGACCCCTAATTTATAAAATCAATTAAAATCATACCTACAATTATCTACTGGAGGAATACTAATAAACAGGAAAGAAATAATGATTCTGCACAAATTCTTCCAGAACATAGAGGAAAAAGGAACAATATCTAACTTTTTTTCTTTTTGAGGTAGGGTTTTGCTGTAGCCCAGGCTGACCTGGAATTCACTGTGTAGTCTCAGGGTGGCCTCAATCTCACAGTGATCCTCCTACTTCGGCCTCCGAATTGCTGGGATTAAGGTGTATGCCACCATGACCGGTTTGCTAACTCATTTTTTGAGAGACATTTACCAAAAATCTATACCTCTACATTTAATAAACATTGATGCAAAATCCTTAACAGTATTTTAGTGAATCAAATCTTTAACAATACCAAAAAAGATTTATATATGACCAAGTAGAATCAATTCTAAGCATTGTCAGCTGAGTTAACAATCAGATATCAGTGAATGCAATGCATCAAAAAAGAATTATGAATGCACAAAATTCTGTAGTTTCTACACTAAAGTATGATTACATTATAATGTAATATTTTGGATGAGTTCCACGTGACAACCTACTAGTAGATTGACAGGTATTTTCTGTAGTCTAGCTTATATGACTCTATTACCTGATTTATTGAAAGATACATCAAAAATATATTGCTTACATAAAGCTTTTTACATTTTTTCCTCTCATTAATGTCCACTATGCTTGTGTGTTCTATTCAGACTTTTGGAAGAACTCTTGATCTCCTTGCAGTGGGGAAGAGAGCAGACATACTCCCCTAGCACACAGCCCCACAACACAGCAGAACTAGCAGTAACTAATCACAAATTGGCAAAAGCAGTAAATTCTCATCTTCTGGGAAATGTTGGCATTAGCAGTCAAAAAAAGATTCCAGCAGCAGTTGAATTCTGCAGTACCCCAGCTGAGAAAATGGCTGAAAAGGTAACATGTTCTGTTTTCATGATCTGTAAAATTTTACTGTCCCCTAACTGAAAGGTGACCTGTTAAGTTTGGCATTTGGAATTTGGAAATGTAGTCTCTTAAACTTGTTTCTTATGCTAATAAGTGTAATAAATAAATAAATATTTCCTTCTCTGTCCCTTAATTTTCTCTAGCATTACTATACTATTCTAAGGGAAAAAAAATTACTTGTTTTGAAAGAGATTCTATTAGCTAACAAATCATTGGTAACCTTTTTCTTTATATTCATTTTCATATAAAAACCACTGTATAGAATTTTTAATGTAGTAATCATTAGTAAATGACATAGGTTACCTCTGATCTAAGAAATTATTTATTTCCCATATATAGATGGGACAGTGTTGAATACAATAGAATCAATTATAGTAGAACCAAGTCCATAGTCTTGTATGAAATCAGAGTCCATATAGTTGTCTTGTCATGTGTGGTCTTGCAGGTCTCTGGTAACAATCATGATTACTTCCATTAAAACTTTAGACCCTAATTCCTATGCCCCCATTTTGGGCCTTGTTATCCACTATTGCATATCCATTATTAAAATTTTAAACATCTCTCTCCATTTTATTTAATGCCAATTTCTTTTTTTTAATTTTTATTTATTAATTTTCAAGAAAGGAGGGAGAGAGAATGAATATAGATGTGCCAGAGCCTCCAGCCACTGCAAACGAACTCCAGGTACATGCACCACTCTGTGCATCTGGCTTTACATGGGTACTGGGGAATCGAACCCAGGTTGTTAGGCTTTGCAGGCAAGCGCCTTAACTGCTGAACCATCTCTCCAGCCCCACCAATGTCTTTGTCTCTCTGATTCTTTCATTCCATTACTCATTTTTAATACACCATTTTTTATACCATTGATCCCTACATCTTTTCTCTCACTCTCTTTTTCCCTCCTTCTTTTTTTTCTTCTTCCATTTTATTAACTTATTTCCTAGCTTTTCTTCTTTGTTATGTTGGATTCATTGTTAAGTACTTATTCCCATATCCTTCTCTCCAGGTACCCTGAGAATCCAAGTCTTATATCAGTACAAATGGTTCTCTCCTGCATTCTGATACCCATAAAACTACTACTTCCCATTTAGCAGGTGACTGTGGTTCCTAATTCAGAGAAGAAGAACAAGACACAGACAGAAGCCTGCCTAAAGGTCTTACTTGATATTTAAAAGATGACATACATGACGTGGGCATTAGGGAATTGAACTTAGGCCAGTAAGCCCTGCAAGCAAATGCTTTAACTGCTGAGCCATCTCTCCAGCACCCAGAAAAATTTTAAAGTAGCTCTTTGGATATGGTGTTTCCTTAGAAGGGGGGGGGACCTTCTGGCCAATATAAGGGGTAGGGAAACAGGCCTTGATGTTGCTTTGACTAAGATATAATTATGCAAGTAAAAAATAACTTGCCCTGTTCCCTTCCAAATATCTGTTCAGTTGAGTATTTACACCTTTGAAACGAAACTCCCTTTCTTCATGTGATGATTATTACAAGAATTGAATATAAGACAGAAAAGCTCTGAGCCAGACAGATAATCCTTACTCTTAATTGGAGAACTTTTTTCCAATCTAAGAGCTCCAATTTAGAGTCTTAATAAAGAACATACGACAGGAAAAGCTTGGGGCTGGAGAGAATGCTTAGTGGTTAAGGCCCTTGCCTGCAAAGCGTAAGGAACTAGGTTCAATTCCCCAATACCCATGTAAGCCAGATGTACAAGATGGCACATACTTCTAGAATTAACCTTGTAGAAGGGGTGACTTGCACTCAGATTAATCATTCAAATACTATTTTTACAATACCTCCATTTAACAAAGTAAACTTTGTTACATCAGTGAAACCAAAAGCCATGCATCTAATGTCACCTCTCATTTTCCTTAGGTTCTACATATTTTGGATCCAGTTACCTGTACAGAAAGTTCACCTGATATCCCATTTTCTGAATCATCACCAACCACACTACTTGCTACAAAGAAAAATATTGGACGTTTTCATCCATATACTAGATATGAAAATATAACTTTCAATTGCTGCAATCATTGCCAGGGAGAACTCATTGCTCTTTAACATTTAGTATGTTGAAGGCATGTATATTACCCAAAAGTCATTGTTATTTGGGAGCTGGAGTCTTTATAATGCTGGAAGTAAAGGTGTTTCATGGGCTAGATTCCAGGTTACTTTTTCTTAACAAATATCTCAGGGTAAGAAAGTGGTGAAACTCTGTAGATATATTTAAAGTGGTGTATAATTTCCAAGTGGTACACAATGTTTATGTTAAAAGATTCTAAAAGATTTTATAACTTTTAGGCACTAAAGTATTGTTTTTCTTGTTAGATATTTTATTTAACAAACAGATTTCATTTGGGCTCACTAAACTTCAAATAGACAAATTATACCCCTGAGTCAAATGTGGCCATGCCCATTTATTTAGTATTGTCTAAACTGGTTTTGCTCTACAGTTGCAGAGTCGAATATATGGCTATCAAAACCTGATCCTTTATAGAACAAGTTTTCTGAGCCCTATTATAAAGTAATAGGTGGAGGTGCAGTGCGGGGGGGGGGAGTTGCATTCTCTTTTTGGTAACTTTTGGGATACAAAGAGGCCCTCAGAAGCACTAAGGTAAAAGGGTTAATCTTTTTAAACTAAATGTTCCAAATTAACAAATGCATTACCAAGCATGCTTACTTTTGGGGGTGGGGGGCTAGGGATTTTGTATTACTAATGGATGCATTCTGATATATTTGAAAACATGGATTTGTAACTGTTGCTTCATTTTGACAAGTATAAACCACAACAAAAATAATCTAGCTTGATATTTATAATATATGGTGGGAAAGGGAGTTATCTAGAACATTGTAGAAATGAAAAGGAAAAAAACACAATTCATCAGTTTGTATGTATTATCATATACTCTTTTATATAAGGCTCTTTCATTGGTCTTAAAAATATTTACAAAGTTCATCAAATTATACAGATTAGCTGCAGTAATGCCTATCAGAGAAACCTTCAAAAGGCAGTTCTTGGTCAAGGAATAATATATTTTACTACCAACCTTTAATGGTGCTTTTTGGGTTTTTGTTTTGTTTTGTTTTTGTTTTTGTCTGTCTTATCTGAATTGTATTTATTGTTTCAAGTGACAGTAAATTTCTCTACCTTCTTTTTTGAGACTGTTCCCTTTTCCTTTCAGAGCATTTGCTCTGGTTCTTCTTCATATGGCTTCTACTACTTACTGTTGTCTTTGCCTTGTCCTGAACTTTCACATGGTATAACACACTTGGAAAAAAAAAACATGGGAAAATGCACTTTTCAGTGAATTTGGCAATCATTTGGATATGACACCATAAGAAGAGGTAATAAGAGAAAATAACTGCATCAAAAATAAAAACTTCCATGTGTTAGAGTACATAGAAAAGATAGCTTGGAATAGGAGAAAATAAATGCAAATCATGAACTTGATAAAGGTTTAGAATGTATAAAAAGTTTCTAAAACTCAGTAATGAAAATAAAACCATGGGCAAATTATTTGAATGGATCATTCTCTTAAAAAATACATTTACAGGGATTAGGGAGATAGCTCAGTCAATGCTGTGCTTGCTTTGCCAGCCTAGACCAGTTTATTCCCAGAACCCATTTTAAAATGCCCATTATAGGGATGAGAGAGATGACTTAGTGGTTAAGCACTTGCCTGCGAAGCCTAAGGACCAGGTTTGATTTCCCCACAACCCACCTAAGACAGATGCACATGGTGATGCATCTGGAGTTCATTTGCAGTGGCTAGAGGCCCTGGAAATGCCCATTTTTCTCTTTCTTTCTCTTTCTCTCTCTATCAAATAAGTAACCTAAATATTGCCCAATTTATTATAGCATGCTGTGGAATCTCACTGTTGGGAAGATGGAAAAGATGGATGTCTAGAGCTCACTGGCCAGCCTGTGTCACCTAATTTGTAGGCTCTAGGCCAGTGAGAAACAATGTCCAAAAAAGGTTGACAGGGCTGGAGATATGGCTTAGTAAAGCCAAAGGACTCAGGTTCTATTCCCCACGACCCTTGTAAGCCAGATACACATTGTTGCTCGTGTGTCTTGAGTTTATTTGCAGTGGCTAGAGGCCCTGGAGCACCCATATTTTCATATTCTCTCCCCCCCCTCTCTCTTTCCTTCCTCTCAAATAAATAAAACTTTCTTAAATAAATAAAAAGGTGGACAGTATTCCTCAGGATAACATCCAAAGTTTTTCAATGGCCTCCACATAAAGGCACATTTACCCATGCTCAAAAATAAAAGTTTTAAGCAAATAGCCAATAAGTCAAGTATAATGGTGCATGCCTTTAATACCAGCACTTGTGAGGCAGTGGTAGGATCACTTTGAGTTTGAGGCTAGCCTTGGACTATAGAGGTAGTTTCAGGTCAGCCTGGGCATGAATGAGACCCTATCAAAAAAAAAAAAAAAAAATCAAAGCCGGGCGTGGTGGCGCACACCTTTAATCCCAACACTTGAGAAGCAGTGGTAGGAGGAGGATCGCTGTCAGTTTGAGGCCACCCTGAGACTACATAGTGAATTCCAGGTCAGCCTAAGCTAGAGTGAGACCCTACCTTGAGAAACCAAAAAAAAAAAAAACAATAAGCATATCAGAATATTTTTAAGGAAATGCAGTACCACTTTTATATATTTTAGGGTGGACCATTAACAAAATGGCAACTGTTGGCAAATACATGGAGAAATCTGAACCTTGTGCTTTGTGAGGAGGGAAATGATGCATCAGCTATTGAAGATGGTATAGAAGGTCAAAAAAAAAAGCATATGGCCTATCAATTCCACTTCTTGGTAGACACCCTGAGAACTGAAAGCCAAGACTGAAATAGATACTTCTATACCATTGTAGCAGCATTGTCCACAGTCACCGAAAAGTTTTCTGATTGGGGTGTGTGTGTGTGTGTGTGTGTGTGTGTGTGTTCAAATAGAACCTGAACATTCATCAATGGATGAATCTAAACCAAAACCAAATCTGGCCTATACGTGAAAATGAATATTTTAGCCTTCAAAACAAATGAAATGTTGATGCATACACAATGCAAATAAACTTTTAGAACATGCTAAGTGAAATAGGATACAAAAGGCTGAATATTATATTTTCCTATTTATATGAGTTACCTATAAAAATTCATAGAGACAAAGTGCAACACTGGCTACCAGGGACTGGAAAAGGCAGACTAGGACAGTTTTCTTTAGTACATGCTCAATTTGGGATGATTAAAACCTTTCAAATGGGACTAAAAAGATGGCTTAGTGGTTAAGATGCTTGCCTGTAAAGCCAAAGAACCTGGATCCAATTCCCCAGGACCCACAATAGCCAGATGCACAAAATGGCACCATGCATCTGGAGTTCATCTGCAGCAGCTGGAGGCCCTGACATTCCATTTGCTCTATCTGCCTCTCTTCCTTCCTTTTAAAAACTGAATAGAAATAAAATATTTTTTAAAAACTTTCAAATGTAGCCAGGTGTTGTGGCTTCACTCCAAAGGCAGAGGTAGGGAGACTGATATGAGTTCTAGGCCAGCCTAGGCTATCTCAAGAAAAAGAAAAGTTCCAAAATAAGCAGTAGTGATGTCTATATCACACTGTCAGTGTACTTACTGCTACTGAATTGTACATTTAAGAAATGGTTAAAATGGTAAATTTCATGGTTCACCATAATTAAAAACTTATAGACTCAAAAGTTTATGTATCAAAGCATGCTAATATGTAAATACTGTACACATGATAAATATGCGTAAACTTGGGAAACTAGTGTGTTCACTTAAACTGTCAATGATAACAATCTAAGCTTAAAAGAAAATATCTCAAATTCACAAACATATCTTAAGAAATTAGAAAAAACAAGCTTAAAACAAACAGAAGGAAGGAAATTAAAGTTAGAGTGGTGAGAAAACACTGAGTGAGTCAAGGAAATCAGAACAGCTTTTCCAAAGAGTCACATAGCTCTGACCTGTAGCTGGACTGAGAAATGAAATCAGATGGAACTGGGGACATTGCTACCCACACATTTAAGAAGCAACAGTATACCGATAAATTTGATAAGTTGAATGAAATGGACAAATTCCTAGAAGGATACACAAGTTACCAAAACTAAACCAAAAGAAGAAACAAAGTCTCAACCAACCATAGCAAATAAAAAGATTAAATCAGGCTGGAGAGATGGCTTAGCAGTTAAGGCGCCTGCCTGCTATGCCTAAGAATGCTGGTTCCAATCTCCAGGTCCCACGTTTAGCCAGATGCAAGTGACGCAAGGGCGCAATGCCACACTTGCCCACAAGGGGGCGCACACATCTGGATTTCGTTCGCAGCAGCTGAGAGACTGCTGGCGCGCCCATCTCTATCTGTCTTCCTCTCCCTCTCTGTCTGTCTCCCTCTCTGTGTTTCTCTCCAAAAATAAATAATAAAAAAATAAAAATAATTTTTAAAAAAGATTAAATCAAGAGCTGGCCTAATGTGAGCTGTGGATGTAGGATGGTGACATGTGTCTTTGTGTGCTCCTCAGGTCTAACAAACTGCTCTGGTTCAGGATGGTGATGGTGAAGGAGGCGGGTAGGATGCAGGAAATAATGTGGGAACTCTGCTGCTGCTCTTACAAAAAAGACCATCATGCTGGGGCGTAGGCTCACTGGGGAACAGTGCTTGCTGTGCAAGTATGACAACCTGTGTTTGCATCCCCAGAACCCACATAAAGCCAGACACAGTAATGAGCATCTGTTTGACACAGGACACAGACAAATGAATCTGCCACACAGTGGCAAACAGATTCTATCTCTACCACACATGTCCCTCCAGTTAGGAACACACAAAGATTTTTTTTTTTTAATCTCCAAAAACGGGCTAGAGAGATGGCTTAGCAGTTAAGGCACTTGCCTGCAAAACCTAACTAACCAGGTTCGATTCCCCAGTCCCCACATGAAGCCAGATGCACAAAGTGGCACATGCATCTGGAGTTTGTTCTCAGTGGCTGGAATCTCCCTCTCTCATCTCATCTCTCTGTCTCATGCTGCAAATAAATAATTTTTTTAAAAATATACAAAAAAAGTCTAGAACTGGATAATTTCACTGATGAATTCTACCAACTATGTACAGAACAAGTAATACCAGTCCTCTGTCTTTTTGAGAAAAAGTAAAAGGGAACAGGGCAGAAGAAACGTGATTATCTCAGTCACCACAGAAAGGATTTAAAATCCTTTCAAGATTAAAAATTCAGAAAAATGGGAATAATCCAGGCATAGAGGCTCATGCATATAATCGCTATTGTGGGCTGCCCTAAACTAATAACAAGACTGTTTTGGAAAATAATATATAGAATAGTGGATGAGGATCAACTTCCTTATTAAAGAACAAAGTTGTCACCCTATATTATAAAAGAATAAAACCTCCTTAAAATCAGCAAAAAAGGGGGGGTGTAACCTACTTAAACCACTGCTACTCAATTATTAGAATACAGATTGAGCCAAAATAGTTACCATCAAGGAGTATCTAATTTGGAAATAAAATGTGAAGCTATATTCAGAGATAATGTGATTCTATGTGCAGTAATTTCCAAATAATCCACAAAATCCTGCTAGCAATAACCTAAGTAAGGTTCCAGGTACAGAATGCCAAAATATTATTTGTGCTTCTATACAGCCCATTCTCCCTCACCTCTCCCCAAAACACAATTCCATTTACAACAGACTCCAAAAGAATTAAGATGCTGGGCTAGAGAGATGGCTCAGTAGTTAAAAGCACTTGTAAAGCCTGCCAGCTTGGGACTCAATTCCCCAGTATCCATGTAAAGCCATATACACAAAGTGGTGCCTGAGTCTGAAGTTTATTTGCAGTAGCAAGCAGCCCTGTTGCACTCTTTTCTCTCTTGTAAATAAAAATATTTTTTAATTATATATAAGTTTAAACAAGAAGATGAGATTTGTATGTTGACAAGTACGAAGTGTTGTACTATTCTACATCTCATGTTCCTGCATCTTTAGGTGATATTACTCTGAGAGGGCCGTACTGCCTACAACAATCTGCAATTTCACACCAAGCCCTACCGAAATTCAAATAACCTTTTTGGTCAAAGTGAAAAAGAAGGTCCTGAATTTTATGTGGAATTGCAAAGTCCCTACACAGCTGAAATAATGTTAAAAGAAAACAAAGATTGGCGGGCTCACATTTGCCAACTTCAAAACTACAAAGCTAAAAAAAAAAGAAGAAACAAACAAAAAGTTGGGCATGGTGGCACATTGCTTTAATCCCAGCACTTGTGAGGCAGAAGTAGGAGGATCACCATGAGTTCAAGGGCACCCTGAGACTACATAGTGAATTCTAGGTCAGCATGGGCTAGAGCGAGACCCTACCTCTAAGTAAGGTTGCTGGGTACAGAATGCCAAAAAATTATTTGCGCTTCTACACAGCCCATCCTCCCCCCTACAAACACTTCCATTTACAACCGACTCCAAAAAAATTAAGATAGTGGGCTAGAGAAAAAAAGAAGAAAAAAAGAAAAAGCAATAAAAAACTATAATGCTGTAATGATTTATAAGTTCATCCATGGTCAGCTGGTTTTCAACAAAGGTGCTAACCCATTTAATAGGGAAAGAATAATCTTTTTTTAACAAATGTTCTGGAACAACTAGACGTGTGTGTGCAAAGAATGACATTAAACCCCTCATGTTACACTGTAATAAACAGGTATTTTGGTTATGTTCCAGTTTCCTTCCTAGCAATCATCTAAAACCCCTGAAATAATATCTGTGGTAAGTAAACTTAAGTTCTAATGAAATGACTAAGTATGGGTACAAGTTGGTAGAGGAACCAACCTTGTGATTAAAGATACCAAACTTTTTGCCCAGTCCCTGTCTTCCAGCAAGAGTTGATTACCAATAACCAATAATTCAATCAATCATGTCTTCATAGAATCAAAGGAAGAGATTGGAGGATCTCAAGTTTGAAGTTATGCTGGGCTTCACAGAGAGTCCATCTTGGACTAGAAATGTAGCTCAGTGTGTAAAGTGCTTCCCTATCATGTACAAAGACCTGGGTTTGACCCTCAGTACCACATAGCTGAGTTGGCAGTGCATCCCAGCATTCAGGAGGTGAAAGTAGGAAGATTCTAAGATCAGGGTTAACTGGCTACATGGAAAGTTCAAAGCCAGCCTTGGACATGAGACCCAGAGGGGGGATGGGAAAAGAGGAAAGCAGAAGAGAATCAAAGGGAAAAAGAGCTATCTCACCAACAAAACAATAAAGATGAGCTAAACGTGGTGGCACACACCTTTAATTCCAGTACGTGGGAGGCAGAGGTAGGAGGATCGCCATGAGTTCGAGGCCACTCTGAGACTACACAGTGAGTTCCTGGGCTAGAGTGAAACCATACCTCAAAAAACAAAAACAACAACAAAAAAAAACAATACAATTGAGACAGGAGTGAATACTTCTCTGGGTTTTTTAGGAAGCTTTAACAGTATTCTTCATTTTTTATGACACTTAAATGTTTACCTTTGTCCTCTAACCTTTGTGCACTAAAGCTACTATTCCTCCACATACTGGATTCCTCCACATATGGCCTTCTATGTAGTGTTAATATTTCATATATATCCTGTGTGTGGGGAGGATGGGTGTATATTCAGATGTTGGGCCTCACCTTACACCTTGTTTTTGAGGCAGTATTTTGTTTGCTAGCATGCCCACAAGATTGTACAGAGTCTCCTATTTTCGTATCTCTTCTCATCATAGGTGCACTAGAATTACAGATGCACATTACTCCATCAGTTTTCTGTGGGTTCTGGAAATCTGAACTCAAAGCTTCACACTTTTACCCACTGAGCCATCTCCCCAACCTCAGAAGCTGGCTAATTTTCTAACACAGAAAATAGAACTATGCATATTAAAGATATGTTACTATCTTTTTTAAAGTAGTAACAGGCCTACACTATGCTTTAGCTTACTACTACTATTTAAATCCAAATGAGACATTAATATTATATTAATATTAAGCCTTGAAATAAAAGCCCTAATAAGTGTTTTGTGGCAATGTTTTAAATGATCATAGCAACTATGAATAGAAAATCGCCCTTTGTTGGGCAGGAGAGATGGCTTAGCAGTTAAGGGGCATGCCTGTGAAGCCCAAGGACCCAGGTTCAATTCTCCAGGTCCCAAGTAAGCCAGATGCACATGGTGGCACTTGCATCTGGAGTTCGTTTGCAGTGGCTAGAGCCCTGTCATGCCCATTCTCCCTCTCTCTCTTTCTCTCTCTCCCTCTCTCTGTCTCTAATAAGTAAATAAAATGAAAATAAAATCTTTTAAAAAAAAGAAAGAAAATTGCCCTTTGTTCCCTTCCAGGCAGAAAAGTTAATAAAACAACTTAAATGTACAACACTGAGCTCATTTGTTGTTCAATTTGTTATAGGAGCTAAGAGGTGGTATAACAGTTCCAACACTGTGAGAGAAGTTTATTTTGTTTCAGTGTTATAACAAATATAAATTCACTGTCAACATCACCAAGACAAACACCATTTCCCTAGCTGAGAGTATTACCAAAACACAAGGACAATACGAAATGGTACACAAAACTGATGACAGCAGCTGCCAAATGAAGCATTTACTAGATGTCTCAGTTGTACTGATCTGTAAAGCGGAAAGATTTAGCTTCTGACAAGTACAGGTGGTTCTGTAACTGTTTAGAGCGTCTTGCTTCTAGTCGGAGCTGTCTGGCTCTCTCTTTGACAGCTTGTTGCTCTATTATTTTCTCTATGCGTTTTCTTCTTAGCCACCTGTAGAAAGAGGCATGATCAGATTAGGTGGATACCATCTCAATATACTTCTTATGTATAAAGTTAGGAATTCGACATTTGCTTTACTTTGAAATACTGTTACAACACAAATTATTAAAGTATTAATGTTTATGCTGATACCCCAGGCTCATTTAAGAAAACGTAGTTTATATTTGGGATTAAATGTTTGAAATAAAATTTTTCTTATGATTAAATTGCATGTTTATAAGTCACATTATTGTTTTTAGAAATATGGTTTTCTAAGCAATTTTATACATTTTATACATTCAAAATACCTTACTCCTTGAAATTAGCTGTAGTTTAAAATATTACTTGCAAGATACAGAGATGCTACCTTACTCTTCTGGAATGGAAATATAAGACCCTTGCTTCTCAGTGCATAAAATAGTTCTTCCTTAAGATGAACAAAGAAATGTAAGCATACAACAAGATAAAGGAAAGTGAAGCATGAAAAAGAGCTAAAGGAGGGCTAGAGAGATGGCTTACCAGTTAAGGCATTTGCCTGTGAAGCCCAAGGTCTCAGGTTTGATTTCCCAGGACCCATGTAAGCCAGATGCACAAGATGGCACATGCATCTGCAGTTCATCTGCAGTAGCTGGAGGCCCTGGTACACCCATTTTCTCTCTATCTGCCCCTCTCTCAAATAAATAAAGAAATGATTTTTTAAAAAAATTTTTTAAAAGAGATAAAGGAAAAGTCAAGTTTTAAATACTCATATTGATAAACCTTTCTTAGCTAAACAACATAAAAATAATTTTATACACACATATATGGTATAATAAGTGTAAGTATATAGTTTTGCAACAATAAATCTAAGCAACTATTAGAATTTAAAAGACCTAAGAAAATCCCACTTCTGTTTTATTTTGAATTAGATTACCTCTATGAGTCCACTTGAGAAAAACAGATATGGGATGAATATTTGATGAGACTGCAGGACAGTAGTTACTATATAATCTCCACATATACTACAAAAGTATAAATATATACATGAGGAATATCTAAGAGACATGTATTCTAGTGCTAATAGTGATTGAAATATAGTTTCCTTTTCTTAAATGCACTTTTATAGTTTCTCATATAATCATGTCAAAGATAAAAAGTAGGGGAGAGAGGAAGGAAAGAGCTTCATACACATGGACTCAGTTCTCACTCTATTTTCAACCTTCCTAAAGCCAAAATTATGTAGTAAGTTTGGCATTCTCAAAATCAGTGAGGTAAGGCAGAATTTTAGCTAGAAAACTGAACAGATATAAGGTTAGCCTTAACAAAAAGGAAGTCCTGTTTTTAACTCACTGCTTAAAGGCCTTTTCACGACCTTCTGTTCCTTTGAGGAAGTACAAACATTCCTCTTGCTTTCTTAGTTCTTCTGTCTTTTTTTCTTTGATCTGTTCTTCATGCTTTTTCTTAAGCCATAATCGAAAAGCTTGTTGTGGGTCTCGGTTTTCTTGCTGATAAAAAAGACAAAATCTGCTTAATTTAGATAAAGTAAAACTATTACTTTTTTAGTTCCTATAAGAGCCTACAAGAAGTCCCATTCAATTTTTCATAAAACCAACCTCATTGCCTCCATTCTTAATATGCGTTCCAAAGGCATCACTCTTGAATTAACAACATTGAATGCCCTTCCATAAGGAAGTGCAGTGTGGAAGCCACTGCCCATCTCCTTTCTTCTGAAGCTCATAAGGTAGAATTCTTACTGAGCATGCTCAAGGTCTTTATTTCCAGCTCTAACACCATGACCCCAAATTAGGTTTAATTTAGAAAAGTAATAAATAAGTATAATAACTGTGACTTTCAAAGTTGAACTCTGTCCAAGGGAAAAAAAAAAAAAAACAGTGTATGGTACAATGCAGGTCTGGGCCTTGCCAGACCGTCGCATGCTAAAAGAAACCAGGCCACGACCCTCGGGTTTTCTCACCAGGATGGCGGGTAGTCAATGACGGGTAAGACTCCATGAGATGGGGCAACCTAAGACAGGCACCGTCGCATGTGATGATCCCTTGGGGCCTGGGTTCAACAATGGCTTGGCAAAGAACCATGCCTCCCAGGGTTGCCAATAATAAAAACAAAAAGGAGGATATGTATGGCACAATGCAGGTCTGGCCCTAGCCAGACTGCATGTCAGAAGAAACCAGGAAGTGGCTTCTGTGGACATGGCATCCAGCACAGGCCTGGCTTGACAACAGCTACAGTCCCATGCTCACGAGAAACCTGCTATGAGATGATCTGCCCGGAGACTGGCTGTCATTGGTCACAAGAAGGGGACCACCCCATACAATGATTAGCCAGCCAATCCCCTTAAAACCCTCTACACTTCCTTGAATAAACGAGTTTGCAGCAACTTGCCCTCTGCTGCTTCCACCCAACTACCGGAGTCTGTGTCGTGACTCCACGCCTCTCACTACCAACTCGGCAGAGACCCTGCCGTCCCTCCTGGGCTGGCCCTAGGAGGGACCCCAACAAAATAGAACTGAAGACAGGTTAGTGCAGGCAATTGAATGAACTGAAGTCTTTGGAGCAGTTCCTGATGAAGCTCTATGTAATACAGTTCACAAACATTTAACTCAACATTTTTTTCAGTTTTAATAGTATCTGTCAGAAGCTACTTAACTACTAAAACATCTTAAAAACTGTAATTACTGCTAGGCATGGTAGCACACACCTGTAATGCAGTGCTCAGGAAGCTGAGGCAGGAGGATTGTGAGTTGGAAGCCTGCCTGATCTATACCAAAAGATCCTGTCTCCAAAACACACACACACACACACACACAAAGACAAAACAACAACAAAACAAAACAAAAATGGTAACCATGAGGATTTGAAGCCATCAGTGTTCTCATGCTGGGCTAAGTGGTTCAGGCCTGTAATTCAATTACCCAGGAGGCTGAGATAAGATGATTTCAAATCCCAAACTTGCCTAAACTACAGTAAGTTCAAGACCAGCCTGGGAAACTTAGCCACATTGTCTCAAATGAAAAGTGAAAAACACCTGGTGTGTAGCAAGTAGTAGAGCACTTGCCTAGCACGGGTGAGGCTCTTGGTTTAATCTTTACTATTTCAAAACAAAGCAAAAGCAAACTAAAAATGATAACTTAAGACAGGTAACAGCCATTAACATTTTCCAGTAAGAATAAGCTAATGGGGTGTATTTCATCGTCCTTCAAATTTCATGAGCAAATATTAGAAGGTAAGCAAAGCAAATAAAATACATGACTCGTAGAGCCAGTAGGATTTCTGTATGAATACTTTACAGTGAGACTAATCTGCAAATTCACAGGGAGAGGTGTGTGTCTTTGCCCTATTTGAATAATACAATTATAATATCTTAACATCTAAATTGGTACACTTCTATTTTCTGTATTATGAACATTCAAATAACACTCATTTGATTTTTTTAGGGTTTCTTAGAAATTGCTAAGTCATACACATCCTTTTTAAAGGGGTAGTTTTGGGACCATTTTCCCACTTCTTCTATAGTCCTTGGTCTAATATTTCGACTCTGTTATATAAATAAGAGCATGTCCATATCTGTATAACCTTGTGTTTCACAGGGAAATCTCACTTACACGACTATTCATGTCTTCAATGTGCTTCGCTCGCTGTACCCGCCTCATTTCTAGAACCTGCTCTCTTTTCTTTTGCAGCCATGCTTTAAAGACCATATCATTCTCTTTTTTCTTTTCATTCTCTTCTTCCAATTTGCGTTGTTCTTCCTAGAGGAAGGAATATGAAATATATTAATAAAAAATTAATGAACTGTATATGCATTTGAATAAAGAGCAGAGTGGAAGTCTGAAATGATGATTCCCTGCCCTGAAACTGTTGTTAAAGAAACAGAGGGCTAGAGTGATGGCTTAGCAGTTATAGTGCTTGCCTGTGAAGCCTAAGGACCCAGGTTCAACTCGCCAGAACCAAGGTAAACCAATACACATGGTGGGCACATGCATCTGGAATTCATTTGCAGTGGCGACAGGCCCTGGGATGCCCATTCTCTTTTGTTCTCTCTCTAATAAATAAATACATAAAAATAAAATATTAAAAACTAAATTAAAATCCACAGTTATATAGTTGTGTATTACATATCATACTGTTCAGGTATAATTAGAATGTCTCTTCTATACCTTAGTTGTTTTGATAATAAACTACGTAAATCCCAGCTATACATTAAAAAACACCCATTCAAGAAACACTATAAATGGCTTGAACATCTTTCCATTATTGTTAAATTTGTTGACATTGTGATAAATGGTACTGCAGTTATAAAGTAAATACTACTTTCACTTTGAATTGTCTACTTCATATATAAGTAAGACAAGATAAGCTGTTTAAGTCTTGTTTTAAAAATAATTTAGCATTGGTTGGAGGGTTGCTGTGAGTTCAAGACCAGCCTGGGCCTGGGCCTGCATACAGAGAGTGAGTTCCAGGTCAGATTAGGCTAGAGTGAAACCCTGCCTCAAAAAAAAAAAAAAAAAAAAAAAAAGAAAAGAAAAAGAAAAGAAAAGAAAACTTAAGCCAGTGGCCTAGTATGTGTGCAGCCCTGAGTTCTATCTTCCTTGGCACCACAAAATGTTTTAGCTAAAAAAATATAAAGATGGAGCAAATGTGTCAAACTTTAATGGCATTTGAATCTGATGATGGAGATATAATCATTAATTTTACTATTTTAGGAATTTAAACCTTTCATTAAAAGATTTATAATGTCTTTCAGGTAGTTTATTATTTTTATAAAGTATCAATTTTGCTATCAGAAAAATATGTAAAGAGCCGGATGTGGTGGCACATACCTTTAATCCCAGCACTTGGGAGGCAGAGGAAGGAGGAATGCCATGAGTTCGAGGCCACCCTGAGACTACATAGTGAATTCCAGGTCAGCCTAGGCTAGAGTGAGATCCTCCCTTAAAAAGCAAAAAATGAAAAGAAAAATATGTAAAGAGTTGGTTAATATTAAGGACAAAATTAATTTTTACCAGAATTACTCAGCTAATGTTATCAAAAGTTATTTAATTTGGGGGTTCCATGTGACACTTTGGAGTCATTTTTATTAGGAATATTTGGCTCTATTCTCCCCAACACTAGTAGAGGTGATGGAATCTAACACAGAGCTACATACACAGCCTGCATCTATTGTTATTCTAAACCTAAAGTCCTTGAAATAAGGGAATTGTAAGCATGGAAGATATATGAAATGCATACACATAAGTAAGATAATTATAATCCAATTCTACCCATTTCCTACTAAACTTTATGCCTTCATTTTTCCATGCTTTTCAATCTATCTCATATCATTTCTTTTCACCAGTCACTTAACCTTTGAGTTTCTCCTTTAAAAGGGCAGGCTCAGAGCTGGAGGGATAGCTTAGTGGTTAGGCATTTGCCTGAAAATCCAAAGGACCCAGGCTTGATTCCCCAGGACCCACATTAGCCAGATGCACAAAGTGGCTCATGCATCTGGAATTCATTTGCAGTGGCTGGAGGCGATGGCACGCCCATTCTCTGTCTCTCTCTCTCTCCCTCCCTCCCTCTTTCTCTGTCGAATAAATAAATAAATAAAAATAAAACATTTTTTTAAAAGGGCAGGATCAGATGAAATCAATGAAACCCCCTTCAGGCTCTCATACAGATCATGCTACTTGCCAGAAAAAATCAAAGCAATCCCAGAGTTCCATATACATTCTTACAATTAGCTGGAAAAGTAAAGGAATAAAAGTCTCAAATACTTCTGTACAACTATTTAAATTCCTACTGCATTTATAACACATCAAAGCATTGTTCTTTCTACATGAAGCCCACTGGCATTCTTACCTCCCTCCTTAGCTTTTCTCTCTTGCGTTCTAGCTGTTTTTGGAGTTCCTTCTGTCGAGGAGAAAGGCAATATGTTGAGGTCACTGGAGAGGCATGTGTAAATTGTGTCTTGTAATTAGGTCTCCTATTCCTTCTATTTTGGTCTGAGTTGGCAGTAGAGCTTGGACGGGTTTGGGGGCTGGGAGGTGGTTGAGGGACATAAAATGGCTCTCCTGTTGGGGATAGAGTGACAGTATGGCCCTTTGCTGCAGGTTCGTCTTTCTTGACAACACTGTCAGATGAACTGAGAGGGCTGAGTGGCAACTGCTGAAGTTCATCGTCTGTACCAATAGCATTATTGATGGGAGGCAAAAATCCTTGGCTCTCTATGTCTTGTAAATTCAGAAGTTCAAACTTTCCATCTCTCTCTACCAATATCTTCCGATCCTTGGTTTCTTCACAGCTTCCATCAGTAAGTGACAGGAACATATTTTCTTGTCCTAATTCACCAGAAATACACAACTGTGACAGTTTTCCAGACATACTATTTTCATTTTCCAAATAGTTTTTGCAGGTATCATTGTCTTCTAGTGGAGGAACTTCCAGATCAACTAATTTGTCTTTGAACTTGAGTTTTCGTTGCTTTTTGTCATTCACAGGCTCTTGGTTCTGTAGAAGCTTGTTAGCTTGTATTATTTTCTCCATAATATATCTCCTTACTTCCTCATCCTCTTCTTCTTCTAGATCTTTCTGATTTTCCAGTTTGTATTCCTGGAAAGAGTTTTCACTATCGGAATCTGATGTGGGTTCCAGAGGCTGAATACTTGGGACAGAAATAAAATCATTTCTTTTTGGTGAGACCTCTTCTTTTTCTGGTTCAGAGAGCTGATTGGTACTGTCTGTTTCTGTTTCATTCTCTTTTACCTCCTGGTTAATATCCTCTTCATTGATGTAAGCCATCTTTAAAAGAAGATATGAGATTCCACATTTTAGTAAAATTTTGAGACATTCTAAAACAGATTCTTTGCTAATCTTCTGGTTTACTTTACAAATGGAAATTTAAGTACTTTTGCTCATATCTCACTCATAATATTAGAATCCATACACATGAATATCACAGGAGCAATACATATGAAAACAAATCAGGGAAAGATTAATCCTAACTTTGAATTTCATGTTTTTAGTTTGAGTTTCATGTTTTTAAATGCAATAAATCCCGAGTATTTCAGATTAAGATTTGATTATTATCATTTTAGCTTTGCTTAGAACAGTTTCAACCCTGTTCTGTCAGTCACCCCAGCTGTGGGGTATAGAATTCAAACTGTCCATGTCTTATTTAACTCATCTCTAAGTTGGGGATAAATGGTATTTGTCCAATACATATACCTCTGTTATGCTGTCATCACTTTTTTCTTTATCATTAATTAACCACTCCAGGTCCTTTTCAAAATCATCTTCATATTCTCCGCTTTCTTTAGAATCGATATCTTTATTTTCACTCATTTTCCACTTGTTAAAGAATAATGCTGTAAGATTTTATAAGATAAAGGTGTATGTTCAGCATTTTAGAGGCATAATGGCAAATGTAGATTTATGTTGCAAGTAAGCTGGTTAATACATGGAAATACAACAAGGAATGTTCCAAGTAAACACGTTTGTATATGCTTTCCAATGGTGGATATTCCTAAACCCCTCTCCTTATTCCCAAAACTCTAATCTACAAGGAAATTTAAGGTAGATAAAAAAGAAGGAGGTTTGGGAAAAGATTTTTCCCCATCCCCTGTCAATCAGTAAAATTCTGTTCTGGGACAAATTTTTCATTGGGCGGGGGGTTGTTGCTAGTTGCTCATATTCATATAAAAATGATTATATCAATTCCAATGTTATTTTAATGCTTCTAGTGTGACCTAGTTTAGAAAAGCCACACGTGGGCTTCCTCAATCCCTCCTTCCTGTATCCACACTGTCATTGCTAGTAACTGAAGATTTATATCTTACTCAGGTTTATCTGTATTGACATAATCCCCAGCAAGATGGTACTTGGAGATGGGGCTTCTCAAAGTAATTAGGTCTTGAAAGCTTAGCCTTTGGGCCTGGACCAGGGTCTAAAGGAGGAGGCCCTGGAGCTCACAGGTTCTCCATCCATCATGTAAGGATTCTGTGAGCACTCTGTCTCACAAAAGCGGGTACTGGCCAGAATGCCACCATGCAGACACCCTGAGCTTCAATGTCCAGACTCCAGAATAAAAAATGTTTTGTTTTCTTTTTGTTTAAATATAAATAAACCTACAACATAGAATCGATATAATAAAAATATAACCAGCACAAATCAGTTACTAAAATCATTCTATCATATTATAATTTAAAAGAAAAGGGTACAACTGGTTCTCATGTAAAGAAAGTACATAAATGATAAGCTCTTGTTACCAAGTCCCCTAAGCCTTTCTCAAATGCGTCACAGGAATATCCCATCCCTTCATTTCTTTTAATCTTCATCACCATGGGTGCTGTCCAAATGCTACACAAGCCAATATACTAGAATGAAATTACATCTCACACGAACTAAATGATCTAATACTTCCTGTTTCATTATTGTGCATTTCAGATATTAAGCCAAATCCTTCCTCAGTAAGTAAATAATAAGAAAATGAATTCCTTCCTCCTGTCTGAAAAACCCTGGTTGGTTTGTGCCTTCAGGTCTTCCAGAGTGATTCAAGGCATGTCCACAAGTAATATAATTTTGAAAAATATTTAATTTTATTCCTCCATTCCAGTTTTACCTCATAGTGTTTAAACACTAATCACTAAGAGAACACCTTTTAATATTTATGAAATAAGTGCTTCGGCAAAAACATACAAAATAGGCACTGAAGCAAAACTCCAGAACTTTATGAACCCGTGTGACTGGTTCTTTGGGCTGCGAAGACTGTGACTCCAGGAATCTTTTTTTTTTTTTTTTTTTTTTTTTTTTTTACAAGTTGCTCCAAAGTGTGCCCATCCTATTTTACAAACATTAGGTGATCGTTTGAATGTGTATACCAACAACTAAACCCATGAATGCCACGGCCTTATTTGTGGAAGCTAACATTTCAGGAGTGATTTTTCTTCCGTCCCCCCACCACCCACCCAGGTATGGAATTATGTAAATGTGAACTCTAATACGGGAAAGAATATGACGACGATTCAGGAGGTCTATGCTACCCTCAGGGGAGGGGACATGCCCCAGGGCCAGGCTCCGCAGCCCCGGCCCGTGGCTGGAGCACACTCTCCTCCCACCTCTGCGGCGTCCATCCTCCGCCCTCTCCCGCATCGGCCTTCCCTTCAGTCCCTCTTCCCAAGTCCCCTCCTGCCTGTGGACGATGCAGCGGCTGGGGTCACAGAGATGGCCGAGGAAGATCTCCTCTCCTCCTCCTTCTAAGCTCTGGCAATGAGGCAAGGGAGAACCCAGGACCTGCTCCCGTGGCAACCAGCACCGGCTGCCATGGCAACAGCGCGTCTCAGCGTCCTGCATCCGGGTCTCCCCAGAAGGACGCCGGCGGCGCTGTAGACTCGCGCAGGCGCAGATGACGCTGCAAACACCTGCCCGCACTCCCACGGAGGTTAGGTGAGGCCACGGAGTCCGTGGAAAGCTCCAGAAGCCGAACGTCACCCACAATGATTACCGCAGCATTAGGGACTGGGAATTTCTCTTCATGGTCAGGTTTGGAGTGTGTAACCCAAACTTAGAGTGTATATCTATCTACGTTCATTTGCTTCACTGTTCACGTTAAAAATACTTATCTTTTTGTGATTTATCCTTGTGAGTTACACAAAAGGCTGGAGGGCTTAAGTTTGCCTGTGGTCCACAGCAGCAGGACAGTTCACTCCAAGCTTGTATGACAGCAATGCATTCCTTAAAGCAGATGTTCTAAGTGACAAAGTATTCACAGTGTAATTATTTTCATATGCTCAGTAGATGTCTCAGCACTTGTTCACGGGTTCAGCACTTTTGAGTGTGTGCCCAGTCCCCACAGGGCGGGAGATTAAAGGGATTTCCTGCTGAGAGGCTCTAGCTTGCTTAGTATATGATTTGGAATCCTGTGGTCAACCCTGAGCCCTGCCAAGGGAGTTAATAGAAATAAATGATCACGGAAAGACACAAGATGCATCCGTTTATCCTTTAAGAAAGTAACAAACATAATTTACTTTTTAAGTTATTGGCTCTTTATAAGTCGAGTTCCACGGCCTAATAACTTTGCTTTTGAAGAGTTGTATTCATATGGTTGAACACAAGAGCCATTTGCTAAGCCATCTTGCACATCTAGCTTTTTTTTCCTGAGCAGACTTATAGAAGTTGTTTTCTATTGATACCCAGACACGAATATTTAACATGACAAGAAAACAAATAGGAGTAAAATAGAGAAGCTCAGCTAGCAAGATGTATGTGTACAACTGATGACTAGTGATAAGAATCCCACTGCTTTTGCTTATGTACCATGCTAGTGTGAACACTAACACACACAGCCAGTGTACCTTAGTTTGCTGGTATCATAATACTATGTTTAAATTAATAGTCTATTAATTTGAATTTGCCTTTACTGCTGAGTAGAACTCCATTGTGTAAATGTGCCACATCTTCATTATCCACTCATCAGTTGAGGGACATCTAGGCTGGTTCCATTTCCTAGCTATTGTGAATAAAGTAGCAATAAACATGGTTGAGCAAGTATCTCTAAGGTAGTGAGACAAGTCCTTAGGATATATGCCTAGGAGTGGTATAGCTGGGTCATATGGTAAATCTATTTTTAGCTATCTCAGGAGCCTGCACACTGATTTCCACAATGGCTGGACCAGATTGCATTCCCAACAGGGTAGAAGGGTTCCTCTTTTCATTTTGATGTCATGATCTTTTCCTCCTGTTATGATGGTCTTATGTAAGTAGTGTCAGGCACTGTGAGGACATGGATATCCAGGCCATTTTGTTTCTGGAGGAGCACATTGTAAGGAGTCCTATTCTTCCTTTGGCTCTTACATTCTTTCTGTCCCCTCTTTTACAATGAACCCTGAGTCTTGGAAGGTGTGTTAGAAATGTTTCAGTGCTGAGCACTCCTCACCAGCATTTATGGTCATTTGTTTTCATGATGGTGGCCAATCTGACAGGAGTGAGATGGAATCTAAATGTAGCTTTAATCTGCATTTCCCTGATGACTAGGAATGTAGAACATTTTTTTTAGATGTTTATTTGCCATTTTTATTTCTTCTTCTGAGAACTCTCTATTTAGTTCCATAGCCCATTTTTTAATTGGGTTGTTTGATTTCTTATTATTTAATTTTTTGAGTTCTTTGTTTATTAGATATTATTACTCTGTCAGATGTATAGCTGGCAAAGATTTTCTCCCATTCTGTAGGTTGCCTCTTTGCTCTATTCACAGTGTCCTTAGCTGTCCAAAAGCTTTGTAATTTCATGAGGTCCCAGCATTTGATCTGTGGTTTTATTTCCCGGACAATTGGGGTTATAGTCAAAAAGTCTTTGTCAAGACTAATATGTTGAAGGGTTTCCCCTACTTTTTCCTCTAGCAGTTTCAGAGTTTTAGGTCTGCTATTAAGGTCTTTGATCCATTTGGACTCTTGTGCATGGAGAGAGATAAGGATCTATTTTCATCCTTCTACAGATACATATCCAGTTTTGCCAGCACCATTTGCTAAAAAAGGTGTCTTTTCTCCAGTGAGTATTATTGGCATTTTTGTCAAAGATCAGGTGGCTATAGCTACCCAGACTTACATCATGGTCCTCTATTCTGTTCCATTGATCTACATGTCTGTTTTTGTGCCAGTACCATGCTGTTTTTGTAACTTTGGCTCTGTAATATAGGTTAAAATCAGGTATGGTGATACCACCAGCCTTATTTTTGTTGCTCAAAATTGTTTTAGATATTCAAGAATTTTTGTGCTTCCAAATGAATTTTTGAATTGTTTTTTCTATTTCTGTGAAGAATGTCATTGGAATTTTGATGGAGATTGCATTAAATATGTAGATTGCTTTTGTTAAGATTACCATTTTCACAATATTGAGTCTTCCAAACTAAGAACAAGGGATGTTTTTCCATTTCCTAGGGTCTTCTGCAATTTCTCACTTGAGTGTTTTAAAGTTTTCATTGTATGTTTTATTAAACTCATGATAGAACTTAGACATGAAGAGTACCTTTGACATTACCTGATACTGGGCTCATCATATCTTTTATATAAGGAGTGAAAGTATCCCCAAATGGTAGACTACCACAACTGAGAGGTTCATGACAGAACTGGAATATTCATTTAAGATGTAAGTCAGGCCTATAATCCCTACATGTAGGGGAGCTGAGAATGGAAGATCACGAGTTCCAGGGTAGCCTGGGCTATTAAATAGCAAGACTATCTCAAAACCACAAAGCAAAACAAAAATTATGTCAGATGTACCTCTCCCCGTGTTACTAGTTCTCCATATTAGTAGAATAAAATTCAAACCTGTTCCTTCCCTTTCTCCCAAAGACCTGCACAGTCAGTTCTTCCTATGCTACAATCGCAGTTCCTCACTACATACAACCATCCTAGCCACCCCTCTGTTCCTTCATTGTCATAAGCTTCTTCCTATGTTTGGTATTCCTACTGCCTGGAATGCTCTTCTTGGGCATCTCCTATGATGGCTGCTTCTTATTCAGAGGGGAGTGGACATTCTTGTGCTTGATTTTAGGACAAGGTTCCTCATTTCTCCTCCTTGAGTATGATGTTAGATTTAGGATTTTTATAGGTGTTCTTTATAAAATTGAGGAAGTTTTTAATCTTCACTAGTTGCCAAGAGCTTTTATCATGAATAGGCTTCCTATTTTCTCCTTCAACCTGTTGAGTACATTTACTGATGTTTGAATGCTGAATTGTGTTGTATACTTGGAATAAATCCCACTTAGTGGGAGCATGTCATTATCTGTACACACTGTTGGATTCACTTTACTATATTTGAGGATTTTTACATCAATATTCATGAGAAATCTAGGTCTGTATTTTTTCTTTTTCCTAATACGAGACTGTGGGCATCAGAAAGCACTGTAAATCAGTCTCAATCAGATACAAGTTCCATTTCTGCCAAGAGTTCCATTCTTGTGCCAGGGCAAGGTGGCATGTGGGGTGACACTTCCTGGTTCTCTCAGGGCCTCAATCTCTAACTGAAATTACTTAAAAGAAGGCAGCTTTTTCCTACTTTCCTTCACTATCAGGCCAGTCTAAAATGGATTTTTCATAAACAATATACAGTTTACTTTTGTTTTATAGTCAATCTGTTTTAATTAGCATTTTAGACCATTTTTCTATATGATAAGAATTGATTTAGTTAGTAATTACCATGTTAGCATTTGTTTTCTGTTATTTTTATTACTTTCCTCCTAATTTATTTTGTTTCAATGAAGCATTTATTACCTGTTTAATTTCTTCTCTTAGGACTTTAAAAAAGTTACTCGATTCCCTAGTTTTCAATATACATTTTGACTCTAAAGCCAATCTTAAATAACAATAATGGTTTCACATATAATTCAGGTATCTAATAATGATAATTTCAGCTCTTTCCTCTACCCTTACAACATCAGGTATTTTACTTATCTGTATATAGTAATCGTCAAATACATTGCTTCTATTACCACATTAAACAGTTTAAAACTTGTTTTTAGATAAAAATAAGAACAAGGGCTGGAGGGATTGCTTAGCAGTTAAGGCATTTGCCTGCAAAGCCTAAGGACCCAGTTTCAATTCCCCAGGACCCACATTAGCCAGATGCACAAGGTGGCACACGTGTCTGGAGTTCATTTTCAGTGGCTGGAGATCCTGGCATACCCATTCTCTCTCATCTCTTTCTCTCTTTCAAATAAATGAATAAAAATAAAATATTTTTTAAAAAAAGAAACAAAAAACTCTCTTTGGCCTCTATTTATTCCTCCTTTGATAATTTAGAACTAATTTATTGGTCCATTTCATTTTCCTTCTACCTGAAGAATATTAACATTCCAACCCCCCAGGGCAGATCAGCTTGCAGTGAAATCCTTCAGGTTTGTTTATCTGAGAAAATAACTTCATCTCTTTTTTTTTAAATCTCATCCACTGTAAAGAATAATTTCACTCGGTATAGAATTCCAAGTAGATGGGCTTTTCCTTTAAATCATTTAAATATCTCATTCTTTGAGAAATCTGCAAGTCTCATTCTTCTTCCTCTCTACATTTCCCCAATGTCTGCCTTCTTTCAAGATTTTTTTTTTGTCTTTAGTTTTAATATTGTATACCCATGTAGATATTGGAATTTATCTGACATGGTCTCTAATTTTTCTAAATCTGTGGTTTTTTAGTCTGCTATGGGAGACATTATTACTTCAATTTTTTCTTCCATTTAGCTCTCCTTCTTTTGGCCTCATAGTTCTTGGGTATTTTGTTCTGTTTAGTCCTCTCTGGTTCTGGTTTGTTACTGGTCTTTTTTCTTTTTAAGGCTTCCATTTCTCAGCTCACATTGTCCACTGTTCATTCTTGTTATCTAGCTTGTTCATGAAAAACTTAGTATTTATATTAACTATTAATTATCTACTAACTATAAACTATATTAGCTATAATATTAACTATAAATTCCCAGATCTGTGTCATATGTGGCTTAGTTCTGAGGCTTGCTTTATTTAGTTATAGTATATTTTCTTCTTGCCTTTTAGCAAACTTTTATGAATGTACTGGTGGTAGCTGAACTTGAGCTGAGTGCAGTGTCATTGGACATATAGGCTCAACTATTGGGAGACTGAGGTAGGACTATCATTGGAGCTTAGGACTTCAAGGTCATCCTGAGTAATATAATGAAACCCTGTCTCAAACAGAAAAACATAGCAAAAAGAAACATAACAAAAAGAAAGCCTGACATGATGTGTCAAATGACTGAGGCAACGAAGCCTTTACTATAAAGATTTACCTTTATCTGTCTAGGAGTGGGACTGTAATTAATGTTTAATATAGCCACAGATGCCATAAACTTCAAATTTCTCCATTGTCCTTGTTTTTCCTATTTACCGGTTCATCTCACTCAGTACCTCTCCTCAGAGCAATTTGGACTTAGCAGCTTCTTCAGTTTAATTCGCCGTTCTGAAAACAGCCCAAATGATACATGATGGCAAAATATGAAGGAAGAGGATCGCTATAGAATCTTATTAAGTCTTGTTCTTTGAGTAGTCCTGTGTCCCTGGCCTGTTGTTATATAGATGCAGATCAGAGTAGAAGAAATGGGGACAGGCATGGATTTATAGATTCTTGTGTCCCAGGTCAAGGATTTGTACCAGGGACATATAGTAAGGTAATAGAAATAAAGTTTATTAAGAAAGAGAAAGGTGTGGGCTAATGAGCTGAGAAAAGGCACAGACTTCAAAACACTGGCCCAAGAATCTCATAACCCTGTATAGGTCATTTCCATGTGTTTGGGCATTCTCTGTTCACAGCATGTCACCCAAATGTTTCTAGTCTCAGCTGACTGGCTTCTTTTATATGTTAATCTTGATGCTTCTCTCTGTACCTCCCTACTCTCCTACCGCACTGAGACCTTCATAGACATTTCTTAGATTGTCCATCCATCCCACACAGGTGAGACACAAAGGCTAGTGGGAGCTGGCTTGAGGCAGTGCCCTACCTAAGATAAGGTGTGGTACTTTTTTTTTTTTTTTAACTGCATGGTGCAGGCCTTTGTTAGGGAGAGTGCTTTGCTAACCAGTTACTCCCTCTCCATGGTCTCATGTTCCCCAGTTGAACTGTACCCATTAGAAACTATTCATTTTCTCCTCCCTCCATCCCCTGGCAGTTAGCCTTCTACCCTGTGACAATATAATCATTTGCATTTAACTGTTTTCATTTTGCATGTTTCTGCAGTTTCTTGCTTTATCAATATTTTATTCCATCACCAGTTGATGGACATTTGGTTTCTACTTTTAACAATTATAAATAATGTTGATAGGAAAATTTGTCCACAACTCTTTGTGCTCATATTTTTATATCCCTTGTTTAAGGTTTATATGAGCAGAATCTTTGAGTTGCATAGTTTTTAATAGCCTTCCAGTATGAGCTGGGGATGAGTCTTAGTTGGCAGAACACTTGCCTAGGATATGCAAGGCGCTGGGTTCAATCCCCAGGACTATGGAAAAGCAGAAAGAAGAAATAATTAATCTGTCTTTAAAAGGACCTGCCTGTTACAGTCCTATCAACAATATATACAAATTCAAGTTTCACCCTTGTCAACACTTGGTATTTTCTACTTTCTGGTTTTAAAAGGGCTTGCCTGTTACATTCCTCCCAACAGTGTATGGCAAATTCAAGTTTCTCCACATCCCTACTTTCTTTTTATAATCCACTATTTTAGGGGTGTAATGGTAACTTGTTTTTCTTTCAGTTTTTGTCTGTGAGTTTGGTGTGTGTTCATGCATATATGTATTTGTTTTTTAATATTTATTTATTTACTTGAAACAGAATGAGAGTGATAAACACACACACACACACAAAACACGGCGGGGGAGAGAGCCTGAGAATAGGTATGCCAGAGATTCTAGCCACTGCAAATGAACAAACTCCAGATGCATGGCCTCCTTAAGCATCTGGCTTTATATGGATACTGGGGAATCAAACCGGGTCATTAGGCTTTGCAGGCAAGTGCCTTTACCACTGAGCCATCTCTCCAGCCCAGTATGTTTATTTGTATATATGTGGGCATGCTTGTGTATGTAATGTGTGTGGAGTCCCAACATCAATGCCAAGTACCTTCTTCAGTTACTCTTCACTTTATCTTTTGAGACAGGGTCTTCTCACAAATCCTGGAGCTCACTGGTTCAGCTACATGTGCTGCCCCAGTACCAGGATTACAGGCATAGGCTATCGTGTCTTTTACATGGGTCCTGGGGTCCTTACTTAGATCCTCATAGAGCATAGTGCTTTGCCCTTCAAGCCATCTTCCATCCCTCATTTGGTTTTAATATTTACATTTCCCTAAGGACTAATGCCATTTGGCACATTTAATATCCATATTAGCTACTAATATGTCTTCCTTGCTGCAATAATTCTTTAAATCTTTTGGTCTGTTTTTAAATTAATTATGTAAGCCTTCTATCAGATATATGCTTGGAATTTTGTTAATGCATGTATATGTTTGTGGTGTGCATGTGTGTGTGGAGGCCAAAGGTTTTTGTTTGGTGTCTTTAATGCTTTCCAGTATCTCCATTTATCTACTGAGTAAGGAGTTTTCCAGCTGCCTACACCATAACCACTCAAGAATATTGGTGAGTACCTCAGGTGATAAATTTATTTTTTAAAAGTAGTCATTAGTACAAATTTTGCTTTTCTGATAATTGTAAAGCACAAAAATTTAAAAAGGCATTATTGATATGTAGGTTGGTAGAGGATGTTACATAATTAGAAATTCGATAGGCTAGGCATTTGAAGTACATCACTATTTTAATGTTCATCTTTATCTGGCCTGATGTCATGGTGAAGCAAATATGTTTTGAAAATACAGAAAGGTACTATAGTGGCTGCCACTCCTTTTCTCATCTTCTTTTGAGAAAAGGAAATATAGAAAGCAAATCAGTTATGTCCCAGACACTACCTCATTTTTTGGTTCCAGGCTAAACAACTGCCATAAGTATAAATGAATGATTTCACAAAAATTGCATAATACCCAAGATGATGCAATAAGAAAGATGGCATAGAATGACATGGAGAAAAATTATCACAGTGTTTGTTAATAGGGTGGGAGTGAGAAGAGAGCAAAGTCAAGGATGACTTAGAGCCTTTGTAGATGAAAGAATGATGTCTACCCAGTTTCAAACATGTCTTCCCAAGCCAAATCATTCTCAATATAGAACAGTCTCATAAACAAAGCTAGTGAAGTGAGCAGTTCTCCCAGCTTCCCAGAAGCAGGTTGGGTGATTAGGATTCAAGAGTGTTTTTTGGTTGGTTATATTATGATTACCTGGGCAATCAAGTAAAGGTGTGGCTAGGCCATTGGGTATTCTAGAATTCAGAGAAAAACTAGGCATATAAGAATTTGGGAGTGAACACTGTATATATAGTTGATTAAGCAATGACAAAGGGTAAGATATGTAGGTATGGTGAACAGGGGGTGTACATGAGAAGAAAAGAGGCAGAGATTCAGGCTGGGAGCTGGCTCAATGGTTAAAGGCACTTGCTTGTGAACCCTAATGGCCCAGGTTCAATTCCAAGTACCAGTACCCATTTAAAGTCAGGTGCACAAAGTAGTGCATGTGTCTGGAGTTCAGTTGCAGTGGCAGGAGGCCCTGGTGTGCCCACACCCCTTTGTCTTTCCATGTCTCTCTCTCAAATAAATAAAAATATTTTTTTAAAAAAACACAAAAAGAGAGATTAGAGAAGTGAGTATTGGGGTTTCTAGCATCTAGTTATCAAGAACCACCAGTGATGGAGATCCAGGAACAACCAGTAGAAATGTAGAGGCAGAATGCAGAACCAGATTCCAGAACCAGTGACAGAGATCCAGGAACAACCAGTAGAAATGTAGAGGCAGGATGCAGAAACAGGACCCAGAACCAATGATGAAGATCCAGGAATTACCACTAGAAGTGTAAAGGGAGAATGAAGAACCACATTCCAGAACCAGTGATGGTGGTCAAGGAACAACCAGTAGAACTGTAGAGGCAGAATGCAGAACCAGTGATGGAGATCCAGGAACAAGCCAGTATAATTGTAGAGGGAGAATGCAGAACCAGTTTCCAGAATCAGTGATAGAGATCCAGGAACAACCAGTAGATGTGTAGAGGCAGAATGCACAATCAGGTTCCAGAAGCTGAGGAAAGCACATGCTTCAAGAAAGGATGCTCTGAAACTAAAATGTAAATAAATGAAACAAAAACTTGTGCACAACAAAGGAAATAAGAAACAGAATAGGAAAAAAATCTCTGCAAACTACTCATTAGACAGGGGATTAGTTTCCAGGATATACAAAGAACTCAAAAAAATCCAACATACCCTCCCAGAAAAACTAAATAATCTAGTCCATAAGTGGGCCAATCAGACAGTTCTCCAAATAAAAAGTATAAAATGGCCCATAAACATATGAACAAAATGTTTACTATCCTTAACTATCAATTTAAAACTACAATGAGATTCCCTTCGCGACCCCGGCAAATGGCTGTTATCCAGAAAACAAACAACAAATGGGAAGATGGGCTGGGGGGTTGAGGGAGGGAGTATAAGCTGGTATAGCCACTATGGAAATCAGTGTAGAGGTTCCTCAAAATCTAAAAAATAGAACTACCATATGTAGGGCTGGGGGTGTAGCTCAATGAAAATAAAGAGAAATTAAGTTATTTAAGTGCAAAGTACTAGGAAAACAGAAATAATAAGAATTATATATTTCTGTGTACCCCCAATTGTGAATAAATCCAGTTCTTCATTGAAATCTTTGTGTTTTTAATTTTCATTTTTTAAACTATATGTGTAATCAATGTGAAACAAAGTTGAGAAAAGACTGTAGAATTTTTTAGGAAAAAAGGAAATACTATAGCTGGGTGTGGTGGCGCACACCTTTAATCCCAGCACTTGGGAGACAGAGGTAGGAGGATTGCCATGAGTTCGAGGCCACCCTGAGATTACATAGTGAATTCCAGGTCAGCCTGGGCTAGAGTGAGATCCTACCTTGAAAAACCGAAAAATGAAAAAACAAAAAAAAGTTAATACTATAATGAGAAATGAGCAAAATAAGTAGTCTTTCACAGTAGATACCCACTATATCAATAAGCCAAACCTATTTATTAAAAGTGTTGAAATAAAATCAGCAAATGAATCATATTCCCATCACAATTATTTAGGCCTTTCTGAAGTAACAGACATCCACATTTGGTTAATAATAATCTGAAACAGTATCAATTCAATATCACTGTAGTATTAAACATTTTATATAAACTGCTCTATTTTCCTTCAGCCCTTTCCTGATCCAGCATACAAACATGGTCATTCAGTCTCTCCTGGGAGTATGAGGAACACAATCTGCTGCTCTGACAAGCCCGTATTATTGGCTGCCTCTGCATCAGGATACAAGGAGCTCCAAGACTACAGGAATGGCCCAGAGCCTCTAACCTTGGACACACTTCCTCCAAGTTCACTCCCATTTTTATTATTTATCCTCATCCCTTTCCACCATCTCCACATTTTCACTTCTCATTCTCTACACGAAGCTTTCCCCAGCTCTTTTTGGCACTGCGGTAGACATTTAAAAGACCCTAAAGTCAATGCCCCTCACTGCATATGGGCGTCGGTGAGGAAACGTGATCCTGGAATCATAATCCCCACAGCAGTTTCAAGAGATGAAGTCATCCACATAGCTGTTGAATCCCAATTACAGGGATTTTGAATTTGAAGTTCCCTCTACCTTGTAGTGGTGGGCATTTTCAGATTCTGACAGCTGTATAACACATGTGGCTTCTTAATAGCTTTACTCAAGTAGCTGCTTTTGGTGTCCCCTTTTCCTTTAGAACTCAATTGTTACATTCTGGTAATAATTTCAAACCCATAGCTGACTTTCTTTTAAAATCGTGGTTCTCATTTTAAAACAAAGAAATATATCCCTGGTTAAATATTTGTTATTTTGCTTCTTAAATGGTCTCATTTGGTAGCCCTGAAACTTGTGGCAATCCTCCTGCCTCTGCCTTCAAAGTGGTAGTCACCCTTCCATACAGTGACATCTTTTTAGAAAACATGGATGGAGGAATGACTTTGAGTAATCTCAAAATGGCTTATACGTAAGGAAAAGAGCCTGAAATGCAGGGAAATGCCTCCTTCGGGAGGGAGAGGATTACCAAGCTAACTAGGAGTTAAATTTCAAGAGCTGGAACAAGATCTATAAGCTACTATTGGTTACTAGGTAATTCCCCACTATGGGCACATTCTTCTGCCTGTGGTCTCTTAAGCATAAGACATGGAAGCTCCAAGTGTCCTCTCTGATCCATGTTGGGTCTGTGAGTGCTGATCTAGTTATGGCCCATTTTAGCTAGCACTGCCAGAACACTGGAAATTGGTCTGCCACTATTTTTGGCATCCTGGAGGGAATGTTGTGTCACATCATGCATTTTGGAGATAGAGCAAGGGTTGAGAAGATGTAAGCACACTGAACAGAAGAGCAAGCAGAGGTTTTAAACATTGTTTACTTGTTGTGAACATCTCAGAACTTGATACAGACCGATGACTTTTCTTAGATGTGATTCTGTTGATTCCTTTAGGGAGTAAGATTTTCCTTTGGTAATGCTGTTATCCCCTTTGTTTCACTTATTTGAAGGATAATTTGGTAAATAATTCAGAGGGTCATTTTCAAGGGTCCATACTGGTTTGATAGTTGCTGCCACTTTTCCCCAAACCTGAGTGGCATTCATTGAATTTTCAGGTGAAAATTGAATTTTCATCCAAAAATTTTACATAGGTTTTGAAGGACCATAAGGGGGGAAAAAAGTCAACTTTACTCATAGCCCAGATTTTATTAACAGGTTCCTCGAAGCCCAGCTTGCCCTGTTGAGCTGGCTGGTCAAGAGAGTGCTTTCCCTAAGCAGGTGGAGACCCTACAGCAGAGTGAGGTGCAGAGGGCCTAGGGCAGGCACAGGGCCAAGTAGTACCCACCCGGAAAACATGTCTGGTGTCCAGCTGCTGGCCCTGACCAGAGGACTGGGCATCAGGATCTGTTTTTAGGGTTTGTACAGGTTTGTCTTACCCCCACAATTTGGACCCCAGCAGTGCTGACTTCTTTGCCAGCCCATCAGCACAGCCATCTGACATCTGCTCTTCCCCAGCCTTGCATTCTTCCCCTTTGGAGTTGTCTTCCTAGTTACTGTTTACTGTCCTCCTGTCCCAATGCAGATGATATGGGGACAGGAGGGACATGACCATCAACTTGTAGAGTAGGGGGAAGTCAACAGCCCATCTAAGCTTCTCTGCTTCATAGATATGAGACTTAGGGCAAGTTATTTATACTTTCTAAGCTACCTTTTGAAATATGAGCACACATTTTACAATGTTAATGTAAAGCCTAGAATCTGTCTTGTCTCCCTATGTGTAACAAATTCCAATGCAATTCAACTAGCAATTTGAGGCCATATCTTCTCATAACATTCATACTATCCACTGCTGTCTGATTGCCTTTCTTAAAGGTGAGCTTAATCATCACTCCCCAGCCTCATCTCAAACAATCCTTGTTAAATGAATCCCCAAATCTTTCCAGCCTTATAGTCCTTGTCAATTGTACCTATCAGACCTTTTCCTGCCCCTCGTGGCCATTCTGATAAATGTTCTAATCCTGCATAGTCACCTTAATGACTCATTCTCTTGTATTGCACGGTGCACCAACCTCACCTTTTCCACTTGTCTTTTCCAAACACACATTCTAAGTTCCTTTTGGGTAGGAATAGACTTTTATCACTGGTGGAAGTACTGCAAAATAGTAATTTACAGTAAGTGTGTGTGAGCCAGGAGGTGAGGCTCATGCCTTTAGTCCCAGCACCTGGGAGGCTGAGGTAGGAGGATCATCATGAGTTTAAGGCCAGCCTGGGCTACAGAGTAAGTTCCAGGTAAATCTGGGTTAGAGTGAGACATTGCCTAAAAAATAAAATGTGTGAAAAGCATGTGTGTGTAGAGGGGGTGGGAGCTTTTAACGATTTTCATCTTGATTGAAACAAAGTTTCCTTTGAAACTTGAAAACTAGTTTTGAAATTGATAGCTACAAATTAATAGTGAATGGAGAACAAAGGCTATGAAATTCACTTCTCAACCCTCTACTCGTGTTGGTGGTAACAGATGTTTTCAAATGTATGCTTTCATTTCTTCACATAATCCTGTGATGCATCAAATAATCCACAAATAAGGAAAATGAGACACAACAGACTTTCCTGCATGCTGCATCTTTGAGCAGCAAACCTAATACTTGAAAACCTTTCTGGCATGAGTTACTGAAAAAAGCAGAGGAATTAGCATTATTTCAGAACCCTTTAAGCATCAGTGATGTTCACAACTGCCCTTCCAGAAGGATAATGTGTTAAAAAAATGGAAGACATTGTCTGAGAGGGTGTGATAAGCAAAACAAACAAGACTCATCCATCTTATTACTAAATACAGTACCGTGAATAACATTCCCAGTGTATTAGACACTGCCAATTTAATCTGAATGTTTTATAATGATGTACTTAAAAAAAAAAAAAAGAGTACTGAGCTACTGTATTAGCAGGTGGCTGAGCCTATCAAATACCATTTCTATAACTCAGTAATTATGTAACACCAGGATGTTTTGCAGCAAAAGACAAAACTAAAACATGCCTTTCTTCAAAAGGCAGTATAAAATGTTGTGCGCACGTCCGTGTGTGTGTGTGTGTGTGTGTGTATGTGTACAATTTACAGGCTTCTGGAAATAACCAGTGAAATGCCTTAGAAGATTTTAGGATCATATATTGAAAAGAAAAGTATTCATTTGGATACTGTGTGAAAAGGCTGATTTGGTTTCTGGGATATACCAAAAACTGATTCTCAGCTGATAACAAGATGCTTCTGAGGGTTTCAGAATACTTTGAGAAAGAACCAAGAGGCTATAGTGTTTTAAAGCCAAAATTGCAGCCCTTGCTTTAATTTCCTTTAATTAAAACTTCAGTCACTATCAAAAGGATTGAAGGTCTTTTAGTTTCTGAAGGGAAATGTGATTTAAAAGGAAAAATGAGATAACAAGATGAAGACTGAGGAAAATTAACAGTGTGATGTGCTGACAGAAGAGAGGGAAACAATAGAAATAAGGGGGAACAAGCCAAGGGTGAGATCACACATCAAGAGAACTAAGAGGGTGACTAAAAGTTAAGTAGGAAGGTTAGACAGGATGGCTTAATATGAATTTTCTTCTAGGATAAATTATTTAGAGATTTAAAGAAGCAAAGCTCCTTGAAGATAGAATAATTTTGTTTAAGATGGGAAAATATACCATAAAATATTTATTTAATAAAAATAATTTTATAGTCTATACAGAATTGAATAAAAAGTACAATAAGAAGTTTCACTTCTTTGCAAAACTGCATACAGTACAACCAGCACATTGGGTTCAGCATACCACAAATATGGCCACATAATGAGATGTGAACATATTCTTGTTTTAAGTTGATGAAGGGCTAGGCTGGGTGCCATAACTATAAGTAAAATTCCAGGGGAAATATAGCTTTGGTAATGTGAACAGTTTGATTGCGCCAAATCCATTCAAACAAAGCTTTTCTTATTTCTGGATGAACAATTCCCTATAGAGCAAAAAGAAAACCAAGAAAAAATGCAAAATATAAATTGGAGATTGCTGCTTATGACATCACATCCTACCTGCCCCCACTTAGTGTTCTGATTCTTTCCCTTAATTACAAAGAAAAGTGCATAGAATTGACTTACTCTTATCCATTTGCTTCTATGATTATAGCTTAAAACAAATGAGTCAATTATTTTTCAAATCTCTTTTTGCAGTGCTAGGGCTCACACCCAGGGCTTTCCACATAACTACCAGCAGTATATCCTCAGCACCAACTTTGCAATCTTGATACTATTATTAACACTGTTTAAGCTGAATTATTGTTTTGTAAAATATTTTATTTTTATTATTTATTTTTGAAAGAGAGAAAGAAGTGGGGACAGGGTAGACAGAGAATGGGCACACCAGGGCCATTAGCCACTGTCAGTAAACTCCAGACGCATGTGCCACTTTGTGCATCTATCTGGCTTATATGGGCCCTGGGGAATCAAACCTAGGTCCTTTGGCTTTGCAGGCAAGTACCTTAACCACTGAGCCATCTCTCCAGCTCTGAATCATTCTTAAAGCTTATACCCCACTTAAAACTGCCTGCCTAGAGTCTTTGCACAGTAAGGCAATAATGTTGGCTTTAAAATGTTTTCATGTCTCACAAATATTAGCAGCCTTGTGTAGACTGATTTCAGAATTAAATGCATATAGAACTTTTTTTTCAAGTAACTTAGAAATGGGATAACTAGCAAATTTTAATTCAAGCTGATAGCCAAGATGATCTACCCTTTGAAGCAAAGGCAGATTTAAGGTACAAAATGCAGGGTCAAATATATCCTAGTTCCTGCCCCAATGAAATAATTAAAAAGGACCCCCAGTTCATTGAAAAGGCCTTGGAATAATTCAACTCACACTAACATCTTCACCTTGGATAAGAAAACTAAAATGATATGAAACATAAATTGGAATGACGCTTTGTAAAGGAAAAGACCTCTACTTTAAACTGGAAATGAAGGGGAATGTAAATATACAGTGGGAAAATTGGATCTCTAACCTGCATATGACTTTTCATTTAGGGTAGCAAACCTACCCTATCATTTCTGATTAGGTCTCTTCATTTACATTATTAGCAGGCTTAAAACTTGCCTTCTTTTCTGATTAAATGAGCTTCTCTGGGAAGCATATGAATAATGTAAAAATGTACTTCTAAAGAAAGTTTTCACAAACACATAATGGTCAGGATGGGAACCAAGAACATACATACAATGAATTTTAAAAAATAAAATTAGAAATGACACTCCTTATAGGACAGAACATTAAACCAGAGCAAATATTGCCAGTGATAGGAACAGTTTTCATCTGTAGAAACACAAATGCTCAAAATTAGAATGAACTTGAAAAGAGCACGTGCTGACAGAACATGCTTCTATCATGGCATCCCATGGTCTCTGTAAAGCAGAATGAAGTTGAAAAGAGCACGTGCTGTAGAACATACTTTTATCATGACTTGTAACATCCCAAGACTTCTGTGAAGCAGAATGAAGTTGAAAAGTGCACGTGCTATAGAACATACTTCTATCAGGACTTGTAACAGCCGTGGCCTCTGTAAAGCCCTGGTCCCACCAGGCCGAGGGTCTGGCTAAGTGGAGCCAGAAACACATGTGACCTGCAAAACATCAAACTCACTTGCTAATCAAACATGCAGCATGATGTGATGCTTGGTTTCTCTTGAATACTCGGTTTCCAAGATCAAGTTCACTTTGAATGAGCAAAAGTCATCCTTAAATTAGCTTTCATAAATAATCCATGAAAAAAAAGCCCCTTTCACTTCTGGCTTCTCTCATCAGTATTATGTTACTCCAGCAATACAAGGTATCAAGTGAGTGGCTGCTTTGAAGCCATGAAATGCACATTCATAAATATTTGTCTAAAACGGAAAATACATCCAGGCTGTTGCTGTGCAGAGTTCTTGCTTACAAGAAGCAGGACTTCGGCAGCACATTAGGAAGTGGTTGCTTCAGAGCTTGACTCTGGATCTTCTCGCTTTTGACATTTCTTTATGACACTGACTATCCCACTCACCAGGAAAATCACAGAAATGAGTGCAAAATAACTGGCATAAATCAGGAACTAAAAGAGAAGAAAGTACGGATTTACAGAATTATCAATTTCACATGAGCTGTTTTATTACATACACATGAATATACTCTCCATAATTAAAGGCATAGTCAGTTTCTTAATAAGCCTTCAAACAACACTGCATGTGCGTACAATGTGAGACAATGATGACACAAAGCAGCTTGGTAGGACAGTCCCTAAACCAGACTGAGGATGAATCAAGATTTCATCCCTCTCTGACTCTGTGACCTTCATAAGACACTTATCTCTCAGCCTCAACCACTTCTTCAAATGGACTTCACAACAGTTCCCCTTTACAAGGCTTGATGGAAGGAGTAGGCAAGATCATGCACATCCATGTTTACTAGCAAGATGCTGAGGCTGCTCATACAATGTTTGTATTATTGGTGCTGTTACTGTTGAATCTGAGTCATGGTCTGTATCCTCAAACCCATAAATGGGTGTGACTAATGGGGACCAAGTTATGAAAATGAAGAGCTTCGGCATCCCCCAGAAGAGGGCAATAGAAGGCCTGCTGTATTCCACTATAGAGCTCTGGTTTTAGTAAGGCTCTTTGAGACAAATGTTTTCACGTGATCATATAGTGTATCAACACCTTCATCGTTTACTTCTTAACTTAATAAATACTTATAAACGCATTCAAAAGTACAATAATAATGTGGCCCTAAATCTCTGAACCAATTTCTTTCACACTTGAATATGTTTCTATAAAAAGGCAATTTATGAATACTAGCAGTCAATTTCAGAACAGCCTATAAGAAGTATCATTCTTCCACACTTAAACCTACCATTTTAAAAATGTGCTGTCATTTTTGTCCAAATGTCAGCCACATTCCTACAACTGTGATGGCCTGGTATTCTTCCTCATCAAATTGGCAGGATGCTAGGCATTTAGTTTCTTTCCTCTCCATTGGAAAGATTTTAGGCTATTAGTTTAACTCTGCCACACTATCACTAATTTGTGATCTGAAACAAGTTATGCCACACCTCCCAGACTCATATTCTTGCTCTCTAATCCTAACAACTCAACATCTTCTACATAAACCACCTATCACATAGAAGGCACTCAGTGCACACTATCTATTAGTCTAATTTCTCTTACAGTAGTGGTCATGTATTCTTCTTTAATGAAAACAAAGTTAATTACTATTAACACGTTAGATATTTTCACCTAAAAAAAGACACTATCTTAAGTGAGAAGTAGCAATATAGGGATGTATGATAGAGAAGGAATCATTTGAGCTTGGTGTGGAAATAAGCACTTCTTCATTCAGCTGCCCATTGTACCAAAGAACAAAGCAAATCCTACTTAAAAGCCATACTACATGAATATATTTACAACCATGTAGTTCATTAATGAATGAAAATATTCGTCTTGTCTCTGGGTGTTTGTACAGATATCATTTCAACAGGTCATATGTTAAGAATCAATGCTGTTTATCAATACCAAGTCATTAACTTGGTGTCCGCTTGAGGGTTGATTTAAACAAAGGAAGGAAGGAGATTTAGAGAGCTGCAAGCAACCTTGAAGCAGAGCATCTCAATTATCTACAGTATGAACTGGTGCTACAGCTCACTGGCAGAGCGTTTGCCTAGCATGCTTACAGCCCTGGGTTCCATCCCCAGCATGGCGAAGGGGTGGGGAGGTGAGGGTGATGCAAAACAAAGAATGGAGAAAAGAGAATAAGGAAGTAGAAGGGCAAAGTCTGGGAAGAATTATTGCTGTCTCTCAGCTGAAATAGTCCCTCCAGGTTAGTTAATTATATTTGAAATGCTAAAGCCTCATGCTCTAGAGGTTCATTAAAAAGATAATGATCTCTATATCCTACATACACATGAAGAGAACTAAGAACAGGAGGTGGCTGAAGAGAGGAGGGAACAGTTTAACTCTGTCCATATGGTCAGACTATATTCAGTGCCAAAGAAGAGATCTTACCTGAGTGGTAATTTCTAAACCAAGGCAACTGGCATCCACCACAATCAGAGTGAGAAGAGTTTGCAGAGCCAGGGCAATGAAGGTGTTTACACCAAATACAAGGGCATAGCGTTCCATGCTAAGGTTTGCAGCAATCTGAAAGCTTTTCAAAAAGAAAAAGAATGAATAGAATACAACTATGTCTTCCTGGATAATTACAAGTTTTCCATTAAATGTAAAACGTAACCTTTTCTTTCTACTGTCAATTTCCTTTGCAATAAAGTGGAAAACATTTTGTTGCACTGCAATACAAATCTTATGTAAATGTCTGAAACTAATAGGAACATACAAACAATAACTCTTGCTTAGGAAAGACTGTGATGCAGGTTCTATACAACCTTTCCTCCCACTGACTTCTTTTAATTAGAAATTTGTTAGTTTGTAAGGAAATCCAAGCTTATCTTGCCGTAACTTTTCCTTATGCTTCTTTAAACCAAAATACATACGTTGCTATAGTGATGAGTACCATGTAGATAATCCTGAAGACAACATAGGATGCATAGCATGCCCAAATGTTGTCTACAATGTCCATGACATACACTGCAGCAGCAATCAGGAGAGAACACAGAGATAATGTCATCTCTCCCCATGTTGACCAGGATATTTTTATATAACCAACCGCAAACACAGCAATAGCACCTACAAAATAAACAAAAGATTAAATTAGTTATTTACTAAATAAAATGCTTCTTCAATAAATTAAAAATTCAGCTTATACTTTAAAATCTTTAAAGTTATAAATTAGTTCAAGATTATGGAGGTCCTTGAAACTGAAACAGAGAATTTTTAACTTGATGGAATTATATGGAGCCACTGAGATGAGAGACTGAATTAGAGCAGGTGGCAGGGAGCTAGAACAGGACATTGACCAGGGATATTGCTAAGGAAATAACTGCTTGGACTGACACAGAATCAGAGGATCACTGCATCTGTTTTGGAAACATGGCAAAGGGCATCATCTCTCCTGCAAACCAAGAAGTGATCTAGTTCACACAAAAGGACTCCTCTGTCCTTTAGTGGAAATAATGGCAGATAAAGATGAGGACAGCTCTCAGTGCCATGCACAGTACTAAGTGTTTATGGAGCATATGTAGAACCTTCCAACAACCTTATGAAGCAGGTCAACAAGTTAAAAGGGACAATGAATATGATATCAAAGATATAGGCACTGAAGCCACCCTGTCCAAGTTCAAATCTTGACTTCTGTATGACCTTAGGCAAATTTTTAACCTGTATCATAAGAGTCTGTTGTAAAATTGCAATAATTGTACCTATCTCGGGAATTTTATGAACACCATATATACATGAAACCCTTCGAAGAGCACCTACTTCATGTTAGCACTCAGCACACATTAACTCCTGTTATAAACTAAAGGAAACTGGTACTAACATTTTTACAACAAATGAAAAAAAACCTCAATAAACAAAGATACATGAAACTTGGACAAACAAAAAAAAAAAAAGAAAGAAAAACAATTTTGAAAATTGCATTAGATCTCCCTAAAGTTTATAAATAATTCAAGTGTGTTAGTCATAGTCATCTTCCACTTGATTACTTCCAAGCTCTTTTCCTCGATTAGAAAATCAGCTGGGCGTGGTGGCACACGCCTTTGATTCCAGCACTGGGGAGGCAGAAATAGGGGGATCTCTGTGAGTACAAGGCCACTCTGAGACTACATAGTGAAGACCCTACCTCAAAAAAACAAAAACAAAAACAAACAAACAAAAACCCACTAAATGAGACTAAGTTACACAATCAGCTCAAGATAAGTAAACCATTCTTTTGGAGTATTTCAATTTTTGGGGGCGGAGATAGTAAATCTGACCATAGTCATCTTAAATGCCCAAGCTTCACTGTCATCCTGCACTGCTTACCAAGTAAGGTTGAAACGGCCTCCACAGCACCATTGTAGATAGTAGCATGGCGAGAAGGCATCACCTTCTCCCATAGGCCCTGTGCGTAGTTTATCACTTGAAAATAGCCACAGGTGGAGAGGGCCCACCACACAGACCAGCAGAGCAGGGGGCGGGAGGAGTAGCATATCAAGAAATCATTCCATAGTACCTTCAGCACACGGAGACGGTCTGTCCTGGGTTCCTCCTACACAGCAAATGGGAACAGAGCTTAAGCAGCACAATGGAAATCCTACAGGAAGATCACTCTACAGACAACTCAGCTTTCTGTTTAACAGATTTTTGTCTTTTGCCTTATAAAAACCAACTGCTTGCTTATGTCCTCTGGGTTGAAGGAGGAAAGATAATTTATATGCATACTTTATAAATGATTAACTATAGTAAAGGATCAAAGCTGTTCTTCATTATTTGTGTTTAATAATGAACATACTTGTAACAGAAACCACCATGTGTTAAATGCCCACTGTGTACATCATCTGAAAAGTTATACTGCCTCATTTGATATTCAATATATATGAATAAGTACATATAAATCTTGAAGAATTAAATAATTTGCCCAAGAAGTATTAGAATTAGGGTATGAAGTTACGTTTTTTCTTGAAAACACACTATGCCCTGCTGCTAGAAATGGCATAATACCAAAGCAAGTATTAATTTTGCTATAAACACAGTGCTTACTAATAGTAAAAGATGTCAGTCTACAAATAAAGCGTGGTAGTATTAAGATAATTATTCCTTAAGTGTGAATGCCAGAGCAGCCCCTAAGCTAAAAAAAGTAGTGTGATTTCATTGTATTTTGAGGCACCTCATGAAGTAGTCTAAGCTGCCCGTGTGTTTATAATCCTCCTGTCTCAATCTCCCAAGTGCTGGGATTATAGTGCCATCATACCCCCTGGAATTCTTAGTTATCAGTGTTAGGGATTAAACCCAGGACCTCACACATGCTAGACAAGTGGTCTACTACTGAGCTATAAACCTAGTCCCTGAATAACTTTTAATGCATGAAGAACTCAAAATATATCATATCAAGCAAAGGTAAGCATGAATCCAGCTGTGATGATGAAGGAAAGTCCCTGGCTTCAGTAGCCACCCATGCCCTAAGGCAATAGCTGTCTCAGAAAAGAGCTCACAATACTCCAGGGTAACCTGTAGACTGGACCATCACTTTGACTCCTTCTTTCCCTTTTCTCTAAAATCAAGATGCAACTATCTGCCTACTCTTTATTAATTACCACAATGATGACTTAGGTTGTGTTAAGCTGGCCAGTGATCCTAGATATCCACATCCCCCAGCTTCCCTACAAGCTTTCCATAGAAAAATAACCTTTAGAACCAGCTGCCAAGCAGCACAACTCACATGTTAGGGTATCATGAAACTACTGGAAACTCATTTTCCCCAACAGTAGCCAACTTGACAATACTGGCAATACAGTCATCCTAGCAAAAGATTTTATGAAGTATAGCAAGGTGTGGGTCTCACATATGGTTTTAAATAATGTGCAGGAGTATTACCTATGCAATTATCTATCAGTTGCCAATATCTGATCCCAATATTTATCTCTAGAATGGGAGGACTGATGAGATTAGTTTTTTAATTAAATTATTTATTTATTTATTTATTTATTTATTTGAGAGAGAATGAGCATGCAAGGGCCTCTAGCCAGTGCAAATGAACTCCACATGCATGTGACACCATGTGCATCGGGCTTATGTGGAACCTGAAGAATCAAACCTGGGACCTTAGGCTTCACAGGCATAGCATATGGGCATTAACCGCTAAGCTATCACTCTTTCCAGCCTACCCAGTTTTTTTCTTCTTTTTTTGAGGTAGGGTCTCCCTCTAGCCCAGGCTGACCTGAATTTACAATATACTCTCAGACTGGCTTTAACTCACAACAATCCTCCTACTTCAGCCTCCTAAGCGCTGGGATTAAAGGTGTGTGCTATTATACCCGGCTCCTTTTAGTTTTATGATTCAGACTATTCTAGGCCTGTAGTGAGAATCACTTCTAGGTAAAATTTCTAATTCTTGAGCATATTTAATACTTACAAAACTTTATCGATAACTTCCATACATATATACAATGTACTCTGATCACAATCCCCTTCAACATCCTTGTCTGTCCCTCTCATCTATCACTCTCCCTTCTTTCCAACCAGTCCTTACATATTTGAGTGTCTTCCTCCCTCTTCAGATTATGCAGGTCTATACTTTTTAAAAAAATGTTTAGAGGCTGGAGATGGCTTAGCAGTTAAGCGCTTGCCTGTGAAGCCTAAGGACCCCAGTTCGAGGCTCAATTCCCCAGGACCCATATAAGCCAGATGCAAGGTGGTGCATGCGTATGGAGTTCATTTGCAGTGGCTAGAGGCCCTGGCATGCCCATTCTCTCTCTCCCTCTCTCTCAAATAAATAAATTTTAAAAAAGATTTTAAATGTCTTTAAGATTTTTATATTTATTTTTATTTATTTATTAGAGACAGAGAGGAAGAGAGAGAGAGAGAATGGGTGCACCAAGGCCTCTAGCCACTGCAAACGAACTCCAGAAGCATGTGCCACCTTGTGCACTTGACTTACATGGGACCTAGAGAATCAAACCTGGATCCTTAGGCTTCACAGACAAACACCTTAACTGCTAAGCCATCTCTCCAGCCCTACTTTTTTTTTTTTTTTTGGCTGACCTAAAACTTGCAATCATTCTGCCTCAGCTATAGAATTACAGGCATGAACAACTATACCCAGCTAAAATGCTGATATTTTGGAAATCTATAAATAATAAAGTTCACATTGGTCTAGGAAAATTATTTAAACTCCAACCCATGAGTCATTGATGAGCAAAATTGATTTAATGGATAGTGATCTGAATAATTTAAGAATATAGAATGGGATGTTATCAGGATAAAATACTGTTCTGTAAAACTTTAATTTCTGTTATATAAAAATATATATGTATATGTTCTAGTTATGTAAAATGTCCTTTCCTATTGTATTTCTTAGTCACATAAAAATCATGGTGTATAAAAATTAATTTAATATTAAATATATATATACATGTATACATATGTTAGCCAAAGCCAGTGAAACACAATTGCAATAGACAAAGAGGGCACCTATTTTTCTGTCTATATGAGATCTATCTAGTACATAGAGTTCCTTCCTCCCTCAGGAACGTTCTATTGGTTATGCAGTGTCACCTAACAGATTATGATAGAATCAGCATCTGTCTGGCTCTTAATCCCTGGTTATTCTGACTAAAGCTGTGACACCCTGGGTAGTGGAGGATGAGTTTCATGGTTAGTATCATCAAGGCTATAAAGGGTGACTCAGACTTCTTGGGACAATAACCAAAGTTTCAAGTAGTAACCTGAGGTGAAGGATGGTATAGAGGGTAATTTTCAGTGAGGATATTGAGAAGTTGGGTTGAAGCCAGGGGGTTAACCTCAGGTAGAGAGCCAAGCCTCCTTACTCACAGTAGTTCTTTATTCTAATTCAGTAATAGAACTTCTGCAGCTCAGTTTTAGAGCCCACATGCAAAGAAGGAATGTTAATAGGCTTATATCCAATCGTATCGCAGGAAAATTAAAACAGAAAAGTACTTCAGTGTGGTCGGAATAAATCCTGCCCCTCAGAGCATGTAACCAGATGGGAAAACATAACACAGCACAACAAAACAAAAATGGTAGGTGAATTGGGAGGCAACTCATCTTTCTGGTGACACAGAATGAGTTATTTTAAATGTTATACCTCAGGGCTGGAGAGATGCTTAGCAGTTAAGGCACTTGCCTGCAAAACCAAAAGACCTCAGTTTGATTCCCTAGGACCCACATAAACCAGATGCACAAGGTGGCACATGCATCTGGAGTTCCTTTGCAGTGGCTAGAAGACCTGGCACTCCCATGCTCTCTCTCTCTGTGTCTGCCTCTTTCCCTCTCTTGCTCTCTCAAATAAAACAAAAAAAATTTTTTTTAAATGTTATACCTCTATTTTCTAAGAGCCAGCTTTAAGTCTCAACTTAAAATTTTCTTGTTAACTCTCTATTATTCAGTACTACTCCACTATGACAAAATGATATCTGAAAAAAATAATATATATGACTTCTAGTATAGCAAAGGAACACAACTTTGTACCTTCAAATACTTTGGACTTCAATTCTGAAAGTAGAGGTAAATATGAAACAGTAATTAAAATCTTTTCAACTATGTATTTAGCAGAGATTTTCTGAGTGCTTTCCTTGTATAACAAGGATTGGGATGGAAGCATGAAGACAAAGCCCCAAAGACCTCTCTGACAGGATATATAATGTTGTATCAGTCTGACTTCAGAGGTCATGGACTTTAGGGAAGATATAGAGAATTCCATTTGTATATAAATCAAGTTAACAACTGAACCAATAAAATAGCTCAAAGCAAAACTTGAATTCATATGAACACAAGGTCTAACAAGAGGGGTTTTCCTCTGTTTTATTGCCATTAGTCCATCCCCAAATAGTAACTATAAACAATTTAAGACTGAGTTTACCGGTTCTTCTGCAGGAGGCTGCTCCGAATTCAGAGGGATCTTTGACTCAACATCTTCCCACCCAGGAAGGTGGTTACAAGTTAGGGTGTCAGTAGCAATGTCACCATTTTGTACCTTGATGCCATTCACTCCCTGGCAGGAGGAAGTAACATGGTGAAAGAAGAGGCTCTTCTGGGGCATTGGCAGAAACCAGGCCACAGCAAAAGCCACAGACACACAGGTAAGAGAGATGACATTCAAGCTGAACAGGTGCCAGCACACCACTGAGACAAGGATTTGCCCTAGGACAGAACCCACTGTGAAGCCCACTAAGGTGGCACTTCGACAGTAACTTGTGACTTTCTGGTACATGCCCAGGTCTACCACACTGTAGATGTAAGAGTAATAAGCAATTTCAGTGGCTGTGGCAATGCCATAGAAGAATTCCAAGAACTGAATGGCCAGTAGTCCCTGGGCATAGAGCAGCATGAACCATGTGACAATAAGGCTGAGTCCTTGCAGCAGAATGACAGGCTTGTAACGGAGGTAGTCTGTGGCAAGGAACACAGGAAACAGCAGCACCAGGTAAGAATAAGTCCATACTGGATAAATTTCATTGAAGACCTGATAAAAGAGAACAGAAACCCTTAGTGACAAAAAGACCCAAGGAGCCATAAAAATCTACTCATAAAACAACGTACCAACACTTCTAACACCATATCAACTAAAAACCACTGGTCACAGCATTTAGGTAACTCTTCAAAATATCCTTTCCTACCTCCAGTTTTTCTTCATAAAAAATTTCCATTCATCAAGGTTTACCTCAAAGACTTTCTCAACCAGCAAGACATTGCTGAAGCTATGATGGTATGATATCACAAGCTCTTGAAAGTTCTGTATATGTTACTGTTACTTTCCTCACAATGGTCTCAGAGCCATGGCTATACATCTTTCAAAAGTAAAAAATTAGATACCAAGTCACAGTATATTTTTCCCCAAGGTACAGTCTTTCTCCAGCCAAGGCTGACCTGGAACTCTGTATTTCTCTGGCTGGCCTCAAACTCACAGCAATCTTCCTACCTCTGCCTCCCGAGTGTTGGGATTAAAGGTGTACACTACCACGCGTGGCCAAGTCACAGCATTTGTTTTAAAAACCTCCTGAGAGATTTCAATATGTGCCAAGGTTCAGAATGTTGCCTTATATATTCTTTTTATTTTAAGACAAGTCTAGCCCAGGATGGATTTAAACTCCCTTGTGTAAGCACAAACAGACTGTCCTGAACCTCAACATCCTCCTGTCTCAACATCTCTAGGGTTGATTACAGGTATGCATCACTACACCTACACCCAGCATCTTTTAGGTTCCTTTAAGGTGGACCCAGGATTCCCCTGTATAGTCTGTCTGATAGCAAGCATATTGTATCTTCAGAACAATACTATGATCAATAAATGTTTTGCATATTGAATCACTGTCAGCTCTTACTTTGAACCCAGTGTGGGGTTAGGTTTCTCTGATTTTTAATTTTGTTCCTTTATGGGCAGAAGAATAGGTTAAAAGGGCAAATCTATCCTATGGTGACCCTACTTATATGCAACATAAGAGAAAACAGTTTTTCTTTTAATTTTAAAAATAAATTTTAATTTCTATAATAATTAAACATACCTATGTGGTGCAATGTGATATTTTGGTACATGCATACATTGTGCAATTTTCAACTCAGGGTATTTAGATTATCATCGCAAACATTCATCACTTATCTGTTATAAGAACATTTAAAATCCCTTCATTTAGGTATTTTGGTTTATATGATACAAGGTGTACTATACACCCTTATAAACTATAATAGTACACCATAACTTACTGCAGTTTTCATTTTAAAGCATGTTTGAAAATTGTGATATAGTAAAAATCATCTGAGTTTTAAATGAGATAGATCCCAGCAGGAGTTTCAGTTCCATTACCTGCCATATGTCATAGGCTCCTCAACTTCCAAGGGCTGGGTCCTAACAAACCTTTTTGAAACTGAATGTATGGCAAAACATACATTGAATACACATAACCTATAGAACAACACCATTTAGCAACGTGGTATCCTGCGGAATAGAAGTCAGGATTGCATGGCCTCTCCTCATGATTGCATGGTTGACTGGGAGTCATGACTCACTGCTATTGCCAAGCATTGCAACAGAATGTCACACTACATACTGCAACCCCAGGAAAAGATCAACATTCATAATCTGGAGTATGATACATTGATGTGCACTGTTCTCATACTATCATAAAGTCAAAAACAGTTAAGGTGAACAATTTTATATCATGGACTGTGTATAGCTTCTTTAGTTACTCTTGGAATCAATCTCCATTATCACTAAAAGAAGGCAAGACCTATGTCATAGGATGGTTTTTGGCAGGGATTAAATGAAAGAATACATGTAAATTAGGTATTCCACTTTATTTTTTCACAAGTGTGAAATCTAGAACACTGAAGCTAAAACACAGAATATGTGGAGTGATGTGAATTAACAATTAATTGGATTATTATCCCAATTGGTATTGTTCTTCCAACAACAATGTAGATGATTTTTCTTGGATTACCATCCCCGTTCTTCCAATAACAATCACCACTACTTATTGCTGAGCAAGGTCCTAAGGGTTTAAGTTAGTCAGTTTTATTTTTTGTTTTTTTTTTTTTTTTTTTTTAATAGGACCTTGCTATACAATCCTAGCTGGCCTGGAACTTCCCATGTAGACCAAGATGGTCTCAAACTTTTGGTAATCTTCCTGTCTCTGCCTCTCAAATTCTGGGATTACAGCTATGCATCATCTGGCTGTTAGCCAGGGTGTGTTTATTTTTTTGTGTGTGTTTGTGTATGTGTGTGAGATGTATATATGTGCATGCATATTTGTATGTGTATGGACAAGCATGTGTGTAGGTATATGTGTAGGCAAGATCAGGTGTTTTTCTCAGTAACTCTCCAATTTTTTTTTTTTTTAAGAGGATCTCTCACTAGCCAGCAGGCCTTGGTGATTTGATGATTCTCCTGTCTCCACTTCCTCAGCACTAGGATTTCAGGCATGCACCACCTTGCCCAGCCTTTACAGGTACATGAACTCAGGTTCTCATACTTGTGTAGAAGGCATTTTACCCACTGAGTGAGCCATGTCCCCAGCCTCTGTAGGTCAGTTTTTGAAATGATCATTTTGAAGTCTAGATCAGTGGCTTCTTTTTTTCTTCTTCTTGCTAGAGACTGGGCTGGCCTTGAAATCTCACTCCTCTAGCTTCAGCCTCCCAAACACTAGGGTTACAGGCATATGCCACAATGTCTAGCTAAGTAGGCTCTTTTTTTTTTTACATGCTTTTTATAAAGTAGTCTTGGTCAGAGGCTAAATGCTTTGCAATGCTAGAGTCTTGACATCCTGAGGCCAAAATGTAACACTGTTTAAATCTCATGTATATCTTAGTTCACTTTCACGTGAAATGAGCTAATTTTTTAAGGTTTTAGAGGAACTTAAAACAATTAGTGTAAAATCTCCTACCAGCACAGAGCACACCTGCAAAAGTTAAACATAGCACTCCCCCCATCACACACACAATTTCTAAAATATATTCCAGACTTGACTTATGATTAGCCTTGTTTCATAAGCTATATAATAGCCTTATGTAACTTTATGGATTTTGGACTAACTTGGGTGTTCAAATCACTTCCTGAGGAAATTATGTTGCACCTGAATAGCTGCATGAAAGAATAATCAAAAACTGTAGAAGGCCCGGTATGGTGGCACATGCCTTTAACCCCAGCACTTAGGAGACAGAGGTAGGAAGACTGCTGTGAGTTTGAGGCCTCAAACCCAAGGAATCCTCCTACCTTAGTCTCTCCAGTGCTAGGACTGGAGGCATAAAGCACCATGTCCAGCTCATTTGATCTTTCTTTCCTTCTTTCTTTCTTTCTTTCTTTCTTTCTTTCTTTCTTTCTTTCTTTCTTTTTCTTTCTTTCTTTCTGTCTGTCTTTCTTTCTTTCTTTTCATCTCTACACACATTGAATATAATGTGATGCAAACAGGCATTTAGATTAACAGAACTGTTCAAACTCTTCTAAAATAAAGTAAATCTGATTAAAAGGCCAGCCTGGACTAGAGTGAAACCCTACTGCAAAGAGAAAAAATTGTAGAACAGATTCTTACTCAAGTGTATAAATTTTAGCAAATGAGGAGCAAAGTGTCTGTTTGCAGTATGACCACAGCCTAAGAATCAAAGCCAGCAAGAGTAACTCTGAGATGAAGGTTATACAGCAAGAAGCTTGCCTGCCAACATTTTCACAGGTATGCTCCAATTAGTAACTCCCCTCTGTGCTTTTGCTTGTACTTTTAAAGACATTACTCTCCTTCGGTTTTCTAAAGTTTCAAGCTATCTCCTGTTTGACAGAGTGTGTTTCTGCACCTTCCCTGAATACGTTTTCCCAACACACTACCAGCTACTGGCCAACAAACTTTTCCTTTTAAAATGTTCTCTATGGGGCTGGAGAGATGGGCTTAGTGGTTAAGCACTTGCCTGTGAAGCCTAAGGACCCCAGTTCAAGGCTCGATTCTCCAGTGCCCACATGGTGGTGCATGCATCTGGAGTTCATTTGCAGTGGATAGAGGCCATGGTGTGCCCATTCTGTCTCTCTCTCTCTTTCTTTCTCTCTCCCTTTCTCCATATCAAATAAATAAATAAATAAATAAATAAATAAATAAACAAACTAACTAACTAACTTTAAAAAATGTTTTAAAAAATGTTCTCTATACACACAGTTAATTATCCCTTAACCATAAGAATGAAACCCTGTCACTTGCAGTAACAGAGATAGATGCTAGAAGACACTGTGTTAAGTAAAATAAGGTTGTCACAGAAAGACCAATGTCACATGCTCACGTTCTCATGTATGGAAGCTGAAACAAGTTAGTAAGAAAGTGAAATAGTGATTACTCCAGGCTGCAGGTTGAGGGTAGATGAAGAAATCATGGGTAACAGGTGCCAAAGCACAGTTGAGATAGTCAACACCACAGCATAGTGGGATGACTGTAGTTGGGCTGGAATATATTTTATGAATATCTAGAAGAGAGTAACTCATGGGCACCAAATATAAGGAAATGATGCAGAGAGCAAAAAGGTAATTATTCTGATTTTATCACTCCAACCTATGTGCGTGTGTTGAAATATCAGAGAAACCAATAAATAAATGTCAATAAAAAGTTTTAAAATGTTCTTCAAATGCTCCCATGCTCTAGCTATGAGTATAAACAGTGTGCAAGTCTGTAAACCCATCTACTTGGCAGACTGAGGCAGGAGGATCATGAGTTGAAGGCCAGACATAGGGAAATTGCCTCAAAATAAATATCTAACATTCACCAGTCTAATTCTGTCACTAACACAAAACCACAATCTAGATAAGTGAAGACGAGGGAAAGTAATACTACCAGGTTTGCAATGTCAACCAAAAAGGTATAGGTGTGCAGTGGGTGGTGCTGGGAGATCAGATAGCTTCTCTTTAACTCCTTCTAGTTAAGAGAACAACATTTTTTCAATAAGGAACATCAACCCAAGACAAATGCTCCTCTTCCAATATCAGGCCATAACAGCCCATAACCTGCAGGTCATGCTGCACACACTACCAGAATTATTCCCATTTAATCCAAATAATCCTGAGATAAATGCTTTTATCATCTCTATTTTATAAGAAACAAACAAAAAGCATTAGAGATTGGTTAATCATGCAAAATTATGACAGCCAGATTGACAAAGGGAGGATCTGAACCAGATATTTTGAATATTTTATTTATTTATTTTTGAGAGAGGAAGAGGCAGAGAGAGAGAGAATGGGTGCAACAAGGCCTCCAGCCAGTCACTGCAAATGAACTCCAGATGCATGTGCCTTGTGCATCTGGCTTACATGGGTACTGGGGAATTGAACCTGGGTCCTTAGGCTTTGCAGGCAAGTGTCTTAACTGCTAAGCCATCTCTCCAGCCCCTGAAACAGATATTTTGAATCAACCACATGAAAGTACCTACTTTCTTCCATTAGAAAAATGCCATCCAGGTTGCTTCTAATGCCTACAGTAGCTTTTTTAGTCTCTACTGCAGTGTGTTGATAGGGAACTATCAAAAACTAAAGATAGCTCTCAGAACTTAGCCACTGGGTCTCTAAAGACGCTTTCATTCTCAGTGGAGAAGCCATAACATCAGAAAACACTTTAGGAGCTGGTTCAGATCAACCTGAGTTAGGATCCCCAGTACACACGTAAAAACAGGGCACAGTAAAGTGCATCTGTAATCCCAGTCCTGGGGAAGAGGCAGGAGGATCCCTGGGGCTTGCTGGTTAGCCAGTCGAGCCAAATTGGTGAACTCCAGAAAACCAGTCTCAAAACATTGGGTGGAGAGCAACAAAGGAAGTCACCCATCAACCTGTGACCTTCACAGATACACAAATAAAGAAACACTTCCTTGATATATATACTTTGACTCATAAAGGAAATTTCTTACAGGCAAAAATATACAAACAATATACTCTTATTGTCTATAACTAACTTCTCCTGTTGAGTAAAATATACCATGTGATGAAAGGGAATTGATTTTAAACTATTCAGGGTATTTCACAACTCTTAGGTCACAACATGTTTGTGTGTGCTCTTTGCTGAGATATAAGTGAACAGAAAACAAACCTTTTAATCAGATTTACTTTATTTTAGAAGAGTCTCAACAGTTCTGTTAATCTAAATGCCTATTTCCATCACACTGTATTCAATGTGTACAGAGATGGAAAAGAAAGACAGACAGGAAGGAAGGAAGGAGGGAGGGAGAGAGGGAGGGAGGGAGGGAGGGAGGGAGGAAGGAAGGAAGGAAGGAAGGAAGGAAGGAAGGAAGGAGGGAGGAAGGAGGGAGGGAGGGAGGGAGGGAGGGAGGGAGGAAGGAAAGAAGGAAAGAAGGAAGGAAAAGAAAAAATAAATAAATGATCTGGGCATGGTGATTTATGTCTTCAGTCCTAGCACTGAAGAGGCTAAGGTAGGAGGATCCCTGGAGTTTGAGGCCAGCCTCAGCTAGAGTGAGACATCAGAAACATAGGGCTGCTTCTTTGAGGTAGACTTGCAAAGAGAAGAAAGAGGTTAAACCAGGTGTGGTGGCACATGCCTTTAATCCCAGGAGGCAGAGGTAGGAAAATCACTGAGTTCAAGACCAGCCTGGGACTACAGAGTGAGTGGTATGTCAGCATGGATTAGTGTGAGACTCTTCCTCAAAAATAAATAAATAAAAAAGAGGCTAAATGAGGATTATTTTAAACAATAATCATGTAATTGAAACACATGAGATTTGTCGATATGCTGGACTTATACTACAAAGAGAAAAAGATAAAAAGAACTTTCTAGAAATAAATAGCTCTTCTGGATATGGTGGTGAATGCCTATAATCAGCTACCTGGTAGGCTGATGCAATATCACAAATTCCAGGCCAGTCTGAACAACTTAGTGAAACTATATCTCAAAATAAAAATGACTAGAAATGTAGCTTAGTGGTAAAGTATTTACCTAGCATGCTCAAGACCCTAGAATCAATTCTCAGCACCATGAATAAATGAATGAATAAATAAATAAATTTGCTCTTACTGAAGGTTTAGTTTTAACCACTGGAATATAGTCAAATTTTAATCTTCTAACTTACAATATTGTTTCTTTTTAAAGTCAATGTTCTTAAAATGTACAAAAAAAAAAATCCCTCAGAGAGGGGAAAGACAGGGGAATTTCTGCCTTTGGGAATTAGGTAATAATAGCACTGTTTATAATGGTCCAATTTGGCCCTTCTGTAGCCTTCAGAAGGACAAGGGGAAATGCAAACTTCAGCACAAACATCACTGAATTAGTATTCACTTTGCTTAAAAACCATGTAATATCTTTTATTAATTGCCCAATGCTGACAGCAAGCACTCAATCAGGAAGAAGTTGTTCTCTTTATTTCAGTTACTAGTTTTTAAAAAGGAAATGTAGGTTTCCCGGTGGAATAAGAGAGTCATACTGCACAACCAGCAGAATCAGCCATGATTTCAAGATTCTCAGAAACCAATGACTCCCCCTTCCCCCTCCCCCCCCCCACACAAGATTTCTCTTCAAACCCTGCCCTCTTCTCCTCCTCAGCTAATGTATACTGAGAAGCATTGCTGTTTTTGCTACTCAATCAACAAATATGTACAGGACTTCACACCACTACTTTATACTTCAGTGACCCCATAGACATCACTTAAATTACCCTAAACAGCTTTCCGGTGCAGCAGAGAACATGATATTACAGCACACAGCAGCCCTCTTCCAAGGACCCTGAAAAAGCAGATCAGCTTTCAAATAGCAACACTGGGAACATGTTTTTCCCTCACGTGCTGTGCTTCTCCGTCAGGCAAGGTGCAAGGACTGTACAGGTCACATGGCAGTTCATGTGAAACGCAAGTCTGAGTGGCTGCACCTCAGGTTCAGTGGTCTGCTGGTTTTGGGTCTCTCTTATCAGTGCTGTAGTTTTCTTCTTGGAAAATCATTCTGCTCCCAAGTAATGGTCCTTTCCCTCTATTGTTGGGTTTAAGTAGTACCAAAATTCAAAAGGACAACGAGTAACTGAAGTGATCAGTAAGACTGGGACACAGATGATCTAATAGTTGGTAAAAACCTGGTGTGCTTGCCAAAAATGAAACCATTTCACTTAAACGGATCCATGAATCAACACCAACTCTCAATTCTTTGTCAAGTGACCTTGAAAATGAAGGCACACTGCAAGAACAGGACTCGGAGTAATTACATCCTGCCAGTCTGACTCGTAGTGCCGCCTCTTGCTCTGACCTGTTATGCCAAGTTACTACTGTGTTTCTATTCAGAAGAGGTGCCTGGCCACACCAGAAGAGTAAGCTTTACAGCAACTGGGGCATGCAAGCAAAGGTGGTAGGAAACGGAGGCACAAGAAAAAGCAAACTGTTACCCTGTGCCCACTCAGCTGGTTGTACGGAAAATAACATCAGAGCTCAGCTTTCACCTTTTGTAGTATACAAGGTACTGGGCCTGCTTATTTTAGTTCTGTGTTAACTCACTGGGTTTCTTTTTTTTTTTTTTTTTTTTCATTTATATACTGTCTTCTACAAAAGCAAGTGTTGGGATTGATTATGTATTTTAGTAAGGACCAGGCACATTTCTAGAGGACATAAGGTCTTCTGAAGTACTATACTCACAAGCCTGATATTAAGTAGTCAGCAAGACGTTCTTGATGGTAGATAGCGTTCTCAGTTACCCTGAGCATCATAGCAGGGACAGAGCCCACAGAACTCTCACCTGCAGGTGAGGGACAAAACTAGCATCTGGGAAGCAACCATTCACAAGAAAGCCCCCTCATGCCAATTATGTGATACCATTTGCTTTTATCCCGAGAAATAGGATTTAAGTGGGAGCAGGCTACGTGTGGAAAAAAACCCCAGCTAACTAAAAACTCAAGCCAAATTAAGATGAGGCATTCTTGTCCTGGACTGTCCGTATTAGACAGAACATACCCATCCTACCAAAGGTCAACAAAGTAAGGGATAAAAAGGAAAGGGGGCGCAACAGGTAGAAGGACGACCCTTTGACCCTTCCACCAAAGCAGTGAGTTACCTACTTTCAAGTCAATGAATATCCACTAAACCTTCTAGTACAAAGTACAGCTTGCTGTTTTCACTGCTTTCTCCAAACACTGCCCCCTGCTCCCCAGCAGGAACTGCTGAAGGTCTCTGGGCAGAGTCAGGCGGTGAAAGCGCGGGCACATCACCGTCCCCACCGCAGGCACTTGAAGTCCGCATGGCACGCGGGCTGCAGCCCTGGTTTCCTGCCCAGCACGGACTTGACCAGAAACTTAAAGGATCGCAAGAAACGATGGCTTTAAAGGCAGCACAAAACACGAAATCGTCTCTCAAGTAGAATTAAAAAAAAAAAAAAAGAAAGAAAAACACCAATCTATGCCCAGAATGGCTCTTGTAGACCAAGCACCCTCCGAGCCTCCGCGGCGGGCCCTCCCGGGTGTCCCCACGAGCGCACTCCCGGCCCGGCCCCGCGCGCTGACCTCCCGGTTGGTCAGGTTCTTGTCCGGCCCCAGCAGGTAGGGCGTCAGGAAGGGCTCCGACGGCCGGAGGCTGGCGAAGAAGCCGTAGGCGCAGAGCAGCGCGGTGGGCAAGAACCAGCACTCGCGAGGGACCCGGGCGGTGCGAAGGAGCATGGTGGCCGCCGCCGCCGCCGCCCGCCGGGACACCGGGCCGGGCACATCCATCCGGGGCGCGAGGGGCGGGGACGTGGCCCGGCCCCTTCCTTCTGCTCCTCCAACTGGAGAGAGGTTCAGTGTGATGGCCCAGCCCGGGCACCAGGGGCAGGCCGTTCCGAGCACGCCGCCGCCTCCCGCCGCAAGACCTCGCACAGCTCCCGGAGCCCAGGCCGGCGGCCGGGTGAACCGAGGCACGCCCCCTGGGCTCGCCACCGCCTCCAGCCGCACAGCCAATCACAGCGCGCGCCTGGAGCGGGGCTGCTCCCTGATTGGCCAATGCCCCACGAGATGCGAGGGGCGGCGCGCCAGACCCCTGACGTCCTGAGGCTCCCGGGCGCTAGAGCTGTTCGGGTTCCTTGTGAGGACGCGCGGGGCTCGTCGCGCAGGTGGCCGGCCGCGATCCACGCGTCAGGAATGTTCCCCGTGGGCCGAATCCCCGGATGCGCGCTTCCGCACAGTCACCCTTTCTCATCGTTAATCACCATCCGTCTGATGTCCACTCAGGTGCTCTTCCCTGCGAGACTTAGTGACCCCAGGCCGGCAAGGGTTCAGCCTTCATTCAAGAAGGAAGAAACCCATCCCGCCCGCAGCTTCCGTTATTGTTTTAAATTTTAAGTACTCTTCTGTCTTGGAGGGACGCAAGCCCGAGATCTCAGCTCCTTGGGGGCGTTTACTAGAGACTGAATAAAAGAAAGTAGCAAACGTGAGAAGAATGCTCAAGCTAGTCAGGAAACAGAAGGACCCTAATGAAGGCGCAGCTCAAAGGAAAATTTTTTTTTTTTGCTTTATTTCCTCACTTTTCGCATGCAGGACTTAAAGAAAACAATTAAAAACTTCCACGTACCGTGTGACCTATATAGTTAAAAAGAAAGTGGGAAATTCTGAGTCATTAAAGCAAACATAAATCGATTTCTTCATTGAAAACATAAGAATAACAACAAAGAGGACTTGGCATAACATGAGAAGAGTCCCCAGTGCTTGTCTTCCCCTCCCTCTGCGTGCCCTTTCGCTGCACAGCCTGACTCTGAATCTCACTGCGGACAAAGCTGCACCTTCTACAGTCAGGCATTTTCCCCAGGACTATTTACAGAGCGACAGAGCCTGCCAGAAGCTCCAGGAAACATGTCTGAACTCTCGGTTTTACTCTCTGTTGTCGTCTTGTGTATGTCATGATCTACCCACCTCAGTTTTTCTCCTGTGGTAGCAAACCACACTTTTTTTTTTTTTTCAAGAGTCGGAAACAAAAGCAAGTCGGCAAGATGGAGCAAGACACTAGTAAAACGGAAAACGACTAGTCTCTATGACTGCATAAGTGAATGCACCAGAATGTGTGCATTGAGCAATCTTCAAGAAATAAAATACAATTTGTGGTATTTACAACTCTCACTGAGTCTTTGCAAAGAAAGGTCCAGAAAAGCCCTGGAAGTCCTTGGAACCTTTTCAGAGGTTCCACAAGGTCAGAAGCTATTTCATAAATCATATGAAGGCTTTATTTCCATTTACATTCCAGAGGCTACATAGTGTGTGATAATATCATCACTCAGTAGGCTAAGAGAATGTGTGCTTGTGTATTCTTGTGTTTAAATTTCTAGGTGTAATTTATCTTATGGTAAAATTAGTAATTACAGCCCACCAATCAAGTCTCCTCCGGCATCCTCAAAAAGAGGAGTCCTAGGGACCAAAAAGTTCAAGAACTTCTGATGGATGCATGCAGTACAATTATCTAGTCCCCTAAACTCCCCCCACCCCGTGTGTGTGTGTGTGTGTGTGTGTGTGTGTGTGTGTGTGTATGCGCGCGTGCGCACGCACGCGCGAATGAGAGAGAGGGGAGTGGGGAGAAGAGCTCAGGGTGGTCTTCTTAGTAATTGCTTTGCGTGTACATACAGTGCTTTAGTGGAAGAGGAAACAGACACAAGCCCAGAGTAGCCTGGAAATGAGTTACTCACTGACTAAAAGCAGTTGTCTATCCTTTCCCTGAAGCATGGAAACTGAACAGTGTTTATCTGCAGATCATCAGATCAGGGGCCTTGCCTCCCTATAAATCATTGAGGCACTTCAAATCTTCTTTTGCAAGGAGGCTAGGTATAAACAAATAATATTTTTCTTGAAGTAGGTAGAAATGTCATGACTCATTAGCTTTCTCTAAGTGGTCATGACAAGCAGAATTCTAAGAAAGACCCAAAATGACCCTGGCCCTCATATATTTGCTATCCATTTTAATGTGGCACAAAATCTGAGAATTTGATAATTCTGATTGCATAACATTTTATGGCAAAAGTGAGGTTATTCAGCAGGCTTAATCTAATCAGAAGAGCCTTTTACAAACAGAATTTTTTACTCCTGGGAGTATGGAGGAAGTCAGGTTCATTTGAAAGATAACATCCTGCTACTGGAGGGGCCTATAATGCTAAAGCATGTGGGAAGCCTATAGCAAGAAATCTGTAGCAATGGAGACTGGCTACTGGCTGACAGCCAGCAACGAAGCAGTGATCTTAGTCCTACAATCAATGGGAACTGAATTCTGCTTACAAAAAAAAAAAAAAAACAAAAACAAAAACAAAACTTCACAGAACCAAGCATGGTGGAGTCCACCTAAAATCCTAGCAGTTGGAAAGCAGAGACAGGAGGATTTCAAGTTTGAAGCAGGCACAAGCTACACAGAAAGTGCCAGGATAGGGGGGATGGGTCAGTATGCAAGTGTGAGTACCTAAGTTTGAAACCTTCATGAAAAACCAGATCTATGGCAGGCCTATGTCATCCCAGCCATGCGTATGGTGAGAGGAAAGGCTGGCATACGAGAATACACACAAAGTTTGATAGACAGCTAGCCTGATGAAAGCACTAGTGAACAACATGAGACTATCTTGCCTCAAAGGAAGTGCAGGTGAGGACCTATACCTGAGAGTTGTCCTCTGACCTCCATGTGCAGGCAGTGTCCTGCACTGGCCTGCACTCACACGCATAAGCACACAACAAGTTCAAAGACAGACTGGGATGCATAGTTAGATCCCATCTCAAAAACCCCAAAACAACATCAACAAAACCCAACCCCTCAAAACGCTTGAAATAGATTCTTACTCCGAGCCTCCAGAGAAGAGTCTGGTGAATATCTTAGTTCTGGCCTCTGAAATCCAAGCAGAGATCCCACCTAAGCCCATGTGGGAATTTGTTTGCAATAATATAGAAGCACATCGAGCATATCCCAGCTGGTACTAACCAAGCCCAACCCTGCTTAACTTCCAAGATCAGAGGAGATGGCACGTTCAGGGCGATGTGGACATAAATAACGAATACATATCTTTATTCATTATTACTTATTATAAATGTGTGTAGGAGGGGTGCCAGGGTCTCTTGCTACTGCAATGGAATGCCTGTCTGGCTTTATGTATGTGCCTGGGAAATTGAACCCAGGCTAACAGGCTTTGTAAGCAAGTGCCTTTAACTGCTGAGCCAATTCCCCAAGCCCAAGAATACATATTTTTAAATTGAAGTACTAACCACATACATAAAGTTAACTACACTGAGATGTGCAAATCAATGGCAGCAGAACTGTCACAATATTGTAGAACCATTGCTTTTATTTTCTAGAACCAAGACATTTTTACTACCTTAGAAAGGAAACCAATAGCCATTAGCCTCTGCTTATTCCTTATCCCCTGCCCCTTGCAAATAATAATGTGCTTTCTGTCTCTGTGAGTTTACCTTTTCTGAAAATTTCATACACTATGTGACCTTTTGCATCTGTATTCTTTCACTTAGAATAAGGTTTCCAAGATTCTTACCCATGCGGTAGTATTATCAGTACTTCATTCTGTTTTAGAAGTATCATAAAGTACATTTTGTTTGTAGATTCATTTGTTTATGGAAATTTGGAGACTCTTTGGCTACTGTGAATAGTGCTGTTATGATAATTCTGTACAAGTATTTAAATTCATGTTTTCAAGGGGAGGGATTGCTGTGGCAGTTGGAAATTTCATGTTCATCTGTTTGAGAGAATGCCAAACTGTTTTCCTCAGAGGCTGTACAGTTATACAGGTGATATACAGAGTTTTCAATTTTCTACATCCTCATCAACATTTAATTTCCTTTTTTTAAAAAAAAAAAAAAGGCCACCACAATAAGTGTTAAGTTGTAGCTCACTGTTTTGGTCTTCAGTTCCCTCAAGATTGATGATGTTTTCACATATTTATTGGCTATTTGAATACTTAGAAAAGTGTCCATTCAAGTTTGAGTGATAAGAATTCTTTTTATATTCTGGATATTGAGTTCTCCCACTGAAGAAGTATAAATAAAAATTGAGCAATAGTTTTCTGCATTCACATCTAGGGATGTATACTTTGTAAAATATAGGTTTATATTATACTCTCTTCTTATTTTTCTTATTTTTCTCACTAAGGAAAACATATTACCTGGAGAGCATTCCATGGAATGAGGTATTTGCCTACTTCTTTCTACATGACAAGCCATTGTAGGGATTGTGTTGGCTTGAATCAGGTGCCCCTAATAAACTCATATGTTGTAAAAGTTTGGTTTCCAGATAATGGCAATGTGGGAGGTGGAGCCTTGCTGGAGGAGGTATGCTGTTCAGAGGGGGATTAGGGGTGTTATACCCATTCCCCCTTGCCAGTGATTGCTTCACTCTCCTGCTGCTGTTTTCCATTTGCAGTGACAGAAGTGAAGTGAGTCTCTGCTCATGCCATGCTTTCCCCTGCCATCACGGAGCTTCCCCTTGAGACTGTAAGCCAAAATAAATCCTTCCATGTGATTGCCAACTATTTAGATTTATCCTTTTATAAACAAGTTATGCATGTCATTTTCCCATTTTTCTCTATGCGTATCTCTTTCTTCTTTTGTGTGTGTGATGTGTGTACGTATGGGTCTGCAAGTGGCATAATAAACACGTGGAGGTCAGAGGACAACCTCAGCATTTCAATCTTAATCTTCTACCTTGTTTGAAGCAGGATTACTCTTATTGTTTGTCACTGAAAATGCTAGACTAGCTGGCCCATAAGCTTTGGGATTTTCCTAATTCAACCTCCAATTTACAAGGCATACATGTTCACCATTGTGTCTGGCTATATGTGCACTCTGGGGGTCTGAACTCCTGTTGTCAGGCTTTTGCAGCAAGTGCTTTCAACCACTGAGCCAATTCTTTAATCTTCCCCATTTTTCTTTTGACTTTTTTAGTAGTTCTAGTTAATTTTAAGGTATTTTATACTTTATAAGCCATTTATTTTTCAATCTACATTGAAAGCATCATTTTTCAAATATGCTTTTTATTGATTTTTATAATATCTTTTTGCCAAATAATAAATCTTATTGTGGATCATAAAATTAGGGCTGAATATTTGTCAGACATAGTATGTCCTTGGATGAGAAAACAGCATCATAAAAATGTTCTTTTCTTCAAAGTTAATTTATAGCTTTAATACAATTACAATGGGAATGCAAGCAACATTCAATTAAGAATTAAATTAAGAATTAAAGTTTGGATAGAAAAATAAAAGATATCATATAGCAAAATTAAAATGTCCAAGAATAATCAATGAAATGTACAAAGAAAGATTAATAAGATGGTCCTTGGCTTATTAGAACATAGTTTGTTGGCCCTGGAATCAAATCAATTTTACAGTATCATTGGAGTATATAAACTCATAAAAGAAACAGATCAGAAAATCCAGAAATAGGTGTTAATGTATATATGAATTTAATAAATTGCAGTTACTTTGTTTAATTAAATGAAATTGATGATTATTTAATAAAATGACACAGCAAAAAATATGTTTATTCATATGAAGGGAATGGAATCTGAAACAATCTTGTACCACATGTAAAAACAAATTCCAGAAATACAGATGTCTTAAAGTATCCAAAATCTAGGTGACCACATGTATTTTTTAGGAGACAATCAAACACTTAACAAGAATAGAGAAGTACTAATATGAAATGTGGGAAAAGACAATGACAAAATGAACTACTTGTTAACTTGATCTGACTAAGTTGCTGGGTTGACACAAGAGCCTTGTGTTAACATCTCTTCTTTATTTAGCATAAAGATGAAGGAGCTTAATGAATTTCAGAAAATGAATGGTCCTCTGTCTATCTTGATTCTAATGCATTGCATGACTCATTACAAAGTCCTAAGGCAGCTTAATGAGTGAGCAATGACCTACAAAGCATGAGCAAGTTAAACATATTCAACAAACAGAGGATTGCAGGCTATAAACACTGATGCACATTTATCATATGGCACATAGATTTTACTTTTTATTTTTATTTCATGATTGGTTGATTGATTGATCAAACAGTTGGCTGATTGTTTGCAGTGCTGGGAAATGAACCCAGGGCCTTACACATACTAGGAAAGTCTATCACTGAACTATATCCCTAGCCTATAAAACTAAGAAGTAAAAGGAAGACTTGAGGAATTTTGCCCATTACACTAGTTTCTGGAGGAGGATTTTAGATTATAGAGAAGGGACATGAGATATGATGAAACTTAAAAATACCCTTTGGCCCAATTTGAAATGTTCTCTACAGTATAAATGATAGAATTCAGTATATTTATTTATTTATTTTGTGTGTGTGTGTGTGTGTGTGTGTGTGTGTGTGTGTATTTCCTTTTGGAAGGACTATTGAAGCTGAAGCCATGAAATGTAAATCAATTTACCAGGATCACTGAAAGTTAGCAAAAAACTCAAGTCCTTTGCTGTTCTCACATGTACTCTATTACCATTCTGCCATGCCACAAGCATTTTATGTTCTCTCTATTAGTTAACATTTCTTTATTTTCAATATATAGTCTGCTTTCCTTGTCCCTGAATTCTGCATCCATAGATTCAACCAATCATTCAGAAAAAGTAGTCTGTACTGAGTACATGCAGGGTCTCTTTTTCTTGTCATTTTCCCTAAACAATATAAGTATTTAACGTTATACTACATCAGGTATTATAAATAATACAGAGGTAAGTTAGTGTGCATGAGAGGATGTCCATAGATCATATATAAATAACATCTCATTTCACGTAAGGGAGTTAGCATCCACAGCTTTTAGTATCTCTCTCGGAGGAGTCCTGGAACCAACTCCCCATGGATGTAAGGGGCAATACCACAATGCACTTCTCCAGGAAAGCAGTATGGAAATGCCTATTATATGTATTTACCAGAACTTGGGTTCTGACGGTCTCCACACATATAACAAAACTAATCATTCTCCTCAAGCTGTAGATAGGAATATTGAGAGACAACATTCATCCGTCTTTGAGATTACTTTTTATCCTTCAACATGAATTTATTGAGAAGCCATTGTCTAAGGCCTTACATTTAATTTCATAAAAAATAAAGGTAGGACAGCTCATATGATGACTCAGTCATGAATCAGCCACCCATGTCAGACTCTAGGCTATGTCCAAACCCCCCTAAGTTCATGATCTGTTTCATAAACAGAAGGGAGTTGTATCCTGACATTAAATGAATATGCTGTGCTCTGTGGCAAATGCCAGCTCAGCTCATAAGTGATTCTCCTTCCCTTTTCATAAATATTTGACCCAAAATTGTGTATGTAGTCATCAAGGCATGGCTTCATGGGCTGAACTTGTCGTGGTGTAGCCCAACAACAGGGATGCCTACTCATCTGCTGCTCAGCCTGTGTGGGATGGGAATGTGGCACCCCGTAGGAGAGGTGTTGCCACACCCACAAGGTGCTGTGAGAAAGTGCTCCCGAGTATGTCAGTATATACTTTGTGGTATCATTCCTTCCTCTTTGGCCCTGGCTGTCTTCTGTCATTCTTTGACACATGAATTGAAATGAAATAAATCTCAAAAAAATTCTATCATGTATGATAAATTAGTGCTTCCTCTGATAACCAATATATTGTAAACTATAACTCAGATATTATTAAATTACTACCTTTATACTATAACATTTATAACATTTATTTAATTGTAGTTTTCTTGCCTATAGTTTTTTCCTAGCCTAGGCCAGTGTCCATATCACAACTAGAATGATCTTATTTGAGCCTAACTTAACACTTGCCCTAACCTTTTATTCAGAATTTTTGGAAGCTGGAGAGAGAGCTTGATGACCATGGCTCTATTCCTAATACCCATATAAAGACAGATCTATGAAGGGGTGCATGTGTCTGAAGTTTATTTACATGGCAAGAGGCCTTGGCATGCCCATTCTCTCTCTCATAAGAATAAAAAAAGAATTTTTGATCTCAGACTAATTGTATATGACTCATAATAACCAAGTTAAAGAGTGAGCTTGGGTGTCCTTCAATATATCAGTAGATTAAGAAAATGTGGTATATATACATAGCTGAATTTTATCCAGCCACAAAGAAAAATGAAATGTCATTTGTAGGAAAATGTATGGAACTGGAGGTTAACATTAGGCAAAATATGGCAGATTTAGACAAGTATCACAAGTTTTTCTTAACGTGGACTCTAGAAAAAAAAGAGAAAGAAGAAAAAAAGGCATGAATGGTGTTATAGCATACATTTATAATCACAGCCTATGGGAGGGTGAGGCAGGAGGATTGTAAATTTAAGACAAGTTTACCTATAGAACAAGATGCTGCCAAAAAGGTGGTGAGGCAAAGGACAAAGGACATGGAAATAGACTATGAGGGAACAAGAAGGAGGCTGGGGGAAGGAAGAAGGGTCATCAAAGAAATTAATGGGGGTAAATATGATCAAAGAATATTATATGCATATATGAAAATGTCACATTGACACCCATTAGTTTATACAATTAATATACATGAGGAAAAATCATATGTTCATGAAATATCTGTTAATCAAATAAAAGAAAAAAGTTTGGGTACTATTAAACAAAATAGAAAGTCCATGTCAAGGTTTTCTGCCACTGCAAATGAATTCCAGGCATCTGTCTTTACACGGGGCCTGGGGAATTGAACCTAGGCCATCAGGCTTTGCAAGCAAGTGATTTCAACCACTGAACCATCTCCCCAGCCCCCAAATGTCATTTTAAATGTCCTCTCTCCCCTATTGTTATCACTGTAGTCCCCTCTGAGTTACTACATTAGCTTCCTAACTCACTTTTTTTGACCCCGGACACCATTCTCTCTCTCTCTCTCTCTCTCTCTCTCTCTCTCTCTCTCTCTCTCTCTCTCTCTCTAGATTCCACCTCTGGCTTCCCATCAGAAAGTTTCAGAGCAAGGTGCCAATGTCTACTTGGCATCTGGTGAGGGCCTTCCTGCTAGGTTGGGGACCTCTGAAGACTGCATAAGGCATCATTTTGTGCAAGGGGCACATACAAATGCCAGGACTAACTTTTTTAAAATTATTATCACAGACCCACTTGAGATAATCCATTATCTCAACCTGTTACTCCATGAATGGATTAAGCTAGCAAGGAGGGTATAGTCCTAGTGACCTTTCATCTTGTAAAGTTTCCACCTGGTCCTGTCTCTTAACAGATCACGAGAGAGACTAAACTTCAGCATGAGTTTTGTCACCAAAACTCTAATCATTGCAGACTTTAGGGCTCTGTTTGATCTACTCCCACAACCATAGTATATCTATGATCTTCTCTTCTGCTCCTCCTTATCTTCCCACACAGGCTTCCCATCATCCCCTGCCTGTACCAAGCTCACTCCCACCTGAGAATGTTTGCACTTACCACCCCCTTTATCTAGAGTACTCTCTTCCTAGATATTTGCCTGATGCCCTCCCAAACTACCTTCAGGTTTCAGCCCAATTGTTACTTAATCCTACTTAAAATAGGAACCCACTCTGGCCATTTTCTCATCTTTCTTTTTCTTAATGCTGGCATTCATCCTCACCTGGAATATTACCCATGTGTTTACATTCCCTATTTCCTGCAATGAGCACTAGAATAAGACTTCCGTAAGAGCAGCAGCTCTGTTTTGGTTTGCTCTTCCAGAATGGCTCTTAGCAACATACTCATACACTCAATATGTATTTGTTGAATGCCTGGATGGGTATGATGTCATTTCCTTTCTGTACAATTCTGGCATCTTGGACAAGAGTTTGATTCTCTAGTCCTTTGGAACTATGAATATATGTCCATCACATTTTATTATAACTTTTGTCTCTTACTCTCATTGACCTATAAAATAAATCCCCCAAAGTAGAGGATTTATCTTCTTTATATCACCTCTGGCACTTAGCAAAAATTTAGTGAAAATGGGTACACTAAACAAAGGTAGAAGAAGCAAATTGGTTCAGACATAAAGAAGATTCTAGGGTTGACACATATGTCTCTAATTAATCCTTCCTTCAGTAGGCTAACATGGTGTTAAAGTCTGATCCTTTTTCAGTCCACCATTTCCTAAATTTCTCTCTTTTTTTCATTTTATTTTATTTACAAGCAGAGAGAGAGAGAAAGAGAGATATGAGAGAGAGAAAGAGAGAGAGGGGGGCAGATAGAGAATGGACATGCCAGGTCCTCTAGCCACTACAAACAAACTCCAGATGCATGTGGAACTTCGTGCATCTGGCTTTATGTGGGTACTGAGGAACTGAACTCAGGTTGTTATGGTTTGCAGCCAAGTACCTTAACCACTGAGAAATCTCTCCAGCCCCTAAATTTATCTTTTTAAGGAACTCCAGCCTTCATGATCCTCCCAAAGCCACTGGGATAACAATTCTACCTAAACATTTAAAAATAAACTAACATGTAACAGTTTGGAACTTTAAAGGCTTTATAAAAATAGCAATAACCTGTGGAATTCAATACAATGAAGTTGATTTTGTTAAGAACACAGCTCTACCCCGTCACTGAGCAGGATGGTGTGAGTCTATGAACTTTTATAAAGACTACAAACCATTCTAAGGAGAAAATGTATTAGAGTCAGGAAGAGTACTGGATTGTAGTTGGTAACCACTGAGCTCTTGCTCAGGTTTTTCTACAAATAGGCTACATGTCTTTGGATAAGTGGCTGTACCTTGAACTCAGTTTCCTTTACCATGGGGTTGGGACTACATGATCTCAGCAAGTCTTTCCAGCTGCATAGTCCTCTGATACTGTTGATCCAACTGAGAGATTGTGTCCAGGTGGCAGGAAGAGGTTGAGTCCTGGACAATGAATGCATTTACCTCTCCACATCAATGACCTGGAATGATGAGAGTGTGGTGACACAGTGCGACACCTGACAGAGCTGAGCCAGCTCTCAAATGCCATTTGTATTCCTGTTCTTACCAACACAACTGTCTTCCTCATCCATTCAACAGCTGGGTTCCTATCAAAATGGAAGTGAAGAATGGAGGATCTAGGGTGAGGAGATTTGGTACATTTCTAGCTAGGGTTGAGAAGTATGTGTAGCCGAGAAGGCTGTATCTAGAGAGTGCCATCTTGCCAACATTGTGGTAGTCATTTCAGCTCTGCTGCTAGGTTTTTATCTAAAACTAGCACTGATGTATCCCAGGATCCAGGGCGTGCCCTTTGGAAGTTCCCCCAGTGGGTTCTGTAGGTTGCCAGAAGCATACTGGGAGCAGTCAGTCACCTGTGAGATGGTGGGTGTGGATACACCATCTATGACTCAGCAAAGCAGCCTCCACATTAGACAGACTTCGATACAGAATAGTTTCCCATGCGACCAGGACTGACTGGACCATCTAGCCAAACCAGGTGGTGAAAAAGTTGATTTTATGACATGTCATCTCTTTATTTTTTAAAAAAGGATGCATCAAAACTTTTTTGGGAAATTTTGTTAAGTTCTGTTTTCCAAAAGGATGTAATGTCTTCTGGTAGCCTATAAAAGCAGCATTCACAATCACATGCAAATGAGTCATAAGTTAAGAAGTATTGAATGAATCAAAACAAGGGTGTATTGATTTCTCACATCAAACATGTGTTTGTGACAACAAAATTTACTCAAGGAACAGATCCCAAGTGCTCTGACATTCTCAAAGCCACAGAGCCAGGCTATATCCATTATGACGTTTCTGCTATGTCATCCCCCTCTGTTTCTCTCGACAGTATACAAACACATTCACACCCTCACACATTTGTCTTCTTTCCTCTCAGTTATATATTATCCATGATAATATGCTAATATGATGCAGTATTTTCAAGTACGCTCCCATGGATAAATTTTTTTGTGTAAATTCCTCTCAAATACAATAAATTAGAAAAGGCGTATTTCCCACAAATCTTTGAATATTGATCCAGGATCCTGCCTCTAGGTTCAAAAAAAAAAAAAAAAAAAAAAAAAAAAAGCCTATTATGTATATTCTCAATCCTGACTCTGAGAATTCTTAGCTGAAGTTCCAAGACAGGACATTTTCTGTTACAGGGGAAGCAGTCAGGTGTCATTGGACAAGATTCCTGAGGCAGGCCTTGGGTACTTGTACTCAGCCTTTCATGGGTACTTGTGCTCAGCCCATGTCATAGTCTACAAGGTAAACAGTCTCTGGTCCTTGTTTGCATGACTTCTTCGCTCACTAGTTGTGGGGATTATTATTGTTGTTAGTGTTATTATTTCTATATTATTTTATTGAGATACAGTCTTGCTGTATAGTCCAAGCTGGCCTCCAAATCTCCATTCTCCTGTCTCAACATCCAGAATGCTGGGATTACAGATATGCACTCCCATGCCCAGCTACTCTAGTGATTTTGTGATTAAGAGCTAAACTCTATCTTTCTCTGTGTTTCCTTGTGTGCTTTGAACGTATGAGTTTTCTAACAATTGTTTCACGGACACATTTTCAACTCCTCATGAGTTAGTTTCAATCTTCAGTAATTCAGTAACAACACTTTTTTTTTTTTTTTTTTTGCAGCTCATTTGTAGGTTTATCTCACAGACATAAATGAAGTACTTTGTGCTCATAGTTAACCCAGTGATTCTTTTTGTGTATGCACAGGATGAAAAACTCCTAATTTATATTAAAATACGAAGATCCCTTAGGCTCACGCTTTTGTATGTGTGCATGCATGTTCACATGTATGCAGGTTTATGTATGTACATATGCTTGCGGAAGAAACCCCAGATGTAGCTCCTCAGGAATCATTCATCTCTTTTGTTTTGTGTGACAGAGTCTCTCCTTGGCTTGGAACGCACCTTAATTAAGCTAGCCTGATTGGCCAGTGGGTCCTAGAGGTCTGCCAGTGCTGAAATTTCAAGCACATGCCGCATCCTGCTTCTGCTCTTCCTCTTCCTCCTCCTCCTTTTTAGCATGGGTTCTTAGGATCAAATCCAGGTCTTCATTCTTACTTTCAAGGAAAGCACTTTACCTCCTTAACTATCTCCCTGGTCCTTGTTCATAATTTTTGCAATAACCTATACCATTTTGCATTTATTTTTATTGTTTTTTTTTTTTTTTTTCGATTTTTCAAGGTAGGGGGTCTCACTCTAGCTCAGGCTGACCTGGAATTCACTATGTAGTCTAAGTAGCCTCAAACTGTCAGCAATCCTCCTACCTCTGCCTCCCAAGTGCTGGGATTAAAGGCGTGTACCACCATGCCTGGCTCCATTTTGCATTTCTAAATTCATCTTCTCCAGCTCTTCACCAGGATCTCAGAGGAGAAGCTCTCATTACTTTGAAACAAGAGAGATTCTTCAGTGTGGCCTTAAGTGTGGAGTGGAGGGTAGGGAAGATTCTACAGATCCAGGATGTGTTTGGTGGCTCACTAAGAACCCTGGGCCATAATTCCTCATTCTGCTAAGGAATTTCAATCTCTCTCTCTCTCTCTCTCTCTCTCTCTCTCTCTCTCTCTGTCTTCCTCTCTGTCTCTGCTGGGCAAGCATACTACCACTGAGCTTCATCCTCACTTCTTGGCAAAGGATCGTTTGCTGTGCCTCCAGCAGCGAGGACATTGACTTCAAACAACAGAGAGAAATGCATGAAACTGAGCAGCTTGTTATTCTGATCTCTTACCTTTCCATTCCCACCCCACCTGAGGCATTGTTGGTCATCACCTGGCTTAGTATGAAAAGCTTTATGATGTGCCCTCAGGCAGACTGGGTTTAGGACCCAAACACCACCACAGCTTTTGACAGCCTTGGGGGAAGTTCTACCACTGCTCCCTTCTATAGCTCAGTTTTCTCTGTTGTGAAGTAGAAATAATATCTACTTCCTAGGATATTAGGAGGATTAAATAAGATTATACATGTTAAAGCCTCAAAATTAGTCTCAAAAAATGTGACTTGTTGTTATCTAAGTACCATGGTGGTCAATTTGTAGGTACTTAGGAGAGAACTGAGCACAAAGTAGAAGCTCTTTAAATACTTGTGTAGGAAGCACAGGCAAAGCACATTTCAAATTTAGTTTGTTTTGCTAAAGACTCAAGTATATCCATGAGCAGAGGGAAAAGAGACAGAAGGGATTTGGTTATTTTTTTTTAAATTAACAACTTTATGAAGGTATAATTTCCATCCAATAAAAATCACCCTCAATTTAGATGCATAATTTAATAAGCTTTCACAAATATATGCAATTATATAACTACGTCTTTGAGATTCTAGGGCTTTGGAAATAGGCCTCTGAGGAATCAATAACTGAAACCCAAGGTTTGGTCTTGACTAAGAAAGAGGGAAATTTTCTTTCCCTCCTGGGAGGGGATTTATAAATGTAGATAAGTAGGTACTGTTGGGGATATTTCCTAATATCTCTTTTTCCTGTATGGTTAGAGGCAAGGTACTGGAAACAGATAAACAAAGATGTAACAGGTTCTACTATAGAATATGAACGTTGAAATAGCTTAGATGGAGTGACTGATGAGGGATTTGTGCAGAGATTGCTGGGCTAAGCCTGCCAGTATGCTTCAAGCTAGATATGGGCATAGAGAATGCAGGGTCCAATCAAATCTATGGTTGTGATTCTCAAGGGGTGTCATGTGATATAGGGGCAGAAGGACAGACAAGAGTTGTCCAAACATTTGTAAGTAGTGTTGATGAACTGTAGTGGTTTTGAAGTAGCCATAAACTCATGTGTTCTGAGTGCTAGGTCCCCAGCTGGTGGCCATTTGGGAATTGGAGCCTTGCTGGAGGAAGTGTGCTGTTGGAGGCAGACTTATTGATGTTATAGCCTCCTTTCCAGTGTTCTACTCACTCTCTTGTTGAGGTTTTCCACCTGCTGAGGCAGAGATGATGTCCACCTTCTGTTTATGCCATCCTTTCCCTGCCATCATGAAGCTTCCTCTCCAGACAGTAAGTCAATAAGTAAATCCTTTCCTCCCATCAGCTGTTTTTGGCTGGGTGTTTTGTTCCAGCAATGAGGTGGTAACTGCAACATGAGCCATGCATATACACTGTGTAGGCGAGGAAGTGAAGCCAAGAGGGGTGCAGAGATACAATACAGTCATGGGAGTGAGAGACCCCGGGGGCTCAGTGAGGTCTGGGAGTGGATGATTTGGGAGTTTGTGAGAGCTGAGAAGCTCCAGGAGTTTCTGGCCAGTTGGTTGAATATTTCATTGGCCTGTGCTGAGAATGACAAGGTCTGTGTTATACTCACAGGAATTGGCTGCTGAAGCTAAGTGAAAGGCAAAAGACGCTGTTGGCCAAAAGCTGACAGAAGAGGCAAAGATTGCTGATTTAACAACTGTCCATGGCCATACACATTGAGATTGTAAGGAATGACAGAACATCATCCAAAAGGGTGCTTTCAAAAGGTTTAAGTAGGACTGGAGAGATGGCACACTGGTAAAAGCACTTGCCCATAATGCCTAACAACTAGAGTTCAATTCCCCAGTACCCACATAAAGCCCGATGCCCATGGTGGCACATGTGTCTGGAGTTTGTTTGCAGGAGCTAGAGGACCTGGTGAGCCCATTCTCTGTCTCTCTCTCCCCCTCTTTCTCCTCTCTTTCCCTCTCTCTCTCTCCCCGGCATAGTGGCACGTGCTTTTAATTCCATCACTTGGGAGGCTAAGGTAGGAAAATCGAGGCCAGCCTGAGACAACATAATGGATTCCAGGTCAGCCTGGGCTAGGGCGAGGTTTAAGTAGGACAGTAATTTAAAGGGACTAAACACTGGAAGGCAAAATGTGTTTTGGTAAGAATAAGTTGCAACAATTATTACCTCAAAAGAAGTTCTCTTAATATGTACTGGGGAGGGAGTTCATCTGGTGAGTACTGAAAAAGTACAGTGAGAACTCTAAGGGAATTGGATGTGTTGGGAGGAGGATAGAGAAAGTAGTTAAACATAAAACTTGATTTGTTTACAAAGCCTTAATCTTGATGAATTTTTAAAACAAATACCTTGTTAAAGGAGTTTATATTTATATTTCAACATCTAGGTTATAGTCCAAATGGTTTTAATCTGAGAGAAGCTGTTTATCTAGGCTGTGCTGAGTGTATGACAACAAACCACAAACTACTAAGAAGAAAATAATATATAATTACTAAAACCAAGCCTTAACAATCAGAATTTGCAGGGCTGAAAATGTAGCTCAGTAGCCAAGCATTTGACTAGCATGCGCAGGCACTTTGTTCAATTTTCAGCACTCTACCAGAAAAAGGAGAAGAAAAAGAAAAAGAAATTTGCACATGAGTTTGTCAGTCTTCTGAAAGTTATGCTAGGAACCACCTTCTGTAGTACCTTTTGTATTATTTACAATAAATATTTGCTTAGCTGAGTTGACATACTCTAAATATGTTGTATTTGTTTTCAGAAAAGATAATTAGGAACAATTAATCACTACTAGATAACCAAGAATCAAAGTTTACATACATGTACAATGTCTGAGTGATAATATCTCTACCATATGTAAAAGAGTATAGTAAGTGAGGTAACCCAGGCTCAGAAAGACAAACATAACATGTTCTCTCTTATATAGTGATGCTAGCTTTGGATTTTCAGTATTTAAGTTAGAGTTTTTATAGAGTCTGGGAAGCTCAAAAGGGGCCATGGGAGGAGAAGAGAAAAAGGGGTTCCCTAGAGTGGGACACATTTGATTCAGCCAAAGCTGTAATTTCATCTAAATGACTTCAAAGAGAGGACCAAAGCATGTAAGTGTATTTTACTTCAAAATCAGACATAATCCAGACAGTTTATTGATACTGAAACAATAGTTTCCTGGTCATTAATTAGCATTATATTTATCTATTGGGGGTATGATTCATAAACATAATTTCTCATCTATGGATGAGACACCAGACAGAAAGAGAAGCTAAGAGCATAATTTGTCTGCTTTTATAGTTTCAGCTCTGACACTAACAGGCAATAGCTTTTGACAAGCTGCTTCACCAGGGAAGCCTTATTTCTCTCAGAAATATCACAGCTACCATTTCTTTTCCTTATTACACCACATAATTGTCTTACCCTCATTATACCTCAGTAGATAGAGATATTCAGCCCAATTTTTCAGTAAAGAAACCTAAAACTAGGCTTATAATTTATGGGATCATTGAAAAATGAAAATGCCAGATTCCTCATATAAAAATTAGGGAAATCAAAAGAATGAGAACCTAGCATTAACCCAAGCCCAGGGTCCTGAGCATGGAACCCTTTGTAACTGAATAGAGAGTACATCTAGGATGCCAGACCTGGGGAGAATGAAAGGATGTTTTCTTGTATTTGGGGGCTCTTTTTATAGAAAATGTGGAGATATAGTCATCTGAATCATGAGAGGGAAGAAACAATGGGAATACAAATACCAGAAAGCCATTGTTCTGTGGATGCTTGAAACTCTCATATATTTACAAGTCAGCCCATCCAAGGGGCAATATAGGTAACTCTGATAGTTTGTAAAGATGCCCCAATAGAACTATGCATTTTGGTTTGCACATCCTTTATAGTTCCTCCCTACCTTGAAATATAGCTTGCCTATTCTTCTTAACAAGCCTTAACCAATAGAATGCAGCAGACATGAGAGCATATCTGCTCTGAGCCTATCCTTTAAAAAGAATAACAGCCTTTGACCTAACTCCTTTTACTTATTTATTTTTTATTTTAGATAGATGAGAGAGAGAGAGAGAGAGAGAGAGAGAGAGAGAGAGAGAGAGAGAGAGGAGAGATAGAGAATTGGCACCCCAGGGCCTCAGCCATTGCAATCGAACACCAGATGCTTGTGCCACCTAGTGGGCATGTGCAACCTTGCATTTGCCTCACAGTGCATCTGGTTTACGTGGGTTCTGGAGAGTCAATCATGGGTCCTTAGCCTTTTCAAGCAAGCACCTTAACTGCTAAGCCATATCTCTAGTCCTGACCTAACCCTTGAGCACTGGTTTATAGGCATCTGAACCACCATATAAAAGCCAAAAGAGACATTGGGTAGGAAGACCACATGTAGAAGCTATGTGGTGGGGACTGGACCTGAAACAACATGGACAGAGCAAGAGAACTCACTATCCCCTTTAAGGAATCCAGTTGCAGCCATGGTTTTATTGTTTTTATTACACAAGAGACTCCAAATTAAGATAGCAATAAAACTGCCCCACTGAGCCCATTCCATCCATACAATGATGAAAAATAATAAATGTGTGGTTGATGTTAATTTTACTATTTTAGCATAGAAAATATATTTACAGTATACAAAATAATGTTGTAATATATATGTATATATATATATATACACACACATATATATACATTATAAAATTATCTGTCATATTTGTTTTCTCATCTATCTTTTGTATGGTTATTGTTTTAAGCTTTGGAATAGTTTCTTTCATGAAAATTGATATTTTCAATTATTTGAGTGACTCTCTAACCTGTCTGTATTGAGTGGCTGTCCCATGTGGTTTCATGGATGTCAAAGCCTGCTTGGTCTGACAATACCTGAAGGATCACTGGATGCCAAGCTTTCAGGGAAGGGAGTGATGACAGGGAGCTGCTGGAGGAAGGGAGAGGAGGAAGCTGAGGCCACAGAAAGAAATGCAGCTCAAAAACACTTCAGTTATTTGCCACTGACCTGGGGCAGTTCTAGCAGGAACAGCTGCATCTGATCCAACAGTTCCAAGGATCAGCTTCACAGGTGGAGCCTCCCCTTAGGTGAACCTCTGTTTTGAAACAGTATACCCTGTAGTGCCAGCTTTTAACTATAGCCAAGGCAACGTTGTTTGATATCTAATGACTGTTAACCTTGAACATCATTATGTGCAGTCAGTCACAAAGGACACCAGATCAGAGTCTCAAGTTCACTGGACCTTCTAAAAACATGCTTTCTTGTTTCTTTAACTCGTAGAATCACAAGAACTGGCAACACATAGGAAAGACAGGGTGTTTAAAGTTTCTATCACTTCATGTGGGAAGATTTTATCTTAGTAGTCACAAAATCAAGATTTTCTTTTCTTTTCTTTCTTTTTGGTTTTTCTAGATAGGGTCTCACTCTAGCTCAGGCTGACCTGGAATTCACTATGTAGTCTCAGTGTGGCCTCGAACTCATATTGTTCCTCCTACCCCTGCCTCCCAAGTGCTGGGGTTAAAGGTGTGAGCCACAACGCCTGACTTAAAATCAAGATTTTCTTAAGGAAAATGTAGAAATAAAATTTTATGAGCCTATAAATAGTTTACAAAAGTAATATCTCTTTTATTAATGTGTATACAATTTTAAAAAGCTATATTGAAGTATACTATTACATGGATGTTACTTTACATTATCACCTTTAATCACAGTGAAAGATAAGTCATTTTTATTCTTCATATTTTCTAATTACATTCAATTTAATGAAGAAATAATAGCCATCTTACTTAATGACAGAAATGAATTACATTATAAAAGATTTTTTATATAAAATTGCATTCTCTAGTAGAAAAAAAGACAATAGTGGAAAAAATGTTAACATTTAAAATAGCTATAAAATACATTTCCCACTCCCAATGGTTTGCTGCCTTTAAAAACTTTTTTTGACAATTCTAGTTAATATCACAGCCAAAGAGTTCTAGACGAAGTGCAATATTTTGATTCCAAGTCTTAGGAATGATGCGGATATATCTGGAAATGATAGGTGGGTTGAAAAAGTTCTTCACTTGTCCTTTGGCATTACTGTTTCCTTCAAAAATCTGCAGTAAAAACAAAAGAAAATCCTCAATATATGCATAGTGGGCATAAAAGTCCCACAGGTAACTTATTTTTATTCCTTCAGCTCAGGGTAAACCTTCAAACAACATTTCTCAACCCTGCCCTCCTTAGGGATTTTTATTTATCAATGATGAGTCAAATCAGGAAAAGAAAATCTGACATGATGCCAAGGAATGGTTGCCAACCTCTCCTTTTAGTTCCTTTTTGTGACTTTCAGGAAGTTAATTATACTCTTTGATTCTCCATTTCTTCACTGTCAAAATGGAATAAGAAAATTTTTACTATAGTGCAGTTGTAAAGATTTGAAATGTATGTGAACATATAGCAAGTACCTAGTAAGTGTCATAAGTGATTTGCTATTACTAATGTTTAAAATAAAATATAACCATTCATTTGTATTTATCTTTTTGCCATATATTTTACCTCCTCAACTAAACTGTGTTTTATGTTTGTGTTTTATCTTCATAAAGTTGCCCAAGATTTGTATACACAGAGTAGATGATAAATTATTATTAGTTTATGACAATGATGTTTATCCTGGTATGAGGACAGCCTGCTATAGTGATTAATAAAATAAACTAAAACAGACAGCAAGGGAACAAATTCATCAAATGCTGGGCATTTGACTAGCATGCAGTAAATTTCACTTCACTTTCTCTGTATTGCTTCTCTACAAGCTTTAGCCCAAGTTCCATTCCTGGATTACTAGGTACATCTCCGTAGCTTTGCTTCTGGTAACATTTTTAATCCACCTACTAGGAGGCAGAGGAATTTTGCAATGTAATAGAATAGTTCATCTTGTAAGAAATCTAGTTTTCCTATCAGAAAGGATACCAATTGTTTCTGTACAATAAAACAGTGACACACATAAGATCATAGTATCTTAGGCATTTGCTCCGTCATGAGTAACTAGTGTTTATAAGGCAATGCTTATTTGTATTGTTTCACAGCAGAAGCCTTTCTGGATGGCTTCACCATCTTTCTCAATCAAAGCTAATTACACCCCATGCCATCCCCTGGTATTTAGTCCTATTTCATGGGTGACTTAATCAGAAAGATGATGTATCTGGTCCCTGTACCAAGATCAGTCACCTGTAAAACTAGGATTGCAAAGACTTACAGGAGTGGTGCATGATCAGCGCATACTTGTAAAATGCAAGATGTTATTATTCTTAACATGGCATGGTTTTCAGATTGCTTTCTTTTTGTCGATATAGCAGCCTATACCTTGTCCACCATGGAGTATTTCTGTCTGTACGGTTTCCACTGCACGCCCTGGTCACTGTATTGGATGGTGTAACTCCTCACATACATTTCAGAAGACAGAGACTTGCAGCCCTGTGTTGCAACCGCAGTTATCTTCTTGACTTTGAGTAGATCAACTTGTAACCACTGCTTGTTGTTGTTGGCCTGTGAGAATGATAGAAACACATGAATAAGGAAGACTCTTTAAAAATAAAAATAGTTATAAATGCACAAAGTTCAAAAGAATTTCTTGTCTGACTCTTCCCTTAGGATTCACTATCTTTTGGAAGCCTTTTAGATTGTGTGTTCATTGCCAGGGATCATGACAACAGGAGAAAGAGGCCTTAAAGGGTTGGGGGCAGAGAGCATAATAGACTACATGTGACATAATCTCAGGAAGGGAACCACCCAGAGGGGGGACTGAGGGTATGGCGGGGGCAATAGAGGAGGAAAAAGATTGAGAAAAAAGTATATTGACACAAATGTATGAAAATAACAACAAAACCCATTATTTTATACATTGATTTAAAAACTTTATCTTGATATATTTCATGCCTTACAATAATTATTTGTTTACTTGTTTGTTTCATTTCTGATTCCAAGGCAAAGGCTTATTTAGTTTGTTTCCTGGTATTCAGAATAATGCAGGGCACACAGTTGGTACATAATCAATAGTTACTGAATTAATAAATAAATGAATCTTGGAAAATTATTAAAATTCCAAAATATCTATAAATATTTTCTTAAGTGTGTTTAAATACAATGATAATATTGTTTGGGGATGTCTTGGAAAGAACTGGGTAGCTTCCTCTTTTGATTTCACATATAGAAACCTCAACTTTTTTCTTTCTATTGCTAATGTCACATAGGAGAAATGGTCCAATTTCTCATTGTCCAACATTTCATATAAATGCAATATCTGAGAGATAAAATAAGGCTGTAAACATGCTTGTTACATGTTAGAATAATTGCCCTGCAACTGACCTAATAAAAGACATAGTCTCAAGGGCGCAATGCCGCACTTGCCCACAAGGGGGCGCACACATCTGGATTTCATTCACAGCAGCTGAGACTGCTGGCGCGCCCATTCTCTATCTGTCTTCCTCTCCCTATCTGTGTCTCTCTGTGTCTCTCTCCAAAATAAAAATAAATATAAAAAAATTTTTTTAAAGACATAGTCATGTTTGGTTGTACACATTTGGAAAAAGATCAAAGGAACTTTGTTTAATGTAATCTGACATGAATTTCTATCTTTTGGAGATTTATTATTCCCCACAGTGTCACAGAATCTTATATGAAATCATAAATATTACATATTTCCTCACTATCATCCATATTTGCATGGCTATATGTGTATCTATATATTTGAATATTATGAGAACATTTTTGTTACTTTGGAAACACCCTCTGTGTTCCATTGTAGTGTGTCTTCAAGTCAAGGTTATGTCATTGATGCAAGTATGCAATATTTATGCATCGGACAACTAGATGAATTCTGGAAGCACAGATGATGTAGAGACACTTAACCATGGGTAGATGAACTCTGTATGCAGGCAGGAATGTGTCTGGCTTTAATTTTAGTCTTTTCTAGAGATCCTATAAAGACATTTCATATGTGTAGATGCAGATTTCCAGAATTAAAATAAAATTATTGACAATTAAAATTAGCATTTCTTCTTAGGAGGTCTTTAGGAGTTAACAAAGACTAATAGCAACTATACAGACAGCACTTTTTATAAAGGCTGTAAAATGAAGGGTTGGGTGACAATGTGCAGGCCTAATGGCTCATCTTGGAAATAATTGGGTGACATTTTAACTTGTTATTTATGTTACCCTACAAGTATGTAATATAACAGTCTTATTTTCATTTCTCTGGGCATCTATTTTCTTCCCTGCAAAATGTTAAAATGAAGTGTTGGGCTGTTTCACATGGTGGTGAGTCCTGATTACTGGGAAAATGGTATTCTAATCCTGATTCTGCCACCAAACTAAGTTAAATTTATTTAATCTCATATATTTAGACTCAAGGGGAAAAGTATGGATAAGATGCTTTTAAACACACACACACACACACACACACACACACACACACACACTTTGCAGGCAGCATTCTGTGATTCCATGACGAGCTAGAATGCATTTTCACATACAGACACTGTTCCTGAGACACTATATGGGATTCATTTATACCACATATTCCTTTCTTTCTTTTTTTTCTAATGGCTTAATTTGAGGACAGCATCAGGATTTCTTCAAAGTCCAGGAAATTGGAGCATATATATATCTTGAAGGCAAGAGACCGGAGGAGGCTAAGTAGGGAATTTGGATTTAGTTAGCCACAGGGATCATAAGTTATCTGTGCTATTGAGATTCTACCAGCAGTTGAAGAATGAAATAAAAATACGTCTGCCATTAACTGTTCTTCTAAAATTAAATGACCTGTTTTACTTAATAGGTTAATATCAGGGGCAAAGTAACTCTCGAGCAAGTGTTTAACTTAGACCAGTGGTTACAATCCTGGTTTAATAAACATGCTTCCACTCTCTTGAGTAATGTCAGAAAGGTGTTAATGAAGGGGAAGAAAAAAGTTAAATGGCACTCTTAAGAAAATGAAAAGTATTGCCACATTGTGAAGAGAAAAAACAAGAGCTGTTTTATATGTGTCACTTGTCATTAATGTTGCCTAAATCAGGAAGTGGCAAGTGATACCCTGCTCCTTCATTCACATATTCTTCATGACTACTCCCCTGCTACCATGGCAGAAAAATGTATCATCCATTGAGCCTAAACCATTTACTATCTAGCCCATTACAGAACACAAAAAGTCCTTTCCCAGTTTTAATCAAAACTAGACCAAGAACCACAGAGAAGAGAAAGAAATGACTTTTCTCTGTTATCCCAGACCCTCAGGCCTAGAATCCTAACCTACAGAAGACCAATGTTCCTTGTGCTGGCACCATTGTTTACTTCTGAGGGGCAAAAGAATTCCATGGTACTGTCTATATCACCTTGGCTTGCCAGGCATTCACGCGGCCCTGGGCGTTAAGACGGGCACGAGAGGGTTCCCAGTAATCTCCCCACCAAGATTTTTTAAATGAGGAAGCTGTGATTTGCTCGTTTTCTATCTTTCCAGTTTCCATACCCAGTGGTGTGGAGCATCCTGTCAAGAGAGAAGTCATGCCATTAGTTACACAACACAACTATTCTCTGCATGGCATTTTGCAACAGAAGAGACAAGAAATACTGCTACCAGGGAGAAACAAAACAACCATCATTCAACATTTGTTGAATCTGGGTGATAAATCCTTCTCTTTGGTTCTGAGTGCATAATTTAATGATAATAATGATCTCCATTTTACCAGTGAGGTCACAAAGTACAGCCAGAAGCAGTAGCTTGCATAGACCAGGACAGTGAGAAAAACAGAAAACTGAAGTTAAGCTCAGTATGATGCCAAGCGCCATTTCCTCTATGGATATCACTGTCCTCTTCAGTCAGTCATGGAACCTTTAGTCTTTGCTTTATGGTAGGCAGCAATTCTAAACAACCCACGTATGACCACGTGCCACATGACGCTGCAGTTAATAACAGACACATATATGATAGTGGTCCCATTAGATTACAATAGGGCTGAAAAACTCCTGCTGTTTAGTGAAACCATAGTTGTCATAATGTCATAGCATCATCGATGACTCATATGTTAGTGATGATACTGGTATAAATAAACCACTGTGCCACTATTTGTATTAAAGTATAGTGCATATAATTATTATGTACAGTATGTCATGCTTGATAATCAACTACAATATAACTGGCTTATGTGTTTACTGTAATTTTTAATCATTGTTTCAGAATGTACTTTCACTGAGAAAAATAGTTTACTGAAAAACAGTGTGTCATGTTATGCTGACAGTAAGAACACATATCTCTTTTATTGTTTCCCCCAGTGAGTGACTGACCTTTACTGTCTAGGTCTATGTAAAATATATGACACAATGGCCTAAAGATGGATTTCTCTGAATGTTAACTAATGCATGACTGCATATAAAAAATACTGTTTCTTCCCCTAACCAAAGCTACAAAGCAAATATACTGAACCGTTGGTAGTTATCATTTCATATCTTTGCTTCCAACTCTTTGAGTGTGACTCACACTATGGGCCCTTTGGAATTCTGCCAAGGTGTGATTTCAATATTCCAACCAGCGAAGCTGACCTATTAGTCGCAGCAACGTGGCAACTAAGTGATGCTAGCCGATTGCCCATCTCAGGGTCACTTTGTTTGTACTAGTAAAGCATATAGAAATTTTCTTTAGGGGGTAAGCTGCTTCTTCTGTGTGGAAATAAAATCCCCCAAATTTAAATAGAGTATTTATTGCTAATTATGTGTCACAAGTGAAGAGAAAAGTAATACATATTATACAGAAAGGAGATGTTTTATATAAATTAACAAAATTTAACCTCTCATTTTTGGTTAGTTTTACATGTGATTGAAAAAAAGCTACCATTTACATCATAATTATAGAAAAAACATGACTTATGGAACTGATTCAAGGAATATTCTTGCCTTCATAAAATTTGCATTTTGTGTGGGAGGTTTTACATACTATTAGCATCTGGATATTGGCAAAATGTCCATCCCTCTATCCCTAATGAATAGCAGGGGTACAGTATCTGCAGTGATAAGAAACTGATCCCAAGGTTCAGGTATGTTTTCCAGTGTGAGTCAAGATTTCTGCCCCTTCCTTGAAGGAAGACAGTGTGACTTCCCAGCAGTGTGACATAGCAAGTTACCCATGTGACTGTGGGTTGGTCCTTTTGCCCCCTCAGTCTTTGAGGATCCAGCTGTGGCTGGATCAGCCCAGCCCCGAACCAGTTATTTTACACCTCAGACTGCTAAGTAGATGAGATTAAGTAATATGTGTGCTGCGAGTTGAAAAACACTGGAAAGCTTTGCTTTAAGCATCAAAGAATAGCTGGTAAGACTCTCAACACCAAGCATCAGTGCTACATATAGTAGACATTTACCATGGCTGTTATTACCTAGAGTCTGTTTTACCATAGACATAGCTCATTTTCTGAAAAATACCAGCTGGAAAAGAAAAGACTTGAGCACTTAGATGGAGTATGAAAGAAAATGGAGTATGATCATGAGTTCAGGAAGTTGGAAAGCAGATTAAGACTTTAAACATACTCAAGTCAGGTTCTGGAAAGGTGGCTTAGCGGTTAAGGCATTTGCCTGCAAAGGCAAAGGACCCCGGTTTGATTCCCCAGGACCCACGTAAGCTAGATGCACAAGGTGGTGCAGGTGTCTGGCATTCATTTCCAGTGGCTGGAGGCCCTGTCACACCCATTCTTTCTTTCCCTCTCTCTCTGTCTCTTTCTTGCTCTTAAATAAATAAATAAATAAATAAATAAATAAATAAATAAATAAAATACATTTAAAAATACTCGAGTCCCAAAAGGCATGCTGCTAATGCTGCTAGACATCTCATTTTATAAAATCAAACCTAGTTGAATATCAGTATTTCTCACTAAAAATGGGCTGATGGAGTTAGTTCCAACTTAGAACCTTCCTTGCAGGGCAATAGTGGCATCCACATTATCCAGGCATGTTTAGTGAGGTACTGCATTTTGGTGGAACCAGTCTCAATGTAGGTTGCACTAAGCAGTCCCCTGGATGGGGCTTGGGTTGTACAAAGGTTTTCCTGGGAGCTGAAGTTATCAAAGATATCTAAGTATTTTACTTACTCTCCCACACTCTCTAAAGCTTGAGTCTCAGCATGTCAGAGAGAAGATAATGCATCTTTGTTCCTTACCATTAACTTCGCAGCCTTGTAGCTCCATTCGAAGGGTTGGTCTGTTATAGGATTTTGTTGGCGTAATCCTAATGTATCTAGCCACAATGGGTGGGTCAAACTGATTCTCTTTGATTGTAGAGGCATCTGAATTGCCAGTAAAATACTTTAAGGAAAGAGGAAAGCTTTGTTACATAAGAATTCTCTATAAACTGATCATATTTTTTAAAATCTGTATAGTAAAGTTTTGTAAGGTTGTTTTCATGGGCCTGAATCAACTAGATTTGGTTGTAAAAATTAATTGAGCATATAGCAAGAAGATGGGAAGAGATGCACTTTAGGAAGATGGTATAGATGTTCTTTATCCTGTTCTTGCTAAGCACAAGTAGAAGCCCTGGACATTACACATAAAGAAAACATAAAGAAGATTCCCCAAGGTGGAGAGAAGAAATCAGACAAACAAGGATCTCAAGTCTCAAGGAACAAACTAGTTAGGCAACTATTCTATGCCAGCCAAATACCACAGGGGGTAAGACCATGGCCCCTCCTCAACTAGCCACCTGGTTAGACAACTGTTCTAGTCAGTCAAATACCACAGAAAAAAGCACCCCCCACCCATCCATAGCAGCAAAGGCTATTAAGGGAAGCCTAGACTTCTAGTTTCCTGGGGCTCAAGAGTTACTCAGCACCTCTCTAGAAGCCATGTGAGAGGAGACCAAAATAGAAACCCAGGACTTTATAATTCTCCCCAGCCCCTAATGAGGGTCCCTTTGCAATGCTGATAGCGACCACTGCCGAACTCAACCCTCTGGTTAAAGTGCCTAATGAAGGCCTAATCAGAACCTGGACTCTGACCTCCACCTGGAAGTCACCAGCCTGTGCCCTGTTCCTTTTCCCTGCCAGGAAAGTGTCAGAAAATGCCCAGATAAAACAGGAGATAAGTGCAAACATCAGTAGGATTGAACACACATAAACAATAAAGAAAATCAGTGGCAGAACTTGTTCCCGGAAAAGGTAAAAACAGATTGACAAATCCATAGCCGGCCTGACCTACAAAGAGAAGTGATGAAAATTACAGTATCAGAGATGAAGTAGATAATGTCACTTACAGATGTCACAGGATCTAAGGACAGTTAATGCTACAAACTCTCCACACATGGCTTAGCAACTTGAACAAAAAAAAAGGGCCAATTGATTAGAAAAAAAACACAAAGTATCACAACTGACCCCAAATTAATATTGAATAATCCCAAAGCCATTAAAGAAATTGAATTTGTAATTTTAAAACTTCCTATAAAGAAATGCTAAGTATAATTTGCTCATGATTTCTACCAAATGTTTAAAGAATTAGCACCCATTGTAGAAAATATCATTTAGAGTCCAGAAGAGAAAAGCATACTTACTAATATATTTTATGAGTCTACTATTACCTTGTCACCAAATTTAGAAATCAACAAAATAATGAAGCTACACATAATGACACCTCATGTATTGCTATGTAAAAGTCATTAAGCTATGGAGTCAACTCCTTATCTGCATCCTCTCTCCCACTACTGATTTGTAAAAAATATCATGATTTAAATTTTTTACTTAATTTATTTTATTTATTTATGAGAGAGCAAGAGGGAGAGAAAGAATGGGTGTTCCAGGGCCTCTAACCACTGCAAATGAACTGCAGGCACATGTGCCCCTTGTGCATCTGGCGTATGTGGGTTCTGAGGAACTGAATCTTAGTCCTTAGACTTCACAGGCAAGTGTCTTAATCACTAAGCCATCTCTCCAGTCCCTGGTTTAAATTTTTAATGACTCTATATTGACTATTGAAAGGGGGGATACAATTAGGGTGACTGTAGCCATGGAAGTAAGAAAACGGCAGGAAAGTGTGCACTTGCTAGATATCAAAGATGATTGACTTCTTATCTCTCTTGCCTAATTCTCTCAACCTGTTTTTCCACAAACAACCAGGTTCCTTCCCAGTAGGGAGGTCTGTCATAGGATTTAAACAGTGATTGATCAAGTTCAGCCCCTGGAACTGCCCTAGCCCTAACCAACCAGCTGCCTCTCTGGTTCACCTGAGCGGGAAGACAGGCCATCATTATAAGGTTCTAAATACTCTTGCAAGGGGAAGGCGGGCTCTCTGGCCACTTGGGAACTCCCAGATATGGGTGAGTTTTTTCCCTCTGCTAGGCCTGGGCTGCTCTGGCCCAGGCCCAGGCCCAGTCTGGAGAACCCCCTAGCTCTTACTCTCCACATGGGCTCCTTTTACCCACTCCAGCGCCCCACATGGCAGGAACTCCTTGAACTTTCTTTTTTTTCTTTTCTTTCCATGGTTTTTCCAGGCCCTCTCCACTTTTCCTTGGCTTTGTACTTCCCTCAATAAATATAATAATTTAATAATTATCCTTCTCAGTCTCTTAAAAATTCAATTCTTTGATTAAAATTAGAAACAAATTTGAGTTTGGGGTTCAAGGACTTTTCTGGACTCTGAACACCCCTTTACAGTATATTATAAATGATTTATTATTGAAAATAGCTAATGATAATATAGACAAAACAGTAAATGGTAAATTATTTACATAAAATCCAAAGAGATTTGAGGTTGTTGGTATAATAGTGGAAGATATTTTCTTTTGGGAAAGAGGTTGGGTAAGATGGGGACAAAGAGAAGCTTGACTGAGGTAATTCTAATGGGGTTCCCTTTATATGTAATGTGTTGTTTTTCCCTGGCTGCTTTTATGATTTTCTCTTTGTGTTTGATGTTTAGAGTCTTATAGATAATGTGTCTTGGAGAATTTCTCCTTTGGTCCAGTCTGTTTGGAGTTCTGCTAGCTTCTTATAATTTGATGGGATTTTCTTTTGAGAGAGCGGGAAAGTTTTCTTCAATTATTTTGCTGAATAAGCTTTCCATTCCTTTGGTCTGTGTTTCTTCCCCCTCTGGTATACCCATGATCCTAATGTTTGGACGCTTAAGGGTGTCCCACATTCTCCTCATGTTCTGTATGGCAGAGCAAGTAGGGGATAACATTTCTCCTTAAGCGTGGCCCCTGAATCAGTGTGCGAATCATACTGCCCCAGAGGATCAGTAGTATAATACAAGGGAAACAACTACCACAACATCTGGAAGACTGAAATGAACATGATAGCAAAATCACAACTCTTGGGCTGGAGGGATGGCTTAGCAGTTAAGGCATTTGCCTGAAAAGCCAAAGGGACCCAGATTTGATTCCCCAGGACCCACTTTAGCCAGATGCACAAAGGAGTGCACGTGTCTGGAATTTGTTTGCAGTGGCTGGAGGCCCTGGCACACCCATTCTCTCTTTCTCTTTTCACTCTCTCTCTCTCCCTCACTCTCTGTCAAATAACTAAATAAAATATTTTAAAAAAAAAACTCTTGATGGCCATCTTCTAAGTTGTACCCTCTGTTGATCAAGAACAGATATTTTATTTTACTGTACACCACCAGCGAATCTGATTTGTCTGGGACCTTTTTTTTTTTTGTTTGTTTTTTTAATGATTAAGTGTTTCCTACCCCAAGTTATATGGGGCTTTTGAGGTATTTTTTTTTTATATTGAGAATGTCTCTTTATTACCAGGGTTCTTTCAGGAAATACATGCTCAAAACCAAACAAAAATATTTCCTTGTTTTGAGAGGCAGAACAGAGGGCCTCATATAGAACACCAATGTTCCAGTAATCCTGCTCCAAACTATGCCAATTTACCTCACATTTCTTTCACAGTTCTTCCCCCGCTTATTCTTTGTGATACACAAAGTAGTCAAATGACTACTTACTTCCATAAGAATCTTGGGAAGTCATTCACATTGCTAACACTCTGCAATGTAATTTAAAGGATACAGCCATAACAACCCTAGCATGAATCCTGAGATTCAGCTAGGAACATGTACACAAACCATCACGTTCTTTGTGCTGTTCCCTTTGAATATCTGCCAGTTGGTTCGGTCCGAACTGTAAGCCACATAGAACTCCGTGGTGAAGCAGGACTTTAGGTAATGTTTTGCACCTTGCGTTTGTATGCCTGTAATCACGACATCCTTCTGCATGTCCACCTGTAGTATAGCAAAGCCAGTAAACAGAACTGTTCTGCTTTATTTCATAGTATAAACAACTTTCTTTCGAATTAACAAGGCAATGTCCAAGGTCTTAGCAAACACATAAGATGGTTAGGTGAAGTCTACAGCTCAGCACAGAATATGTGGACTTGAGTCTTAGCTCAAGCAGTAACTAGTTTTGTGTTACTTTGGGAAGCCGGTTAATACCTTTCTGTTAAGTTCTCATCAGATCAAAAATTATTAGAACCACCTTTACAGGGTGGGTTGATTTTGAGGATGTAAAATCCTGATAAATAGTGCTTTATACCTACATATTGCTATTTCCCCTAACAACATTGCAACAACAATAAGAAATAACCAAATCCCTGTCGTTTTTATCACAATAGCAGTAAATATCAGGCTAATAAGACATACCTGGATCCAAGGTTGAGAGTCAGATTCACTTGCAGGTTTTTCTATACTCCAAGCATTATATGATCCAGCACTGTTTAATCTTGCTAATTTGGGCTCCCAATTGCCTAAATACAAAGGAAAAAACCTTATTTTGAACTTGTTTTCTGTGATATTTCTTGAGATATGGTCCTACAATGTAGACCAGTCTGGCCTCACCCTCACAATCCCACTGCCTTAATGATCTCCTTGCTGGAATTACAGGCATGTACCATTTCATATGGCTTACATTTTTTGAAGACCAGACAATCACCAATTTCTCAAATAAGTTTAATCCAGTTAACTGGAGGATATGAGTTACTGTTATATCAGCCAGGTGACACAGGCATTGGCTACCAAGCCCACCCTTGGTGATGAAATGTTGGCTTCAGGCCTGTATTTAGTCAGCTGTCAACTATCACCCACCCTTTCTGGCATGCAGGTCATGTTTGCATTTTCTCATTGGGTTGCTATGGCCACTGCTGAATGCACCTACCAAAAAGGAAGATATGGAAGGTATGTATAGGAGCCTTATTATTCTCTTGATGGCCTCATGAACTTGAGAAGTGATTTGAGGCTAAGTGAGAACATTTAGGAGGCGTTTCTGACATAGAGTGAGTGATCATTAAGGTTTCTTCACTAGATGAATGGTAGGCAGAGACAAGGGCCATATGAATGGGGATCAGTGCTCTGGCTGATAAAAGCCTCCTATCTAGCTGGTTGTTAAACACGTGACTCAACCCAGAAAAGATAAATTGGAAGAGATTTGGAAATGAGTACATAGCTGTAAGAAAGACTGGACTCCTTATGGATAGATAACAGAGATGCCAAGTTCTTGCTTTAGATCTAGAAAAGACTTTGGGTCCATGACACATCAAAGGGAAGGAAAGTGATAAGAGCACACAATAAGATGTTAGCTCCTGCCATTGTTCTCTTTCCTTTACCAGAGTAGCATCTCAAATGGAAGTGTCCCATTATGTTATGGTAGAAGAGATTGCCTAAAGACAGCTTGTCACGTATGGCCTCATGGACTGCCTGCTGAACAATTCTCGGGGTTGAATTCGGAAGCTTTGATGCTTCTACTTACGCAGATACTCTGACGCCGTGATCTGTGAGTCAGCTATGACACCAGTGCTTAGTCCCATTGGCATCTTACATTCTTTGAAAAGCAGAAAATGGCAAGATTTTGCTTAGAAAATAGATGTAACAAAGTAAAACCTCCATGGCTAGAGACTGTACTTCTGCTAGGCCTGTAACTAAATCGTATCGCTTTATGTGGTCGTGACTTCAATATGGATGACTAGAACATGGTAAGAGCACAGCAAGACTGGTTCTTTAATGGAACCAGTGACACCTTAGAGGAAAGCAACTGGAATCCTGAAAGCAATTGGTTCTAAAACTGATGTTTTCCATCTGGTTGCATTTTAAAACAATGGTAGTACATTAAGTACTATCATTCATAAGACTTCATTCTTGACAGTTAACCTGGAAGTTACAGGTTACTTACATCTACTCAAGGAAGGCAACACCAGTGACTATGTACCTAGGTGTGAGCATGGTGTTTGGTATTCCACGGGTGACAGTTGCCTAGTAAGGTTTGATAATCGATAGATAGATAGACACATGGAACTGTTCCTTGAAGATTTAAATGCCAAGGACAATGACCATCACCGTCATTTCCGATAACTTTTTTTCTTCTTCTTTACTCTAGGTGTCTGGACCATTTCATATATATATATATGTGTGTGTGTTTCCCCAATCAAGAGATTCCTGAATAGATTTCTGAGTCATTTTTTCAGTTTTCATAAATTACTAGCATGCTTTCAGTGCAGTCAGACCATGGGACAGGATAAAATCAGTTAGGGCACAAATTATGTCTTTATAACATTAGAATGTCTAAAAGTAGGAAACATGTTAGCATTACTCACTGTCTTGTCAGTAAAGGCATGTGGATGATACCTTTGTCTATGATGAGAAATGGCGTTTGCATCCCTGCTCTCTGGTTTTCTCCAACCTCTGTGTCTAGAAGCCACCAGCCGGGCTTTGATGCTTTCATTTCTAGAGTTTTAAATGAACCTAAAATAGAGAGTTAAGGACAGACCTGAAGAGTAACAATTTGATATTGCGATGGAGCTCTCTAAGAATCTTAAAATCCCTGTATCACAAGAAGCTTTGGAATAAAATTTAAGGTAATCCGTTTCTCTTTAGGCAGGATTAGACATTTACCAGACAAGAAAGACAACTGCAGCTATAACAGCAGCACATAAAATTAACTGAAGACAAACCACTTCATGATTTTTTAAAAAAGAAACTACCAGCTCCCACTAAAAAGAAACTCTTACTTATCTAAATCTAATGTTACAATTAACCCACACACAATACAAGTTCATGCTCCTAAGTTTCAAAATGAATGACTCATAATCCAGCTTCAAAAATACTGGAAATATTTTCTTCTCACTACTTTGCTCTTCTTTCTTTAAATAAAATAATATCAGCATAAAATATCTTCCCTTATGCTTTCAATTCTTCTTAGAAGCTTACATACCTGGACTAAGCTTTACATAATTTATTTCATAAATTCACTGAAAAAATTAGATTTCTAAAATTTCAGTTTATTCACACTGGTACTTAACATTATTATTTAACCATACAATAAAACCTATAATCTGTGAGCATATCCCAGATTGTGAGTGACGTGGTCTTCTTCCCCAAAGATACTGAGCAAGAGTCCCAGTGTTCCTCACTACACGTAGATATTTAGGTGTAGAGATTTCCATGAGCCAATGCACCCAAGCTTCTCAGTCTATGCTGAACCATTGATCTACTAACGCTTTGTGAAAAGATGTGGGGTAAATTTAATCTGGTCCCTTCCATCTCTAATCTTAACAGACTAGGTCTTTCTAGATGAGGGAGTCACCATGAAAACCAAGCAAGAACCTCTTCTCCCCTTCACTCAGCAAACCAGATCCATTTGGACTTCTGTACCTACACCTGAAGCAGATTGATTGACACAGTGACTTCCTTACTGGAAGTGCTGTCGGGGGATCACCTTTCACTGGTTCTTCAGGAAGCATATGTGGGAGGGCAGTCACTTGTAGCAGCACAGAATCCTGGGAATTCTGCCTAAAATCTACGTGTGTAAAGCTACAAGAGAGACACCCCAGCAGATTTGCCTTCTATCAACTTCCTACAGCTGGAGTGACAGTGGCACTTGTGACCCCAATCACTATCGGCTGTCTGTGCTCATTAGCATATCAACCTCCCTTGTGACGACAGTAGTTCATTTAAATCTACTATTGGACTAGATTTGTTATCTTTTCCACACAAAGCTCTAAATACCTTTGGTATCCCATAGTATTCACAATCATCAAAAAACTTCTTTTCTCTCCAAATAGCCTCATGAATCTGCTCAATGTTATGATTCCTGGAACCACTTACTAAAGAAAGTGTGCATGAAGGATCTAGTAGAATCCAGAAATTCTAATTAAGTTTCTAAATATCCTCCCAACAGTAAAAATGTTGCTACTCTTTCTGAGCCCTGTGGGATTTATTCTGTCATCTACTCCAGCCCTGATCTCTGTGTGGCACACCATGATGCAAGAGAAATTGCATGACACACGACATCACTGAAGAACCAAGTGAGGCCACACATCTACTCTGTGTGCCTGGTGCCTGGACACAGTTTTCATGTGAGCTGCTCTTTGGTCTGTGTATGCATTCATACATAGCTTTTCCTGGGGTCTATGCCAGAATCCCATCTTCTGACTCTTTCAGTAGAAGATGCATAAGGAGAGGATGAGAGGAAGTTACAGTTGCCTTGTCTTGTTATTTCTTAGCAGGGACCTTTTCCATTGCCCAGATCTTTACCAGGCAGAAGGGGCCAGACCCCTAACTGGTGCTGTTGAGTGCCATTTTCCAGCAGGGTCTGACCGTGAAAGTGAACCACATGAATATCTTGATAGCTGCCCATGTTCAGCAGGTGTAACCTCACCCACTCTTGCTCATACATTCTCAGACCAGGCAGGTTGTAGATCATTCCATTAATGGCTGAAAGGAAAGAGTTGTAGTCAATTAGTCAGGAGGAGTTTGGTAAGGAAATATGGAGCCACCCACTTAACCACCCATTGTTCTCATTATAGGGCATTCCTAGACCTACCAAGGCACAGAAAAGGCCCTCTCTACATGTCATAATACCAGCAAGAGGATGAAATTGAACCTCCAGCTTCTCCTCAGATCACTACAAACAGAGGTGGGGGTTTGTCTCTCTTTCCCCAGCTTTCTCTTCTCTCTCCTGCTTAGGGCTTTGCTCTTCACATTCATTGTGTAAATTTGCCTTGGCTACAAAAAAAGATGAAGACTAAGATGGGCAGATAATGAAAACTCCAAGGGTGAGAGTAAGGAAAGAATATGCAGCAAATTATCCTAAAGTCTTCAGAATTCAGAATAGTTCTCACATCAGGAAATTGGATTTTATCTTTGGAGTATACATTCACTATAGAAATTCATGTTTATTTTCTCTTTCACCTTGGTATGACCACCTCTCTGTGCCCCTCTCAGCTTAGAAGTCTAAGGTTGTCAGACTATATCCATTCTTCCCTTGGTGAAATTGGTAGATTTTCACTTTGAGACAAGGTCTTATTATGTAGCCCATGCTAGTCTGGAACTCACTGTGTAGCCCAGACTGGCCTTGAACTTGAGATACATCCTCCTCAGCTTGCTAGGATTATAAACCCTGTGCCACCAGACCCTGCCAGATATATTTTTAAAGTACCTGGTAAACTTAACCTCCTTAAAAATATAACACAAAGTTTAATGATAAAGCTTACTGAAACCAAACATTTAATTGAAACAAAGTAACTGAAGGTTCTGTCTTTTTGTTAAAGGAATTACTGTGAAATTTCAGAAGCCAGGCAATGGAATTTTTGGAGAGGGAGAAGTTGAGATCATTTTGGCACCCTTAAATTATGCCAGGTATGGGACACCCACTGATATACTTGCAGCACTGGCTTTCCTCCCTGCATTTCAGTTTCTGTTTGAGAAATAGATCTCATTAGAGTGAAAGGCATCTCAAGTGGCTGTTATGTCAGCATTGCTCAAAGGCTGCAGTAGGATGTGGAGCTGATAGCTCTCAACATAATAGGCACTCAGTAAACATTTGATAGATGGAGCTGAAAGGTGGGATTTATTCATATATTCACTATTCCATATATTTCCTGTGCACATGCTGAAAAGGCCAGGCACCAAGCGAGGACTCAAAAAGTGTGCTCATCAGACCTGATGGATACTACCCCTGGGGATTACCCAATTCCAGAGACTTAGACTGCAACACTGAAGCAATACTGGATGCATTTGATATTTTTGAGAAATCAGGAAGCATTACCTCAAGGGTGTTCAGCAAATAAAGCCACAGTGGCAAGACAAGCCTGCCTGACTCTGGAACCTGTGCTTTCCTGTGAGGTTTTCAGAGGGTGTGCTTCCAAGAGACTACCATCCACTGGCCAAGGTGCCCAGAGATAGGAGAAGAAAGGAGAGAAAGGGGAATGGAGAACAGCAGACAGGAGTGCAGAGGGGGGATAAAGGAGAGAAAGAGAAGAGAAAATTAGGGTAGAGGAGGGAAGAGGAGAAGAAAGAAGAGGAGAGGGAAGAGGAGGGGAAGGAAAGGAGAGGAGAGAAAAGAGGAAGAGATCTCTGTTTACAGTCTGGCTGTCTCTCAATCAGCTTTATTCTCCTTCACAGAATATTTTGAATGCTTAATTTTCAAAGATTTTAAAAAATCTTTTTATGTTAAGTAGTATCCATTCTTAGTGGCTGGAATAGCAAATCACCAATCACACTGCTTGCATACCTCTAGTTCAAGTATTTTTAGAGGTGCCATCATTCAACTTCTCCTAGAAATAAGACAAAATATAAAAGCAGGGTAGACTGAGCAAGTAAGCAGTAGAAAAGGGAGAACAGATATACTTGGCCTTTATAGGTGGCTGGAAGTGGCATTGAATGGCATGTTATACAAAAGGTACCACAAATTTACTCGTTTTATTTTTTGAGACAAGGTCTCACAATATAGCCCAGGCTTATCTCTACTTTGTATTTGTCCTACCTCGGTCTCCTGAGTGCTGGGATTATAGGTGTGTTGCCATCTTGCCAACTCTATTGTTGTTATTCATATACTTCTTTAAGCAATAGCAACACTCTCCTTCCATATTATACTCAATGACCTATTATCCAAAGCAAGGGTCTTCACCCATCAGATATCTTGTAACAACCACTTCCGCTTCTCAAACTTTGTAATCAGGGCTTACCAGTTTTTATTTGTTCCAAAATGTCTTTTTCCTTCTTTCCTTTCCTCTTTCTATCCTTCCTTTTTTTCCTTGGTGGATGTGTATATGCTGTGTGTGTCTGTATATTCATGTGTGAGAACAGGCATGTGCATGCCATAGCATGTGTGTGAAGATCAGAGGACAACTTTGGATGTGGATTCTTGCCTTCCACTTTGGATCAGGTCTCATGTTGTTCACCACTACATTAGCCATGCTAGCAGGCCTGTGAGCTTTTGGGGGTTCTCCTGTCTCAGCCTCCCTTCTTGCTGTAGGTAGACTGGGATTACAGACACTTGGATCTGAACTCAGGTACTCACACTTACATGGCAAGAGTTTTATCCATGGAACTATCTCCCCAGTGCTGTCATTCTTTTAGCTGTCCACTGAAAGCCAGCAAATCCCAAATTCTGCATTTATCTAAAACTGTAATTGGTTACCAATTTATAGAACAAACTCCTGAATGAGTTTCTGACATACTTTTCCGAAGGTGGCCACCTTGGCACTGTACGTCCACTGTTTTCCCATTCTGTGGCTGCCTACTTGCCTAACTCCTATTCACACCTGACAGCTGGCATGACTGCTACTGTCAGCTGCCAAGAGCTCAGGCAGAAAAGACACATGCCTGGTCATTTCTTCTATATAAATACTTATCTCTTTAGGGATTAAGAAACCAGTTCAAGGCTGGGGAGATGGCTTAGCAGTTAAGGTGCTTGCCTGCATAGCCAAAGGACCCAGGTTCAATTCCCCATGACCCATGTAGGCCAGATGCACAAAGTGGTGTGTGCATTTGCAGTGGCTGGAGGCCCTTATGTGCCCATTTTCTCCTTCTCTCTCTCTCTCTCTTTGTCCCTCTTTCTCTCTTTCACTGTGTGCTGTCCTGAGAATTATGGTCTATCTGCATGGCCACCTGCCAGCCATGTCTGTGAGATGCTAAGGATCAACACTTAGTTGAAATTACCATGCCTCAAAATCATATAATGTCTAATGTTGTGAAGATCTAAGGGCCAGAATCACCATTACCCAGTGAAGTTTATGATCAGCACCATGTTCTGACCAGCTGAGCAAATCGGCCACATCCAGTGAAGTTTAATACAGAGAGAAATTAGATCAAAGTCATTGGGAATTACCATAAAACTCATGGGAGTTTTTTACTTCTGAAGATTCAGGTCTCCAAGACCTGTCAGACTTTCCATAGTACCAGCTTTTCTTCTCATCAAAGACCATAAACAGTAAGAAAAAGTCTCTCATGTCCACAGGCATGTTGCTCTCCTTGTGAAGTGTTCCTTTCTGGCAGATCAGAAGAGGCCCAATCAAGCCTGAATGGATATCTTTCTCCTGGAAGACAGGAAGAGCAAACACAAGTATTTTCCTTTGCTCATGATTTGTTTTGCTTTTCCGAAAAACCATTGTTCATGTAGAAAAGGAAATATCTTCTTAGATGCTCTGTATTTGAAGGTTAGTAATCAATAGCTGAGTAAGCCTGGATACGTGATTCTGTTGTATTCACATTCCTTTCTTTCAAACAGTATCCATTTTCCAAGAAACGATGATAATCATACTGACAATGTAATACACTCTATTTATTGAGCAGCTATACTGTATTCAATGCTTTGCATATAGTATCTCATTTCATCCTGACATGTCTGGTAAATATAAATTCATTCATTAAACAAGTAGCTATCAAGTGCCTATTATATGCTACATCTATATGCTATTCTTCCTTTTCTTTCTTCCTCCCTGTCCCCCTCCCTGTGTGCATCATAGAAGACTGAACTCAGGGCCTCGTGCGTGCTAAGTGCTCTCCCACTGAACTCTATCCTCAGCCTCTAAACTGCATTATTTGGAGACAGGTTCTCACTAAATTGCTCAAGCTGGCCTTTAACTCATTTTGTAGCTAAGGCAGACCTTGAACTTGAGAGTGTATAGCATCTTGAGTAGCTAGAGTTACAGGCCCCCAGGCCTGAATATTCTGGTTTTTTTAACTTTAGAAACAGAGGCTGAGGAAGGTCAAGCAGTTTTCTTAGGTCACTGTGGTGACGGTGTAGAAAGATGACAGCAGAAGAGAGTGTGGCTCAGTGGAAAAGCATGGGCTCAGCATGCAAGAGGCCCTGGGTTTGGGCCCCAGTACTGGAAGGGAAAAAGTAAAATTGGGGGCTATGTTCTTTCTACCATGCCATAAGTTAAAAGGGCTTCTCTCTCTCTCTCTTTTTTAATTCAGTGAAAAATTGTGTATATTTACCAAGTGCACCAAATTGTTTTGAACAATGTGGAATGTATCATTCCAAGGAGTCTTGACTTTTCAGTTCTTTCATAAATGGCAGATGGAAGTTAAAATTCATTTAGAGTCAGGCTGGTGGTGCACACCTTAAATCCCAGCATTTGGGTAGCAGAGGTAGGAGGATCTCTGTGAGTTCAAGACCACCCTGAGACTATATAGTGAATTTCAGGTCAGCCTAACTCAAGAGCAAGACCCCACCTCAAAACCAAACAAACAAAAAACTCATTCAGAAACTTATTGTGAACTGAGACCTTATTCTAGGCTTTCCATGGGCTCCAGGGCGCTCTGACCTCTCTGTCTGCCTGGACACCACAGGATGATGCTCCTAGTGCTCTTTTAGGTGGGCCTCCACACTTGGGCGTAGCCAGGACACTGCTGGACTGCACCTAGTGGAGGATCAGGAGGGTCCATCATTCCTGGTCCTCTGTGTGGGGGTGGCTCACATGCTGGTGGAGGGGGGAGATACACACACCCTCGCAGTCCCAGAGGTAGAACAATGTGACCTGTGCATGGGCTTTTCTTGGCTGCAGGAGCATGCCCACTACTTCGCTGCTCTCTTGGCCCAGAGGGCTCCAACTCCACCTCCCAGGGAATACCACACTGCTCATGTAGGACCCACCTGGTATTTCCTCAGAGCTGAAGTCAGGAGGCTCCCCAGGGACCCCTTTGTCCCAGATATGGGCTATATTCCCTTGTTTGCTGAAAGACCTTTTACAGGCAACTGGGCACCATCACTATGTGTGGATGGTCTTGACCCTTTGCCACAAAAGTACAGGATGTGACTGGCACCCAATGCCTTGGTAGAAATCAGCCACCCCTAAGCCAGTTTCCCCAAGGAAAAAGGGAATGGAGGCCATCAGCCCCTAAAGGAACAATCTCTAGCTACCTTGCAGCAATGGAGGGGACTCTGAGCCTGGTTACCTGTCAGCAGACAGAGGCCTGGGAAAGGGTACTGTGTTTTGTTGGGCTTGACCTTGAGTAGACCCCTCCACCAGTGTGTGATTGTCTCACTGTGGGAAGATTGATACTTCTGCCTCAGAGCACTAAGGTAAAAAAACAGCAATCAGGTATGCTATAGACATTGAAGAATGAGGGTTTTTCACTTTTCTCTCCCAGCCTCCCAGCAGTCTAGGGCCAGTCAGGAAGACCTGGGTGGATACAGCTGGTCACAGTCAACAAAGGTGCTAGTTTGTCCAGGGGAACTAGTTGTTCCTTCCCTCCCATGGGAGCTGGACAGAATGGAATGTGCTGGCATTTATTCTCCCAGTGGGAACACTGCAGCTGTCTCTCTGTTTGCCTATTTATCTTAACATGATGCTGACTTCTTGTCACATTGTTTTTTATTAGCAAAAAATATTCAAGGTATCAAAAAATTCTTTTTCTTGTAGATTCATTGGAGCAGGAAAAAGAAATCCTCTTTTAACGCTCACACCCGGTATGTGATTTGTGTCCACAGTGTAGGTGTTCGTCCTTCCTCCATGTGCCTCCCAACCCTCTAAAGTCCTCCAAAGCCTGGCTTTGGGCTATGATAACATTTTTTTTTTTAATTTCAAATAAACACAGACACTCTCACTTGGGCCCATCCATTTTTTGTTGATCTTCCCTCCTCTCCACTGAACACATGTCTCTGTGCATCCTTCTGATGAACTGGATGGATGATCTCTGGTTATGGCAGCTATACTGTTGATCATAACCCTTCTGCAACCCTCATGCAAAGCAAGAGAACCTTTTTTTTTTTTTTTTTTTTTTTGAGGACTGGCCTGTTTTTATGAGAGAGAGAAAGAAAGAGAGACTTGAGACTTGGTGCACCAGGGCCTCCAGACACTATAATCAAACTCCAGATGCACATGCCCCCTTGTACGCTTGTGTCACTTTGTGCATCTGGCTAACGTGAGACCTGGAAACATGAACATAAGTCCTTAGGCTTCACAGGCAACTACCTTAATCGCTAAGCCATCTCTCCAGCCCAAGAGAAGCTTTTTAACAACAAATAACCCAATCCTTCTAGTTAGTGAACAAGAACTTCTGATGGAAGTACCTACCGTGTTCACTGCTGAGTAGTAGGCCCATACCCGGCAGGCAGACCCAGAGCTCTCTGGTCCTGCCCGTTCAGTGGCATGCCATACGTAGGTATAACTTGCATTTGGCAGGATGGCATTGTCTTCCTTAAACCATTTGGGAGAGTCATCTTCATAAGTCTTTCCCTCTGATGATTTTTCATAGGAAAGTCCATGGGCATGAAGTGAATATGGTCTGGATGCTAAATTTTTAAAGCGAACCTAGATAAAGGAACGACTCATAAATGTATTAACAAGGCAAGCCAAACTAAAGCTAGGTCAGAATCAGAGGCTGTAGTAGACAGCTGTGTGATGAGAGCTAAGGTATAGTGAGTGCGTACTATTTACAAATTAATTGATTCATATTACTTTATCTGATTTTCACAACCACCCCGTAGGACAGGATTCAAGTAGTTTACCCCAGAAACACTAAAAATATGTTTTTAGTGCAAAGCTAAAGTAATAATATGCACTGTGATGGTTTGAAAATGAAATGCTCCTTCAAAACTCATGCGTTGAAGGCTTGGTACCCAATGCAGTGTTTGGAGGTGGAGATTCTAGAGAGGGGTTTGGATCATGAGGCTTCTGACCAATGGATTAGTCCATTGATGGATTCATAATTTGATGATATTATTAGGAGATGGTGGAAACTAAGAGGTGAAGTCTCAATACTGACTTCATAGCATACTTGGAGCAGAGAGTGAAAGAAGAGATAGACCCTTTAAGGGCATGTGCCTAGTGACCCTATAGACAGAATAGTGAAAGAAAAGCTCAGGGAATCCCAAGGGTCTGGGTACAATTGAGCTGTGAAATGCACAGGGATAGATGGGACCTCTGATGAGAAATGGGGCTAGAAAATGAGCTACAGGTGACAGAGGGCTTTAAGTGCCAGGTGGGGAGCCTGTGTGCCCCATTTCATCAGGCCTGTGGCAGAAACAACTTGTAGCCCTTTCCTTTCATGGGTTCCAGTGACTAAAACATTGCAAATCACACACAAGAGAGTATTGCTTTCTATATTTTCACGGAACATCTAAAATCACTGAGCCTTATAATGGTTTGTATCTTAAATGTCCCCCCCCCGCCCCAAGGCATGTATTGAAGTCTTGGTGGCTAGCTTGTGGCACTATTGGGAGGAGGTGAAGCCTTTAGGGTATATGGCCTAGGACCCAGTGGAAGAATTTAGGTCACTGTGCGAATGCCTTGATAGGGATCTTGAGATACCAGCCTCCATCTATTTATCTATCATCTATTTATATCTATCTATCTATCTATCTATCTATCTATCTATCTATCTATCTATCTATCTATCCATCCATCCATCTAATCTTTCTTTCTCTCATTGCTTCCTTCCACTATGGGTTGAGCAACTATGCTTCACCACTCATTTCCTGTCAAGATGTTCAGCCTCATTACAGCCCCAAAACACTGGAGCCAAGTGACCACGGACTGAAAGCAGTGGCTAAAATGAGTTTTCCCTTCTTTCAGTTGTTTATCTTGGGTATTTTGACAGAGCAGCAGATCTCTGACTAATGTATATCCCTATTCCCTTACATGATTGGTTGATGTTTGCTGTGCTGGAGTTCAAAGCCAATGGATTTGTACACTAGGCAGCAGGAGCTCCACCACTGAGATACAGCCTTTGGAGACTACATATAGATATTCTTTTGAGATGGCAATCTTACCATGTTGCTCTGTCCTCAGCCTTCCAAGGAGCTTGTACTACCGGTTCACATCACCACACCAGGCTATCTATGAGTATTTTTCAAAAGAATAAATGGTCCTGACAATTAAGCAAATTCCTACAAAGGTAAAAGGTTATGTTTCTGGACCTACAGTAATTTAATTCAGGTCCTGGGCCCTTTTCCCTATTCCTCATTTTTTATTTTTTCTGTTAAGTAAAATGTTAGAAAGGATAGGAGAGACAAACTTAGTCATAAAAGCAAGCTGTTGGTGGGGAACTGGATACAAACTTGAATGAAAGACCAAGATTGTTAAGTACTTAGGAAATGTGTTCACTTTGAAGAACATAGAGATATCTTTATTTCCTTTACTAGTTCTATTTAGCTTCACTTTCTTTCCTTTTCAATTATTTATTTATTGGGGACTGGTATAGAACAGGCATGACAGAGCCTCTAGCAACAGCAAACAAATTTCAGACACATGCGCCACCTTGTGCATCTGGCTTACATGCATACTAGGAAATAGAACCTGGGTCCTTAGGCTTCGAAGGCAAGTGACTTGACTTGTAAAGCATCTCTACAGTCTATTCTTTCTTTCCTTTTAACAAAATACTAGTTTATATTTCTAAATTACCACTACTGTCACCAGTACTACTTCTGTGAATCCCATATTAATTGTTGCTTAAGCTTTAGTGTTATGTCTTCCAGAGTTTATAGTTTTCAGCATTAAAAATGTGAGATTGGGCTGGAGAGATGGCTTAGCAGTTAAGGCACCTGCCTCCTAAGCCTAAGAACACTGGTTCCAATCTCCAGCAGCTCCAATCTCTGGGTCCCACGTTTAGCCAGATGCGAAGTGATGCAAGGGCGCATTGCCGCACTTGACCACAAGGGGGCGCACACATCTGGATTTCGTTCGCAGCAGCTGAGAGACTGCTGGTGTGCCCATTCTCTATCTGTCTTCCTCTCCCTCTCTCTCTCTCTCCAAAAAAAAAAAAAAAAAGTGAGATTATTTTAGTTTGTTTCGAAGATTGTCAAACTGCTTGGTGGGCAGACTTTGAAAACAAATGTAATAATTTAATTTATTGATTCTGGAAAACAAATCACATGTAGTTCTTTTGTTACCTTAACCTTAACAACCTGTTGTGTTTGTGGGCATTCCTCTGGTGAGCATGGCTCAAAAGATGACTTACTTGGATGACATCATCCACTTCAGCTCTAATAACAGGACCAAGGATGCCCAGATGCTCCTCGTCCTCCCCCTGAGGATCACGTTTGGTGAAGGTGCTATCAAGGTACTTTCGGAAAACAACTTTCCTATATGTGGTGTCCTTTGGGATGTCATCAGTGTCTTCGCTATTCATTTGCCTGAAATGATAACAGTGGTATTCACTTGGAGGAAGAAATTAAAGACTATTCAAAGGATTTAGGAGGTGATTCACGACATTATTAATATCTAGTTCTTCCACGAGGATACAGAAAAACAAACACTACATGGTCTTGTTTAGACACAGCATCTAAAAGCATTGAACTCATAGAAGCATAGAGTAGAATGGGAGTTTCCAGGGACTTTGCGGGGGGGGGGTGCTGGGAAGGTGCTGGTTAAAAATACCAAATTTAACTTAGATATCAAGATAAATTTAGCATATCTATTATACAACTATAACCAATAACAGTGTACTATAGTCTAAAATGGCAACAGGGTAGATTTTAAGTGTGCTCATCACAAGAATTAAGTATGTGGAGTAAAGTGTATGTTAATTAATTAATAATTAATTGACTTAGCCATTTCACATCTTACATGTGTATTAAAATATGAGGCTGGAGAGATGGCTTAGTAGTTAAGGTGCTTACCTGCAAAGCCAAAGGACCAAAGTTTAACTCCCCAGGACCCATGTAAGCCAGATGCACAAGGTGGCATATGTGTCTGGAGTTTGTTTGCAGTGGTTGAATGCCCTGGTGCACCTATTCTCTTTCTCTACCTGTCTCTGCTTCTTTCTCTCTCTCAAATAAAAATTGAAACAAGAAAAATATGTTTAGCACCATCAACATATACAAATAACAATCAAAATACACCTTATTGCACTACTTAGCAATAAAATGAACTGTCTGTGGGCTGGGAAGATGGCTTGGGGTCTTTAAACCCTAAGCCATCAGTTATTTACAAAGCTGCTTGCTGGGATTTAATTCCCAAGCCATCCACTTTGGATATGAAAACAATGGTGCAAGACACACACATGTACACACACACACATGCACACACACGCGAATAAATTTTAAAAAAAGGAAAATTTGAACTTTAAAAAAATGAACTGTTGATAACAAGCTAACTTGTATGAATCTCTGGAGGATTATGCTGAGTTGAAAAAATGCCAATCTCCCAAATTCCCAAGAATTACATGATTTCATTTTTGCAATATTTTTTCAAATGACAAAATGACAGGAATAGAGATCAGACAAGTGGTTGGCAGGGTTAAGGAGAAGTATTTACAAAGGGAAAGATGTGGTTATCCAAGGACAAGAACATGTTTCTTTTTTATTTGTTTTGTGTCTTGATAGTATTAAAAGTCAGTCTATTGGTATACTCATAATATATTACAGTTTTTCAAGATGTTACTGCTTGGCGGGGGACAAACAAACAAAGTGTACAAGGAATCTCTCAGTGTTATTTTTCACAAATGTATGTGAATCTATAATTATCTCAAAATGGAAGGGTTAATTAAAATGAAAATATAGCATATTATTTCCCCTTCATCTTCTCAGCTCAATCTGAAGCCAAAGCACACATTCTGCCTTTACTCAAATTTCCCAAAAGCTGATTTTTCAAACCCCAAATATTTTTTATATTCCACAAGCAATCAACAGAAAAATTTATTCTGCCTTCCTTCCAGTTGTTTTTCTCCACTAACCTTATCCATTCAGACTCTGAACATACCATACGATTTCATAGAACTCACAGGAGAGGCAACGCCACTTGGTCTGTCTTACAGGCTGATTTTACATTTAGAATAGGATATAAGATTTTGAAGGAAATGGTTCCATCCTTTCTACTCCACATAAATCCTAAACCTATTTCCTCCAGGCATTGCCTAGAAGTCTTTAGGTTATTCTCATGTAGTAATGGGTACTACATTTAATTAAATAAAAAGTCCTGAGAGAAAGTATTTTTTTTTTAATTTTTTTGGAGAGAGAGAGAGAGAGAGGAGAGGAAGACAGATAGAGATGGGGGCCCCAGCAGCCTGTCAGCTGCTGTGAACGAAATCCAGATGTGTGCACCCCCTTGTGGTCAGGTGCAGCATTGCGCCCTTGCGTCACTTTGCATATGGCTAAACGTGGGACCTGGAGATTGGAACCAGCGTTCTTGGGCTTAGGAGGCAGGCGCCTTAACCACTAAGCCATATCTCCAGCCTGAGAGAAAGTATTTTAAGCAAGAATTCTAACATGGAAATGTTAGACATTAGGTTAATAAGCTGTGGTGTGTAAGCCACATCATACATTGTGTTTACCTATCCTAATTAACCTTTCTAAATGTTAATGTAAGAGCCATCAGCTGTTTAGACAGATTATAGAGTCACCATGCTGTATCTCTGGGAATTTATAATTTACAGAGCCCTTTCTACCCCTAAGCAATGCTGAATTGAAAATAATCTTTAAAATAAAAAAGTAAATGGATCCCTTATAAAGTCTGTGTTGTTAACAAGTAAATGCAAAAGGAGATTTCTATATTAAAATTTGGTCTTGGCCAACTTCAACTGAATCATACTGACTAGCACATATCTACGGATCCAGGCACTGGAAGAAGGGGGGAGGGGATAAAAATATATGTAGTAAGAGAAGAGTTGCTTATCACAGGATAGACTTCTCATGGTGATTGTTCTTAACTTGCCCATATAGCTTCTAAAGCATAGAAGATAATTTTGGAATTAACAAGGGAAATATTACAGGGCAAGTGGGAATAGGAGAACCTAACTATGTTGTGCATAATTGGCTCAGAATTATCTCCCTGGAACTATTATAAATGCTACTTTTCTTTCTTAGAAAGTAGTGGAAAACATAAAAAGTATGTAAAAAGAAAAAATAGTCAAACCTTTGTGCAAATTTTGAATAATCCCAGAAAATTTCTTCAGCAGCAATATAATAGTATTTTCTGTTTCCATTATGGCTGCGGAGGTACCATGCAGCAATTTTGTCAGGATTTCTGGAGGAGCTGGTATCTGTCCTAATGTCAGTTTTGTAAGGGTCGTCATAGGTCACATAATCATGTTCAACAAAGTCTTCTTCACTGTCTTCATCTTGTTTTGGAATAATATCAATGTTCTCTCCATCAACTCTACTGAGGCCCACAACAACGAGTGGATTATTTTCTTCTAACATAAATGTGTCATTGAGTTCAGGAGATGGCATGTGAATAAAGTCTGAATATGGGAAGATCTGATCCAATTCTGGAAGAGATGAAGGCTGAACAAGAGGGTAGGATGTCTGACCAGGGTCTGGAAGGGGTGACACCTGACTGAGATTAGGAGGAGGTGCTGTCTGGCTGAGGTCTGAGGAGAAGGTCCCTTGGTTGTGATCTGGGGAGGAGGCTGTCTGGCTGAGGTCTGAGGAGAAGGCCCCCTGGTTGTGATCTGGGGAGGAGGCTGTTGGGCTGAGGTCTGGGGAAAAGGGCATCTGACCCAAGACTGAGGAAGGAGGCATCTCACCCACTTCTTCGGAAAGATTTGTCTCATCAAATTCTGGAGAGAGGGTCAAGAGGCTGAGGTCTGGGGAGGAGGTTGTTTGGCTGAGGTCTGGGGAAAGGGGCATCTGGCCCAGGTCTGGAGAAAAGATTGTCTCAACTAACTCTGGAGAGAAGATCGCCTCTGGGGAGGCGAGAGCCTGGTCATGATCTGGTGGGGAGGTTGTTTGGCTATAGTCTGTGTAAAGGGGCATCTGACCTAGGTCTGAAGGAGGAGGCATATCACCCACTTCTCCAGAGAGGTTTGTCTGATCAGATTCTGGGGAGTGGGTTAAGAGGCTGAGGTCTGAGGAGGAGGACATCATTTGGCTGTGGGCTGAGGGAGAGGTTGTTTGGCTGAGGTCTGAGGATAGGGGTATCTGATCTTGGTCTGAAGAGAAAGATAATTGATTTTGGTCTGAAATGATGGGCTTCCAGGGAGGAAGTGTTGGAGCAGTGTCAACAGGGTAGAACTCATGACTTAGTTCATAGTCAAATTCCAGGCTATGCTTTGGAGGAGAGGACCTGTGACTGGGGTCTGTGGTAGAATGTGCTTGATCAGGGTCTTGCACAGGAAATGTAGGAAGGTGTTCCTCTGAGGACATTGTCTTATAAAGACCTGGAGGGGAGTTTGTCTGATCAGTATCATTTGAGGGTGTCTGATTATGTTCAGGAAGGGATGTCTTCCTGTCAGTACTCATGGAAGGAAAGGTCTGATTGAAGTCTGTGGCAAGAGCTGTATCATTGGGCTTACGGAGTGACTGTTGGTGATTAGGTGTCCTATCTAAAAATGGGGATTGGGCATCTCCTTTCTGGGGGTGAAAGCCCCTTGGAGATAGAAGAAGGTGAGGTACAAACTTATTTTTTTTCTTTTTTCGTGTCCTGATGAGAAAAGGTCTTTTCTTCAGGTCACTACTTTCCTTATCCTGTGTTACTTGTAGAGATTTTTGCCTAACTCCAGACAACTTTGGGGGATCACTCTGCTTTCCTGACTCGTTTGTAGGTGGGATGCTTTCCCCCCAGGCTCTCGAGATGTTCTCAGGGCTATTTAGCAGCTTATCAGTGGTTGTGTCTTCACCATTATCTTGGATTATTTCATAACTACCTTTTTCAGAAGCCAAATACCACTCACTATTCAAAATCTTTGGGTTCTTTTGTTTTAAGAGGAACAGATCAGTAGGAATGTCCTCCCAGGGCCCCATTCTGGAAGAAGTGTTGTCTGGGTTTGAATGTCTCCCAGGTCTACGGCCTGGTGATTTCTTCCAGGAGAACCTGTGCTTCACCACTGGGTGTCTTTTTACCTTAGATACTTTACTCTTAGTGTGCTCTTCACTTCTCAATCCTTTTGTACCGGGAGGAAGCAGGCGTATCTCCGTGATGTCTGACTGTAGATGATCTTCCATATGCTTTATAGAATATGGGCTGGAAAGCTCCTCTGTGGGAGGACTGGGAACTGGATTTGTGTCCAAGTCAGGCACGTATTCCAAGAGGGGACCATCTGAGGAGGCTTCTGAGAGAGGAAGGGTTTTCTGAGGTTCTTTGGGGTGATTCTCACTGAGCCCACTAAGGTTTCTTGGGGAAGAAGAATCTGAGGCAGTAGTTGTATTTGAACTTGGGGAAAATGACTCGGAGCTGCTCTCCAGAGCCAGGGCAGTAAGATTGACCTCATCAGCCCCTTGACTCAGTGAAGAATTTCTGAATGATCTTATGCCTAATGATAAAGCCAACATATCCTGGTAATCATAATCGGCATCATTCTCTTCACGGTTATATTCTGAAGAATCAGTCATTTTCCGTTTAGACATGGCAGTAGGTGCTGCAGGTTTGTAGATCTCATAGGAATCATCGTCATCAGCTCGGACACATTTAACATCCCTGAACCGCAGCCTTAGGTTTTTGCTTCTTAAACTGGAACTCATGGTTGTTAGCATCCAAGTTCCTTGAGAAGAAAGACAGAGGAGAGAAAGCTGAAAACTAGGAAACAGTATTCAGACATTAGAGTCCACTATGGCCAAAAAAAAAAAAAAAAAAAAAAATTCTAGTAGATATTAGTCAGAGACATCCAAGTGTGATCTGTGAACCACTGCTAGCCTACGAACTATCATTGGCTCATTATGACACAAGGAAAGGAGCCAGGAATATGGTGTTTAGAATTTTTAAATGCAATTTGACACTGTTTTGATATTCAACCACAAGATCAGTACATTCATCTTCTTTAACAATATATAGACTAAAAATATGGGTCAGGTCGGTGGAGTTTAGGGAAGAAAAAGAGGTCTTCAGTATAGACTGATGACCAGCTGTCATTTTAGAATATGTTGAGGGAAGGGTAAATCAAGAAAAAAGTGAACTTTGACTATTATTTATGTTTTGTTTACTGTACGTCTTGAGAGGTAGAGTCAGGAGGAGGATGATGATGAGGATTGCCTCCCATTAATAAAAGATATTTAAGTATTTCTAAGAAATACTACATGGTAGTGGGGAGGCAGGGCTAGGGACATATACAAACAGAACCTGAGAAGACTAGATCTACTTAAGTGATTAATTTTCCAAATGGAAGCCATGAGATGCAGTGAAAAGACAGCATGGAGGACAAGGGAGACACACCAGGTGTAGCAATCATCAGAGAGCTCTCCTCAGCAGACATTTTCTGATCAGAGATTGCTCTGGTCCGCTTCCTCTCCCAGTGCCCAAGCCCTTACTCACCAACGTTATCCATTGTGACAGTCACAGATTCTCCACTCATGGGGAAGAGGGTCAAGGTGTCCTCATGCCTCTTTCCATAGATGAAAGAGTGCCCAGTGAAGTGAATGGTCAAAATATCATCCTGGGTACCCACACTGCAGAAGTGCCACTGGACAGTGTCATCAAAACAGAATGAAAGAGTAGATATGCTCTCGGGCACATAGCCATTGATAGCTAAAAGAGAAAGTTTTGTCAAAATGCCAGGTCTATGTCAACAAAAGGGCCTACCTCTAATCACTCCCAAGACAAAAGTCCTATTGTTAATTTGGTTGTGTTGTCAAGCCTTGATTATTCAAGATAAGTTTTATTAGAATTAAAATGTGACTAGAAGGTCAAATTCAGACTTCTAAAAGGACACCTTATTCTCCCAAGGCAGCTAAGGGAGAATTATCAGGATAAGGATAAAAGCTTTCACTCACATTTATTTATTTATTATTCATCAACTGTGTGTTGTAAAAATTCCCCTGTAAGCATACACTAATAATCAATTTACAATACTATTAAGAATAATTCTACCTGGAGGAAAAGCCCAGTGTAAGAAATTCATCTACTTGACATAATAGCCATTGAATAAAAACGAATGTCCCTTAAGCTGAAGCCTATTAAGCATAGTTGTTATTTTTATTGAAACCTATTATCTACAGAAACTACAGTTATTGCTCCAGTATTGAGTTTGTATATTTTCATTTTCTTTAAATGTACATTATGTTAGGCACCAACTTTATTTCCATATGTACTGAGTGTGGTAATTAAATCAAAAATAGAAATCCTCCCTTTGTTTTAGGTACAATGGGTTTACAGATGCATGGGCCTCTCTTGTGCCTGGCTTTTTTGTGGGTGCAGCAGATTCAAACTCCAATCAGCTGTCTTGAGGATTAAGTGCCTCTCACCACTGAGCCATCTCCCTAGCCCTGCTCTTTGTTTTCAGTGTGATTAGCAAAAAATTTAAAACAACCAGCCAGGCGTGGTGGTGCACGCCTTTAATCCCAGCACTCGGGAGGCAGAGGTAGGAGGATCGCTGTGAGTTCGAGGCCACCCTGAGACTACATAGTGAATTCCAGGTCAGCCTGGGCTAGAGCGAGGCACTACCAAGAAAAACCAAAAACAAACAAACAAACCAAAAAAAATTTAAAACAACCTATGTGACTCATGTGTAATTTGTGTTCACACCTATCTATAGCTACGGGAAGTCCGCTGCTAACGTGAGAATATGTGAAGAAAGCTCACTGTGGTTCCTGTCAAGCACCGGAAGCTGCATGAGCAGATTGTGGGGTAACCATCTACACAGCTACAGTTACTCATCAGAAAAGGTGATCGAGAAGGCTTTTGGCTCCAAGGAACCATGGAAGGGACACTGGCTGTTGGGAAGTTTGCTTGCATGTGCCTCAGTGAGATTCCTCTCAGACTTCCCATGATGGTGAACTCTGGCTCTGGGAATCCCTTCTGCACTGAACTTCTTGCAGCTCACTCCAAACCTCCCCATGCACTGCCTTTCTAAGATTCCATTTGCTTTACTCTAATTTGATAATCCACCTATTGGGATTTTTTGGGTGTTTCTTCTTTGCCCTTAACTAAAGAGTACTCACAATTCTCAAGTCCTGACCAAGGCTTGCGACATCTGATCCCAGCCAGCACATGTGCACTAGTGTACACACACACACACACACACACACACACACACACCCTTTAGGAACAAGAGACTCAAAGGGTCACCAGACTTTAACTTTTTGCTGAAAGGACAACAAGCCCTGGTTGAAATCATGTCACCCTGAGGATTTTGTCATGGAGTCCCTGAATTGGAAGTGAGGATGACAGAGCAGCTCGTTAGGGAATATGTTCTCATCCATGTCCTTGCCTCACTTTAACTTACTGCTCATGATGTTTGATTGATAAAACTTTGGGTCATCGTGTTTCACCTCCTCGGGATTTTCACAAAACTTGTTGATGTTGTCTTCAATGTACCAGCTCTTGTTCTCATCAAACACAGCGAACACAACCTGCTGCTCAATGTCTGCTGCCCTCTGCAGGGATGGAAGGAATGCGTTCAGGGATGAAGTCTTTAGCTGGTGCCTTTTGCCCTCTTGTCCTTAGTCCCCTGACTCGGGCACCTACTAGAGCCCATGGTGTGCCAAGGACTTGTCAGAACTAAAGCTGATATATAACTGAAACAGTGGGGCTCAGACTATGCAGGCACTACAATATCCCAAAGGAAAGATTCTATTTTTCCACAGTAATTGTAAGTCTGATTATCTCTCAAATGAACACCTTTCAACACAAATAGCTGAATATGTTCCAAACAGTTGCACAGGGTAAGCAAAAAGTTGCACTAGGAAAGCTTTGTGCTTCTCCTTACTTGCTTCCTCCAACAAATCAAGATCTTACAAATTTTCTGATTTTCTGATTCTGGCCATATATTTATTTTGCATGCCTTTGGATAAGACTTCTTTGATCATTACTTAGCCTATTTGGGAATTTTAGGTGAATAATATGAAACTATTAATTTTCAATGATGATAAAGACAATCGAATGGACATGTAGCTCAGTTGATAGTGCTTGCCAAGCATGCATGAAACTCTGGGTTCAACCCCTAGCACTGCATAAGACAAGCATGGTGGTATGCGTCAGTAAGCCCAGGACTTAGGAGGTGGAGGTGGAAGGATCAGAAGTGCAGTGTCACTTTCAGTTTCATAGTGAGTTTGAGAATCACCTTGGAAACATCAGAACCTGACACAAACAAATAAATAAAACTCAAAAGACTGGCATTTTTGTTTACATTCTTTGGAATAACTTTTCTTGACCAAAGAGAGAACATTGACTGGCTCCAACCTCACTAAAAGCTAAATCGCCAAGTGCACTTATTTTCAAGGCCCCGTACCTCTATTGTCTTACTCTGAAAATAATAGCTTGGCACTGAGCTTTGCAGTGATGCCCAAGCCACCCTGTAAACATTTTAGCAGGTATTTTATTTTCCTTTTTATAATAGGAAGAAATAAAAGCTGAATGACTTCTTCCTCACACAGTTAATACCAACAGACCCAGAATCTGAATCTTAAAAAAAAATACATCACATTACAGACCTGCTTTCTGCAGGGAGAGTCTAGATGAAAACAGGCAAATCAAAACAAAAAAGATTATCCCACACCAAAGTGTTAGCGCACTGGTGATGAAAAGTGCTGCCCAGTGCTTGCTGTTATCTAGAAGGAAAAGCCCCATTATTTAGCAGGGAAGACCTAATCTTTTTGAGCCTGAAGACATGTCCAAAATATCTTAAGGGTTACTTCAAAGACAAAATACCTGTATGCCTCTTTTGTCCAGGGATCTGCCTTTACAAATGAGAAGCAGCCCTATCAGCCCCGAAGCAATGTCCCTCGTGATGTCCACGTCACTATAGTATGGTCTTGTTAAACACTGGGCATCATTCTCTGTGGGTTCATCCAACTCTGGGATATTCCATTTGTAAGTATAGGTTTCTCCTGGTTGAACCGCTCTGATCATGCTGTGACTGCCTGAAAGAAAATAGACTCAAGTTCATTTTCATTTGGAAAAATTACTTCATTATCATAATTACCTTAGCTCTCATTAGGGCTAATTACTATCAGGAAAAAAAAAAAACTCTTTTTACATTAAACATGTTTGAAATGGGATAGCACAAAGCTGTTTCATAATCCTCCCCTAGGCGGCGCTGAAGTACAGCTAAAGGGACCCAATTTTGTGACCACTTAAAGTGAGAAGGGTTTGCGATTTTTAGGATGTCCCCTGCATGCCCGCTGCTGGATGCACTAGTTATAGCGACACCACAGGGCAAGGAAGGCATTCTGATGATATGGAAGCCTCTGAGTAGTCACTTGTTTCAGTGGAGGCCAAAGACTCCCACCTGAGGCAAAGGAAGAGTTGTCTTCGTCTTCATAAGGAGAGAAGGTCACACCATGGGGGTAAATGCTATAGGCTCGGCTGGCCATATTCTTGAACACAATCTAAAAAAATTTAAATCAAGTTTATTATTTCAGATTTAGAGATTTCACATGAGAACTAATGGGAGATGGTAGCTTTGCACATTTACTTCGTCTGTGCTTGAAGTCAGTCCCATTTATCTTAGCAACCACCTCCTCCTGTCACCTTTCAAGAGATTGACTCACACATCCAGGTGGAACACAGAGAGGTTTGACCTTATGTTAGGTGAAATGACATTTCCCCCATAGTATATCTGTGCCTCTCAGCTGGTCCCTAGCCCTGTTTCCCTGGTCCTTTCCCCTCCGGACACATCTGCTCCTTCTCACGTCTGAACCATGGTTCTCATATCCTGCTGTCCAGTCTCCTAGGACCCCTGCCATTAGAACCATCTTCTTGTAGCGCACACATAGTCAGATCCTGAATCCCCACTACAGTATTTTTATTAATAAACCTGAAGTATCTAAAAGGAACTAGAAACGAGAGAAGAAAAACAGTCATAGAGGAGGAGTAGTTTTGTCCTTTCATTATTTTAAAATGAACACAACGGGCTTTGGTGCATGATTTGCATACAGGAGTCCTAACAAAGCTCTTCAAAAAATAACCTTGAGCTTATCTGCTACTGGGTTGATTGCCCAAGCAGCTGGATCATTCTTCACCTGTAAATCATCTACATTTGTCATCAATAAATCATCAATTCTCAGCAGCCCAATTCTTACCTATCTCTGTGATGGGATAGCTTCAGGCTTTGATACATTTCTATACTTACTTTTATCAGAGACCAATCATTAGAGAACCACATAGGAGACCACACTGGATTGTTTTTACCCAATTGTACTTACTCATATGTTTACGGTGACAATACACAGAGCTGTACAACTTTTATTTCTTTAATAGCTACAGGAATTTTGTCAATGATACCACCCACTCTATCACACAGCACCCTCATTAAAAATCTGCAAGAAATTTCTCCCATGCGTCAGCTTAGACAAATTAGACTGTGCTCCTGGATCTATAAATTGCACTTAGGTTTATTTTCTCTTTTACTTTGCCACTATAAAACTTAGAGCAAATGTTTTCATATAATATTCTATGGGATGTATTTCTTCACACCATTTTGTGGCCTTATATTTTGCTCTCATATTATCTTTCACCCCAATTATATTGACTGTTTAATCTATTTTAATTTGATAAGCTTCCCCAGGCCCTTGGTATTGTTGAGTAGGCTGTAAACAATTATGAATACTAAATAAAAACTAACAGGCACATTTGCTTTTGAAATTATAGGAACATATTAAAAATATATAAGCAACTATCTACTCCATAATCTACCATTCATTACTTAATTTCTTCCATGGTTCTGTGTTTATGATACTTACTTTAAGTGTATCCCTGACCTGAGCTCTGATAACAGGGCCCAAAATCCCATTTTGTTTGGTATTCTCCATGCGTTTAGTAAAGGTCTCATCTTGGTACTGCTTATAAACAACTTTCTTATAATGTTTTCCAATTTGGTTTGAGAAATTATCCAAGTGCAGTGATCTGTATCTTCTTAAAGTGCAATGAAAATAAGAAAACAAAATTAAACCACTTCCCCAAGTAGAGAACCCCCCAGCAGGATGAGGAAACCCTGGTGCATGCAGGTTCTGCTTTTGGATGAGCTAAAATGCTAGTTCCCTAATCATTCTTAATATACTTTTCAAAGACCTGGAGTCTTCCCTCTATTGGAAAAACTAGAAACCTTTGAATGATCTCCTCTCCCACTGATTGAGTCAAAGATAACTGATCAGAAGCAGCTACTCTGATAGAGAATATGCATGCACATTTTTTGCATATATGATATTACCTTGCATGTGTATGGTGTATGTCATAACTTGTTTAACTAGTTCCCTATTGATTGACATTTGGGGTGTTTCTAACTTTTTGCTATTAGTAATAGTGCAGCAGTGAATACCTTTCTCCTGTGAGAAAGAATATATATATAGTTTTTTTGAGGTAGGGTTTCACTCTGGTCCAGGCTGACCTGGAATTAACTATGTAGTCTCAGGGTGGCCTCGAACTCATGGCTATCCTCCTACCTCTGCCTCCCAAGAGCTGGGATTAAAGGTGTGCACCACCATGACCAACTGAGAATGAATTTTTTTAGAGAGAGACACAGAGGGAGACAGAGAGAGAGGGAGAGGAAGACAGATAGAGTTGGGCACACCAGTAGCCTCTCAGCTGCTGTGAACAAAACCCAGATGTGTGCGCCCCCTTGTGGTCAAGTGCAGCATTGCGCCCTTGCATCACTCTACATCTGGCTAAACGTGGGACCTGGAGATTGGAATCAGTGTTCTTAGGCTTAGGAGGCAGGCGCCTTAACCACTAAGCCATCTCTCCAGCCCGAAAGAATATTTTTGTACAGTTCAATTCACAGACTGAGGTGGCTGGGTTAAAGGATGTATGTATTTATAATTTTGGCATGTTTTGACAAGTCACCCTAAAGAATGGCTTCACCAACATACTGCTACCAGAATGTCATAGCACTTGCTTTCCATGGTCTTTACAACAGATGGTCTAGTTTGAATTTGTATTTCTAATAGGCAAAAATAATATTACAAGAAGGTTTAATCTGAGTTTCTCTTAATATGAGTGAACTTGAGCTTCTCAAGTGTTTGAGAGCTATTTAAATCTTAACCCAACTTATTTTCTCACCTATGAGAAACTAAAGGCAATGTCTAACTTGTAGAACTGATGAAAAGCCCTTAAAAAAAAAAAGGGCTATAATACAATATTTGGCTGTAGCAAGGGTTCAAAAAGTGTTGGCGTCTATTCTTGCTGTTGTATATTCCCATAATGAGTTTGGGTAACTAAACATTGATTTGGACAAAAAAATGTCTGGATGGAAACCAATACATGTGTCCCTGGCCACTTCATGACAATGACATTTTATGGTCACATACCCAGGGTACTGTAGAACATGTCTCAAACCTTCATATAGTGGTGTGAATCCCATCAACTCACTTGTCTATATTTGCTGGTATCATAGGTGCATAGTCCCAAATGACTTCCTCCGCAGCAATGAAGTATTCCCACCTCTTCATGTGCCGCCTCTGGTCTCGAGTCAACTGCATAGGCTTCCTGGTTTTCTTTGGGCAGTTTTTAATGTCAATGTACGCCTGCATTCCAGCTGAATTGGGATTTAAAGACAGGAGCGGGTTTGAGAAACAAAATAATTGGTGGTCAAAGTGTATGTTTTAAATAAATTTTGGAAGACTTAAATAATAGCAGTGAAAGCAATGCTCAGTCCATTCTGTAAATTTTTTTTTTTTTTTTTGGTTTTTTTGCGAGGTAGGGTCTCACTCTGGTCCAGGCTGACCTGGAATTAACTATGGAGTCTCAGGGTGGCGAAGGAATGGGATTAAAGGCGTGCGCCACCACGCCCAGCTCATTCTGTAAATTTTTGAGTGGAGTACAGAAGGGGCAGGAATAAAAAAGCAGGAGAGGCAAAGAAGGGCTAGCAGAAAATGAGAAGATCCCTTTTGCTTCTTCTGGAGTAGGAAAACCCTTAAAACCCTATGATTAGGGAGAAACTTCTTTTTGCAGATGACAGTGACTACTGGGAGGACACAAAATTTATGGAAGTGCTGAGAATAAGTGTTTTGGCTCAGCTCTAAGTGAGACATCTCTAATATGCCCTTAAAGGCTTAGGGAACATTGTGGAAGTGGGATGGGGAAGAATGTAAAAGCCCAAGGATGGGGAAGAGTGCTTTGAAATACTGTCTTCCAGATTGCTTTTATGATCCAAGAATGACTGTCATTACTCTAGCTGGCATGGTGGCTCTCACCCATAACGCCAGCACTGGGGATGCTGAGGCAGAAAGGTTACCACAAGTTCAAGGCCAGCTATGGGTACAGTATGGGACCCTGTCTCAGTAAAATTGCTCTTCCTGCTCTTGATAAGTTGGAACGTCTGTGAATCTGTAGATATTGGTCTTGTTCTATCTAGTCTCTAGGTCCTTTCCTTTGGCTACATAGGCAATACCTCCAAGAAAGAATTCATCTGTGCATGTATTTGTTTTCTTCCTCTTTCTCTTTCAAGGAAATGGAAAGCTCTTCACCTTTTGCATCATTTTAAAAAAGTCTTTGTCAATGCATTGACTTCCCTTATCCTTGGTCAATGGCTAAAATTCTGAGTACAGTATCTGCTTCTGTGGTTAGGAAGCAGAACATGAATATCTGAGTGAGGTTGCTTAAAAGGCAAAGGAGAAGGAGCAGGCTAGTGCCTGGGCAGAAAGGATGCTACATTCAGAAGCAACACTGTCCATGGGGTTTCTTGCCTTGAAAGTGTTTTGGGATGAGAGAAGATATGATCCACTTTCCCTCTGGGCTCACAGTCATGTTTGCAGTAGTGGATGTAGCACTGACCAGGGTGATGGCTGACACCTTATGATGTTTCTGTTCCAAGACTTGGCCATTAAAATGAATGGAGAACAATTCAGGCCCCGAGCTCATTCCAATCAGATGCCAGCTGACTTGGTCATGGGCACAAACCATTATATCTGAGAGAGAGGGAAAGAGAGAGAGAGAGAGAGAGAGTGAGAGAGTGAGAGAATATTTAAAATAGACATTGAGCTCAGTATTCTAGGATCAAAAATTTGCCCATTGAATATGTAATGAGCACCATTATATGCAACAAATATTGTGGAAAGTTCTGGCTGACTGATGTTTCAAATGTGATTTCTGTTGATTTCAAGCAGGTATTATTGTGACAGGGAAGCAAGGAGTCACAACTAATTGTAGTAAGTGGTATTACAGAGGTAAGATTGGAACCTAGAAATGAGGGAAGTTAGTTCAGAAATGCAGGAATTGATGTGGGATCCAGCCATAGTGGTTTACCCAGAAGTAAGGGATTTTTCAAGCTACAGGGCATCAATATAAGAACAGATGAGGTTCTGAACAAAATGGGGTGGCTGGTCACATTGATCTGGTTCCAGCTGAAACAAGTCAACAGAACATCCAGTAGGGCTGAGTCTAAGGACCTAGTTCTCAAACCAACAGAAAAGCATTAAAGCATATTTTCATCTTCAACTTTGGCAAAACTTTGATTTCCTATTGCTCTTTCATCTACTTTGTGGATATTTTAATAACAAGCCAATACATTACTGCTGTCCTTTAACCACAGTGGTCATGTCCTCATTACTCTGCCCACTGGGAGCTTTTCATGGGTAGAGGAATAAGACCTGGAGGAAAGCTTAGCTTTTCTCACATCGTGATTGGGAAAATATGCTTATTTACTTTGTGGGAAACTCTGATCTTATCTTCTCTCCTTGGCTTTTATTTACATTTTAAATTTGCAGTTACTGGCTACAACAAGATAATGGGCTCATATTTGGCCCCTTACCCATAGAGGATCTTGTCCTTTGGAGAAGAGCATTTTAACAACTCAGGGATTATTGGTATCAACATTGAGAGCCAGAAACTAGAAGGCTGCTAGGATGGCATCATCCATGGAGCCCTTATCCACCCCAAAACAAGTACTCTTGAACTCAGGAATTAACACATTGATACACTCACTGTACTTCTGCCACTCCATTAGAGTGGACTTAAATATTGCTTCTGCTAATGATGCTTTCTACCCCTTTTCATTGTCCTTTTACTTGCAATTATTCTTTATCAACTATGAATTTATCATCTCTCTGCTCTGATAAAGTTACTTTTACATTTTTTTGTGTGTGCATATAGTCCACTTATTTTGGCTTCCATATAGTTTGCATGGACTACTTATGCTGTCAGGACACAGATAATAGGAAGGTGGTTAATCCATTTAGTGATCATTTGAGACTATTAATTGCTATGGGCAATACTAATGTGGGAAAGTAAAACAAGATACAAATTCAGATGGCTCAAGGTAAAGGTCAGTAATTTAAGCCTTGAGTTTGCAGGATCCTGATTTTGGAACTCAAAATCAATACCCAGACTGTATGAGTATGGTTTTAATAACCCTGGTGGCATATGGAGTCATATGAAATAGAATATGATTTAAAAGCAATATGTAGACCTCAACCCATGACTTTTTTTTTTTTTTTCTGTAAAGGAAACCATTTGTGATATTGAGACATAGAGAATGACCCCTCAGAAGTTTAGTATTTATTAAATATGTAAATGGTTTCATTTTTCTCCAGGCTGGTGACAATGTGTTCTAATTTTTTAAAATCTCAGTCAGTTCTGCCAGAACGTAGTGGAGGTAGTCTAGGTGGGTGTGACGTTCTGGACCTGGAGAGTGTGTCTCCTGACAGTTCATGTACTGAAGGTTTGGTCCCCGTTGTAGTGAAGTTGAGTACAGCCTACTGGAAAATGGTGAGTTCACTGTGGGCACTACCCTTAGAAGGCAGTAATGTAGTTTTCATGATATCTTAGTTAGTTCTTATGAGAGTGAATTCCTATAAAGCAAGGCCATCCATGTTCTTGTCCTCTACTGCATACAACTGTTTTCATTTCTTCTTTTCTGCCATATGGTGACATAGACATGGGGTCCTTCACCAGAAGCTGAGGGATGAAGCACCCAATAGTGACATTTCTGCTTCTAAAATGGTGTTAATAAACATCTTTTCTTTTTAAAAAAATGTTTTATTTTTCCTTGTTAGATACAGGGAGACACACACACACACACACACACACACACACACAGAGAAGAGAGAGAGAGAGGTTGAGAGAGAGAGAGACAATGGGCACACCAGGGCCTCTAGACACTGCAAATTAACTCCAGATGTATGTGCCACCATGTGCATCTGGCTTACATGGGACCTGGAGAATTGAACCTGGGTCCTTAGGCTTCACAGTCAAGTTCCTTAACTGCTAAACCATTTCTCCAGTCTACAAACATCTTTTCTTTTTAAAATACTTGGCATCAGGTGTTTTGCTATAGTAAGAGCAAATTTACTACTATAACAGAGTTCAGGTTTTTTCCCCCATTTACCTGCTGCTATGATTTTACTTTCTCATTAGAGTCCACATGCAGAGAAAGCATTCTACACACCATTGAATGTTTTGAAGTGCTAGCCATATACTTGTGTGGTAGAGTTTTTCCTGTTCATCTTTAGTGCAAATACCTTTACTGTACTCTTTCTCTTGACCATTCCTACTAGGCAGTGACTTTAAACTTAAGCAGAAATTGTTGCACTCAAAATTCAATACCTAACAAGGCTGCATTCAACAAGACTGAGATTCTACCTTGTCTGTTGCACATTCTGTTTTACTGTGAAGATGGAGATTAAAATAAACCTCAAAAACCACCACACTGCATTGCATTACCTTCTCATGAGGAGTTGAAGGATAGTGAACATACAAATGTCCCTGGTGCCTTGAGGAAAAAGTAGAACCAAGGTACCAGTGATTCTGTCATTGTTGGAAGGTACATGGCCTCTGTGTTACCTGGCATGGTCCTATTCACATAGCCATTGACAGTATACATGAGGGCTGGTGACTGTATCCAGCTCTTGCTTTCATCAAACACAGCAAACAGCAGTATGTGTTGCTTATCAAACATCTTCTGAGTGCCATCCTCCATTAGAGTGCCTGAGGGAGAAAAGACATTTTTCAATAAAATCCCAGTTTGAAGATTCTCATTAGCTTTCCTAGACAGCAAAGCAGGCAGGGCAAGAAACCAATTGGAATCATATAAACTTGAAGATATTCTTACGTTTTTTTTTTTTTTTTTGGTAGGATCTCTCTCTAGCCCAGGATGACCTGGAATTCACTCTGTATTCTCAGGGTGGCCAAAAACTCATGGCGATCCTCCTACTTCTGCCTCCTGAGTGCTGGGATTAAAGGCATGTGCCACCACACTTGGCTAGAAGTTCTTATGTTTTTAAAATGCAAGATATATGTATAATGACTGGGGGTTATTAAATTTGTGGTGCCACATTATTTGCTTTGGCACCTTGTAGACTTGGGGAACAGAGCTTTAAAGGTAAATTTCACTTAACACAAAAAACAAGCATTTATTGGTCAAGGTTTGGCAAAAGGACCCATTTCTTCCTAGAGATTTCCCAGCAGTCTGAGACTGAGGCAATAATTTTATGAGTTTAAGGCCATCTTTGGCTTCATAGTTCAAGGCCAACCTGGATTTCATAGTAAGAGCCTGCTATAAAAAACTCCCCTCTTACAGGCGTCCATTTCCTCCAGTGTTACAAGACCAACACATATGTACTTTAGATAGCACAAGAAACACATCCTGTGTTTAATGCAATTTTTTCATTTGTGCATAAAACAGGGGCACAAAACTAGAAAACTGGTTGGTTGTATCAGGTTAAATCCATTCTTAAATGAGGAAAAAATGATGATGGTAACGTGACAGATTTTTATTTTTCAGTGCCACCACAGCATCTTTCATGTCAGGTAATGAAAATATGTATTTGTAAGGCAAAGAAATGAGTTTGGAATTTATGTAGGTATGCTCTGTGAATGTGTAGAACCAGATAGTGATCTATGACATTATTTCCCATGGTCGAGTTTGTTGTGGTTCTTTGCTTGTTTTAGACTTCTATGTCAGTTGGAGTAAGAATCACTAATAGAGGCCATGAAGCTAGAAGGGGACCATGAGGAGGGGGAGAACTTAAGGGGAGAAGGTAGCATATATGAAAGTAGAGGGGCAGAATACTAGAGGGTGGAAATGTCTAAGCAGGCAGGGGGTAGAGGAGTGGAGAGGCTATGGCAGCGCTCTTGGCTGACCACCAGAACTATATGGTAAGATCCCACAGCTGAAAATACCACTTGTTTTGGATAAAGAGCATTGAGTAATCAAGTTGGAACTGATCTGGAAGTCTCCTCCCTACTGGGTAGTTGTCATAGTGCTAGAATGTGCTATGCAGGCTGGTGAGAGAGAAAAGTCATCAACAGTCTTAACTAGTAGTGGAAGCTGACAGCTACACAACCAGCCAGCCAGGAAAGATGTGTTCACTGGTGCAATAGTGGCTTGGCTATTACAGGGTTAACTGACTGCTCTCTGAATGGATTTGAGGCCCACTCTGTGGGAGGGATTTCATGCCTGCTACTGAAAATCTAGTCAGGAGCCTATGGCTGCTAAGGTCATGAACCTTAGGGAGAAGCTATTATTGTTGTTTGGAAAGATAGATATGTTGTGCCTATCAAACTGCCCTATAGATATTTTATATTTATGTCCATAGATAAGTGCTGCTTTCACTTTTTGTAAGAAAAATTTCTTTATACAGATGGTGGTGACTACTGGGGTGGCTCAAAACTCATCAAATTGCTCAGAAGAAGTGAAAGTTGAGTGCTCAGCATTAAGAGAGACATCTCTGTCCCACCCTCTAAGGCTCAGAGAACATTGCAGAAGAGGTGGCAGAAAGAATGTAAGAGCCAGAGGATGTGGAGGAGTGCTATGGAATGCTGTGTTGTGGACATGAAGTGCTCATTGCCCTCAGGACCTTGCAGCAGCTGCCATTCCTTGCACAATACGTGCAGAACATTGGGCCTATCAACCTGCTGTCATAGATGATAGAGGAGGGCAGGAACATGACATCAAATCAGAAAAGAAACTCACTGGAATGAATAAGGGGTTCATATGAAGCGTTATGGGGGAGGAGAGACAAAAGGAATGAATAGGACAGGGTTGTGATCAAAATGAATTACATACATGTACAAAAATTGTCAATGATTTTTTAAATGAAAGATGGATTGAATTATCTTACAGTAAAATCAAAAGCCAAATCTGTTTCTAGTCAATGAGATTTCTTACAAAGTCAGTTGAATATGTGTGAAACTTATCACCCAGAGTGTTCAGCATGTTTTAAAGCTAGGAAGCTGAGTCGGGCATGATGGCTGATACCTGTAATCCTTGCACCTGCAGGAATATTGCTGTGGGCTTAAGGCCACTTACAGACCCATTCTCAAACAACAAAATGATAAAAAAAAATTAAGCTTCCGTTTCATGTGTTTATAGACCAGATTACCATCCCAAGTCTCATGTATGTCAGATATACTAGCCAATACCCTCTCTAGCAGCTCTCTTATTTGAGAATAGAGTGCTTAAATCATGGACTTTGTCCTTGAGGTAAATGTTATAGGTCATGCAGGCATGACATAAAAACAGACTTTCATATAGGCAGTAGTTGGGAGGAGCTTCCATGGCTGAGATAAATGGGGAATTAGAAAAAACAGGGGAGGCTTATATCAGGTGCTGTTTTCTCTTGTCACTTAATTAACTGTTAATGAACTGGTCTCCACCACCCTTCTCCTGCTAACGTGCAAGAAGACACCAAGGTTCTCCCAAGCCTCATTCCATTACAGAGCTCCTGACCACCCAGCATCGTTGTTGTGTGTGAGTGTTCTGTTATCTTTACCTTTCTTACAGATAAGCAGAGGTCCAATCAGTCCCGAGTTGAAGTCCTGTGTCAGATTTTCATAGGAGTAGTAGATGTGGGTGAGGCATGGAGGGTCATCCTGCATGGGCCCGCTGTCCTCACTGATGACCCACTTATAGGTGTACTCTCCACCCGGAGCCACAGCGTCATCCATCTTCTCCATAGGGGATGTGTGGTCATTGTAAGAAGCTCCTGGAGAATCAAGAACCACAGCAACAGCAGGATTTCTCATTCTCCAACGTGAACATAACACGAGGGCTCTGAAAACTAGTTGCCTTTCTATAGCAAACCTTTATAATCAGATTGAAGTGCCTCTACTTCTATGCCCACACAAGTATAAGAGTTTTGATACCATGGGGACCTGAAAAAATAACTGCTACTAATAAATGCTAGTTAATATTTAAAAAGTTAGGGCTGGTGAGATGGCTTAGCATTTTAGGCATGCACCTGCAAAGCCAAAGGACCCAAGGTCAATTCCCCAGGACCCATGTAAGCCAGATACACAAGGTGGCGCATGTGTCTGGAGTTCATTTGCAGTGGCAGGAGGCCCTGGCACACCCATCTCTCTCTCTCTCTCTCTCTCTCTCTCTCTTTCAAATAAATTTTAAAAAATTAAAAATATTTTTAAAAGGTTTAACAAGTTAATTTTCCAGGGTGTCCAAACAATTGTTTACATATAATCAGAGACTTGAATCACATTTCATCAGCAAATCATCTCAGAATACAAATATGGGTTCCATTTTCTTTTTGCTCTTTGACAAATCATATCTAATGGCATGTTAGCATGATATGTATGTACACATGGAGCTGTTTATATGTTGTTTTTTTTTTAGCTCGGGGAATAACATATCTTCTTCCCAACTGCAGTTCCTCTCAGCCCCATTTTATCTCTTTGTTGCACCTGTCATCTCATGAGTCCATATTTTCCCCTGGCACCTGCGTGCAGTCTAGTTGTCTTGTGCAGATGAATGGTGTCAGTCTTCAGAAATTAAGATGCTTCACTTCCCTTCTGTGTTCAATTGTCCCATTGACAACCTGTATACACTGGGGAGGATATAAACTGCATTTTTGAAAGAAGGGAACTGAGATGCACATGATTAAATGGAGTTCAAAGAACTGGGTGTGGCTTCTAACAATAAAAGGAAGAAGTAGTAGACAGAAGCAAGTGAGGCTAGGAAGGGGAGAAGTCAGTCCCCCCAGCAGCCAAGTGGAATGCTGGAGGCATTCTTCATTTAAGTAGGTGAACATTCCATTATCACCAGCTGGCACAAGAATTTCTCTTTGGGATGAAGTTAGAAGGTGAGACCACCAAAGTGTAATGGATGTGGGCAGACAAGAATTGATCTGAGATGTTTTACATGCTGACCAAAGGGACAGGGACAGTGAAAACTATCTTTTGATATTTATTTATTTAAGAGAGAGAGAGAGGAAGATAAAGTTTGCAGCCTCCAGCTGCTGCAAACAAGCTCCAGATACATGCACCATCTTGTGCTTCTGGCTTATGTGGGTACTGGGGAATCGAACCTAGGTTCTTTGGCTTTGGAGGAAAGTGCCTTAACCACTAAGTCATCTCTCCAATCCCTCTTCTACTTTCGAAAATAATTTATTCTCATCTTCTCAACCTTTTATGTATTATTTATTTTTGACAAGGACTTGCTATGTTGCCCAGCCTGGCCTCAAAATTGCAATTTCCCCTACTCAACCTCCAAATTGTTTGGGAGCATGTTTCACCAAACCCAGCTTCTGTTCCTGCCTCTCTCTATCTCATCTTCCCCCCACCCTCCCACTGCCCTTCCTCCTCTCTTTTTCTCATTCCCATTTTCCATCTTCATGGAAATTTAATTCATATACAATAATGTTTACAAACTTAAATATAATATTTAGTCACAATTAAAGTAGACAGTGGCTTCAGTGCTCCAAGTTTCCCTATGTCATCTGTCATAAAAACTGTCTCCTGTCCAGACGCAAATAAGCTATGATCTGTTTTCTTGCAGTACAACCTTGCTTTTCTATGATGTTATATAAACTGGATAATACATTATATATGCCTTTGTGTTATAAAAAATGTTTTAATTTTTAGAACATATTTTCCTGAGAGTGAGAGAGAGAAAGAAAGGGAGGCAGACACAAAGAGAGAATATATGGGTGCACCACAGCTTCTTGCCACTGCAAACTCCAGATGCATGTACCACTTTGTGCATCTGGCTTTAAATAGTGTGGCAGTTTGAATCAGATGTCCCCCATAAATGCATGTGTTTTGAATGCTGCTCTCCAGCTGATGGCAATTTGAGAGATGGAACCTTGCTGGAGGAAGTGTGTTCTTGGGGCAGGCTTCCCCCTTGCTAGAGATCAGCTCACTCTCCTGCTGTTTTCCACCCGCTGTGGCAGATGTGATGTCCAATGTCAGTTCATGTCATGCTTTCTCCTGCCACAATGAAACTTCCCCTTGAGACTGTAAGCCAAAGTAAAAAAAAAAAAAAAAAAAAAAAAAAAAAAAAGCCGGTATGGTGGCACACGCCTTTGATCCCAGCACTCAGGAGTCAGAGGTGGGAGGATCACCATGAGTTCGAGGGCACCCTGAGGTTACATAGTGAATTCCAGGTCAGCCTGGACCAAAGTGAGACCCTACCTTGAAAAAAACAAACAAACAAACACAAACATAAAAAACAAAACAGGGCTGGAGAGATGGCTTAGCAGTTAAGGCGCCTGCCTCCTAAGCCTAAGAACGCTGATTCCAATGTCCAGCGGTTCCAATCTCCAGGTCCCACGTTTAGCCAGATGCAAAGTGACGCAAGGACGCAATGCCGCACTTGGCCACAAGGGGGCGCACTCATCTGGATTTTGTTCACAGCAGCTGAGACTGCTGGCGCGCCCATCTCTGTCTATCTCTCTGTGTGTCTCTCTCCAAAAATAAATAAAATAATAAAAAAATTAAAAACAAACAAACAAAAACAAAAACACCCAGTTCTTTGAACTCCATCAGCTATATTTTAATATATCTTTGTCTTTAATTTAAAGTAGATTTAGTGAAGACACATACAATTTGGTGTCACTTTTTGTATGATCTTATAATTTACTCCTAACTGCAGTCCTTTCATGCACTTTTGACATAATTAATGATACAGTTGGATGCAAAACTACTACTTTAATATTTGCTTTTTTTTCCATCTAGTCTTTAATACTTACCCTTTTTCTTACTTTTAAAATCTCAATTATTAGCTTACTAGCTTTGATTTTTTAAATTATTATTATTTGAGAGAGAGACACACACACACAGAGACAGTGACAGAGAGGAAAAGGCAGAGAGAGAGAATGGGCGCCCCAACGGCCTCTCAGCAGCTGTGAACGAACTCCAAATGTGTGCACCCCCTTGTGGGCAAGGATAGCATTGCATGCTTGCATCACTTGAGTCTGGCTAAAGGTGGGAACTGGAGAATCAAACGGGCATTCTTAGGTTTGGCAGGCAGGCGCCTCAACCTCTAAGTCATCTCTCCAGCCCCTAGCTTTGATTTTTTACTGCAGTGCCCATTAGTTTATGTTACCCAACTTTAAGTTATCCTAATCTCCCTGCAAATAACATTATACTATTTCATTTATAAGAAGCTTGAAGTATATTTCCACTTCGCCCCTTCCAGCCTTTATACTATTTTCATTTTATTTCTAGATAAGTGATTCATTCCATAATAAATTCTTCTGGCTACAATATTTAGACAACAAATTACCTTTTTATTTTACCTGTTCTCAAAACATTTCCATTCCCTCTTGGGAATCTGAATATCTCACTGATAAAAACATGTCTTCCACCTTAATGAATTCTTTGCACATTTATTCTGGGTCACTGGCACATTTATTCTGGCACATGTTTGGGCACTCGGGGGAGGGGGGGATGTGAAAAAGTGCTCCATGCAGTCCTCCAGCGATACTAAGTGAATTCTTTCCCTTTCTCTCCCCTCAGGTAAATATATGCACATCCTTCAGATATCACTTTAAATGTCAATTACTTCTTTACTTCTGATTCTGCTGTTTGGTTTCTTTTATAGTGTTCATTACAACTTATAATTAAACACTAGTTATATACTAGATTCTCCTTTCCTGCTGGATTATAATTATTTGCATCCTGAATATTGGGTTGCCAGACTGCAAGCACCTCAAGGGAAGGGATGTGGTGGTATTTGTCTAATGTCTCTGGTATCTTCCACAGTCCATGAGAAAGCATGGAACATTAGCATGGGAAATAAATTTCTTGCACATTTATTGAAATCCTAAGATTTAAGGTCATATAGGCCACAGCAAAGATCACCAAGTTACAGTTCACGGATGGACTCTGTTAGGGTCACATGATGTGAAAGTAAATTAAACAGCAACATAAGAAATCTGGAGATAGTACATAGTAATCTGGATTGCTGGTTTCTCTTTTAAAAAACAGAATGAGGCCTAGAGAGATGACTTAGCAGTTAAGGAGCTTGCTGGCCAAGGCAAAGAACCCAGGTTCCATTCCCCAGTACCCACATTAAGCCAGATGCACAAGGTGGTGCATGAGTCTGGAGTTTGTTTGCAGTGGCTTGAGGCCCTGATGTGCACATTCTTTCTTTCTCTCTAATAAATAAATAAAATAATAAAAAATCAAAATGAGTGACTAGAGAGATGTCTCAGTGGTTAAGGTGCTTACTTGCAAAGCCCGACAGCCTAGTCTCGATTTCCCCAGTATGCACATAAAGCTAGATGCACAAAGTGGTCCATGAGTCTAGAATGCATCTGCAGTAGCAAGAGGTGCTGGTAGGCCCATTCACTCTCTCTCTTTTCTCTCCTTGCAAATAAATAAATAAAAAAAAAAAAATCCTAGAGATCTGGTAAAAATTCCTACATGAGCTTGGCCTGTTTCAGTCTTGGCTTCACTCTTCCACTTTCTGATCACCAGTGCCCACTGGACCCCCCCTTTTTTTAAAAAAAAAAAAGGGCATAATGAGTAGGGCATGGTAGGGCATGTCTTTAATCCCAGCACTCCGGTAGAGGTAGAGGTAGAGGTAGAGGTAGAGGTAGGAGGATTGCGGAGAGTTTGAGGCCACTCTGAGACTACATAGTGAATTCCAGGTCAGCCTGAGCTAGAGCGAGAACCTACCTCAAAAAATTTACATAATTAAAAACATTTTTTAATAGAAAGGTTGTATGCATAGACCCCCTCTCTTCCACCCTAATTCTGCTGAGGGTTTCAGAACTCGGTTACCATAGACACCTGAGTATGTGACCCTTGTGCTAGCAAGAAGCTTAACATTGGAGTCTCTTGTGTCTTCCCGTCCCAAGACAGTTTGACACTGACTGATAACTAATATTTACTATAAGCTTAACTTCCACTTTGGTGATAAACAGGATTTGAATGCTAAAATTATCAGGAGCTGGGAAATGATTAAAAGCTTAAAATAACTTCCTGTGAGTTGTAATGTTATTCCAGTTTAAGATGAGTCCCTGAAAAAGATTCTCTAGAGGCAAGCAAGCTTCTTTATTTCTGCAAAGTCACAAAAGAGCATTGGAAGCACAGAACACAGGACTGATAAGGGTTGTCCTCTCAGGACTAGCTGCACTGTGGGAACCAAACATGCTGGCCCTCACTCAGTGCTTCCTGCCTGGTAGCCTCACGAGGCTGAAATCTGGTGTTCTGGAAATGGAGTTCCTACTGTTCTAGCTAACATTCCTATACTGGAAAATAATATTCTTTCCACGGCCTTTATAAGCTCTCCAAAGGCCAAAGAAGCCTCCCCCCCCCATGGTAAGAGTAACTTTCATGTTCTACCATGCCTTTGTCTGGTTAAATATGTGCTCATCTTTCAGATTGTATACAGCTCATCCCTTCCTTGACTCTGGTTGTGCCACATGATTTTTTTCTTAACAAATAGCACTTAGTACAGTTGCAATTAAATATTTGTGGGAAGCCGGGTGTGCTGGCGCACGCCTTTAATCCCAGTACTTGGGAGGCAGAGGTAGGAGGATCGCCATGAGTTCAAGGCCACCCTGAGACTACATAGTGAATTTCAGGTCAGCCTGAGCTAGAGTGAGACCCTACCTCAGAAAACCAAAAAAACAAACAAACAAACAAAAAAAAAACATATGTGTGTGTGTGTGATAATTAAATAATGATACTTCCTTTTCTAGGTAGAGGAAGGAAAGTGTATTAGCTGTGGAGTGAGTAGAAATGATTTAATTGTACCATACTAATTGTATGAACCTGAGAAGGCTTCCCTTTTGCTTATACATACATACATACATACATATATATATATGTATATATATGTATATATATGTATATATATACATATATATATATATATATATGTATGTGTATATATATATATATTGCTTATATACATGTGTATCTTGTGTGTTGAGCATATTCTTACTCATATTCCCTTCCCTAGCTTTTATTAACCAGTTATCCCTCCCATTTGTCCCACTCATCTATCCATACATAATTTTATGTATCTACATAAAATCTAGGAATCAAGGCTGGAGAGATGGCTCAGTGGTTAAGGTGCTTGTCTGCAAAACCTAAAGACCCAAGTTCAATTCCCCAGTACCCATGTAAGCCAGATATACAATGTGGTGCATGTATCTAGAGTTTGTTTGCAGTGACTGGTCACATTTTACTCATCCATTTCTCTTTGGTTGGACACCTAAGCTGGTTCCATAATTTAGCTATTGTGAATAGTGCTGCAATAACTGTTGGTGTGTAAAAGTCTCATCATTTTGGTCTCTATTTCTTCATCAGAATGTAACACAAACCATTTTTTTATTTTACAACCCATGCAATATAAGATGAAATAGAACTAGCCATTTAAAAGAAGGATTTATGACATGCATTTATAGTGAATATGATCTTGACCTTGTAATCAAAATAAAAAAGTAAAACCCATATTGAAAAGTGAAGAAAAGGACAGAAACAACTATTGTGTTAGGGCACAAAAGAATCTTATTCAGCCTTGTGCTAGAATAAATTCTTTACACAATGGTAATCCTTTATTTTATATTTATTCAGTTCTCTTCACTTCCTGCTCAGTCAATAGTCAGCTCTGTAATTTGTTTGCTCTTATCATGATGTACTAATTATTTCCCAAGAGCTACTTAGTACTGTTTTAAATGGAAAAAGGTGCATGCCAGCTTTGGGAAAGTAAAGTTCCATAATGAGCCTCTTTGGTGGCCCATCAGGCTGCTCATTCATTAGTCCTCCCTTGCTCCTTATTCTTGTAAACTCTGCTCTCCATTTAATAAACTCAGTGAATGCTTCAATGCATTCAAACATTCAGAACATTCTTCTAGAAGCTATAATGTAGGCAATGGGCAAATTTAAATGCTGACTTTTATGATAACCTTGATCCATAGCACAGGATACATAGACTTCATTTATGGGGACTGACATCTTTTGGATTTATGAAAAAGTTAATACTAACCATTACAGCTTGTTTCAGGCATTTATCATGTATTCAAGAAGTCTGTACAAGGCAGAGGTAGGAGGTTTCCTGTGAGTTCAAGGCCAGCCTGAAACTACAAAATCAGCTAGAGTGAAACCTGACCTCGACAAAAAAAAAAGAACCTCTTAAGGAAAAACTATTTAAAAACTATGTAGTGAATGTTAAATAATATAATATAATCACCCACTTTCTGTCACGCATTAGACTATTATAGAAAATCCTAGAATTTTAATATGAAATTCATATAAATAAATATGACACTATAAATCAAATAAAAAATATTAAGGGGCTGGGTATATAGGCCAGTGGTAGAGTTAAGTGTGAGGCCCTTGATATGATTCCCAGCACACACACAAAAAAATAATATTAAGATTTACTATGCTCCATACAAAATATGTTATTAATAATAATAAAGAAAAAAAGATTTACTTTGAAACAAACTTTCTAAATGTAATTACTAAAACAAATGTAAAGATCTCATTGAGTGACAGAATTTGCTCAAGATGTAACTTTTGAAATAATTCCATACATCCTATTTATAGTTTCTAAAAATTGAAGCCTCAAATGAAAATCATTTTGGTAATAGAAAATTTTAAAATGATTAGGTACAGTTATAGATATTTTACTTATTGAACACATTTATAAAGGAAAGGTAGCTTCTTTAGAAGTCAGTTTGTGTATTCTGTCAGAAAGGGTGACCTAGCCTTGGCTGTGGTTACTTAAACCCATTTTCATTGTCTCAGTCCACCACCATTCATGTCTCACACATCCACCTCAGTATGTACTAGTTTATCCCACAAAAATAACTCAAACACCAGAGGGAGGCTATAGAGTGACAGACATGAAGAAGGAAATATTTTATTTTAACCCAGGGAGCCTGATAAAATGAATAGAAGGCTTATCTTTTAACAAGAAAGTCACTATGTACTAGATTTGCATCACATTTCCAAGATAGTTTTACTTTCCCTACCGTCTGCATTAATCACTTTCAGACTCATGAGACATGAGACATTCATACACACCAGTAAAGTCACAAGTGGATTTGGTGAGGACAATTTCAGCATTTTGTTTTTAATAAATGGTTGCTCACTGGGAGGAGTATGGGGATAAATAAACATTAAAGGAAGAAGACTGATGTTGCAAGGTTCATTCCCTTTGCAAACAGTGAGGCTGTGGTTAAAGTCCACAGCTTTCTCCTCCTCCCACGTTCAAAATGGAACCAGAAAGGGACAATTTGACAGTCTGTGGTTCTCCCTCTTGCACTGCATTACTAAATTCTGATGCAGTCATCCGGAAGCCTCCTCAGTGGGTTTGGTGTTCTCATTATTTCACTGTATGGTTTTAGGAACACCAAAGAGACTTCTGTGCCTAAATTAGCTTTAGACTGCACTTGAAATTTCACAGCTAATGATTCATTTTCTTTCTCAAACCAGGGATTAAATTTTAGCTAATGCAAATACTCCTGGAAAGAATTTCATTGACTATTATTACTTGCTTGAACCTTAGTAGTTGGGTTTGACAATTATTTACCCAGGAAACAGTAAGGCGAAAATCACTTTCTAATACACACTGTCAGTTAAGTATTAAATTATTTGAACACATTTTGATTGAAGAACCCTCTTTACTCTAATGGCTACTGTTGACAGGGTGTTTATTATATACTAGGTATTGCCTTAAGATTTCATGACCACTAACTGTATTGAATAGGAATGATTACTCGCCTGATTTCACAGATTAAAAAAGACAAAACATGGAAAGGTGGAGTAAGTTTCTAGATAAAAGTCGTACATCTGGGAAGCACGGAAACCAAGATTTGTATCTGGACATCTAGAATACAGCCTCTACTACCATTCTCCTGCTGGATTCTTTTCTTAAAGGTATGATGGCTCCAACATGTGGGGAAAGGCAAGAGATCAGTGAAATGTGTATAGTCTAAAATTCTTTAAAAATGTTATTCCAAAAATAGTTAAAATATAGTCACAGTGATTTTTGATAGCAGCTCCTGATAGAACTCTTCACCATTGACTATGAACACAAGCATCATGGGACAACTGGAACAATACCAGCACCAGAGACAAACTACACTGTGCCTGATGCAGTCACTTTTATAGCTGTTATCCTTGTGGTCATTGGCAACATTGTTATCCTTATCATTATTCAGCTCTTATTTATTTGGGGCTTAGTGTGTCTCAGGAAACATGTTTAATTCACTCCCTAAGGGACTTTATTTAATTACCAAAATGTTCATATGAGGTTGTGGATTAACCTATTTTATAATTGAGAGAACCGAGGCTCAGAAATGCTAAAAAGTCATTGAACCAGAAATGATAAAGCTAACACTTGAACATTAGTCTGCCTATAAATTTCATGTCTAAAACCACCTTCCTATGCCCCAAATTTAAAAAAATATTTGCAAGGAGGGAAAGAGAGACAGACAGAGTGCCAGGGCCTCTAGCTGCTGCAAATGAACTCCAGACACATTGGCCACTTTGTGCATCTGGATTTACATGGGTACCATGGAATCAAACCTGGGTCATTAGGCTTTGCAGGCAAGTGCCTTAATTGCTGAGCCATCTCTTTATCCCCCAAATTTTAATGCTACTTCTAGTATCACTACCATCAAACACTAGTTATTGAATTATCATTTCTGTGCCAAGCTAACCCTTATCAGGATAGTCCTATGTTGCCATGGCAATGAGTCATGGGTTAAATTTAGCTAGGTGCCTTTTTTGTAAATAAAGTTTTATTGTGACACAGCCATACCTGTTCATTTACATGTTCTCTACAGCTGCTTTTGTGCTAAACAGTAAAATCGAACATTTATAACAGAGATCCTATTGCCTCAAAGCTGAACATATTTAATAGCTGGCTCTTTACAGAACAGTTTGCTCTCTTTTGTCTTAAACCATGGGATTTGCTTCTGTCTGTCAGAATTCATCGAAGCAGGAGAAGAAATTACAGCCATCGTGGAGTCCAGCCAGCATTCACTGGCAGTGTTGATAATCATCACAAGACTTCCTTTATTCTTTATAGAAGTTCCTTACTTCTGTCTTGAACCATCTAACAGTGTATTTTATTTCCATTTTAAGATGAACTCACAAGAAGTCAGAAAGTTTAGGTAATTTTTCTAGCCAACCCTATTTAGAATTAGAACTCAATGAAATCCTATAGCCTAGATGATTCCAGAACCTTTTGTTTCATCTCTAAAATAGAAAAAAAAGGAATATTTTTATAACTGAAATTTGTAGGAAAAGGGTTTATCTAACAACATATGGTTAATAATACCAGTTTTAAATGTTTGATGATGATAGTAAAGAGATCTCCATTTTTCTCTAGGCAGAGGGTCAATAAATTTTTCCTACCTTCTGAGAATTTACTATACTTAATTCCTTGAGGATGAATGCTTATGGGCTTGTCTGCCTTGTTTTTAAAGTGAACTTGCATGATATCTCCAACTTCAGCATACAAAGTAGGTCCCAGAAGTCCTATGGAAGAGAAAGGTTAAGATGTTTGTGGTCAGGATCATCAAAGACTGTGCAGCCATGAAGACAAATATGCAGAAATGTCTCTAAGGCAATTGCTTATCACTTATTATGGTTTTGAAGTTGATTTTCTTCTCTTGACCTTGATTTCCAGAAGTGTCCAACCTTTAACATTGTGACATAACATCATCACCTGCAAAGCCCATGCTCAAGAATCATTCAATCAGGTTACAAAAATAAACCACACACACACACACACACACACACACAAAAAAAAACACATTTTTTTTGAAAGGATCTCATCTATCCCTGGTTGACCTCAAGCTCACTATAGAGCCAACAATGATCTTGAATTCCTCATCCTCCTGTAATTTTCTCCAGATTATGGGGATTATAGGCATATACCACCACACCTTGCTTCATATGGTGCTGGAGATCAAACCTATGCATGCTTGGTTAATTCTAAAGAATATCACCAGTTCAATATCATAGTGTTTTAAATAAGTTTTTGATGTTATGTTGGGCCACATTCATAACTAGCTTTGGCCCTGTGGTCTGTTGGCCTCAGGATGGACACTCACTTGAAATATTTGCATTTTTTCATCCTTTCCAGCTAGCTTGACTATACTGTGGACAGTCATATAAAAAAGCAGAGCAGAGAGTAAAAGAGTTCTGGCCAAACTATGTCCACTCTGGTCCATTGCTTTAGTCATAAAATGAAGGAAGACCATTTTTAATTTTGCATTTCACTGTGAGGGAGTCATTTCTTTAGATTTTTTTTTCTGAGAACTTAGAGACCTAAGTGCATCACAAGAGCAAAACACTACTCCCCAGCATGAAGCACTTTCAAAATCCCTGAACCAGATGTAACTTTAGTGCATCCAAGGAAAACACATTAATCCTCATGATCTTTAAAAAAAAAAAAAATAGCATGGGGAAAATAGGAAGAAATGAGGTGGATGTGAAGATACAGATCATGAAAGGCCCAATGAGTCATGTTGGGAAGGTTTTTCTACATGGAATGGCAAATCGTCACAATTTTGAACAGTAGTGATATGGTCTGATGCTTTAAAAGTTTATTTCTAAAAAATTTAGTTTTAGAAAAAAAAGTGTGCTTGCTGCTGTGTGGTGAAGGCTGGTGTGATAGGAATGAAACAAGGGTGAGGTAGGTCAGAATGTGTAGAGATGGAAGCGATAGAAATGGGTGAATCCTGGGCACATTTGAAAGGAAATACGACAGATTTTCTGATGTATTTGATGTGGCATGTGTGAGAGAGAAGTCAAGAATGACCTCCAAGCGTTTGATCTGAACCAGAGGGTAAATAATGTTAGTAATTGCTAGAACAGGAAACAAGCGGGGAGCAAACATCAAGAGTAAGGTTTCACTTGCTACATGCCAGGCACAGGGCTCAGTTCTGAGGTGCATAGATAGGTGTGGCAGACAGCTTCAGGTTCGCTGAGATGAACTTCCAGACCAGGCACAGTTATGAAAGGAAGGGATTAATTGAAGCTTACAGATCTAGGGGAAGTTCTATAATGGCAGAATAAGCTGGCCCTGCTTTCACAGGTCCAAGAAGAGACAGAGAGAGAGAAAAAAAACCCCACAAGCTAAAAGCCACATCACACAACAGACTTCAGGAACTCCAGGTGGAACTATGCACTTTGCGTATTTTTAGATTGGGATTTCAAACCTACCACTATACCTTAAGATCTTGCCCTCCTCCAGCCAAGTGGCTCCAGATCCAAACTACAAACTAAGTAAGATGCAGTCCCTGTCCTCCAGAAGCCCACAAGCCTGTTTGGATGCAGAAATGTGCTCAAAGCAACCCCTGAGACACAGACAAGATGCTCTGGGAGGTAAGAGGGTGCAGGATCAGCTCTGTCCTAGGGTTTAGAGGAAGAATATACTTCTGAGTCTGAATTGTGACAGTCCATGCACTAGAATTTCTCAAGGGCAGTCTTGGAAGTCTCCACTTCTGAACAACCTGAGATCAGGCTAAGAGAAAGATTCTTGCTAAGAGCTTTGGAGGTGGAGCTTGTGAATTGCAGTTTTGACATTTGCTCCTTGGTGGTTCTGGTGTTGTTTAGCACTTTAGAATCTATCCCCAAAAGCAAACCAGGCAAGTGACAGATCAGCTTCTCTCACTTCCAAGCCATCCATAATCCCATGGGATTTGTTCCTGCTCATTGGGAAACTTAGAAGTGGGAAGTTACAGTCGTCATGGAGTTCAACCAGTGTTCATTCCAGTCCATTCATTTGCAGTGGTGATAATCAGGATGGGACTTTCACCTTAGTGTCCTCTCCACGTATTCAAGAATTGTACACCTGAGCATTAATCCTCAAAATACATTTTAAAGACAGATATTAGATCTTCATATTAATGAGGAAGAAATAAAGTCCCAGAGAATTTAGACATCTTTCCTCAGATCACACAATTAACAGTTATGAGGCAAAGCTGTGACTTAAACTTAAGTCTGTATGACTCTAGATATTGTGCATTGGACTATTTTTGTAGTGAACTTTCACCTTGCATTCATTATTCATTTATTCATTCAACAGATGTTGAGTGTACCCATGGAGCTAGGTGTCAAAGTTACTGTGATACATAAAAAGGAAAATAGATGCTCTCTTACTTCCTAGAGCTTACAAAGCAGTAAGATAAACCAATTTTAACAGGTGATCACATAAATACAGAATATCAACTGTGATATCAGGAAAGAAAAGTACAGGATATGCTAGAGAGCATTGGAGAGAGGATGCAGTCTTATTTTGCAAGCAAGGACAGGGTCAGGTTTGGGAGAAACTTTCCTGAGGAAGCGATGCTTTAAGTGAGGTCTAACAGGCAGAGAGACAAGGGGGTGTACAGGGTCTTTCTATGAAGTTGAACTAGCATGTGCAAAGGCCCTGAGATTCCAGAAAATTTGGTCTATTCAGACAATTTATAGATAACCATCCATAAAGAAGCTTAGTAGGTAACTAAGCAAGGCTGTGAAAACACAAAGGCCCAATCCTTCAGGCTGGGTAGCTTTTAATCAAATAGTATTCAGAGGATGTTGTTAAAAAGTTTCATCTAGGAACAATATAACCCAAATTTTTAATTAAAATTTTTTTCAGTTTTTCTTTAGCTGATTTTCTTTTGGGGCCAGGTTTTGCTTTTGCAATCTGTCTGTGTTTCTGGGGAATGATCTGGGAAGAAACCAGAGCAGGTGCTAACAGAAGGCTCTGAAGGAGAAGCTGGGAAGATTATGGTCAGAGAGGAAAGAAAATGTTAGGTGTCTACTTAGGAGAACACATGATCAAGATTTAATAATGACTGGGATGGAGTGGAGGGCGAGGAATACCAAGTTGTCATGGGTACCAAGGAGATTCTGCCTTGGGAGCTGGATGAATGAAGGTGGCATCCTCTGAGATGAAGGACAAGATGGGACAATTCCCTTTGCTGGATGTAGTAGGCAGAATAACACCCCCTTCCTTCCATGCTGCAATGCTTACAATCTGCAAATAGGCTGTCTTACATGGCCAAAGGGATTCTGCACATGGGATTAAGTTAAGGATAGTGGGATGCAGAGATTCTCCTGGATTACCAGCTAGGCCCTGTGCAGTCAAAGACATTCTCATAAAAGGGACGTAAGAGAATCTTAGAAAGAAGTGAGGAGATGGCCCTCTCCTGGTTTTGGAGATGGAGGAAGAGAACAGGAAGCCAATAGCTACGAGCAGCTGTAGTAATTGGGCGAGACAAGGAAATGGCTCAGCCTCACCAACACTTTGATTTTTAACAAGTGAAACCCATTTTTGCCCACGAGACAACAGAATAAACAAAAATTCACCATTTTGTGTTTTGAGGCGGGGTCTCACCATGAACTGGAACTCACGATCCTCTTGCCTCATGCTCCTGAAAGCTGGGCACGTGGCTAATTCATGTTTTCAGGAGCTAAAGGTGGTGATTTGTCATAGCAGCAATGGACAGCCATAATTTTTGTGACAGCGTTTCAGCCTTCCCTTTTCTTCTGATCTTTCCACCCACTGTTGTCCTGTTCCTTTTGATGAATTTTCTTTTCTTTTTAAATTTATTAGAGACAGAGAGAGGGAGAGAGAGAGGAAGAGACAGAGAGAGAGAAAGAGAGAGGGAATGGATGCACCAGGGCCTCTAGCCACTGCAAACGAACTCCAGATGCATGTGCCACCATGTGTATCTGGCTTACATGGGAGCTGGAGAATTGAACTGGGGTCCTTTAGGCTTCACAGGCATGTGCCTTAACTGCTAAGTCATCACTCCAGCCCTCTTTTGCTGAATTTTCAGTCCAAGTTTATACTGGTTTTGTACCTGAAGTTTTTTTTTTTTTTTCTTCTGTTAGCTCTCCATAGGTCCATGGAGGCCAAATAGTTCAATAGTTGTTTTAGAGATGGGCAACAAAGCCTGGGAAGTGTGTGGTGGGCAGAGGAGAAAGGTAGCTTACCCAAGGTTTGTTAGACCCTCATTTAGAGTATTCTAGATACATTCCCTTCAGGGCCTTCTCACCTTGTCTGACTCTACTGGCTGACCCTGTCTTCTGAACATTACCTTCCATTCTGGATTCTAATGTAAGGTTCACCTGGTGTCTTGCTTCTCCATCCTACCCAGGCTGCACATAGTCCAGTATGTTCTGACATTGTTGTCACATTGTCATGACATTTTGTTACCATGGTTCCCTGCTCAGTTGATTGGTTTGTTGGCATCGAATGGCTACAAATGCCAGATGCCCAGAAAAAGTTTCCTTGATTATTTAACCTAGGGAGAACCCCTACTTCAATGGACAGTTTGTGGTGGCATTTATTCAGCCTCTTCCTGCTTCTTTGTAATTATGGTAAAACTCAAAAATGTTTTCATAAATGGGAATCAAATACCAGGAATTCATGTAAGCAGACATGAGACTGAATTTTTTTTTGAGCTTCTGTTTAGCTTTTCCACCAGCCAGATGGCCTAAATTCTTTCCCATCTTTACCCTGATGGGAGAGAAGGAGGGATGGGGGAAGGAGTGACCTGCCTTGGGCTTGGGGAAAGCAACATAGTATATAGCCAATCTCATGCACTCATGAATTGGAAAGGACTGCAAAAAAAGAGCTAATCAGATTCCCCTGCTCTTTGATGAACAAGGCATTACGTCACACAAGGCAGCCCATGGACAATGATTTTAAAACTCCTTTGGGAGCAAATATTTCATAATTTTCAAAGGAAAAATAGAAACCCTAGAAACTAGCCCCTTTGAAGCCTGAGATGGTTCCTGAAAAGTCACCTGGCATCTTCACCTGTTCAGGTATCTACAGACCTCATTATATAGGCATCTTCAGACTGTAGCCTAACACTGAGGTCCCAGTTACACTTATAATAATGAATGGGCTCCTGCTGCAGAAGTGAGATACCAGGACCTAATTCAGACATCAGCGAGAATCAAACCCACCAGGTGTTTGGAGAAGGAAGTACAGAAAAGGTGCAAATAATTCAGGACTATAATCACAGCATTCCAGTTCAGACCCTCACAATCAAGGCTGAGGCATCCTCATACCAGCTCTGCATCCTTATCTCAACCACTATGGGGACACAAAAATGAATGCAGGTGCACTTCTTCCCTGGAGGGGTTCATAGTTAAGCAACTTTGAGAGCTTAAGAAAAGACTGCTTATCTGGGTGTAGTAGTGTATGCCTTTAATTCCAGCACTCAGGAGGCAGAGGTAGGAGGACCACCATGAGTTTGAGGCCACCCTGAGACTACATAGTGAATTCCAGGTCAGCCAAAAGGAGAGAGAGAGGGGGTGGGGAGAAGAGTGCTTAAAGATGAATGTCAAAATGAAATGAAAATCAAATGGATTATGGGGAGATACGTAGGAGTTGACAGAAAGGTAATGTTTAAAGTGAAAGGGACTTAGACATGTCAGGGTATCCTTATCAGCTTTCAAGGTGTATTTCTGATAAATAAGTATAAATCAGGAAAACGCATCTAAGAGGCAGTCATCTGGAAGTAATTCTATCATAGTGATCCCCCTTGTCAAAAACCTCCTCATTATTCCAAAGTCTCCATCCTTACATTGGTCCCTTCTAACACTATAGTACTCAGCAGAAGATCCCTCAACTTCTTGGCAGAACTACAAAGGTAATCTCATGAGCAATGCCCCCATACTTGAACCCCCAGTGAAGGCAGTAGCTGTTCAGTCTAAAGCCGAGTCAGCCTCCGCTTTGAATCCCAGCACTTCCTGTTTCTTTTGAATCTGGCTCCATCAGTTATTTTTCAGATCTCTCTATCCTGTCCTTTTCTGTTTCTATTTCTGAATTGTTAAATACTAGGGTCCTGTATTACCTAGAGAACTCCAAAATACCCTTAAAACCCCCACTCTACTCCAAAACAATCCTGTTGCCCCTCCCATGTGGGGACAAGTTTCAGAATTATCTATATGTTTCTTCTGCTTCAGTTTCCTCACCTGCTGTTCAGGCTTCAAGCCCATGCCATCTGATTTTGCCCTCCACTCCACAACAAAAACCAGGCCTTGCTGGCCATCTCAGTAGCTCTTGGGGCCAATTTACCCTCTGCTTCATGGACACCACATTCTCAGTTTCCTCTGTCCTCCCCAGGCAGATGTTCTCAAGCTCCTTGGCAACCTTTCCTTTCTTGGTTCATCAATTGGGCCCCATTACTTGTGAGCTCTATTCACAGGAGTAATGGGGCCCAATTACTCATCTTTTAAAAAAAAAAAAAAAAAGACTGCACTGTTCTCACTATATTCTCCCTGAGTGATCTCTTGTCCTCTCAGTTATAGCCTTGGTTGTGGTGCCTTCAAAATATTTATATCCAGCCTGGTGTGGTGGTGCACACTTTTAATCCCAGCATTTGGGAAGTTGAGATAGGGGGATCACTGTGAGTCTGAGACCATCTTGGGACTACATGGTGAACTCCAGGTCAGCCTAAGTTAGAGTGAGAGCCTACCTCAACACACACACACACACACACACACACACACACACACACACCTCAGACCTCCCTATTAAAGGCCAAAGTTGATGCTCATCTATTCATTTGCCAACACTAGAGATATTCTAGTCACCTCAAGTCTGAGCTCATCATCTTCCAGCACAAATATCCTCCTTTCCCTGACTGCCTTTTTTACTACAGGACACCATGTGTCTTATGCTACTTCAGTCATAACCTTGAAGTCAATCATAATTCCTTTCTCTTTCTTTTTGTTTTCTTTTTTTTTTCAAGGTAGGGTCTTGCTCTAGCCCAGGCTGACCTGGAATTCACTATGTAGTCTCAGGGTGGCCTCGAACTCATGGCAATCCTCCTACCTCTGCCTCCCCGAGGGCTGGGATTAAAGGCATGCACAACCATGCCGGGCTAATTCCTTTCTCTTCACTATTTTCATCCAGTTAGTATTATGATTAGCTGATTTCATCTCATTAGTCTGGAAACTCATTAGTTTGGAAACTGACCAGTATTCTACATCTCAGTTCCCATGCTGTCTTGTTTCTTTGACTGAAATCAAAGCTCCCAAGCTAGTTTTTCTGGACTTGATTTTTCTCCTGTCTATCCTCCACATTTGGACAGGACAATATCTCTCTTAATGATTTTTTTTAAGTTTGCAAACAAAGTGACGTGCTGCTACAAACTGATGGGCTTCATTACAGCATGTGTGTGTGTGTGTGTGTGTGTTATTATATTTTGTTCTCAATTATAGAACAATCTTTGCAAAGCACAGATCCAAGTCTGCTTCTCTCCTGCTTATATTATTTCAGTGCCTTTCTGCTTTCCTAGAGGTAGAACTTTCACATGACTCCTGATCTGACTGGGTCTCCAGCTAGTGCATGTCTCCTTAATTCTTTTCTTGCAGTCTATGGCCCTGCTGTGCTGATTCACTATGGTTCCTGAATGCCCCATACTCTAAACCTTTATTCAGACAGTTTCCTTGCTTTAAAATGCAACTTTATACTCCTACCCACTTTTGGCTTTCTAATTCTCTCTCTCTCCCTCTTTCCTCTCTTTTCCTCTCTCTCCCTCCCTCAACTAGGAAATAGAAAACTCTTCCTCACCACTAGCCTGGAGATAGGTCTCATCACAGTTCTCTCTCCTTAGTGCACTACAACTCTTTGCTTACTTATCAGTTATCCTCCCATACTCTGGTTTCTCTTCTGGAAGTCAGGGACCAACTCTTATTCACTTTCATATCACCAGAGCCTGCAATGTGGAAACTCTTAGCATGTAATCATTAAAAAGTAAAAGAAAAGAATATTAACTGAATTATTTATTTAAAGGTAAATAAGAGACTATATAGAAAGAATGTAAAATGAGAAAAGGAATATGGGCATAGTGATATCCACAATATTATGATCTACATGTTCTAATAGTAGTATGAGTCACAACTGTGATAACAACTAACAGTAATGTCACTAACTTGTATTGAGTGCTTATTATTCATAAGCTTGATTACAAGCACTTTGTATTTATTAACCAACTGATCCTCAAAGCCTCCCTGAATGCTAGGAGTTAGTTCATGATATTGGGAATAGAAAGAAGAGGGAAGAGGTATTTCTTCTCACAGGGTTGGAATCAGTGTGGCTTTAGACAGTAATTTTAATGGAGTTGGTCATATTGGAGCAGTTTAAGGAAGGAACTTAAGGGGTGGTGATGTAGAGAATGACAGACTTCCCATATAAGAAATTAGTCATAAAGGAATGAAGAGAAAACAGACAGCTAAGGACAAGGGGAGATTTATTTTTACTTTTTCTAGATAAGGTTTTACCTGAACATGGTTTTCTTTTGTTCTTCTGGCTTTTGACAGAAAGGAAAACTCCAGTGGAGGAGGGATTGAGGAGTAAAGGAGTGAGGGCAGATTAAGGCAGCAGGTGGCAGGACTTCACTTGGATGAGGAAAGAACGGAATGGGTGAATTGATGAAGAGGGATCCAACTGTAGGGCACTCTCTCACAATGGTCTCAGAGAGTCCTGTGAAGGTAAGAGCCCAATGCCCTCCTCAAATTAGTCTCTTTGGTTAAAGAAAGGCTAAAGAAGAAAGAAGAGAATTTTCTATGAAAATTTATGAAGGAAATAAATCTATTTGATTCATCACAGTATATAAGCAAGAGAATAGATAAGAGTGATCAATGCAAACAAGCAAGCATACAGATTTCCTTTGAATGAGCATGGAAGCCTAATGCACACAGATGAACAAACAGTATTCTGAGAAGGCACATGCTGATGAAACCTGGCCACAAGCTCCACGTGATCTGTGTTTATTTTATCCACTCTTGCATCCACAAGGCCTAGTTCAATGTCAAGTCACAACAGGTGCTCAGCAGTGGTTTGTTAGATGACTAAATAAAAATTTCAAACATTGAAAAGTTTGGTTAGGTATTTTGACCAAAGTTTAAAACATGGTTAGCATCATGGACATGTGACTTATGCAATTTCACAGGGCTCCACACTCACAAGAGTCCCTGTTTGCTCTAAGGCTTGGTTATCACTGTTTTGAAATTCTCAATAATATGAACAAGAGTCCCCCATTCTCATTGTGTTCTGGGACCATACATTATATAGCCAATGTTTTTTTTAAAATCCATACATTTGAATAAAATATCACCAGGTAGATTTTAAAATACAAATAATATCATATTATCCATAAAATTCATCTTTAAAATTTAAAATATTGATAAACTGGGTTATTGAGCAAGCTCAAGCTCAGACATGGCAATTTAGTGATGCCCTATCTCAAAAAAAAGAAAGAAAGAAAGAAAGAAAGAAAGAAAGAAAGAAAGAAAGAAAAAAGAAAAGAAAAAGAAAAAAGTTGACCAGGTACACATATCAGTGGTAGAGCCCTTGCTTAGAATTAATGAGGTCCTAATTCAATACCAAGTACTCACTTAATAGATAGATAAATAAATATAGACAGACAAACAAACAAACTAAACTTCAGACTTACCTGAGATGCTAGACTGTGGTTTTTCTTTCTTAAAATATGGTTCATACTCTCTGTAGACAATTTTCTTAAAGGAAGATCTGGATTCAAACAAGAAAAACAAAATTAATTTGAAAGGCATAGATGACATCTACCCTTATTATAAAAATGTATGTCCCCACATCCTCAGACTTTTACAAGAAGAGTAGAATGATGGCAACTTGGGGCAAAGGCTCAGTGGATAAGTTGCTTACTGTGCAAGCATAAGACTAGGATTTGGATTACCAGCACCCACATAAATGCCAGGATGGTGTGGTGGGCCACTTGTAATCCCAACTCAGGAGCTGAGCCAGGGGATCCTGGGGACAAGCTGGCTAACTAAACAGAGGAACTGGATTCAAGTCACTGCTCATGAAAGTGGAGAGTGATCCAGAAAGACACCCAATATTAACCTCTAGTTTCTACACACATGTGAACATGCAATTACACATGGATATAAACCACACACACATACACATGTGAAAAACCAAGATTTAAAAGGAATATGAAAATTCAAATGAGTCTTTTATTGTATTTTAGAAGCCAAAGGTTTGTGAATATGAATAACAAGTGAAGTCGATGAAATAATTATTGCTTTTTTCATAAATAGTCTGTTGTAATAAACATTCTTTCAAAATTTAGGTCTTCCTGTTTCTCAGAATCAGTTTTCTGCAAGGGAAGATAATCTAGTCATGTGAACTCAAACTTTAGGTTTAGGTTAAAATATGATCACGTCACCAAACTATTTTTCAACAGATTAAGAAAATATAGTTAAAAATCCCAAGTTTCATTATATAATTTGAAACTGCTTGGAAATATTGTAAATTAGTATACATTTGTTGAATCTATTTCTAATTGAGAGGATGGAAAAAGCAACTGCAGCAAAAGCTCTGGGATTAGTATTGGAAACAAATAAAATGTCCTTGAAAGATTAAGTAACTTCCTTATAAAGATGTGATTGATAAATGCTATGGCCAAGATCCCAAAGGGTTAAATCATCTCACCTTTATCCAGCCCCAAGGAACCACTTTTATTTTCTATTTCTAGTATGAATGGAATTCAGAAACTTAATAACTAGGTACAATATTTTACATGCATGAGAGAGGCCATTAAAGAATTCCAGTTGGTTCCCTTGTGAATAACTTACCACCTTTTCTTTCCCAGCTAGGCAATGACCTGCCAATACAATGTCCCACTACTAGCTATAGCCCTCATGCTGCACCAATGATCTTTGGATTTGTTCATGCCAATCTTGTGACCTTCGATGTGCATCTACCCACCTCCTAGTCCAGGCTAACCACAGCATATTGTAGACAAGTCAGCAAGAAAGTGTGCATTCTTCCCTTGAGCAATAAAGATGTGTGCTGGGAACAATGTCATCGATGCCAATTCTCTAAGGGCCTGGGCATGATTTTGATTATCACTTTGAAATACAATATTTAAAACTGTTGTTCTTTAAAATGAGAAATTTCTAATTGCCACAAGACCAAGATGGAATGTAATTCATGACTTCTAAAGTAGCACACTTACCATGAAAGAAATTGGGAGGCTTTTTATACATTTATAGCAAGATGTTACATATTACTTTCAAAATATTATGCTATTAATTTTTGGGCTGAATGCTTTCATTTTGCAATTGGAAAAGAGGAACACATCTTTCACAATCACTAAACTTTGATGTTAACTAAAAAAATGTGAGTCACACTAGGAGGTTAACTATTTAAAACAGACACATCAGTAAGTGGAAATACTGAATAGCCTCTATTATTTGATTAATTTGGAGAAGTCTTCTTTTTAACCTTTCAGTTACAAAAATATACACCACAACTCACAGATACAGTTTTTTTTAAAAAAAAATTATTTCAGCCTCCTCTTAGTTACATATGCCTTTGAATAATCACCTTACCAGTTTACCAAAATGGGAAATACCCAGGGTAGGAAAAAAATCAAGGTTGCACCATATCCCATGAAATGGCTAAAAGTAAGAAAAATGAACTCACATAAACAGCCATAAAGTCATCAAATGTAAAGAGAAAAGGGTGAAAGTACAGGAGAGGTGCATTTCTCTAGACTGATGTTTTGAAAGTCTTCCATAAGAAAGTCACAAAATAACAGCCATAGTTATTTGATTATCTCATTATAATAAAGTCCACCGGGTCAACCTTGAGCTTGAGAAGATGAATGTATGTAGGCAAGAACTCCATTAAAAAATAAATACCCAACTACTGGACATCAGAAATAAGAGCTTTTGGGAGGGCAAATGAGGGAGAGCTGGAGGATGGTGCTATGGAATCCATCAACACATTTAACCGACTATCAAATGCCAATGTAACCAGAAAAATAAACCCAATAATCAAAATAAATATATTTTATAACCTAAGAATGATAAACTCTGCTAGTGGAGGTAAAATTAGTAACCACCAAGTTTATTTCATTCATTTCAAAACTCTCTCTCCTTCCCTCCCTCCCTCCCTGCCTCCTTTCCTTCCTCCTTGCCTCCCACCCTTCCTCCCTCCGTGGAACTGAAACATTCTATTCTATTGGTTTATCCTTCCTGGAGAAGGCCACCTGGACCCAGCACTGTTACCTGGAGTCTATGGGCTCAGGGCGGTAGCTCCAAGGTATGACCTGAGCAGCCACATAGAACTGCCTGAGCTGCGCAGCTTTGGCCCCTCGGCTTCCCCAGCCTGAGCAGCTGGTACCCAGGACCACCAAGACGCAGAGGCGCGGGCCCAGCAGGAACATGATCCCTTGCGCCAGCCACCTCCGCGGACCGCACAGCGCTCACCGCTAGCCCAGCGCCACACTGTCCCTGCTGACTGTCCTTTCCCCCTCTGCAGCTGGCCGAGCCCTGGGAGGCCTATGGAGGCAGTGTCTCTCCCCTGACCCTCCCTCCCAGCCCAGCCTCCAGTGGGCAGGAGCTGGGTGACGTCACTGCCCCTGGTGACCAGAGGTACCGGGAGATTAGGGACTGGGTTCTACAGGTGAAGGAAGAGGCTTCAGCACAGGGGCAGTCCCCAGGGATCCCTGCTGCCAACACAAACTGTACTTACTTCCATAGGAGGGAGCTATTACCGTTATCCTTCCTAATCTCCCTGGGTCTAAATTCAGGCTGTCCAGTGTCTCTGCAGATTCTCAGTGCAACAGGACCTGACCCTTGCTTCTGATCTGGGGAAAGGGGTTTCTGTCTAGTGGCTGGACACAGAAACTACAAGAGGGTATAAAGTCTTTTAACAAGCTTGGGCGTTCTGAACCACGCCACTAACTTCCACCAAGACACAAACTGCCACGTGAAGGACTTCTCTCCCCAGCTAAAGCACAGCAGAGCCCAGGGCTTAGAGAGTTTGGCTGAGTCAATGGGGACTCCAGATCTTGTCTACGTATCAGCGGTGTGCTCTTGGACCAGTTACTCTGCCTCTCCAGAGTGAAGTTGTGACATCTGCAGAATAAGGCTGCCAATGATGTTTCCCTGATGTGATTGTTGGGAGGATAAAGGAATAGCTTTACACAGTGTAGTCCCCAGTGCCTAGAAAGCACATAGTCTGGGTTCATTTCTATGACTATGGCTTCCTGTATCCCAAGCCCCTTGTATTTCTTGGGAGATCTGTTTCGTGCTGTTTTTAAATCTTACTTTGCTGCTAGTGGAGATTCTGAGAATTGTTATGACCTGAAACATTGTGATGGTTTGTCCTGGGTAAGTTTCTGTCTCTGCTTTATGCTTTCAAAATATTCAGTAAATTGTAGTCTGCCACCTCTCAAGAGCACTCAGTTCATACCAGGCTCCTCAGCAGCCTTCCCCACTGCCTCATCCTTGCTGTTCCGCTCATGCTATTCTGTTCATTTCAAATGCCCCTTCTCAAGGGGACATGAGAACACATGTTTATAATCCCAGCACTAAGGACACTGAGGTCGGAGGGTGGTAAGTTCGAGGCTTAAGGCTAGCCTGGGCTATGAAGTGAAAGCTTGTACCCCAAACAAATAAATATATAAATATATAAATAAAGCCATTTTCTTTGTTCTTTATGTGCGCAATCTTTGAAGTTCACAGCTCACTGCTCTCTCTGGTTCTAGTTCAGATATACTTTTCCGGGTTTGGGAATTTACCCTGTTCAGATTATACACTCGTGTTGATTACCCTTTGTCATTTTGTACAGGCTTCTACTGCATTCCTGACGATATTGTCATCTCTACAAGAGCAGGGACAAGAGTCTTGTAGTTCCATGTACAGTACCAGTAGTTACCGACATTACTAGACTAGACTTCCCTAGGTGCTTTTTCAAAATGCAAATTCTGACTCAGGAGGCAGGGTTGAGAACCATTGTCCTGTGATATTGATATATATATATATGTATGTATATATATATATATTCTAGGGACCATACATATTACACACACATACACATGCCGATGGCACCACTGGCAGTATATCTGAGAAAATTTAAAAGCAGCACATCTCTAAATCCCCGAGTAACTACCATGTTACCTTTCCCTTTTGAGTATCGGCCTGCATCATGGTCATTGGGTTACATTTCACTATGGAAAGAATATTATATTGTTTGGCTCTCTGATTTTTGCACTAATTACAGAAAAAGAGGGTATATGTTTCAGTGACTTATTTATTAAATATATGGTTTAAATAACATATAAAACATATCTGTTCTTCCCTGCAGAACATTAAGGTATGGTAGGCTTTTTCTGCCCCTCTGATTTTTCTCTGGAGTAGGACTATATAATAAACATTTTCTGGCTCGTTGACAGGACTAGCTGTCATTTTGATGACTGTAATTGTGTACTATGTTGGTGGTAAAGTATTCTACACAGAATTTATTGGACAAACATCCCATAGAAGAGTACAGCATTTGGGGGAGTTTTTAATTACACACTGAACAACAGTCTTTAAGTGATTTGGTGGAGGGGAGGTCAGCAGTCCGATGTGGCCTTCAGTCTCCACTGTTGGTGTTCTGCAGTCTCTGGTACCATCTGGAGGCTTCTTCAGAAGTCTCAGTAGCAGAGGTCTAAGTGACCTCAGATAGCAGCCACAGAAGACCGCAGGAACCCCAACGATAGTTCCCTCAAGTTAGAGGTGGGCCTGCCTTCCAAGGGTGCAGAGAGCACCTCCCTTCAATCCAAACACAAAGCAGAATTTTCATTCTCCACAGTCTGGTCTTCTGGTGAGTCAGATGCTCCAGTGTCTTTGACTAGCTGGTGTTACCAGTGACAGCACGGTCAAAGCCCACAGACCACAGACCACAGTAGAAGCATTTGCTCCCAGCTTCGGTGGCTTGCGTTGGAGAAGGGGGAGAAATGGAGCCGGAAGAGGTGGGTGGAGGAGTGGGAATGTGCACAGTCCTTCTGCTCTGGACTAGAGCCACAAAGGAGATGCCATGTCCTGTATTCACAAATATTTGCAGAAAAACGCAGCAAGTGTGCTAGAATTAAGTCAAGTCCAGCAGGAAGCCTATGCAGGATCCTGAGAGACTGAATGAGGTGACCAGGAGAAGGACAGCTCTCTGAAAACGAGACAAAGAAATATAAGAATAAAGAAAATGTTCATTATATCTACCCCTGGAGGAGCATTAGGTCTTTCTAGATTTTTAGAATTTTGAATCTAACTTTCGTGTTTTCAGTTTTTCTGCCATGTAGCCACTTTCCCTACCAAAAAAAAAAAAAAAAAAAATGTGATGTTTCCCTGCACTGTTTAGGAGAGGAATGGTATTAGATGATCTCTGTTTCCTCAGAAGAAGATTACCAGGCTAGGCCACAGTGTTACATTACACAGCAGCCAATAATACCAGTACCACACATCCTGGAATAACTTAGGTATTGCTAGCACATTTCTCTCCTGGAGGAAATAGAAATCCTTGGGTGAACTCACTTGTCCCTTGCCCCACTGTCATGCATATTTCCTACTGCCATGGACTGAATTTAATACATGCTTAAAACTTAATATAAGGTTATATAAAGAAAAATTAAGCTTTAGATTATCACTTTCTTCCCTTCTGTGCGATTTCCTTGGAAACCATCTTCAGAGGCAACTTACCTTAAGAGCCAGCATCAAATGCAGCATTTGTAAAAACTCCGTATGTTCCTAGGTGGCTAAGGAACAGAAAAACAAGATGACCTGTCATATATTGCTCAGTCCTCAGAGTATCTCCCCAAACCATGGATTACAACCTGCCCCTAAATTCTGTATAAATTAGGAAAGAAAAATCAATGTGCTTTACACCACATCTTTTCTTCCCTCCCTACCTCCTTTTTTTTTTCCTTCCTTCCTTCCTTCCTTCCTTCCTTCCTTCCTTCCTTCCTTCCTTCCTTCCTCCCTCCCTCCTTCCTTTCCTCCCTCCTTTCCTCCCTCCCTCCCTCCCTCCCTCTTTTTCTTTTGTGGCACTAGGAAGAGACCCAAGACCATATGCATGCTAGGCAGTCACTCTATCATCAAAGACATCCCCTGCCCCACACAATGGTTGATAGTGTAAGTGTAGAAAACCTGCTATGCCCTTTAAGGGCTGCAGCCTCTTCTTCATAAGAAGAAATAGTTACAGATTTCTCAGCCTTGATAATTGCTACTGCAGCAAGATTTCATAGAATGATAGTACTGCCCTCTAGGGACGATTTTGGATTTTTTTTCCCTAATCATCAAGACTTCAAATGACTGTGTGTATGTGTGTCTCAGGAACTAGGGATGCTGGATGTCTGAACAGCACGGGATAAAAGAACTGACATCTCATGTAACACTGGAATCGCTGGAAATTAATTTCTTTATATATAAATATTAACTGTGTGTTTGTGCATCATTCATGATGTAATTGCTATGTGAATTGCACTAAGGCAATACTGTCTCACCAGACCAATTGTAAAGCTGTCTCTCCCTGGAGATAGAAGGAGCAAACTTTGAATGACCTCCAAATATTTGCAAGTGTAGCACCTAAGCTTTATTTTTTACTATAAATCACTGTCTCTTTGACTCCTCCTTTATATTATTTTACTGCATTTGTTGATTTTTAAAACGCAATGTGTAGGTAGGCTATGTTATCTATGCATTCTGCGTTAGGATAGTAGAGAGGACATGGCATTTGCATGTTCATCTTGACCCGGGGAATTGGCAAGTCAATCTAGCGAAATCACTCATGCATAGAACATCTTCTTACCTTTGAGGGTTCAAGGGGCATTTTCCATCATCTGCAACAAGTGATAAAATATGAATAAAACAATGAGATGAAGGGAAAGAGTTACTGGAGATGGAAATTATTGAAGACAGTTACTGGACTGATTTTCAGTTAGGCTTGTTACATGGACAGCATTGGAAACCATTTGGCCTGAAAGGTAGCACTTGGTTTAGGAAAAATTAAACAATTCATGAAATATTCTGTACTGTAACTCCAAAGTCCTTTACCATTTTTTCTATTTTACCTTACCTGAAAAAAAACCCACCAACAACAAATGTCCTCATATCTGAGACCTCCAGCCTCAGTGCTTGGAAGCTCCTTATTTCTATCTTTATTATTTATGTTTGACAGTTTCTTTCATGTATATGATATATTTTCTCTTATTCACTCCCCATTAACCTCTCTTATCCCTCTCTTTCTAAACTCTGAGCTTCATCCCTCATGCCACCACTACAGTGTATGTTTCCTTCTGCTGGTAACCTGTGTGATCATGCTTCCTGTCTTAAGCCAAACAAGAGACTTTGAGAGTGAAATCTTTAGACATTGTTACAGCATTGTTGTGTAATTTATGACAGATTATTTGGAAGTCTGAAATCAATTTGGAATCAGCCCAGGAAAAAATCTGACCCCCAACACCTGAATGTGTTTATTGTTAAAGATTTAGGAGGATAGGTGACTCAGGATCTTTCTCCAATCTGAAACTTGTCTTTAAAATAAAGAACTTGGAGGAAAATGCAGGAGGGAATGGTATGATTTCTACATGACTATGGAGTTTGGGGTCCAAGTCTTAGGAGTTCTTCCTCTACCTTCTGGATTTGATTAAACAAGCACATATTTTGCATGGAGAGATTTTTTTTATAGCTATTAGTATATCTCTGTGTTCTGTTAACAGATTATTAACCCTGTGCTATCACCTTAGTCATCCTCTCACCCGAGATTACTTGCAGAAGCTCTAGAGACACAACCTCAATGCAATGGTAACATTGTGAAGAGAAAGTGGATAAGAAGAGGGAACAAGCACTTCTTTCCCACAAACAGTAAACATTAGGTGTTAAAACTCCTCAATCCAATGAGAATTCTGAATACATTAACTGAGCTCCTTTCAGTTACCCAGATTTGAAGATCAGTTGCCTCTCTGATGTTGCTACTTCTTTCCTATGAGGATGATAGCAAGAGCCCCACCAGGTTTGATTTTTAAAACAGGTGGCCAGGACACAGGTCACAGCAAACTGAGACAAGGTGGGGGCTTGAGCAAAGAAGTAAGGGGCTCAGGTAAAGCATGACACGAGCTGTTCCCTTTATTCTCAGGGCACGGTCCTCTTTCTTTCCTCTTTTTTTTGTTTAAGAGAGACACACAAAGAGAGACAGAGACAGAGAGAGACAGAGAGAGAGAGAAAGAGAGAGAAGGTGCACACCAGGGCCTCTCACCTGCTGTGAACAAACTACAGATGCATGCGCCCCCTTGTGTGCATGTGGGACATTGCACGCTTGCATCACTTGCATCTGGCTTTTCAATGTGGGACCTGGAGATCTGAACAGGTGTTCTTAGGCTTTGCAGGCAGGCACCTTCACCACTTAGCCATCTCTCCAGCCCCATAGTCCTCTTTCTGAGCATCAATTTCCCTTATAGGATTTATTCACCCACTTGGTCAGTTTTTTTCTGATTAAACCTTGCATCTACCTCACACATGTTCAGAAGAAAGTACAGATTTGTAAGTGTATTGTGCAAATCACTAATGAAATGGCAGCTCCTTGCACTTCTATCTTCATCTCTGCCTCCTCCATAAATTCCCTTCGATTCAGACACTCTAGGAAACATTTTCCCATTTCCACCCTTCCATGTTTTATCCCATGACACTTTTTCTGCTAGAATTGTATTTTCATGCTTCCCTTGTTCAAATCCACTGACTTCTTCAGACTTAAGCTTGAGAAACTTTTTGACCTTCACGTCTGATCTAGGAGCCCTCTGTTCTGTGCCCTGCTCTGTGCTATGTACATTGATATGTGTACTTATTTAACTTATCTATCCCTGCTACTAGACAATACCTGAATCAGTATCAGGAACCAGCACCCTGCATCACACTATCTGACAGAGTGGTTCTGTAAACAATTGTTATGTGACGGAGTGGATAAGGAAAGAAAAGTATGACACGTTTTTTTAAATTAGTCATGGTGATTTCAGAGTCCCACAAATGTCTCATTGGAATTTTAAGGCAGGGTTTTTGAAACTTTCAGATTAAAGCTGGTGGTGTATCTCAGTGGTCAGACACTTGCTTGCCATGCACAAGGTCCAGTATTCAACACCAGCACACACACACACACACACACACACACACGAGAAAATTAAGATAGACACACCCCTAAAGTTTTCTGTAGAAGAATGTGTTTCTTCTTTAAAAAAAAAAACATTTCTCCAGATGATTGTGATGTGCAACCAGTTCTCGCAATCCCTTATTTTTGAGGTAGGGTCTCATTCTAGCCCAGACTGACCTGGTCCTCACTCTGTAGTCCCAGGTTGGCCTTGCACTCATGTCAATCCTCCTGCTTCTGCATCCCAAGTTCTGATATTAAAGTTGTGTGCCACCACACCTGGCCTTCATGATCACTTGTAATGGCATGTTTCTAAACACAAACATTTACTTCATCACCTCATCCCCAGATTACATGAACAAAGAAAGAGAAAGACTCCTTCCTAGTTACCTTTTCTTCTGAGTCGTTTTCTTAGCAGAGCCAGGAGTGTTCCAGCCATTGCCAGACCTGTTGCAGAAGCCACTGCTCCACCCATGTAAGTCAGCACTTCCTGGATAGTCAATGGCCCCGCTGAAAAATACACATGTGTACAAGGCATAAGTGTAGTATGCAAAACACCAGTCATTTTCCCTGATGTCCACCTGACAGAAAAGAAGATATGGAAGTCACAACTCCACAGAACAGAATGGGAAGTAGAGCCTGCTTGAACCTCAAGTCTTAAATAGCAAATGCAATGTTTTTGCTTTTATGTATGTGTGTATGTAATGTGGTACATGAGCATATGTGGTATTTGTAGTGTGTATGTGCTATATGCATGTATATGTGCCCTTGTGGTGCCCTATACAATGGAGGCATTCATTTTCAGTGGCTGTAGCCAAAAGTTGGGTGTCCCACTCCATCACTCTTGCACTTATTCTTATTTGAGAGTCTCTTACTGATAGCAGAGCTTGCCATATTTCAAAAGCCTGGCCCATTCCCTGTTATCTGCTCCCCTTTTGTAGGATGGGGATTACTAGCTTGCATAAGCACACTTACTGTTTATGTGGGATCTGCTAAGAAAAAACTTAGAGAAAAGTAGGGGGCTGAGGTAAAGCTTGCAAACAGATGGAGCAATCGGAGGTATTTTTGAAAGTAGATGATAAACAAGATGTTCTGAGATAACAGAGTAGAATTTTGAATGAAACTCCAAGTTTAACACATTTTGAAATTTCAAGATGTTTAAATAGAGATAAGAAGGAAGTAAGAGGTTTCACTTTACAAATCTAAGCAATGAAAAAGAGGGGTAATTATCTACACAGAGTCACTGAATTTTATTCCTATGGCTTTGTGTAAGGCAAGGAGATGCCGTCTGACTCATCATGAAACATTTATTAAGCCAGGGGAAACCCAGTGATGAAAAGGAAGACCACTGTGAGACATATAGAAAAAAGAAACACTGATTTTGCTTCTCATATCAAGGTGCTGTTCTAAACTGTGTGAACAATATACCTTGGCAGGTGGGCATAGCAGTTGACCAGTGTCCCTCTTCACGGCATGTTGCTCTGGCTGAGCCATTCAGTAACTGACCCTCTGGACAGTAGAAGGTGCAGGTTGATCCAAAGCTAAAATTTCCCCAGGGATCAGAACAGTTCATCATGACTGGAGTATTAATGTTCAGTTCTGAACATTTGATAGCTTCAGGGAAAACAAGAATGCAGGAAAATCAAACATAGAATGAAGGCAAATGTAGTTTCCTTTGTAACCTGATTAACTTGCCAGTAGATGGAGAATATAAAAGGTCAGAAAGTAGACCCACCCCTCCCAATATTCACAACAGCTTTTCCAGTGTGGCGTGTACTAAGGTCTCTCTAGAGCATGCCAGCCAGAGAACAAGGATGGTGCATAGCAGCATCCCGAAATACCTGTGAACGCATTGACTGGGATCCACAAATTCTATTTTAAAAGTTTGCCTCTCAGGCTGGAGAAGATGGCTTAGCAGCTAAGGTCCTTGCTTGCAAAGCTTAAGGACCCATGTTCGCTAGATGCACAAAGGTGACACAAATGCAAGGTTGCACATGACCACTTTGTGGTGCAAGGGTCTAGAGTTCGATTGCAGTGGCTGAGGCCCTGGCCTGCAAATTCCCTATCTCTCCTCTCTCTCTTGTTCTCTCTAAACTGAAAACAGTTTTACCTTTCAAAAACACTATTATTCTAGCTGCTATTATCAATAGATCTGTGATTAATTAAATATTTATTAATTGGTCAGCACAGTCAGACTCTACAAGTCCAAACTAAGTAGAGAATACAATTCTCTTTAAAGTATTTTTTTAGGAAGCCAGATTAGTCTTAACTTTTGAATAGGACATGAGGAAATTCAATTCAAATAAATAGTATTAGTCATGGTGTCACTTGTAAGGATCCATGCTTTATGAAGAGAGGATTAACCTTCCGTAGCTGTCATATGGGAATAACTACTTAGAGTTCCAATCATTTTCTGTTAATCAGTAAGTTTGCAATTTATGTTTCACAATTTATATAGCCAGTTTCACATTTGCCATTCATGTAGATCTAACACATGTCAGACATTTATAGCTTCCCTCCTTCAGGTCTCTTAAGTCCCAGGGCATTCACTAGGGGCGTGAGGAAGGGCAGAGGTAAAATGGCTGCTGCACCTTACTTCTGGTTAGGATTGCTGTGGATTACACAGAGGAGCAGGTGCTTAAAGGAGTTGGGTGGCAATTTCAACAGGCAGGCACAATGGCTAAGTACCTGCAGGAAGACATTATCAGGACTCCCTGCTCAGTTAGTTACCTCTGCAGGCTGGAGTCACTGCTGTCCATAGTCCTGAAGGCCTGCACCCGAGAACGCGGTCTCCTATGAGTGTGAATCCGGTTCTGCATCCAAAGTAACAGGTAGTATTCAAGCCAAAGATGCCGTGATGATGTCTACAGGACATGGTGCCCTGCCCAGGAGTGGTGAGGGTTGGGCACCGCACCTCTGAAATAGGAACAGGTACTATACCTGTGGAGAAAATGTTTCACTTTAAAGTTTTCTGTATGTTCTCAAATAAAAGAAGCACATTCATATTAAGGTTGATTGCTATGGAATACCTGCCTTTAACTCCTTCCATTACAATTGCTATAGCAATTTGTACAGGGAAGTTAAGAAAAACTAGTATGGGAAACCAGGTGAAGAACATTATTTTAAAAAGACCCTTGAAGGGATTATTGTCCAGACCACAAGAAGAAGATATAGGTCAGCATTACTAACGGTTTAATGTTTAGTTTGTTTATTTATTTATTTATTTATTTATTTATTTATATTATCTTTTAAAAATTATTCATCTATTTAGAGTCAGTCAGAGAGAGAGGGGGAGAGAGAAAGAGAGACAGAATGGGTGCACGAGGGCCTCCAGCCACTGCAAACGAACTCTAGATGCATGCACCACCTTGTGCATCTGGCTAATGTGGGTCCTGGGGAATTGAACCGAGGTCCTTTGGCTTTGCAAGCAAGTGCCTTAACCACTAAGCCATCTCTCTATCCTTATTTATTTATTTATTTATTTATTTATTTATTTATTTATTTGAAAGAGGCAGAGAGAGACAGACAGAGAATGGGCATGCCAGGGCCTCTAGCCACTGCAAACGAACTCTGGACACATGTGCCACCATGTGCATCTGGCTTATGTGGGTACTGGGGAATTGAACCTGGGTTCTTAGGCTTTCCAGGCAAGTGCCTTAACCACTAAGCAATCTTTCCAGCCCTACTAATGTTTTAAAACAGAAGCAGAAGAGTTGGTACAGAAATATAGCAATTCAGTAGAAAACCAAATGCACACAGTCCAATTGTTCATCCTCCCCTCCTTCACTGGGGGCTAATATTCCAGGGTTCAAGATCAGCCTGAAAGATTAAATAGGAATGATGCCACTGGATTTTTCATTAACAGTCCATGTGACAGGAAGATGGTGTTGGCCTCTTTGTACATGATTCTCTATTTCAGAAAACTAGACCCATAACTGGAACCTTTGCATTCTCAGCAAAGAAGTAATAAACACCATTCAATGTGCTCCAAGCACTTGTGAGGGAAAGTGGCTTAACAGATAAAAACGAAAAATTCTAAATAAGAATCAACATATCTTTTCTTCACAAATATAAAAATTCTTGTCACTCTTTAGAAATGTTTTAAGCCTTTGTTCTTCCACAATAATAGTATATGTGCCCGTCACATAGAAGAGCTTTGTAAACGTTATCATTGTGCAAGTTCCCAAAAGGACAATTGTTCCAGCTAAAATCTGTCATTACCTTTGCAGCTTGGTGGAGGTGCTGACCATTTTCCAGAAACTGTGCATTCCACATTGTCTGTTCCCTCCAGCTTGAAGCCCTCATTACAGGAGAAATGGCAGGTGGATTCAAGACTGAATTCTCCACGACTGTGAGAACAATCCATGTTGCCTTGTTCAGGGGCAAAGATTTCTGGGCACTTGATTGCTGAAATATCATTTTGAGAATGTCACACACATTGGTTTCAAAGTTCTGTATTTCTGAAAGTTCGCTCATTCAATAGTTAACAAATATTTATGGGCTACTTACTGTTTGCCTGCTGTTTTGCTAAGTAAGCAATAGGCATTCATTATAGAATAAAAATAGTATAAAATAAGTTGTTTACTACAGAGGGATGTGGGAGGGAGGATTGACTTGTAGAAAAGAGTCAATATGGAAATCAGAAAGATACATGTCTTATGTTTGAACTCAGTTTCATGCTTCCTCTCCGCCCTCTGCTTCAGCTCTCACCATCCTCTCTGAGAGGGCCCGCTCCACATCTCACATCTGCCCTTTCTCCTGCCTGGGACTACTTCCTCTGAGGTATTTTACTATCTCCTCAGGTCCAACACATCCAAAAACTGCTCTGACAACCCCCCTTCCATCTCAAACCATTTCCTCTATTTGATTTTTTGTTTGGTTTTTCAAGGTAGGGTCTCACTCACTATTCTCAGAGTGGACTTGAACTCAGGGCAATCCTCCCACCTCTGCCTCCCAAGTGCTGGAATTAAAGGCATGCGCCACCACGCCAGGCCCCAGCTGATTGTTTACATCACAATTCTACAAAAGGAAAGCTCAAAACACCCAGGTCAGGATAGTTAAGTTCTTGGGAATTACCGAGATTGACCAGGTATACTCTTGTTTCTGTTTCTTGGCTCACACTGCACTGAGTTTTATTCCATTTCTGTTGAGTTTATCCCACCCACCCTACAGGATCCAGCTCAGCACAGGCTCTCTGACACTGCTCCTGAGCCACACCATTTGAACTGTTCTCTGAACATCGACTTTTGTTTGAAATCACAAGCTCACATATCACATGTCACATCTTCCCACATTTACTGGGTGGATGGTTTCTAAAAACCCCACACTGTTCATCTTGTTGATCATCATTCCCACTGCTGGATCTCACTGTGGTCCTCAACAATCATGGGCAAAGGGACAGAAAAAATAAATTTCTAACATCAAAATTTGTCACAAAAACTATCTTTAAAAATTATTACAGTTACAGATTTGTCTTAGCATTATGTATTTTTCCTCCTTAAATTATCTGACACATAATTATGAGTTACAAAAATTATGATTTATCAAAAAATAGTTATTGACAGGTGGGCATGGTGGTGCATGCCTTTAATCCCAGCACTTGGAAGGCAGGGGTAGGAGGATCTCCATGAGTTCAAGGCCACCCTGACTACATAGTGAGTTCCAGATTAGCCTGAACTAGAACGAGACCCTGCCTTGGAAAAAGAAGATAGTTATTGACAAACTAAATGACCTTAATAAAAAAATCCAGTGTCATTCTCAAAGTAAAACCTTGTTCAGGTTTATTCTGTTTAGGTATTTTTTTAAAAAAATATTTATTTACTTGCAAGCAGAGAGAGAGAGAGAGACAGATAGAGAAGACAGAGAATGGGCACGCCAGGGCCTCTAGCCACTGCAAACGAACTCCAGATGCATGCACCCCTTTGTGCATCTGGCTTACGTGGGTACTGGGGAATTGAACCTGGGTCCTTTGGCTTTGTAGGCAAACACCTTAACTGTTAAGCCATTTCTCCAGCCTTTTGTTTAGCTATTTTGATGAGTATGCAGGTGTATGTGGAAGTGAGTATACAACTTCAGGTGCTTTCCACCTTTTTTTGTTTGCTTGTTTGTTGTTTTTTGAAGGTAGGGTCTCACTCTGGCCCAGGCTGACCTGGAATTCACTATGTAGTCTCAGGGTAGCCTTGAACTCATGACGATCCTCCTACCTCTGCCTCCCTAGTGCTGGGATTAAAGGTGTGCACTACCATGCCCAGCTTGCTTTCTGCCTTTTATCTATCATCTATCTATTGATCTGTCTATATCTACCTATCATCTTTCATTCATCTATCTATATCTATCTATCACCTATCTACATCTCTCTCTTATTTTTCTTTGTTCTCTTTTCTTTTCGACAGAACTTTCACTGGCTCAAGAACTCATCCATTAGGCCAGTGAGCCCCAGAGATCATCCTGTCTCTACCTTCCCAGAACCAGAATTGCAATCACATGCCACCATACCAGGTTATTTTTACATAGTTCCTGGTGATCGAACCCAGGTCCTCATGCTTCCAAAGTAAGAACTCTACTGACTGAACCACTCCCCAGACCATATCTTGATTTTAAAAAGCCTCTTCAAGTCTTTATTTGTGACCTTATGAAAAAGTGATATGCCCAGCCTTTACATATGGGCCCAGGGGTTTTTCAGTGACATGTTGTTCTGTGTAGTTTTGTGGATCTTTGCATGAGTCTGCTAAAGCAGTCAAGGAAATGAAAATCAAAAATCAAAAGAGATGGGAACCTGTCCGAGCTGAGTGGGTACTAGTCTGCCATGTGTCACAACCTGGACTTGGATAAGCAGACAAGGCAGAAGAGTGAGGCTGGTATGAGTCATGAAACCTTGCCCCCCCCAAAAAAAAAAAGTGAGGCTGAGCATCAGGTACTGGCTCTGGCAACCAAATGTGGTCTTCATAAGGACACTGAGTGACAGGCAATTATATGATAAAAGCAGTGTCTTCCAGAAGCTGGCCCACAGGAGAGACACAGCAACTGGAAAATACAGCCTGGGACACATGCTGATGGGGTAAGTGAATGAGAGAGTGAGAAATAGAGGATTGTATGAGAAGCACAAACTATAATGCTATCCCCTTAGGTGGTCCGCTCCTCGGTGGCTTGCAGTATAGCTTTCTGACAGCAGGTGGTGCTATTTTATGTGCAAATTCTCATTTTATGTACAAAAAAATTTATGTACAATGTACAAAAAATTCTTATTTTAGGTACAAAATACGTGGCCAGGAAATAGACATCACAGATTTTTTCCACTCGTTTCCTGTTGGATTTGAGAGAACTGAAGATTTCAGGGGAGTGAGAAAACATTTTTAATGCTACATCATTGAGGAAAGAGCAGTTCAAGTCTTTGGCTATTAATGTAGTGCTTATTGCACAAGGAGGAATAAATAAAATTTCTGCTGTTTTCATATGACTCTAGTAGATTTCCAGAAGCATATTTTCTTGTCTGATCACTAGACACTACCATTTCTAAAGCTGATTTTAGAAGTTATGGCTTTAAACTGTGCATAGAAGGTACATTTACCAGTGGCCCCACATTGTGGAAGCCCTGCCACTGGGTGGCAGTGTGGTGTAGTGGTAAAAGCACTGTAGTCACACTGGTCCTGGGTTTGAATCTTACCTTCCATGCTTTTAATTTTGAAATTTCTTATTTATTTACTTATACAAGATCTTCTTATCATGCCAGGCTGGCCTTGAACTCATGTAGCCAAGAATGACAAGAATGCCTCCACCTCCCAAGTGTTAGCATTACAAGTATGCCCTACTGTACTCAGCTTAGTGTTAGGGAACAGACCTAGGGCTTTGTGCGTGCTCGGCAAGCATTCTACTACCTGAGTTACATCCACCAGCCTTACTTTCTTCATCTTTAAAATGGGGGTCACCTCATCAATGGTTTGTGCAGATTGAATGATGCATATGAACTAGCCAGTATTACACAAGCAACAAACATTAGCTTTCATTGATGGAGTCACTGACTACATTGAACCACTAATGGAACTATTGAAAGCCTTTTTGAAATTAAAGGAATTAATTAATTCAGCAAACTTATTTTCAAATGTAAAGCATACTAGATATTGTGCCCATCATGTGCTCCCAGAAACTTAAAGACTAATTTGCTCCGAAGGCTGAGCTTGAGTGACATGACTGCTATCAGCAAATGATAGCTTCAATTTTACAGGTCTTTCTTACATACCCGCTTTGATTCTGTTCAGCTACTGCAGAGGATATAAAGATGAAGGAGGCTCAGTTTCTGCCCATAAAACCCACAGAAGAGGAAGGAAGAGTGAATACACACACAGCCAGCTTAGACTTAGATCACACCCACCCTTGAATAAGTTCTGGGACTTCATAGTGTTGATGAAGGTGAGTGGAGGAGCGAGTAAATGAAGAGCGTAGCAGAAAAAAGACGTTTGGAGAGGTCAGTGCTTCAGTGACATAGCTGACCTTCATTATTTACTAATGGTGATAACCTTGGGCAAGTTAGTTTGGCCCGTGTTTCTTCCTCATTTATAAAATGGAGATGATAGTGTTTTTCCTTATTATCTAAGAATGGTAGTATCATATACTGTGATGACACAAAAACATTTGAAATGTTTAACTCAGTTTTTTAAAAGGATATTCAAGGAGAAAGATAACTTTTGCTATAGATCCCCATGCCTGGAGCTCCAGTGATGCAATCGGTTAGCATGCGGTACTTATACAGATTCCCAGGCCTTATGGAAAGCATGTTGTGACTTGGGAACACGTTCATCTGAACCTCTGGTGATTCTCCTTTCTAAGGTGTTAACTGAAAACCTCAAGAAAGGGCAGCTCACGTGCCTACCTTTACATGTGGGTGGGGTTCCTGTCCAATGTCCAGTTGGAGTACAATCCAATCTTTCTGGTCCAGATAAAGAAAATCCCTCATCACAGATGAACTGGCATGTAGACTGATAAGTGGATCCTCCAAGAGGCTGGACGCAGGTCATTGTTCCATTCTGAGGGCTGAGCAAAGGTGTGCAGGTAATGGCTACAGCAGGCAGGGCAAAGAAAGAGAGAGACCATGTTAGAACTTAGTAGCCCAAAATCCGTTGTTGTTATTGTTGTTGTTGTTGTTGTGTGCGTGTGTGTGTTGTCTACTTAGCACACAAGCACAGCATTTGACTAAAGGTGACATTCATTTTTTTTCAATTCTTGGTGCTTTTCAGCATTAGATGCTGAGGAGCTGGGAGAAGGCTGCAGCTTAGCTTACAGCTGACATTCTGGAAGGTAGCTACACTCACCACTAAACCACCAATGTGTGTTTGATTGACATTCTGAAAGCTCACCTACAGGCTTCAAAGTTGGTAAGGTGATTTTAGCAGAGAGCTGGTATTGTGTTTGGAAAGATTCTAACGCAGCCCATTGTGGGTATCTCTGGACAGCAGTGAGAGTGGCTGCTTCTTTGATGCCTTCTTCAGAAATAGACCTAATGCTGTTACCAGAAAAAAGTTCCAAGTGCTTAGAAATAGGAACGTGGGGTAAACTTTTGCCCCCATTCCCCAGCAAGACAGTGGAAAGAATCCAGATTTCTGGTCTGTGTACTGGCTAGTACTCTGCACCTTAATTGCTTCTGAGACTTAATTGCTTCATCTTCAAAATAGGAAAAAAAATAGATCCTTGCCCTATAGGTACCCTGGGCTATACAATAAGTCACATAAAATTTAAATTTAAAAGGAGTAACAAACCATCAGCTGTCTACAAAAGCTAATTTCTATCTCTTCCAAATCTTAACATGCAAAGGCCAGCCATAAATGATTCCTCGTTCACATTCCAAGAAAAGTTAAATTAGGAAACATACTACTGAGATGTTAGGGGTCTGGCTCAGGTTAGCATTTATGTGTTGTGAGTTTTGGACAGTCACACAACTTCTCTGAATCTCACTATCTTAAAATGGGGAGACTAATATTACATACTCCTAAGATTCTTACTGGGATCAAGAGGGAAAATACTGCCAGTCTGCTGTCAGTATGTTCCTCTCCCTGCAGTGATGAAGTCTCAGTAAATATGCTGATCTAAATAAGGTAAAACAAGTGAGAACAGCTTCACTGTTTGTCCTGGCTGGGCAGTGTGTAGCTTTAGAACAGAGAAGGTTGGGGTATGACTGTCTGGGGGTCATTTTTCAGCTACTGACTGAACAGCAGGAAGGTCTGACACCATTATCTATATCTATCTTCCCTTTATTCCTTACTCTGTGCAGCAATGTTCCTGTCAATCTGATCAAATTGTCTGAAAAGAGAGTTACTGTTTGCCACTTAGAAATTCTGTCCATATTCAGTGTACGAGGAGTGGGGTTGGGTGGGGAAGGAGACAACTCAAGAACCCATCAGCTGGAAGGACAAAGGAGATAGGGGCATGAAAAAGGCCATTGCTTTGGTGGAATTGTCTTCATATCTCCTCAAGGGTGGGTGTAGAAGGGCACAGGGACAGTGAAAAGGGAACTATCTGGTCACACTGCCTCAGAAGTGTTACAACAGCTTGTGGATTGCAAGCCTCGTGCCACCTTCCTGCCCCAACCACATCTGGGTATTTCACTTGATGTGCACCCAGCAAGAAGAGGAGAAAGTTCAGTCAGAGTAAACAAAGAACTAAAAACAATAGGGAACTGGAAGGTCACAGGAAGCCTGGTGAGTGTCAACCTCCTTGCTGTGAGCACCCAGCAATAGGACAGTGTGGCAGTGTGTGGTAATCTATGCCCTGCTTAGCCCAGTTTCCCAGAAGGGTTTGGATCACCATGATGCTCCTTCTCAGTGGTTCTGAGCTCTTCCCCAAAGCTATGTGGACTTTGTCACACATACATACTTCAGTGTAGCCAGGATGAGAGCTGAAGAGAGAGCTCAAAGCATCTCCCCTGTTCTCCTCAGACCCAGTTCTATATCACCAACCCCAGCTCCAGAAGCTTGACATATGCTCTGATGTCTAAGGATGAGAAACATCCAATTTTGCCAAGTTCATTAGTGAATTTGTTCATGCATCTACTGTTGGCCTCATTTATCAGTGGTGTGTGTGTGTGTGTGTGTGTGTGTGTGTGTGTGTGTGTGTGTTAGCAGTCAGGTAGTTTCCTCTTTATGACAAAACATGATTTTCCTGCTTTCACTCAGACTCTGAAAGCTGTCACAGTAAAAGGGAACTGTGTGACAAATAATACAGAAATTTTCATATTGCACCTCTTAAATGATATTATGAAAAGTTAACATACATAATAAAAGACCAATTACACAGGGGAACTTGGATGAGGAAAATATTGGAAAAATCTACACCAGAATGCTAGAAATATCTATTTTAGGAAAAGAGTATATGAAAGGATATTTTTAATTTTTCTCTTTTCTTCTTTAACCAAAGATTTTGTAAATGAAAATTGCTTTTGTATAAACAGTGTTTGTAATAAATCTATCTAAACTATTGGACACATTGAAAGCAAAAGGAATGGACATACACAAAGCATGTATCTATCTTTCAGTTCACAAACTCAGAAGGTTAGTGCTAGCTTTGTTTTGCATGGGATGTTACAGTGTTGACAGAACACACTGATATTGTACTATTACCACAATGCAAAAAAGTAAATCTTCTATAAAAATATAATATAATAAAATATAAATAAAAAATAATCTTCATGTCATTATCTTCTGAGACTATTAAAGCCTCCAGTTCATGTAGTGGCTCCTTCCTCTTTCCAGTCCTCTCCACTTTATGCTAAGCATGTATCTCCAACATCACACAGACGTTGGAGAAAATTTGCAACTGGAGCCTATAAATTCTGTCCTATTCCACCAGGATACCCATGATCCCTAAGAGAAAGAATCAAATCAACCATAGATAGCACAGGTTATTTTTTTCTCTTTCTTATTTCTGTGTACTAAGTCAGTGAGTACAGTTCCCAAAGTTCATGATAGAAGCCTGCAGATCCTGATGAAGACCTTGCTAAGGAGTGTGCTATTGCCCATGAAAATATCCTGAAGTCCCTCATGTTATCTTTGTAGCCTCTGAAGACATTTGCACTTGGGATACTTGGGTTTGGGATGGAAGGATGAGTTCATTTTCTAGTGATTTTCAAGGTAGCCCTTACACAGTTACCAACTTGAACATTCAATTGTTAATAACACTGCCCCTAATCTATTTCTAAGAGGTTACAGAGAATGCACTTGTACCTTGGCATTCTGGAGGATCCCCACTCCAGTGTCCAGTAGCCAAGCACTTTATTGTACTTGCTCCCACCAGGAGTGAATCTTCATCACAGGAGAAGCTGCAGACTGACTGGTATTTAAGGGCACCAAAGGGGTTTGAGCAGTTAACTTGGGCCTTCCTTGGAACTGGAAACTCCTGGCACTGAAAAGCTAAGGGATGAGGAAATAAGAGAGAAAGGAAAGAGAAATACACAAGTGTTGTGGATTTTGACCTATTAACCCTTTCTAATGCAAGAACAGGGATTCCTGAGTTGGGCTTTTTAAACTTAGAAGATGAAAAAGTAGTGCCATTTAATTTCAGTGGCACAGGAAGGAGTCTATGAGGAAAATTCTAAACAAGTATTGAGCATTTTGATAACACATATACATAATTCTTGAACTATCAAGCTTTTGGACCTAAGAATTGATGTGAAGTATGAATTAAGATGAATACTAAAAAATCAATTCAGACTTTTATTTATCAATACATGATTTGTAAACATATCATAGAGCAAACAAGCACAAATGGGACTGAAATCTGAGGCTAAAAGTAAATTATGGTGAATTAATGAAAAGAATTTCAATAGTTCTTAAGAATTATATGTTTTACTTTAGAAGGATTTGGGAGTTGTCTTCATGTGTAATGTTAAATGAAAATGCAGGATGAAATATGATCATGATCAAATACCATGATCTTCAAAAATAATTTTAGTTGGTATGCAAAATAATGTTTTATTATATTATTTTTTATTTATATATATACATATATATGTGTGTGGCTCATTGTACTTTTTTCATATTCACCAATTGCCTTCCCATCCATCCTCCCCACCTCTAACTATACCATGATCTTAAACACATAAAAAGTCATATATGGAGAGAACACATGTATTCTACATATTTTGAGTCTCTTTTCACCTTAGAAATGTGAGTAACAGCTGTAACTACCCGTGGAATTAGACTGAATGATACCAGAGGAAGTGTAAATATTAGTTGTGAGTGTTGGTCGCAGAACAGCAGAAGCTGTAGAAGCAGTTATATATAACAGTACAATCCTCCAGGCTGAGTAGCAGATGTGGACTTCACTGTTAGGGTAGATGCTAGGAAGGTCTATCAAGGGAGCTACTGTGTCTACAATTGCAGATGCTTAAGAGAATATCCAACTACTGCTATGGATGATTGTACATTTGCCTACAATCCCAGCCCTTGGGAGATTGAGACAGGAAGATCAGGAGTTTAAGGCCAGCCTGGGCCACCTGAGACACTGCCTCTCAAAACACCAATGCCTAAGCTGTCCTAATGCTATCTTGTTGATAAGAAGTGACAGGACCAACTACCTTGTCCATTACTTTTTAAAATCACATACTGTTCCTCTGGCAAATTGCTTTCTTCCTCCCAAATCTCCCCAATCCACGCTAAATACATCATTCAAAGCAACTCTTACTTTAATTATACCAGAATAAACAACATTCAAAACTGACATTGCCCACCAGTTTCATCTCTACTGCCAAACACAGACAACCCAGCACGTTGCAGGTTCTCCATGAAAGTCTGCTGGATAAGCAAATGGCAGTGTTAATTGCAGTGCTCAACACTCTTAGTGCCCAAGAAGCCCAGAGGGATACCCCCATGTCACGGTACCTTGACACACTGGGGCTGGTGCTGTCCACTGTCCTAAGGCAGAACACTGAATGGCATCAGTTCCCTTCAGCAAAAAGCCCTCATCACAATGGAAGCTACAGTTGGTGTTGTATCCAAAGGCTCCAGAGGGTGAGGAGCAATCCATGCTTCCGTGGACAGGACTCTCCAGTGACTCACATGCAATGGCTACAAAGAAGAGTTTGTCAGAAACTGGGTCTCTTTTTTAGAGACTTTGGGAACTACAAAAGCTTCCCGACCCCTATGGTCTGTTTGTTCAGAACCTCAAATCCCTTTCCCCAAAGGAACACTGCTCTTCCCTATGCCCCTCTTGGTCTGCTTGGCTCCGTCTCATTTACCTTTAAGGTCTCAGTTTAAACTTCACTTTTTTAGGAAAGATCTCCCTACACCCTTGCCCAGGGGTGGTGACTCCTCTCTTACAGTGGACATCCAAGTTCTCTGCTCATACACTGTGCATGCATGATCACAGTTTGTCCCTGTTACACCACAAGCCCCTTGATGCTGAGGTCCACCACCCGGGGTTGTGTCTTAGAGCTTAAGAGTGTTTAGTACATCCTAAGTGCTCATCACATATGTATTGGCATGTTTATTGGATCTTGAAAGAATAGACGGAGGAAATGCTCCAAGCTTATGAGGAAACAGCTGATACATCATATCTTATTGTTTAATCCTATCAGCTAGTACTGTAAAATGATCCCAAATGGGCTTTGAGCTTGGAACACAGGATGTTATCATAATCAGAATTCAGTGTCAAGTGAGTGGAGCACAAGCTTAGTTCCTGATCAGTTACACCCTGTGTGACCTCAGTTCTGACAAAGATTGGTTTCCTCATGGCCTTGTGGAGGCATTCTACCCACCTCTAGGCTTCTCCTGGGGCTTTGCAGAACATTGAGCTGACCCTTTCACCATGGGATTCTACCTCTGGTTTTTACAGAATCAAGGAATTAAAGGATCAAAGATCCTCTAGTGCTCCCCTTTGAATTTATGGATGAGAAAAGTGAGGTCTAGAAACATTACAGGAACTCTCTAAAGTCTCCTGGCTGGGCTTATAATCTTGATCTGTTAATTAACTAACCTATTCATCAATTTCCTATGCCCCATTGCCCAACTTTGCCTCACAAGCTGAGAATATGAGACAATTACAAAAAATTCAGTTTCCTGGTATTATATAATTGCTTAAGATTGGGTCAATGCTGCACTTCAAAGCAGTGTTCCTTTACTCCTTTGCCAAAGTCTATCCAAAGACTATAAGGGCAAATCTCTATAACCTAACATCTACTGTCTAACTCATTCTCAAGTATAACACATAGTCCTAGCCGGGTGTGGTGGTGCACACCTTTAATCCCAGCATTCAGGAGGCAAAGGTAGGAGGATCACCATGAGTTTGAGGCCACCCTGAGATTACATAGTGAATTCCAGGTCAGTCTGGGCTAGAGTGAGACCCTACCTTGACATAGTCCTGCAGCTTTTATATGCCAGTAGGATAGGAATGGAGTAGAAGTGGGAGACAGACAGAAGATGAAACTAGGTCAAGTGCCTGGGTTCTAGCCTATATATATATATATATATATATATAATTTCTCCTCTCTCTCTCTTACTCTCTTCTTCCCTCCTGTCTTCTTTCCTTCTTTTTCTCTCTCCCCTCCTTTGTTTCTTTGAGACAAGATCTAACTACATTGCCCAAACTGGCTATGAATTAACTACATAGTCTAGGCTGGCTTTGAACTCACAGTGATCCTTCTGCCACAGCCTCCCAAGTGCTGAGTTTATAGGCATACACCACCATACTCTGCTTGTATATGAGATCTAATTTTGTGTTTTTAAGCTCCTTATATACGTAATCCACCTGACTTCTTTGCATCATTTCACAGAGGAGAAATCTACTGACTCCCAGAGGGCCCTAGGAGAAATTACCCTGAGGTCGAGAGCTCTGTATCTTTCTACTGTGCCCTTGCTCTTTCTTGGGTATATTGGGGGCTGCTAAAATCATCCTACCTTCACAGGCTGGCAAAGATGACGTCCACTGGCCAGAGCTAGCACAGTGGAGTGTGTCTAAGCCTCTCACTTGATAACCAGGTTCACATTCAAATTTACAGCTGGAGCCATATGCGAAGACAGCGAGTGGATGTACACAGTCCATGGTTCCCTTGGCAGGGGCTTCCAGGTGCTGGCACTGCACAGCTGAACAGAACAACCAAGGGTAAGGAAAAGAGAAAAGCATGGGAGGTGGAAAACCACACTTACATATGGAGAACAATCTGGAAATAGAAATGGAGGTAGGGAGATGGGAGGGTCAGGAGGCCCCAACTGTCCAGATTTGGAGTACTAGTTCTCAGTACTACTCAAATCTCTTGAAAGCAGATTTCTTCAAGCTCTGTTCCTAATCCCCTCTGTCCTTGTACTTTACACAACCATGTCCTGGTGGGTTTTCCAGATGTGATGCCTCCCTTTGCCCTTTCATGTGAAATTTATGAACGAGGCCATTATGAAACTGCTTATAGAGCATGAGTTGGCAGAAAGGAAATCTTTTCAATATTGTGCATAGCAAAATCAGCCTTTTGTTTTTCTATAGGCTGATACTGATTTCTCAGTCCAAATTTATCCCATCTTATGCAGTGGCACTGATAGGTGCTAAATTTTGGAAATTTGGAACAGCTTCTTCATGACTGGTCAGTTTTCTCTACCCTTGGATTGCATGAAGTAGACATTATGCATCCCAATGTTCTTTATATCCTTTATATATTACACTTTTGGCCTGGAGCTCTCCCTACCCCTGAGGCTCTGCAATTGGTCCATTTCTGTTCCAACTTTGCGATTCCCTTTTCACCATGATGCTACAGCCAAACTTTGGTGCTGTACTGCTTTGGCAGGGTAAAGACTGTTAGGCTTCCTTCTTCATGACTCTTTCGGGGTGGGCACCAGACAGCTAAGAATAACCACACAGCAATGATGGGAATTCTTGGACAAGTTAAGTGCAGGACCTAGGAAGCCTTAGAATTTTATGGCATTTTTACTTTCACAAAGTGACGGCAAAATAATCCTCTTGGTTGTTTAAATAGTACTTCTGGTAGCCGTTTGCAAACATCCATACATCCACACTCTTCAGTTAAGCATTAATTGTGTCCTCAAATTAAATATTCGGTCTGTAAGTTCTCCCATTGCTCTCTGTTCACTGTGTATTTAATGTTTTTCCTTTCATGTAATTTTTAAAAGAAGATATGATTTATTTATTTATTTAAGAGAGAGAAACAGAGAGAGAGAGAGAGGCAGATATTGAGAGAACGTGCACATTCTCTCATGTGCCCTGGCATGCATCTGGCCCATGTAGGCATGGGGGAATCAAACCTGGGTCCTTAGGCTTTGCAGGCAAGCATCTTAACCACTAAGCCATGTATCCAGCCCCCTTTCATATGTTTTTGCCTTGGAATGAAACCTTAAAATACTGCCTCACTGTATGGGCAGGAAATAGCATGAAGATGCTCATCAGGATTACTCCAATTGATTTTAACAGTAATAACTAGACTTTCTGTCTAGTCCTCACCCTTATTATTTCTCGAGTTCTTAAGTATCAAGCTCACCCTCCTACAATTGCCCCAATTTTAATATGTTTTGGTTGTTTAGTAAAGATGGAAAGAGCAAGGTCTACACACCTACACACTGTGGAGGCATACTTGTCCAGATTCCAGACGCCAAACATTCCAGTTTGTTGGGTCCACTCAATTTGTATCCTTCAGCACAGTGGAAGGTACACTGTGAGGTGAAAGAGAAGTCTCCCAGAGGGTGGCTACAGTTCATGAACACATGTTGAGGGAGGTCGAATTCTCCACACTCACTAACTGTGGGAAACAAAATGTTGAATTTTTTTCTCATTGTAGACTTACAAACTCTATCAGTTTTACAGCAAGCTGTAACTATCACTGCTGCTATACAATTCCTGCATTGTTCTAGGCTTCTAACTAAAGCTGCTCAGCTTTATCTGGTTCCTTTGTACTCATAGCATCTTAGAAAATAATCACTCATTCTCTGGTTTTTATTTCAAACAGGTAAAACTAACTTGAAAGATATCTCTTTTGTCTTGCTGCCCATAAATTGCTCTTTTCCTCCTAGAAATTTGTTTTTGCCCTGTATGTCTAGAGATAATAGAGTGGATTAGACAGCCAGATGGCAAAGAAGACCTGACACTTGACTTCACTCACTAGAGGGTCTCCAGCATGATGTAATTCCTGCCATCATCTCTCACACAAAACCAGTGACCCAAGCAATAATGTAGCAGTCGTACCATATTCACACTCTGGCCCGTAGAACCCAGGAAAGCAGGAGCAGGTGTAGTTTCCGATGGTCTCAATGCACTCCCCTTGCTGGTTGCAGGACATGTCATGACAGGAGGCTGCATGGATACAAGAAGAATGAGAGTCACAGGCATTCAATGGGGACCAGTATAGTTTCGGCTTCTCCCAGGCAAGATTGAGCTCACCAGACAACAGAGAAACAGGGTGCCATCTGGAGATCCGGTCCGTTCCTTGGGAGAGACTTCACCACGGCTAGAGTAATAGAAGGCCCTGACCAGTGAAGCTCTCATGAAGACGAATACTAACTGAACAGATGACCCGTGTATGAAATAACTGAAGCCTATTGGCATCCATGCTGGCATTAGTTACAGGGATGTCTCCTAGACAGTGCTAGAATAATATCTCCATGTCCCTCTCAACTCTGAGCTGCTGCAATTTCTATCTTAAAAATTAGGCAAGATTCTATAGAAGTAAGTTTCCATGAAGGCCAATGAGTTTGGTGAGGCTGAATTTGGTCATAGGCAAGTGTCTTAAACAAAGAGAAGGTGCAGGAGGCAAAAGAGGCAGGTAGAGATTCGGCCCACACCTCCCACACTGAGCACTTTGCCCCATGCTTTTGACCCCACCAGTGCCTTCCAGTGGCAACATCCAACTGCCTTGCAAGCTTTCACATTCGGATTGCTTTCATTTCCTGGGGTCTCAGACCTTTAGGAATGAAAAACAGCCAGTTTTCTGAATTCTATCACATTCCAGGAATGACTGCTTAATAATTTACCTATTTCTTTGAACCTCCAGGGAGAATAATGAAAATTCAATGAATGTTTTCTGATAGTTTGTTCTGACAGCTAACAAACCCTGACATGTATTATTTCAACAATCAAACTTAATTTCAGTATGCCTAGACACTTATCATCTATCTCCTACAAAGAACTGATGGTTTCCTACCTTCATTACATCATGCATTTCAAAACGCTAATTAGTGATAGTGGCTCTATCACTGATCGTGTTGGTGGCACTGGAACCCAATTCGTGATGTTGGACATTGTAGTCAGTTACACGAACATATTTATGGCAGTAAATTTTCCATTTCTTTTCTACTTTGTAATATTTTTTCTGTAATTTTTTTTTTTTTGAGATTTGTGATCTTAAGAAACCAAAATGTCCTGAACACCTATGTCATCAGTAATAAAAAGGCTGGCCTGGATGCTGTTAAAAATTCCACCTGGTTTGAAACAGCCGGCTTTCTCTAATCCTGATTATATGTTCTTCAAGGTGATCAATGACATAGAGGAACTCCTTGTTTGCGTGCCCCTGACTTTGTGATTCCATGTTACTGGCTCAGCGGTTACACTGGCCATTTTAACAGGCGGGTTCTGGGTAGAGAGCGGGGGAGGCCTCACCGGTGTAGCACAGCGCCCGCTTTCTTTTCCAGCACGGCTCGTCGTTCCATTTGCCAGGAGCCGATGGACTCTTGATGTAGATCTCTACACAGTCCTGGTTGTTCTTCTTGTTGTTGGGCTCATTGTCCGCCCAGTTCTCCGCCTCCTCAGTGAGAACCTTGTTCGTCCCCACCCAGGTCCACTGATCATCGATTTTTCGGATCCCAATCCAGTAGTAAGAGCTGACGTAGGGTATGACGTCATCGAGGTGAGCAATTTCGTTCTTATTCTGGATGGCCACTAAATCGGTGAAGCGCTTCTGGCAGTACGCCCTGGCGTTGTCCCACGAGTATGCCTTTGTGCTGTAATTATAGGTCCAAGCTGCCACTTCCTTCTGGCTCGTTAGCTCTGGAGGGGTAATGAAGACCAGGTTAGCAACCGTAACCAGAAGCAGGCTATGATTCCAAGTGTACCTCGGTGTACAAAGATGAATCGCTGTTAGAAGATGAAGGACAAGGATATTTTCTGTCATGTACTTTTCGGGAAAAGAGTGGTTTGTATGGTTCACTTAAAAGTGTCTACAGGGGCTGGAGAGATGGCTTAGAGGTTAAGGCACCTGCCTGCAAAGTCTGAGAATGTAGGTTCAATTCCCCAGTACCCACTTAAGCCAGATGCACAAGGTGGCCCATGTGTCTGGAATATGTTTGCAGTTCCTGGAGGCCCTGTCACACCCATTCTCTCTCTGAAATAAATAAATGTTTTTTTTGTTTTTTTTTTTAGTTTTTTAAGGGCTGGAGAGATGGCTTAACAGGTAAGGCATTTGCCTGCAAAGCCAAAGGACCCAGATTCAACTCTCCAGGACCCAGGTAGGCCAGATGCACAAGGGGCACATGCATCTGGAGTTCGTTTGCAGTGGCTGGAGGTCCCAACTTGCCCATTCTCTATCTGCCTCTTTCTCTCTCCTTCTATCTCCTTCTCTCTCTCTCTCAAATAAAGACATGAAAAATAAAATATTATTTTTTAAAAAAAGTGCATAAAAAATCAGAATAGGAAAGTGCGGGGCTGGAGAGATGGCTTAGTGGTTAAGGCACCTTCCTGCAAAGCAAAGGACCTCGGTTCAATTCCCGAGGACCCACATAAACCAGATGCACAAGGTGGTGCATGCATCTGAAGTTTGTTTGCAGTGGCTGGAAGCCCTGGCACACCCATTCTCCCTCTCTCTCCCTCTCTCTCTCTTTCTCTCTCACTCTGCCTCTTTCCCTCTCTCAAAATAAATAAATAATAAAATATTTTTTAAAAGAATAGCAAAGTGCCCTCTTCTATGGATTCTTGAAGTTAAATATTTGGAACGCTAAGATACTAGAGTTATAAGGGAAGAGAGTCATCATCTAATCTACTTCTCTCATTTCATAAACAAAGGTGGCATATTAGATAATTTATCCAAGTTCACATTAAATAAGCCATGAGGTGTCTGATGGCTATACTACCACTTCACATGGAAGATAAGAGCTCTTATGGTCTGCAGCCTCCTGTGGCTCAGCCTCAAAGTCCACCAGGTTTACTTACTAAGCCTTTCAGAACACAGACTTCCCTGCCTTTCTGGTTTTGTTTGGCTTTGTTCTGTTCTGTTTTGTTTGAGTCGGAATCTCACTATGTAATCCAGGCTTGCCTTGTCAATCTTCCTGCCCCAGCCTGCAAAGCGCTGTAATTACAAGCATGCACCATCGTGCTTGGCTACTTCTTGGCCTTTGCCCTGACTCTTCCTGCTATGGTGCTGCCCTCACGGTCATGCCTGGTAAACTTGAATTGTCTGATTTGCCTGATAGACCTGGGGTTTCTCCCCTTGGACTTTCCTTGTGCCTCATCCCTGCCTCCCTTTCCATGATTTCTCCATGTTGTTAACTCTTCAGTTGTAATGTGTGTTTCTATGATGTGGTCGATACCTGCTAGACTGTGACTCCCTGATTCATGGCCTCTTTTTAACTCTGGACTCTCAGCACGAATGATGGCCGTTGGCTCTCAATATGGATTCAACTGTTAGTGAAATGCAGGAGGGCTTTTGGCCATCAGGGTTAGAAACATCTCCTGGTATACAGTCACACACTGCATCTCTCTTGGCTGTTTCTCTTTGATATCTTATTCTTCCTCCACATTTGCTTGCTCTCTAGTTAAAATGAGCCCTTCTTTGCAAGTATTTGTGATAGCAAATGAAATACAGAATGTGCCCTTCAGGCGCTGCGATGCAGGATGGTCACTCTTGCTGGGGGCGAGGGTGGAGCGAGAGCTCAACCAGGGCAGAAGAGGCCAGCTCCCCTGTGAAGAGGTGGACAATGTAAGTAATCAGGCCTGGAAATGGCTATTTCCTGTTTATAAAGCTTTGTTTCTAGTCAGCCCTTTTCTCCTCTGACTCTATGAGGATCAGACATATTTCTACCTTCCTCACTAAGACCTCTACGGCATTGTGTGTCTCAAGGCTTTACTCTGGAGGCAGACATGGTGGTGCCCAACTGCAGTCCCAGAATTTGGTAGGGTGGGGCAGGAGGAGCATAAGTTTGAAGCCAATCTGGCCTACAGAGTGAAACCTTGTCTACAAAAATCTATTTTATATAGCTAAAATTGCATTATTACTTTATGAACTCATGGCAATGTAAAGGTGAATATATCCATATGGTAAGTGAAATTATTTTCAGTACTTTATAAGGAAATAATTTTGGTTTTTAAAATACTTGTTTATTTATTTGCAAGAGAGAGACAAAGAAAGATAGAGAATGGGTATGTCTAGGCCTCCTGCCTCTGTAGACAAACTCCAGACACATGCACCACTTTATGCATATGCTTTAGGTGGGTACTGGGGAATCAAATTCGGGCCATCTGGCTTTGTAAGCAAATGCCTTTAACCACTGAGCAATCTACACAGCCCCAATAATTTTTAGAGAATAAAACATTTTTGTGGGCTTCTGAAAATACAGTGGGTCTGTGCATATCTCTCCTCATGGAGGTGCTGGTCTGTTTATTGTGTCTGGAAACTTTTTTTTTTTTTTTTTTTTACCAGTATGATAGTATGATAGTGGGTTTTTCTTCCTGGAATCCAGGTGTAGACAATGTTCCCATGTCTCACAACTGGCTACATCCTGCCCTTGACTTTGGGATCTTTTCTAGTTACTTAGGAAAAGATGAAGAATTGGCCTAAAGTTTACCAAAGATCAAGGCAGTGAACCAGAGGAGTTGAGCAGCTACCAGGACCACGCTCTGGAGTCGCAGGTTCCAGGTGGCTTTTAGACAGCTGGCCTGGAAGAAGAAAGAAAACTTCCTTTCAGTATCTGCATTCAACCAACATGACCATAAAATTCCTATTAATAATCATGGAGATAATCTTCCTACTTCCATGGGGGGTGGTACAAAATATCTACTTCCTTCTCCCTGTTCTGCTTCTGAGTCCTGCTGCTGAAAGGACAACATGACAACAGTGAGGGAAGACAGAGTTCATTTTTTCATTCAACAAATGTTCATTGGCCATTACTTGATGACATCAATAGTTTTCCTTTGAGACTCCATTTTAATATGACTGTAAAGAGTATGCTAAATACATGAACATGGCAAACGTTTTTATTATTATCATACCTTAATCTCTATTTCTGAGCAATAAGAAGGAACATGAGAACTTCCTGATCCACAGAGATCATATCTGATAGACTCTCGGGTGTAGGAGAGAGACTGTCACAAAAAAGTGTTGGAGGAATGACATTCTTGAGGGATAACAGTAACCAGTGTTGCCCTCTGGCCTCCACATGCACATCCATGTGCACACACAAACACATATATACATACAAACATACATGAATGTTCACATATAAATGTACATGCATGCATCATTAAAATATGTGAGGTTAAAATTCCATAGTGGAAATAGAATGAAAATGTATTGAAGGATAAAAAAGGAGTAACATGAATTTTTTAAATAAGAGTTTTTTTAACAGCTTATCTGATGATTCTGATATTTAATTACCTTGGATAAACTTTAAGAAATGGCATAACAGCTTATTAAAAGGCTATCATCTTTATGATATTCTGGAGATATAATCTTATCTTTCTATTAAAATTTGTGAAAGGGTTAAGGCACTTGCCTGCAAAATCTAAGGACCCAAGTTCAATTCCCAGTTCCCATAAAAAGCCAGATGCACAAAGAGGCACATGCATCAGGAGTTTGTTTGCAGTAGCTACATTTTAATATGACTGTAAAGAATATGCTAAATTGGGCTGGAGAGATGGCTTAGCGGTTAAGGCGCCTGCCTCCTAAGCCTAAGAACGCTGGTTCCAATCTCCAGCAGTTCTAATCTCCAGGTCCCACATTTAGCCAGATGCAAAGTGACGCAAGGGCGTAATGCCGCACTTGACCACAAGGGGTGCACACTTCTGGATTTCGTTCACAGCAGCTGAGAGACTGCTGGCACGCCCATCTCTATCTGTCTCCCTCTCCCTCTCTCTCTGTCTCTCTCCAAAAAAAAAACAAGAATATGCTAAATACATCTCTCTCTCTCTTTCTCTCTCTCTCTCCTTGCAAATGAATAAATAATAAAATCCAGAATTTTTGAGCTATAGGAGTAAATATCTTGCTGCTAGAGAGCACAGTAATGGAGCCTTCATGCAGGTCCCAGTGTGTGCTTCATGCAGGTCCCAGTGTGTGCTTCATGCAGGTCCCAGTGTGTGCTTCATGCAGGACCCAGTGTGTGCTTCATGCAGGTCCCAGTGTGTGCTTCATGCAGGTCCCAGTGTCAGTGTGTGCTTCATGTAGGACCCAGTGTGTGCTTCATGCAGGTCCCAGTGTGTGCTTCATGCAGGTCCCAGTGTGTGCTTCATGCAGGACCCAGTGTGTGCTTCATGCAGGTCCCAGTGTGTGCTTCATGCAGGTCCCAGTGTGTGCTTCATGCAGGACCCAGTGTGTGCTTCATGCAGGTCCCAGTGTGTGCTTCATGCAGGTCCCAGTGTCAGTGTGTGCTTCATGCAGGACCCAGTGTGTGCTTCATGCAGGTCCCAGTGTGTGCTTCATGCAGGTCCCAGTGTGTGCTTCATGCAGGACCCAGTGTCTGCTTCATGCAGGACCCAGTGTGTGCTTCATGCAGGACCCAGTGTGTGCTTCATGCAGGACCCAGTGTGTGCTTTGGCCCTGCTATGGGCTCTACTCCAGAAGGAGGCAGCAGTATCAAGTCCATCACTGTTCTTTCCATGCCCTTTAAAGGTGGTTTGTCCCACTAATGCTATTTATTGCTAGAGGATTTTCTGGCTCTGGAGCCAGCTTAGTGAAGTGTGAGAGGAGAGTGAATCAGTGAGAATTCTGATTTTCTACCACCATGCTCAAATCTATTCTTTTTTCCATACTAACCTGGTTGTTTATTTACACTTTTAAATAAGATATGGAGATGTTTCTTATTTTGAACTTGTTTATCTGTATAAATTTTTAAACAAAATTTCCTTAGGAAATTCTTCATTGCACCAAGTATACTGAGAGAGAGAGACCAGTGGTTTTAAGCATTGCAAAGGTTCTAGAAGGTCACTGGTGCTTCTGACCTAGGCTCAACATTTAAGAGGAAAATTCAAGCCAATACATGCCCTGCTTCCACATGACCATGTCTGCCTGATTCTTTTAATTACCAAATACCAGGACTCATCTCCCCTGGATTATTTTGGAGCTATTGGAGAGGGTTAAGATAACTCAACATTTCTCTGGAATTCTGCAGTTGGTATTTTGGACAGAAAATGCTCAAGGTTGGATACTACTTCCCATCACTGAGATGGGATGAATTTAAGTGATTTACCCAAGTTGGCTGGCCTGAATGCACATCAGTTCAATGTCATGATTTTTATTCTCATAGGACTTATGAACTTTGAAAACAGTGAGAATATTTTAATTGCCCTTGAAATGCTTTAGACTATTTCAGGAGGCTTATGGATCCACTATTTTTTAATTTTTTTTTTGAGACAAGTTCTCATAGAGTCCAGGCTGGCCTTGAACTCAAAACATAGCCAAGGATGACCTTGAACTCTTCATACTCCTGCCTCTGCTTTCAAAGTTCTAGGAATAAAATGTTGCTGAGTATTCTAATTTTGTCTGTGTTTAGTAGACCCCAAATTCAAATTTGTGTGTAGTAAGGCAGTCCTTTGATACAATGGAGCCTTAGGTGTTTTAAGTTTGGGTATAGAGGATGGAGATGCTTGAAAATCTTCCTTGAGTAATATTTCTAGTCTGAGATGTCCTTGGGTTGGCAGCCTTTTTACCGCTCCTGTCCAACAGAACAGTTCTCAGGAGGGTGCTAGGTCGAGGATTCTGAAGAGTTAAGGACTCTGTACTATGTGGCTAACCAGGTTAAGTGTTGAAACCAGAGGAAATGCCTGGCCCGGAGAAGCAGCCAACTGTTCCACTAATCTGTAATGTTTTCTGGCAAGAAAGTGGTTGGAAAGAGTCTGAGACCAGGTCATTATAACAACATCCTGTTACTGTAAACCTTCCCTTAGCAGCCTGGTTATCTTTAATGTTACTTTTGAAGGAACTAAAAGTAACGCGAGGTGAAAAGGGAGTCAGAAAGAACGTGGAAGGAGTGTGTCGGTCCCTCTGACTCCATTTTCATAGGGCAAGGCAACAGCAGCCAGTAGAAATCCATGGCTTGCCAGGTGCCACAGAGTGGGGACATGTTCTGTTGTCACTGTAGAGCAGCTTTGCCTTGCAGAGGCAGAGTTAATGCCCCTCCCTTGACCTTCGTCCATCTGCCCAAGTCCTGTTAGATTTCTCTGCTTCTTCTATAGCTAAGTATTCATAACCTCCTTGACTCTTTGCTCTGGAGCCCACAGCCCCATTGTCCAACAAAACAGTGATTTTGAACTTTATCACTATTATTCAAGCTGCCGAACTAAATGAAGATTTCCTATCTTTATCTTCTGTGTCCTCCCTTTAGTAATATATGCTGTTGACGACTTCCTTATGCTTCAAATGCTGCCATGGCCCTTTTATTGCCTCCTGTCTAATGTCTTGAGCATTTTTCTGAGTGTTCCTTTGAATTTACTTCAGTTCTGCCTTGATTTACAGAGGTAAGAATTATTCTATGTCCCTGTTTTCATGACCTATTTTCTTTTCACTGGGCCACCTTACCATCCACTGTTTGTCAAAGGTCTCCAATCAGCAATTCCATTTCTGGCCTCTATCTTGAGTAGAAGGTCCTCAACCAAGATACAGACACGGAGCATGCAGGCATGGGAACACTGACAGTGGTTCTCAAGAGCACAGTCTGCTGACAACCAGGTCTAAAGCCCAGCTAGGGGAGGTGCTTAATGATTGAACTATTGATAAATGCATGGATGAAAGGCTAATGGCAAGGGAGGCATTATGTTAGAAATCTGAAGGTCGAGAAAGAGAATGTAGGAAGATATGAGGAAATATGCTCAGCATACAATGTGTACTTGCATGAAAATTAAAACCATACAATTAAAAATTTACAAAATACGGGCTGGAGAGATGGCTTAGGGGTCAAGGTGCCTGCCTCCTAAGCCTAAGAACACTGGTTCCAATCTCCAGCGGTTCCAATCTCCAGGTCCCACGTTTAGCCAGATGCAAAAGTGACACAAGGGCGCAATGCCGCACTTGAACACAAGGGGGCGCACACATCTGGATTTGGTTCGCAGCAGCTGAGACACTGCTGGCTCGCCCATCTCTGTCTTCCTCTCTCTCTCTCTCTCTTTCTCTCTCTCTCTGTCTCTCTCCAAAAAAATAATAAAAAAAGTCTTTAAAAAATTTACAAAATACAAATGCACTAACTAGGAAAGTATGGGAAAACAAGTGATAATAACCGAATGGATATGGTTACAGTAGTGATTGTGTCTGATTAAAGCATACTATGCACCATTTGGAAGCTCTAAAAAATATACTTACAGTTTCCTCACCACCCACAAAAAGAATAGTAGGTATGTAGGTTTATGGGTAAAAAAGGTTATTGTATATGGGATTTATGTTAAGACTTCAGTTATTCTCTCCACAAAACACAATAAAAAGTAAGCAACAATGTGTGATGATGGGTATTAATTTTCTTTATAAGAGAACCCTTTTACTACCTGTATGTATCCTATTACATTGTATACCTTAAATATGAGCAATAAAATTTTCCTTTTAAAAATAAATTCTGGATTTCTGTATCTTTCTATACATCACACACACATACACACATGCATGAAATAACAATTTGAAATGAAAGAATGAGTTAATTTAATGAATAAGCATACATAAATGGATGAATGAATGGCAGAATAATGGTAAGAGAATGACTGAAAATAAACAGAAATGTGCAAAATAGAAAAATTTTAGGGAAAAAGGAAATATAACAGACATATATTCTTACTATCAGTACCAGACCCAAGCTCCCTCACCCACTTAGCCATGGACTGTCTGGAGTCCTTCATCAAGTAAGAACAGGGTGAGAGGACCAAGAATCTTCCCCTTGTCTGAATCCTCCCCAACAACCTGTCATAATACTAACAACTTGCCCTTCTGGTGAGAGACCTGGGCATTCTCTAGATTCCCACTTGAAATTGGCACAGCACTGACTTAGGTGTCACTGTTTCTTTCCTGCACCATGGAAATCATCTTCTAGTTGGCCCCTTTTTCTCAAGATTATCAAAGCTATTTCTTCCCCTAACATGCAATCAGAATGATTTTGGGGGGTGGAGTATTAGGGATAAAATTCAGGACCTCATGAATGCTACACAAAGATTCTGCCGCTAAGCTACATTCCCATTCCACAATGACATTTCAAATATAAACTATAGTAATATTGCTTTATTGGTTAAAAACCCTTCAAGTCTATCTAGTCTCTAAATACTACTTCAAACTCTTCAAGAACTACATTAATACCCTTCAAGGCATGGCTTCTTCCTATCTATTGGTCTTTCCTGCCATTATTCCTCAATGTCCTACAATTGACCTCTGTTTTCTTCACAATACTACAATACATTTATGATGAAGCATTTTATAATTCCAGAAAGTACTGAATGTTCCCTGAATTCTTTTGCCCAGCACACCCTCTCCATGTGCTTCTGTTTCATGAATACACAATCTTGCCCCCAAAGAAGATTTTCTAGCATAATAACTTCCTTTTCTACACCAGACAGGTGCTCCTTTGTCATTGTTTTTCTCCCGTCATTTATTCTAGCAATGTTAATTAAGTGCCTAAAGTTTCGGATTGTTTTCTACAGAACAGTTAAAACAATGAAAACAGACACAATTTCTCTCCACATAGAATGCGCATGTATGATAGCACTAAGGACAATTAAGAATGAAGATACAAGCCGGGCGTGGTGGTGCACGCCTCTAATCCCAGCACTCGGGAGGCAGAGGTAGGGGGATCACCATGAGTTCGAGGCCACCCTGAGACTGCAGAGTGAATTCCAGGTCAGCCTGAGCTAGAGTGAAACCCTACCTCGAAAAACCAAAAAAAAAAAAAAAAAAAAAAAAAAAAAAAGGAATGAAGATACAACACAGAAATGCTAGGTAAAGAATTAAAGTGGGACTATCTGATAGAGTGACTAGTAAACTTTGTCTGATAGGAACTTCAGGACAGACTTCTCTAAGGAAATGATAGTTAAGCTGACAGAATTAGCAAGAATTAGCAGGGGAAAAAAAAAACCCTACCAAATAGGAAGCAAGAGGAAAAGTATTAAAAGCAAATTATAAAAAATAATTCAAAGGCCGCCGGGCGTGGCGGCGCACGCCTTTAATCCCAGCACTTGGGAGGCAGAGGTAGGAGGATCACCATGAGTTCGAGGCCACCCTGAGATTACATAGTGAATTCCAGGTCAGCCTGAGCTAGTGAGACCCTAACTCAAAAAAAATAAATAAATAAAATAATTCAAAGGCCTTAATGTGGGAACAAACATGATGTGTTCAAAGAGACATCAAAACATTAATGTGGCTAGAATGGAATGAGGGGAAGAAGATGGGAGAAAAATATGTAACAGATCACTCCAGGTTCTGGGAGGCAAAGCAAGAGGTTGGGACTTTATTTTAAATGCAGGAAGAAAACAGGAAAGAACTCTAGTGAGGCAGTGATGTGGTCTGATGAATGTTGAAAATTAGGATGCTACAGATAGCTTGATGCTAGATCTTGAGAGTCTCAAGTAAGGATACAAGTTCAGGGTTCCAGTAGAGAAGTGACATGAAGATGTGCATTTAACTGTGGTAAATTTTTGATGCATTAGAAGCATAATGGTTGAGCTACAAAACAAGAGGAGCTATTGCCATGGTCCCAGTGGAAGTTCAAAGGGCGTGGCTTGGGTCAGAGTCAATGTAAAAGCAGATGGAGAAGCAGATTCCTGACTCCTTGTACATGGAGAGGTATACAACCGATGAGTGACTAAGCCCAGCCGTTACAAGACATTACAGCCATTGCTGTGAATTTCTGTGTGATGGAGGTGGTATGGCATGGCACTAATAGCCTCAAATTAAAGGTAGAAATAAAACAGTGAGGGGAAAACAACTTGTCCCTAAGTCAAACAGCAAATTCTAAATAAAGACAGGAAGAGTGCCAGGGCATCAACACTTAGAATCAAAGCAGCATTTAGGCTACTGATAGCCATTGTGTAAAATGAAATATTAGCATTAAAATAAAGCACATAACTATAAAAAGAGCTGTAAGACTTAGCTTAGTTATATCCCTAAAAATATGAAGGATTTTTCTCTGCATTTGACTTTGTAAAGCATCTGCTTTGCTTTCCCATTAACCTAGCATTTATGATAAACTCCCTGGCTGGGTCCTTAGCACTTCATTGTATAGTTTCAGCATAGCATATAGGAACTTTTGAGCAGAGGAGATGATGTGATGGAGTTCTTCTGGAACCCACATAGAGGTCTGGGAGTTTCTTGGGGGTTTTCTAAAAAGGTCAGTATTTATGCGACCTTCATCAGAATCCCAAAGAATATCAATACCTAATATATTTATATTTTCAAAATAGAGGAGAGAGATTCATGGCTTTTTTATGTTGGTCTGTTCAGAAGCAATGATGTGCAAAATGATAAAAGTCATCCACAATTTATGTCATTACAATTCAAACTTAGGTCAGGCTCAAAATCCTTTATCTTATCTTCAAAATTCTTTTATCTCTATCTTTCCCAACCCCAAAACCACCACTTTAAGAATTGGGAAAGTGTGTTCCAGTAAAGCAAGAGGAGGGATGATTCAAGGATGAATCACATCTGTCTTCTGGCTCTCCATAGAAAGATGCCTAAAAGTGGACACCTGTCTGCTGCATCCTCAGCAGCAGACGGCAGGGGTTTGGACCCAGGGATTATGCAGGATAGTCCTGGTACATTGGGAGTAAAATTTAAAGTATGTAAGTATGTGTGCTTTACCTGGAGTAACTTTAATGACTTCGAAACGTCTGAATCATATCTGAATCCCCAATATCATTATAATTCGAGAATTTTCTCTTTCACTTAAATAGTTAACATTTGTTAATCATTTATGTGTCAAGCTTGGATATGGATTCTTTTCAGTGTGGATTACTGTCATTATATCCAATTTACATAAAAGGTAACTTATATACTAGCATTAATGGTAGAAGCTTAGAGCAGAAATTGATGCCACATGGATATTCTAGATAAGTTCTAGAAGGCTCCTGGGGCTCAGATAAAAAGTTGGGGCTGCCAGGATTAGAAACTATTCAATTGTAGACTTGTCCCAGGGTTCTCACTCGGACTTCCATTCAGCCTACAGAGACAAGCAATGTTGGGAAAGGGGATCATATGCTTGCCAAGATCTATTCTAAGAGGGTTCCTGAAAGTTCCAGGAGAAAAAGCAGTGGCTGTAGAGACAGGGGACACAATCTATATTGTAATATCATCACACTTTAGCAAACCAAAACACCTTTGTTTAAATATCAATCTGTCTCAAGCCACAATGGTTATGTTTGTAAAATGGAAATGGTCTCAACTCATAAGAACATCAGGAAAGTTGAAGGCTTAAAAATGCATGCATACCCTTGTAATCCTGGGTATTCAAGGAAACGGAGACAGAAAAATGGTGAATTTAAGACCAGAATGGACAATAAAGTCATACCCCATCTTAAAAAGAGAAAGAAAAGTGCTTTCAAACTCTAACAGGGTCTTCAACATAAAATTTCATCCTCACTACACTACTTTACTTTGTGGACCTTTCTTCTGCCTAAGTCCCAAACCACTTCTATGCATCCACTTCCCATACAAAGAAAAACGAACTCACCATCTCCTCTGCAACTCTGCTGCCTTTCTCCCTTCTGGCCAACCCACATTCTTATAGTCTCACCACCTCCCCTCAGTGTCAGGCTGATTCAAAAAGCAACTTCCTATTGGCTTTCCAGAAATTCACCACAGCCTTTCCCCTAAAGCCAGAGTGTTGATCTGCAGGGGCAACATTGGCAGCTTAGAAACAGCAGTTGCCAAAGGGGCAGTGGGGTCACCACTTGCATGAGAGACTGTCTGGAGACAGGCATAGGTGTGAATCATGCCTGGACATCCCAGGCTGACCAAGGCAGGAACAGGACCCACACCCCCAGAGGTCAGGTTTCCTTTGATTATGATATTAGTCCTGATGTAAGGTCACAAGTTTGGGAGACTTGCTTTGTGCTAATCCTAATGTCCTAGTGTAAATTCCAGTTATTGTGAAATGTCAGTGAATGTTTATGATTCCAGCAGCCTTCGGAGGGAACAAAGCAAAAATAGAAGCAAAAACTAGTTGGAAAGGGGAAACCCAGTGAAGGTTTCTGGCAGCTAGAGAAGATTGTTTGAAATAATTCTTAAGTTGATGTAAAACAGATAGGGACCATTTGAAAGGAACTCTGGCTCTTATGTCAGGAAAATACACAGACCTGAAATCCCAGCCACTTAAGAGGCTAAGGCCAGGGATTCTATGTTCCAGGCCAGCCAGACTAGATAGCCAAACTGTCAAAGAAGAAGAAGGAGGAAGAGGAGGAGGAGGAGGAGAGGAAGAAAACCAGAAAACAAATGTTAGTATTTTCTCTTCTCACATAGTACATAGTGTTAAGACTGCACATAAACTGCCTGAGGTCCATTCTTGGTCCTTCTGTAGCTGTCCATTAGGCAAATTATTTTAACTCTCTACACTGTTTTCTCAACTGTGAATCATAATAATAACAGAATTGACCATGCAGAGTTGATGCGGGATTAAATAAATTAATACAAGGAGAGGACCTAATATAATATTATGCACACAGCCAGCTGGCACTCCACAATTATCCGTTGCCATTACTGTGTTCCTGATTGGTTTCCAGTAGTAAAATCAAGAATCAAGTTTGTAGTATCAAATAAAAAACCACAGCTCCATTCAATTTACTCATAATAGTTAAGTAGTAATGGGTGTTAATTTTTCCACCTACCCAGGATTGTAACATTGTTACAGCTTCTGAGTAGACATCTCATGGATAAGCTTAAACTGGGGAAAAATGGAATGATCTGGAAGAAAATAAAAAGATAAAGATGAATTGAGAATGGTGAAACTGTGGTCATACTTTAGAATTTGGAACCAACCTAAAGAGATTAGGTAAACAGTAGAAGTGGAAAGGCTATGGAGGCAGGTAGTCATGGAGAATGATCACACGGGAATAAGGGAAGCCCAGGGAGAGGAGGAAGGAATGGGGAACGCATGCACAACCTTGTGCATGTGGCTTACATGGGTCCTGGGGAATCAAACCTGGGTCCTTTGGCTTTATAGGCAAGTGCCTTAACTTCTAAGCCATCCCTCTAGGCCACCAGAAGAGTTTTGAACAGAGTATTTCAAATATTGAAAGACCATGGTTGCCAACACAAACTACTATACCCAGCAAAATTATACCTCATAACAAAAGAAAACAGAAAAACTTTTCATGATAAAAGCTGTATATATAAACAAATGAACACTATGCCATCCCTATAGAGACAACTGGATGGAATCCTTCACACTGAAGAGAAGAATAACCATATTCAAGAGTCTATAAGAGGAAAAAACAATCAAAACTCAATAAGTAATTAAAGCAAAGTGAAAATCAAGAAAACTCCAAACTTTACAGATTCATCAACATGACTGGGATTAACTCACACCTTTCAATAATTCTGAATAACAATAGTCTAAACTCCTTAATCAAATGACACAGACTCACAGACTGGATTAGAAAACAGAATCCATCCTTTTGCTGTCTTCAAGAAACTCACTGTCAAAGACAGACATGCAAGCAAATGGAAATTGGAAACAAGCAGATGTAGCTTTACTTATTTCTGACACTGGAAAATCAAGTTGGAACTGAGATGGAAGCCATATCCCTTTTGGATAGCTTCCATAGTGCTAGAAGGTGCTATGCTGGTTGTTAAGGGCAAAAAGTCATCCACAGTCTTAGTAAGCAGTCAATAACACAAGCTACAAAATCAGTCAGATAAGATGTTCCCTTGGGTGCAACAGTGACACATAAGTTATAGGGGTAATCAACTGCTCTCTGATTGGATATGAGGCCTGCTTAGTGAGAGAGAATTCATGCCTAGTACTAAAAATTGAGTTATATAGCTTGAAAAGTTATAAACTTTAGAGGGAATTTATCACTGTTCTTGGCTAAACGAGGAAGTTATGCTCATCAAAAGCCTTCCAAATAAATATTATTATGCCCTTTATTAAGTGCTATTCTCATTTTTTATTAGAGAAGCTTCTTTATAAAGATGGTGGTGAATATGGAGGAGACTGAAAACCCATCAAGATGATGAGAAGAGAAAGCCAGTGCTGAGCACTGGACAAGTCATCTCTATAGCACATGCCATTGCTCACTGAACATTGCATAAGAAGTCATAGAATGAATATGAGTGCTTCTCTCACTGCTATCCAGAGAACTTTCTCTATTGAGAAGGCTGTAGACACTGAGGAGACTCAAAACTCATCAAAGCTGAAAATAAGAGGCTGTTGAGAGATCAATATTAAATGAGATAGCTATCATACCCTCCAAGGTTCAGAAAATTGCAGAAGAGGGGAGCAGAAACAATGTTAGAGCCATGGGGTAGGAAGAAGTTCTTTGGGGCATGGCCCTCCAACATGAATGTGCTGTTACATTCATACCACATTGTTGGTGCCATTACCCCATTAAGACCTGCACTGTTCCGAGCACATCAACTTTTTGACATGGAGGATGGAGGAAGACAAAAGGATTGAGACAACAAAACCTAGAAAGAAGAGGGCTTTCAGTGGAACGGGGGCTGGGGAGAGGGGACAAAAGAGCATAATGGGCTGAGATTATAATTATAGTATGTTCAGATATTAAAGTTTTCAATTTAAAAAGATAACAAGAAGCAAAAATATAGTCTTTATCCTGGGCTAAAAAACACCATGCATAATTTAAATGTCAACTGTACATATATTTTTGTTCTAGCTACAACTAATCTGATCTGTTTAAATAAGTAGATATTTGTATAGATAAGTACATGAATATATAGGCGTTAACATACACATGTAGACATGATGAGGAATGAAGGGGAATTTTGACCTTCCATGGCTTGAACATCCTTATTGAAAGTTCTCAGGGAAATGTAGCCCATCTGGCCTGTGTCTATGTGCCTGTTCCTTCCTTTATATTCCCTCATATTGTCATGGGTAAAGATGTCAGGGTTCCTCATATAGCTTTAGGAAGATATCTCACACAGGCTTCAAGAGCTTCTAATGCTTCCTGTTGAAATTCTATTTAAATTGGTCTGTGGTGTTCTGCATAAGCATTTCTCTTCTCTATCTTTGCTCTCCAGTGTCTAAAAGGGAAGGAAAGGAAAGGCAGTCAGTTAGCTTGACAAAGATCCCAGACAATAAACATGAAATTCCATGAGACTAGCCACCCATATACCCTTAAATAGAAATGGGATTCTCAGTACACACTCTATATGTCCATATTTATTCCAACTTATCCCTGAAGAAGGTCATTTATTCAGCTTGCATTGATGTGAGAGCCTGTTCTACATCATAATCTAAGCTATGCTCTAGAGATATAAAAAATGAATGAGGCCAAGTGTGGTGGTGCACGCTTTTAATCCCAGCACTTGGGAGGCAGAGGTAGGTGGATCACTGTGAGTTCAAGTCCACCCTGAGACTGCAGAGTGAATTACAGGTCAGCTTGGACTAGAGCAAGACCCTACACCGAGGGGAAAAAAAATAAAAGAAAATAGAAAAAAAGGAATGAGACACACAGCCATGGTGGGTTACCAACTGCTCTTGATTTGGCTAATGGATCTGCTCAGTGGAATGGAACCCATACCTGGAACTGGGAAACAAGTCAGAACCATATCCAAAAAATGAGTTCGCTCTCCAATATCAAGGTCCCACCAATAGTGGGATACAAAATGGCCTACACCTATTTAATTCTCTTTAAAACAATAATGGTTATCTATTTATCTTGCACTGACCTCACTCTCCATTGGATAATTTGGTTCTCTTTTTCAGATGGATGTAGAACCTGAGGAGAGAATCAGGCCATCTCACCTCACCAGGGCACCAGCTGCAGCCATAGAACAATTGGGGAAGTTAACAAGAGTGCTGCTTTCTTGGGGAAACTGGTATCAGCACAGGGGTGAAGGAGATAGACACAGAGAACACTCAACTCCTACCACATTATATATCCAAGGACACAGAGACTCCCAAGACCTCGTCACTGAAATAGACCTAAAATGAACCCAACATGGCTTAGGAAAATTCGAGGAAGAGGGGGCGGAAGATTGTTAAAGCCATAAGTTGGGTCATCAAGCACACAGACATTGCCTCACCCCCATAACTGATGGCTACCCTCACAATGCAAGACCCTCAATCTCTGAGGAGGGATTACAGGGAGAAGGCTAACGATGGTACCATCATGTATACCCATTATATAGATAACTAATAAAAATAAATAAATAAATAAAAATAAAAATAAATAAAATGAATGAGACATCATTCCTGTTCTGAAGAAATTCAAAACTCAGAGAAGAGACAGGAAGATAAATGGCTAGTTATAGGCAATGTAGTGGAGGTGGCATGTGCATGGCCTTGTGTGACACCTACACAGCACTTCTGATCCCTACTAGTAGTGGTGGATTGGTAGATGAAAGGCTGTACAAGTGAAGATGCTTGGCTAAGTGGAAGAACTAGTAGCGCAGTTAGACATGTACACACAAGAAATGCTATAGATGAATATGCAAGTGTTTTTTCATAGTAACAATACTTTAAAATATTTTTATTTATTTATTTGATAGAGAGAGAGAGGTAGACAGAGAATTAGACAGAAAGAATGAGAATGGGAGCTCCAGGGCCTCCTGCTACTGCAAACAAACTCCAGACATACATACCATTTATGTATCTGGCTTTACATGGGCACTGAGGAATCAAACCTAGACCATCAGACTTTTCAAGCAAGTACCTTTAACTGCCGAGCCACCTCTCCAGCCTCAGTAACAGTATTTTTAATATTTTTATCTTTCAAAATCATCTTGTGTCTAGGCCCTGTGAAGGCTAGTTAGTCAGAAGAAGGCTGAAATAGTCACAGAAAGTTCATCACCTATTCTAGATCACTGGAAACTGTTAAAAATAGGTGACCATGAGTAAACCTAAAGTCATTGAGGAAGTGAAGGAAAAATATTGTTATATTAATACACTATCATTATTAATCATTTATTCTTGGGCCATGGCCTATGCTCAGCATTTTAAATGTAGTTCCTCAATCCTTACTAAAAATTCATGTGGTTCTATATCAATCCTTGTCCATTTGCTCAGAAATTACCATGAGGTGAAAGTTTTAGAGAGGAAATTATTTAAGATGATTTGTGGTGGTTCAGATTAGATGTACCCCATAGCCTCAGGCATTTTCAATACTTGGTTCCTAGCTAGTGGCAATTTAGGAGGAGAAGTACTGGACCTGCTTTGCTCTATTTGAGAGATCCCAAAAAATTTCAAATAACTTAAGAGTGAAACTAAATCCATCTGCTTCTCCCTACTTTTCATTTCTATGTTGGGGTGCAAAAACCACATGCCATTGTGAGGTTTTCTATACCTGATCCTCCCAGGGTTAAAATAACTGTGAACACAAAGGGTTGTTTGGGTTAGCTGGCTGAGAAAAGTGTATTCAATCTGAAAAATACGAAGAAGATATGAATGAAAGCTTCACAGAGAAGACCAAAGATGAGAGTAGGATGGGAAGTCAAAGTGGCAAATGTCTGAGGTTCCACCCAGCCAGCTGAATGAGTAGTAGAGTTGCCTGCCATTTCCTATGGCCATAAAAGATTAAAGAGCAGGTAACAAAAATCATATGCTGTATGACATGATTTGTTTTTTTCTGGTGCATGCAGGGGAATTTAACATCTAGTGACAATTAAGGCTGCTTTGTGTCTACATTCATTTTTTTTAGGATTACTTCTCTAAAATTACAGATAGAGTTCATGTTTATAAAATGTGCATTTGCCTCAGTGCAGTAGGAAGTGTGCCAGTCTCATAAAAAGTGCATAAAAGTTTCTCTTTGAAATTTTTTAATAAGAATGTTGGCGAATACAATGTATCCAGTTAAAGCTATCTGATGATGCAATTATTGACACTAGCATGGACTATTTGCCTTTTCCTTTGGTCTGTTTCCCCTACAGGGTTTTAGAGGGCATGACAACCAAATACAGAACTAAAAATACTAATTAGCACTTCCTGAGGTTCAAGCAAGTTCCCCCAGTTAGAGAGTTTGAGAATCAACTAAAAATGGATGAACTCTAAAAATAAGACTTTAAACCATAAAACTCCTAGTAGAAAATACAAGAGTTCTTTGGCACTGATCTCAGCAATGAATTTTTATATGACTCCAACATCTTGGGCTAGAGAAGCAAAAATAAATAAATGAGACTAGGGGCTGGAGAGATAACTCAGCGGTTTGAGGCACTTGCTTGCAAAGCCAAAGGCCCCATGTTTTTTTCCCCAGGACCCATGTAAGCCAGATACACAAGGTGGAGCATGCATCTGGAGTTCATGTGCAGTGGCTAGAATTCTCTCACTCTCTCTGCCTCTTTCTCCCTCCCTCAAATAAAGAAATAAAAATATTTAAAAAATAAATGGAACTAAATCAAATGAAAAATCATTTGCATAACAAAGTGAAGAACCACAAAATTAAAGGTAGTCTATTGATTGGGAGAAAATATTTGAAAATCATATATCTGAAGGGTTAATAATCAAAATGTATAAGGAGTTTATATAATTTAACAGAAAAAAAAATAAAAATTGGGGCTGGAGAAATGGCTTAGCAGTTAAGGTGCTTGCCTACAAAGCCAAAGGACTCAGGTTCGATTCCTCAGGACCCCCATAAGCCAGAAGCACAAGGGGGTGCATGCATCTGGAGTTCGTTTGCCATGGCTGGAGGCCCTGGTGTGCCCATTCTCTCTATCTCTCTACCTGCCTATTTCTCTCTCCCCATCTCAAATAAATAAATTAAATTAAAAATCACCAAAAAAATGACTCCTTGCTATTATTCAAATTTTGAATGCCTCCCAAGGGTGCATGTGCTTGTTCCCCAATTCATAGTACTGGAATGTGTTAGAATCTTCAGGAGGTGGGACTTAGTGGAAATTATGTCACTGAGGACATGCCCTTGAAGGGGCTAGTAAGACCCTAGGGTCTTCTTTTTTTTCTTGTAAATTTTATTTATTTATTTTCAAGCAGAGAGAGATAGTAGAGAGAGAGAGAGAGAGAGAAAGAATGGACATGCCAGGGCCTCTAGCCACTGCAAATGAACTCCAGACATATGTGCCCCTTGTGCATCTGGCTTACATGGGTTCTAGGGAATTTAACCTGGGTGTTTTGGCTTCACAGGCAAATGCCTTAACTACTAAGCCATATCTCCAGCCCCTCTTTTCCTTTTTTTAATCCATTGACTGCTATGAGATGAACTTTATTTATTTATTTATTTATTTATTTAGGTTTTTCAAGGTAGGATTTCACTATAGTCCAGACTGCCCTAGAATTCACTATGTAGTCTCGATGTGGCCTTGAACTCACGGTGATCCTCCTACAACTGCCTCTCGAGTACTGGAATTAAAGGCATGCACCAACATACACTGCCAAACTTTTTCCTTCACTGCCACCATGATGTCTTGCCACAGGCCCCAAATCAACAAATACTGCTGACCATAGACTAAAACCTCTGAAACCACGAACAGACTTATCAGTTGATTATTTCAGATATTTTATCATAGTGACAGAAAAATAATTAACATAGACCATTCTGACTAGTAATTTATCTAAAGAAGACAGAAAAGTGGTCATCAGTTATGCGAAAATTTATTCAACATCACTAATTATCATAGAAACATAAGTTGGAACCACCATGAGACATCACCTTAGACCTGTTAGGGTGGCTCATCTCAACTACAAGAGACAAGAAATACTGGCAAATATATGGGGGAAGAGAGCCCTTGTGCCAAAGGGTTTTTTGTTTGTTTGTTTGTTTGTTTGTTTGTTTGTTTGTTTGTTTTTTGATTTTTCAAGGTAGGATCTCTCTCTAGCTCAGGCTGACCTGGAATTCACTACGTCATCTCAGGGTGGCCTCAAACTCATGGCAATCCTCCTACCTCTTCTTCCTGAGTGCTTGGATTAAAGGCGTGCACCACCATGCCCAGCCCAAACTTTTTTCTTTAAATGAGGATTAAGATCAACATTCACAGATGTACCAGCAACAATTTATTGAGTGTGTCTTTCTTTATTGTGCATGGGACATCACAAACATAATGAGACTCCATTTGTTGAGTTTTTCAAGGTAGAGTCTCACTCTAGCTCAAGCTGACCTGAATTCACTATGTAGTTTCAGGCTGGCCTCAAACTCATGGTGATCCTCCTACCTCTGCATTCCGAGTGCTGGGATTAAAGGCGTGTGCCACCACATCCAGTTTATAAAGTCTTTTCTGATCCAAAAAATACATCACATTCTGTAGAAGCAAGATTAGAATTTGATATACAAATATATCTATTTTGTAGTAAGTATGAATAAGCATATCGTCAAAAACATAGAGGTTAATTATTTTAAATATATTATAAACCTGGTTTTAATAATTTAACATTATCTTAAAATATATGAACATCAAAACATTTAATGACCATAAACACCAGAACAATTAATAACCATAAATTTAGTCATACATAAGGACAGACCACATGAAATGCCTGACATGACATGGTTGGCCAACATTAGACATGACAACATGAAACATGGAGAGACATTCTTTTAAAATTTTAGTTATGTTTTAAATTGGTGAGGACTTAATCTTAACAGGGCAACAGCCAGTGGTTTGAATTTAAAGTTGACATTTTTTTTTCTTTGGTGGCTTGTAATGAAAAGAAGGGGAAAGGGAAAAGAAAGGAAAAACCCTAGAAGCTGTTTAGTGATTTTAACTTTTAGCAAGGAGAGAAAAAATTAGAAATCCATATGTAGGATAGTTAAAGAGTAAAGACAGGAGTTTCTTTAAGAGGGTAGAGTTTGCATTTTATTTAGTGAGATGGCTTGAATTTGGAATGATAAGGAGATACCCTGGAAAGTCATAGCCAGATGGCAGAACTGTGTGTGCGAGGTTGAGTTTTAGAAGGGGCAGGATTTTAGAGGGATGTTGGTGACAGAGGAGAATTTGGTAGGTAGCACAAGAAGTACAAAGGAGGGCAAAGAAGCCCTGAAGGTAACGAACCTCAGGCCACTTGCCATGTGTTCTGGGGAAGTTATCAAGATCAATAAGAATATTACAATCAAAAGTACCAAATTCAGGTCAGCAGTGGCCATTATCTAAGGAGTATTGTGGCCAAATTTGAACAGAGAGCCAGAGTAATTTGGCAGGCAGGAGCTCAGAAAGTTAGAGCTCCTTTAGACTAGCCTTGAGACATGTCAATGGAGTGTCTTTTGGAACAGATGATTTAGAGCCCGTTTTGGAGGACAAAGACTAGAGTGGCCAATCCCGCCACCAGGGACACCTCCCAGGCTTAGGGAGGGCAGACGAAACCCAAGGTTTAGGAGGGAGAGTCCTCACACAGATAGGGCTTGGGGTGTTAGGAGGGAGAGTCCTCACACAGATAGGGCTTGGGGTGTCCCATGGAACAACACGTAGGAGGCTCCCAGAGGCTCTGATCGTCCATGGAACGAAAAGTGAGAAACTCTTAGAGTTTCTAAGGTCTAGAACAGGGCACCTCTGCCACTGACCGAGAATGAATACCTTGTCCTGAAGTTGTAATCTGATGAGGGTGTGGATGCAGTGGATCACATGGTGAGAGGTCTCTAGTCTGGAGTTTAAAAGTCTGGTGGGAGAGGGTGAAAGAAGAAGAAAAGGAAGAAGCCCTCAGGTATCAAGCTGGAAAGACTGAAGGTTCAGGTCACAGGTGGCTGTTTAGTTCAGAGTAGTGAGCACATGAGGTTTTCTATTCCTGAGAGAGTGAAACATTGGCAGGGAGGTAGAGAGGAGGGAGGATGGGTGGGGGGCATAAGCCCGAAAGCCCCAGAGGGGTATCCAAATCATGGCACCAGAAATGTAAGGAAAGTATAAGAGAAAAGCAAAAGAAAACAATGAATTTGATTACTACAGACAAGACTGTTTATTGAGAGAAACAGCAAGGGACCTCAGCTTTCGCATGGGATAAAGGCTGAAGCACTGGGCCAGGCTGGGGTGCAAGCTTATAAGGGGGCTCCTAAGAAAAACAGACTGTACTAGCTGCAGGTCCAAGGGAAGTAGATAAGGAACTGTGGTTATTTGTGTCCTATAACCCATCAGACGGTTTCTGTTCCCTCGAGGTTTTCTGAGCTAAGGGAAGTTTAGTTTATCATTCGGGAGTAGACAGGCCTGTCAAGGCCATGTTTCTGAAGTTTTATTGCATGTTGGTCTTAGGGATAGTTATTAACTTTTTAGTTCCTTTTACTTTTCAAGGAAGTCTATTAACCCTTCACAGTGTTCCTGAGTGAGTCTTACAAATAATACACAATTTTGAGCTTTGTTACAAATTTATCATGTCTGCTTAAAAATGATGTCATTTTTTTTTTTTTTTTGCAAATATCTTGGTCATCAAATGTATAATGTACTGCGAGACAGTAGAAACTCCGACTGTTACACTAAACAATAGATTACAATGAACTACAGAAACAGAAAATGAGGGCTGTATAAAGTCACTTAGCTGGAAGCAATCAAATCAAGTCTGATGCTTTTATCCTCAAATAATTCTATGATCCTAGCTCCTGATAAGAAAGAATTTTCCTACCAAGAGAAATAATAATCTCCTGGGGACTTGTTTTCCTTTGAACAAAGAGGAGGTAGGAAAGGCAGGCTGCATGGGACATTTGTATTTGGGTGAGTTGTTTTATTACTTTAAACCATGCTTACCAAGTGTTCTTTTTCTATAACGAGGCATTTGATTCTGTTCTTTTTTTATTAAAATAAAAGTTTTTTTAAAAAAAATTAAAGTTTTAAATTTTGTAGCTCATTTTCAATGTAATAAAATAGTCTCAATTCCTGACATGAAAATATACCATGCAATCCTTTATAAATGATTCCTAGCATGCAGAAAGGCATAAAGAAAGAATAAGTCATATACATAACACTCTCCCAAGATAAGCACTGTTAACATAGCAGTGTGCTTTGAAGCATTCAAAATTCAAATATATGAAAGCAAATTTCAAGAAAAATAGACTCGTGCTTTATTTTTGGTTTTTAGTCTTTTTAATTGTGAAAGATGTGTTTAAGGGCTGGAGAGATGGCTTAGCAGTTAAGGTGCATGCCTGCTGAAGCCTAAGGACCCTGGTTCAATTCTCCAGGTCCCATGTAAGCCAGATGTACATGGTGGCACATGTGTCTGGAGTTTGTTTGCAGTGGCTAGAAGCCCTGGGATGCCCATTCTTAGTCTTTCTCTCTCTCTCCCTCTCTCTGTCATAAATAAATATTAAAAAAAGATGTATTTAAGAAAGTAGAAGTAAGATGTTCCATGTTCATGGCTAGGATAACTTAATACCACCAAGATGTCAGTTCTTCCCAATTCATTCTAAAAATTCATTGCAATCCAAATCCAAACCCCACCAAATTATTTTATAGTAGTTGCCAAACTGATTTAATAGTATATATTAGACTATGGTGTGAATGCTTCTATCTCCCCAAGTTGATGATGAAACCTCACCCTCAAAGCAATGGATGGAATCTGTGTTTTGATAAGATATCCTCTGATGACTGGCTGCCCCTTCGACCATGTGAGGGCACAGTTAGAAGGTTCCAGCTGTACCAGGAGCTTGATCTTTACTAGACTTGGCACCTTTATCTTGGCCTTCTCAGCTTCCAGAATTATAAGATACAGATATGTGTTGCTTTTAATCCAATGAGTAGAGCATCCAGAAGGCTAAGACAGCATGGGGAGCCAAAGGCTGTCTTCATAGAGTCAGGAATTACAATGAGGCTCAGCAAGTCAATGTCACTGTGTGTAAATAGCAAAGGCAGCAGAACTTCATAAGGGAGCAGAACAAAGCCGAGAGCTAAGAAGAGCCTTCCCTCATGGTTTATCTTATGAGCCCGAAGAACGTTTTTGCTCAACTGTGTAAGTACTACCGCTTAGTGAAATAAAAGACAATGTAGCCTCCGAAGCACTTAAGAGAGATAGGGGGTTTGATGAAAGGAAAGAAAGTACTGGTTAAAGCAGCAGATAATAGAATTATTGATGTAATAAGTAATAAGGGTTCAATACAAATCTAAGTCTGTATACTTCAATGATTTAGAACTTGTAGACATAGTTGGCTCTAACTGAATCATAATTCTGCCACTTTTTTCTAGTACGGATTTAAAGATATTACTAGAGTACTGGCTGTATACATAATATAAAAGAATAATAGATTAGGCTGGAGAGGTGGCTCAGCAGTTAAGGCACTTGCCTACAAAGACTAGTGGCCTGGTTCTGGCTTGAGTTCATTTCCCCAGTATCTATGTAAAGCCAGAAGCACAAAGTAACACACACATCTGGAGTTTGCACTAGCTAGAGGCCCTGGTGTGCCCATTCTTCCCACCCCCCTCCCTCGCTCTTTGTCTGGATCTCTTCCCTCTGCCTCTGCTTGCAAATAAATAAAATAAAAAACAATATTAGATCAAGCAAGATAATGCATTTATAGTTTAATATAATACCTGGAACATAGCAAATACTATGTAAAATAATGTTTCTTACTTTCATTCTAAACAATAAACTTTGTATTTATTCTTTGGGTTGAGATACAGGATTCTCCAATATAATGCCAACATCACTAGAAGAGATAGCCACTGCAATATCATCATTATCATTGGACATCTGCTTTTTACAAGGCAAAATTATCAAACAAAAATGGTATCATATAAATATCTCATAAAGGAGATCTCAAGAAACTAAGGGAAAGATAGCTAATATTCTGAAGTGTGAGTAAAGCTGTGTCCCAGTATTGCCATGAATGCACCAGGTCAAAGGAGACACAGAGAGAGAAAGTTTTGGCTCCTCACTCTTCTATTCACAGTCTAGAAGACAATGACATAGTCATTGCATTCAAAGACAGACCCCATCTTTGACAGGGAATTGCAAATTGTTTTCCATTTCCTGTAAAATATTCACATTTACTGTGTCTAAGGTTGGTCAGTTCATATTTCTCTTCTTTGAAGATAATCGTTACATATTTCTAAAATAAAGACACATTTGCATAAGAAGGCTCAGGAAATGGTCTTGGTAAACCATCTCTGGATGCCCATGGTGGTGGTGAGTGATGGCTAAACAAAGCCAAATGATTCTTTAGGTAATTTCTAGATGCTGATGAAGAAAACAGCTATGACCACAGACTCTAATGAATAAGAGGAGATCCAAGATGGTGACAGAGAGAAGGGAATGTAATTGTTAGAGGCCAGTTTAAACTACCTAACAATCGGGCCTGGCCACAGCTTTGGTTTGAACTCTGGGTCGGGAATGGCCCAGCAGCAGCAGCAGCAGCATCCTTTCCTGTCTTCAGGCACCTAGGGTATTAATCAGGAAGTTAGCTGATAAACTAGAGGCCTTTCCCAGGCAGCTAGACTTCCCCTGTTAACACACCCACCCATTGTGGAAAAATCTAAGCAAGTCAGAATTAACGAGAATCCAACATCTTCCTTTCCTAAAGCAAAAAACTTTCCTTGCCTAAATTTCTTAGGAAATTCCACTTGGGTGTTAGAGGCTAGGAAATTAGAAAAAGTAAGCTTTAACCTTAGTGAGTATTGGTTTTAAGCTACAAATTTTGAAAATGAATAATTAAAATTCTTAATCATGTAACAGGTTATGATACAGCAATGATGGTGAACAATCTCCATACAGGAGAGTGGATGAATCGCATAACTAGAATAAGCCAGCCACAGAGGAAGACATCTGGAAAGATTATCTTACATAAAGTTCAGAGACTCATGGGAACAATCCATACTGCTATTAGAAATCAGGAGAGGAGCTACCTTTGGGGGAAGGACACTTCATGATCAAAAGAGAAGAAAATGAAGCCTATGGGTTGTGGTAGAGATCTGATCCTTGCCTTGGGTACTGGTTATAGGAATGTGTGTTTGGGTAATAAAATGTTGTCAAGTTATATACTTAAAAATATATATTTTATTTTTATTTATTTGAGACAGATAGAGGGAGAGAGAGAGAGAGAGAGAATGGGCACACCAGCGCCTCTTGCCTCTGCAAATGAACTCCAGATGAATGTGCCACCATGTGCATCTGGCTTACATGGAACCTGGAGAATCGAACTGGGGTCCTTAGGCTTCACAGGCATGAGTCTTAATGGCAAAGCCATCTCTCCAGCCCAAGTTATATACTTTTAATCGATACTCTTTTCATGGGTACAATATACTTCAAAGAAGTTCCGATAGTAATTTTTCACATTTCAATAAAGACTAAATATGCTTTAGCATTCTGGCTTGATCATGACTTTTCCTTCCATAAACTGTGTTAAGAATGAACAAATTTGGGCTGGAAAGATGGCTCAGTGGTTAAAGGTACTTGCTTGCAAAGCTTAATGACTTGGGTTCAGTTCCCCAGTACCCATGTAAAGCCAGATGCACAAGTGAAGCGTGTGTCTGGAGTTCGTTTGCAGCAGCTAGAGACCCTGGTAACCCATACTCATGGTAGGGTCAGCTGTGCCCATATGTGACTGCTTCCATATGCAGCACTCTTCCCATGCTACTGGAGAAGTTGAGGAGACCTCTCTCTAAAGAACTTTCTCCCAGCCCCCAGCTCTGCAGCTGAGGCCCCAGTAGAGCTTCATCTAACAGTTTCATTGCTTGCATGTGGTCTTTACTATGGGTAGGTGGGCTGAGCTGGTGACATAAATACAGACAATTCACAGCCAGAGATGGATGAAAGCTGCTGGGATCAGAGAGAGTGGAGAGCTAATGCTGTGAACAGGAAAGGGCTGGTGAGCTGAGGCTGCAAGGGAGCTTCAGATCTCTGGATTGATGGATTTTCTAGTTTTGTGTATTGAATTCTTTTCTTGTTTATTTGAAATCATCCTAGTTTTTTATGTAGGTTCTTATTTGCTGTAAGCCTACCTATACTACTGATTTTTGAAAAAATCTATATCCCAGAAGTTTTGGCATCTATGTCTTCATTGTTATTTGTCGCCCCCCAAAAATTAATTTTCCTCATTGACCCCATTGGTTGTTCAGAAGCATGTTGTTTTGGTTTCTCTTCATTTATAAAATTTTCATGGTTCCTTTTGTGGTTGGTGTCTAATTTTATCCTGTTTTGGTCAGAGAAGACACTCAAACTTGACTATGGATTTTTTTAATTTGTTGAAATTTGTTTTCTGTGGTCTATTCTTGAGAATGAGATGTATGTGCATTCTGCAAGTGTTGGGTGAAATGTTCTCAATATGGTAGTTCCATTTGGTCTGTAGTATAGTTTAACACCAGTGTTTCTTTGCCAATTTTATGTCTTGCCTTTGATTAAAGTAAAGGTTGAAGTCCCCAATTATTTATTATTTATTAGAGTTTACCTCCTCTCTTAAGTATTATAATATAATAACTTACAGATTTGGATGATATAGTCTAAGATTATATTCTCCTTGCCTAAGAGGCAAGGTCACTGAGAAACCAAGCTGGTGCTGAGCAGAAAACCTTCTCCCTGTAGACCAGCCAACTGAAAGCTGGAAAAAGCTGCACTGCGTGCAGCCATATGGGAGACAGAAGTCATCAGCAGTGAAAACAGTGGACACTGAATATTCAAGTTTGGCCATACAGGCCCAATGACTGAACGGGTACAATAGTGGCATTTCTACTCTTGGGGTAACCAGCTGCTCCATAATTGGACTGAAGGCCCTCTCTATGGGATGGAATACATACCTGGTACTGAAAAACCTAAGTAAAAGTCTATGGCAGGTGAGGTTATGAGCCTTAGGGGTATAAAGCCTGTTCTTGTCTGACTAAATGTATATATTATTCCCACCAATCTGCCCTGAAAGTACTACACTTAATGTTCATATTCACATATTAATGCTACTTTCACTTCTGGTTAGAGAAGCTTCTCTTTTCCGATGGCGATGACCACTGGGATGACCCAAAAGGCAACATAGTGCTGAGAAGAAGGGATGGAGGAGTACCTAGCACTGAAACATCTCAGTCACACCCTCGAAGGCTCAGGGACTATTGGGGAAGAGGGGCAGATAGAATGGAAGAGCCAAAGGAAGGGTATGACTTCTTACAGTGCAACTGCCCAGACATAAATTGGCCTCGATATCCATGACCTTGCAGTGCCTAGCAATACCTTCGCAAGACCCTCAAAATAGAAGAAAAGATGATAACATCAAATTAAAAAAGAGACTAATGGAGAGAGGGAGGGGATATGATGGAGATTGAACTTCTAAAGTGGAATGGGGGGAGAGGGAAATATCATATGTTTTTTGTATAGAAGGTGTCAATAAAAAATAATAATTTTAAAAAAAGATTATAATCTCATACTGCATGCTGAACAAATCCCATTGTCGTTGCATAATGACACTTTCGTCTCTTGCTTTCTCTGGAATATATTTTCCATCGCTTCACCTACTGTCAATGTGTATCTATACCTATCTGGTGCTATTCTTGTAGGAAAAATATGTTGGGTCTTATTGTATATGATTTAATTAAGGAATATATAAATCTTGTTTTAAAATATTTTTATTTATTTATTTTCAAGCAGAGAGAGAAAGAAAGAGGGAGAAATAGTTGCTTCACCAGACCTCTTGCCACTGCAAATGAACTCCAGACGCATGCATCACTTTGTGCAACTGGCTTTACGTGCGTACTGGGGAATTGAACCTAATCTGTTGGGCTTTTGCAAACAAGCACCTTTAATCACTGAGCCATCTCTCCAGCACCAATATCTTTTAATTGGGGAATTTAATCAAGTTATACTCAGTGTTGGATGGGTAACTGCCTATGCCTGTCTTACTGTTAGTTATTCCTTATTCCGCTCTTGTTATTAATCATTGTGGTTTGGTGCTTTTCTATAATGAAAACATTTGATTTCCTGCCTTTTCTCATTTATATTTCTACTCTACCAGTGAGTTTCAGACTTCTTCATACTTTCATAATAGTATTAAATATTCCTTCCAACCTGTTTTATTGTAGACAAACTCCTTCAGTTTTTTTCTTGTCTGAAAAGGGCTTTGTTTTTTCTTCAATTCTGAAGAATATCTTTTCTGGGTATAATATTCATGGTTGACAGTTTCTCTTTTCAGCACTCAGGGCATACCATCCTGTTCTACAAGGCTGCAAGATTTCTGAGCAGAAGTCAAGTGTTATTTTAATAAGGGTTCTTCTGTAAGTGACTTGACACCCTTTTCTTGCTGTGCTGGAATCTCATAATCTTTGACTTTTGACTGCTTAGTACTGTACCATGGAGAGGGCCTGTCTGGGTTGAGTCTAATCAGGACCCCGAGGTTCATGAATCTGGATATCAACGTTTCCCCAAAGCTTAGGACTTTTCAGCTATTAGTTTGTCAGACATTCTTTCCGTGGCTCTCTTCATCTTTGCTCCATCTGACACTGCATAATGCAAATATATTTGTTCACTTCATGGTATCTTATAGGTCCTGTAGGGGGTTTTCCCCATCATTTTTGCTCTTTCCCCTCTCTGATTGGCTTAATTTTTTTTTTTTTTTGAAAAGCTGTCTTCAAGTTCAGATTTTTTTTTTTTCTGCTGCATCTAGCCTGGCATGCTGGCTCTTGATTGAATTTTTTATTTTCTCCATTGAATTCTTCAACTGAGAGATTGCTGTTTGGTTCTTTGCTGTAATATCTATGTTTTCTGTTGAATTTTTCACTTAGATCATAGCTGTTTTCCTACTTTTATTGAATCATTTCTCTGCATTCTCTTGTATCCCACTGAGTTTCCTTAATATCATCCTGAATTTCTTTTTAGCCATTTCTTACATCGCCTTTCGTTTACTACACACCAGAACTTTTTTTCTGGAGAAAAATATTGAGTTCTCTTTCTGGTATTATGTTCTCTTTCTGGTATTATGTTTTCTTGTTTTTTTTCATGATTTTTTTTTGTCTCTGTACATTAATATGTTGACATCTAATGAAACAGGCACAATTTCCAATTTTGTAGAGCCTTTTTTTCCCCACAAGGAGAGGATTTTTCCTGTGATAGGTACCAGGATAGTGATTCTTTATGGAGTATTACCTTTGATTATGTTTTGTCTCTGTACAGCTTATTTGGCTATAATCCTCATTAAGAGTGTCTACAGCTGGGCCGGTGCCCAAGACTGTGGCCTTCTGTGCCGATGGTTGACACAGTGTAATTTTTCTGAGGGTAACATCATGGCCAGGATGGCTTTCAAGCTGGGAACAAACCACCTTCAGGTGGTGAGGGCCAGTGACTGTCTGGTAGACTCTATGATGGGTTAAGCTACTGACTAGCTGGTTGCCATGCACTATACAGTGGCTGTGGGCTAAGGCTTGTCTGTGGTGAAGAAGGTTCATGGTGGGGAGGCTGCCATCTGATTTCTGGTTCAGAGATGGATGTTGCAGAGACAGCTGTGCCATGAATATTATAGGATGTTGGGGACATTGCTTGGTTGAGTTTGGGGCCATGACAGGTGCATGATGGCATTTTGGGGCGAGCACTTGTGTGTCAGGCTCATGGGGCTGGGCAGGGTCAATAGCCATCAGGTAGGGTTTGAATACCCACAGTTACTATTGGCTGGACAGCTTTGTGGTATGCTGTCAGTGGGGAAGGGGAGATTTTTGATGGCTGTTGGGTTGGAGGCAGGCTGGGAGGATGTGCAGTTGGGTTAACACGACTGCTGCTTGGGTGTCTGTTAAGCCAGGTACAGCCACATGTGTGCTGCTGACTCTGTGTCAACTCCCCTTCTGCTCAGGTCTACCTGATTGTTGGAGAATGGGACATTGTTTGGGTTTGGAAGCTAGAGTAAGGTCTCACTGCTGGTGCCTATGCTCTGAGTTACTGTGATAATGGGGCTTCCACTCATGAATAACCTCGGTCTTGGGAATGGAGACTTGCTACAGATACTAAACAGAAGACAGGCACACTCTAGCAGCATGTCCATTTTCAAAAAAGTGCTCAGCCTTAGCTGTCCAGGTCACAGGACTGGGAGTACACGTCATGGCTCTGTGGCCATATAATGGTATGAATTCTGAATAGCTCTCCAAATTTAATTTGGGGACTACGTCGGCTGTGGGCATCCCCTGCACTGTCAATAACACCAGAAATGGTGATCATGGGTGTCTCCAGCCTACTTTTCCCCATAAGAAGTCTGGCTGGGAATTGACCTTCAGAATAGGGGAGAGGCAAGAGACCTCATTCCCTTCTTCATGAGGTTACGCTAAGTTGTCAAGCTCCATGGGGATCTTACCACTTTCTCACCCCCCTTTAACATATTGCTTCACTTTGTTCACTCTTATTCAGTGTTGGTTGTCCTTCACTGTCATCCCTTGTTGATAGGCAACTTTATGTAGCTATCTTGATGATTTTACCACTATCCTCATTTTAAAACTGGTGAAAATGACACACAGCTGTAAACAATGGGCCTGAGTTTAGGCTCAAGCCTTTGCGTGTCCACATTTATTATCCTCTAAAATCTAATGAGTTCAGTAAAAGGGGGAGAGACATGAGAGGGTGTGTGTAAGAGAGAGAGACAGAGAGCACGGTTTTAAATAAACTTTGAGTAAACATTGGCGTCATGTTTGTGCCATATGTGCATTTATCATTCATTCAACATCTACCAGATGCTCAGAGCTAAGGGACAATTGCCTTCATCCTGTGCCTCATCTCTTCCCTGCAGGGAGATGTATTCAGTCAAGTTGGTACTTCCTGAACAGTGATATTCACATCAGGATGGAATTTCAGGACCTGACAAGAGCCTTGTCTATTTGATGAACAATCGATGAATCAACGTCTAATTAGATGAAAAGGATATTTGGAAATAATAAGTTGCCACTGAGGCAACTATCTTGCCATGTTCCTCATCAATGTTACAAAGAAAAAAGCTAATTTTATCTTCCATGTGTACAAGATGTCTTGTGCATTTGTTTCTGCTATTGTTGCTGCTTGATGCATGAATCAGGACCTAAGCCCACAAATTTCCCCATAACTTTCTTACGGGCATCAATTTAAAGTGTTTGTAGAATAATAGTTAGTACACAAAAGGGCCAGCCATGGAGATGGCTAGGGCTTGGCCAGGGAAGCCTTGTCTGGGCATTGCATTTCAATGCAAAAGGAAAGGGAAGTGTTAGCCTATGACCTCAGGGAATTTTGCCAAGTAGTTGCTCATGTCTTTCTCTCTGTGCTCTAAGGAAGTGGCAGAGCGTAGAACAGCATCACACATGAGAGAAAAGCAAACCTTAACCAACAGTACCTGTCACACTGTTCCCAGAAGCACTTTTTGAGCCCTACTACCAGCTCCTGTGACAGTTTTTATAAACATTCAAGTGAAGTCAGAAATAAATTCTCTTGCATTACCTCAGGCTAAAATATTGGCTCTCCATGAGTCAGCCAATCACATCTATCCGTATCAGCTCTCCCAAATAAGTTAAAGGAGAATTTCCTGAATGCCAGGCCAATATCGTGGTCTGCCCCAAAGAAAACAGAAATCTAAAATGATCTTGCAATCTTACAACTCTGAAGAGTTTTCATTTGCAAAGTTGAAGAATACAAAATCAATGCACAAAATTCAGTAGCATTCATATATACCAGTCAGAAGCTTGCTGAGAAAGAAATTCAGTAGAAATATCCCATTCCCAATAGCTCTGCCACAAGAAAGATAAAATACTTAGGAATAAGTCTTACCAAGAATGTTAAAGATCTATGCAAATAAAACGTTAATAACAACCTCAATAAAGAAACAAATACTAGACTTTGGAAAGACCTTCTATGATCCTGGATTGATTGAATAAATATTGTGAAATGGCTATATTACCAAAAGTAATCTACAGATTCGATTCTATTCCCAGAAAAAAACAAAAGACCATGCATAGCCAAAGAAACCCTAAATAGAAGGGACACTGCTGGAGGCATCACAATCCCAGACCCCAAATCATGCAACAGAGCCATAAAGATAAAGATATAAAGATGACATGGTATCATCACAAAAGCATACACTAGTGGAATAGAATAGAAGATACAGAGATAAATCCACACAGCTATGGTCACCTAACTTTTGACAATGGCATCAAAAACATACTCTGGAATAAAGACAGCCTGTCCAACAAATGGTGCCAGCAAAACTAGATATCCATGTGGAGAATGAAAATAGACCCATTGCTTTTACCATCAACAAAGATGAATTCAAAGTGGATCAAAGATGAGTCTGGCAAGATGGGTCAGTGGTTAAAGGAACTTGCTTGCAAAGCCTGCCAGCCCAGGTCCAGTTCCCCAACACCCACATAAAGACAGATGCAGAATATGGTACAAACATCTGCCTTTTGTTTGCAGCAACAAGATAGTCTAGCACATGCACCCATAACCCCTCCCACACAAATAAAAATATATTTTAAAAAGAAAAATTTGGATCAGAGACCATTATGTAAAACTAGAAACACTGACGTGCTAGAGGAAAACATGGGTAAAACATGAACGTTCTGAAAATGACTCCAATACCACAGAAAATAATCCCAAGAATCAGTAAATGAGACCACAGGAAACTGAGAAATTTCTGCATACTAGAGGAAACTACCAGCAGAGTAAACAGAAAACCTACATAATGGGAGAAAATCTTGGCCAGTTATTCCTCAGAGAGTTGATATCTAGAATATATAAAGATCTGCAAAAACTAAACTAACTAAATAAACAAATCACACTGCCAAGCAGAAATGGGCAAATGAAATGAACAGACAGTTCTCAAAAGAAGAAGCACAAGTGACCAACAGATATATTTTTTAAAAGTTTTAATTCCTTAGCCATCAAGCAAATGTAAATTAATACCACTTTGAGATTTCAGGACACTCCAATTAGAATGGCTATCAAGAAAACTAATGACAAATGCTGGCAAGAGCATGAGGAGAGAACTCTTATTCACTTTGTGAGGATGTAAAACAGTATAAGTGTGGGTGTTCCTCAAAAAGCTAGCAATTGAACTACCATATGACCCAGCTACCATTCCTGGACATACCCAAAGGACTCTATATCCTACCACAGAGATACTTGCACATCCATGTTCATTACTGCTCACAATAGCTAGGGAATGGAATTAACCTAAATCTCTATCAACTGATAACTAAATAATGAAAATACACAATGGAATGTTATTCAGCTGTAAAGAAAAATGAAGTGATGACATTTATAATAAAATGGGTGGAATTGAAAAAAAATATATACTAAGTGTAGTAACTCAAGCCCAGGAAAACAAAATTCACATGTTCTTTCTTATATGTGGATTCCAACTTTTAATGTTTGTACGTATCTAAATAAAGAGATGTGAGACATAGTATATATGGGCTATGATTCTAGATAGGAGACCATGAGAGGAGAACCAGAAGTTATGAGAAGAGGAAAAGGACAAAAGAAAACATGGAGTACGAAAGCAGAAAGGAGGGCACAAAGAGGAAAGGGCAACAAAAATAATTGTATGACAACACCATAAGAAGCCTAATTCTTTGTAAGCTAATAAAGATCTTAATTAAAAAAAAAAAAAAAAAAAAAAGCTCGCCTAGAGGACTTAAGTAACATGCCTAAGTCACATGGCAGAGTGAAGCCACAGTATTACTCAATTTTATCTTAATTTTCAAAGGATGGGAAGGAAACTTGAAGTAACAGAGTCATTAAGAATTGAACTAGCAGCTGAAGCAATGGCTTAGTGGTTAAGGCACTGTCTGTAAAGCCTAAGGACCCCAGTTTGATATCCCAGTACCCACATGAAGCCACATGCACAGGGTGACACACGTATCTGGAGTTCATTTGAACTGGCTAGAGGCCCTGACATGCCCATTTTATTTGCCTTTTTGTCTCTCTCAATTAAATAAATAAATGAAATACATAAAAAAGAACTGAAGTAATATTACCTTTGGCTGATGATATGTAGCTCAGTGGTAGAGCCCTTACTTATTTACATGGCTCTGGGTTCAATTCCACAGTACCATTTTAAAAAGAGGAAAAATTAAAATGAGAAGAAATACTAGATATTACCTTCTCTTTATAATACAAGAGATCAAGACATGGACATCCTCAGTTACTCATAGGTATTTATGTGAATCTTAGGTTCATCTATAATCTGCTGGAGATGAAAAGCTTGTTATTTGTAAAGGTGGGGAAATTATTGCAGTGTATAGAAACAAGCATTAGTTTCTAATCTCTGGACCTGAAGCCTTTTCAGGTCAAGAAGAGGAAACCATGCACCATTTGTTGATTATTGCTATCATCAAGGTAAAAACATTTTAAAATGATTACTCTTAGTAATGTAAGTATGGTTATAACTGCTACTAGTGAACTTACAGTTTCTTCTCGGCTGCTGAGTCATGGCTTTCATATACACTATCTACCACAAGACTATATCTTGTGCAAGAGGAAGAAGACTGAACTTGGAAGGCACAGAACATATCTTGACTATGAGTCTACTTCTTATATTTTTCATAATTACTGTTTAGTAAAATCTAAGTATTGCCCTGCAATTTTTAAACTTTAATGAGTGTTCCCATACTAGGAGGTTTTAGCAAACATTGCTGTGGTGTGTGCTTTCTAAGGAGAAGCCAGTTTCTCTAGAATGTTTATAAAATGTTCCAGACACAAATAGCACAATCATGTAAGCTATGCACATCATCCAACATGCTTGTGTCCTGTTTAAATTCACATGAAATCAAACTCATAGGCAAATGTGACCCAATGGGCATGCATTTTTGGAGGCTTCACAGCACCCTGACGTAAGGCTGGCCAATCTACATTAGCGTCTATCAAAATTTAATTTATGAGGGGGTAGAATGATTGTAAGAGCCACATGGTGGGAAGGAGTATCTAGAGGCAGTGTGCCCCCCCCACGATAACTGAGTGCTGATTTTACAACTCGTAACCCATAACCCCATGGTGAATGCCAGCAATACCACAAGAGGAGGGTGCTCAGTGGAATGGGGCCAGGGAGAAAGGGAACGGTACGACACATGGTTGTCCATACAAAGTTTCTTCTTAAAAAAAGAATGAATTTATGAAGCACTATAAGCTCACATTGTTTTCCTGTAAGGGGTCAGAAGTGATTTAAACCCACATTTTAATAGCATTTCAGATTTGTTTGTTTTTTTTTTTTCCATTCCCTGTTTTCTCTATTCATCTTTGTGAATTTCCATTGTCCTGTAATCCCTGACTGATCCTGTGTTAAGAATAAAGGAGATAAGTGTGCAGAGGAAAAATAACAAAAGAGGGACTTTCCTCAAGATCTTTGAAAAAGGAGCATTTGCATAAGCCATATTTAACCAGAATCTTTGTTTCATGGTTTTTCTTTCTGAATGCTTTGGTACACTCCCTCCCACCCCCAACCCCACTCATCAAAGAACAAAGGCTGTCAGAAGCCTCATAGTGGAACCAACCTGGCCATACCTGCTTTGTCGTGCCAGAATCACTGCATTCACTGGCCAGAATCTCTGCTTCCATTTCTCTAAGCCCTCAAACATGTCAAGCTTCCCAGAATACTGTTGTGATCATGTCTCTCTCTTGCCCAGTTTTCCATAAACTATGGTATCAACTTCATATGCTATATAATCTGGGATTTAAAGCTCTTCTGTATCATTTTCCTCTCTGTTTCTCTCTTTTTGTTTTGAGGTAGGTCTCACTCTAGTCCTAGGCTGGCCTTGAACTCATGGTAGTCCTACCCCTGCCTCTCAAGTGCTGGGATTAAAGGTGTACACCACCACGTCCAGCTTCTGTTTCTCTTTTAAGCACGGGTGATTTGTCTGATATCTCTGACTTCAAAATTTTGTCTCAGATCATCTGTCCCTGGTTTCTACATAAGCCTTATCTAAGTTCTAATTTTGTCTCTGAATTCTGCTGTCCTTTACCAAAGAGTCATGGCTATAGTGTAAATTTCCTCTCACCCAGATACTGGAACTTTGAGGGCGGAAACTCTGCCACTGTGTGCTCATAGGCCCTGATAACATTTGTTGCAATTGTAAAAGTTTCAAGTTTCAGTTCACAAAGCAGTTTCATGCTTAATGCAACATTATAACCCTATGAGATTTCCTTATTTTAGAGGCAAATAGTCTCAAGGTAATTAATTCTGAGGACTTAAAAAATATGTGTCTCAAGACTTTATTTAAAGGATGAGCTCAGAAAATGAAAAAGACTTCAGGTCAAGATGGTGGACCAGTAACCACACCAGAGCTATGGGGATGAAATCAAAAGGCAATGAGAACTGTGGCCAATCAAAATATATCAACAAGATAAGAAAAGATAGCTTAATCCCTGGCAGGAGATGAACCACCCTTCACATAGCAGCTAGGGGCCAGGTGAAACCACAGAGAAACTGGTGAGATGAGCAAGAGTGCTGCTTCCATGGCAATCTGGAGCACAGTGATGGAGATAAACACTGAGGATACTCAACACATATTAAAGCAGAAATCCAGAACCTGCTAAGAGCACAACATTAAGTAGAGTTAAAACACATCCACCAAGGCTCAGGGAACTTTGTGGAAGACGGAGCAGAAAGACTGTAAGAGCCACGGGTTGGGTGGAAACATTCAAAGGCATTTTCCACCCCCATAGTCTGACTGCCACTCTTATAACACATAACCCACAACACCATGGTGAATACCAGCAATGCTACTGAAGAGGGCCCTCAGTGAAATGGGGGAGGGAGGAGGGAAATGATGGTACAAAATGTGATCAAAGTTTCCACTTAATAAAAAACAATAAAGGATGAACCGTTAAAACTATTAAGATCACATACATCTTGAATTTAGGAATTTAGGTATATATATATATTAGTGAGGCAAGAGCGAGAGGAAGAGAGGCACAGAGAGAGAGAATATTGGCACACCAGGGCTTCAGCCACAGCAGTGGAATACCAGACGCTTGCGCCACCTAGTGGGCATGTGCGACCTTGTGCTTGCCTCACCTTTAGTGGTTAAGGTGCTTGCCTTAAGGTGCTTGTCAGCGATTGATGACATGAATCCTAAAGAATAGACTCTAGATAGGTGGGAAAGAGGTACAGGGGTAAGGAAAGGGGAAACATTTCAACATGAGTGAAGGAGTCTCTCCACTGTTTTTACTCTGCTACATAGCATCAAAAGCAGCACAGTGATGGCTTCTTTATTCACAATATGACGGTCGTAAAGGAAGCACTGACTGCAGCAAAACAAGATGGGTCTCATAAGATAATGCAAAACTCAAAACTCAAATCAGTGCAGGCTGCTTATCTCTACTCCTTTGTTTGGTGCTCCTGAGCTGCTGTGAGCAAGATAGCCAACCGAGAAGGGGAGGTGTGGGGGTAGGGGGACAGTTTTAAAATGGTAAAATAAGATGGCTTCTGTTTATAGAGAGAAGATCCACAGTGTCAATGGAACTCTTCCAGTTTGAATAGGAATCCATTGATTCTCCGGAGTTGGCAAGCAAGGACATCATCAATTTTGTGAACTTTCTAAAACAGTGAACCCCTACAGTGTTCAAAAGACAGAGGAGGTGAAGTGTTTTCAAGAAAACCGAGTTTGCAGTTTCATATCTATCAAATTTTCACAGTATTTGGCAGTGCTTTTCATCATGTACAGTATTGCATTGAAACTGAAAACAAGTTAGAAAAGAGCAGAGTCAGACATCTTTGTATTCCACAGCAATCTTTTTGCCCCAGTGGTCTTGCTTGCTTCTCCACAGAAAAGATAATAAAGAACAATGATATATAAGCAACAGATATGGATGAGGGATAAGCACATGGAGCTGTTGGCCATGTGGAAATCCTTCCAGATGCACTGAAGCAAACGCCCTTCATCTTTGATGTAGGAGATGTCGCCACACAAAACTCTTCATGGAAGGTTTGGAAGTTACTGCCCAATGACCCGTGTAGAACCTCATGACATGCCTTTTACAGAGGATGAATTAGTATGGGTCATCCATCCTGAAAGAAATCAGAAGAGCATCATGTAACTCACATTTTTTTGTTTTTTGTTTTTAATGGTAAAAAGTCAAGTGTTAGTAGAACAAGTAAATGTTCATCAAAGGTGAGAGAGAGCAGGACAAACTGCCAAAGCAAAAGTGTTAGTAATAGCAGGACATGTTCACTATAGTCCAGAAGGGGAGTGAGGAGATGCAGAACACTTTGAAGCAAGTGGGAAGAGAACTCCTGAGCAACACTTCTCACTCTCTCATGTACTTCTGCTTAGAAAAATTAACATGTTAAATACAAAGTCTGATTCAGTCATGGAACCGAAGTTCTGCTTCTTTAAGCAGCTCCTGGGGGCTGGGTGGGGGAGAGGGGTTCATACTGCTGATCCCCACCTGGAGTCGTTGCTGAGGCGCAGCTTTTCTCTCCAAAGCTAATGAGTTTGAAGGACATTGTATATAAGTTAGAGAGGTGAAAGAGGTGATGAAAATTTGTATTTCATGAAATAAAACTGCCTCTGTTTTGTATGTCAGAAAGGTCTCATTCTTGGAAAGGGGAAAGAGTGGAGGAGAACCAAGTTTTGATATGTGTTGACAATTCTCAAAAGCAGAACCAGGCTTGGAGGCTCTGGTCTCGTGATGAACTATCACGGTAAACCACAGTTCAGCACCTGTGAATGTACTTGCCAACAGGGAGATAAAAATGTTTCTGAAAGCAGAATCTCACACATGCCCTCCTCTGAGGGTGGCATCGTATCTTCCTGTGCATCTTGGGTGTAGCCTTTACCCAGGTAAAATTTAGAAACTAGAAACCGAATGAGGTGATAAACAGAACGAGTTTTCAGAAGAGTCAAAACCAGCAAGAATCAAAACTGCAAACGCCCAGGGAGCCATTCATTCACCAGCAAAAAGCCAACAGGAATGAACACAAGACCTGTGGGAATCAAGTCAAGAGGAAAATAAAGTCAGCGTTTAGTGTGAGGGTGTTCATCTTACCTTTGACTCGTTCTAATGACACACCCTATTTCTTTCACCCCTCCCTTCCTCAGTGCCATCACACAATGGTTTGGTGTTGGGGGGGAAATAAATCACATTACTGGAAGAGGAGGACTTACAACTCTAGCCTGGAAGTCGGGAATCCTGACCTCTGGCAATATAACGGTTAAGAGCATGATTCCTGGATCCTGATTCAAGTCTTCCTTTTGTCCTTTATCCAGGAATCTCACTCAACCATTGTCATATTCTGTGTTTCTATCTTATTACTGTAATTGAGGCCCTTCACAGTATCTACTCATATAGGTTGTAGGTAACATTTAATCATTTAAAACCTAAGTACTGGGGCTGGAGAGATGGCTTAGTGGTTAAGGCGCTGGCCTGCAAAGCCAAAGGACCAAGGTTCGACTCCCCAGGACCCACGTAAGCCAGATGTACAAGGGCGTGCATGCATCTGGAGTTCGTTTGCAGTGGCTGGAGGCCCTGGCATGCCTATTCTCTCTCTCTACCTGCCTATTTCTGTATCTCTCTCTCTCTCTCTCTCTCTCTCTCAAATAAATAAATAAAAATAAAATATTTTTGGAAAAGAAAAAAAAAACTAAGTACTCAGAGCCAAGGGTAACATGGAATTCATATGTAATAACAGTTTATTTTATCTATTATTGTGACTCTCAAAGCTTAGAGGACAGGAAGCTTGAACATGTCCACCAAGACTCTTTCCAGACCGAAAAGTTCTTTGAATTAGGATCACCTTAGTTAACAAATGAGAGGTGTCCCCAGGCAGTCAAGCAGCTGCTAGTTTCTTTTAGGCCACCTGGTAAGGCATTCAAGATGTGGGAGAAGGAGAACCAGCCTTCCCTCCAACTTCCATTCCACACCTAACCATTTAACTAGGAGATCTAGGCAGCTCTATTCACTGATCCCTGAATTTGTTTTCAGAACCGCATCCCCATACCTTTGTTTACATAATTCTCCTCCTCTGAGCTTTCTTCCCTGGTTCTCTCCAAAAACCTTAATCCTATTCATCCTTCAAGCAACCCAGGTTCCACTTTCTTCACAAGAGTTTTCTGTGATCATCAAGGCAAATGATTTTTTTATTCAATACAAAATTCATTATTTATTAACCATACTCTTTGTCTTGTATTATTTTATTTTATTTTATTTTATTTTTGCCATACTTCTGTCTTAACTCTCTAATTAGATAATAATTTCCTGAGATTATACCCAGAAGCTTGTTCCTTTGAGCGTCTCAATCAAGTTTACCATTGTTCCTACGCAAAGGTGTTCAACAAATAGCTATTAATTGATAAATTGTAAAGAAAATCAAAGAATTATTAAACTTGCTGTGCAATGTGTATGATGTGCTATTTAACTTAATGCTAATGTTGCTCAGCAAGCATCTCCTCCTGTCCTTCAAGAGCATCTAAAAGAAACGAGTTGAGGGACTAGAGAGATGGCTTAGCCGTTAAGGTGTTTGCCTGCAAAACCAAAGGACCCAGGTTTGATTCTCCAGGACCCACATGAGCCAGATGCACAAAGGGGCGCATGCATCTGGAGTTCATTTGCAGTGGCTGGAGGCCCTGGCGTGCCTATTCTCTTCCTCCCTCTCTCTCTCTCTCTCTCTCTCAAATAAATAAATAAAAATATATTTTAAGAAATTTAAAAGAAATGAGTTGAGTTGCTCCCATACAAGAACAATAAAAACCGGTGGTTTCTGTGACCAGAAAGTAGTTCTGGGCAGAGAGACTATGCCAAAAAGACTTTCACTTAGTGGGTACACGCATGAGAGATATCTTTATAGCTTGTGGGTTTCCTGCTACAGAGATAAGGAGGACACCCCCACAAAGAGAGCCCTTTCTTTAAGGACCCATTTACCTAATTAATTAGAAGATACAGTAATACAACAGGATGAAAAGAGCCACCACTGACCCTGTATCCCCACCTACTTATTCCCACCACTCTCCTTTGCTTCACAGCCAAACTAGAGGAGTGCAGGCTTGGCCTCTCTCTTCACCTTTGCCCTGTACTTCTGATTGAAGCTCTGCACTGAAATTTGGCCTCCCCTGCTGACATCCTTGTATCCTGCCTGCACTGGAAATTACTTCCATTTCCTTAACAACCATGGCCCCCTACTGTGGCTCATCCCACTTCTGCCACTCTGGCCACCTCCTGTCATCCTCTTTTTCTTCTTTCAGACAGGTAAGCCATGCACATGTGTCACATCTCTTCTCACTAATCTGTATTATTACACCAGAGAAAGCATCAGTGCTTTGAGAGCAAAGTGGCAAAAAGAAAAGTGCTTCTGGGGAGGCTGTGGGTAGAATTCAAGCTCTGCACCATTTCCACATTCCTGAAGGTCCATGCTTAGTATAGTAGTCATTTACCCTGGCCTTGAGGGACTGTGGCTGGGAGGTGTTCCTCCTCCTTCCAGATACATGAGTTGTTGAAAATTCTCACTTGATTCTGTATGTTTCTTCAGCCAAGACAAGAAGAAACAATACAGTGTGCTTCTAACCTTCGAAGAAAACTCATAGAGACCATCAAGAAATTCTCCCTTCGTATGTCCTGTTCTTTCTGAATAAAGTAGCTTTTGCAAATTCATCAGTTCAACTCCACTCATATCAAAAAAGTAAAAATTTTAAAGGGGGCCAGGGATGTATCCCAGTCCCTGTAAACTTCACTTGAATGAAGCCCCTGTGTAAATAACTATCAGTAACTACTATAGGGTTAATGATTCTAGCTATTACACACACACACACACACACACACACACACACACACACACACTACTAAATGAAAGAGAGGGGATCAATAGATATGGAAACTCTTCATTGACATAACTTACCTTTGCTGAGATTTCCTGCCTAAAAATAGAAAAGAGAATAGAGAAATCACATCACACAAAACATAGACAATTACAATTTTTAAGATGATATTCTTATCCACAAAACAGTCTTTGGAGTATATTATGCATTTGTTTGGGGAGCATCCATCTGTGGCTAAGTAGATTTGAAGATTCAGTGCATGTTCTGCTGATCCTCAAACAGAACAGACAGACATTTTGATACGGGTCCTTCTTGGGCCTCCATTCCATTCATTGAAGAAAGCAGGCTGAACTGCCTGCTGGCCAGAACCAATGTGCTATTCACACATTTACACCACATTTCTTCCTATCTGCAGGCTCTTCCTGAAGGACTTGGGTGCTAATGCTATAAGAGTAGGTGCCATCACCTCTCTCAGCTCCTTTTCTATGTGAATCTATGAGAGAATTTCACTTACCTGCACACTTTTATCTTACTAACAACACAATGAATATTGTAATTGCTGAGGCCTCCTTTTTTGACTGAGTGGATAAAAACTCAGCATTGCAGCTGAGATTCTCTTCTGTCAAGCAGATAGGACTTTATGACACTCATTTTGTGTGTGTGTGTGCCTTCACCTAAATCATGGTTCCAGCTGATTTTTGTACCCTAAATATTTGCTTTCTTTTACTTATCCTTTGAGTAATTTTGAGCTTTTATACTGAGGCATTTTGTAAACCTATCACATTCTCTTTTTTAAAAATATTATTTATTTATTTATTTGACAGAAAGAAAGAGGCAGAAAGAGAGAGAAAGGGAATTGGTGCACTATGGCATCCAGCCGTTGCAAATGAACTCCAGATGCATGCACCACCTTGGGCATCTGGCTTACATGGGCGCTGGGGAATCAAACCTGGGTCCATTGGCCTTGCAAGCAAGCACCTTAACTGTTAAGCCATCCCTCCAGCCCACATTACATTCTTTTTGCATTAAGCAGAATGTAATATGTTTACTTAATGATCTGGATACTTGGAATCTAGTGGAAAACAAATCAAAAGAAAAAAAACAGAAATAAAGTTCTTTAAGGAAGAAGTATCAACTAGGTGGGCATTTTTTAAGGACTATAAGCTGGTGCTCTAGAACCTTCCTACCCACATACAAAATCTGGTTTTGAAACTTGTAGTATAGTATGTCTGAATAGCCACTTATCCTCTGTAAGCCACAATTTCTTCATCTGTAAATAAGAATAATAATTATACCTCCCTCATTGAGTTGATTAAAATGTTTAGGCCAGAGCCTAGCTCACACAAAGATTTTTCAGTTTCTCTTTTAATTTTTTTTTTCAAAATGTTAGAAATTACTATTTTACATCCTTTCTATCAAAATTTAGCTTGCTTGAAGACATGGGCCAAATGAATTTGACCAGGGAGACTGAACTTTGGGTTCCATTTGGTTAATATTCATAAATGTATTTTTTTTCTTTTAGGAACAAAAAAATGACAATAGATAAGCAAAAATCTGTTCTTAAGCTGGGCGTGGTGGCGCAGGCCTTTAATCCCAGCACTCGGGAGGCAGAGGTAGGAGGATCGCCATGAGTTCAAGGCCACCCTTAGACTACATAGTTAATTCCAGGTCAGCATAGGTTAGAGTGAGACCCTACCTTAAAAACCAAAAAAAAAAAAAAAAAAAAAAATCTGTTCTTAAGGAGAAAGTTTCAATTTGAAGAAAAGGGAACTGGGAGACCATGTGTTCAGTTTCATGCCCTACACCAACCCTGTGTGGTGGCTCAGGTGGAAAATTCTTCCAGCCAAGGAGGAAAACAACTTTAAGAATCTGAAGACAAGTGCTGAGTTTTAAGGGCCATGTCTGGATGGATGTGTGACCTCTCACTTTGGTCTCTAATGGTGAGGGATTTCAGAGATTTGGCCTAAAAATATTTTTTGTTGGGCTGGAGAGATGGCTTAGCGGTTAAGGCACCTGCCTCCTAAGCCTAAGAACGCTGGTTCCAATCTCCAGGTCCCACGTTTAGCCAGATGCAGTGACGCAAGGGCGCAATGCCGCACTTGACCACAAGGGGGTGCAGGCATCTGGATTTCATTTGCAGCAGCTGAGAGGCTGCTGGCGCACCCATCTCTGTCTTCCTCTCTCTCTCGCTCTGTCTTTCTCTGTCTCTCTCCAAAAAAAGGGGGGGGAATATTTTTTGTCTCACTTTGCTGTTATTCCAAATGAGTCCATTGATAGCAACTAATTAAGAACAATGATTCTAGGAGCACAAAATGTTTCTAGACAAACCCATACGCAGGGCTTTATGCTTGTAGGGGTTTCTTTGACCCCTATCCCAGGAGAAGGAGTTAAAATCTGGACACCAAGACTTATTAGGGCAATGGTTATCGTGGAGGGTTCAAAGGTCCATCTGGGGGCTAAGGGATTGGTCCACTTCATTGGCCACCATACTTTGAATTGTCACCTTTTCTAGTTGATTAACCCAACAGGTCTATGAAATTTCTAGAGGAATAATACAGAGATACAGATTTATTATTATCCTTACAAATGCATTGGCTAAATTTCTAGGAGTTTATCTTAGAGAACTACCCATCATTCCTAGCATTGTCTCTATAGGAAATAAAATATTGCTCATGTTATAAAGAACCAATTTACAACTCAGTGTTTTGGGGGCCAAAGTCATTTATGAGAACATTGGAGATACTGATAGACATTTCACAAGTGGAGACTGTTTTAGTGTGTCATTTAGTAACCCTGGGTTTTTCTACAAAGTCAGTCACCTTTTGGGGCTTCTGTTCTCTTTGGTGGCATAACTGTAACAAGCCCAAGTGCCTGTTATCTGTTTCCTGTTTGCCCCACTCTGATTCCCACAGCAGGGGCATGCACTTTTCAAGTTATCAGTTTGAGATCTTGTACAGAAATGACTCCCAGGGGAAAAAAATTGTAAGAACCTACTGCTTTTCTCACCCTCCTTATAAAACAGCCTTAGCTGATAACACTTCACTCAATGCCCATGACTTTGACACTATTCTCTTGATTTTATAACCACATGTTCAAGAGCACAGTGTGTAATGATCATTTTCTTCACCTAAGGCAGGAAAAAGAAAGGACCATTGGGGAAGGATTTGAATTATCAATGGAAAGAATTATCCATGGTGAAAGAAAATGCCATTATTCCTTTGTACTGAAGTACTTGCCGTGGTGGCATTCAAACACCATGGAACTTCTGTCTGCAGAAGAGGAAACATTTTAACCATTCAGTACTAAACTGCTATAATTAGAGAAGTCCTTACTGTTATAATTAGAGAAGTCTTCACTGTCTATCACCTTCTATTCTTCAACTAGGACAAAAGACCGAATCACAGTAGAAAAATCATTTGAGATGTAGATACTCTTCCTGTGTTTGTAAGTATATATGTGCCGGACATTTAAATTCTGTTTTCAGTAAATGGAACATGTACTAGTTAATTTGAATGGAAGGAAATAGATGGCAGAAAATGTTACAAAAAAGTTGGTTAGCAACTATTTTGAAGTCATTCTTGGTCCACGACTTTGAAACATAGACATCTTTAAAAAAATAAAAAAGCTTCCCAGTGTCCGTGAATTTTATAGTCTTGAATAGTTCTGTCAGTCGAATTTGGCCACATGTGGCTGCAGCAGACTATGGGCCTGGGACTGGTAGGCTGCCCCCCCTTATGGTGTGGGCATACTCTCAGGGTTGGGGGAGGGAGCAAAGGGGAAAGGAGAAGGATGCTGAGCTCCTCTCTGGTAGGATTCTTTCCTGCTATCTGGGCAACTGATAGTAAAATTAAATGACAGTCCTTCTATTTATCTCCAAACCAAGGTTCAGGGAAAGTATATAGGTCTTAGCTACATCTATGGCATTGGTTAAAAGATAACAGAGAGAATCCATGGGGATTTCTCCAAAGGACAATGTAAATCCCGCATGTCAGGAGTCAGATAGATATGTCACATTAAGAGGCCAGGTATTTCAAAAGCTTAGAGGACAATAAATTCATTTCCTTATGAAATTATAGCATTGAAATCAAAGGTACCTAGGCTCTTAAAAGACAATTGTACATCTGTTTTTCAGGAAGAAATACGAAGAACAGTAGAATGTCTCATTCAGGTGTTATGACCCTAGCAAGGTGCCTTAATAGACATTTTAAAGAGGTCTGTCTGTGCAAGCAAACATCAGCTGGTGTTTATAATGAAGGTGTGTATCAGGCTGACTCCCATGTCTCCAGGGACTGATATCTAACAAAACACAAAGCTTGGCACCTGCTTCAGTTGAATATATTCCAGTTTATTTCCTGTGGGTTTCTTTCTCTCTTTTTTTTTCTACTTTAAAGTTGTTTTAGTTTTCATTTTGCCAAACATGCATACCTTTTTTTAACCGCCTTGCCAGCCAAATGATAAATGCCAGCCCAGAGAAGGCAGTGACCGTGACTGCCACAGGGATGAAGAGGGGATTATAGGCGCCTTCCTTGCTCGATGAGAAACTTCTGTCAGACTCTGAAAGAGAAATCATGGTACGAAATTACAAGCATTATTTCTCAAGTCCAGCTTGCACTGACTTTTCTCTCCTGTTTTTCCCAATAATAACTCGGGATTCATGGAATTCCTGAGAAAATTCCTGAAAATACTGATAAGTGGTCATCATTGATTTAATTCCTGGTCTTGTGTATTGATTAGACCTGTGAACACAGAGGAGAACTAGAAAGTTTAATATAACTTCAGGGTGAAAAAAATACCAGATATATGGACTGGGTAACTTGTCAATAAAAGGAAACTATTACTGATTTGATTTTAAAGTAAGTGTGCATAAATTAAGTACTTTAAAAAAAATACTCAGGACCCACACTGACATATTGAAGAATGTAGTCCTATCACTTCCCTTCATTTCCTTCCAAATAAGTTATCTGTGTATTCTTCTATAAATATAAGCTAAATTCATGTATAAGCTTTTATTGAATAAAATATTAATATGGATAGAACTATTTTCTGATACCTCCAGGTGATGGAATCAGCTTTGACATATTGATGCCTTCTGGCTTGGTGAAGATGAGAAATGTACACTAGTTAACCATAAGAGGAAATGTACCTGGAAAACCTGATGAACGGTCCTCTCCTTATGTCCTCTTGGCCACCTCTCTGCTCTCCCACTCCATTCTAAACACACAGTGATAGCCCCTCTGGAAACATCTACAAGTCCCACCACTCCTTTCCTCAATGCAGATGGCTTCAGGGAAGACACTGGTAACTGTTCTTTCATATGCTAATTCAATACACATTTATTCAGCAATTTTTGTGAGCACTCTGGGAGAGGGTTGGGTACCATGCATAAAATGATGAGGAAGGCATGGTCTTCATGTCCAGACAGATTTGAAAGACATCAGCTTAGTGTTAATTGAAAAATATCTAATAAGTTGAGAATTAAGGGGTCATTGGTAATCTTTAAAGGAGCATTTCAAAGGATCGACAGAGAAATCAGGTTGTACTTGAATAGAATGGTCAGTAAGAAGTAAATTAGTAAAGATAGTAAGTTTAGACTTTAAAGGTTAAGAAGAGAACATAGGGCTGGAGAGATTTCTCAATGGTTAAGGTGCTTGCCTGCAAAGCCAAACAACGAGAGTTTTGATTCCCCAGTACCCACATAAGGCCAAGTGCACAAGGTGACGCATGTGTCTGGAGTTCATTTGCAATGGGTATAGGCCCTGGCATGCCCATTCTCTCTCTCTATCTTTCTCTATATGCTTCTTTCTTTCCCTCTCTCTCTAAAATAAATAAATAATTTTTTTTTAAAAAAAGAAGAGGGGCTAGAGAAATGGCTTAGCAGTCAAGGCACTCACCTGTGAAGCCTAAGGATCCAGTTTCAATTCCCCAGTACCCACATAAAGCCAGATGTGCAAAGTGGCACATGCATCTGGAGTTCGCTTACAGTGGCTAGAGGCCCTGGTACACCCATTCCCTCACTCTCTCTCACTCTCTCACTCTCTCTCTTTCTGTCTCTCTCAAATAAATAAAAAAGAAGAGATGAGATTGAGAAAATAAAGTAAAATTGTTATCCTAAAAAAGGTAAGAATAGCCAAGTCTTTTATAGTAAGTTAATGCATATAAATTTGTTTTAGGTCATGTATATCTAGCAAAATGAAATTTAAAAGTTTAGTATATCCTTCCCACCAGCTGTTATTCATTCAGCTGTCTTTATTATTTCTGGGCAATTACTCACTTTGACATATTGGACTAGGACTGGACCAGACTCCAGAAGAATCGCAAGTAGTTTTCTTCTCCCCAATTAACTCAGTTCCTTTAGAGCAGTCGAAGGTGCACACAGAGGTAAAACTGAAGTTTGCCAGTGGGTCACTGCACTCTATGGTCCCCAAATCTGGTGCTGTCAGAGGTTCACATGGAACCACTTCAGTCAAAAGGAATAAAATAAAACAAATTCATTTTTAGGAACAGAGACCCTCCCTTGACCAATGATTTTTAACCCAACCTGTCAAAGTTAGTTGTTGGAACCATCTACATGAATCTAGAAATTCCCAGTTTGTATATATTTCTTCTGTTAATGCTGCAATCTCAAATTCTTTGGTGGTGGGGGGGATTATGGTAGGGTCTTGCTCTAGTCCAGGCTGACCTGGAATTCACTATGTAGTCTCAAAGTGGCTTCAAACTCACAGTGATCCTCCTACCTCTGCCTCCTGAGTGCTGATATTAAAGGTCTCCTCCACCATACTCGGATCTGATATTCCTAACATGATGGTGACTAGTGGGTTAAGAGATAAAGCCAACAGGGGACTGATGGGCTACAGTGGCACAGGGGTGGCCATTCCAGGCTGCTGCCCATCATAGAGGCATGCCAACACTCCTGGCAGTGCCATACCATACAGCCTCTGTGTGCACAAATGCAGAGAATTCCACCTTTTCACCTGTAACGTCTGTCCAAGCAGTTTTGAATAGCATGCCATTCTTCAAAGCAAACTCGACTTCTGCACAATTCATCATGTATGTGAATTTAGTTCAATAAAGGATTATGATTTTATTTTTTAAATTTTTTATATTTTTTTTATTTATTTATTTGAGAGAGAGAGAGAGAATGGGTGCACCAGGGCCTCCAGCAACTGCAAATGAACTCTCTGCGCCCCCTTGTACATCTGGCTTACATGGGTCCTAGAGAATTGAACCGGGATCCTTTGGCTTTCCAGGCAAATGCCTTAACTGCTAAGCCATATCTCCAGCCCATGATTTTCTTTTTCTTTTTTTGAGAATCAGTAAGTCAGGAGCATGAATATAGAAAGTATAATCTGACTTTACAAATGTGTACCCCACCAGTCTTTTTTCTTCAACATAGGGACATCTTGGCAGTCAAAAAGGAAAAACATTATTATATCTCAAAGGAAAGCAATCAAGAGCTTGTCTTTGTTCTTCCCAGCAGTTGTTATTCTCCTGAGAGTTCATACAGGAAGAGAAAATAAAAGGTGATTTTAAGAAGCTATCAAATGAAACAACCAAAAAGAACTTCTATATCCTTTGAAGAAAATAGGTTGGTGTGAAGTAGGGCACCACATAAAATAGGTGTTATTGAAAGCAGAGAAACAAAACTTAACTGAGATTCATCATGACACCATGCCAAGGCAGTGAGAACAATAAAAACACAATATAACCACACTGCATTGTTAAAAATCATCCCTACTTGCTGTCAGATGGCTTTGGAGGCATTCAGCCATTATATTTTGTATTTTCATAAGAATAACTTCCTTGAAAAGCATCAAAATACACTTAAGTTTGGTTAAATTATGCTTTAGAAGGAAAAATAGACTCCTTAGCAACACCTTCTCTCCTGAATTTTCTCAGAATGTATTGCAGTTACTTGTTGCTAGGACAAAATAACCTGCCACAAGCAGCACATGAGATGAAAGGGTTTATTTCAGGCTTACAATTTCAAAGGGAAATTTCATCATGGTGGGAAAAGCAGAAGCTGGGCACTACATATTACCACAGCAGCTGGGAGGAAGCAGTAAGAGCTGCAAGCTGGTCTGGTAAACTTCAAGGTCCACCCCCCCCCCGTGACACACCTCCCACGTTGCCACAGGCAATTGAATATGAGGGTTAATCACAAATACACAATGCTATGAGGGACAATTCACATTCAAACTACCACACTCCACCCATGGCCTCCATAGATGCCTGACCATCTCATGATATAAAATGCACTGAATCTAACTTTATAAGCCCCCATAGTATTTACCTATCCAAAGTCAAAAAGTTCAAAAGTCCAAAGTCTCATCTGAGACTCAAGATAGTCTCTTAACTGTGATCCTCTAAAATTTAAGCACAAGTTAAAATTCTTCCAGTATATATTATCACAGAATGAATACTCCCATTGCAAAAAGAATGCATGACAAAGAAAGACTGGACCAATGCAAGACAGAATCCATACAGTAAATATCAAATCCTGTAGCTCCATGTCCAGCATCTTAGACCTACAACAAAGTCTCTGGGCTAAAAATTCTGCCCCTCAAACCTTGTCTTCTTGCTTTCTGGACAAATCAACCCAAGCCAGAGTGAGTAACTTTCCTTCACAACTGTCCCATAGTCCTGTAATCTCTAAAATCACAAGGTCTCCATTGAAACTGATGGTGCATCTTCACAACTCCATGCCATGGGCTTGTAGGGCTTACAAAAAGGGATTTGAACTCTGTTCCACATTGCCCATTAGCCATTTCCAAAAACCATGATGCAAATCCAATCACCCTTTATTTCCTGCATTTGTTATACTCCCAGAACGAGTACCACATGGGCTACTAAATTTGTTAATGCAGGAAGTATAATGCCAACTTTGAAAAACACTAAAATTCCTTCCTCATTTCTCCTTCAGGCTCCCTCCTTTCAAAAAAGAACCAGTGCTCCTCTTATTGTCTTGATGCAGAGTGCTGGCCTACTCTCAACCTCTCAAAAAACTGCAGATGAAGCAACTGCAATCTCTGAGCACCAAATGGATTCATGCTTCCTACACCAAAGATACCAGTGCATTACATTTAAAGTCAACTTTGCTTAAGTGCTCAGGACACAGGCAAAATGCAGCAAGCATAACAGACAAACTGCCCCTAGCACAGTTCTAACAAAGTTCTACTTTCCCTCTGATATCTCGTAAGATGCACTTTCATAGTCCACAGTTGTTTCTATATTTCATGCTTTCAAACTTTCATCAAAACAGCCTGTGGTATTTTGAATGTTTGTCTCCCCATAGACTCAGGTATTTCATTACACTTGTAACTGGGATCTCCAGCTGCCTGACTGAAGGAGGTGTCACTGGAAATGGATCCTGGGGTCTAACCCTAAAGGGTGTATTTAGGGGTGGATCTGATTCCCAGCACAAAGGTATAAGAGAGCAGTCTGAGCCCTGGAGGGGGCTTTTGCTACTTGCTGCCAGTTCTCTGCTTTTTGTTGCCCATTTGTACTTATTGCTTTTGGTTTTTGCTTGCTGGTGATGGTTTATTTTCTCTGCCACTGATGGAACCATCCCATGGATCTGTAAGCTTGAAATAAATCCCTTCCTCCTCTAAACTGTGCCTGGTTTGGATGTTCATTCCAGCAACATAGAACTGACTACAACATAGCACATCAAGCTCTACTTATAGCATTGCAAGGCTTTCCTTAGTCCAAAGTTCCAAATCCTTACATATTCTTCCTAAAAATCACTTCCAAGAAACCAAAACACACATATGCTTATTGCATCAGTGGCCCACTCCTCCACTCCAATTTTCTATTGCAATTACCTATTCATTGCTGTCACAAAACACACAACCACAACCAATATAAGATAGGAAAGGGTTTATTTCAGGTTTTAAGGTGAAGCTTAATCATGGCAGAAAAAGCAGAGGCTTGGCATCACATCTTGCCACAGCAATTGGCAGAAAGCACCAAGATAGTGAACTGGCTAGCACTGAAGAGCGGTGCTAGTAAACCTCAAGGTCCATCCCTAGAAACACACCTCCTCCAACAAAGGCTCCATCTCTCAAATTGCTATAATCTGGGGGTTGAGTATGAAGCTTAATCACAAACACATGAGACCATGGGGGACATTTCACATTCAAACTACCACGTATTGTAAACAAGGGACTCCCAGCACAAAGGCTGGCCTGAAGTTACTCACCTTGACAGGTGGGTTCTAGAGATGACCAGTTTCCAAATGGTCCACAGTGTGTTTCTTGCATCCCAACTAGATCTGTTCCCTTTGAGCAGTGGAAGGCACACTGTGAGCGGAAGCTGAAATTTCCCAAAGGGTGAGTACAGTCCATGGTTCCCAGCTCTGGGGCCTTTAAAGGTTCACACTGGATCACTTCATTAGGGATAGAAATAAGGTTGGAGATGGTTGAAAGAACCAGAAGGGTTAGAGTGCTAACTCTACCACTTGACAGCCACATGTCTTTATAAGCAAGTTAACTTAAACCTGCAACTTTAGTTCCTTAATTTATGACAGGGGAACAATTATAATGGTATTAATTTCATAGGGCTAGTTTTGGAAAACAAATACAATTATTTCTATAAACCAATGACTTGAAAAACAATGTAAAGCATAGCTTATAAAGAAAGCCTAATTAAATATTAGCTTGTCATTTAATTACTATTTTTGGCATTATCGAGAGAGAGAATTCTTAAACCCAGAGACTTTTTCGTGAGAATGGCAGGCTCAGATAGGACATATCTTTAATTAGATCCTCTACACTATATTTGAGGTAAGGAAGGTCAGAGTAATTAAGGCTCCATAATTAATGGTATTTACAAAGGGAGTAGGTAAAAGTTTAGGAAGGATCTTGACCTCAATTCTGTCTTTACTCTCAAACCTCTGTTCCAGAGCTCGATATACTGTGATTTTGGTATATTCTCTAGAAATTGTATTTATTTCCCTGGTGTTATTGGTAATACCAAAGAGCAAATTAATACTTGGAAACTAAAGTTTACACATTTTATGTCCTGCCATGCCATTTGGGCAAATAGTGTGACTCTGTAGCTTATTTCTTACCATGTTATCTATCAAATGTGAATCATTATTTTCACCTTGTGATTAAAATTTAAGGTAACTATTCTCACTCTCTGTGTGTGTGTGTGTGTGTCTCAAATAAATAAATAAAAATAAAAAATATTTAAAATAAGGGCTGGAGAGATGGCTTAGCAGTTAAGGCACATTCCTGCGAAGCCTAAGGACCCCAGTTCGATTCTCTAGTTCCCACGTAAGCTAGATGCACATGGCTGCAGGCATCTGGAGTTCATTTGCAGTGGCTAGAGTCCCTGGCCCTCCCATTCTCACCCACTCTCTGTCTCAAATAAATAAATAAAAATAAAATAATATTTAAAATAAAATTTAAGATGACTAAAAATAGAGTCAAGGAATTAGGGCAATGCTTTGTTATTTTCCATGTGCAGTTTCAGTCAAAATTAAAGAAAATTAAAATTGTCCAATTCAATTCAGTTCCTTAAACCAGTGTCTGGTGTCTCCTAGGCACAGCCTGAATCCCACAGATGTAATCATAAATGAGCATTTATTCTTAAACTTTCAGTACCAAGACATATTGATAAGTAAAGAGATTATCTCAACACACATAAAATAAATGATAAATAAATACATACAATGATTGGAAGACAGAACAGCAGAACTCTTATACACTTTCTTTCTTCCAGACAAAGCCTCTATTCAGAAATTACCTTGACAGGTTGGTTCTAGAAATGACCAGTTTCCAAATGGTCCACAGTGTGTTTCTTCCATCCCAATTAGATCTGTTCCCTCTGAGCAGTGGAAGTTACACTGTGAACGGAAGCTGAAGTCTCCCAAAGGGTGAGTACAGTTCATGGTTCCTAGCTCTGGGGACTTCAAAGGCTCACACTGGACCACTACAATAGAGATAGAAACAAGATTGGGGAGGATTACAAAGGCCAAATGGATTTGAGGGCTACCTCTGCCACTTGATAACCACCTACCTGTCTTGGGTCTAAAATATTCCTGGAAGGAATGATCTCTGCACTGTTTCTAAAATAAACAGTTGTATTTTATGCATGTGCAAAATAAGAGAGAAGGCCATGAGCAGAGTCAATGTGATACAAAACACATGTGTTAAGTAGAGAATTACAAATATTTTGATACTATTACCAGAAAAAATAGAGGCAGGGTATCCTATGAAATGTGATTAGAGAATAAGATAGGAGTGAAGACAAAATATACTTACCTTTTTCATTCACTTAATGAAATATCTATTTGTTTTAGTTACCTTCTTGCTACCAGGAGAAAATACCCAACCAAAATCAGCTGATGGGAGGAAAGAGTTTATTTTCACTTATAATCTTAAGGGGAAGCTTCATGATGGCAGGGAAAACATGGCACAAGCAGAGGCTAGACATCACATCTTTTCACAGTGGGTGGAAAATTGCAGCAAAAGCGAGCTAAACTCTGACAAGAGGGAAGCAGGGATATGACATCCCAAAGCCTTCCCTCAATAACACACCTCCAACAAGGCTCCACCTCCCAAATCCCCACCAGTTAGGGATCAATCATTCAAAATACATGAGTTTATGGGGGACCTATGACTCAAACAACCACGCTATTATATATTAAGTATTAATATGGACCTTGAGGAGCTCATATTTCACTATGTAACACAAATGATAGAAACAAATTAAAGAGTGTACAGTCATAGCTATGTGGCATGTTTTGGTTACTTTTTAATTGACTAGTCTACCTATAGTATGAATAATGTATTTCAGGGAACTAATGAAAGTGATAGGCTCATCTAGGAGAATAATACAATACTTAAGAAAAAGACAGTGGGGGCAAGAGAAGAAGAGCTGACAAATAGGAGACAAATTACAAAAGTAAAAGTTATAAAAATCAAGTTGTAGGGACTGGAGAGGTGGCTCAGCAGATAAGGTACTTGCCTGCAAAGCCTAATCACCTGGGTTCAGTTCCCCAGTACCCACATAAAACCAGATTCACGTGGTGGAACATGCATCTGGAGTTTGTTTGTTGAGGCTAAAGGCCCTGGCATGCCCATTTTCTCTCTATGTCTCTCTCTCTTCTTTCTATCTCTTTTTGCATGTAAATAAATAAAATATTTTTAAAAATCAAATTGGGGCTGGACAGATGGCTTAGTGGCTAAGGAGCATGCCTAAGAAGCCTCAGGACCCTGGTTCGATTCTCCAGGTCCCACATAAGCCAGATGCACATGGTGGTGCATGAGTCTGGAGTTTGTTTGCAGTGACTAGAGGTCCTGGCATGCCCATTCTCTCTCTCTCTCTGTCTCTTTCTGTCTCTCTCTCTCTCTCTCTCTGTCTCTAATAAATAAATTTTAAAAAATAAAATTGCAGGGGAGGAGGTAGAAAATAAGAGGAGTAGCAGGAAGATTAATCAAAATGGAGCTATGTTATGAATAAGCCATATAGAAACTTACATCCTTGTTAATTAAAAAATGTAAGTAGGGCTGGGTGTGGTGGCACATACCTTTAATCCCCACACTTGGGAGACAGAGGTAGAAGGATCACTTTGAGTTCAAGTCCAGCCTGAGACTACACAAGGAATTCTAGGTCAGCCTGGGCTAGAGTGAGACATTACCTCAAAATAACCAAATACCATCATATATATTTAGCCTCGATGCACAAGGTGGCGCATATGTCTGGACTTTGTTTGCAGTGGCTGGAGGCCCTGGCATGCCCATTCCCTCTCTCGATCTGCCTTTCTCTCTCATAAATAAATAAATAAATAAATAAATAAATAAATAAATAAATAAATTGATTGATAAAAATATATATAATTTAATCTTTTTTTGTGGGGATGGATGATGCCCATAGGTTGTTACAGAACAATCTCGGTGTCAGAGGTAGGATTCCTCCCGGTGAGTTGTTGGTGATGGATGCCCTGAAAGTCCCCCAAACAAAACAGGTTGTTGCCAAGGCTCTCAATTGCCCATCAAAACTATATGGTAAGATTCTATTGCTGAAGACAGTACATTTTTCAGTCACGGGACATCAAGAATTCAAGACAGAGCTGAGCTGGAAGCCTCCTCTCTGCTGGCTGGCTGGCAGTGTTGAAACGTACTATGCAGCCTGCTGGGGAGAAAAGTCCTTAACAGTCTTCACCAGCACTGAACTCTGCAAACTACACAATCAGCCAGCCAGTCAAGATGAGCTCACTGATGTAATAGTGGCATGACTCTCATGGGGAGAACCAACAGCACTCTGGTTGGATTTGAAGCCCACTCCACAGGAGAGAATTCATGTTTAATAATGAAAACAATCAAAAGCCTATGGCTGAGAAGATCATAAGCCCTAGAGGAGAGGCTACAATTGCTCTTTGGCTAAATAGGTTATTATGATCACTAAATTGTCCTCTACCCACTTATGTTTATGCTCATATATAATACTTCTCTCAGTTTTGGTTAGAGGCACTTCTTTTTTTTCAGGTAGCAGTGACTACTGGGAAGACTCCAAACTTGTCGAAGAGCTGAGACTGACAGTTGAGTGTTCTACACTAAATGAAGCATCTCGATCTTACCCTCCCAGGCTCAGGAACTGTTCTAGATGAAGTGGTGAAAAGCATGTGAGAGTCAAGGGATGAGGAGGAGTGCTTTGGAACTCTGTCTCCCAGACACAAGATGGCAGCTGTACTCATGACCTCTCAGCAGTGGTCATTTATCTGCACAAGACCTGCTGCATAATATTGTGCCCATCAACACGTTGTCATGTAAGATGGAATAGAGCAAAAAAAATTACACCAAGGAAGGGAAGGAGGACAAAGGTCTGTGTTGGGAAGGGATTATGACCAGGGTACACTGTGTATATGTATGGAACTTATCAAGGATATAAAGATAAACAAAGTTGTTCACCTGTGATACTGGATGTTATCACACCTCCAACTATAACTGTGAAAGCATCTAGCACAACAATAATTCTTCCAACTCCAAAATTTGACTTTTTTGCATTTAAAATTTCTATAACTAGCTGTAAATGGAAGGTTATAATCTGCAAATATATTTAAGTGAATTTTTTAACTGGAATTTCAAGTAACTATATATTTTTTATTTATTAGAGAGAGGGAAAGAGGCAGAGAGAGAGAGAGAAAGGGAGGGAGAGAATGGGCGCACCAGGGCCTCCAGTCACTGCAAACGAACTCCAGATGCATGCACCCCCTTGGGCATCTGGCTTTCATGGGTCTTGGAGAATTGAACCGGGATCCTTTGGCTTTGCAGGCAAATGCCTTAACTGCTAAGCCACCTCTCTAGCCCCAAGTGATTATAATTTTTATTTCAAGTAGTTACATTACTGTTTTTTGTCTGTTCCCAATATCTGTGAAATAAAATGTACTAAATTGTTTTTTAAATGTTCAAAAAGGGCTGGGCATTGTGGTGAATATCTTTAATCTCAGCACTCAGTAGGCTGAGGTAGGTGGATCACTGTGAGTCCAAGTCCTGCCTGGGGCTACAGAGTGAGTTCCAGGTTAGCCTAGGATAGAATGAGACCCTACCTTGTAAAACAAACAAACAAACAAAAAGTTTAAAAAAGATCAAAGCTGGGCCTGGTGGCTCACATCCAATAATCTCAGATTCCACACTCAGAAGGCTGATGTAGAACTGTCAGGATTGTCATGAATATGTGCAAGCCTAGAGTACATAATAAGTTCCAGGTCAGTTTGGGCTACAGTGAGACTCTGCTTCAATAAAAATAATAATAAAACCAAAAGATTAAAAATCAAACTGATAGCATGTTACCTTGAACAAACGTTAAAGGAGATGAGGGACTTAAGTAAAGAAAGGCAAATATGTAATATAATATAGAATCCAATAAAATAACAAATATGTAACAATAAAATGATAAATATATGTAATACAACCAAAAACTAACATGCTTATGTAAATGTTGCTTCCATGTAATGCGATTTTTAAAAAAATACCAAAAGGAAAACTATCTGGGGAAAATTAACTTTATAATATGGTACACATCCCCCAAAATAACTTTAGTTTGTTTGGAGTTCAAATTTATGAATCCAAAAATCATATACTTACATGATTCTACAAAAGCCAGTGACCTTGAAGAAGGAAAGCGAGAAGAGTCATGTATGTAAGATAGAAGCTAAGACTCATAGTTTATGAGCTTAGATATGAGCCAATGAAAGAATCCAACAGCCATTATTACAGATAGAAAAAAAAATCAGAGCATAATGCTATGATGGAAAGCAAGAAAAAAACAATGTTTAAAAGGGACTGAAATGGGTATAGCAATGATACAATGGAGGTAAAGTATTGAGTAAGAGTCACGGCTCTGAGATTAAGTGAAATGAGTCAGATCTATTCCCGTTGGTTAATATTTACATGTACTTTGGTTTTAATTCTTCCTTCTTTTCTTTCACATACTTTTCTATTTTGTACACCAGATACTTCAGAGTTTTGATCAGATGCTTCCTTCTGTGGTGGCTAACTGGGTCAGAGCCTCTTACTGCGAACCCGGGCATTCTCTCCTTTCCATTCCAACCACCTAGGCTCTGAATGACTTCAAAAGGCTCCCAATGATTCTACCTTCTCCCTTTATGCCCTCCTACTTGCTCTCCTATGTGCTGCTTGCAGGATTGCTCTAAATGCTGGCATTGGGTCATTTCTCATTGCAAGTAAAGAGCAGGTTCTTTCACAAGGCAGTCTCCAGCCTATAAGCTACCTCTAGCTTACATTGCTTCCCATCAAACTCAGTTATGGAGTATATGTAATTAGAGTGCAGGATCGATAATAGATTTGCTTTTCTATTTTCTGAAGTACACAACTTAAAAAGTGTATAAAATTTGTTATCATGTATCTGTGACATACACTGGCTACCGTATTTGAATTTTTCTCTTTGGCCCTCCTCTATCATGATTTCCTGTTTTTTTTTTTTTTTTTTTAAAGCCAATACTATGTTCTAGATGCCCCAGTCTTCTAGTGATAAAAGGTGTAGTTTCTTTCAGACCTTACCATTCTAACTAATCCAGCAAGCCCCTTAGGTTGTGAGCTCCTTGAGAGCAGGACTGCCACCAGCCTGAGTCCTTATTGTAACCTGCATGGCTTTTATCTCATCACCTTGTCCCTTGTGGTACTTGTGGTACCTGTAAAGTAAACTGAATCTCCATGCTGTCTTGTGAAATCTTTACAGGAAGACAACAACATTGTGAAATCCTGGCTTCTGATCACAACTTCCCATTTCTCAGAATGGCTAGGACTACTTTGTCCCAATTACTATTATTGTGTATTAACCAACTTCTATCATAAACTAAAATGATTCTTGTGACCGCATTCAGGAAGAAACAAAGGAAGGAAAAGGCCTTACCAAACTGACATTGGGGCCCATAGTACCCTGCATCACAGTTACAGGTGTGATTATTGATGGTTTCCACGCATTCTCCATGACCGCTGCATGACCAGGACTGGCAAGAAGCTTTAAGGAGGTCAGGAAACAAAGAGAAAATTTTCACTGTGATTACATTTTAGTATTTATGGTCATTTCCTCACACAAAGAAAACACTGTTTCTTAACCTAGTTTAATAAACAGGAAAGGCTTGCTTATATATTTGTAGCATTTTGTTGTTGTTGTTGTTTTCATTTTTCGGTTTTTCAAGGTAGGGTCTCACTCTAGCTCAGGCTGACCTGGAATTCGCTATGTAACCTCTGGGTGACCTCAAACTCATGGCGATCCTCCTACCTCTGCCTCCCGAATGCTGGGATTAAAGGCGTGCATCACCACGCCTGGCTTGTCACATTTTTTGTACAATAATTACATGCTAAAATTTTTGCTTATGAAATATACTAGTTTGATGACGATAGGAGTCTATTTGCTTTTAGAATGATAATAATATTCCATAACATTGTGGAGAAGTTAGAGGCATACATTGAAACCTTTAAAATTCCTATTTTTAGTATAGTAAGTAGGTTAAATGGTGACTTATTCAATTATTTCTGCACTCTGCTTAGCAATCCCTTTCTTTGCGGGAATTGTTAATTTTAAAAAGTGTGGGGGCTGGTAAGATGGTTAGTATATGAGAACAATTTCTGTGCAAACATACAGATTTCAGTTTGGGTGTGGGGGGAGGTGGCTAGGGAGATGGCACAGCAGTTAAAGTCACATGTTTACAAAGTGTGCTAGCTTGGGTTGAATTCCAATGCCAGCCATGTAAGCCATGCAAAAAGTGGTACAGGAATCTGGTGTTTGTTTGCAGAGGCAAGAGATCCTGGTGTGTCCATAAATACACCCTCATACACATGTGAAAACCAATAAATAAATGTTTTTTTTTTGAAGACTTCAGTTTGATCCCCAGAAGCTATGTATAAAGAACGCTGGGCATGGTTGTACATGCCTGTAACCCCAGTGATGAGGATGGCAGAGACAGAAGGATCACTGAGGCTCCCAAGCCAGCCAGTCTAACTGAACGAGAGGGAGCTCCAGGGTCAAGGAAATAAGGTAGAAGAGCAATATACACCCAGAATTTTCCTCCAGCCTCCAGATGCTTGCACACAAGACATGCACATCTGCGTGCGTGTGCACACGCACACACACACACACTACATAGTGCACTACATATATTAAAGTAGCAGAAAGGCAAAATTATCTATTTGATGTTGAATATGATTTTCAAAATTATGAATGCTGGAATTATAATAGTTTTTACAGAAATTTGCACACAGCAGTGATAGTGCAATATTTTGTTGCACAGAATTAATAAGACTTTGCCAAGAAAGAAACATATACCATCAAGCCATATACTTTCCAATTAGGAAACAGGTGACACGAACCTAAGATTTCAAGGGACCCAGCTCTCAGCATCATCTTCCTTTCTATCATTCTGACACGGGCTGTCCATCCCTACTTCCCGCATGATGTACTTACAACTTTGATGCAACTTGATTTAGGGGTGTAGTTGTGGGGTACAAGGCCCAGCTTTACATAGCATAATGTCCACAAGTGACATGAGTCAAGCTGACTTAGAGGATTAGAGATACTTCTAGGTGCTGGGGAGGTGGCTCAGTTGTTGAAGGTGAATGCTTGCAAACTCTGTTATGCTGGGTTCACTTTCCCAGCCAACCACAAAACCAGACACTCATTTGCAACTGCAAGAGATACTGTTGCACATTCGTGCACACACACACACACACACACACACACACACACACACACACACACACACAAGTAAATAAATACATTCTTAAAACGCAGTATTTTTAGAATAAACTAGCAAGTTCTATGGAGTCCATCTGATTACTCTAACTTGGGTCAGTAGGTCTGCTCCTAAGGCCCACCTGTGTAACAGAGGGCCCTCTTTCCTTTGTGGCAGGCATCATCATTCCATTTCCCCGAGTCTTTGGCTCTCTTGATGTAGATCTCCACACAGTCCTCCTTGGACTTCTTGTTGTTGGGCTCCCCAGCTCCCCAGTTCTCTGCTTCTTCAGTGAGGGGCTTGCTGGTTCCTACCCATGTCCATGTATTTTTGACCTTCCGGATTCCTATCCAGTAGTAAAAACGGCTGTAGGGCAGTGTCTGCTCCAGATATTCAATTTCTCCCTTATTTTGTATGGCAACTAAATCTGTATAATTTTCCTGGCAGAACTTCCTTGCATTTTCCCACTTCATTGGTTTTTCAGAATAATGGTAAGTCCAACAGTCTGTTCCATGATGGTCCAGGAATTCTGAAAGACATCAGCATGAAATATGTTGATTCACATAATATTACAGCTGAGAAGAGCCCAGCACAGAACCAGGCTGAGCCTCCACTTAAAGAAGAGGAGCTGAAAACTCAAGAAAGTAACTTACTGTCTCAAGGTCACAACATTAATTATTTGCAGACTTGAATTAGAATAGCACCAGTACCTAGAGTCCACTCTTTTAATCCTAGGATCGTTTCTAAAATGCAAATGTATGTTATTATTGTTATAAAACATGTATCAATTTTCTCCTTTAGGAGAAGCAAATAGGGTCATGAAGAATAATTGCACAAGTTTAATTAGTTTCTATTACATAAAAGATAATATTTTATTGTAGGAAAAGCTGCATATGGGAAAGCCTCTATACACAGTCTAGTTACTGTATATCTAATAGTCAAGTAAAGACAAAGCAACTTATAAACCCAAATAACAGCCAGGCATGGGGGTGCACACCTTTAATCCCAGCACTTGGGAGGCAGGGGTAGGAGATCGCCATGAGTTCGAGGCCACCCTGAGACTACATAGTGAATTTCAGGTCAGTTTAAGCTAGAATGAGACCCTACCTCAAAAAAATAAATAGGGCTGGAGAGATGGCTTAGCGGTTAAGAGCCTGCCTGCTAAGCCTAAGAACGCTGGTTCCAGTCTCCAGCGGTTCCAATCTCCAGGTCCCACATTTAGCCAGATGCAAAGTGACACAAGGGCGCAATGCCACACTTTCCCACAAGGGGGCACACGCATCTGGATTTCGTTCACAGCAGCTGAGAGACTGCTGGTGTGCCCATCTCTATCTGTCTCCCTCTCCCTCTCTCTCTGTCTCTCTCCAAAAATAAATAAAATAATTAAAAAATTTAAAATAAATAATGTATGGATACAAAATTGATTGCATCATGGGGGATATAAGTATGAGGACTTTTCAGAAATCACATCAAACACATAATTGCATGAGACTTGTCATTCTAAGCATGAGGTAATCTATGTAAAATACGACTTCACAACAATGTAAACGTTTTGACAGCTATCACCTTTATTGAGTTTTCACTTTGTAAGGCAAATATAACAGAGAAATACCAAATAAAACTTAAATCAAGTTCTCACAGTCTAAGGACTCTGAAAAAGGAATACAAGAAGCAATGGAGACATAATTCATCTTGATCACAACAAATGTATCAGAAATGACCTGAGAACTGGAAACATCATTAACATGTGGGGGAACATTTTTGTGTTACATGTTGATATCACAGCCCAGTGTAAGTTTCTAACACAGAAGAAAGTGTTGTTGTCTCTGCTATATTCTCATTTCCTAGAATAGTGTTTGCACATTGCAGGTACTTCGAAAATACTTGTTTTATGAAAAGAATTCTGTGTGTCCACGAGACACAAACAGACAGTATAACTAGTACATAAGGAACAGAATGTGTTCGCTTGGTGAGAGCTGAAAATCCAAATTAGGAAATAAGGATATGTTGGTTTACCTAGCTAGTGGTGTGGAGGTGGGGAGTTGAAATCTGTTTTTGGAAACTAAGACTCAAACATAAAACTTATAACATCAATAGAAAAGGACAAAAATAATGAACACTCCTTCCAGTGAGGAGCTCATACTGTAACCATGGAACTAAACTTATACACACTGAAATATTAACACAATATGGAATGCCTTAAATGATTGGTATAGATTGAAAGGACCTTACTAGAGAATATTTGTGGCTTATTCCTTTATAATTTACGGCTTTTGCAAGGTTATGAAGATTCAAGCTTGGTGATGCGGGCTGTGGCAGGTAAAGACAGGTTTAGGGTGTTTCTGGGGAAGTACTAACGATAAGCAGACAAGTTCACTGAAAAGACAGAATTAGCAGCTGTCTACTTACTGTACTGTCATGGACACTTGAGAAAACATGCAGACAACATACCACAACACAGCACTGTCCAGATCCACGCCTTGAAGAGGTTCCCTAGGCATCTGGGAGTAGCTCGACATGTCCATGGGATCATCTGTAAGGAAAGAACAAGAGGGTATTTTCACACAAGCCTATTAATCTTGTCCTTGGTAAAATATCTCCCACACTTGGCTGAAAAAAATTGCATAAAAGTTCCTTCAAAACTGATGAGACTTGTTCTAGTTTGTTCTCATATTTCAGTCTGTAGTTGATAATCATTATTGCTATGATTAATTGTATTTTAGCTATCCTTATACCTACCTTTCTACTGAGATTTCAAATCAAATTATATATGTATATATATTCCTTGATATGCCTATTTTTAAAATTTTTTTCTTTTAAAAAAATTTATTATTTATTTACTTGAGAGAGAGGAAAGAGGGAAAGAGAGAGAGACAGGGAGAGAATGGGCATGCCAGGGCCTCCAGCCACTGCAAACGAACTTCAGACGCATGTGCCACCTTGTGCAACTGGCTTATGTGGGTCCTGGGGAGTCGAACTGAGGTCCTTTGACTTTGCAGGCAAATGCCTTAACTGCTAAGCCATCTCTCCAGCCCGATGCCTAGTTTTAAAATGTTCTTTAATGTTTAACGAACTAGTGAGGTTTAGATTTGCTGTTCTCTTCTCACACTGGGTCACAATGGATCAATGCCTCAAATGTATAAAAGAATTAGATAGCCAAACAGAAACCAGGAAAGGAAGGCAGCTATTTTTTTCCAAAAGAGAGAGAGAGAGAGACATATATTTGAGCAGCTCAAATGAGAAAACCGTAAGTTTCCTGCACATCTCAAAACCATATTTCCTAGTGTGTATTACTTCTGAGGTAGCCATTTTTTATCATTAAAAAGTTCTAATTTCAATAATACTTCTCCAAGCATCTCCTCCGAGAGAGAATCAAGAGAAAAATGTCAAACCAGCACATCTAACAGGAGAGATTTAGGCTCACTTTTAGAATGAAACATGAAATAGGCTGCTTCTTGCCCTTTGCCACCTACCCGGACAAGCCCAAGAAGGGTTTCTATCTAAGTATGTGGGCATCATACAGGCTGGACAACTTACCGTGGCTTCGTTTGTCCCACTCCAGCTCCTCTGCAGCCTGTCAGACCTTCTACACCTGGGGGTTCCGGGTCCTTGGGCAAGGGAAGTCTGCGGTGACTGAGGGAGACTGCTCTGAGTGTCACCAGCAGAGATTGCTTTCAATTCTGTAACCCAGTCCTCCTCTTCCCCTTTTCTCTCCATCCCACTTCTCTTTTTCCTCTCTTCTCTTTACCAACTCCTGTCCTAGTCTGTTCTCCATCGTTTGCCATGAGACCAAATGAGCTGCTGACTAGAAGGTATGTTGGCTAGATTCATTTTTTTCCTCCCTCCATTGCTCCATCCTTCTTTCCATTCTCCTGTGTGTTTCCTTCCTTCCCTTACCCCTCCATCTTATTGTTCATACTGTTGTGATAGTTTTATAAACACCAGGCTAACTCCTGCCAACCCATGGCAGGTGTCCTCGCAAGACCACATAATAAATTTCTGTCATCTGCCAAACTTCAACAGAGCTGGTAGTTTAACTAACTTCAATTCCTTCCCTCCCTTTTCTTTGCTCGCCCTCTAGTGGACGTCATTGTGAGTGGCACTTTCTAAAGAAATTCTCACCACAGCCCAAGGGCCTCTAGCTGGTTGCCCTAGGGATGTTAGGGGACCAACAAATGCCTTTGTATTTCTGGAATGTAACATGTGAGGGAGAAGAGAGTGCATATAAAATCAGGGTTCAGATGGTGAAAGCAAGAGTCACTGACATCGTCATATTTGTATTGTAGGAAAATTTAAAATAATCATAGCTGTAGCTCTCCAGCCCATACCAATTATCTTTTTGAACCTTTATAACAACACTATTCTGGATGAACTATAGTTATTCCTATTTCTATTTAAAGAGGATTTTGAGGGCTGGAGAGATGGCTCACCAGTTAAAGGAGCTTGCTTGCGCAGCCTGACAGCCGGGGGTTCCATTTCCCACTAAAACCAGATGCACAAAGTGGCAGATACTTCTGGAGTTCCTTTGCAGAGGTGCCGGGGACGGCATGCTCTGAAAAGCCTGAGTAGAGATCCTGTGCGTCGCTTGACATGGATCCGACCCCGTGGTCTCCTTGGCTCATTTAGCTTGGCAAGGACATATACTTCTTTCAGCCCTACAGCTCATGTTTGTTACCATGATCTTTCTGGTTTCTCTCCTATCTTGGCTTGTTCTTTCTCTTCTGTGAATGATCTGCAGGCCAGCCATGACCCCCGGGAGTTAGACGTACTGCCAGCTTCTGATGAGGTGATTTTGTGGAATAGTATTATGCAGGCAAGAGGAGATGTGTTCCCAGATCAAACAAAAATGGAATGGAAAACAATGGGTTTATTACAACAACAATAAATGGTGGGAGCCCCCTCAGGCTACTTGTGAGGGGCGTAGATATGATCCTAAAAGTTTGCTTCCTCCAGGTGGTCAATATCAGTGTGACCCTAAGAGTGGGAGAGTGAGACTTAGGATCTGGGACAGGAGAGACTACAGAGGAAAATGGGCTGATGAGTTAGGTTTTATTATTTAGCTGTTAGGGATTTGAGACCCCATGACTGTTTATCAAAAGATGAGAAAATACAACTTTATAAAGATTTAATTCAGGCATGTGCTCAGCAAATACAATTTGGATGTAATGATTCTTTTATAAAGTATTGCTTGCAGAAAGAAAAAGAAAGACTTGCTGAGTTAACTATAACTGAATAATAGGCACCTGTTATAGCCAATCTGTCTCTCATCTTTGCTAACTTGCAGCTGAAAATAGAATCAACATTTAACAAAGAATGAAAAAGAACCCATAAGGAGTTAGTGCCCCATTATTCAAAAAAGAATTGGTCAAGGTGTTTTTCAAAGGTGTTTTTCACAGTTAATGGTTAACAGTGCTTACTCATAAAGATTGTAAGGGATGGGGTTAACTTTTCTGGAAACATTATGTATTTGTAATTTTAAAGAAGATGTTTTTCACAGCTAATGGTTAATAGTGCTGGTTCATAAATATTGTAAGGGATGAGGTTAACTTTCCTGGAAATATTATTATGTACTTGTAATTTCAAAGATTATGCATGCATGTCAAATTTGGACACAGTTTTGTTTTTGCCTTTTTCCTTCTGAATCCTATTTCCTTGTATGAGAAAAATAAAACACTGAGGTTTCATGGCAAGAAGCAGAGAGAGAGAGAGAGAGCAAGAGAGAGAGAAGTCAAATGGCTCACTGCTGAAGCCCAACCTGTCAGCTTGTACCATGTCCTAAGTTTCATTATCACCATTGCCGTTCACCCCAGCTTCGTGGTCTCACCCCTTGTTGATGCTAGGGCTGAACCCTGGCACAGAGGCAGGAGGCCCTTGCACATCCATTCTCATTCTCTCTCTCTCTCATAAATTATTTTTAAAAATAAAAAAAATTAAAAAGAAATTAAGACAAGTGAAGGAGTTGTACCTCAACAATGTACCTCACAAAAGGCAGAGCTGGGATTTGAACTGAGAGCAGTTAGTTGTATCTGATCCTTGTGTCCTAGGTTATTTTCCCTGGGCACTGACCTGTAACTCCCAGTAGAAGCATGTGGTCAACATCCACAAGGAGCTGTTGATCAGTGAGACCTACAAGATTTCCCAAAAGAAGACAGATTTCTGTCAGAGTACTTGATGACCCACCAAAAGTTACTGGTAAGACCCTACTGCTGAAGATACCGTATGTTGTTCGGACAGAACATGGAGAGACCTGGATGGAATCTGGAAGACAGTCAGACCCAGTTAGCTTATCTAGTGCCAGAAGGTGCTACATAAGTGACTGGGAGAAAATAACCAACATCTGTCTAAGCAACTCGTGGTCTAAGCTACTCAGCAGCAAACAACCTGACGTGATGCTCCCACAAGTGCAGTAGTGGCACACAGCCATGGTGGGTTACCAACTGCTCTAGATTTGGCTAATGGATTCGCTCAGTGGAATGGAACCCTGGAACACCTGGAAATGGGAAACAAGTCAGAACCATATCCAAAAACGAGCCCACTCTCCAATATCAAGCTCTCACTAATAGTGGAATTCAAAAGGGCCTACACCTATTAAATTCCCTCTAAAATAATATAGTTATCTATGTATTTTGCACTAACCTCACTCTCCATTGGAGAATCTGCTTCTCTCTTTCAGATGGACCCAGAACCTTAGGAGAGAATCAGCCCATCACACCTCACCAGGGCACCAGCTGAAGCCATAGAGTTATAGAGGAAATGATCAAGAGTTCTGCTTTCTCAGTGAACCTGGTACCAGCACAAGGGTGAAGGAGGTAGACACAAAGAACACTCAACCCCTATCAAATCAGATATCCAGAGACCCAGAGACTTACAAAACCTCATCACTGAAATAGACCTAAAATGCACCCAACATGGCTCAGGGAAAATCACACAAGAGGGGGCAGAAAGACTGTTAGAGCCATAAGTTGGGTCATTATACACAGAGTGATTACCCATGGGGGGAAGACAGGGAGAATGCTAACGATGGACCATGGCTGTATATATACTATATACATACCTAATAAAAAATAAAAATCTTTTTTAAAGCCAGGCATGACCACACTCTTGGTATTGAAGGGGAATAGAGTCAGAAGAATTAGTGGGACTTGCTGCTCAGTCAGTTAGCTGAAAATGGTAGCTTCAAGCTCAGTGAGAGACACTGTCTCAAGGAAATAATGTGAAAAAGTGATGGGTAACTGACCTCTGCCTCTGGCCTCTGCAACCATGTGCATGAAATGTGTACATCTATACATTCATGAGTACGTCACAAACACACATACATGCCCCCTCCCCCTACACAAATTCACACATCATCTGAGGTGAGCAACTTGAATGAGGAGATCTATATTTTTAGCTCACTATTGCAAAGATTTTAGTACATGGTCACTTGTCCCCGCTGTGCTGGGGCTATAGGGAGGCAGTGCGTCGTGGCAGAAATGCACAACAGAGGAGAAGTGCTCATTTCATGGTAGGCGGCAAGAAAAGAGAGGCAGAGAGGTAGATGCCAGAGTATCAATATCCCCTTTAAGGACACTCCGAATAGTAATCTACCAGGTGGACCCTACCTCTTAAAGGTTCAACCATCTTTCAGTAGCACCATTCAAGGGACCAAGCCTTAAGTGGATATTCCAAATCAAAACTGTAGCAAAGGGCATATTGGAGGTTCCAGTCTGTGGTCAGTTGGTCTCATTGTTTTGGGCATGTGGTGAGGAACTCCATCATAGCAGAAGTCTGAATCTGAGCAAAAACTTCTCATGAGACAGAGAGAGAGAGAGAGAGAAGCTGAAGTCACACAACCTCTTGGATATCAAACCTTCAATAACTTAAGACCTTATCTCTCAAAGGTGCCATCACCTTCTCATAGTGCCACCTTGGAGACTTCAATATCTGGGTCTTGAGAGACATTGAAAATCAAAACTTTAACAATCTAGTTCAGCTTCTAGGATGTTAGGACAGTCTGCGATAACATGTGTCACCCTGTTGGTTGTCAGGGTTGATTAAGCTGCCTTGCTAAGTAGATCATCCCTTTCTCCCCTCAGTTCCATTGCTCTGAGATGAACACTCAAAGAGGGAGACTGCCCTAATAGAGAAGAACTACTGTTGACTCCATGGTGTTCTAGTAGCTGCTAGAACCCACAAGTTATCAAGGACAGGTTCTGAGTTTTGTAAGCTCTGAACCTCAAACAATCCTCTCTCTCTCTCTCTCTCTCTCTTTCTCTCTCTCTCTCTCTCTCTCTCACACACACACACACACACACACACACACACACACACACACACAATGTTTTCAGGTTCTTGGCAGACTATATAAAGAAATGAAGAAAGACACCACAAATGTGAAGCAACAAGAAACTTTATTAACAGCCAAGTGATGACAAAGGTTTGAATATACTGCCAAAGGGGCAGCTGGGCCATTCAAGTGGAGGGTACTCAAGGGTCCCCAATGTCGACTGGGGATTCTTTGCATGGCCTTCTTAGAGGAGGATGGGCTGGTTGCTAGGGGAGTCGTCTAGGTGGTGCTCTGGTATGATTGGCTGGTTTGGGTGATATAGCTGTGTGTCCCTTTTCCCAGTTGCATATTTCTCTGTGTGTGTGTTTGTGTGTGTGTGTGCGCGCGCACACACACACACACACAAGAGATCACATCAACTTAGAAGCAGATCCCGATCAGGAACTCTCCCTTCTCTTCTCTAGAAGCCATAGTGCTTACTCAATGCACCACATTATTTGCTCAGTATTTTGTGTTCTTTTCCTATCTTTTTGTTATGTTTCCTTGTGCTGTTTTTCTAATTCTCATTCCTCAGGCTGCCAATTTCTTCATTAGTCTCTGCTCTTACAACCACGTCCATAAGCCCTATTACTAGATTCAAGGGTTGAAATATGCTCTCAACTTTCTATGAGTGAACTGGCAGTGGAGCGTGGCATTGGGCCCATAACTGGATTTTAAACATTGCCCTGCAGGGACCACTCATGCCATTTGTGAAGAGCTATCCTGCTCCTTATGTGAGCCCAACTATACGTTCACTCACACCTTTGTTCATCTGTTCAACGTGTTTGTTGTATATCTACTCAGAAATTTGCTATGTTCTAGGAAAGAAGCATGAGAAGGTGATTTATTGGTACCCTTGAGGAACTTAGAGACTAGTAGAAAATGCTGACATTAAACAGATAATTACATCAATTGACTTAAGACCTTATCTCTCAAAGGTACCACCATCTTCTTATAGTGCCATCTTGGAGACTTTAATATATGAATCTTGAGAGACATTCGAAATCAAAACTGTAACAATCTAGTTCAGATTCTGGGATGTTAGGGCAGTCTGCGATAACATGTGTCACCCTACTGGTTGTCAGAGTTGATTAATCTGTCAGCCAGGCGTGGTGGTGCATGCCTTTAATCCCAGCACTTGGGAGGCAGAAGTAGGAGGATTGCGATGAGTTTGAGGCTACCCTGAGACTACATAGTGAATTCCAGGTCAGCCTTGGCTAAAGTGAAACCCTACCTCATAAAACAAAAAATAAAAAATAATTTGTCATATTGAGCTAAAGAAGAGAACTGTGACTCACGTGATAGTTAATTTTTGTTGTCAACTTTATTGGGTGGCAAGAGCATAGGATACTAATAAAGCATGCTTCTGGGTACATATGTGAGGGTGTATCCAGAGATGCTTGGTATATAGATGTTGGCAGAAAGCTGACAGGAGGTAGACCTACCTTGAATGTGAGTGGCACTGTACGAATGTATGGGAGCATTCTGGAGTAATAGACATCTCCTAGACTTAGGTATATGGCTGCCATTATACCATCTTAAGAGAGTGAATTTTATGGCATGCAAATTTTACCCAAATAAAACAACATTTTAAAGAGAGAGCCTACACACAGAGATATATAGAAACATTTATTGTGAAAAAAGATACTGACATGTTAAAATAATAACTGGTATATGTTTAAATAAATACATACTTAGAAACTATAAAATATTTTAATTCATAATTTAAAATGCTATATAAAACTCAAACACAAACCACATTTGTATTTCACACGTCTAATGTGGCATATATCATTATTTACAACATTTCAAAGAAAACAGTTACTCATTCCATGTGTTGCCTGAACACACGAATTGACCAATCTTTCTTTTCCCCCTTTCCCTCCCTCCCTCCCTCCCTCCTTTCCTCCCTCCTTTTCTTTGGCCCATTAAAAAGGTCCCCTTCCCTAGTGCTTATCATCTCTCCCTGTTCACTATTGGCTTTGCCACTGACACTATTTAACAAGCAATATTCTGAAAATTGACTCTTCTGGTGTGTTATATCAATGGAAATGTGGGATACTTTTGATGGAGCACCTTTGGCACTCCCAAGTAAAGAACTTTTGATTGCCAGTGAAAACTGGAAATTCCTCAGGAATCATCACTATGCCACACAAGCTTTTCCCTCTCCAGAACACATTGGCATAGAACAGGTTAGACATGTTCCCTTTTTGAAAACCCACTACATGAACCCATACATGGCAAGTTCTTGTCATGAATTTAAAACATCATGTAGTATGTGTGAATGTCTTATCTGACTGACATCTTGGTAGGAAAGCAAAGCACATCCACCTTTCCACATGGTTTTCAACTCATGCTGAAACTGGGCTCAGAAATGGCACCTTCATTTTTTTTTGGCATTTATGCTTTTACCAAATCAGAACATGTGATCTCGTAGAAATTTTTCATACCAGACAACATATTTAAAAATATTCTTATAATATGCACTCACTCCACTCAGCTTACAGTACCATGTGTTAAACATCTGTAGTGAACAAACCAATTGTCCCACTGTTTAACAATTGCCCATTTTAAGCATAAATATGCTGCAGATGCAACATGGGAATTCAGTGACAGACAAGGAGGTAGGGATCCAAACTAAGCAACTTTCACCCTATCATACACTAATTTACCAATTTTTAAAGTTTCTTTAACTTTTGAGATGAAGTAAGAATGATTAAACAATGATGTTTTGTTCAATGCAAGGAAACAAAACGTAATGTCTAAGCACACTTTAGAGAGCACCAGATCCCACAGGAATAAAGAGCGAACAAGACTGCTCAGCAATCTTGACACACAGCACTTAGCAGGATTTGCACCTGAGACCCTGATAATCCTGCCATGCTGTCCCCATATGAATACAAAAAAATTCCCATTTATTTTCAAAATAGAAATTAAGTATCTTTGACCAAGGTGCTTCCTCAAAACTGTTGATAAATACTTTTGAGTTGGTTGAAACACTGCATGTGAGACGAATAACAAAGCCACACAGCATCTCTTCACTATTACAGGGTCACTAAGGATTGCAGAAATCCCAGAACCTCAGTCTCTTCACTTCTGCTCGAGGAGGACATCCTTGACCTTCTGTGGCCAGAACATTCTTGACCCTGTGACTAGGACAGGGGAAACGGAGTCTCCTGGTAAAAGGCTGGCCTCGCCCACTCCATTTTGATCCATATATCCTAGTCCAAGCTATCTGGTAGAGGGTACAAAGATAGCTCATCATGGTGTGTCGCTTAATACTTCCTGAGCTCCTGAAAATATAAGCGAGTGTTAGTGCCTTCTGAACACTTTTAGTATACTGGGGCATCGGCAAAATGCATCTTCTAAGAGTCACAACACTGTGGAGGCTCTCACTGGTGTGGATAAGACATCCACACCAAGTGTCATTCTGTTATAACAGTGAGACTATTCCTTGTGAAACTGTAATAGCAGACATAAGTCATTTTACAGTTGCTAAACTCTACAAAATATATAATGCAAAAGGTGAACTCTGAACCTTGGGCTTTCGTTAATAATAATGCATCTATATTGGCCTAGCACACGAACCATGCTAATAGAAGATATTAGTAATAAGGAAGCTTAAGGAAGGAGGATGAGGGGATGCATTGAAACACTCTGCACTTTCTGTGTAATTTTTCTATAAGTCTCAAACTGTACCAAAAAAATCTTTCATTAAGAAAAATAAATTCATAAGGACTTGATCCTTCCGAATTCCCAGAAATCCAAGCACATGTTTAAGGTCTAGGATTCCAGAACTGTACTGCCTGGATTTGAATCTCAGCTACAGCACTCAGTAGCACTGGGACCTCAGGCAAATTTCCATACATTCTGTGCCTTGTTTTCTTCCTGTTAGAGGAATAGAGCCACAGCCTTTATCTCATGGAGTTCCTAGCTGAGATCTGAGCCTATAATTCAGGAACTGTTAAATGTGGGTTAGTACTTGTCATCCTCTTTCATAAATAAAGTAGCTCACTTGCAAATAAATGAAATAATTTTCTAGAAATTTCCAAGGGGATGGTGACTCTATAGCCAATGGGGGGGGGGGTCTTAGTAGAGATTTATAGAAGAGAGTAGCTTTAACAAGACCTGCCCAAGTCTTACCTGATAGTTTTGAACTTAAATGAGGTCAGAAGGCATATGATAGTTTCCTTCGGATTGAAGGCTTTGGCAGCTGCTGTGTAAACATGAGAAAACTGTGTCAAACCCTGCTTTCCCACATAAAGAGAGAAAATACTGAATGAATGGCATATATTGTATAAGAATTCACCTTACCTGGCAGGAACAAATTTCTTTGCTGCAAAGGAAAAAAATTAATTTAGAATAAAGATTTTTCAGCAAATCTGAACACAAATTGACTTGATTCATCTGGGTTTGCAAACTCTAGGCCTCAGGTTTTGTGATACACACTTGGTTTCATGAAGTTTCCTGGAATTCAAGCTAAGTAGCACCCCCTGCTCTTATGGAAGGTTTGCCAAGAGAAAAAATACCACAGGTTTCCTAAAACTTTTACAACACTGTTTTCTAAACTCTTCCAACATTGAGTTGCAGTGCAAACTCTTGCCCTAAGACTTTTGCTTAGTTATAATGAGTTTTATTGAAGCTATCTAACTCACAGATTCCAGTTACTATATCCTAGTGAAAATTTTCATGAGACTATGACACATCAATAAGGAAAAAGAATATATTTTTTTAGAAATATTTTTGGAGAAGATCCTGAACTTACCTTTGTTCCGAAAGTATTTCAGAAACCAGAAGAGAAATGATGACAATGCCAGGAGAGAGGTTCCTGCAGTAGAAAGTCCAGCTACCAAAGGAAGGTTGGACTCAGTGGGAGCTAAGAAAGCAAGAAGGGAAGATATAGTGTAAGCAACAATTGGCTTTAGAATCCTGCTCTGTTCATTTGTCCTTTTCTCTGTGCATCCATTACCACAGTCAGAAGAGTCATCTTATTAAATGCATGAAGCACATATTTGTCATCAAAGGCCTTTTATATCTGTCCCAAACCCCACTGAGGCTATTCTTCCAATGTTTCCAGGCAAACTAGCACCTTGAAAAACTCTCTGACAATACCCCACCATATTTCTCTCAATACCGTACTAAGCTTGTTTTCTCTCTCTCTCTCTCACTTTATATTTCCTACTTTTTCTTTCCTTTCTAGATCTCCTTTATACAATTATCAGAACTCTAGTTCCCCAGACAAGTACCGTCAATCAATGCATTACCTTCACAGGTTGGCAGCATCCCTGACCAGTGTCCTGAGGCATCACATGTCAGAGCTGCAGATCCATTAAGCATCCATCCTTCAGGACAAGCAAACTCACACACAGTGCCAAACACAGCTGCCCCACTGCAGCTCATGTTGGCCTTTCCTGGAACTGCAAGGCTCGAACACTGTACCGCTGCAAATGGTAGAAACGTGGAAGAGGTTAAGAAATCCCTACTGTAAAACTGCTAAAGTGGCTTCAACATCACCAATCCATATCACTTAGAGATACTACATAGTATTCAGCACTTAGGAAATTCTGATCAAACTCATTAATACACTTGAGGTACAGAAATTTATGAGGAATTCGATATGTACCCTAAGAGTCTGAACTCAGTTCTACCTTGGCAGGAGGGGGTCTCCCGTGTCCACCGTCCCTGAGATGTGCACTCGAGTTGAGCTGACCCTTGTAATTCAAAGCCTTCCTCACAGCGGAAGGCACAGGAGGACGTGTAGGTGAACTCTCCAGTAGCAGCATGTGTACACGTCATGGAGCCATTATGGGGCTGAGTGACAGCACCACATTTCACAGCTGGAAGACAGAGAGGAACATTTTAAGCTTTGTCATCTAACTGTAGCAGGTCGTCAGTGTAACCAAGTCCCTGAGTTGCTCAAAAGTTTCTATCTTAAAATGAAATACAAAGAGTGTCCTTGAGCTGGGTGTGGTGGCACACACCTTTAATCCCAGCACTCAAGAGGCAGACGTAGGAGGATCCCAGTGAGTTTGAGGCCAGCCTAGGACTACAGAGAGAGTTTCAGGTCAGCCTGTGCTTCAGCAAGACACTACCTCTAAAAACAAACAAACAACAACAACAACAAAGTGTCCTTACCTGCACATGTGGGCTTGTTGCCATCCCACTTCCCTCTTGGGTCACACTGGAGCCTTTTCGATCCCTTCAACTCGAATCCTTTTTCACAGGAAAACTCACAGCTGGATCCACTTTGGAAAGGTCCAGAAGCACTAGGAAGGCACTTCATGTAACCTCGGTGTGGTTTGGATAAGGCTTCACACTGGGAAGCTGAGAAATCAAATGGATGGTCAGGTAATGTCAGAGCGGCATTGTCAATATTTGTCATTTGACGGCCCAGTTCGTTTGGCAAACCAATCTCCCATAGAGAAGTCAGGATAAGTCTTCATTGTTCCCTGAACAGCTGGGAAGATGCCAAGGCTTTCTGTGAAATCACTGCTTACTCAAGGTAAGCCTCTAACAAAACCAAGGGCTTCTGGTCCCATTCTGATGTGCACACGAAGTAAGGGTCAGTGAAGAACTCTATACCAGCAGGGAACAACTGACAGGGCCTGAATGTTTCCAAGTTGTGCCAAAAGAAAATCAAAGAAGAAAAGTGCCTGTGTAGAGTTTGCCTGCTATTAGCTTGAGTTTTGTACATCTTTTTGCCTCTGAAATCACCCTATGCTATACTTAGCTCTGAGAATGCCAGTCCTGGATAATGAAACCTAACTGTTTTGAATATTTTTGCACTTATTCTGAAATGAATTAAATGTTATTGCTTATGAGTGCACCAAAATAACCCCAGTGGGTGATATCAAAATAGTGGCATTGTCATCATGCCAGTAGACATTTTAGAAAAAATGTATTATAATAGTTTGAAATTCAAATATTTTTTTCTATTCTGAATTTTAATGGGTTTTTCCTTACATTAAAAACTCTGACCAAAAAATAAAAATAAAAAAGAACTGAGCATGGTGATGTATGCCTTTAATCCTAGCACTTGGGAGGCAGAGGTAGGATTGCCATGAGTTCAAGGCCACCCTGAACTACATAGTGAATTCCAGGTCATTCTGGGCTAGAGTGAGATCCTACCTTGAAAAACCAAAAAGGAAAAAAAAAAAAAAGGAAAGAAAAGAAAAGAAAAAGAAAAAATGAAAAGAATTCTGCCTAGTCTGATACTATCTATAAATTAATATTAACATAAGCTAGTTTAGAAAGCCTGAAAGCATTTGTTTATATTGCATTCAATCCTGTCTCCTGGTCACTATTCATTTTTCATGAATCTTAAAGATATTTCTGTTGCCTTCAAATCTGGTATCTAGAGTTAAAGAGGACACTTTCACTGCCAGAGATAGAAGACAGCGGCCATGGAAAAACTCACCTCTGCACACGGGCATTTGCTGTGTCCACTGCCCTTGAGCGGTACATTCCACCTGAGCTGCCCCCTGCAGCAGGAAGCCATCCTTACAGGAGAAGTTACAAGATGACTTGAAAGCAAACCGACCAGCTGCTGAGTGGCTGCAATTCACAGAGCCATGCTGAGGCTCAGGGATGGCATCGCAGGTCACAGCTGTAACACATATACCCATTTATATTAGCAAGCCTGGCTTGCCCATTTCAAGTGTGGGTTGAGAGAGTGATTATAATGAACTCCAATCCTGAGCAACTATACCTTTACACGTTGGCTTCTCATTGTCCCAGTTCCCCGAGGAGGTGCACTTGAGGTTCTGGGCTCCCATTAGTCTGTAACCTTGCTCACAGTCAAATGCACAGGTTGTGTTCCATGGGAAGCTCCCGGGGTTTGAGGAACATTTCCTGGTGCCATTGACAGGATGTGTCAAAGCCTCACACTCAACCACTGGGGAAATGAAAGGACAGGAATCTTATAGAAGAAAAAGTACATAGGAATTTTTCACTTCCCCTTGAACTTGAGTTCACACAGGAAAGAGAAAGGATCTTCAAAGGGTACATCCTGAAGTCTAAGTCAGTCCTTGGTAACATAAAGAACCAGACGGAACATCTGTCCTTTGCTATTCATTCATTTCGCTTTCACTATTCTGAGTGGTCTTTGATCTATTTTATTATTTACATAAAGGGAAAAATGAAGAAAATAACAGATGGTAGAACAGTACCCATGGCTAGTTGGAATAAACCCAACACCAACATACACAGGGTAATATTTTATTTTAGCTCAGAGGAAACTGAATGACCAATATTTTTTTTGACTGCTCCAGAAAAAACAAGATTAAGTGGTCCAAAGAGATTGAAACTCCTTGGCTTGAGATGAGAAAGTCATGGTTTCTGGACTTGACTGTACTGTCTCCTTACTTGTAAGATCCTTTACAAGTCACCAGAGCCTCAGAAATACCCATTTCAAAAATATGTTTTTGTTTTTAAAGCTGTCAAATCCAGCAGGTATCAGATTCACCATATATGTTGACAGAATAAAAGAAACAAAACAGGGAACTTCCTGTGGAAGTTTGAAAAAGTCTAAGTTAGATGAAAACCTAGGCAATGGGTGTGAGTGAGAGAAGGGTCTGTATCGTGTGAGGGGGTTACCATTGCAGGCCGCAGTAGGAGCACTCCATTCTCCAGAGGATGTACACCTCATGGTCGTGTCTGTGTTGTTGGGCAGGTAGCCCCTTTCACAGTTGACAGAGCAGGAAGAATTGTAGCTGAAGTTCCCAAAAGGGTGGGTGCACTTTAGGCTTCCGTGCTGTGGCTGTTTCTGTGCTTGGCAGGTCACAACTGCAAAAGGAACCCAAATCACTTCTGCTTATCTCATACCTTCCATAGGCAAGAAGAACATCAGACACCATAAACAACTGCTTGTTGACTGTCTCCTATGGGTCAGGCCCTATGGAAACACAAGCCTAGGGAGTTGGTCCTGATCTTATCTTCATTTTCCTCTGGAACCTAGAAAGTTTAGCTATCATCATAGACCACATGAGAATGCTAATGCACATACATTCAGTGGTCCCGTAATGTTTTGGTATGGTGTCACGTGTTATAAATAGTAAGTCTGGGAGTGGATACCAGACTATATAGTCTCAACTCCTGGGACACTATTAGATACACCCAATGATCCAAGGATGAAAACCATGAATCCATGAGGGCAAAGCCACCTGGAACATGAGAAGATCCCACCATCTTTGGTGAAGAAGCAGCCGAGAACTAGACTTACCTTGCTCACAGTTGCGTCCACTGAAACCAGGGTGGCACTTGCAGGTGTAATTATTGATGGTCTCTACACATTCCCCATGGCCACTGCAAGATGCATAGGTACAGGAAGCTGCCGGACACACAAGCCATGGCGTGGATTGTTAGTACGGTGCTTATCATGACTTCCTGTCACCTTAGGATCCATGGTGTGCAACTCAGACATCACCAGTGATATGAGCGTGTGAGTTCCTGCCTGAAGTGTTCTTACAAAATGCCGCTTCAGCCTTCAAGCTCACTTATCTTATGCCTTGGTGCAAATAAATGACATGAGGAGAATATCTGTTCTTGGCATCATGCATAGAAAATTCATTTCATCTTAGCTCTGAAAACAGTCCCATGCCATAAACAAACAATAGAAATTATGTGTTGTATGGGAGTGTATGTACTATATATGGATCGAACTAATCTATACATATATGTAGACAGATATACATATATTTTGATTACACAGGCAAGGCAGAAGGTACTATAAATAGGATTTTTGTTGTTGTTTTCGTTGTTTGGTGTTTTGAAGTAGGGTCTCACTCTAGCCCCGGCTGACCTGGAATTCACTATGTAGTCTCAGGGTGGCCTTGAACTCACAGCGATCCTCTTGCCTCTGCCTCCCAAGGATGTTTTAAAATCACATCATACACACACACACACACACACACACACACACACACACACACACACACATATGGTTATAAAATGAGAGTAGGACAAACCAGTTTCGGCAGCCTCTGACTCCCTACCTGTATAGCACAAAGCCAGTTTCTTCTTGCTGCATCTCTCATCGTTCCACATGCCGGCATCATGGCGTCTCTTGATGTAAATCTCTACACAGTCCTCATTGTTTTGCTTGTTGTTTGGCTCTCCTGGAGCCCAGTTTGTTGCTTCTTCAGTCAGAGGCTTCTGGGTCCCTACCCAGACCCACACGTCATTGACTTTCCGGATTCCTATCCAGTAGTAGCTTTGTGAATAGGCGAATGTATCGTTTAGGTACTTGATCTCTTCTTGGTTTTGGATTGCCACCAGATGTGTGTACCTTTGCTGACAATATGCGCTGGCTTCATCGTATGTCATGAGTTCTGTGGAGGCATTGTAGTACCAGGCTCTGGTCTCTCCAATGAGAAGTCCTGGATAAAGGAATAGTAGTTTAGTCTTGCTAAGATTTAGCTGTTGCTTTGGGTTTGTATTGGCCTTTAGTTACATAAAGCTACCTTTGTGATGGTCCACAAAAACATTTTGATCACCTTTCCCAAGTAAGACGAGGAACACAGGAAGGTGCTTATGCACTGGGTGCTTGCTTGATCACTCACCATAACTGAGTGTTCTACTTTACTATACAAGAAAGGCCTCGACAATGAAGCTTGTTGAGCTCTTACTGTGTGCACCGACCTCAGTGCAAGCCACATGAGAATGAACCATATCAATGCATCTTCACAATGCCTACATGAGCCACTGATGGTCCATGCTCTTTACATAGCAGACAGTTCTCCCACCCCAGCATAGGACACACTGCAGGTAGAGACCAGCAACAGTGTAAACATCCTAACATGCACACAAGAGCCTCAAGAAAGGAGAAATGTTCTTAGAGTGAAGATGAGAGACTCTGGTCTATCTAATGGCATTGACTTACCAAAAGTGAGAGTGGAAAGCAACAGTGAGGCGATCATAACTTCCAGAGTTTCTTTCACTGAAGGATTAGACTTGCAATACTTTTCTGGGGAGAGAACATGAAAAATTGTTTACAAAAGGAAATTCTAGTTTGTTGGCCACTCACATCCTTCTTCCATGGGAAGGCAGCACTGTGAGAATTTAGGTAAAAGAGTTCTATACCACTTCTTTATTTCAAAGACATTTTCTGTCATGAATCAACACAAAATTTAAGATTTCCATCTTTTAGCTTAAAGAGAAAAGGCAAGATTTAACTATAATGCAATGATAGCTTACACAGGTCTTTTTATCAGAAAATTTTTGGATAGCTCTTCAACCTGCAACCTCCTCTGGTAACAGATTCTGCACTTACTGTCCTGTGAAGTTGGTGGCTGGATGTCAGAGTTTTTAGCTGGGTTGCTGCTTCTGTCTCCTTTCTTCTAGCAGTTGTGATGTGCAGTCCGCCAAGAACCACTGAGCATTGCTTTGGCTGGAGCCTCTTTATAGGAGTGCTTGTTTCCTGTGACTAATAGGACAATATTGTCCTAATCCAGTAAAAAGGAAATCCTCAAAGATATCCATAAACTTTCCCGGGAATATCCACCACATTAAAAATTTTCATAGTGATGTCAGAAACTGTCCCTCCAAGCTAATTCTGCCCTTTCCATGCTTTTATGTAATTTTATTAATGTGACACAAGTTTATGATTTTAATTTTAGTATCATCTATGTCTTTACAGTGTTTTAGGACTTTGCTAATTATTACTATTATTCATGTAATTATGGTAGAATTAGTTTCATAAACATGAGTAAACTAAGACTATTTTGTCATCCATGACCTACCACCATCAATTTTCTCATGCACAGCTCTTAATGAGTCAACACTTACTTTCTATCTTTTCACCTATCACCCCGGGGAATTAATCATAAGGTATATGTCAATGCTTGGAGCCTGTAAACTAGTTGCGAGTAAAGTATAAGAAGATTTTAAATAATACATTATTTCTCTGCAATGTGATAAATTAGAGATAGAAATAGAGCCCACATTTAACAGAAGATTTATCCCCTCTACCTTCCCACTATCATTTTCCAGATACTGACATGATTTAAATTCTCCACCTCAGTTTACTCAGTTAAACACAATTGGTGCTTTTGTAAAATAGCCATACTATGTTCCGTGTAAAAGGTAAATATTAAATACTAGAGCCAGCTATGCATGTGCCTGCCTGTAATCTCAGCATGCAGGATACTGAGTTCAAGGCCAGCCCAGGATACAGACAGAATTCTGGGATGAGCCTGGATGACACATCATGAGAAGCTGTTACACATACACACACACACACAAAAAAAAAAAACCTTATATAAACTCATATTTGATTGACAAAAATTTTGTTTAGTAATTTTAAACTGGAGTGTGTAGACTCATTAGACCATGCTTTAATCACAGGGACCCCATCACATCTTTTATATTATTTCCTTTGTAGCTTTGTCACTGTAATATTTGGCATATACACAAAGTTATCTGTGACACATACCTAAGTTACGCATCTGGTAGTAAAGGAAAAGCTTAGAAAAGAAGAGTAAATATTTCACTAGAACATTAACAGAGACTACAGCTGTATGGCAGAACTTAAGGTAATTTTTATATTCTTCATTCAATTTTCAACATTTTCCAATTTTTTAATTTATATCTTTTGTACTTTTATGGTAAAAGAATACAATTTATTATCACCTGCCTCTGAATGCAACTTAAAGGGTATTCTGGAATACCCTGCTTTTATTACTATTTCTTTTCTAACTGCTTTATTGCCAGTCTCCATACATGTACACAATACCCATAATCATAATCTCTTCTCAACACACTCTTTTTTTATATTTTTTATTATTATTTTTTTTGGAGAGAGAGACACAGAGAGAGAGAGAGAGAGAGAGAGAGAGAGAGAGGAAGAGAGAGATGGGCACGCCAGCAGTGTCTCAGCTGCTGCGAATGAAATCCAGATGTGTGCGCCCCCTTGTGGTCAAGTGCAGCATTGTGCCCTTGCATCACTGCATCTGGCTAAACGTGGGACCTGGAGACTGGAACCGCTGGAGATTGGAACCAGCGTTCTTAGGCTTAGGAGGCAGGCGACTTAACCCCTAAGCCATCTCTCCAGCCCTCAACACACTCTTTTGTCCTCCCTCTCCATCCCTACTCCACTGAATCCCTTCTTCTCTCCAAGTAGTCCCTGCTCTATTTTGGTGTCATTATTTTCTCATCCTATTATGCAAGTCTTGCATAGTATCCGATACTGTGTCATATTGCTATTTCTTTAGGAGACTATACATCCACTTTCCACTTTGGCATCTTATCTACATTACATAAGATAAACGGGAGTCAGCTTTATTTCTATATTCAGTAGGGTTTTCTGAGTTCAAAACAAGCTAATACTCTATGATTATAGATTTTTAAAATGGAATGTCTAGGGACTGGAGAGTTGCCTCAGCAGTTAAGGTGCTTGCCTGCAAAGCTTAAGGACTCAGGTTAGATTCCCAAGTACCCATGTAAAGCCAGATGCACAAGGTAGCACATGCATCTGGAGTTTGTTGCAGTAGCTAGAGGCCTTGGTGCACCCATTCTCTCTCATTCTCCCCTCCCCCCCTCTCTGCTTCTTCCTCTCTCTCAAACAAATAAATAAAATCTTTTTTAAAAATCTGAGAGATCATCCAGGTGTGGTGGCCCACGCCTTTAATCCCAGCATTTGAGAAATAGAGGTAGGAGGATCACAGTGAGTCTGAGGCCACCCTGAGACTATATAGTGAATTCCAGATCATCCTGGGCTATAGCAAAACCCTACCTCAAAAAAGAAAAGAAAGAAAGAAAGAAAGAAAGAAAGAAAGAAAGAAAGAAAGAAAGAAAAGAAAAGAAGGGGAGGGAGGGAGGGAGGGAGGGAGGAGAAACTGGGGTATCTAACAAGAGACAGCAGGTGAAAGGGAGTTGTGAGGAAAAGCTGACTTTTGTTAGCACTGGTGTTCTGGGTAGATATCAAATTGAAAGCCAAATAAAGGAAGAAAAATTCCAGTGAGTACAAATGATTTTAAAGAAATAAGTAACACACTAAATCAATACTTTTCAGAGAGCCTGACGTTTAACAGAGGGTTTCTCTCTTCTTCCTTCTCCTTCTCTTCTGTTCTCCAGATTCTGAAAGTATTTCAGTTCTTCATCCCAGTTTACTTAGCTAAATTTAGTTGTTGTTGCTCAAAAATGTCAAGCCTAACTCCTTGACCCCTGTTCAGATTTGGGGGGAAGGATGAAAGGTATATGATTATAAATTCCCTCACGGTAATGATTTCCTGCATTGTCTCAGAATATTTTCTATGCCCTGCCCTTGAGATTGGGCCTTCAAGTCTCAGGAGTGGGTTCTGGCAGCTCATGGACTTGCTTTGTTTTTTTCTGGTGGCTGAAGGGGCTAGAACAGACCTCTTGCTGGAGAGGCCCCAAAATAGCCAGGAGTGCATAGGGTGAGTAGAAGAGGAAATTAGGTGAGAATTGAATAGATGGAGGGTTGAATGTCATTCTGCCTCCAAAATTTCACAAGAAACAAGCTGATTAGTGGTGCCTCAGGGAGCTTCTCAAGATCAGAAGGTGTAGCTAGCTAAGCTACTCAGTTTTCAACCTCGGCTCACATGGGCCCCTTGGTAATCTCCATCTTACCAGAGGCATGCCCTACATGGATTCAATCCAGAAAAGGAACGAGGACTGGAGAGATGGCCTAGTGGTCAAAGCTCTTGCCTGCAAAGCCAAAGGACCCAAGTTTCATTCCTCAGGACCACATAAGCCAGATACACAGAAAAGCAAAGAACCAGATTCAAACATAAACATACTGTAGGCTGCTTCACTAGGGCTTATCATTTCCTCTAGGACGTTGTCACACATCCTTGAGTGGCTGTCCCTTTCCTTGAAGTCCTTTGACCTTCCCTGCACACCCTTTTATTGAATGTTAAGGTTTTTAGCCATTTTCATTTCTGTGCCCAGGACCATTCTTTCTCACTTTTATGGTGAAAGGGCACTTCCAAGAAAGTAAGAGTCTGAAAGATGCTGTTGGGGTCTCTGCGACATACTAGCATTCTGACCAAGACCACCCTGTAGTTAGAAGATGGGTGGTGTTGTGGAAAGTGGCATTGGCCACTGCTTCATGTGGCAGGAGCCTCTACCAGGGTGTGAATTTACTGTCCAGCCCTCACTGCTGATTATGACTGGGAAATGCCGGCAGTGGCCTCCTCCTATTTCCTGGGGAGCAGGTGGGGGGGGGGGCTCCCTATTCTTCCATCTTTGGAAAGCCTTATTGAACCTCTTATTTTGGGAATTTTGCAAGCCTCAGCACCACTTCCTGCCCACAAAAAGAAATTTGTGCTCTGCTAACGTCTAAGTTAACTTTGTAGAGACTTGGGTAGAGGAAAAAAATCCTAATGAAAGTTCAATCTTATAGAGGTATACAAGCATATTTCCTGCACATCCAAAAGTGTTAAAGAAAATTAGGGCTGGAGAGATGGCTTAGTGTTAAGGCTTTTGCTGTGAAGCCTAAGAACCCAGATTCAACTCTCCAGAACCCACCCAAGTCAGATACATATGGTGGCACATGCATCTGGATGGAGTTCATTTGCAGTGGCTAGAGGCCCTGGGTGCCCATTCTCTCTCTCTCTCTCTCTCTTTAATGAGTAAGTAGATAAAAATAAATTTATAAAAGGAAATTAACAGTGTCCTACCATGTTAGAAAGTAGAATTTGTTGTGTGATCACAATATAAGTACATTTGAGGTAAAATTGGTCTGCTTCCTGCTAAATTCATTTCCCAGAAAGACATATTGACTCATTTTAATATGAGATGTCTTAGAACATCTGGGTGCAGCAGGAGCTCAGTCTTGCTCAGCCTGCTGTTCATACCCAGAAGAGAGAATTCTCACAATGGAGAAGAGACATCTGGACATCTCATTAAGATGCATATCTTAGCTGGACATAGTATCTCAAGCCTGTAATCTTAATACACAGGAAATTGAGGCAGGACAACAAAAAGCCCATTCTGGCCTAGATAGTTAGTTTCAGGCTTGCCAGAACAACATAGTAAGATCCTATCTAAAAGGGAGAGAGAAAAAGAGAGAGAGAAAGAGAAAGATGACACATACCTATAATCCCAGAACTTGGGAAGTAAATGAAGGAGAAACAGGAACTTGAGGTCAGCCTCAGCTACATAATGAGTTTGGGAATATCCTAGACTACATGAGACCTTGTCTCAAACAAACACACACCTCTTCAGGTCCAATATTTACAGGCTCTGACTCAACAGATATCAATGGATCCCAGGAATTTTCACTTACTTAAAATAAACAAGTGACCAAAGTCTACCTTACTTTGAGATCTATTGACCCAGGGTCTTTAGAGAAACATCAAATACAGTCCATGATAAGTTCTCAGAGATACACAGGTAGCAGAATTTTCACCAAATGTTTGTAGCATGTGGTGGTTTGATTCAGGTGTCCCCCATAAGCGTAGGTGTCCTGAATGCTAGGTTCCTAGCTGATACAGATTTGGGAATTCACACCCCCTAGAGGCAGTGTATTGTTGGGGGCGGGCTTATGGGTGCTGTAGCCAGTTTCCCCATGCTAGTGTTTGGCACACTCTCCTGTTGTCCACCTTATATCGGCCAGGGGGTGATGTCCATCCTCTGCTCATGCCATCATTTTCCCCTGCCATTGTGGAGCTTTCCCTAGAGTCTGTAAGCCAAAATAAACCTTTTCCCAAAAGCTGCTCTTGGTTGGGTGATTTTTACCAGCAATGCAAACCTGACTGCAACAATAATGTTGGTACCGAGGAATAGGATTGCTGCTAGACACCTGACTGTGGGGCTTTGGCCTTTTGGAGCTGATTTTCAAGAGGAATGTGGAAGAATTTTAAACCTTGGCCTATGAGATGCCTTGCAGTGCTGTAAGTACAGATTGATGGACTATTCTGATCAGAGTTGAAAGATCTGAATGAAGTAAGAACTATGGACCATGAGGTTTGGCTTATAAGGGTGAGAAAGAGTTTTGATTGGACTGGGCTAGAAGCAGTATGTGTGAGAGCTTGCTGTTATGACCATGTCCTGAGAAGTTGTGCTGGGTTGCTTTGTGTAGAAATGAACTGGTGTGAGCAGAGGGATATGGCACAAAAAAAAAAAAAAAAGAAATCTTTGGGCTAAAATTTCTGCCTGTTCATCTGCAATTATATGAGAGGGTAAAACCTTTGAGATTGGGCCAGCTGACCTGCACTGGGGCAACAGGAAGAATGGAGACTCTTTTGAAGGGGCCTGAGTGCTCAAGGAGTGTCCTGTTCTTCAAAGTCTGTTTTATTCTCCCCAAAATAACAAATTGGGAAAGTATAGTATAAGAAATGCAGGAAAGAGAGCGTCATTGAGTTTGCAACATGGTCTTGTGTTTTGGAAATGACCATGGGCAGTGTGAAGCAGGTTTGCTGGATGCCTGCACAGAGACCCCATGGGGCCGTGAAGATGAACTGGGGGTTGTAGTGGAGACTCAGTGGAGATGCCAGGACCACAAGATGGCTGCCAAGGAATGCTGCCAGCCCTGTATGAAGATTTCCAGAACTGTGAATAGCCTAGCTGGAAGGGCAGAATTGGAACTCCAGAAACTTGTTGCTGGTTAGAATTATCAGAGTTGGGGATTTGTCATTGAGTAGAGTTGTTGGACTTGTAGCTACAGAGTTTAATGTTTGCCTTGTTTAAATCTTGTATTGGTTGAATATTTCTTTTCTATGCCCAATGCCATCTTTTGTAGTGTGCATGTTTATTCTGTGACATGGATTTTTAAGGTTATTTTTTGGTATTATGACTCAGTTTAAAAAGACCTTGGACTATGAGGGATGTATGAACATCATGGAATTGATAAAAACTATGGGGACTTTTAAAGTTGGATAAATGCATTGCATTTTACATCATGTATGGTTATCAGTTTATGGGGGCCAGGGGCGGAATGTGGTGGTTTGATTCAGGTGTCCCCCAGAAACTCCAGTGGTCTGAATGCTTGGTTCCCAGCTGATAGAGATTGGGGAATTAATGCCTCCTGGAGGCAGAATATTGTTGGTGGTAGGCTTATGGGTGTTATAGCCAGATCCCCCTTGCCAGTGTTTGGCACACTCTCCTGTTCCTGTTGTCTACCTTATGCTGGCCAGGAGGTGATGTCCACCCTCTGCTCATGCCATCGTTTTCTCCTGCCCTTGTGGAGCTTCCCCCTAGAGTCTGTAAGCCAAAATGAACCTTTTTTTCCTACAAGCTGCTCTTGGTTGCGTGATTTTTACCAGCAATGCGAATCTGACTGCAACACAGCATTTAACCACAGCTCTCTATTTATCAAACTGGAAGGATAGGGGTGAGGAGGGGAGCCATGCTGAGCAAATATGAAGACTGTTTAGGATGAATCTGTGTCATGGATTCTCACACAGGGAGTAAATAGTTTATTACCAAGGGTAAATTTTTCTGAAGGAATTAGCCCACGAGTATGTACATTTCTTTATTCTCTTTTCCCCTGTGATTCAGGACTAACTCCACTAATCCTGCTTCCTGAGCATCCTACATGATCTGAGACTTCATAAGTTTAATGCATTTTACTTCCCGTTTGGCAGTACCTTATCTTGAAGTTTCCGCTTCCTGCTTGGGGATTTAAGGAGAAATATCTTCAAGATGAGCCAACTCTGGCAAATTCCCCAACCGGAAGAAAAAGGGCTGGGCAGGCTGGTTAATTAAGAGAACTTTTCCCGAATGTAGACAGACTGTTTGCTGACTGTTGTCAACAGGGAGAGAGAACACTCCAGGCTGGTAGAAAGCCCCCTGGCTTGTTTTCCTTGGCCACCTATTGCTGCTTGTTTTGTAACAAGAACTTTCCTCGAGGCCTATTCTTAGCTTTGTGCTTCACACTGGAAAAATTCCAACCTGCTCATGTTTAAAAATATAACTGTGGTTTTACTGTAACCAGAAAGCAAATGTAGAGATCCTAAATAGTTCTACCTGGCCACAACTGGTCCAATAAATTGGCCATTTATTTTTCATCCCCTAAATTAAAAGTAAGTGATTTCAAAGAACTAGGAGAATGGCCTCAACTTTCTAGATCTCCTTATAACTCACTAGCTGATACAATTAATCAATTGTATACCTAAGCACCTTATAACTGGATATGACTATATTAACCTGATAATAATATTTAAGTGAAGTGATTTAACACAAGACATCTCTGTTTTTGCACTAATTACTTCTGCAGGTTGAAGCAAGCTTCTTTGCCAAGCAAGCATAATAGTTCCCATCTGGGAACCTAGGGTACTGGGTGGCAGTATTGCTGGCCACGTCACATTATGATATGATGATGAAAGTGGGGAAAGACATGGATTTAAGTCAGAGTTCATATTTCTCTTACTGTGCACTGGGTAGAAATCACCAGTGAGATACCATATAGAGAGTATCTACAGTGGGCAAGCACTGTACCACTGTGCATACATTGTTCATTGCAATTTCACTAAATGTAAGGTAGTCAGTAAACCCATTGTAGCAGACAGCTTTAGGTTCTCTGAGATGAACTTCCAGACCAGGCACGGGTATGGAGGAAGGGATATTTATTGAAGCTTACAGATCCAGGGGAAGTTCCATAATAGCAGAAGAGGCTGGCCTGCTCTTATAGGACCAGGCAAAGAGAGAGAAAGCCAAAAGCCAAAAACCACATAGCACAGCACACTTCAGAAACTCTAAGTAGGCACACTTTGCATATCATTAGATTGAAATCCTAAACCCACCACCACACCTTAAGATCCACCCAGACACACTGCCTCCAGCAAGGTGGCTGTAGATGCAAACTGCAAACTAATAAAACACTGAATATATTGGGGGTGATCTATTCAAACTACCACCCCCATTCATTTTGTTTTCATTATATTTAATTAGCTTACAAAATAGCAGGTTTGCTTGTGGCATAATCATACATACTTAGTTTGGGCTGACTCTCTCCCATCCTCCTTTCCCCCACCTCACCATCCCCACTTAACACCGTCTACCACCAGGATATTAAGTCCATTTGACAGAGAACAAAACAAAGATCAAGGGAGGTTAAATAACTTGCCTGTGCTTGTTTATTAAGTGATAGGTAGAGCTGGGTTTCAAATCCACATCTCCTGTCCTTTCTGTGAGTCAGTGTCTGCTCAGACATCATTCTCAGTTGGAAAGTACACCTTAGCTTTCACATGAGGAAATACAGCACCTTACCCCAACCCTTGGCTAGCATCTGATATGAGGATTTTTGTGTAAATCTTGAGTCATGAACATGGTTCAGGTGATTTATTTGGAAAATGTTCCCTGGAAACATTCAAGGGGAGGGAGGAAGTGAGAGGGAAAAAGAATTCAACAAAAGATATGTTTTGCTCTGATTATATTTTATTTATCTACTTATATATTTATTTTACAATTTTTATTTTTATTTATTTATTTGAGAGAGAGAGACCAAGAGGCAGAGAGAGAGAGAGAGAGGGAAAAAGAGAGAGAAAGAATGGGCGTGCCAGGGCCTCCAGCTGCTGCAAATGAACTCCAGATGCATGCACCACCTCGTGCATCTGGCTTACATGGGTCCTGAGGAATTGAACCTGGATCCTTTGGCTTTGCAAGCAAGTGCCTTAACCACTAAACATCTCTCCAGCCCTATATTTATTTATTTATTTATTTATTTATTTATTCTTTTTTTTTTTTTTTTTTTTTTTGAGGTAGGGTCTCACTCTTGCCCTGGCTGACCCGGAACTCACTATGTAGTCTCAGGGTGGCCTCAAACTCATGGCAATCCTCCCACCTCTGCCTCCCGAGTGCTGGGATTAAAAGTGTGCACCACCACACCCAACTTCTCTCCTTCTTTCTTTCTTTCTTTCTTTCTTTCTTTCTTTCTTTCTCTCTCTCTCTCTCTCTGTCTCTCTCTTCCTTCCTTCCTTCCTTTCTCTCTCTCTCTCTCTCTCTCTCTTTCTTTCTTTCTTTCTTTCTTTCTTCCCCATACAGAGATTTAGGTATCATTCAGTCTGGCTTTTTCAAAAACTTTTGTTTTGGCTTTTGTTTTAGTTGATTCTCATCCCATTCTTCTCCCCAATCTCCTTCTCCTTCTGCATTTCTCCTCCATCCATATGTTCCCCTTATGTGTCATATGTGTCCTTTGACATTTCTCTCACTTCCCTTTCTAGTCACGTCTTTATTCTTGGATACTATTTAACAAATGATAAACAATTCACGACCATAGCCAACTAGGGTCAGACTCACTAGAAAACCCAAAGAGACATTATACACCTAACCAGAATAACCCAAAGAGGTTATGGATGGCTGGGCTATATAATTACCACCTTAGTCAACAACTGGCTGAGGGGTGACACTGGGAGGACATGGGTAGCTTCCTCATGTTTCCAACTGGATTCTTGTGGCTGACAAAAGGTCTCCATGATAAACTGCAGATGGTTGGATTTAGATATTACATGATTGCATGCTATCTGTGACATAGAAAGCACATCATTTTCTGGCAATACTTAATTCAAATTCTAAACTTTATAGTTAAAAGCAGTACAAATTTGTCATGGTTAACTTACTCATACTCAAATTGGTTACTTGTAGCTAGTAAAAGCTCTCCACGATGAATTGCAGGTGTTTCTATCTATCATATATCATGATTTGCATGTTATTTAGGATATTTAGGCTTATTCGTGTTCTGGCAGTACTTTAATTACAAATTTCCTGGCTAAAAGCTATACAAATTTCTCATTACTAAATTGGTTTCTCTGCCCTTGGCTTCATGTTGTAAACATCATGGAACCAACCAGGTGAATTCTTCGTGGGAAGAGCCTTCTCAAGGAGGCTCCCAAAAAGAGCTTTAACACTTTAGAGCTCCTTAAAAGTGTTGGCAGAAGTGAGTTCCTTGTGGATGTCACTGAATTCCTTATTTCCTTGCTGGCTGTTGGCCTGACTCATGCCTCCTTCACCTTCCAAATTAACAATCACTGGTCAAGTCCCTCTTCAAATTTCACCACCTTCTCTGTCCACCTCATCACTTCTTTGGTTACCACTTTTGCCTCCATCTCGTGGGGCTTTCCCTTAGTTTACCCATTTTAAAGAAGATAATCTACCTATTTCAAGATCATCTAGATAGTAATTTAAATGAAATCTGAAAAGCCTTTCACATGGCATTTTTTAAATTTATTTTTGTCATTAGTCCTTACTAGCCTGACATTTAATAAATGGCATAAAATATTTGTTGAATGAATAAGTGAAGACACTTGAGGCATGTAAAACCAGTGTCCTCAGCGTGTCTTTTAGAATGTTGGCATCCTAGAAAGAAAACATGCACACTGCTTAATTCAGTATTTTTCATTATCATGACAAAATACCTTGAAAGAAAGGATTTGTTTTGGCTTATAGTTCCAGAGGGCTCTGTCCTCGGTTGGCTTGCTCAGTGACTATGGGTCAGGGATGAGGTAAAAATGTCACAGTAAAAGGGCATGACAAAGCAAAGTTGCTTACCTCATGGCAGCCAGGAAACAGAGAAAGGCATGTGTAACCTTTCTACAGAGGTCATGCCAGCAGGCTTCCCCATGTATTCCGTCTGAGCCTCCAGTTGTTTAGATGGTGCCAGCCACGTTCAGTGTGAACTTCTCTCCTTAGAAAACCATTTCTGGAAACACTCTCACAGAGATATACTAGAGATATTCTTTACTAACCCAGCCAGCTCTCAATCCAGTCAGGTTGACCATCAAGATTCACCATCACGTAGCCTGGCGTGGTGGTGCACGCCTTTAATCCCAGCATTCGGGAGGCAGAGGTAGGAGGATCGCCATGAGTTCGAGGCCACCCTGAGATTACATAGTGAATTCCAGGTCAGCCTGGGCTAGAGTGAGACCCTACCTTGAAAAACTGAAAAAATTAAAGAAAAAAACCAGATTCACCATCACGTATATTACTGTTTCTACTTTAATTTCTCACTGTGTAAGGAAAGAAATGCTTCTGGGGAAAACTGCCAGCCCCTAGATCTCCTAATACCAAACTGTAAGTGGACTCGGAGAAGCTAAGTGAGAGGGTTGATGACCCTGACCTACACACCTCATCATGATGACAGAGCTTATCCAGGGGCCTGTTCCCACACTGAACATAAAGAAAATTAAATAGTATTAAAATTTTCTGTGTACTGGGGATTAAGCGCAGAGCCTTGTGCGTGATAGCTAAGTGCTCTATCATTGATATACATACTCAGCTCTAGACTAAATATTCTAGCAAGCATTGTAATGTTGTTATGTGCAAGAGCACTATTTTATTACACTTGCAAGTCCTCCTTGGTGAAATATCTTAAAATTTTGAAAAAAGTAAATTGAGCCTTTCTAATGAATAGTAGGAGGTTAGAACCTTCCCGCCCAAACTGGACAATGTGAGCATAAGAGTAGGAAAATATTCAGACAGAAAAGTGGGCATTGTTCCTGATCTGGAAACTCCAACTGGACCAGCCACCCTGGCACCACCTGCATGTGTGTGTCCTATCAGCAGACAATGCCAGCTATCCTGATGTAGGTGTCTGGATGTCCAGCTGCATCCCGCTCACTCCTGCTACTGTCACAGGTCAAAAAGTTTGTGTTTGTTAGCAAAACACCCCAGGCCATGAAAACAAGTCTGAAGATGAATAACTTTTTGCAGAGAGGGGAACATGGAAGGTGTTGGGCTGATGTTCAAAACAGAACTTCCTTGCTCTCTGAGTGTTGACACTTGGCCTTTGATGTTCAAAGGTGCCACTGAGTTGTTGAATAATGTTGATTTTGGAGAAAAAACAGAGTTAAAAACTCCAAAGATCTTTCCCTGGGGAATGTTACAGGAATTAGAGGGCAATTTCACCAAGCCAATGAGGCCTCATTTCTGCTTGTAGTAGATAGGAAGAGAGGAACAATACATTTTAAGAAGCTCAGCTTTATCTCCTCATCTCATAAAGCGATGCCTCCAGTCAGTCTGGCTAGGGGTGAGTCTTTATCTGTGATTCTAACAAGTGGAATGTTTCCCTTAATTAATGAGCCTTGTCAGATTCTGGGAAATGAACAACTTTCTCAGATGTGTGTGCGCAAGCGCGCACTCTATAATCTCTGCCATTAGACTGCTTGCGAGAAATCAGGCAGCTACAGAGTGGTCAGGAATGAGTAACTTACCTGCATTGAAATAACTAGAAAATTGAATCCAAAGTACACTCGATTGGATTTCCTTTGTCTACAAGACTAAGATCTATACTTTGATTAATTGCTAGGAAACAACATGGAACAGGAAAACCCGGTCACAGCAGTCACACACATCTGCAAAGCCAGCAGGATAGTCCAGATAGTGACCAATACTAGCTGTGTGACTTTGAGCAAGATGTGACACCTCTCTGAACGTAACAGGCTTCATGTGCAAAATAAGATAGTATTCCTAAAATGGAAAAATTTAAAGTACGTCTGGTCCATTGCTGGGTAGAATTGCTAATGCTTTCTCTCTCTGAGCAGTTTGCTTAGCACCTTCTAACATGAAAACAGCTAGCCAGTAAGGAGTTAGCATCCAGCTTGCTAATTTAAATCAGTGGGTCAAAAAATAAAATTAACATGTCATGGAAGTCAGATGGGGTTTTAATAGGAGGAGAAAGGAAGAAAGAGAGGGTAAGTATGGAATTAAAGTACATTGTATACATGTATGAAATTGTCAAAATTAAAAGGCTTGATTATAATATTGAGAATTTTTTACATCAACCAATGTAAATTAAGAATAAAAATAATGGTCTGAAGAGATGGTTTAGAGGCTAAGGTTTTTGCCTGCCAAGCCTAACAACATGGTTCGATTCCCCGGTACCCATGTAAAACCAGATGTGCACAGTAGCATGCATCATGCATCTTGAGTTTGTTTGCAGAGGCTGGAGGCCTTAGCATGTCCAGCCTCTCTGTTTGTCTCTCTTCTCTCTATTTTTCTCTGCTTGCAAATAAAGAAAAGTAAATAAAATATTGAAAAAAATAAACACAAAGCTGGATGTCTACCTATAATCTCAGCATGCAGAAGGCTAGAATATGAGGATGTCCATGAATTCGAGGCCAGCCTGGGTGACACAGTGAGTTTCAGACCGGCATGAGCTACAGAGTGAGTCTCTCTCTCTCTCAAAAAAAAGAGCTGATGAGATGGTTCATCAAATTAAGAGCATTTCCTCTGCAAGCATAAGGTCCTGAGGAGGTCTGAGTGTCCTCTAGAATTCAGACCACTGACCACACATTTCTCTAATCCCAGCTTTGTGGAAAGCAGAGACCTGAGAATCAGAGATCACCCAAAAAAAAAAAAAAAAAGGGCAAGCAAGCTCTAGGATGGGTGGAAGATAGATGGAGAAGGACATCTCATAATCCCCTCCATTCACCTCAGGCAAGAGCATAGTAGGCCACATGGGCACATAAGCATGCATAACCACATACATACCACACCACTACATTGCACACAAAAATAGCAAGTAAATAAAAATAAACACAAAGATATATGAAGTAATATGTTATACATCTGACATGTATCAATCAAATAAATAAAAATGAAAATAGATAATGTAATATGTAAAAAGCCTAACATACAATCAATCAATACAGCAGGCAAAGATGAAATTTAAAATGCTCATTTTATTTTTTTTATTGTGTGTGTGTGTGTGTGAGAGAGAGAGAGATGTGTGCATGCATGTGTGCATGTATGCATGTGAGTGAAGGCATCCATGAGCTCTAGAATTTTGTTCCTGCCTCTCATCTTGCCATTGGAGCAGCAGGATGATAGATATGTGCTACTGTGTCTGGTTTTATGTGAGTTCTGGGGATCTGAACTCCAGTGCTCACACTTGTGCAGCAAGCACTTTTACCCCACTGAGTCATCTCGTTATCTCATTTCAGTCTTAGGCCTTTGGGGATAACTGGCCAGACCAGCTACATCAGAAGTAATAAACATCTGTCAGCAATTAATGCCTCAGTTCTGTAGAGAAGCAATCACTCAGGGCTGCTGAGTGATGTCTTGGGTTGTAGAGCCCATTTATTGAAAACATATTCTGGAAAGAGTGAAGGAAAAGAAACAGTGGATGCTGTCTGTTTAGAAAAGATTCTAAAGGTGCTGGAGGATGAATTGAATTATGAAAAGAGAACTTGACCTTCCTGTAGAGTGGACCTCTCAGAATCCCCAATTGTATGGCACCATGGAAATAGTTAATAAAATAAGTTACAAGGAACATTACTTTCCTGAGATGCTCAGAGGAAAAAAAATAATACCATGGGCAAATAAGTTTAGAACACTACATAATACAGCTCCCTTCTTAAAGAATCTTAAGGCATGCTAGCATGTTGGATGCTCTAAGAAGTCCTACAGCATAGAAAGGTGCTTCACATCTGGCTCAATATTTTCTCCATGTGCATGATTATGGTGATGGTTAGTCTTGCTTTTCAACTTGGTTAGATTGAAGAGGCCTTGGAGAACAGTAAGGCACACATCTGGGTGAGTCTTGTGAGGGTGTTCTCTGAGATAGCTGACACATAGAATAACAAATGAGGAAGAAAAAAGCACCACACATGTGGATGGCATTGTCTAATAGACCAAGGGCTGGGAGAACTGGAAGAAAGACAACACCATTTAATATGCTTCTAATAGTATAAAAATATGCATGAAATTATTCATTATGCTGTAATTTTAGTATCAAAATACTGGGTACAGTCTATATGTAAATACATATCATTTGCTTTCTCTCTCTCTCTCTCTCTCTCTCTCTCTCTATATATATATATATATATATATATATATATATATATACATATATATGTAACAGAACCCTAGGGAAAATGGTTCACTCACTAGCTAAGAGATATTTCAGTCAAACATTTGCCTTTCAGTGTGCTGAATATAGAATTCAAATTCCATTCTCAGCAGAATTACAAATTACCAAGTTTCAAGTCTACTCAATACCCAAACCTGGAAATATTGAATCCTCTTAAGCAAGAGCTCACTGTATAACTATTTCTATAAGCATTGGTTCTCTTCCAAAGAAAATAGTCCTATTGTGTAAAATAAACAAAACATTTTATACAGAATAACATTCTTTCTACTTACATAAGCAGAAATGTAAGATGCTTTCCTATTATTTTCCATCTATCTTACAACCTTCAGTACAGGCCCAGACACTCAGCTCCCTTGCAAATAACCATGTAAAAGTTCAAGGTAAGAAAAACTCATTTTGAGACTTGTTTTGCTGACTCGTGGTTCCCTAAAAGACATTTGGCTTTGTTTTTGCAAAGTCCGACATGACAGTATGTAAAATTTTCATACCTCATCATTTTTAGACCTGTTATTTATTTAGATATTTTTATGAAGCAAAATCTTCCTGTCTTTGAACAGATTGTTTCCAACAAGTAGCTTTCCTCAAAATGTTGTGAATTTAAAAATTCTGAGACAAATATCATATCCTAACCTTTGCTCTAGCTGGTGATTTAGAACCAAGCAAAGTCCCAACAGAGGGGCTGGAGAGATGGCTTAGTGGTTAAGACACTTGCCTGCAATGCCTAAGGACTCAGGTTAGATTCAACAGTATCCATGTAAGCCAGATGCACAAGTTGGCAAACATCTGGAATTCATTTTCAGTGGCTGGAGGCCTCAGTGCACCCATTGTCTCCCTCCTTCTCTCAAATAAATGAATAAAATATTTTTTTAAAAAGTAAATTCCCAACAGAGCAAAATTAATTGCAAAATGTATCGGTCAGGTAGGTAGAAGAATAAAAGAGGCCACATGAGGACAAACTCTTTCAAAGCAATACCTAACAAGCTTGGTAACACTTGGTGAGGCTGGGGAGAAATGCTCAAACATCACTGATAAAAACAGTGCCACCTCTCTAGACAGGAACTTGGTGATATCTACCAAAAAAGCACATGAATATGGTTTTTCACCACACAATTCCTCTACTGTGATATTTTGGTACAGATACATGCCAACCACAAAAAAAAATGCACAAGGGCTATTTTTTATGCCTTGATTTTTAAAATTTTATTTATTTACTTATTTATTCATATATTTGAGGGAGAGGGAAAGGCAGAGAGAGAGAGAGAGGGCACACCAGAGCCTCTAGCCCCTGCAAATGAATTCTAGACTCATGCCATCTTGTGCATCTCGCTTTACATGGGTAATGGGGAATCAAACCCAGATCCTTAGGTTTTGCAGGCAAGCTCCTTAACCACTGAGCAATCTCTCCAGCCCCTATGGCTTGACTTTTAATAGCAAAATAATAAGAATGAGCTAAAGGTACTAAGTGGATGACATGTTGAATAATGTATGGTATATCCATAGAATAAAATGCTATTCAGTTACATGGTTGGTTTTAAAAAAAATCAAGGAGCCAAAGAATAAATTACAAGGTGCCTTTCAATATGAGATGGGTAAGAGAGAAAGCTGAGTGAATCTGCTTGTGTTCATAAAAACTAGTGTGAGAAAGATAAGTCAGAAAAGAAAAAGAAGGCAGCCACTAATTTGAGTGTGAAAATAAATGGTTGAAGATAATAGGATACCAACGTTTTAATAACATAAACTCAGAGAGGAAAGTAAAATCAAAATAAATCCAGTGGTAGATAGTATTGTAAATGTAAACACTCAGTGAGTATTCTAAGAAAAAAAAAGGATTTGCAAAAGTACCATAAACTTTAGCATATAGGTTGATATTGGTAGTGCTATAGGCGCACTATTTCTACAATTTCTTTTTATGTATTATAGGATTGAAAAATGAATAAATATATAGAATGGACATGTGAAACAGCCTGGAGGAATTCTTGACAAATGTATTGGAGGCAATTAGGTAGTTTAGAATCAAAAAGAATTTTGAAAGTAATAAGTTGCAATATCTAACCAAGAAGAGAAAGGAAGATCCTTTTTTTTTTTCTATTTATAGAAAAACATCAAATGCTAAACATAGAAGAAATGACAGAACTGGAGAAAACTTACCTTGAAAGTACCACTATAATAATCACTTGGTGAGATGTAGTACCATTGGGTAAAGAAGGTTGAGGAGAGAAGTTTGAAAGTCTCAAGGAATCATCCTACACATAAGTTGTTTATTACAGATGGGAGAGGGTGCCTTTATAAATAGAAAGTTAGCAAAGGGTACTTTTAGATGTGGTCAAACTTAACATCACCAATGAGGCATCACACTGAGCTATGCATACTAAAAGGATGCCCTGGGGAAGGATACAACATCATCAACATTTGCTCATTTACATGCAAAAGACCACCCAGGGAAAGGGGCGGCTTAGTCACTTGGCAGAGTTGGTGGTCTGGATTCACTGTGAAGATATTATTCCTTACTTTCTTGTCAATTCAGTAATGTATTTAAGTAGATGATTTTTATGTCTTACTCAATTTTATTTATTTTAACTTGGAGGGTCTTCCAAGGGTTCTAAGTCATAAGATTGTAAAAGGCTGGGGAGGTGACTCAGCAGTTAAAGGTGCTTGCATGCAAAGCTTGCCAGCCTGGGTTCGATTTTCCAGTACAAATGTAAACTCAGATGTACAAGTGGCACATGCATCTGGAGTTCATTTGCAATGGGAAGAGGTTTTAGTGCACCCATACACTCCCTATTTATCAATTATCTATCTGTCTATCTATCATCTATCGTTTCGTCTATCTGTCTAGCTCTATTTTTCTCAAATAAATAAATTAAAATGCTTTCTAATAAAGAAATTTAAAAATGGATGATTTCTTTTGAATGTCTAACACTACATTTACTGTGTGTGTAACTTAGATTGACGTATCCTTTTGCTTAATAATGTGGTGCCATGTGGCAAGGGTTATAAAAATTTTTATAGCCTTTTTGTTCAATAATGCAATAATGTGACTCTTGAGGACTTATTCTTAGGAAATAATTTAATAGTCATAAAACACTGTGGGCACAAAACAAAACAATTACTTTGGGCAACCAAACACTGGAAACAACCTTACTTTCCATTAGGGATATCATTTATTATTCAACTACTAAATTACTCATTAAAAAATTATGGGATCATAGAAGATAATTATGATACTAAATTTTAAAAGTTAACCACAAAATTTATGTTTAATCACAGCTTCAAGAAAACATGTGCTTAGAACAATAGAACAAATAATAGTTCTATTAGATTGCTAAGGATTGTGGCATGTTTTCCTGATGTAATTTAATATTTTGATACATCATTTTAATTTTAAAATGTGAAAGAATTTGTCCCTTTACTACATGAAGGGGAAAGGGGATATATGTGATTAGTCTATCCTTAATGTCATTTTAACAGTTTCTTCATATGCATGTGTATAAGGAAGATTCCAATTCTGTTCTCAATGAAATAATATTAAATATATCTAGCTGGGCATGGTAGCACATGCAGGTAATCCCAGCACTTTGGGGGCTGAAACAGGAGGATCACTAGATCATGACCAACCTGGGCTGCGTAGAAAACCCTCTCTGAAAAAAAAAAAAACAAATAATAAACCTTGTTTTGGGTTTTCACATCTACACGTTGAAATCATATACTTGAAAACTGATGAAACTTGGGGTGGAAAGTGACCTAAATTAGGTAGGTGCTACTAAGGAAATAGAAGATGACTCATTGTTCAGCAAATTCTCATCTTTCCCCAGAATTCCCTAGCCAATAATTACCATAGGTTTTAAAATTTTATGTTTTGTTCAGTACTTGGTTATTTTAATGGAGCTAAAATATGGATGGCGAAATCAAAATGGAGATCCTTCAAGTTTTTGTTTTGTTTGGTTTGGTTTGGTTTGGTTTGGTGTGGTGTGTGTGCGTGTGCGTGTGCAGTGCAGCTGTGTGAATACTATGCACAATGCCAGGTGTCAGTCCTCACCTTCTACCCTGTTTGGGGAAAGTCTCTCATTGTTCACTGCTGTATTTGCCAGACTAGCTGGTCCATGAATTTCTGGGGGATTGGCCTTTCTCAGCCCCCTTTTTCTCTATAATATATATGCTGGAATTACAGGTACTAGCACTATGCGGGTTCTGGGTATCTGAATTCAGATACTCATATTTGTGCAGCAAGAGCTTTATCAACTGAGCTGTCTCCATAGGCCATTCTTCAGGTCCTATGAGAACAGATGAATAATCAAAATAAAGACATAATAGGTTATATACATGGGAGTAAAAAATCATCGCAATGTGCTTTGGTAGAAATTTTGTAAAGTAAGAGAATTTTACTCTTTAGCTCAGCAATTCCAATTCATTCATGAGAAATGCCCGTGTAGTAATACATAGAAAAATGTTAATCAGGGGCTGAGGGGATGGCTCAGTGGTTAAGGTGCTTGCCTGCAAGGCCTTACAACCCAGGTTTGATACCCCAGTACCCATGAAAGCTAGATGCTAAAGGTGGAGCATGCAACTGGAGTTCGTTTACAGTGGCTAGAGGTCCTGGTGTGCTTATTCTCTCATCTCTCTCTCTCTGCCTTTGCCCTTGAAAATAAATAAATAATTTTTAAGAAAAAAAGAGTTACTCAGGCATAAGGAGATGGCTGTCAGCAAAACACTTGCCTCCCAAGCTTAAAGACTACAACCTATGTAAAAACTGCTATCATGTGAGCAGGTGCCTGTAATCTCAGTGCTGGGACAAGAGAAGGGGGGCTTGCTGGTCAGCCAGTCTAGCTTAATTAGTGAGCACCAGACCAGTTAAAGACCCTATCTGAAAAAAAGTTGGATAGTATACCTGAGGAATGACAATGAGGTTGTCCTGTGGCGTCCACACCTATGCATGTATATACACACACATTTGTGCATCCACACACATATAAACATTCATATACAAAAATTTGTTTAATGCAATTTTGTTTATAATGCAAACATTAAAAAAAAAAGAAACAGCCTAAATTCTGGTACTTCTAAGTCATGGGAATTCTGTGACATCACTATAAACATTAACATACATAGTTTGGGGGTTAATAGGGCTGAGGTCTTCAGCAAAACTAGCTTCTTAACATTGTATCCCAGAATTAGACTTATCCACTCAGTATATGACCTCATTTGCACAACCCATTTCATATCCTTTAGGGCCAGATCCCCTGTTAGAAATCAGGGGATATAGGGTCTCTGTAAGGCAAGCAGCATAAACAATAGAACTTGACTCAAATGAGGTGGAAGGGCCAACATTTGAAAGGTATCCATCCTCTAACCTTCCCACAACCACTGTGACACTGCACACCTGCACTCACAAATGTGAAAACACGTACACACAAACACACACACACACACCCAAAAAGTATTTATTTAGAAGGCAGAAAAATATGTGGTATGGACAATAAGAAAACCAAAGTCATTTTTCATTCCCTACCCACCCAAGTTATTATTAGCTTTCATTTCTTTTCTGTTACATATCAACGTCCATTAGATAATCCTTAGTGCCCTAAACTTCAGACTTACTATTTATTCTGTCCAGTGTCTTCATTCTGTCATCAGTAAGTTTTTTAAAAAAGATTTTGAATTTTAAGTGTTAGTCTTCTCTCAAGCAAAAACTTACCTTAAAAATAAAAACGTAGGTATTGTGTCACCATAGTGCTGCTATCTCCTTCTTCCATATATGTGCACCTCTCCAATGCCTGGCGTTTCTTTCAAGGGTCCTGCATTTATGTTGTTTGGTGGGAGAGTTGATCTGAGAAGGACTCTTCTCTCCAAAGTGGAACAGAGGCCACTCAGTATAGCTGACCTTTGAGCAACATTCTTTGCAAAGGGCTGTTAGCTGCTTCTTTTGTACTTCCTTATTTCCTGTTTTTGTTAGCATTTTATGGCTAAGACAAAATACCTGAGAAAAGCAAATTACATGTGGAAAGAAATTTTTCATCTCACAGTTTCAGGGGCTTCCGTTCATGTTCACTGGCTCTGTTGTTTCCCAGCTTGAGGTGAGACAGAAGAACATGGAGGGAGGCAATGGTAAAGATGGTCACCTCGTGGATGTAAAGAAAATCCCAGTGACAAAACATCCTTCAAAAGTATACTCCCAATAACCTACTTCCTCCAGCGAGGCCTCACTTCCTGATGTTTCCACCCCCTCCCATTAAAAGAGTTGATTTCTGAGCCGGGCGTGGTGGCGCACGCCTTTAATCCCAGCTCTCGGGAGGCAGAGGTAGGAGGATCGCCGAGAGTTCGAGGCCACCCTGAGACTACATAGTTAATTCCAGGTCAGTCTGGACCAGAGTGAGACCCTACCTAGCAAAACCAAAAAAAAAAAAAGTTGATTTCTGAATTCATCAGTACGTTGACGATGTCAGAGACCTCATGACCGTCATTCCCTCCTCTGAATACTGTTGCAATGGTGTGGGTTTGATTTAGGTATCCCTCATAAACATGTACTTTGAATACTTTGTCCCCAGCTGATGGTAACTTGGGAGATGGAGCCTTGGTGAAGAAGGTGTGTTATTGGGGGGTGGGCTTAGGGATGTTATAGCCAGCTCCCCCTTGCAAGAACTTGGCTTACTTTTGCCACTGTTTCCATCTGCTGTGGCAGAGGTGACAGCCAGCATCCTTCCCCTGGGATCATGGAGCTTGCCCTCAAGACTGTAAGCCAAGTAAAAAAAATTCCTCCCTGCTTGTGGTCGGGTGTTTTATCCAAACAATGGGAAGGTAACTAAAACTATTGGTACCTAAGCCTTTTAGGGTACACTTCAGATCCAAACCATAACACTTTTTTCAACCTAATTCTTTTTTTAAAAATTATTTATTCTTATGTATATTATTCTGGTTTTACATTCATAATGGTGACTCCATTATCCTCCTCCCTGTCCTTCCATAGGGACCCTCATCAATGGGGAATTCTTTTGAAGCTTTTATTTCCTAAGTCAGTCAGGTTCCTTGTTTGAGAATTCAATGGTCATTACTAAGTATCCTGTTGTGCCAAGCAGTCCCATTGTATTTATAAGAATACATATTATAGCTCATTAGAGAATTATGGTACAGTATGTTAAGGATGGTTGGCTTTATAGTCAGGTAACCAGGGTTAAAATCCTAGATTCTCAATTATCAGGTGGGAAGCCTTGAGAAAGTCATTTAATCTCCATAAATAACAAGGCTCTTATTTGGAGAACAAATATAATAAAACTTATTTTGTAGTATTGCTGGAGGACAAATGATAACCATTATAGCTTCATAGAAAGCATATGTCAAAAACAGTAGAAAGGGCACATTTTAAAAGGCATATTTTGAGGAGTGGGTTGTGGCTTTAATGGTAGAACACTTGTCTAATACTTATGAATGCCTAGATTTGATCTCCAGCAGTGCAATAAAGCAAGCTCTCAGTGTAGTTCTTGGTCCACATAAAGTTAAGCAGAAACCATAGAGTTTCCATGTATCTCTGTCACCAAACACAGACTCCTTACTGTCATCTACCTCTAGCAGGTTATTATGTTTGTTACAAATGATGAGACTAGATGGACAGATAATTATCACCCAAAGTACATAGTTTGCCTTAGGTTCAGTTTTGCTGTTGGACGTTATGGTGTTAGAATGCATGTCCCCCAATAGATCCAAGTGTTTTATTAAAGCTTGTAATTTGTATTTCCAGCTGCCTGGCTGTGGACAGATCCTAGGGTCCAGCCCTTAGGTGTGTTTGGGGACAGATCTGAATTCCAGCCTATAAGTATGCAGAGCAGTTTGAGCTCTGCCAGCCGTTCCTGCTGCTTGCTGAGGTCCCTCCTGCTTGCTGAGGTCCCTGCTGCTTACTGAGCTCCCTGCTCTTTTGCTGCCTGTTTTGCTCTTGCTTGTGTTGCTGGCTGTTTGGTGGTGTCTCTGTGTTTGGGCCTGTGAACGGGCCAGTTTCTTTTATCACTAATGGAACTTTGATCTGGATATGTAAGCCAAAATAAAGCCTTTCCTCCCATAAGCTGTGTCTGGTTTGGATGTTCATCCCAGCAACGTGGAGCTGACTACATCAGATATTTTATAGATTTAGATAAATTTTTAATAAAAATTCAATCAAGTGAAAATTTGTTATCACCTTCCACAGTTCACAAAAAAAATAAGAAAAAAACATCTAGTACTTAAAAGTTGACTTGGATATAGTAGTCACTAAATCAAGGTACAATAATTAAGTAGGCATGAAATAAAGGTATTTTTTAAATATTTTTTAAATTTTATTTGCTTGTTCTAAAGAGAGAGAAAAAGAGGCAGAGATAGAGATAATGAGTGCACCAGGGCCTCCAGCCACTGCAAATGAACTCCAAATGCATGCACCACCACCTCATGCATTTTGCTTACATGTGTACTGGGGAATCAAACATGGATCCTTAGGGTTCTCAGGCAAGTATTTAACTGCTAAGCCATCTCTCCAGCCCTAAAAGTATTTTTAAAAAATGAATGACTTCTGCCTTTCAATAGGATAGTAGCCAGAAAATGGACTCCCAGAGATGGTCAAAGTCTGATTATCATAATCTATGAGAATCTATGAGATTTTGTTACAAAAGGGACTTTACTGACATGATTACTGAGGCATGTCTTAAAATTATGACTCTCCTGGATTATCCAGGGGCAATATAATCACAGGAAACCTTAAAAGCAGAATTTTTTTTCTTGACAATTTAAGAGAAGAGAGAAAACATGACAAGGGGAGAGCAATCGAAATGTGAGAATGACTATACACAACTCCTGACTTCAAAAATGAAGGAAGGGGGCCGGGCGTGGTGGCGCACGCCTTTAATCCCAGCACTCGGGAGGCAGAGGTAGGAGGATCGCCGTGAGTTCAAGGCCACCCTGAGATGACACAGTTAATTCCAGGTCAGCCTGGGCCAGAGTGAGACCCTACCTCAAAAAACAAAAAAAAAAAAAAAAAAAAAAAAAAAAAAAAAAAAAGAAGGAAGGAGACCAGACTAGGAATGTGAGTAGCCTAGGAACACTGGAGAACGCCTTCAGCTGACAGCAGCAAGAAGGCGGTCCCATAGCCGTGCTGAACTGAATTCTGCTGACACCTCAAATAGCTGAGGCTCTTCCCCATAGGAAAGTGATGGTGCCCTATGGCACAGTGGCTTCAATTCTGACCTTAGGAACTGTAAAATAGTAAAGTCACGTTCAAAAAAACTGTTAAATCCAGCCGGCCGTGGTGGCACATGCCTTTAATCCCAGCACTCGGGAGGCAGAGGTAGGAGGATTGCTGTGAGTTCGAGGCCACCCTGAGACTACATAGCTAATTCCAGGTCAGCCTGGGCCAGAGTGAGACCCTACCTTGAAAAACCAAAAACAACAACAACAACAAAAAAAAAAACTGTTAAATCCATGGTAATTTTTTTTTTTAACTGCATCAATGGGAGGCAAATCTAGAGAGGAAGAAAAAAGAAAATACTGTGTGACTATTACTGAAAAGACTGTACGAAATAGCTGTTTACCCCAGATAGAGATGGCACATAAGATTAAAGGATGTTGTCCAAGTCAAGCTTGGTGAACAGTGAGCTTCATGAGGAGTTTAATACAAGCACATTGGTGAATCTTAACTTAGACATGTACAGTACCAGAAAGTCCCACCCCTAGACTGGCTAACTCTTGTAGTTATATCATTGAAGAGTCACAACCCCAAGTCAACCTTCCACCTGCTCTATACTCTAGTGCAAGTGTGTACACATACACACCACATGCATCTCGGGCAAGAGGGAGTGGTGAATGGAATCTCAGGTGAAGATCTGTTGAGCCTGCCCACTTCGTTAATGAGGAAATGTCAACAGCTTCATTACTATAGGCCCAGCTATTAGCCATATTGTCCTTATTTCATTGTCAAGAGCCAAGGTCTTATGTAGTTCATCACTGCAAGTCCACTTCATGGTGCAGATGCTCATTTCAGTCAGGAAGAAATAACTGCACTGCAGAGAGAGGAGAAGCGCTTCCTTGATAATTTTGTAGATGTCTTGGCCAATTCCAGACACATTTCAAAGACAGTTCATACCCTAGAAAATTATTATGTTCAGTCCTCCAGCTTCACTTCACTTCATTTGGCACAAGACATCCCAACTGCATGCATGGGGCATTCAAAGTGAGGCTCTGAAAAAGAGCTGGAAAGAACAGATGGGAAGTCAAAGCATAGCACATTGGTTTCACTTCATAGGTCTCAGGCTGGATCTTGTGACTCTTTCTTTTATACAGCTAATATTGATAGTCACAGTAACCTGATGAAACTGGATCATAATGAAGGAAATAACAGTGCCAATAGCTCAGACTCCCATGGACTCCAGCGTCCCATAGCACCAGTCAGACAAAGACGCTATAAATGAGCTTAAATGGGGAATTTCCTGAACATATTCCCTATTGTTAGGAAGCCAGGTTGGCTTACTCACCCAGGGTTATGCCAAGTAGTCACACTATACAGTCTTTAGAACATGATGTTAATTGCTTTCTTTTGATATAGTCAACTTCTTAGTAAACGTTCATACTAAAGTAGTTTACATTCCACTCTAAGTGGAATTATCTACTGAGTGGAAAGGAAGTCAGGAAGACATGATCCTGAGGAAGCCACTAAATGGTACTGTAATTTCCTTATATTACTTCTTAGTACTGAAGGTTCTTTATCATATTTTATTAATTTGATGATCTTTATTCCAAATCACTAAGAATTTGATTGAAAGAGAACTTGTTTCTTACAAAAGGGAGGATAGAGTTGAAATCTAGAATGATGTGGTTGACTTATCTAGTTAATCATAATTAGTAAAAATAATAGTAACGATTATCCATTTAATGAACAAAATACAAATCTCTGTAATTCACATTTACTTATATGTAATCTTATGGTATTTTATGCATTATGTATATAATGTATTGTAGTAAACTTTTCTTTTCCTTCAATAATGTATTCACTCCACAAATCCAACAATTAATTATTAAGTTCCAACATAGTAAAAGAGCTTATTACTTTTAAGATGATTATTGTCATGTTTGAGATTTTATTTGCTAATGTACAAATAGAAGGATCATTATGATATAATAAATTTATTGTTATGAGATATAGTAGTATGGAGAGCAAGGGGAGCTTAACATAGTCAAGAATTCAAGAAAGGCAACTCAAGATCAAAGCAACTCTGTAAATATGAGGACATTTACTTGGTTTTCTTCCTCAGTTGTCATAGGAATGTGTGTCATAGATGATAAACTTCCATTCTCAAACCCAAGAATATTTTCCTGTTTACAGTTAGTTAGATCTCTGACATTGACTTAGAAACACTATCATGAAACTTGGGGAAGAGAGGCCAATTCCGGGACATGATCCCTCCTTTGAAAACATGCTGTAAGGAGTTGAAGTACCCAAGGGCAGAGGGATTAAGAATCAAAAGCCATCAGTTTGCATAGGAAACATCTTGTTTGGCCTAACCTTTTTCATCTTTATTACTACGTTAGTCACTAGAACTATTTTTCAATTGCCATGGTAATTGACTTGAAACAAGTCTTCATTAGGAATTGTCACACCATTGTCTCTCTAAAAACCACCAACATTCTTCTGGGCATTGACATGTATGGAAACATTCACTTCCAAGAAGACAAGGTGACCTCTGAACTTTCCAAATGAAGACTCCAAGCTTTCTGACATGAATAGGAAACATCTTGGCAAGGTCACCAACCTCCAGAAAAAAAAAAAAGAGGTGTCCTAGCTTGACTTAAATACCAAGAAGACATTTGTGAGGCCAAAAGGGCACAGAGTAGAGAAGAGCATCCAAGGGAAAAGAAGAGTATATGTGAAGGTCTCAAAGTGGAAAGTAGTGTTAGAACACAGTCCAAGCCAAGAATTCAGAGGGGATCCACACAGTAAAAGATTGGACTATAGCAGGATGTCTTTTCCTTATATAGGAATAGCTTGTAAACCCTGTGATACAACTTGGAGAAGCGAAGGGCCTATTTGTCCATCCATTCAACAAATACTGAGAGACAGCATTTTGTATGCAAAGATGTGAGGACAGAACTTTTAGAGTGAATTGCAAGTGAGGTTATTTTTGGCTGAGCAAGTTGGTCTATTCAGAGGACAAAAAGAAGGTCAATGTGCTTGCAGTATGGTGAGCAAGGAGGGGGAAATTGGTAGATTGTGAGTGAGGAATTAAAAGCAGGTCCAGATTATATAGCTCCTCTGAAGTCATGATAAGGACATGAGATTTTATTTCCAGAGTATTTGAAAACAACTGGAGGTTTCAAGTTAAGGATGGATGTTTTGAATATATTTCTATGAGATATCTTTGGCCAGGCATGAAACTACATGTCTATAAACCTAGTTCTCAAGGATCAAAGGCAGGGATAATTTGACAATATAGATTAGAAATAAAAAATTATCATATACTCTGACCATTAATTTGCCCAGAATAATTACAAGTATGCACAAAATTGTTACACTAGAAGGCCTTGGGGCTAGGGAGGTGGCTCAGCAGTTAAAGATACCTGCTTGCAAAGCCTGCTGGCCCAAGTTCAATTACCCAACACCGGTGCAAAGCTGGATGCAGAAAGTGGCACCTGTGTCTGCCACTTGTTGACAGCAGCAAAAGACCTTAGTGTGCCTATACATACATACATACTTACATACTTATGTACATATATACACACATGCAAGTAAATGAAAATTAACACATATTTATTTCAAAAGGCCTATTGCTGTGTGAAACATTGGAAGTAAATGTTTAAATAAATGGTATAATCATACCATAAATATTACATAGATATTGCTTATTTCTCTTTACAAAACACAGCCTTCCCTAACAACATTCTACCACCATTAGTCTCAAAAAAATTTCTTGTCAGATATCAAAACTCTATGATTTGACTTAACCTGTCTCAACCACACTGAGGTAGTGAGTGCCTCCTTGCCTTGCCCTGTTGAAAATTCCATGAGCTCTAGGACTCTAGGACCATTCCACGTACCTGTCTCCTAGCTTCGTAGCCTATTAACTATCTATGTAGCCAGTTCTAAATAACCAACCTGTGACTTTCTCTTTGGAATCCTAGAGAAGTTTTTCTCTTGTTTGCTATTTAGATAAAGAGATTTTTAGTATTTATTCCTTACCAATAAGATGTTAAGTTCTTCAAAGTCAGGGAAAATGTGTCTCACATTCTTCTGTCTGCCATAGCCCTGTAGTTTGGTAAGTATGGCTGAAGGGTTAATCAATGCTAGGAAATACTCACAGTCCACAGAGACCAGGTATCATGTCTATTTTCAACAACAATCAAAACTGAGGCAACAACAATTCTCTAATACAGGAAAGTACAATAATGAATTGTGACATTAAAAAAAAATCCCCCAGCTGGGTGTGGTGGTACACGCCTTGAATCCCAGCATTTGGGAGGCAGAGGTAGGAGGATCACAGTGAGTTCTAGGCCACCCTGCGATTACTTAGTGAGTTGCAGATCAGTCTGGGCTAGAGTGAGACCCTACCTCAAAAAAACAAAACAAAACAAAAAATCCCCCAGCAAGAGCCAGACTACTTTTCATCTTGATCCAGGTCAGCAAAATGCAAAAAGAAACAACAAAACACTACTGAGTGCAAATATGAGTGGAGTTGGGTTTATTACGAGAGGTTATTATGATCAAGCTACATTTTTAGTACTGTCAGAGGTACCACATGTGTGTGTGTCTCTGTGTGTGTGTGCGTGTCTGTGTGTGTGTGTGTGTTTACCTGAATGTTTTACCTCAAGAAACACCCACAGTGCAAACATTCTACCATGCATTACCATAGAAGGCCTTGTCCCTGTGACTGAGGAGACAACATCATTCATTAATAAGTGTTTCCCTTTGTTAACATACAGACAAGCTGCCAAACTTTGGGTTATTAATCTCTCTTCATTAAATCTCAACCATTTAAGTTTCACTCTCTGCCTCCTTTGGGTCTTCAGCCTTTCAGGTGGTCATAGTGAGAGTAAAACCACAGATTCTTGCTTACTGGTCTCTCTTCAAAATCATAATTACGATGGTCAAATCAAGTTTGTCAATCATCCTGCATTTCCCGAGTTCCATGGATTGGCTCACTCTGCTAGCATATTGGGCCATACCATCCCTTCTCTGTTCAGACCTCCATGATCTCCTCCCTTGCCCTCATTTCTTTTTTTTAAAACTTTTTAATAACAATTTTCATACATCTGCATATGTATTTGATCACAATCCCTTCCCATTACCTTAATAGGTTCCCTTACTGCATCTCCCCATCTCCATTCCACTGAACCACTTCTTCATTCTAACTAGTCATTCTTCTACTTTAATGTATTTTTTTTCTTTCATTTGTCTTTCTCCATTATCCATAATGATATGTTGGTGGGTCAATATTCTGCAGGTCTTGTACAGGTAATGACAGTAGCTATATGGTCATAAAGTGTATTCCTCCTCATCCTCTGGCTCTTACATTATTTTTTAAAATTCTTTCTTTCTTTCTTTCTTTCTTTCTTTCTTTCTTTCTTTCTTTCTTTCTTTCTTTCTTTCTTCTTTTTTAGAGAGCAAAAGGCAGATAGAGAGAGACAGAATGAGTGTGCCAGTGCCTCTAGCCACCGCAAACGAACTTCAGACTCATGTGCCACCTTGTGTGTCCAGCTTTACATGGGTACTAGGGAATTTAACCTCGGTCCTCTGGCCTTCAGCAAGTGCTTTAACAGTGAAGCCATCTCTCTAACCATCTACCATTCTTTCTGCCCCCCTCTTCCACAATGTCCCTTGAGCTTTGGAGGGCATGATTAGAGATGTCTCATTTAGTGCTTTTAGTGCTGAGCACTCAACAGTCAGTTGTTCTCAGCACTGTGATGTTTTGGGTCTCCCCAGTTGTTACCGTCGTCTACAAAAGAAGCTTCTCTGAACATAGTTGAGAGCAACACTAACCTATGGGCATAAACATAAATATTTAGAGATTGACTTGATGTACACAACATATCCACTTTTCCAAACAACAGTAGTGCCCCCTAGAACATATGACTTTCCTAACATTAGGCTTTTAAAAATTTTTAGTTTTTTAATTTATTATTTTTACATTACGGCTTTGATAGGTTTTCAGCACCACGTGGGGCAGCCTCAAATCCAAGCAGAGAAGTTTGTTACCCCCATAACACCATTCTATTGTAGTAGAATGGAGCAGCCCCAAATTCCCTTTCATGGATTTCATGGATTTCATGGATTTCAAGCAGATAGTAGTTTGTTACCCCCATAATAGTCATTCTACTACTGTACCAATGTCTTGCCTACATTCTTGAGCATCTCATGTCTTCTCTCTGAGAAAACAAAAGCCATCAAAAGACAGCTTCCACAACTCTTCTTTCCTATCCACCCCTGCACCAGCACTTTGCAAATCCTGTTGATGTGCCACACACCTGTGCTGCTAAGGCCAACCCTGTCATTTAAGCTTCGGATATAATCAAGATCATCGCTACACCAAATCTCCCTTCTCTTTCCTTTATTCCACAAATCCCCCTTTCTACAGGACTGTCTGTTATTATGCAAATGTTTTATTTTTGATTCTCTCCTCCAGTTTAGGAAACACTTCTCTAGATCTCACTTCTAATTGTCACCTCATTTCTCTACTGCTTCTTATGGAAAAATACCTCAAAATAGTTAGTAATATAAGTGTTTATTCTTGACCCCCTACCCCCAATTTCCTTTAGGCTTTCATTCCAATCGCTTCACCAGATCAGTTTGTGTTAACATCCCCATTGACTTAACCTTTGTCAAGTCCAGTAGTATTTTCTTTATGTAGCCTTTTTTTTAAAACAGCATTTGGCCATCAGTCTCTCCTTCCATTTATCTTTCTTCCTTCTCACTTCTTCCACCCACTCTTGAAATCTCTGGCTCCTTTCTGGTTCAAAGTTATATTACTGCTTGCTATAATGATTCATGACAGGCAATGGTCATGATCTTATAAAGATAAGAATTATTTTCTTCCCAACATGTGGCATCTCTTTATTTCTGATCTGACTTTTCTGTATCATTCTTCATACTTCCTGGGTACCTCTTTCTATTAGTTTATTTGTCAATAAATTGAGCAAAGATTTACAATGGTATAGCCAAATATATTTGGACTTCTGCCTTGACTCTTGGATATGCCTACCAAAGTAAAATCTCTATAAGGGTGTAGCAGACAGCTTCAGGTTCGCTGAGATGAACTTCCAGACCAGGCACAGTTATGGAGGAAGGGATATTATTTATTGAAGCTTACAGATCCACGGGAAGTTCCATAAAAGCAGGAGAAGCGGCCTGTTCTCACAGGACCAGGCAAGAGAGAAAAACCAACCAGCCACACAGCACACAGAGCAAAACTACAGCCCAAAAGCCACAGCACACTTCAGGAACTCCTGCTAGGCACACTTTGCATATCTTTACCATGGAATCTCAAACCCACCACCACACCTTAAGACCGGCCCCCAGTGACATTGCCTCTAGCAAGGTGATTGCAGATGTAAACTATAACTAATAAAACACTGAATATATTGGGGGACATATATTCAAACTACCACAAAGGGACAGAGGATCCTCTTAAAATTAAGCTTATCAGAATTGAAATTATAAATATAGACCACAATCAAATTTGACTTTTGAGTAACAAATACATTTTTACTATATCTGATGAAATATTTGCATTTTATTGGGCTATCCTACTTGGCACAGCACTAATCCATCCTCAAAAAAGAGCTTCAAGTCAGGTTAGACTAGAGAGAGATACTACCTCAAATAAACAAACAAAAAAATGAAAAGAAAAGAAAAGAAAAGAAAGAGCTTGATTCTGTAATAAACCCGTAGGTAATAATTCAACTTTGGATGCAGTGCCCCTGAGTCCAGTTTTGCATTCTGACCCAATCTGCAGCAAACCCATGATAGTCCAAAGGAGGTAAAAATAGGTCCTTTTCTGGAGAAAAGAAAACATGTAACACCTGAAAGACATTTTTCTCCATGTTCTAGGAATGTTCCATCACTTGTGGGTCTGTCACAAATGCAGAATCTTTCTCTTTTCGCCTTCCCCTTGCGCCTCTCCCAGCACCTAGGAATATACTTGATAGATAGTAGGTTCACACCAAACACGCGATGAACTAATGAACTAACATACTCCCAGAGTTCAGTGGAGTCCTTTTGCAGGCTAAGCTCAGCTTCCCATTCTCCCATGTTGACTCAAATATCAGTCTGATAAAAATCCACTTGGCCTGAGGACAAGAGTTACCTCTCCTGAGAAATCTTCTTTCCCTTGCCCAAAGGGCTTTAGTCTCTATTTTAGCAATGTCCCAGCACTGACTATTGTTAGTTGCTAATCTCCCTTTCTACATTATTTGTTTGCTTGCATATAAGTGTGTAAGGAAATTAATCATTTCCCCTAATAAAACCAAATCCCTAGTGTTTGTAGTTGGCAACGTGACAGTGAAGGCCCTAATTGGGAAACAAACATTGCCCAACTAACATGTATTGTATGAGATTGAGGCTATTCATCTTTAGCCTATGGCTTCTCATAGATGGCCTATATTTGTCAGAGTCACCTGGCCCCTTACTTTACATGCTTGTATACATTCTGGAAATTCTGAGTCTAAAGAAAAAGCAGGATTTCATAGCTCAGGGATCAACTTGACTGTTGGAATATCTTCCCTTACTTCTTACCGTCAACTTTCTCATATACCCTATTCCAGGGATATGGTCTTACTCTGCAGATCAACAAGATGGCTCTATCCGAAATTTGTATAATATGTTAGTTCCTTTTCTTCATTGCCATCACAAAAATAAATGACAACAGCAACTTAAGGAAGGAAAGATTTATTTTGGTTTATGATTTGAAAGGATACAGTGCATTATGGTGAGGAAGGCATTATGGTGAGAGGGGCTCTCATGTGGCAGCAGGACCATGAGGCAGCTGGTTACATTGTATCTGTCGGAAGCTGACAGAGTTGAATGCTAGTGCTCAGGTCATTTTCTGTTTTGTGTTCACTCTGGAACACCCACCCATGAGATGGTGTTGCTCACATTGAGAGTAGGTCTTCCTGCCTCACTTAAATCTATCTGAAAACATCCTCACAGACATATCCCAAGGGGTGTCTTTTTAGTGAATCTAGATGACCTAAACTCAAAAATCAATACTAACATACATAGCTACATGTAACATCTTTACAAATGACTTTGTGGTTGTTACTGTTTCCACTCTCAGTTAGAAGCTCTCAAAAGCATAAAAATATATGAATTTATCTTCAAGCCCAGTGTCCTGTCTGAGACATGCTTAGAAGATGAATATATATATATATATATATATATATATATATATATATATATATATATATATATATATTTCACAACTCATTTCAAAAGCTGTAAGGTTAGGGATGGTGATTAAGGTTTTCATATACAAGCTGAGCATAAGCAGTAGACTTTCAAGAATGCTAGAATGTGAAACTAGTTAGAACATTGGCCACCTGAATCCTGGGACTACCTCTGGCTGACTGTTCAGTAATGTACAATCAAAAACTACAACTGGAATGAAATGGAAGGGCTGCAGCAAGGTCATTTGAGGGCGTCTTGTTGGGCTCTTGCCAACCCTATCTCTTGTCTCCTTTTCGCTGAGTCACTGGCAACCCACCTTATCACATGTTTAAAAGTTCCAACTATTGTGTGAATTCCAAGCAACCTCTTTACTCCCTGATTGTTGGCTTCTCTTCCTTGAACTCCAGCATCTTGACTTTCCCAGTATTTCCTGTCACTGTCCATTTTAATTGCTAAAGCTCTCTACATTTACCTCTCTACCATTCATCACTTTTGTGTCCCTTTGACAAAGCCTCTAAGTTATCAAAGGAAATGTACACATCACAGTAAACAGGACATACAGAACACAAATCTGTTTGAGGATTTGTCTCTTTAACACCCTGCTTTTATAAAAGGTCAGGAGAAATGGAATGTAGCCAGACCTTTCATAAAAGGTGATTATTATATGACAGTGAGCATATCTTAAAGAAACAAATTTTTTTTTTTTTTTACTGAAATTGAGAATAGAAATAGTCTTTGCTATGTATGGTAAGGATTCATTGAACTCTTAATGGGATGAAAATGGGTTTGAATGTCAGAACTGGAAATAACTCTGTGATTTGCAAATCCAAGAGGAAATTAAATGATAAAGAGTTGGTACCTAGCAGGTACTCCTAGGGTGGGTTGAGGTGGTTTGATTAAGGTGTCCCCCATAAACTTTATACTGAATGCTAGTCTCTCCAGCTGATGGCAATTGGAAATTAATGCCTCCTGGAGGCAGTGTATTGTTGGGGGCGGGCTTATGGGTATTGTAGCCAGTTTCCCATTGCCAGTGTTTGGCACATTCTCCTGTTGCTATTGTCCACCTGATGTTGGGCAAGGGATGATGTCCACCCTCTGCTCATGCCATTGTTTTCCCCTGCCATGATGGAGCTTCCCCTCGAGCCTGTAAGCTAAAATAAACCTTTTTTTTTCCCCCCACAAGCTGCTCTTGGTCAGGTGATTTCTGCCAGCAATGTGAACCTGACTGCAACAGTAATGTTGGTACTGAGGAGTGGTGTCATTTGCTGCTAGACACCTGACTATGTTGCTTTGACCTTTTGGAGCTGATTTTCAAGAGGAATATGAAGGATTTGAAACCTTGACCTAAGAGATGCCTTGCAGTGCTGTAAGTACAGCTTGATGGACTATTCTGGTCAGAGCTGAAAGACCTGAATGCAGTAAGAACTATGGATTGTGAGGTTTGGCTTATGGGGGTGAGAAAGAGCTCTTCTTGTACTGGGCTATAAGCAGTTTTTGTGAGAGTCTTGCTGTTATGCCTGTGTTCTGAGAACTTGGGCAGTGTTGCAATGCATAGAAATGGACTAGTGTGTGCAGAGGGATATGGCACAGAAAGAAATATTTGGGCTGAAACTGCTGCCTATTCAGTGGCAATTGTATGAAAGATTACAACCACTGAGACTGGGCCAGCTGACCTGCATTGGGACAACAGAAAGAATGCAGTCTTTTGAAGGTGTCTGAATGCTCAAGGAGTGTCCTGTTCTTCAAAGTCTGCTTTATTCCCCCCTAGATTAACAAATTGGCACCCTACCTGATAATGTGGAGTATAAGAAATGTAAGAAAGAGAGGGTCATTGAATTTGCAACACAGTCTTGTGTTTTGGAAATAGCAATAGGCAATGTGAAACAAGTTTGCTGGATTGCCTGAATGGAGACTTGATAGAGAAATGAGGATGAACCATGGGTTGCAGTAGAGACTCAGTGGAGATGCCGGGACCATGAGGTGCCTGCTAAGGAGAGCTGCCAGCCATTGCTGAAGTTTTCCAGGACTGTGAGTAGCCTAGCTGGAAGGGTGGAATTTGAACTCCAGAGACTTGTTGCTGGTTAAAATTATCAGACTTTATAGACTTGTCACTGGCTAGAGTTGCTGGACTTGGAGATAGAGAATTTGATATTTGCCTGCTTTTTTTTTTGTTGTTGTTGTTTTTGTTTGTTTTGTTTTCGAGATAGAGTCTCACTCTAGCCCAGGCTGACCTGGAATTCACTATGTAGTCTCAGGATGGCCTCGATCTCACAGTGATCCTCCTACCTCTGTCTTTGAGTGCTGGGATTGAAGGTGTGTGCCACCACTTCTGGCTTTTTGCCCTGGTTGATTTAAATCATGTATTGGTTGAATATTTCTTTGCTATGCCCAATGCCATCTTTTGCAATTTAAATGTTTATTCTGTGCCATTATGGGTTTGGTATTATGGCTCAGTTAAAAGACCTTGGACTATGGGAATATTTGAACATCATTGGGATAGATAAAAACTACGGGGACTTTTAAAGTTGGATGATTGCATTGCATTTTAAATCATGTATGGTTATCAGTTTATGGGGACCAGGGACAGAATGTGGTGGTTTGATTCAGGTGTCCCCATAAACATAAGTATTCAGAATGCTAGTCTCCCTAGCTGATGGCAATTTGGAATTAAGGCCTCCTGGAGGCAGTGTATTGTTGGCAGCGGGCTTATGAGTAGTATAGCCAGCTTCCCCTTGCTAGTGTTTGTCACACTCTCCTGTTACTGTGGTCCACCTTATGGCCAGGAGGTGATGTCCACCCTCTGCTCATGCCATCGTTTTCCCCTGCCATGATGGAGCTTCCTCTTGAGGCTGTAAGCCAAAATAAACCTTTTTTTTCCCACAAGCTGCTCTTGGTCAGGTGATTTCTGCCAGCAGTGCGAACCTGACTGCAACATGGGAGGACTTAATTCTTCCTACTATTAAAATAATTCAGTGAAATGGGAAACCTTGTGAAAAGTATGCAAGTTAGAGTATAGGTGAATCCCGGAATAATTATGGGGAAAATAATTTACATTCAGTTTCTTGCATTTGGTTTCATTGTTAAATTTGAAGTTGTTAACTAAACCATCTACTAATCAGTTATAGCAAACTAATTAAAATTACCAAAGATAAAACAGTAATGATTTTTAATCTTATGTAAGGTTTTTCAGCCACAGAACTAAGAATGTGGTTATTGTAATGCTTGGTATGTGGGTTTGAATGCACTTTTGGCTAAAAGAAGTGAAATGAAGTGTTAGAAACATCTTGCCACCCTTCCTAGAAAATGTTCCTCAGAGATATTTTCCACGGGTTAGAGACTCTTTTGGGTTCTTATTGTGAAAATCCTGGAGAAACTTGAGGACAGCAAAGAAAACAGGAAACAATTCAATTTGTGGAAACTTCAGATGTATGGCACAATATAGGCCTGGTCCTAACCAGACCACATGGCAGAAGAAAACAGGAAGTGGCTTCTGTAAAAATGGCGTTCTGTGCAGGCTTGGTGTGACAACAATTACAGTCCCATGCTCGCGAGAAGCCTACTACAAGATGTCCTATCCAGAGACAGGTTGTCATTGGTCACCAAAAGGGGACCACCCCATACAAGGATTAGCCAGCCAAGCCCGTCAAAACCCATGTGCACTTCCTGAATAAACGAGTTTGCGGAGTCTCGCTTCTGCTTTCACCCAGCTCCCGGAGTCTGTGTCGTGACTCCGCGCTGCTCACCCCAATTCAGCAGAGACCCTATCGGCCCCCCTGAGCTGGCCTTGGGGGGGACCCCAACACTTAGAAAAGAAAAACAAATCACTAAAAAAAAAATGTGTCTCCTGATGAAGATTAAATGGGAATGTGGCATGCCAGTGAGCTGACTGGGTATGTTCTCAATGTCTAGGCTTTATAATATCTATCACTTTTCATGCTATTTAAAATAAGTCCAGCAGGGCGTGGTGGCGCATGCCTTTAATCCCAGCACTCGGGAGGCAGAGGTAGGAGGATTGCCGAGAGTTTGAGGCCACCCTGAGACTACATAGTTAATTCCAGGTCAGCCTGGAGGACCAGAGTGAGACCCTACCTTGCAAAACCAAAAAAAAATTAGAATAAATAAATAAATAAAATAAGTCCAGAATCAATTTCCTGGAAATTTGTAGAAGTTATTTAGCTTAGAATAAGAGAAAGTTAGAATAATTTGGAGTTCTAGGTTATTTTGATAGGCATAGAGATCTGGGCAAGCTTTGGCCAGACATGTTACCATAATGTTTTTTTCTTATTATTATCACTTTGATTAAATGCATTTCTTTTATCGTATTTGGCTAGCTTTTGTCTACACATTCTGAACATAACATGGCTCTCTTAGGGTAATAGGGACAGGTTTCAGCAACCTTCTTACTTCAGTGTTCACTTAGATGGCTAGCATGCAGGCAGAGGCTCACACAGGCTTCTTCACTCTTTAGCTCCAACCTCCAGTTCAACCATTTCCTTTGCATCCACCGGCAGAGTGATAACTAAAGCCCTGCTCTGCCTCATCATGCGGGATGCTCACTCAGTCATTGTGAGGAAAAAAGACCATTTCTTGCAACCTTTCCCTTGGTAATGATCACTTTATGTTTCTGTATCTTGAGTGGAAAAGTGCAGAAGTATGTAGGACTCAGCCACAGGACTATTATGAGTGAAAGCAGGAGCAAATGAGGTTGAATACAACCCTCTTTCCAGTTGTCTGCTGGGACTCTATCATGGAGTTTTATCTGCATTTTTTTTTAGGCAAGACCAACAGATTGGACAACCCCTCCTTTTTTTTTAAATGCGAGAGAGTGAGAGAGATGATAAAGAGAGAGAATTAGTACGCCAGGGACTCCGGCAACTGAAAACTGAACTCCAGATGCACGGGCCACCTTGAGCGCATTTGTGACCTTGTGAGTCATCTTGTGCATCTGGCTTCTGTGGGACCTGGAGATTCAAACATGGGTTTGTAGGCTTCACAGGCAAGTGCTTTAACCACTAAGCCATCTCTCCAGCAGAACAGTAAGGCATGTTGGGGTGGGCAAGACACTGAGTACCTCTGATCCTACTGTAAAGGCTTAAGATATTATTATATCATGTTACTAACCAATACTGTGTGCCTCTTCAGTTAACTAGTTCAGCTGGCAGGACCTAGCTATTCTACCTTGTAGAGATATAAGTCTAACTTTCATTCCTGAAAAAAGTACTGAAAGACTTCTAATGAAAACAGTCATTACTAAGGTAGAGATCAATAGGTGGTAAGTGTCAAGCTTTTAAAAAGCACTGTAGTTAAGATTCTGATTAAAGCACTGGACATGTGAACACCTGTAATCCCAGCACTAGGGAGACTGAAGGTGGAGGATTATCATGAGTTCGATGCTGGCTTGCTCTACATATTAAGTTCATGGCCTGTCTGGGCTATATATCAAGACCTTCTCTCTCTCTCTTACACACTCACACAAAATAAAAATTAAACTTTACAAAGTGAGGAATATGATTAGAACAAACTGTTACCTTTATGAGTCTAGCTTTATTTATAAAGTGAGGGTAGTAATTAAAACCTAATCCAGTAGTGTTATGGGTATTAAATATTAGTATATAAATCTTATTTGCTGTGCATGAAGTAAATGCTAAAATTGTTAGCTGTCATAATCATTACTGAAATGGGGGTGACATATATATAATTATTAAGCTAGAAGACACCACATGCTTTAGTTGTGGACTCTGAGAATCAAGCTGCTCCTAAAGTAGAAGCCTCCTCCCTGATGCTCCTGTCATAATACTGGAAAGTGCTATGCAGGCTCCTGGGGGAGAAAAGCCAAGTCTCAACCAGCAGTGGTCCATGTGAGCTACACAACTGGCCAGCCAAACAAGATATGCCCATTAGTGCAAGAGTCTGCTATGGGGATAACCAAATGCTCTCTGATTGGATGTGGGCCTGCTTCACAGGAGGGAATTCATGCCTGGTACTGACAAGCTAGTCAAAAGCCTATGGATGGAGTGGTCACAGGCCCTAGGAGGGAAGCTACTACTGTTGTTTGGCTGAATATATTGTGCCCATAAATATTTGTGTTTATGACCATAGACTGGTTCTGCTCTCACTTTGGTCAGAGAAGCTTCTTTCTGCAGATGGTGGTGACTACTGGGATGACTTGTCTAGGTGATGAAAAGTGACACTTGAATGCTCAGCACTAAATAACACAACTTTATCATAGTCTCCAAAGCTAGTTCAGGGAACATTGTAGAAGAGGTGGTACAGAGTCTAAGAGCCAAAGGATGGGGAAGTATACTTTATACTGTGCCTATGCTGTCCCTAGACATGAGGTGGCTGTTGGCATTCATGACTTCATAGCAGTTGTTACCTGCACAATATTTGGTCCCTCAATATGTCATTATAGAGGGAAAAAAAACCCCATAAAACCCCAAAGGTATCAAAATAGAAGAGGGACTAACTGGAAAGAAGTGGTTCAGTGAAAGGGGTTGGAGTAGCAGGAAAAAAAAGATAGCAATGAGAGGAGGTTATGACCCTAATACATTATGTACATGAAGGCTGTCAATAATAAGTTAAGAGTAGCTGGCTATGATGGTGCATGCCTTTAATCCTAGCACTGGGGAGGCAGAGGAAGGAGGATCACTATGAGTTTGAGCCTGGGCTAGAGTGAGTCTCTACTTTGAACTCCCTCCTCCCCCAAAAGAATAAAGTTAAAAATATTAAGCAAGATGCTACAAAAGTACTCCCAAAAAAGAAAAAAAAAACCCTCAATTCTACTAATCTATGGCAAATCTAAATTTCAGAAGTGAGGTGAATTTTGTTAGAATCAAGAAGTTTGCCGGGCATGGTGGCACACGCCTTTAATATCAGCACTTGGTAGGCAGAAATAGGAGGATCATCATGTGTTCTAGGCCACCCTGAGACTACATAGTAAGTTCAGGTCAGCCTGAGCTAGAGCGAGACCCTGCCTCGGAAAAACCAAAAAAAAAAAAAAAGTATTTCTATGCTTTTTTTTTCTAATTTAACTGGGGCTGGAAATATGGCTCAATGGTTAAGGCACTTGCATGTAAAGCCTAAGGACCCAGGTTCAATTCTCCAGTACCCACATAAGCCAGATGCATAAGGTAGCACATGTGTCTGGAGTTCGTTTGCAGCCGCTGGAGGTCCTGGCATGCCTATTCTATCTACCCTTTTCTCTCTCACACATAAATAAAATATTAAAAAATTAACATCTGGCAAGGAGTTTACAGCTCCAGAATATGAATTTCTTCCCTAGTCTTTTTTTCTTCTACCCAGACTCTAGGGTCTCTTTCTTGGCTTATGGGTGGGAGTTAATCTGAAACACTGTTAGCTCTGTTATCACGTTCACACTTTTTTTTTTTTTTTGAGAAAGGGTCTGGATCCTGACCTGAAATTCACTATGTAGTCTCAGGCTGGCCTTAAACTTACAGCAATCCTCTTACTTCTGCCTCTTGAATACTGGAATTAAAGGTGTGCATCACTATGCCCTGCATGTTTACACTTTTCATTGTAGTTCCTGAAGATTGAACCCAGAGCCTCCTGAATGCTAGGTCAAGTACTGTATCAAGGAGCTACATGCCCAGCAACTTTGATACTCTTTATCAAATTTGTTCCTCATTTTAGTGTGAGCTCAACTGCTCAGCATCCTTATCCTTTCATACAAGGAGAAGGAATACAAAAACCAAACCAAACCTTTCTGCTAGCTCCATGAGCTTCAACCTGATAGGTTCAGTACTATGTAGTCATACTACAGCAGTTAATAATCTGGCCAGGTTCTTAAGTGAACAGGGAACTAACATAGACTGATTACAAATTCACCAGCTTGATAAGGAATGGTAAAATTTCCTGTGAACTTTTTTATTTCATATCAAAGGAAGCAGTAAGGTCAGAATGAAGAGGAATGGAGAATTTTCCTACAAAATGATTACCAATATCTCCTCAAATGTTCAGGGATACGTCCACAGATGTTTAAAACAATATTTTATTTATTTATTTGAGAGAAATAGAGCAGAAGAGGTAGATAGAGAGGGATAATGGGCATGCCTGGGCCTCCAGGCACTGCAAATAAACTCCAGATGCATGTGCCACCTTGTGCATGGGTACTGGGGATTCAAAGCTGGGTCCTTAGACTTCACAGGCCAGTACCCTAAGTGCTAAGCCATCTCTCCAGCCCTTTCACATTTTTACAAAGAAAACACAAAGTTGTCATCAAACTTAGCCTAATATTTGAAGAAACAGAACTAAAGAAACATAAATTCACCCAAAAAAGAGTAAAACAGAAATTGAATAGTCACAAGTTGGGTCATCAGGCTACTCAGTGATATTAATTGGGGTATTTAAATGTCATTTCAATTAGGAACCTCTTTAGACCTTCATCAATTATTTCAAGTGTTTTAATCTTAAATACATCTCTTTCTTCTACAAACTTCTGAAAGAGATGAACACCTCCACCAACACCAAAATAATGTGCTTTGCTAGCCAAAAGCACCCGGCCATTCTTACCCAGCAGTATGAGGAATGTTTGGTGCAAAGTACTGTAATTCTCTGGATTGTAAATGGTTTCTGAAGTGAGAATGAGGTCATATTTTACAAAGTGTTTATCACTCAATACAAGTTTACAGAATTCAGACCACTCCCCAGAAAAGAACCGACATTTACATATTTCTTGGGCTACTTGTGATTTCTTGCATCTCTTCACATCTGGTTCATTTATACCATTCTCATCATCTTCCAAAGTGAAGTTAGCAACTACATTAGGTAAAGTCACTTCCTCAATCACCAAACTGTTATAATCCTGAAAATGAATTTCTCTGGCCCCTCTTTTGAATGCAGTTATACCAAGCAACCCTGACCCACAGCCAAGATCCAGTACTTTTTGCCCAGCAAACTTCACTTTGGCTTTTGTGAGATAAGCCAGGAGGTCAATGGTACATTCCCAGATTTTTAATCCGCCTTCATAAACACCTGGAATCAGATCAGAATGAGAAGAAAAGCTTTTTGAAGCTATGTTGCCTCCAGGGAACTCTTTCAATGAGATGGTTTTTACTACAGATAGGTTAACATGCTGGAGACCTGAGAGTGCTTCAGTGACTTTATGTTCCAGTACCTTCTTTAAATCTTTAGGCACAGCATGTTCTTTGGCAGCTTTCAAGGAGGGCTGTTTGTCACACAACTCCAGATCATTTGAACTGTTAGTTGCATTGAGTGGACTGTCAGGGTCTTGAGAGGAAGCTGCATTTCCCACCGATTTGCACTCCCCCAAGAGATCATGAGGCAAATCAGTCTGTCCTGTAGGACATTTTCCATCCTTCTGTTTTCCTTTTTGACTTTTTGAGACCGATGATGATTCTTTTGAGGAATCCAAGATCAAAGCTCCATCTCCAACAGGTGTTAATTTATTTTCCAGGTGGTCGTCAATTGGGAAGTTAAATTGAAAGGCCATCCTTTTTTTCATATGCACATAATCTTTAAATTCAAAGGAATATGCTTCAACTTCTTGGCAGAGTTTAGTGGCATACAGAAACCTGACTCAACTACTCAATTAGTTTAGTTGGAATCAACATCTATTTAACTGCTTGTATGACACTGAAAAATTTAAAGCTATTTCCAAAGATGTTTTAGAGGCCTTCAATTCAGCCCTGAAGGAAAAAAAAAAATCAAATGAAGGTTAAAGCAAAATGTCCATTTCACTAAAATGAAATATTAAACAGCTTCCACTCTTCAAACAGCTCCCTGTTCCAAGAAAGGCATAAGGAAGGTGGGGGAGCGATTTAGGAAAACACAAACACAGATACCTCAAGGATTCAAAAGTAGGAGAAGAAAATAAACTGGAAAACAAACAAAACAACAGCAGCAGCAGTTACAATCACCAGAACAAGCTATGGAGTCACATTTCCAGACAGGGCAGCCTGGCTCCTTGGTGTTCTTTACCTGTCCTATGCCCAAGCATATTAATGTCCTAAACGTCCAAAATTTCTTCACTTCTGTTACTGCCTCAAATAATAATTTAAGGTTGTATTTTGGTTGGTAAACATTCCTTTTAAAACATTCACAGGTAGGGTCTGTTGTGTATAAATTCGTCCAAACGACATACAAACATTTAGTGCAGATCAGCAGCCTTAACTTAGGTGGGTAATTAATTGATTAGGGGACTGGGTGGGTAGCTCACTGGGTGAAGTACTTGCCTTGAAAGTATGAGGCCCTGAGTTCCATCACAAGCACCCATGTAAAAAATGGCAGCGTGATTGAGCACGCCCTAATCCCAGCCCTGCGGAGGTGCACACAGGAGGATCCCCGAGGCTAGCTGGCCAGCTAGTCTAGACTAATGGGTGAACTCCAGGCCCAAACTAGGTGGATGTCGTTCCTGAGTATATGACACCCAGTGTTGACATCTGGACTCCACACGCACACATGCATGAAAAAAAAATTGGTTGTAGAGAAGACACAAAATAAGGGAGCTGTGCTCACTGAAGGATTTTGCAGAAGGTGGATTCGATTTTATTGAAAACCTACTTTTCCAGACACTTTATACTATGCGTTTTAATTTGAACCATTCTGGACGGTGGGATCTTCCTTTTACAGAAGGCGTACAAAGGGAAGCACACATGGAGCCGGTAAGAACCTTCTACCCTTCCATGCCACCCCGCCAAGGGCCCGGGAGTCATTTCCGACTACGGGTACAGGACATAATTGGCCCTAAGTACAAGTTCAAAGCCCCACGGACCGAACGTGACAAACCTGAGGACTTCCGGTCGCACTACTCCGAAGGGTCAGAGTTCCAGGTGAAGCGCACAGCGACCCACACCAGGTGATGACATCAGCTCGCTGCCCGCGTCGGGTGGTTTTTGGAGAAACCTCGGTGGAGAAACTTGCTCCTCAGTGCGCACCAGTAAGTCGAGTCCTCCGGCGGCTAGAGAAGCCTCCTGGCTCCCAGGATCCTCGCTTGCCTCCTCTCTATGGTTCTGGTGCTGGCGGGGAGCGCGCGAGGCCCGCTGGGGAGGCGAGACTTCCGGTCGGCGGTATGGCGGGATTGATGTGAATGTGTGGCTGTTGGTGCAGCATGTCTCAGGGTCGTGCCGCAGCGGGGAGCGTGGTTCCCCTGGAGGAGTTAAGCAGCTGGCCGGAGGAGCTATGTCGCCGGGAGCTGCCTTCCTTCCTGCCCCGGCTCCTCATATCCTTGGTCGATTCCTCCGCCCGCAGGGCTGAGGGGCGCGCGGCGATCTCGCTGCCCGCGGTGGGCGGCGCGGGCGCCAGAGATCCGGGGCTCGAACTCGCAGGCGGGTTGTGATGGAAAGTGTTGGCTGTAGATTGTTGCTTTCCTGCGTGCCTTTCCTCTGCCCGTTGGCTTTTCTGGACTTCCCACTTGCTGTTCAGTGTAAAGCCTTGGGCGTGAGGGCAGTGGGAGTGGTCAGGACTCGGACTTGAGCTCTACGCCAACCCTGTCTCTAAGAGTTGCGTGAAATGCAGCAAGAGAGATAAGCCGAGCTCTCAGCATCCCTAGAATGGGTGGTGTATAGATTGATACCTCCTTTCAGTATTGTGAGAATTAATGGACATAATTTTACTGTGGTGCCAAATGTTGGAAAAGGATGTTCCGTGAATACAAATGTTTCCTCTCGTATGTCTGTTGCCTGTTAGAAGCAGTTGCTTCGGCATTGGCTTTAATCTGCTGTATTTGTGTTGCTTGAGGCCACCATTGTCAGGTGCCAACTACTACTGTTGTCATGTCTTTGGGGATGTTGTATGTATTCCTGGCTGGCCTGGAACTCATGGTGTATAGTCCTATCCCCAGATACGCCCATTCCCCCCCCCCCCAGAAACTCCTGACTCCTAACTAATAACGAGTACCTCACCTTGTTATGAGGATTTTTCCAGAGACTCTTTTTCTTTCTCTGGCTTCAGATCCCACCATGCCACCTTGGCTTGGTGTTAAAACACTTCTAATAAAGTGTCACCTCAAAGGACTGTCATGTCAAGTGCCTCTCATCTAACCAATCTGCTCTTCCTTCACAACACTATCAGTTTCTGATTCTAAACTACAGTCAGTCCATCCATCTCCACTGCTACATAGATTCTGTTCTCCTGTCATCTGGACTATTAATAATTTCTTGTTTCCACACCTCCTATAATCCATTCTACAAAAACAGTTTCGAGTGAAACACCTACCTCACTTTATTTCCTTTTTCGCCTTACTCTATAGCTTAGGAATAAAATCCAAACTTATATAGAGGCTCCCTTTTGGTCCTTCTCTCATACCTGCTCCCCTACCTCCCCCCCCCCATTCATTTTCTCACGTTATTGCCAAGGATAAAGGGGGCAGTTTGGTTTTGTTCATCGTTTTATCCTCAGAGCTGAGAACAAAGCCTGTCGTACATCTTCAGTAAAGGACCAAAAAGGTTTCATGTTTCTTGAAAAATAATTTTATTTATTCATTTGAGAGAAAGAGAATGGGTGTACCAGGATCTCTAGCCACTGCAAATGAACTCTAGACACATGTGCCACCTTATGCATCTGGCTTAGTTTGGTATTGGGGAATTAAACCTGGGTCCTTAGGCTTCACAGGCAAGTGCCTTAACTACTAAGACATCTCTCCAGTGAAGATTTCATTTTTTAAAAAAACTTTCATTTGAGAGGAGAGAGAGAGCAATTATAGGCACACTAGGACCTATTGTTGGAAATGAATTCCAGATGCATGTATTACTTTGTGAATTTGTTTTGCATGGGTACAGGGGAATTGAATCCAGACTGGCAGGTCTTGCAAGTAAGCACCTTTAACCACTGAGCCATCTTTCCAGTCCCAAGATTTCATGTTTTAAAAATGCATAGAAGTAGGCTGGAGAGATGGCTTGGCAGTTAAGGCGCTTGCCTACAAAGCCAAAAGATCCAGGTTCAATTCCCCAGGACCCACATAAGCCAGATGCACAAAGTGGTGCATGTGTCTGGAGTTCATTTGCAGTGGCTAGAGACCCTGGTGCGCCCATTCTCTCTCTCTCAAATGAATAAATAAAAATATTTTTCAAAAAAACATCAAATCTTTTTGGTCCTTTACTGAAGATGTATGACATGCTTTGTTCTCAGTTTCCTAAAAATATTTTGGCAAAACTCTTTTCTACCTAATTAATGTTAAGTTTTCAAAAGTAAAAGTTAGGCAGTAATTTAAGTCTTAATTGCAGCCTCCAAAGGATTATTGTTAAATTTCAGGAAGGATCCTTCTTGAATTTCTTCTCAGTAATGAATATCCTAGTCCAAAATCCTAGTATTTTCCTTAATGATTTATATTTTACTCTATGTATCAGCATTCTGAGAGTTGGATTGAGCATATTCGTAAGTAAAATTGTTTTAGTTATATGATTTACTTTCATGTTATCAAGATCTGAGTTTCATGCATGTTAATAGATATGACTTTGCAGTTTTATATTCCTTTCAAATTTGATACTTTTCTTTATTATAGCTTTTTAAACCTCTGTTACATAAAATAAGTCATTTTCTTCAAATTAATGTTTTTAAGTTTTAGATTCCATTTTTTATATTTATTTATTTATTTGTTTATTTATTTGAGAGAGGGAATGGGTGCGCCAGGGCCTCCAGCCGCTGCAAATGAACTCCATTTGCATGTGCCCCCTTGTGCATCTGGCTTACGTGGGTCCCGGAGAATTGAACCGGGATCCTTTGGCTTTTAAGGCAAATGCCTTAACCGTTAAGCCATCTCTCCAGTCCCTAGATACCATTTTGACAGATGACTGGGTTCTAATGGTATGGAAGCATGTTGTAAGTTTTCAGCGTTGCTGTACTGGGATTGCGCTTAGATAAAACATAATCTGGCACGTACTTGGCAATCTTCAGTCTCTAACATGCTTAGTGTTATGTAGAAAATGCTCCTTGCAGTTAGAAGAGGCTGATTGTTTGGATGATGACATTTACTACTTGGAACAATTTTACTTTCTGTCAAGAGAGGGGATTAAGAGTTAATGCTGTGGATTGTTCATTGTAATGGTTCTGAGTTAGCTTGTATTGTATTCTTTATATTTCACTTGGTTCTGGAATATTTGTTTATAATTTTGAACATATATCTCCTGTTAGGGTCCATTTTTACCTGAGTATGACAATTATGCATATTTACTGTGGAAAATTGAAACATACAGAAAATCAAAAATAGTAATAAATCATCCACTAATCTGAAATGTTCAGGATTATGAAGAGAACAGTCTCATGTCATTCTTGCACATTTTTATCAGCCCAGGTATCACTTTATATGAACATGTGTATACATACGAGTATGTATGTTAAAGATGGGGTTTTACTATTTTTGAAATTTTATTATGAGTTTTTTTTTTTTTTTTTTTTTTTTCGAGGTAGGGTCTCTAGCCCAGGCTGACCTGAAATTAGCTATGTAGTCTCAGGGTGGCCTCAGACTCATGGAGATCCTTCTACCTCTGCCTTCCAAGTGCTAGGATTAAAGGCTACCATGTCCGGTACTTTTTACTTTTTTTTTTTTTTTTTTTTGGTGTTTTTTTTTGAGGTAGGGTCTAACTCTCTAGCCCAGGCCGGAATTTACTACGTATTCTCAGGGTGGCCTCAAACTCACAGTGATCCACCTACTTCTGCCTCCCAAGTGTTGGGATTAAAGGCGTGCGCCACCATACCCGGCTTTACTTCTGATTTGTTAAAATGTATTTTAATGATGGTAGATCCTATTCAAAAGGTGAACTCATTCATTTTACTGATCTTCAGTTGCTGCATGAATAGGCTGTTTTCTTTGCTGTTATAGATGTTTTTTACTCTTACTAGTTTCTCTCTGTAGAAAATGGCATTTTGAAACTACAAAGTTTAGGATTGACATTACTTGTATAGTCTCACATTCAATAAAGATCAGTGACATGACTGACCTGTTTAATGTTTTTCATAATATGTTACTATTTTGCTTTATAGAAATTTTGAAAATAGTTATTGAGATGTTTTTGCCTCATATGAACCACCTGACATTGGAACAGACTTTGTTTGCACAAATGTTACCAAAGGTATAGTAGTATATTCCTCTATATAATTTGAATGATATTAAACTCTGGCCTCAGTTTTACATAAGTGGTGGTTTGAATGCATGGCTTCATAGACTCCAGCATTTTTAATTAAAATTGAGCTTGCAACTTGAGTCTCCAGTGGATGGAGCCCTGCTAGGGAAGAGGTATGTCACTGGGGGCGGATCTTGTAGTTCAGCCCTAAGGTGTGTTCAGTGCAAGTTGAGCTTTGGTTGTTCTTGTTTGTTGGCTGTTTGGTGGTGTCTCTGCTATGATCTCTGGACATGAGCCAACATCTTCTGCCACTGATGGTGTTTCCCCGCATTCTTTAAGCCTGAGTTAACCCTTTTCTCCCATAAGCTTCTTCTGGTCAGATGCTTGTTCAGCAACATGAAGGTAATGCAACAACTTCTTAATTGTAGCTCTATTATCCTAATATCTAACATATTTGAAGTACAAGTAAGTAGTTAAAAATAGATCATATGGGCTGGAGAGTTGGCTTAGCAGTTAAGGTGCTTGCCTATGAAGCTTAAGGACTCTAGTTCGATTCCCCAGAACCCGCATAAGCCAGATGCACATGGTGGTGCTTGTGTATGGAGTTCATTTGCAGTGGTTAGAGGCCCTTGTGTGCCCATATTCTCCCTCCTTCCCTCTCTTTGTCTAATATGTACACACACACACACAGAGAGACACACACACACATATACACACACATATATATGTATGTATGTATTTGTTTTTTCAGGGTAGGGTCTCACTGTAGCCCAGGCTGACCTGGAATGCACTATGTAGTCTCAGGGTGGCCTTGAACTCATGGCAATCCTCCTACCTCTACCTCCCAAGTGCTGGGATTAAAGGCATTGCCTGGCTATAGGCTGCATTATTGTTGTTCAGTTATATGAAAATCTCAGTGACAGTTACACTTTTTTAAATTAATACATGTATTTAGTTTTGGTTGACACTGCCTCTTCTTCCTCCTCATCCCCGTCTCCCTGCCTCTCTACCATAATTTCATTCCTTTTTATAAGTGGAGGGAATTGAAGGTATTTTGGTGCCAAAATGAATACCTTTATTTCTGATAACATTTATTGGAATTTATTTCTGAGTTTTCTTATAAGTAAGTAATCATTAGAATTCCTCAGTTACCTGATTATCTTTGGAATTTTTCTTGACCTCTAGAGAAAGGTTCAACTATTTATATAAGTGAAAATGGAGATGCTAGTGCTTTTAGGCCTATAGGGAACAGTATTTTTCTTGCCTTACATTTTGCTGTTATTGTAGTGTTGAGAACACTTAAATTGTTTAGAAAGATCCCAGTATTAAGATGTTATGGTGGTGAACTTTACAGACAGAAAGCTTATCCCTAGTCTAGGAAAGATCTTTCAATTGGTCAAAAAGATGAACTGGGGGGCTGGGGAAATGGCTTAGTGGTTAAGGCATATGCCTGTGAAACATATGGACTCTGGTTCAATTCCCCAGGACCCACTTAAGCCAGATGCACAAGGGATGCATACATCTGGAGTTTGTTTGCAGTGGCTGGAGGCCCTGGTGTGCCCATTCTCTTTCTCTCTATCTGCCTCTTCCTCTCTTTTGCAAGTAAATAGAAATAAAATATATATATTTAAAATTTTTTAAATTTAATTTAATTTATTTTTGGAGAGAGTCACAGAGAGAGACAGAGAGGGAGAGGTAGACAGATAGAGATGGGCATGCCAGCAGTCTCTCAGCTGCTGTGAACGAAATCCAGATGTGTGTGCCCCCTTGTGGGCAAGTGCAGTATTGCGCCCTTGTGTCACTTTGCATCTGGCTATATGTGGGACCTAGAGATTGGAACCGGGTTCTTAGGCTTAGCAGGAAGGCGCCTTAACCGCTAAGCCATCTCTCCAGCCCAAAATAAAATATTTTTTAAAAATTGAGAAAAAAAGATGAACTGGGCCAATTATAAATGAGTAATGAATAGAAGATTCAGTACAAATTTATTGCCACAATCAGGCAATACCTTTGTAAATGTCTTCATGAATGTTGATGAGGAAGGCAGTTATGTTTTATTCTGCAGTATAGTCATTGTATTTCTTGCATCCCCAATGAACTTTGAATGATTTATCTGTAGATGTTATTAAATGCATTGAAACCACAGAAATGAAATGTAAATTGATTGTCTTGAGGCTTTTTAAAGGAGCTATATTATAGAGATAGTGTGTGTGTGTGTGTGTGTGTGTGTGTGTGTGTGTGTGTGTATACATACACATACATATATACATATATATGTATACACACATATATACCCATGCTTATTTATTTGAGAGAGAGAAAGAGGCAACTAGAGAGAGATAGAGAATGAGCTCATCAGGGCCTCCAGCTGCTGCAAATGAACTCCAGATGCATGTGCCACCTTGTGCCTCTAGCTTTATGTAGGTACTGGGGAATCAAACCTAGGTCCTTTGGCTTTGTAGGCAAGCGTCTCAATTGCTGGAGTCATCTCTCCAGTCCTATGTATATTTTTTAATTAGGTATAATTAAGCTAGACAACAGGTAGGTATTACTAATGAAAAATTAGATCATTCTATTATTTTTTCCTGTAAATATATACTTTTCTAGTGATTTGTTATTCGTATTTACTATCTAATTTGTTTTTACAGACTGTAAAATTGTTCGATGACATGATGCTTGAGTTAACTAGTCAAGCTAGAGAACTGTCAAGCCAAAATATGGAAATCCAGAGCACTCTTAGGAATATTTTACAAGTAAGTCGAGCATGCTGGAAAGAGTAAGATGCTAGGTATACTGGCACACACACCTGAAGCTGGAGGATTACAAGTTCAAGGGCAGCCTGGATATAGTGAAATCCTGTCTCAAGAAAGAAAGGAAGGAAGAAGAGTGAGAGTGAGAATTGTTTTCAACTGGGTGTGGTGGCTCAATGCCATAATCCCAGAATTTGAGGAGCTGAGATAGGAGGTTTGCTGCACGTTTGAGGACCGTCCGAGCTAGAGACTGAGAACCTTTTTTTTTTTTAAAAGTCATTTATCCTTTATGTAACGGCCTATTGCTGGAGTTAAGTTTACAGATTCAGAGAAATGCACACAGAAAGATGAATTCTGAATATTTAAAAAAATTTATCTGCAAGAGGGATGGGGAGAGAGTGTGTGTGAGAATGGGCATCAGGGTTTCTTGCAGCTGCAAACAAACTCCAAACTCATGCTCTACTGTGGGCATCTAATTTCACATGAGTACTAGGGAGTCAAACCTTGGGCCGGCAGACTTTGCAAACACTAACCACTGAGACATCTTCGCAGCCATGAATTTTTATGTACTTTTATGGACAGTAGGTCTTGTGTAAGAAGACAGATCATCAAAATAGCACCTTGTCTGTAATTTCGAGGCATATATGTAGAATATCTACCTTGTGCTTCGAACTGTGGGTGAGGATTCCAAGTGGCACTGATACACTGAAGTTAATTGAAAAGGAAGTGTTTTGTCCATGACTGTATCTCTAGTAAGACAGCACAGTGATTAGTTTATACAAAAAGATGTATATTTAGAATGAACTTTCTTTGCTTATTTTTCAGTCAATGGTGCAGATATTAGGAGCTCTTAAAGGATGTGTTCAACATGTCTGTACCACACAGGAATCTGTTGTTCTAGAAAATATTCATAGTCTCCCCTCCTCAGTCCTTCATGTAATCAAAAGTACGTTTGTACATTGTAAGGTGAGTATTGGGTCTGAGTATAGTTTAAATAGCCTAGAAGTAATGGCTAAAAGGGCTGAGTAAAACAGTGTTTATACATAGGATTTTATATTTTCCATAGAACAAAGAGTATATGTGTAAATAATTGTTTTCAAAATAAGTGGTTATAAGATAGTGATGAAAAGTGGCCTTTTGAGAGTTTCAAAGGATTCAGTCTATCATTGTGGGGAAGGCAGAGTGAAACAGCTCACATTATGGTTAAGATAAATGAGTGGGGACATGCCTAGAGCTTCTAAGGTTGTTGTTTTTTTTTTTCCTAGGCAGGGTCTCATTCTAGCCCATGCTGACCTGGAACTCATTCTGTAGCCCAGGCTAGCCTTGAATTTATGGCAGTCCTACTTCAGCCACTCAAGTGCTAGGATTAAAGGTATTAGCCACCATGCCTTATTAAATTTTTTAAAATTATTATTTTTTTGATTTTTCAAGGTAGGGTCTCGCTCTAGTCCAGGCTGACCTGGAATTCAATTGGTAGTCTCAGGGTAGCCTCGAACTCACAGCGATCCTTCTACTTCTGCCTCCCAAGTGCTGGGATTAAAGGTGTGCACCACCACACTTGGATTAAATTTTTTTTTTTTTTTTTTTTTTTTTTTGAGGCAGGGTCTTATTCTACCCACAAGATGACCTGAAGGTTTGGGCTGGCCTCGAATTTACATTGATCCTCCTAACTCAGCCTCCCAAATGCTGGGATTAAAGGCATAAACCGCTATGCCTGGCCCTAAATAAATATTTTTGACAGTTTTTAATTTTAAAAAAGTAACTTTTTTGAGATTTTTTAAAAGTACCCCTCCATAAAGAAATGATTTATGTTTGACCACAGGATTCTTGAAATCATTCTGTCTTAGAGCATTAATGGGTCAGTGACTGGTTGCCATTAGGTGCCTGAACTTTTGGGAAGTTAACTCTTAGTCCATTTCAACATTGCTCAGGCAGCTTTTTTGTTGTTGTTTCTCTAGGTAGGGTCTCCCTGTAGCCCAGGCTGACCTGGAATTTATTCTGTATTCTCAGGGTGGCCTTGAACTCAGTGATCCTCCTACCTCTGCCTCCCCAGTGCTAGAATTAAAGGTGTGCGCCGCCACGCCCAGTAGGCAGCTTTTTAGTTCTTTTACAAACATTGATTATGATCTAGAGCATAAGTTAAATTAAATTTGGTTCTTGAGATTTTTATGCTTTACTATTTCTCTTATTTCTATATTTTTGTGATTTAGAACAGTGAGTCTGTATATTCTGGACATTTGCACCTAGTGTCAGACCTTCTCCAAGCTCTTTTCAAAGAGGGTTATTCTCTTCAGAAGCAATTGATGAAACTGTTGGAAATGGTTTGCATGGATCCTGCAGTAGAGGTGAATGATACTTTGAGTATGGTAGAAGGTGAGTGTAACAGATAGCTTTAGGTTTGCTGAGATGAACTTCCAGACCAGGCACAGTTATGGAGGAAGGGATTTATTTATTGAAGCTTACAGATCCAGGGGAAGTTCCATAATGGCAGAAGAAGCTGGCGGCCTGCTCTTCACAGGACCAAACACAGAGAGCAAAAGCCACAAGCCAAAAGCCACACAGCACAGCACAGAAATTCCAACTAGGCACACTTTGCATATCTTTAGATTGAAATCTTAAACCCATCCCCACACCTTAAGATCTGCCCAGTGACATTGCCTCCAGCTAGGTGGATGCAGATGCAAACAACAAACTAATAAAACACTGAATATATTGGGGCCATATATTCAAACTACCACAGTGAGTGAAGAAAAACTTGTTTAAAGCTGGGCGTGGTGGTGCACGCCTTTAATCCCAGCACTCCGGGGGTGGCCGAAGTAGGAGGATCACTGTGAGTTCAAGGCCAGCCTGAGACAACATAGTGAATTCCAGGTCAGCCTGGGCTACAGGGAGACCCTACCTCCAAAACACACACACACACACACACACACACACACACACACACACACACACGAAAAACTTGTTTGAAATATGATGCAAAAATGACAACTGAAGGTCAAGTATCAATTAAATTATTGACCCTAATGTTTCTAATGATTTGTGCTATTTTACTCATGTGCAATAAATAACTTACTAGATGAATTTTTAGTCTTTTAAATTTCTAAAATTTATTTTTGGTACTTTATCATAGATTTGCTTTTCCAGTTAAAGTTTATAGTAGGGAAATTTCCATAAAGATTAACAAGGAAAGTATGCAACTTTATATGCTTTGTAATAATCCCTTTTCTGAGAAGGTAACTTTCAGATTTTTTTCACCATAACGCATAGCAAGAAATGCAATTATTGTACTTTCCATAATATTTTACAGTGAAATGATGCTTATCTTACATGTAATACATTTTATATTATTTCTTTGGCTCTGCTGGTAATCATCCCAATGGTTTGGCACATACTACTTCATTTTTAAAGAATGGCTAATTGTTAGCCAGGTGTTTTGGAAAAGGCCTTTAATCTTAGCACTTGGGAGGCTGAATCAGGAGGATCATGAGTTTGAGATGAGCCTGAGCTATGTATACAGACCCTGCCTTACAACCACAAAATTACTTGCTGATTATAACCTATTTCATTTATTTCATCATCCACTAAGGGAATGTGATCCATACATGCAGAGCTTATATTCCTAATTTGGTATAAAGAGGAGAGCTTGGTTTCATGCAATCTATCAGGAACTTTTTGCTCTATAATAGATCCAAAAATCTGTTAGCTTAAAATAATGTTTGCTTATTCACAGTTCTGTGAGTTTGCAATTTAGGCTGTGATCAGCTGAGACAGTTTTCTCTGGCCCACATTTATAACTTCCTCACTCATGTATTTGCAGTTGAGAACTTCACTTACTGCTGGCTTTTGGCAGAGGCAGAAGTTATATACTATATCACCTAGCAAACTAACTCAGCCAGTGATTGTTCTCAGGGTTTCCAGGAGCAGCAAAGATAAGGGGAAGTCCCAGCACACAAGTACTTTCCATGTCCTGACTTGCATTTTATTACCGTTCCCTTTGCCAAGTCAAGCCATGGAGTTAGGTCCAAAGACCAAATAGCTTTAGAAGAAGCATTGGGCCAGTTTTATAAACTACCTAGAAGTGGAAGAATAAAAATGTTGCATGAATACAGTGTAAATTGGTTTCAGTGCTTCCTTGTTAGGTTTCTTTTATTAGTAGTTTGTCAATTTTGATTAGAATTGTATCTGTAGAATTTCGATTATAAAAAGGCATTGTTAGGTTGGAGAGATGGCTCAGCTGTTAAGGTGCCTGCAAAGCCTGAGTACCTAGGTTCAGTTCCTAGTACCCACGTAAAACCAGATGTACAAGGTGATGGCACATGTGTCTGGAGTTCATTTGCAGTGGCCAGAAGCCCTGGCACATCCATTTTTTCTCTCATCTGCCTCATATATGTGTATACATACACATATATTTAATATAATATAATAAAAGGCAGTGTTTTTATTTTGATGAACATATTTAGGTGATTGGGTGGCTATAAACCTCAAAAAATATGTTTTCAAATATTTTATTTACTTGAGAGAGATGGGGGGGGCCAGATAGAGAGGAAATGGGTATACCAGGGTAACCTGCCATGACAAATGAACTCCATATGTATAAGCCATTTTGTGCATCTGGCTTTACATGGGTACTGGGAATTGAACCCCAGGCTGCCAGACTTTGTAAGTAATCACCTTTACCTGCTGAGCCATCTCTCCAGCCAACTTTTCATTTTTAAAACCTTAAAAATATGCTTATTTTCACTAATTATTTTGACTCTGTTATTCTCAATCTGCAGCATTCACTTGATTGTTAAATATAGGAGAAACAATTCATACAACATTTGGTTATTTTAAGAGTTCTATTCTTCTTTTTCTTAGTTATTCATTTGCTGTTAGATATCTGCTCTGTCATTTCCAGTATGGACCAAGCATTTCATGCCAATACTTGGAAGTTTATAATTAAGTAAGTTTGTTGGTTTGTCTTTTTTATAATGTAGATTTCACATCCCAGATCCTAATGATTCCTGTTGTTTTAGATTGCATTTGAAATATTCTATGTGAGTGTGTCTAATGTTCACTGGCACTGCTGTCTGATGATCTAGATATCTTACATGGACCTTTCAATCCAAACTGCAGTCTTTTTATCTTAAAGAGAAAGCTTTAGCTAATTAGCTAACATTTCTGAATAATAGAATAATAGACCACAGACCAGAGTATTTCTTTTTTTTTTTTTTTTTTTGGTTTTTCAAGGTAGGGTCTCACTCTGGCCCAGGTTGACCTGGAATTGACTATGTAGTCTCAGGGTGGCCTCGAACTCAACACAATCGTTCTACCTCTGCCTCCCAAGTGTTGGGATTAAAGGCGTGCACCACCACACCTGGCTTGACCAGAGTGTTTCTGAGCCACTTGCCTGTTGCTACTGTTATTTAGTCAACTATCAAGAGTTATATTTATAAGCTGAGAAAATTAGTAATTATATTTGCAGCTGACAGTAACTCCTTCTGATAGACAGGAGCTGTCACCTTATGGAGTTACCAGGGAGAGTGTCCATAGCATTCATGAGAATGTTAGGGGTAAGAGAAGATATCCTTGAGGTATAAAATGTAGCATCTTCTTGATAGGGTTATAGTAAGTATTAAGTTCATCTCTGTGAAATGCCTAACTTGACATGACACTAGTGAGTGCTCAGTGAGTTAGCCACATGGCCATCATCATGTGTTCTTCACCCTTGTCCCTTTCCAGTTTTTCACTTCCCTCATTCAGGGTAACAATTTTAAAAATGAAATTGGATATCACTCTGCTGCTTAGAATCTGTCCCACTACACTAAGAGTAATGATCTATACCTTTCTGATCACTTCTTTACTAGCCCATCTTGTGGTATACTCTCCCGACTCTCAGTTCTTTAAACATACCAAATGTTCCTGTCCTCAAGTCTGTCAGCTTATCCCTCTGCAGAGGCTGCTCAAGCCCTGCTTTGTTCCTTGTTAGCTCATGCCTGCCTTGCAGTCCTTAGCTTCACTATTACATCTTCATGACAGCATTCTTGATAGACTCACCTTCAGAATAAGAGTTACTTTCTTGTAGTACTTACACTCAGCATTTATCATAACTGTAATTTGTTATTCTTATAATCATTTAACATTTCCCTTAATGTTAGACCATGGGTTCCGTATACAGCAAAGTTATGTCATGTATTTATTTTTTTTATCTTTAGGCCTAGCAGAGTATCTGGTGAAATAGTAGGAGTTGAACTAATATTTTATAAAGGTGAATAAAAAACTAGCAATTAATTAAACAGTTGCTTTAAAGGTAAAATTGGCACATGAATTGTACTGTGTCTAATATATATTCATTGTGTTTTTTCAATTGTATACAGTAGATAATTTATTGACCTGAGATATCTGAGAGGTCATTTGTCTGTTGTGGTGATTACGTTCTTTTCTTTTTATCCATTTAGGCAGAGCCTTAAGCACCAGTTGGTTATAAAGAACCAGTTGAAACATAAAGATATAATTACTAGCTTGTGTGAAGATATTCTTTTGTCCTTCCAGTCTTGTTTACAGTTAGCTGAACAGTTGACACAGCCTAATGCACAGGTAAAATATGGCCAAATAACACTGTAAATAGGAGTTCTTATTTGCTTTGGCAGTAATTAAATTTCATTTGAACATCTGGATCTATTTATGAGGGTTTTGTGATTATTTATGGCTCATAATTCATCTAGAACACTACATTATGTTAACTTCTTTGCTCTCTAGTGACTTCCTAACCCTTACTTACTAGTTAGTTAAGTCATTCGCCTCAGAACCCTTCTGAACTTTTGAACTTATTCTGCTCTAAAACAAAACTCATTTTCTTTGTGTTATATTTATTTAAGGTCTTCCTAGTGTAGCCATAGTTTACCTTTCTGTCTTTGTCATTGCATGCAACCTTTAATGATATAAGCATGTGTGCATGTATGCACATGCGTTTGTATCAGTTTTTAAAAAATTTTTTTTATTGACAGCTTCCATAATTGTAGACCATAAACCATAATTCCCTCCCCTCCCCTCTTCCCCTTTACAAATCCACTCTCCATCATATCCCAACCCCCCATTAGTCTCTCTTTCATTTTGATGTCATTATCTTTTCCTCCTATTATGAGGGTCCTGTGTAGATAGTACCAGGCATTGAGAGGTCATGGATGTTGAGGCCATCTTCTGTCTGAAGACTGCATTGTAAGCTTCCTTTGGCTTGTGTCAGTCATTTAAAATAAGTATGGACTTAGGCTCCTTTTATTTTCAGGAGCTTGCAACATTGGATTGACGTCCTGTGTATGAAATAGATTGCCAGTAATCTTACAGCATTTTAGAACACAATCAGCTCATTTTCCTATAACAGTATTATTATAAACAGTGTTTTAAGCTAGCTCTGATATTATTTAAACAGCTCTAAATTATAGGATTACAAGCACTCAGGACCTGATCGTTATCTGTAACTTTAATGGGAAGATGAGTTGACTGGCAGTAATACAGCTTCTTCTCTTGGTGACCTGCAATCTCATAGAAGACTTCCTTTGTGCTTATGTTCTTTCCTGACAAGCAGCAGTGGGGACAGAGGTATGGAGATTCAGTCAGGTTGCCAAGGAGTAGGGATAGTCTTGAAGGGCAGATCCTAGAGGAGAGTAGACTTTGAAAAGTAGTTCTGAAACTCACAAATTAGTGAGTAATAGTTTTAGGAAGAAGCTACTCTCATCTTTTTCTTCCTGCTTCTCTCTTTTTTGTCTCTTCTACCTTTAGATACTTGCTTTCTTTTTCCCTTTGTTTTTGCTGATGTGCCCTTGCTCATTTCCGTCACCTTGACTAGTAGGAGAAACTACTTGTTGGGTGTCCTGTGCCACTCCAGGGAGATTGTCCTCTTCTCTATCTTATGGACCCTATCTTCATTCCCAACCTTCTCCTTTTCAATTATCTTTTTATCTATCTTGATACCACAGACTTACAGTTAGTAGTTGGAGAAAAAGATTATAGAAATTCCTTGATAGGAAAATGTGGAAAGCCCAAGAAACAGTACAGCCTATAGTAGAAAAAAAGAGTCTGGAGGTTCTAGCCTGAGTGGCTATTTGTACATAAAGTATATTAATTTATCTTAATATAAGTTGATTTTATATGAAAATCAGAGAATTAAGTTGAAAGTTTTTGTAACTGTCCAAGCAAAGTGTCGTGTTTTGTCTCATGCAAATTTTGGACTGATTAATGTGACCAGATCTATTCCCTGTCCATTGCCTGAAATAGAGCTCTGAGATGCAGAGTCTAATAGCTGTTCGTCTTTTTGATATCTGTATTCTGATCAGCAATGCCCTCTGTTGTTCACTATTGATGTGAGAAATGTTTCCAGGCAGTTTTCATGTTGTCTTGGACTGTTTGGGCTACTACAACAAAATCCCTTAAATTAGGTCATTTGTAGATAATGAACATTTCTCACAGTTCTGAAGTCTGCATCAGGAAATTCCCTGTAATAGTGAGGGCTTGCTCTCAGCTTTTTCACCTTTTTGCTCTATTCTCATGGTGGAAAGGGAGTGGCAACTCATTGCACTTCTATTATAAGGACACTAATCCAAGTCATGAAATAATCATTTCCTCAAAAGTGTCACCATTGAGCAATAGGCTCCAGTACATGCTGGTGTGATGCTTTATGTTGATTGTTAACTTGACAAGACCTTGAATCACCTGTGAGGGATTATCTTGATTAGGTTCACTGAGCTGGCAACAACCACCTTAATTCTGAGGGGGGTCCTGGAATGTATAAAAAGGACATTGCTGGCTGAGTAGCAGCGTTCATGGCTCTGCTTTGTGTCCTCACTGTGGGACTGAGTTTGTCCAGCTCCTGACACCATTCCCTGCCATAATGAATTATAACCTGGATCTAAGCTGAAGTAAACTCTTCTCTAAACTTACAAGAAGATAACTAATACAGTTGTCATGGGGACTACTTCTTATGCCATGGAGCCTTGTTAAAAATGTCAAAATAAAACCAGTAAAAATTATAAGAATGGGGTACAGATATATCAGTCTCTGTGTTTAAAAAATGATCACAAACTGTGTGGCTTAAAACAACAGCATTTGGGCTGGAGAGATGGCTTAGTGGTTAAACGCTTGCCTGTGGAGCCTAAGGACCCTGGTTCAAGGCTCTATTCTCCAGGAACCATGTAAGCCAGATGCACAAGGGGGTGCATGCATCTGGAGTTCATTTGCAGTGGCTGGAGGCCCTGGCGCACCCATTCTCTCTCTCTCTCTACTTGCCTATTTCTGTATTCCTCTCTCTCTTAAATAAATAAATAAAAATAAAATATTAAAAAAAACCCAGCATTTTATTCTCTAACAGTTCTAGCAGCAATAAGTCCAAAAGTGGCAAAAGACCATGCTGTATCTAGGGGATACTGTGTTCCATACCTTTCCTTTCACTGCTTCTTTGACCCTTCTCGGCTTGCAGAACTCCATTGTCTGCCTCCATAGTCACATAATATTCTCTCCTTATGTTATTCTTTCTTGGGGTGCCAGCTATATTGGCTTGAGGGTTCCTTTAGTCTGGTATTTCCTTGTCTTACCTAATTATGCCTGCAATGACCCTATTTCCAAATAAAGCCATGTTTTGAAGTATTGGAGTTTAGTTCTTCAACATATCTTTTTTTGGTTGAGAGATAGTTCAACCTACCTAATAAGAGATTTTCTTATTAGGTTTGAATTTAGTTTCATACAGAATTGAATCTTAAAGCTTTTTTTGCTACCAGAAATTCAGTTTTGTAAAGATAAAGAAATTGAGCCCAGGTGTGGTGGCTCATGCCTTTAGTCTCACTAAGGAGGCTGAAGTAGAAAGATGGTAAGGTCAGCCTGTTGATTCCAAAGATAAGCATATGCTCTAGGGTCTGTTGTGTACACTTGAGTTCATCATCTGCTTCATTTAGATTTTATCAGTATATATATATTTATTTTTATTTATTTGAGAGAGAGATATAGAAACAGGCAGAGAGAGAGAGAGAGAGAGAGAGAGAGAGAGAGAATGGGCACACTAGGGCCTCCAGCCATTGCAAATGAACTCCAGATGCATGCGCCTCATTGTGCATCTGCCTTACGTGGGTACTGGGGAATCGAGCCTTGAACCGGGGTCCTTAGGCGTCACAGGCAAGCGCTTAACCACTAAGCCATCTCTCCAGCCCCCCCCCCCAGTATATTTTTTAAAGAAAGCTTACTGGCCCAGGTTCAATTTCCCAGTGCTGACAAAAAAAGTCAGATGCACAAAGTGACCCCTGCAGTGGCAAGAGGCCCTGATTCATTCTCACTCACACAGTCTCTGTCTCTCTCTCTCTCTCTCTCTCTCTCTCTCAAATAAATTTATTATTCCATTATTCCATTATTGGATCATTCAATTCCATTTTGATTAGGTTTAATTAAGGTATTGCTATATGTGGGAAAGGACATAGCTAAAATTAACATTAATATTAAAATAGGTTTTTTATATAAAATTTTCAAAATTAAAGATTATTTCTTTGGTTTAACTTTATGGTGATAATTTAAAAGTTTAATTTATCCTTGGTTTTTTTTTTTTGTATTCATAACATTATATTTACCCTATTTGTGACAGCAGTATGGAATTGTATTTAGTCAAGGAATTTTTTTGTTGTTGTTTTGGCTTTTCAAGGTAGGGTCTCGCTCTAGCCCTAGAATTCACTTTGTAGTCTCAGGGTGGCTTTGAACTCATGGCGCTCTTCCTACCTCTGCCTCCCGAGTGCTGGGATTAAAGGCATGTGCCACCATGCCCGACTTAGTCAAGGATTTTAATAAGTTAACTTTTATTTATTTATTTATTGGCTCTAGGGACCTAACCCAGTGAACACGCTAGATAAGCACTCTACCCTTGAGCTTTATCACTATTCTCATTCTGGGCTCTTAAGAAAATTGAAGAGAATTATTTTATTCTTCCACCTGTGATTGAAGAAAGTATTCGTTCCTGGACTTCCCTCTCCCGCTTAAGGATCTTATTTATTGTCTTTGTAAAGCTTGCTAATCAAACAGTCTTTGGTCCTTTCCTCTCCCAAAAGATGTAATTAGATTGTAAGTTAGGATCTTCATTATTTATTGTGGCAGTTTTTAGCTGTTCTCTAACTGCTTTTTCATGTATTTACTTTTTTAAAAAATTAAATCAATGTCTTTTTTTCTTTTGATTATTAACCTGATTCCCACGTAGCAAACTCCAATCATTCTATTTAAATTTCACATTCAAATCAACCAAGAAGGGTACATTTTATTTTCTATTACAACTAATGTAGAATTAGAATTTTACTCCTTTAAGTATATTTTGTTAATTTGGTGTTTGTATTGTTTCTACCAACTGTACAGAGAATAATTACATCTTGTAAAGTTTTGTAACCTATGCTTATTAAGAAATCTTATTAGAAAATACTGTCAAGCCGGGCGTGGTGGCGCATGCCTAGCACTTGGGAGGCAGATGTAGGAGGATCACCATGAGTTTGAGGCCACCCTAAGACTACATAGTGAATTCCAGGTCAGCCTGGGCTGGAGTGAGACCCTACCTTGAAGAAAAAAAAAAGAAAATATTGTCAAACTGGGTGTTTTGCTGCATGCCTTTAATCCCAGCACCTGGGAGGCAGAAGTAGGAAGATTGTTGTGAGTTCAAGGCCACCCTGAGATTACTTAGTGAATTCCAGGTCAGCCTGGGCTAGAGCCAGACCCTATCTCGATAAATCAAAAAAAGAAGTAGAAAATACTGTCTCTTTTATAAGTGTACCTAATTTCATATTTATTTTGTTTTTTTATTTCTTTTTTTGGAACAGGATAATGCCGACTCTAGATTATTTCAGAAAACACTGAAATTGTGTCGTTTCTTTGCTAACTCTCTTTTGCATTATACTAAGGTAAGACCTACTTTCCTAGTAGTAAATGGGAGTATACACTGAACTATGGTTGTTCTGCTTTTATCATTTATTCTTAAAAGATGAGGTGGTAATGGTGGGTGAGGAAATCACACCTGGGTCTTGTGTCCAATGTGACAACTGCAGTTTTTACTATCTGAGCTTCAGCATTTTGCTCTCTGAATTGAGGGTAATGTTTAATAAGTTTGTTGAGAGGCATGTGAAGTGACCTCATATATTCTATGTACAGTCACATAGAGGTGCTTAGGAAGTGATAGCTACTGGTTGTTACTGTGGTGTTGCTGCAGCAGTAAAAGGCTTTAGGTACTCAGCCTCTTCCTCCTCATTCTTATTGAGGTTTTACTTTGCATGCCATTTGAAAAGAAATCTGTGCTGAAAAGTCATGCTGCTTACAGAGAATGAGTAGAATTGTTTTATTTTAGGAATTTCATCCTTTCCTCTCTGATTGTTGCTGTGTATTACACCAGCTGTACCTTCAGATATACAGGTAAAAAGAATGTCTTAAGATTATTAAAATGTTGGAAAATTTTTACCTGCTTGCTGAAAATAAATGAAGATGGAAGGGTTTGAAGAATATAGCCCATGTGTATTTACCTGTGTATTTGTCAGCTCCTTACATATGAGTAATAAATATGTAGTGTGGTGAAAATACCAATAGCAAAATAATATATGCTTACATTATATTTTGTTTGTTTTGGTAGAGCTGGAAATTTACTTAGTTGGAATTACAAAGTTAGTTTTAGTGGTTTAACTGCAGATTGAACACAACAGTAAACTTAAAACCAATTTAGAAATTAACCAAATTGAACACAGTGAGAAAAGGATTGAACGGAGTATCAGTTGCACATGGGACATAATTACATATACATACACACAAATATATTCAGCATACACACACACACACATACACACACACATGTACACAGAGAGAACCCGACCTCACCATCTGAATAGCTGCTATCCTAAGTGGCTCACTATTATTTTCTTGCTTGGATTTGGCACAGAAATCTTCTTCCTGCTGTTTCCAGCCTTGCCTCGCTTCCTCTTCTCTTCATAGTAGCCAAACTGAGTTACATACCACTTCTCTGCCTCACCCCTCAAACTGACTTTCCTTAAAGAACTTCTTTACTTTTCCTTAATTTTTTCTCCACGACACTTAATTAACTTCTGCTAGAGTACAGTAGTCCCTTCTTTTGCATGGTGACTATGTGCCAAGGCCTCCAGTTAGTGCTGAAAAGGCAGATGACACTGAACCTTGTTTTTTCCTCACATATGCATAACTATGACAATTTCTAAATACACCATTACAGTAATATACTATTATAATAGTTACATGAATATAGTCTATCTCTTTAAAAAATCCTTCTGTACTGCTCTCACCCTAACTATGGTTAGGTGAAAAGAGGAAGTGAAGTGAATGACACAGGCATTGGGATATGGCATTAGGCTGCTGTGTAAAAGTTTCTTACAAACAAGCACTGCAGTCATCAGCAACTGAGCAGGTAATCAGGCTAATTACCTAATGGCTAATGGGCAATTAGCATATACAACATGGACATGGTAGACAAAGGGATGTTTCACATCAGGTGGAGTAGAGCAAGATGGCATGACATTTCATCACGCTACTCAGAACAGCACACAATTTAAGACTTGGAAACTGTTTAGTAGCACAATATCATCCACTCTTGTGAGTAGCACATGGCATATATACATGGGCATTTAAAAATTTGCAAATAGGGCTGGGGAAATGGCTTAGTGGTTAAGGCATTTACCTGTGAAGCCTAAGGACCCCGGCTCTATTCCCCAGGACCCATGTAAGCCAGATGCACAAGGGGGCACATGCGTCTGGAGTTTGTTTGCAGTGGCTAGAGGCCCTGGCGCACCCATTCTCTCTTTCTCTCTATCTGCCTCTTCCTTTCTCTCTCTCAAATAAATAAATAAGATAAATATTAAAATTTTGCAAATAATTTAACAACACATCATATGATTTAAAAAGTTAATACTAGAGCCAGGCGTGGTGGTGCGTGCCTTCCATCCCAGCACTTGGGAGGCAGAGGTAGGAGGATCGCCATGAATTCAAGGCTACCCTGAGACTACATATTGAATTCCAGGTCATCCTGGGCTAGAGTGAGACCTTACCTCGATAAACCAAAAAAAATTAATTTAATTTAATTTTAAAAAGTTATTACTGGCTGGATGTGGTGGTACACGCCTTTAATCCTAGCACTTGGGAGACAGAGGTAGGAGGATCCCCTTTGAGTTCAAGGCTACCCTGAGACTACATAGTGAATTCCAGGTCAGCTTAGACTAGGGTGAAGCCCTACCACAAAAAAAAAAAAAAAAAAAAAAAGAAAAAGAAAAGTTAATACTTGTAGCCATGGCTTAAGTCTGGGATTTCGTACCTATATTTTATGTATGTCTTTCATCTTATACTTTCATTTTTATGATAAGTGAATAAATATCACCGAGGAAGGACTGCAGTATTTAGGAAGGTCAAAAGAATGAACAAAGTCACATAACTCCTTTATCATCACACACAGTGCTGTTTCCTTCAAACTTGAAAGACTGTAAGAGTTTGATAGTGAATCTTCAACTTCATAACCCACTCACTGCTGTTTACTCAGAATTGTGTTACTTAACACAAAATAACATGGCAAAAATATTGAGTACATCTCTAATTTTATATATGTCTTAGTTGAAGTTTAGTTTAAACCCCAGTTCCTGAGGCATTTCTATACATTCTTTTAACCCCCTGTATTGTTTATTTCTTTTATATCTTATAAAACTTTTGATTCGGAGAACCAGTGTTCATTCTAAATTTAACATTTTGTTTTACTTTTTTGGTTTTCACTCTAGCTCAGGCTGACCTTGAATTCACTATGTAGTCTCAGGGTAGCCTCAAACTCACTGCAATCCTCTTGCCTCTGGGATTAAAGGCCTGCGCCACCACGCCCTACTAAATTTAACATTTTACTCATCTTAAAACAATCAGGACTGGAGAGATGGCTCAGTGGATAAAGTACTCAGCACACAAGCATGAATAACCAAGTTTGAATCCTTCTTCCCCCATGCAAGAGCTGGGTGTGGTGTTACTGAAGAGTTAGAGAAAGGAGCATTCTGGGACTTGCTGGTTAGCAATTATTGGTTGGATCACTGAGCTATAAGATCAAAGAAATAAGTGGAGAGTGACTGAGAAGGGCACCTTCAAATGTTCGCCTACACACAAACATACTCACACAGTCATACCACACATATGCACATGCTAAAATTTTTTTTTAATTTTTATTTTTTTATTGACAACTTTTATTAAACTGTATTTCCCTTTCCTCCCCTACTTTCCCCTTCACAACTCTGCTCTCCATCATATCCCTACCCTCTCTCCATTAATCCTTTTAAATTTGATGTCCTCATCTTTTTCTCCTATTATGAGGGTATTGTAAAGGTATTGCTAGGCACTGCGAGGTCATGGATATCGAGGCCAATTTCTGTCTGGACAGTTGCATTGTAAGGAATGCTGCCCTTCCGTTGGCTCTTACATTCTTTCCACCACCTCTTCCACAATGGACCCTGAGCCTTGGAGGGTATGACAGAAATGTTTCAGTACTGGACAGTCCTCTGTGCCATCTTCTCAGTACTATGTTGCCTTTTGGGTCATCTCAGTGGTCACCACCATCTGAAAAGAGAAGCTTTTCTAACCCGAAGTGAGAGTAGCATTAATATATGAATATGAACATTAAGTGTAGTGCTTTCAGGGCAGTTTGGTGAGAATAATACATACATTTAGCCAGACAAGAGCAGACCTTATACCCCTAAAGCTCATAACCTCCCTTGCCATAGGCTTTTGATTAGTTTTTTCAGTACCAGGCATGTATTCCCTCCCATAGAGCAGTCCTTCAGTCCAATTAGAGAGCAGTTGTTTTCCCTCAGAGCAGACATGCCACCATTGCACTGGTGTGGCCAAACTTGAGGCTGCCAGTGTCCACTGTTTTCACCACTGATGACTTCTGTCTCCCATAGGGTTACATGCGGTACAGCTTTTTCCAGCTTTCAGTTGGCTGGTCTATAGGGAGAAGGTTTTCTGCTCAGCACCAGCTTGATTTCTCAGTGACCTTGCCACTAAGACATGTGAAGTCTTCAGTAATAGGGTCTTACCATCTGTTTCTCAAGGGAAACTAAGGGCCTTGGCAATAACCTGTAATGTTTTGGAGGCAACAGGGACCTCCCTGGCCAACAACTCACTGGAAGGTATCCCATCCTTGGCACTGAAAATTTTCTAGTAACAATCTATGGCTTCTGGCTGTGCCATTTTTCAAAAAAGTAGTTTTTTATATGTCTTATTCAGAATATCTTGAATTTTGATTGACCCTCCCACCTACCCTTCTTTATAGAATCTCTTTCCGTGGCCTTGCTTAGGACTTTCTACTCCCTATAATCTATTCTTCTACTTACATATATACAATCCCATCCCCTTAAGTCCTTCCCTCTCCTCCCTCCCTTATAGTCTTTTTAAAAAATTTTTTTAAATGGACAACTTCTATACTTACATACAAAAAACACATATTTCCCTCCCCATTCCCCTTTAGAACTCCAATCCCCATCATAACCTCTTCCTCTCTCCATTAGTCTCTCTTTTAATTTGATGTCATAATCTTTTTCTTGTATTTTGAGGGTCTTGCGGAGGTATTGCTAGGCACTGCAAGGTCATGGATATCGAGGCCAATTTCTGTCTGGACAGTTGCATTGTAAGAAGTTATACCCTTCCTTTGGCTCTTCCATTCTATATGCCCCCTCTTCCACAATGGGCCCTGAGCCTTGGAAGGTGTGACAGAGATGTTTCAGTGCTGGGCACTCCTCCATCCCTTCTTCTCAGCACTATGTTGCCTTTTGGGTCATCCCAGTGGTCATCGCCATCTGACAAGAGAAGCTTCTCAGAAGTGAGAGTAGCATTGATATGTGAATATGAACATTAAGCATAGTGCTTTCAGGGTAGGTTGGTGGGAATAATATATACATTTAGTCAGACAAGCACAAGCACAGGCTTTATACCTCTAAGGCTCATGACCTCCCCTGCCATAGACTTTTGATTAGTTTTTTCAGTACCAGGCATGCATTTTCTCCCATAGAGAGGGCCTTCAGTCCAGTTATGGAGCAGTTGGTTACCCCAAGAGCAGACATGCCACTATTGCACCCGTTCAGTCATTAGGCCTGTATGGCCAAACTTGAATTTTCAGTGTCCACTGTTTCACTGCTGATGACTTCTGTCTCCCATAGGGCTGCATGCAGTGCAGCTTTTTCCAGCTTTCAGTAGGTTGGTCTACAGGGAGAAGATTTTCTGCTCAGCACCAGCTTGCTTTCTCAGTGACCTTGCCTCTCAGGCAAGAGATATCTTCAGCAATAGGGTCTTACCATCTGTTTCTCAAGGGAAACCAAGGGCCTTGGCAATAGCCTTTAATGTTTTGGAGGCTACCGGGACCTCCTTGGCCAACAACTCACTGGAAGGTATCCCATCCCAGGCACTGAAAATTTTCTAGTAACAGTCTATAGCTTCTGGATATAGTCTTTTTCTAGCTTACTGACCTCTGCTACCGATTTTTGGTTCCAGCTCACACACAAGTCTATACATTTGTAGCTAGGTTCCACATATGAGAGAGAACATGTGACATTTGGCTTCTGGGCCTTGGTTACCTCACTTAGTATAATCATTTCCAGTTCTATCCATTTCCCTGCAAATTTCAGCTGAGGTAGGGTGTCACTCTAGCCCAGGCTGACCTGGAATTCACTGTGTAGTCTCAGGCTGGCCTCAGAGTCATAGTGATCTTCCTATTTCTACCACCTGAAGTGCTGGGATTAAGGGCATATGCCACCATGCCAGCTAATGTTAGTTTTTAAATGTAATTTATTTTTACTTTATACACTTTTAGTTTATTTTTATTTTATTTTGGGAGAAAGGGAGAGAATGGGCACGCCAGGGCCTCTAATTGCTGCAAATGAACTCCAGACACGTGTGCTACCTTGTATATCTGGCTTATATGGGTACTGAGGAATTGAACCTGGGTCCTTAGGCTTCACAGGCAAGTGCCTTATCTGCTAAGCTATTTCTCCAGCTCCTCTTAGTTTTTTTGAGATAGTCTCACTCTGTAGCCCAGGTTGGCCTTGAACTCATGGAAGCCCTCTTACCTAGGCTTTCTGAATGCTTGAATTACAGGCATGAGCCATTAAAATTATTCATTTATCTTTTAAATATTTTTATTTTCAAGCAGTGCGAGAGAATGGGTGTGCCAGGGTCTTTGGCCACTGCAAATGAATTCCAGATGTACAAAGTGGCACATCTGGTTTTATGTTAGTACTGGAGAATCAAACCCAGTTCAGCAGGCTTTCCAAGCAAGTGTCATTAACCACTGAGCTATCTCTCCAGCCCTTAAAATAATTTTAGCCAAAACTAATCCGAAGAGCCTTATAGTTTTTACTTGTTGATTGTATATTAATGTTTACAGTATTTTTAAGGACACCATTGTCAAATAGAATCATAATGCTTCAAAGTAATACTAAAAATTTTCAAGAAATCTTTTCTGTATAATTTTATGGAATTATAATGATGTTATTTAGTTCCTAGGTCTTCACTTTACTCTGGTATCAATTCAGTACTTGGATTTTTTTCTATAAAACACAAGTTTTATGTTTTTCATTACTGCAATATTAGCTTGTAGTACTTGATGATCTAAATTCAAAGGGTAATTATCAGTGAATGAGAGTAGAGTGTCCTCTTCTGTTTACAGCAAGTTTCCTCCAAGCCTATATGCTGCCAAGATTTCCAAAGCACAACAGGAGGAAATAGCAGGTACTTTTCTTGTAATACTGGATCCACTCATCAGTCAACTTCTCACATTCCAGCCCTTTGTGCAGGCGGTTTTGGATAACAAACTTGGTAAGTTTTAAAACAAATTTATTGTTAAATCATCTACTAATTATGACACTTGAGAGATACAGTTATTTACTCTTATGTAATCATTCTTTTTTTTAATTTTAAAAAGTTTATTTAAAATTTTCTGTACTTTTAGTGAGCCCATTACTCACTTAAAATATACCTTTAGTTTCTTTGTATGACACAACCAAATTTGTGCTAAAAATATATTGGGTGCATTTTTGCTAATTGGCTATAACTTAATGTATAACTTAATTGCCTATAAGACCTGCCGAATGAACTACAATTCCCACAATGTCTACTCCTGGTGATGGTTATGGATAAGCTGCCTTTTCAGCCTGTGGATATACAGACCCTGTGGTGCACAGAAAGCCAAGTCTCAGAAGCCACAACCAGGTGACATCGTTTATATCTATTTATATGTGCATATGTGTGGTATGACTCTCTCTCTCTCTCTCTTTCTCTCTTTCTCTCTCTCTCTCTCTGTGTGTGTGTAGGCCAACATTGTTTAAAATTCAGTTTAAGCCAGACATGATGTGTCTATAATACCAGCTATGCAGGATGCCGAGCCTGGCAGTTTGAGACCAGACTGGGTAACAGTGAGATTCCATCTCAAAATAAATGTCATGTTCTACTGAATAGCTACTATGTAGAAAAGCTACTTTAGAATAGAGGTAAAATATGTCAATCTATAACATAGTGAAATATTTGTTGTTTGCTGTTAATTACCTAGTGATCAGTGTGGAAAACGTAGACTGTAATAGAGTTGGGACAGGTAGTAATATGTAAAAGTGAGCTGTAGTAGATAGATACAAGCTGTCTCTGGAAACTTACTTCACTTGTCCTCATCCTCTTGCCAGCACTATAATCTGGGCTTTTTTTTTTTCCTGGATTATTGCTATGCTTTTAGTTTTTCACCCCTTCCCAGAGGCCATTCTTCAGGTTAGTCTTCCAAGACTGGGTTCCTACTGAGTAAGTGAAATGCAGTGTTCAGTTCCTCAGTTTTGCTTTTAAAGCCACCCATTTCTCTCACACTTACTTTCATTCTTTATTCTGTCATCCATTTCCAACATATATACCTTGGTGTCAGACTGTTTAGATATACAGGCTTTGTCTTTATCTTTTATATGTTACCAATTTTTAGTTTGTTTCTGAAAACCTTCATGAAAGTTTTTCAGCTATTCCAGTCTTAAGATGGCCCTTCCCTATACTTGCAAAATAACTAATTTCTTTAGGTTTTAATTTCCATGACTTTGATTTTGCATATCTCAGTACTATTTAAATGATGGAAATTTATTTAGTTAATCCTCCTGCCTCTGAATGCTGGGATTATAGGCATGTACCACCATGCCCAGCTTAAAAAAATTTTGTTTAGAAAAATACTTTTCTTTAAATTTTTTCAGACAGTGAGTATATATTTTATTTTTATGTATATATTCCTATATATTATCAAGTATTACTGATTATATTTGGAGACATTTTGATTTGATAAATAGCCCTTTATATTGACTTTACTGTACCAGCTTATTATGAACTGTTACTAATGTTGGGTTCAATGTTCTCACTTTTCCTGCAGGATATCTCTACTCAGTGCCATTTTCTACAGTTTTGAGCAGTGTTCTGGCGAACTCTCTCTTCCTGTTCATTTACACGGAGTAAGAAATAAAGGCCAAGCTGAGGTGCCTATCACCTTATATCAGCATATCTGTGTTCATCTGTGTGCATTTATTGCTTCCTTTCATCCCTCACTGTTCCCTGAGCTGGTAAGTGTGTCATCTTCTCTGATAGAGTTTACACTTTTGTTTTCTTTTCATTGACATTGTGATTAATATTCAGAAGAAAGCATGGGAATAATTGCTGTTGACTCTTTTTGTAAACCTCATTCCTTCAACTTGTACATTTCCCCCTTTGGTTCATATGGATCCCAGGAAATAGTAATCCTTTATTCCTGTAGTACTTAGACATAATATTTATCAAAACTATTTGAGAAAACATTTTGAATAGGAAGGTTAGAAAATACTGTGAGGACAGATAAGATACTGCCTAAGTTCACTAACAAAGTCAGTAATATTATGTACTATGGTGTCTCCTAAAGACCTTAGGCCTTTTGCAGACAATTTTATTTTTAATCAAATTAGATTAGAACATAGAGAAAATTCTAGAAATATTTCTAGTTGCTGTCCTAGATAAGCTGCCCTCTTAGTCTGAGGATGTTCAGAAAAGAGCAAATTTGTTAGGATTTCCTTAAGGCTCGGTATTATTTAGGGTATTACACAGTGGATAATATCTAATGCATATTAAATATACATGAATCAAAGTGAGCAAAAAACTAATTATGTTACTTTAAAGCTTTCAGAGAATGTAGAGTCATGGTCGATCATAATGACTGAGTTGGCATACCTAAGTCTACATCTGCTTTGATTCCCCATGCCCCAGCACAGTGATTCACATGTAGTTGGTGCTCAGCAGATGCTGAGGGAGTGGCATTGCAGGTTCTTTCAGATACCAGGACATGGGTTCTAGGGCTGTCTTGTTTTAGAATGAGAATGTAATACTGTTCATTTTTTCACAAGCTTTTGCATATTAGTCAATTCACGTTTCTCTTTCCACTAGGATGCTGCTCTGCTGAGTGCTGTGCTTAGTGCTAATATGATCACCTCCTTGTTAGCCATGGATGTATGGTGCTTCCTTGCTCGGTAAAAATACCATTTTGCTGTTCTGGTTGGATTTTAGTAATGACTGACAGTAAATGATTTTATAATTGTAAGTTGATAAAATAACTGTTTCCACTCCTTTAATAATATCTCAAAATAGTTTGATTTTATGCCATTGTGCTAAATTGGAAAAGAGGCTCCCTCTTTCCTTCCTTTGATGCAATCCAGTAGATGAGTATAATGTGATATTCCTTGATTATGGACGTAGTTTGAGCATGCATAATTTGAAATCCAAAATGCTTCAAAATCTAACACTTTCAAGCACTGACATGATGCCACTAGTGAAAGTTGAACATCATGAAACTTTGTTTAATGCACAAGATTATTAAAATACTATATAAAATTATTATATGTAAATATTTTGAAACCTGAAAAACCTAAAATCTGAAACAACTCTGTTCTAAAATCTTTCAGATAATGGTTGTTCAACAAGTAATGGTAGTTTACGTGTCCTCACTAGGACATTTACAGGATTAGACAAATTATCTCTGTGTTTTTCTGAATATCTGTTGGCTGGGAACCCACTTGTTTTCTTTGTGTCTTAGGTATGGGACTGCCGAGCTCTGTGCACATCATGTCACCTTAGTGGCTCATCTGGTAAGTACAACAACTATAAGGCTTAAAACACACACCTTCCATATATTTTCTTTGGGGAATGTAATTTTTTTTTTTTTTTTAATATTTTTAGGCTGGACATGGTGGCACATGCCTTTAATTCCAGCACTTGGGAGGCAGAGGTAGGAGAATTGCTATGAGTTCAAGGCCATCCCGAGACTACATAGTGAATTCCATGTCATCCTGGGCTAGAACAGGACCCTACCTCAAAAAACACAAGAGAATATGTGTGTGCCAGGGCCTCTAGCCACTCTGCAAATGAACTCCAGGCTCATGCACCACTTTGTACATATGGCTTTACGTGGGGAATAGAGATACGGAAAAAGAGGAAGAGGCATCTGGGTGCACTAGGGCCTCTCGCCACTGCAAATGAACTCCAGATGCATGCATCACCTTGTGCATTTGGCTTATGTGGGTACTCAGAAATTGAACCTGGGTCCTTAGGCTTCACAGGCAAGTGCCTTAACCACTAAACCATCTCTCCAACCTCTAAGGTTTTTAGAATTTCTTTGATCTACATTAATGCAAGCAAAGTATAGTACTAAAAATCTGATAGTATAAAACTGGGGAATTTATTTCATATTTTTAAAAGTTTGTAAAGTTTCACTGATGGTTCTGGGAAAGAAAGACTAGGATAATTGAGAACAGCTACAAAAATCAAATTAGGCAAGTTGTGAAGTTGATAGTCAAGAGCTCATCCCTTTCTCTCCAATGACTTCAGCTCACTTTTGATTTTGTTAATTCTTTTAGTCAGGGTGATATGAGAGGGACTAAGTTTGATGCTTTTAGGAAAAGAAGTCATGTTTTATTATTGAGTCCAAAGAGAATATGACTCAATGATTTCGTTTTATTTGTTTTAGTTTTTGAGGTAGGGTCTCACTCTAGTCCTGGCCGACCTGAACTCACTCTGTAGTCCCAGGCTGGCCTCAAACTCATAGTAATCCTACTACCTCTGTCTCTTGAGTGCTGGGATTAAAGGCATGCGCCACCATGTCTGGCTCTTTGAATCTTTCTGATGTTGACTTTTTTGCTTTTAAATTATTAAAGATGTTGTATATAAAATTTTAACTATATGTTATACTTTTTTTGCTATCATTTGATAGTCATCACATATTTATGTTGTATACTAAATCAGTAAAGAGCATAATAACCTGAACAGCTGACATTCATACCTCCATAGTTACTAGCCTGGATCATGACGTACTGTCCTAAATCTCTTACACATTCTTCACAGAAGATGGATTAGTTGCATATTTTATATTTCTAATCTTCTTCATGTATTTATTTTTTTGAGACATGATCTGAATACCTATACTCATAGTCTTCCTACCTCAGCTTCCTGAGTCCTAGGATTAAATGCCTATGCCACCAGTATCTAGTTTTCTTTAAAGAAAAGCACTCATTTCTCTTAGTGAATTACAATAGGAATGGGTAAAATTGAGTTTGTGGTCTTTTAATGAAGTACCTGTCTTATAGAGCTCATCAACCACCAGCTCTGCACAACTGTGCTCATATTGTTAAAAATGCCATAAATTGTATGAATTGAGTAGAGATTAACATACCAAGTATATCATCAAAATGGCAATTAGAATTAGAAACCAGTATTTTAAAATGTAACATCAGAATTTGTCATTATGAAAGCAATCTAGATTCATTGAAAAAGAAATTAAAGAATAGTCCCAAATTAAAAATCAAAATTAGCTATAATCTTATCCCCCAGGAAGAGCCATTATTAATATTTTGGCATATAATTATCTTATAAAAATGTGAGTATGAATCAGTCACTCTTTTCTTTCTCTCTATCCTCCCAGATAAAATCTTGCCCTGGAGAATGTTTTCAGCTCACCAGCCTGTCAATACTGTTGAAGAGGCTCTTCTTCTTCATGGCCCCATCCCATCAGGCAAGGATATTGTTTTTGTCACTGTTTTCAAGCCTCTGTTGAGAAATGGATTGAGATTCCTCTTCCTCATTTAGTCTAAATTTAAATGTTGGTATGACTTGAGTATAAATTAATATCTTGATTGTTTTAGTCAGGTAGGGCAAGATTTTGATATCCCTGAGGTTATAGATAATCTGATTCTATCATTTCCCTTGGTTTAAAAAAATTTTTTTTTAATTTTCATTTATGTATTTTAGAGATAGAAAGGGGCAGAGAGGGAGAGAGAAATAATTGGTGTGCCAGGGCCTCTAGTCATGGCAAACGAACTCCAGATTTATGTGTCAGCTTGTGCAGCTGGCTTAATGTGGGTCCTGGGGAATTGAACCTGGGTCTTTAGGCTTTGTGGACAAATGCCTTAAACTGCTAAGCCATCTCTCTAACCCCTAGCTCCAATTTTTTTATATTAAATATTGCAATTAATAGTTACTCTGCAACTAGTTGTTGGAGGTGACTTGTTTAATTCTCAACTTATTTCAGGTGGAATTTATCCAGAAATTTTCTCCAGAAGAAGCAGAAAATTTGGCTCTGTGGCAGTGTATTTCCTTCCAGGCATTGTCTGATAATCTTAGGAAACAAGTTGCACATGAGGTGACCACAGTAAGCACTGCCCAGTGCAGGAAATGGCTGAGCAGCAAGCACACTGTGAGAGAACTAGAATCTCTGGTAAGACAGTTCTGATTGGATTTATTCATCTGTTGTTTATTGAGAATTGCAGGTACTAGGCTAATAATAAGATGGATCTAGCCTCTGCTCTCTGTCTAGAATTTTCCTATTGAAACATTTTAAAAGCACTGTGAAAAACTTGCCATATGGATGGTATAATTGTATTAGGGGTGGGGCAATTTCCTTTATTGTGGAAAACACATTGGGAAAGCATTAAACATATATGTAGCATTTTTGCTGACAAATGTATGGATAAAGCAAATAGAAGTTTTTTAAAGGCATGGTCTCTCAATGCTGTGTAGCTGAGGCTGGCCTTGAATTCATGATTCTGCCAAGTATCCTGAGTGTTGGGATGATGGTATGTGCCACTATGCCCAGCTTAAACATGATTCTGTTATTTGACAAAATAAAACCTTTTCAAAGCAGGTTTGCTTCAAACCTACTTTGAAAAGCCTGTAGGTATATAGCTTTCTACATAGAATGTTTCCTCATAAGATGTGATTTTTACAAGCTGACTCTTTATACAGTACATGTAGTTCACTTTTCCATTCAGTTATTACTTGCTTATTCATTTATTCAGTAAATATATATTGAGTGCTATTATAAAATAAGTTCTGTTTTAGGCTTTGGGGAATAATACTACAGGAAAGAAAAGTAAACATGCCATTCTGTTGAACTTACATTCTAGTTAAGCAGTACACGATACAATAAATTATCTGTTACCTGTAAACAGACAAAAACCAAAACTAAGCAGGGATACCTGTTGCAGTCAGGTTCGCGTTGCTGGTATAAATCATCTGACCAAGAGCAGTTTGTGGGAAAAAAACGAGGTTTATTTTGGTTTACAGGCTCAAGGGGGAAGCTCCATGATGGCAGGGAAAATGATGGCATGAGCAGAGGGTGGACATCACCCCTAGCCAACATAAGGCAGACCATAGCAACAGGAGAGTGTGCCAAACACTGGCAAATGGGAGCTGGCTATAACACCCATAAGCCTACCCCCAACAATACTCCGCTTCTAGGAGGCATTAATTTCCAAATCTCCATCAGCTGGGAACCTAGCATTCAGAACACCTAAGTTTATGGGGGATACCTGAATCAGACCAAGGGTATTTGGAAGGTTTATTTGCAGTTTTTAATTAGTCCCATGGTTTTCTCCAGGTGTATGTTTTCATACCATGTAAATGTTCAGATGCTATTATAAAATGGCAGTTGACCTTAATTAAGGAAACTTAAAACATTTACATATACGAAAGGAAGGTTTGTTAAGTTTTTTTGTTTGTTTGTTTGTTTGTTTGTTTGTGAGCGGAGAGAGAAGAATGAATGTGGGCACAACCAGGATCTCTTGTCACTAACAGTGAACTCCAGGTGCATGCATCATTTTGTGCTTATGACTTTACATGGGTACTAGAGAATCCAACCTAGACTGGTAGGCTTTTAAGTGAGCACCTTTAACTTAACCTCATCAAAAGAAGTTTTTGTATATCTTTGTTTTTGAAAACTATTAAATAGTTGTGAGTGGGTTAAATTCACTTTCTAAAAAGAAAGTTATTTATTTGAGAGAGAATGAGTGCGCTAGGGCCTCCAGCCACTGCAAATGAACTCTAGACTCATGTGCCATCTTGTGCATCAGGTTTTACATGGGTCCTGGAAAATCGAACCTGGTTCCTTTGGCTTCATAGGCAAGTGCCTTAATTGCTAAGCCATCCCTCCAGCCCTTTTAAAAATTTTATTTTATTATTTATTTAAACAGTCAAGGTTTTTTTTGAATTATTTTTCAGTGATGGTGGACCCCAATGCCTCATACCCTAGGCAAGAGCTCTTCTGCTAAGCCACATCCCCAACCCAAGATTTTATTTTATTTTTATTTATTAGAGAGAGAGAGAGAATGGGTGCACTAGGACCTCTAGTCACTGCATATGAATTCCAGACACATGCGCCACCATATGCATCTGGCTTCCGTGGGACCTGGAGATTCGAATCTGGGTCCTTAGGCTTTGCAGGCATGTACCTTAACTGCTAAGCCATTTTCCCAGCCCTTATTTTTAATTTTTATTTAATTGAGAGAGAATGGGCCTGCCAGGATTAGCTTGTTTTTATTTTTTTGTTGTTTATTTTATTTATTTATTTGAGAGCAACAGGCAGAGAGAGAGAAAATGGACACACTGGGGCATCCAGCCACTGCAAACAAACTCCAGATGCATGGGCCACCTTGTGCATCTGGCTTACGTGGGTACTGGGGAATCAAGCCTTGAACCAGGGTCCTTAGGCTTCACAGGCAAGCACTTAACTGCTAAGCCATCTCTCCATTCCCCTAGCTTGTATTTAATGTTTATTAATTTCTATTTGTGCATCTAGACTGCCCAGTAGACAATGTGTACTGCACTTCTATACTAAAGAGAAAGTAATTTTTTTAGATATTAGGCAAAAGCACCCATGTTCTAAAGTTGAGCTATAGCCATAACTCAATGAATATATTTTAAACGAAAATAGGTAAATCTTGAATGAGAAGATGTAAGATAATTCCATAAAATGAGTGTGATTATTTAAGTGTGATGGATTCCAGTCATTGTTATTGATCATTAGACTATCACATGCCCTTTTTCCTATGCCTACCACACCCTAAGACACTTCCATTCCTGGCAGGAGAAAAATTTGTATTTATGCATACAGGTGAGAGTGAATACAGAAAATATTGATTGCTTTTTACCTTCGAATTCTAGATAACGTATTTCTTAGGTACTGTATTTGCTTACTGAATGCAGTGTTGCTGAAAAAGAAATCTCCAATTTTAAAATAATAGGAATAATAGAAGTGTAGGAAACTAGATTTCAGGGTGCATTATATGAAAGAATATGTAACTTTTCATTGATGACTACTAAAATTAGGTTTAATAAAATATACTTGTATTGAAACAGCTGAAAAAGAGTTTGGTTCTTACTATGAAGAGTTAAGTAACTGTGGTCTTGCCAGTCTAGTTTCTAAATTCTGCTCTTTCCCCATTCTCTGGCTTTAGAACACAGCACTTTCTGCTCTGCTGGCGCTTTGTAATTCTGCTGGTGAAGCTGTGGATATTGGACAACAAACTGCAATTCTTGAAATTGGGAATCAGCTTTGGGCCTTTTTAAATATAAAACAGGTAAGGAAAGTACTGATCGTTTCTCTGAAAAAGAAAAACAATTGACAAGAGAGTTTTCTCAAATTGTGCCCCACAATCGGAGAACAAGGAAAGCTCCCCAACTCCTTATATGAAACTAGTATCACCCTAATACCAAAACCAGGCAGAGATGCCACAAGAAAAAAAAAAAAAAAAAAAAAACACTCTAGGCCTGTTTCCCCGATGAATTTAGATGCAAAGATCCTGAACAAAATCCTTGCAAACCGAATTCAACAGCACATCAAAAGCATCATCCACTCGGATCAAGTAGGCTTCATCCCAGGAATACAGGGATGGTTCAACATAAGGAAATCTGTCAGTGTAATAAACCACATAAGTAAGCTTAAACACAAAAACCACATGATCATTTTAATAGATGCAGAAAAGGCCTTCAACAAAATACAACATTACTTCATGATCAAAACATTGGAGAGAATAAGCATGGATGATCTATATCTCAAAATAATAATTATGGCTATATATAAAGATCCTAAAGCTCAAATAATACTTAATGGGGAGAGACTGAAGGAGTTCCCATTGAGATGAGGAACAAGACAGGGGTGTCCACTCACCTCTGCTTTTCAACATAGTACTAGAAGTACTAGCTCAAGCAATAAGACAGGAGAAAGAAGTCAAAGGGATACAGATTGGAAAGGAAGAAGTTAAGTTGGCTCTATTCTCAGATGACATGATTCTGTACATAAGTAACCTGAGAACCTCCATCTCAAAACTCTCTTCTTTTTTTTTTTTTTTTTTTTTTTTTTTGGTTTTTCAAGGTAGACTCTCACTCTACTCACTCTAGTCCAGGCCAGGCTGACTTAGAATTCACTATGTAGTCTCAGGGTGGCCTGGAACTCATGGCAATCCTCCTACCTCTGCCACCACACCTGGCCTCATCTCAAAACTCTTAAAAGTTATTAACTCCTTCAGTAAAGTAGCAGGGTACAAAGTCAATGCACAAAAATCAGTAGCCTTTCTATATGCAAAAGACAAATAAGACAAAAGGCAGAGAAATAAGTGACATTGTCCCATTTTCAGTAGCATCAAAAAAAAAAAAATAATAATAACCCTTGGAATAACATTAACCAAGGAGGTGAAAGACCTTTGCTATGAAAACATAAAAACACTCAAGAAAGAAACTGAGGAGGACTTGAGAAAATTACAATTTTTTTTAGGTACTTTCTCAAGCAGTTTTCAGAGTGTGCTAACATTATATTAAAATTAGAATTTATGGGCTGGGGAGATGTCCCAGTGGATAAGGTGATTGCTACTCAAACCTGAATACCCAAGTTCAATTCTTCCCAGATCCCATGTTAAAAATCTGGAAGCCATGGCAGGCTTCTGTAATCCCAGCACACTGAAGGCAGGATGGGAAGCAGAGATAGGAGAATTTCATGGAAGTACAGCAAAGGACAGCAGCAGAGCCAGATCCAGAGTTTTGCCTCAAATGACGTGGAAGGCCAAGAACTGACCCAAAAGACATCCTGTGAACTCCACATGCACGCTATGGCACATGTGCAATTGCACATGAAAGGCATACACACACAAACTTAGTAGGGTCTGTAGAGATGGCTTAGCAGTTAAGCGCTTGCCTGTGAAGCCTAAGGACCCCAGTTCGAGACTCAATTCCCCAGGACCTACATAAGCAAAATGCACAAGGTAGCGCATACATCTGGAGTTCGTTTGCAGTGGATGGAGGCCCTTGCGCATCCATTCTCTATCTACCTCTTTCTCTGTTGCTCTCAAAAAAAAAAAAAAAAAAACTTAGTAAAGTGACATTGACAGTCCTTCAACCCTATTTCTGGTCTTTGGTGGGTTAATGAAATCTCTTTATGTGATTTTTAGACTCTTATAAAATCATTTGGGCAACAGAGAGTAAGCTTACCTGAAGGTACAAAGAGCTCATGATAGATGTAGCTAATTTTGTATGCTTGTTTCAGCAAAGCCAATAAATCAGTAGTTATGTTAAAAGTAGAGGGGCAATGGAGCCCTTTGTATGTGGTCAGGCTGAATTAAAGAAAATATCAGAGGATGGCCACTGCATAGTTAAAGAGAACTTCTTCCATGATCTTTGTGTCAAAATTCTAAAAGAAGATAAAAACTGTCCAGGTTCTACACAGTTAAGTGCTTTATAGAAAAAAAAATACCTATGGATGGTCATTCTAGCTGTATTCACCAATGCAGAACAGGTAGTTTTAGAATGTTACCAATTCAAGTTCAAGTACACCAAAAATGGACTATTCATGGACTTTATAAGTAAAAAATAAATGTGATAAATCTGGCAGGTCATATGCTGTCACCAAGAAATCAAGTATCCTCATTTGCAAGATCTACATTTTAATGCAAAATCTGGGACCTTTACTTAAGGATGTTTGTTTAACTATGAAACTTTTTTACTATGAAGTCACACCCTCAGATTACCATCCTCCTTGTTTTAAGGATGGTGATTGTGATGGAACAATATCTGAAGGGGAACCTGTATACTTAAATGTGGGAGAAGTCCCAACACCTTTCACACCTTAAAAATAAAAGTACTGAGAAAGAAAGAATGGAAAATGTTGATTCAGCTATACTAATACCAAAACAATTAAAAGCACCATTTCAAAAAATCCTAATGGACAAAGATGACATGGAAGATAAAATTCTATGAATGAAGATTTTTATTTTGAAACTAAAATAGAAGGGAAAAAAACCTATAGAGCTTCTGAAATCAGAAAATCAAATTTATTTTCTGAGGTAGATGAACATATGAAGTGTAAAGACAATCCAAAATCTCATTGTAAGGTTGAACAGTTGGTAAGTAAAAAATCTGAATTTTACATGTCTGAAAGCCAAACAAGTATTGGAGAACTCTTTCAGAATAAAATGGTAAATGGGAATAACTCAATAAAACATAAGGAAAATCTGAAGTGATGTTGATATGAATCTAGGAAAACAGTCCTCCACTTTGATTCTTCTAGTCAAGAAGAATCAGTGCAAAAAAGGAGAAAGTTTAGTGACAAAAGGAGCATATATGAAAATTGTTTTTCTTTCTAAATATTTGTAAAGTTCTTCTATACATTATTAACCAAAAGATACTAAGAAAAAATATAGAATGGTACACATTCCAAAGTAGGTTATACATTATTTATTTTAAAAATCAAAATAAGATAAATTTTTTTTTTTTGAGCTTGTGACTTGTGACTTCTGGCAACCAGTGGAAGCTGAAGACAAAATATGCACTTATTGGAAGTCACAGAAATTATTTTGCAGAGTTTTCTTCTTCTTTTTCTCCCTCCTCTTTCTTTCCTTCCTTCCATCCCTCTTCTCCCTCCTTCCCTTCTCTTTCTTTTTTCTCTATCCCTTCCTTTTCTTTCTTTCTTTGTGGCCTCATATGCCACACAAGTGCCCTTCCACTGAGCTTTGCCCAGTTTTCATGGTCACATTAACATCCTACATATTCTGACTTCAGCAAGAGCCTTTCACTGGTGCTCATGTATCATTCAGTACTCACTCAGGATCTTTAGTAATACAGCTTAAAAAGAGCATAACACAGCAACTGTGAAGAGGTAGAACTTTACCAAGACAAATGGAACATATAAGCTTCTCAGTGTTGGGCAAAAGTAATTAGATCCCCTTTAAAATTTATCTTAGTCGTGGTAGTGTACACCTTTAATCCCAGCACTCGGGAGGCAGAGGTAGGAGGATTGCTGTGAGTTCAAGGCCACCCTGAAACTACATAGTGAATTCCAGGTCAGCCTGAGCTAGATAGAGACCCTATCTTGAAAAACAAAAAAACCAAACAACCAACAACAAAACAATTAATCTTGACTTGAATTATAGTTCTTTGTCCCAGTCATGTGATCTTTAACAAATTGCTTTAATTTTTCTCACCCTGTCTTCTGATTAGTAAAGTGAGGATAATAGTATCTATCTTAGTTGCTTTAAGGCACAGGCAGTGCAATATTGCCTGATATATAATAAATGTTCAGTAAATAGCTGCTACTGAAGCTATTCTCACATATTTGAAAATTTTCACCAAAATTGTTTTTTATTTAAGGTAGTCAATCAATCCTGTGTTCAACAGACATTTAGCCTTTTATTGCCACTCTTGGGATTTCTTATCCAAATTGTAGACCCTCAAGTGATAAGTCAGGTAAGAACATTAACCAGTGTTGACTGGAGTCCTCCATGATTGACTGTTTGGTTTGCTTTACTTGCCATCCCTTTCCCGAAGAAATGAATGTGTTACAGATTCATTTTCTTTGTTAAAATGTCACCTTAATTTCTTCCTAGTATTTATTTTACTGGGCTGTTAACTGAGTTTATCAGTTCTCTGTCATTTCAGGCAGAATGTTTTACTACTAAGCAGTCAAAAACCTTGTGTTGCTCACTGCCCAGGAAACTTCTAATGTTAGTAATCCTGATTCTTGTGTTTAACTATGTATTCACAGTATTTTCAAAGGCACTGTCTGTAGCTAAGAGACTATGAAACATTTTTGACAGAAAAGTATGGCTGAATTTGCTCTCTGGATTTCAGTTTATATAGCTAGTTCAGCCAACCTTCGGTCACTGTTTGGTGAATCTGTGTGGTGCTTCATTTATGCCTTTGCTTAGAGCTCCTGAGACAACAGAAAATGGGAAGGGCCTTCCTTTTACTTGACATCATTTAGAGGCTTTGTAATTATAGAATGAATTATAATAGAATTGGTTTCACAAATCAAGTTAGCTTTAGCTCAGGATCAGGATATAAATAAAACTATTAATAGGAATTAACCCTTCCTATTTAGTAAAATGCTGAAAGAGATGATCTTGTCACTATATAGTGGTATAGCACATAGAATGAACTTAAACAGTAAAGCTTTGGTTTTAGCAGCTCTTGGTAATGATATGTACATGAAGAAATTAGCTCAAGAAATATTTACTAATTAGATATATTTAGTTACTATATATGCACATGGATTATTATAAAGAATGAGAATTCAGTAAAATGGATTCATTGAATATAATAATATTTGAATTTGTTGATTCTGAAAGTTCAAAGAGACTTAAAATTTGGTGATTTTAGTATAATAGTACCTACCTTAACAAGTTCTAAAATTGCAATGTAACTAACTATTCATACGGGGATTGCTTCCTTTATAGTGTCTAATGGTTCCTTTAAATCAAGAGGTGACACAGTTGACAAACTAATGCCTCTTCACTTGACTGTTGAAACCAAGAGAAAAAAGAAGTTTCTTTTACACTTTTAAAGATTTATTTAATGTACATACATATAAAGCAGTATGTTGTCTCCAAAGTCTCAAATATTACCCTTTGGCCTTTTTACAGAAAACATTTGCAAATATTTGCTTCAAGAGATGAATGTCTTTTTTTTAAAAGAAGTTTCCCTCCTGGGCTGGTGGCAGAGAACTTAGGGAGAGTAACAACAGTAGTAATGACTCCTTCATTTGATGTCATCATTCAGATCTCACCTCAGCTCAGGCTTTGTGCACTGTTGGGTGGTTCTGAGGTTGTTTCCTCTCCCTCATACATGGATCTTAGCTGTCGTATCTGTGCAAGATGGTTTTCATTTCTAACTGTTCTTTCTTCTCACCCCCTTAGATAGTAACTTTGCAGACCTCACTCCTTAAGTTCGAAGCTCCTGACTATGTCTGTTTGGCAATGCTGGATTTTGTGTCTTCTCTAGGAAAACTTTTCATACCTCGAGATATCCAGGTGATACACTTACTAAAAATATAAAATAAAATAAAATATCTCTGCAGTGACTATGGGGTTTTTAGGCTTTTGATTTCATTTGCCCTTGCAAATTCTGGGTCTTATAGTCAAGGCTGGCCTGGCAGTCAGTATGTGACCCAGTCTGACACTGGACTTCAGGCAGTCCTCCTGCATGCTGCGATTAGAGATGTGATCCTCCACACCTGGCATAAGCTTTTGATTTCTAAAATTCTGTTAATTACTAACAATGAAAGTTGAGAGAGAAAAGGAAACCTGACAGAAGGGTGGCTGTGAACATAGAGCTCATTTTAAGTTATTTTCTTATTAAGAATGCAAATATTTATTGGGTTTTTTTTTTACTGTGGTCTAAGATAAAAGGTTTTCCACTGAGCGCCAGCAAACAAAATGTAAGATATGCATGTCTTCTAGAAAGAGTATAATTAGAAATTTGGTAATTTATTAGTTATTCTATGGTAATATATTCGTGAAATGGAGGCATTTTGCTTTAAAGATATGAGAGTTTAAAAATGTAAGTGTATAGATAACTCACAAGTGGAAATTTTAATCACAGGGTCCTGTTTTAATTACTGATGATTTAACAAATGTAAACCTTCAGTTTCAGCCTGCTGAAAGGCAATTGACAAGTCACATTACATGTTGTGTGTGAAACAGTGGTGTATGATGGAGAAAAAAAAAAAAGAAAGCAGAAAAGGGAACATATGAGGGTATGGTTTGAAATGAGATGTAGTCAGTGGAGTCTTTGTGAGGGTGACAGGTAAATAAAACTGAAAGGTGAGAGTGAAAGCTCGAAAGTCTTCTGAGCAAGGAAAGAGCAAGTGCAAAGCGGGCAGTGTTCTTGACTAAGGGAAGGCAGCATAGCCAGCAGACATCTCTGTAAACACTGGCTTTGAGGCTGAGAGAAACGGAGAGTTATGAACGGAGTTGAGCCAAGGAATAGAGGACGTAACTTGTTTTGTATACATGCTCCCTGGGACTCTACTGAAGTAGCTTTTTCTCTAATAACTAACTTGGTTTTCTTTGTAGGACAAAATTCTTCCCAACCTGTCTCAAATTTTTACCTTCCTGTTAGCTAGTAGGAATTGGCTACTAGAACACCATACGTTGGAGGCCTTTACTCAGTTTGCTGAGGTAATTATTTTAAAATAATTTGTCATAATGACTTCCAAAATACTTTTAATATTTCAAATATTCCAAGACACTTCAAAAATACTTACTGAGCTTCTTCCATATTTCAGTTGTAAGATCTTCTCCTTAAGGAGTCCATTACATAGGACTTCAAAATGAGGCCTAAAAGAAATAAAGGGACTTTGCCAAGGTTCTCTGATTAACAAGGACTAGAACAGGCCATTCCAGTCTCCAGTAGTATTTGGGGTCAAATGATTACTCATATTATCTTGAACTACTGTGGGGGTTAGTTCTTCAACTGAAACAAGTTATTTTTATTCTAGAGAAAAGATAGTCTGCTGTGAGGTCAAATCTTGAAGAAATTTTTTAGAATTTCTTCTTTGGAAATTGTCCTTTGTTCTAACCTATTGCTGTGCAGTAAGGCCTTTGCTCACGAGTCCAAGACATTGGTGTGCCTCAGAAGTAGTTACAGCTTGGAACACTGAACTTACATAGAACTTTATTATCCAAAGGAAAGAACTGAGCTTATGACCCATGAGTACTCTTGGCTCTGTTTTCTTTCAAGATGAGATATTTATTTATTTGTTTGTTTGTTCTTGGTTCTTGGGAGTAGGGTTTCACTCCAGCTCAGGCTGACCTGGAATTTACTATGTAGTCTCTCTCAGGGTGGCCTCATAGCAATTCTCCCACCTCTGCCTCCCAAGTACATGGATTAAAGGCATGCACCACCAGCTCAATATGAGATTTTAATTAAGGTTGTTCTTAAACATCATGTCATTTACCTTTGCAAGTTGCTGAAAAGTATTAATTCTGTTGTGTTTATTAATCTTAATAGGGGACAAATCATGAAGAGATAGTTCCACAGTGTCTCCGTTCTAAAGAAACTAGGAACAAAGTTGTAGCCTTTTTGGAGAAGGTATTTATATAGTTCATGTTTTATTCTTTATCATATTACTTTTGTTTGAAACCTGTATAGTTGTAATCAACTTTGCTGTCCACTTCCCTGCTCCCCACCATGGAGTTTGAGTCCAGCATCTTACATATGCTGGGCAAGTGCTTTAATACTGAGCTACAAGCAAGCCTAGCCATAGCTTATTCTTAAACTTTCAGTGTTTAGCATAGTGCTAACACAGTTAGGCTAAGCATCCCTTATCCAAAATGCTCTCAAAATAAAAATAATCCAAATGCTTTGAAATCATTAAGCATATCATATAAAATTAACCTCAGGGATGGTATATGAATTTCATGTTTAAAGTTGGCCGTCATAGGAAAAAATCTGAAGCTCATTTTGTGTTAATCAATTCAGAGTGTATGTCAGATAAATCACCTTAAGTCACTCATGTCTGTAGTTGGAGATACAGCAGCATTGATAACCCAGGCAGTGAGCTTACCAGTGAGGACCCCTAAGCTGCTGCTAATCATAATTAGGCATACCTGATTACAGGGGGCCCAAGATGGTACTTATCACTGTATTTTCAGTATGTTTAAATCATGACTTTTATATACTGATTGAAGCCAAGATATGTAAGACTTGACATTCTTTTTCAAAGTGGTTTTATAGCTATACAGTAGAAACAGAATTTTGAATTATAGGGATCCTGTACTTACATAAAATTTACATGGTGCTAGCATTGTAATGTAGGGATAATTATACCAATCAACAGACCAGTGAAATCAAAATTTAGATATACCAGGAAAAATTAAGTACTTGATTTTTAATAAACTATGCCTATTATTATAGGCCATATGTATATTATAAAGTTCATGTATCATATATATGTGTACCTAAACATACAAATACTTATAGACACGTTCTTTATGTCTTAGAGGATATGTGTTAGACTTAAGTACATGTGTATATAAACTGCTTTTATCAGTGTCTTACCCTACGTTAATGAGTGAGTAGTTAGTTAACTTTCACTGACTTTTTTTTTTTTTTTTCCAAGGTAGGGTTTCACTCTAGTCCAGGCTGAACCGGAATTCACTATGTTGTCTCAGGGTGGCCTCAAACTCATGGTGATCCTCCTACCTCTGCCTCCCGAGTGCTGGGATTAAAGGTGTGCGCCACCATGCCTGGCAACTTTCACTGACTCTTAACTTTTCTGAAGGAAGGATTTTTTTCCAGATTACATTAAGAAGCAATTAGAGATGAATCTACCTAACTGAAAATTTGGTAACAGGTTAAGCCAAAATGGTTTAACACCCAGCATTTATAGACATAAATTCTTACATAAGTAGGTCTTTTCATCTTGTATACTTAAAATCTAGTAGGTGATACTAAGGTTTCACTGTTGACTTGGCTTTTCATGGGCTTCAACAGACTGTACTTGTAGAGGAAACTGAAGCTGCTAAAGTGGACCGGGTGAAACGGGAGAAATGTCTGCTCTTTGGACTACTTACTAAAGTGACTGCAGCTGAAGCAGAGGGCTCATCTCTCGAGGTATGGGTTGCCTCTCTATATTGGTTGGACACTAAGTGAAATTCTGCCTCTTCACTAACTAGTTTGCTTTGGTGATTATGCTCATGGTGAATTTCAAATACATAGATCTAGACATGTAAAAATCCTCCTGCTTTATGGTAGTCCACTTTTAAAAATCACATGCTTTTTTCCTGAATTGTTACCAACACATAGAACTGGAAAAATAGTTTTATATCTATAGTTTTCAGTATCTGAAATCTAAGTATTTATAGTTACTTGGGAAAATTGCATATTGTATCAACAAAGCCATTGATAGTCAGCTTACTTTCCAAAATGTGTAGTTGATGTATATTGCCTCATTCAAATCAGCCTCCGAATCATTTTTGCCTAAAGTTCACACTTACCTATTAAAAGGCAGAAATATGACATTACTAAGGGTATTCAAAAAAATTTGAGTACTAGGAGTAAAATTTATAAGAATAAGTTATAAAAATACCAGTGTTAGCTGGGCGTGGTGGCGCATGCCTTTAATCTTAGCACTCGGGAGGCAGAGGTAAGAGGATCGCCGAGAGTTCGAGGCCACTCTGAGACTACATAGTTAATTCCAGGTCAGCCTGGACCAGAGTGAGACCCTACCTTGGAAAAAAAAAAAAAAAGTACCAGTGTTATAGGTTTGTATTAATTTGTTTTTTAAGACTTAGGCCTAAAACATATTAAGGTCAATAAGTCAGTTATGTAAATAAATTGAAATGTAACATTCCTTAGGAAAATGGATTTTGAGAAATGTCTTGGTATTGATCCTTCCCACTGTCCAAGATGTTGGAAAGCCTGACATTTTCTCAACTAGCTCCAAAAACCTCTGGAAAAGTTGTTAACCTCATCAGTTACAAACTCAATGTTACGATAGAGGTTCATGCTATTTTCTTCGATGTATGTGTAAAAAAAAGTACTCCTTGAGAATTATTGGGTTAGGCAGTATTTGTTTCTTTGGACACTTCAGGACCGGAAGTTCATTATATGCTACTTCCAATTAGGACACCAGCTGAGGAGATGGCTCAGCAGTTAAAGGCACTTGCCTGCAAAGCCTGTTAACCCAGTTCAGTTCCCCACTACCCATATAAAAACAGATGCACAAATTGGCTCATGAGTCTGGAGTTTGTTTTCAGTGCTAAGTGACCCTGGCATGCCATTCTCTGTTTGCAAGTAAATAAAAATGTTTATCTATAAATCATATATTAAGACACTGGTGGTCACACCTATTCATATTATTATAGATGACAGGGGTCATCTATAGTAATATATTCTGTATTTGTGTGACTTGGTGACTAAAAAGGTTATAGTATGAGTATTACAGCATTACTTGTCTTGTGTTTTCCTTTTTTCCAGCCTTGTACAAAAAGAGCCCGTCATGAATTCCCCTTGGAAGAAGAGTACAGGTCCGCAGTGCAGGCAGCAGCAGGGGCTTTGGAGGCAACTGAGTCATTACTCCAAAAGGCTCCTGCTCCAGGCTGGCTGCGAATGGAAATGGAAGCACTGCAAGAAAGGATAGAGAGGCTAAAACACTTGTATGCTCCAGGGTGAAATGTCAATGGAGTAGACTAAGTTATTACCAGACAGACTTATGTTTTGTAAATGAATACCTGATGTTAAGCATGTTTGTACATTTTGTAGCACATATAAAAGTTTTTGTAAATGTGAAAATAGTCTTTATTTGACATTTGGAGAAATCGTATGGAGGGGTATGTCTCATTAAGAACTTTGGTACAGTGTAATACATGTGAAACAGTCAGTAACTGCCCAAGCCCACAAAGGACCTTTCACTCAGACGGTATAACTGTAAACAAATAAATAAGGAAACCTTAGCAGTTGAAAGTCTTAATTTACAACTTTTTTTTAGTAACTTATATTTTACAATAGCTTACTCTTCTTACTTTTACAGAAATGGCACAGAATTAACCTAACCAGCCTGATTTTTAAAAATATTTTTCTTCCAGAATTGTCCTGGAAAAAGCACTTCCCCTAGTTACTTGCTCTTCATGGCTATGCCCCTAGAAACCAGTACGGCAAGCCTCCCAGCCTCCTGACCACCTGGGGCATTCAGCTAGCACCTGAGGTTGGTCTCACACTTGTTGGCACAGACTGCAAAAAGAGCTTCTGGTGTTGGAAAACAGGTTGTTTTGGGTTTTCTTGTCCACACAGCCTGCTTTATGAGGTATTAGTTTTCTTTAAAGGAATCCTTCCTAAAGTTGAGTTCACACCCTTTGTCACCAGTTACTATCTTCCCAGTTCAGCTCGCCTTCTTCTCCCCAGCCTTCAGCCTCTCCCTGCAAAAAAGCATATCAACAGCAACCCACTGAAGCAAATTATATCCAAATTTGAAAAGTCAGAAATTTAAAAATGATGCCCCCCCATTTGTTCTTTTCTCCCAGAACACATGGTAGTAATGTGGTAAAAATAAAGTTCTAACCAAAAGCTGAGAAGCAGCTTCTTTGGCTCCATTACAAAACCACAGCCATGGGAAAAACCATATATCCAGCAAGACCAGTGTTAGTTACTAATGTGACAAGTAGTCCACTTAAGCAATTAGCTCACATATATTCCCCCTAAAAGGGAAGATTTCATTTCTAGGAACTGATGGTGATTCTGTATCTGACTTGCTCATGTCAACCAACTGTGTACAGCAGTCTTTTTTCCTACACTTGGAGAACAGTGTGTTGACTTTAAACTAGGACCTACTGGGAAAATCCTTAGTATAATGTAATCCGAAGAAAATGCTCACCTCAGTCATTTCTGCCGCAGCAAATTTTGAGGAAAACTGCATCACTGGGGAGACATCCTTGTTAGGGACTGTCATTTCTGTCCTCAGTTCAGGTAAGATAAGAAAAGCAGCTGAAGGTTTAATTTCTGGGATCATATCAGCAAACCAATCCAACTCCGGATCATGGATTGGCTTCTTTTTCACTTGTATGGTAAACTCTTCTCCTAAACCAAGTTCTGATGGAGCCCTGAGAGGCCTTTCTTGTGACAACATCCTTGATGACTTGGCTTGGTCTGGCTTGTCCTCACTCTGCACATGACTAGTTTTTAAAGGCTGAGTGTCTTCAGTGAGTGGAAGCAAAGCAGGAGCGGGCTTCTGCTCCTTGGCAGTAACAGGTGTGGCAGCAGAGATCTCAGCTCCTGGGTTTACTTTAGTACCTAAGCTGTGTTCACATTCATCCCAGGATTCTTCCTCAACACAGAGATCAGTACACTGGGACCTGGTAGTACCCAGTTCTCTGGGCCATATCTCCATATTGACAGCTTGGTTCTCAGGATCCTCAGGCTCACTCCAGTCAGGCCACTCCTCGGACTTTTTAGTGCCTGGTAAGTTTTCTCTGTCCCCTGATGTATTTTTCACATCTGAGATTCCATTCATGGGGAATTTAATAGAGTGGGGAAACTGATCACCTATGAGTATACACAAGAATTACTCATGAAATGTTGAGAGGAAACAACTGTATAGATCCAATTACTAGAAAGTATCCATGCACACAAGAGATACAGCAGCACATGATAAAGATGTAAGTTACCCACACAACTACTATGCTGTACTCAAAAGCATGTCACAATCAACCAGTCATCATAGCCTTTATTAAATAAGGGTCTCAACATACAGCGGACTGGCACACTACACATACATAAGGGCTCAAGTGTCATGAAGGCACTGAGCAGTCTTGTGCAGTTATCATTTCCTCACATGTACTTAAAGAACTGTTGAATGTGAATTTACTGTAACATCTTTCTTTTTTTCTTAAATTTATTTGCAAACAGAGAATGAGAATAGATATGCCAGGGTCTACTGCCACTGCAAACTCCAGATGAATGTGCCACTTTGTGTATCTGGCTTAGGGTGGATACTTTGTGTCGAAGGCTTTGCAAGCAAGAAAGCACCTTTAACTATACTGAGCCATTTCCCCAGCCCTGTAATATCTTTCAGAACTATCATTTTTGGTACAATTTGATGCATGAAGACATCACAAGTACCAAAGTACACATAATAATTCCAATAATGTTAATCCATTCTCACTAGTCATGAAGAGAGTTTAGGTACATAACCAACATTTGGAAAGGTAAGTAAAACAGCTTACAATAGGTTAGTTTCAAAGTGCCCTTAATCTTCAGTTTAAACACACAACTCTCAGAAAAATAAGAATGGAAAATTTATATAAATGTAATATTCCTACCTGTCTGTAGAAGAGCACTGTAGTAATCCTGCTGTATATGCTTCTTGCTGTTGATGGGCATGGTGCCAGAAAGGAAACACTTGGAGAATACATTAGAGGAGGGGTTCTCCAAGACTTGTGTGATGTGACTTTGCTGGCTGCAGGCAGTGTGCATAGGAGAACCTGATGATACGAGTCCCAAAAACAATAGTACATTGCTTATTGATTTATCATGTTAGGTGAGCAATGGTTAATGAAAATCATTGTATTTTCAAACAGATGAAAGAACATACTCAAATACTTTTAAAAGATAACCAGTAGGAGTCCTCATTAAAAAGTTACAGCCCTTAAGAACATTTTGGTAGTGATGTGAACCCCAGGTGATTCTAATTTTCTTTTAGTAATAAAAGGCTAGCAAGAATACAAGCCTAATGAGTATGAAAGTACTTAATTCCACAAAACTACATTGAAGAATATTTAAGAGAGCTTTTGTGCTATTAAAATTTAAATCATAATAGGGGGAACAGCTGTTTCAAGAAAATGCTGTCTTTAACAGTTTATTAGAATGTTTATACTGAAGATTGTATCTGTAGTAAAATATGGCTGAATACTTCCTGTGTCTTAAATGAGGGCAAAGGGACTAGCTTGGGGTAAGCTATCACTGTTGTGTCTTCAGGTTCCTTAAGTACATCTCTCTTCTTTACCCCCAGCCCTCACAGCCTAGCCCACTATATTCTATGAGAACTGAATTAGAGGCACATAATTTTGTAATGAGCACATGATCTATATTTAAGTTTATGTGAAGGATTAAAAAAAGCAATGACATTGTAGACAGAAAATTACAAGACCAGAATTAAGATGCTTCCTTCCACATGGGAGCATATCAAAATTAAGAATTTTTGGAGCTACCTCAAAAAAGCTTTTGCCTAACAGTCCAACAAAATTAAAAGATGTTAAAACATACTGTTAGAAAGAACAACCTCTTTGGAAACTTCACTATGTATTAAAACTTCAAATATATCCTATATACATGAAAACAAACTGTATATTTGTGGAGAGGGTTTCTAACATACATGGGTAAAAATATATCTGTATTCTTTTGTGGGCATACACTCTCTATGAGCATTTTGAAAGGGGAAACAAACTTTTTCTTTATACTTTTCTATCATGTTTCTGCATATAGACATTTTACTTGTTTAATATTAAAAACCTAAAAAAGGACTTCCGGTCAAGATGGTGTCAACCTAACCTTGCCTCACTTCACAGGGAAGTAAAGGCAAGAAGAAAGAACCCTTAAGGCTAAAGGGACTCCTATAAGGGGTTGCTGGCTCCTGCATGCTTCCAGAGGGAAGGGGTGGATGTGAAAAATAGGGAATCCACTGATTCCCAAGCTCTCAGGCAGGTGCCACAGCCTGACAGGTCCCGCCAGACCTGCCTGAGCCCCCTTGCCATCCAGAACCATCGCAGCCATGTCCCTGGGTCTGTGGAGCCACTGGGCATGATAGATCCCTCCCACTCCTCGCTCCCGGGCCAGAGCCCCCGCGCACGCCATCACAGCCAGGTGCCTGGGTCTGTGGAGCCCCTGGGCGTGTCAGATCCCACTCTTCGCTCTTGACTACCCCCATAATGCATGACCCACTTTCACCATTGATGAGGGTCCCTATGGAAGAGGGAGGACAGGGAGGAGGATAATGGAGTCACCGTTATGAATGTAAAATTAGAATAATATAAATAAAAATAAATTATTTTAAAAAAACCTAAAAAAGACATAAAAAGAATTTTCATTAATTCTTGCCTTCTGGGGAAAGGTCAGTAGTTTTAGTAAAACTTGGTGCAGTGCGTTTGAAGATCTTGGTTCTTTGTCCTCCCACAACCACTTCTGGTCCGAGTAGAGACACTAGCACTGCTAGGCTGCGAAGGGTAATTGCCACAATGGAGTTGCTGGTATCACGCAGGCCCAGCAATACCTAGAAGCACATGCTGTAGTGAGCATAGACAACCACAGTTCCTGTCTTTCTCTCTCTTGGAAAGCAACTTGTTTATAGTGAGAATGTGCTTGCTATTATGAACTACATTTTCCTCTATACCTTTGGGTCAGTGGCTCTCAAACTGTCACTTGCAGGTAACCAGTATTTTCCTCTCCCAATCCATCTTGGATTAATACTAAATTTAAAAACACAAATTTAAATACACTGCAAGCAGAACTATTACTATCAGATTGCTAGCTCTACATTTGTATGCTCTTCATTCCAGAACCGTTAACTGTTCAGGGCTGGCAGGGTGCACAGAATGCTCAGAAGCACATAGCTAGGACACTGACAATTATGTTCCTCATCTACACCCCTCTTCTCAGCTCTGTACATCCAGAGGGTAGAACCTTTACAGTCTCTGTGATATATTTCATGCCTGCATCAAACTGAGCCAATCATGATCTCTCACCATGTAGGTTGCTTGGTGGTTAAGGCACCTGCCTGCCAAGCCTAAGAATGACGGTTCCAATCTCCAGGTTCCACGTTTAGCCAGATGCAAAAAGTGACACAAGGGTACAATGCCACACTTGCCCACAAGGAGGCGCATGCATCTGGAGTTCGTTCACAGTTGCTGAGAGGCCACTGGCACACCCATTCTATCTCTAGTTCTCTCTCAAAAAAAAAAAATGTATCAGAGAGAGCTATCATGATTGGTATCTTTAAAAAAAAAGATGGTTTAGCAATTAAGAGTGCTTCCTGTAGAGCCGGGGTTGGTGGTGCATGCCATTAATACCAGTGCTCGGGAGGCAAAGGTAGGAGGATCACTGTGAGTTCAAGGCCACCCTGAGACTCCATAGTGATTTCCAGGTCATCCTGGGCTACAGTGAGAACCTACCTTGAAAAACAAACAAACAAACAAACAAAAAAACCAAAAACAAAAACAAAAGGGGAGTACTTCTGTACAAGCACAAGCATCAGTGCCCAAGGAGGTCTGACACCACTGGAGCTTGAACTCCATGAGCCACATAAACAGCTGGGCACAGCCATGCACGTCTAACTCCATTCCCATATAGGAGCAGAGACCCGAGACTTACTGGAGTTTATAGAAAAAAACAGCAAACTCCAGCACAATGAGAAGCTCCAGCTCAAATAAGAATGGGCTATGGGGCTGGAGAGATGGCTTAATTGTTAGGGCGTTTGCTTGCTAAGCCAAAGGATCCTGGTTTGATTCTCCAGGACCTACATAAGTCAGATGCACAAGGTGGTGCATGCATCTGGAGTTCGTATGTGGTTGCACACCCATTCTCTTTCTCCCTGCCTCTTTCTCTCGAATAAATAAATAAAATATATTTTTTTTTTCGAAAAGGGGGTGCTGGACAGATGGCTTAATGGTTAAGCACTTGCCTGTGAAGCCTAAGGACCCTGGTTCGAGGCTCAATTTCTCCAGGACCTATGTAAGCCAGATGCACAAGATGGCACATATATCTGGAGTTCGTTTGCAGTGGCTAGAGGCCCTGGTGCGCCTGTTTTTTCTCTCTTTGTTGCTCTCAAATAAATAAATAATAAAAACAAAAATTAAAAGATTTTAAAAAAGAATGGGGTATGGAGCAGGACATCCAATGTTCTATCCCAGGACCCCTAGGCGAGGGCGCCCCACCTATTGCAGGTGAGTGCATAGTGCACCATACTGGGATATACACATGCATGCACACACATGTTACATACACAAGCAAAATAATTAATCCTAATTCTAAAATCTTGTACTAGATTGAATAATATCCCTCTCCATTTCGTGTCTACACAGAATGTCACCTTTAGAGGTTTACTGTGATAGAAACATGCCCTAAATTCAATAACTGATGTCCTTTTAAGAAGGCCAGGTGAAATCAGGCATGGTGATATGCACCAGAAATACCAGAACTTCTGGCATGGCAAGAATGGAAGCAGAGGCAGGATGGTAAGGAATTTGAGACAATTTGGCTGGGCTACACAGTACGACTCTGTACCCACCTCTCCCCCCAAAACATAAGGCAAGTGAGAACATGGCCAAAGAGCAAAGGCCCAGGAGGGCATGATGGGCATGATGCAGCTACATGACCAGGTATGCCAAGGACTACTTCTGGGTGTTAGCAGAAACTGGTGAGAGGCAAGCCCTCAGAGGAAGCATGTGCCAATGGAGGACTTGGTTTTCTACTTCACTCCTCTAGAACTGAGGATAAATTTCTGTTGTTTTAAACCACATTTGTGGTAACTTATTATAGCAGACATAAGAAACTAATACAAATCTGGAATCCCTGGGTAAGCAGCTTATAAAAAGGGTCCTGATGGAGGATCAACAAATTGGAACCCTTTGCTGTGAATAGCCTAAGTTCCTCTTGGTTGTAATTATTATAATGTAACTGGACAATCAGTTTATGTTCACAAAGCATTCCACAAGTGATTCCTATTCAATTCCCCCCCCCCACATTAGCAAACAGAAGTATAACTGCTTCCAGGTTAATACCAAATACATTAGTTTATAATTATTTGCCAATGTGAATGCAATGGAAATACAACTTTGGTCCTTTGCATTCCAGTAGGCTTTTGTTGTAATTTTTTCCAGTGGGCTTTTAAACTGAATGAGGCATTGTAAGCTACTACCTGAAAACCTTCTTTTTACTGCCAAAGCAGCAGCACCTTTGCCCACTCTAATGGTCCTGCCTTCAGAAAGCTCTATGCAACCCCACTGCCAACTTGGTCTCTGACCTGTGGCAAGATGACTTTCTTCAGTTGCTCCTGAGTAAAGTGCTCCACGTAGGCCTCGATGTGGGACAGCAACACCATCCGCACATGCTCCTCATGAACCTCGAACAACTGGAGAAGCTTAGGGATCACCTGCGACTGGAACAGGGCTGGCGAGAGCAAGCAGGGGGTTTCTCCCGGTGCATTATCTACCCCAAATCAGAGGTTACAGGGAAACAAACAGCAGCAAAAAACAAACAAAAAGTCATTTCAATGAAGAGTATGGAACAATTCAAAAACTGAGCCCTGAACTTATTCATATTCTAAGCATTCTAACTTTTTAAGTCTCTAAAGTTTTTTTTTCCAAATTACTCAAGGATTGTCTTAAGTACACTCCTTTATAGAAACAATTGTGAAATATAAGAGTCAATACTTAATAGACGATAAAGACAAAAAGTAGGAAAATGATCCAAAAGTTTGCCTCTGTCTATGGTCCACTGAGAAAGGATGAAGAACTAGAAAGAAAAATTCAAGACTCAAGAAAATCTAGAGATATGATGAAATTCTAAACTTTGAAATAAGTACCTGTGACATTGTTGGATTGATGTCTTTTTTTTTTTTTTTTTTTTTGGTTTTGCAAGGTAGGGTCTCACTCTGGTCCAGGCTGACCTGGAATTCACTATGTAGTCTCAGGGTGGCCTCGAACTCTTGGCGATCGGATTGATGTCTTTTAAGAAAATTTTGGGGCCTGGAGGGATGGCTCAGTGGGTGAGAGTGCTTGCTGCACAAGCAAGAGGACCTGAGTTTAATCCTAGCACATGAAAGCTGAGCATGGTCATACATGACTCATCCCAGCACTGAGTGTGGTGGAGATAGCAGGACTGCTGGGGGTCGCTGCTTAGTCAATAGAGCCATAAAACAGAACTCCAGGTTCAGTGAAGAGACTGTCCCCACTAGTCTCATCACACATGTGCATGGAACACACATACACAAATTAAAAAACAAAAAGGAATTCTGAAAGCAGGGCCCAACCTAACTCTAAATTCTATAGTATTTAACCTAATGTGTTAGCAGATATAGAGTCATGAAGTTATAAAGTTGCAAAGTAAACTTATTTCATATTCATGGAAAAAATAAAAACTTGAAGTAAAACAATCTTGGTGATTTTCAGTCTTTGCTGAAAACAGGAACTTGATTACTTTTGATAGTCAGGACACACAGGCCTAGATTCACAGAGAAGATAAAGTTACTAGGTGGGAAGAAGGGATTCAGTGGAAGGGGCTCAGGAAAGGGACGGTAGTGGGAAGGGACTATGATCATAGTATGTCAATAAAAAGTTTAAAAAAGGTGAAGTTCTCTGAATATGTATGCTTTACCTTAAAATGTCACATTGCTCCACATTCTATTCATATGTGTTTGTGTCTACTTATGCCAATTACCCTCACCCTCCAGGAAGATGGTACCCAAGTTTGAGATATGCTATCATATTAAGGATTAATAACTGCTCTCTGCTTTCAGAAACACACACTTGCTTTATACTACAGTAATATTACCTTGTTAAGAAAATGGACTAATAATCACTATTCTCCTTAATCACTAATAATAACAATATGAGGGGAAAAATAAATAACCTTTTTTGGGTCCTAGTAGATAAGGAAGAAAACTCTTAACAGCTACTGGCTCTGCAAACACCAGCTGATTAAGCAGAAGAGGCACCAGTCTTGAAGCTATTAATTCCTCTGACAAGCAGCTGACCCTGTCCAGCAGAAATCTGAGGACAAGAAGAGGACATGTGAGAGGCTGGTTGTGACATGAAATCAAGCTTACAGGTATTAGTCACTTTCTCTTACTTCTATGAGAATAATACACTCTAAAATGCAGGGAAGATAAACAGGTTGGTCCCAAGTACTCAAGTAAATACAGACACTGCAAGACAAGACCGCCTAATCAGCACATTGCTAATCCAAACCACCAAGTGTTTGCAACAAATTCTCTCATCTTAAGAGCAAAAATGTCCTCTTCAATCACCTAATAAGACAGGCTTATTAAATAAAGGCACCATACAGTCTCAAATTTTAAAGATATGAGGTAGTAAATTACCTAAATTTTCCAAAGTAAACAATACGGTTTTGTTTTTAGCTTCATTAGAACTACATAAGAGCCTTCTGCTGAGAAATACAGATATTAGGTATTAATGTAACACACCACTATATAGTCACCTTTAGTAGATAACCTCGCTTCCTTCCTTTTAGGAGCAGACAACACCACACATGATCATCTGTAATACCTATACCATTTCTCTAAGGTCTGTGTCCCTATTCATTCCCCCCTCTTTCCCAATTATCCATGATTTCAGATACTCCACCTTGCCTGCATAGCCCACTTCCCTTCCAGTCCATGTGTCAATGTCCTTCTAATCAGACTGTAGCTCAATGGCTCCCTCCACTCTTGTACCTGCTCTGTTCCATCAGCCTAGAAACATGCTTATTTTTTTTTCCATCCTTAACCAAGCCTGGTGGTACCTACCTAAAATCTCATCTCTCAGGAGACTGAAGCCCAAAGCTTTCCACAAATTAAAGTCCAATCTAGGCTACATAGTGTGACCCTGTCTCAACAAAACAAAACTGACAAAAGTCTTTCCTCAACTCCACTTCCTTCTTTAGTAATACTATGTTCTAAGTTTTTCAAGATGAGGTTGACCATCACCTACACCCTCACCTGGCATTCACTTCTGAACCCATGAGTATAGTCTCACCCTGCTGAATCCGCTCTTGTTGATGAGGTAAGGCTACCAGTGGGCACATCAACAGGCAATGATGAGTCTGCCTTCTTTCTGAAATTCTCTACTCCTCTGGGAATATGCAGCCTTCTGGGCTCTCTGCATCTTATCTAACTGCTGCTTTGTCTGACTCACCTACTACTCTCTCAATCTGGTTCCTCAAAAGGCTAGTGTCCAGCCCATTGTCCTCTTCGTGCCAACATGCTAGCAAAGTATCACCAACCAGGCTGATGACGCCTTAAAATCACTGCTAAGATCATCAGCTTAACACTTCTAAGCTTCAGACTTGTCTGGTCTTGAACATTTCTATAAAGGCCCACAGATACATCAAAACAACAAATCAAAAAATGAAACCAACATTTTCTTTACATATTTGGTTCTCCCCCCCCCCCTTCTAGGACTCCTTATTTGGTGATAATCACTAAGGCTTGCCAACTTTATCTTTTAAATCTTCTTCTCTCAGTGTCTCCTTCAGTACAGCCTCTTAGTTGTTGACTAGATTATCATAGTCTACGAACCAATCCAAGCTTTCTTTGACTGAGTCTGCCCAGCATGGAAAATAGTGATCCATCTAAAGGGAGATCTAGCCAGCTCACAGCCTATCCACTCCCTTAGTGAGTTCAAGGCAATGGTCCACTATTTACCTATTTATGAAGTGTCAACACTCCTCATTGCCTCATACAAGACTACCTCATATCTGTCTTTGTTTGGAACCTGCCATCCAGGAGGACTCAAATGTTTGCTGTTCACTACACAAGTCACAGCACGTCTTTTTATGTTGTTCCTCCATTCATGCTGCTTCTCTGTCTAGAAAAGCTTTTCTCAAACTACTTTCTCCTGTCCTGTGTCCTTAGGATCCAGGAGAAAGCACACTCACTGCCTCCAGCCCTCTGTTAAGCATTATCAGTCTGGGTATGTCTCCTTTATCAGAACAGTCTAGCTCAAGGCATAGGAGAAAACTGACATGGAGGAAAAGTTCAATAATCATTAGGAAGTCTGATGCCTGACTCATTTTTACATTACCTGACATGGTTACATGGACTTAATTCAAGTTAGTGAATGTAAGGTCTTAACTTTATGAACTTACTTGAAGAATTCAGTTTTTTCCTCTTCACTCTTTAATGTCAAGCTTTTCAAGAAATTCACAACTTCTAGAAAATCATTTCTAAATGCCAAAAAAAGAAGAAAGCAGGACTACAGATTAGAGAAGTTACATATTGAAACCATAGCCAAAGACGGCACTTCTATAATTTTCAAGAGAGAGGCTTTCTCTAAGTCATTTGAAAGAGTTCAAGCAGCTTATGAGAAAACAGTACTGTGCAACAAACCCAGAGACCCTCAAGCTCTGTGAAAAGGAATGAACTTGAACATGTGCTAGCAGACTGTTATTTCAATTGTCAGTGCACGCCTCCAAACTTTTCATTGTAACAGGACACTGTTATGAATCATCCTGGGAGAAAATGACATTACTATTAAAAAATAGATCCTAAGTGTCCTGTGCTAAAGAGAACTGGGAAAAGTGGATTTTCTGTAGAAGTCACAGGTATTTTCTTTTTTCCTGCTGTAAGATAGTCATTCTTTCACACAAGCAAGGTCAGTTTCCCAAGGGGCTGCAAGACAGTCCCAAAGGCTGTAGAGTAGTCAGCTCCAAAGAGCATTGCTTACATCCTGTCTTAAGGGGCTATGGGCCCTGGAGCTTAAGCACACAAGCTCAGCAGACTATACATGGCTACTTCCTGAATCTCCAAGTTGACACCTACAGGTGACCCTAGAACAACCCATAGTTAGGGGCAATGACCTCTACCGAGCTTCTCTGTACAAAAATGCACATATAACTTTTGACATATCTTCCCCATAACTTAACTACTAATAGCCACATGTTGAACAATAACCTTACAGAAAGTAGCCTATAAACACATTATTTTCTACGATCATTTATTAAACAGTGCAAAACGCACAAGAACACCAAGAGGTCACTTTTTATTGCTTAAGCTGTTCAAGTAGAGATGATCAGTGTCATGCAGCATTTTCAGGAGATACAATACTTTAGCTCACTTTAACAGCAATCAGAGTTAGCTATAAAATTATTACAATAGTACAGTAAATTAAGTTCAATTAAATTTTACAATTATGATTCAGATTGTGTTAGCATGTATTGATCAGCTTCTTACAATACATGAATTGTTTACACCTCATGGCAGTAAGTGACAGATTACATGTTTTTATGCATTCTCTATCAATGTTTGTTTGAACTCATGGATGCACATGCTATGGAATGTGTGATCAGAGAAAACTTTAAGGTGTCTCTGTTGTACTTTTAGACAGTCTCTTGCTGCTGCAACAAATTTCCACACTGCAAAACTGCCAGACTACAAACGAACATCAGATTAGCTAGCCTGTGAGCTTCAGATTCTCCTGGCTCCATCACTCAGTCATAGCCCACTGGGATCACAGATGCATGCACCAATTTGGATTCAGCTTTATGTGTGTACTGGGGAGCTGTAGCTCCAAATGGTATTTTATTCATTTATTACACATCTTTTTCTTTCATCATTATCATCATCTCTGCGTGTGGGTGTGCGTGCGCGCGTGCGTGTGCCATAGCACACATGTGGAAATCAGAGGGCAATGTCGGGGTGCTGGTCCTCTCCTTCCACCTTGTTCGAGATAGGGCCTCTCTTGCTGTTTGTTGCTAAGAGGGCCAAACTAAGTGGCCTGTGAGCTTTGGGAGTCTCTTGTCTGCCATGGCGTGTCCGGCTTTTTTTTTTTTTTTTAATTTTTTTTTATTATTTTAAATTTATTTTTGGAGAGAGAGAGACAGAGAGAGATAGACAGAGAGGGAGAGGGAGACAGAAATGGGCGCGCCAGCAGTCTCTCAGCTGCTGTGAACGAAATCCAGATGTGTGCGCCCCCTTGTTGGCAAGTGCGGCATTGCGCCCTTGCCTCACTGCATCTGGCTAAACGTGGGACCTGGAGATTGGAACCGGGTTCTTCGGCTTAGCAGGCAGGCGCCTTAACCGCTAAGCCATCTCTCCAGCCCGTGTCCGGCTTTTTATGTGGGTGCTGTGGATCTGAACCCTAGTCAGCAGGCTTGAGGAGGAAGAGCTTTAAACCACTGAGCTGTCTCCCAAGCCCCCATCTTCTTTCCTTGATACTTCTAGGCTATAACGTTCTTTTCAAAGGTTCTTTCAATTTTTCAAAATCTCCAAGAATTTTTAAGATCCATATGTAGGTGGACCAATACAGTTTAAACCTGTGTTGTCCAAGAATCAACAGTTATCTCCCTTGTCCTCTGTAGCACAGAGAATGTATAAGAGCCCAAACTTAAATCTTCTCAAGCTGGCTCACTTGGCCTTGCTTCCTCCTATAGTCTCTTGCTGGGTTTTGTCCCCACATGCCACAATGGGATTTTTAGGACTTGGGGTTTGTGTGCTTTTAGCTTTTTTCTTACCTCTATATATAACATAAAATTCTTCATTAAAAATAAAAAACTTGCTAGGTGTGGTGGCACATGCCTATAATCTCAGCACTTGGGAGGCAGAGGTAGTAAGATCAACTCAAGTTCAAGGCCAGCCTAAGACTACAGTGAATTCCAGGTAAGCCTGGGCTGGAGTGACACCTTACCTTGAACAAACAAACAAAAACTTGTAGTAGACAGTGATAACTTATTTATTGAAAAGAATTATCTTTGTAGAGACTTTATATTAAAGGAATAAAATATTTTCTAAGAATCAAACAGGGACATGGAAGTACCTTGATTAAAAGACTTTTTAACAGTAAACACAATTTATTTTCATCAACTTAAGAAATAAGTTTGGAGGAAAAAACTCTCTTGCACTAGGAAAAGTTTAAAGTATTTTCTCTGACGCATAAAGGACAAATATAACCCCCCAGTAACTACAAGGAGAGACTATGTTGATGTACTTTTTCAATGAACTCAGAACTGCAAACTACTAGACACAGAGGGTCCTCTTTACAGTTAGAAGTCTCAATGAATGTGGATATAATTTCTGCCTCCAAGCCGTGATGACAAAAGAACTTCTAAAACTTTCTGTCATAGGAACCTAAGTGACAACCTGAATTTTCAATTTTCAACTGCACACAATTTAATTTCTCCTAGTAATTAACAACAGGGAGTCTGTATTTGGTCCCCCTACATACACACACATAATATACAATATACAAGAAAGCAGATACCAGTGGGAGACAACCAGAATATGTCACGAGTTGCCCTCACCTGAAGAAATCGTGGGACAATAAGGTGCTGAGCACTGGCCGGCATTTTGGAATGGGATTCAGCAATGCTGAGTGCAAGGTCTGTTGAAAGCTGGAGAGAACATCCGCTGAAACTGAAATCCAGAGCGACAGTTAGTTTCCAATGCCTTCTCCCTCTTTTCGGGACCTCTCTAGCTGGAGACTGACGAGAGCAAAAACCAACCTGTAAAAGCCCAAACAAAGCCCCGGCTGTTGCTAAAGGGTTTCCTGTTTGTGTTAAGCCTAATTCCTTTGCAGATGTACCAAGTTGCCATGCCAACACAGCCAACCCTATCCCAAGTGCCCCCCTTCTATGCCCTCATTTCCTGAGTGTTAATCTCAAATCCAAAGAAGATGGTTTAATAGGTAGCAAGTTTGAAGATCTTTCGGAAGCAGGCCTTTCTCAACACAGTTTATCTGAATGACTGGATTTTCAATCCTTCCAAGGATGGTACATCTTCACCAGACTAGTTACCTCAATACAAACAAGGATGGCCACCTGAGGGTTTAGTTCACAAGTATTTAAGGTGGGGAGATTTAAGCTGACAGTCAAATAGTAGTTGGTAACATCAGAACACTAGTAGAAGAAACTACATTAGAACTGCAGAAACCTTCAGCAATGCAACAGGTCAATAAGGGACCTAATGAGACAAACACTGCAGTATTTTTAATAAGTGGAGAATTAAAGTCCTAAAGTCACTACAGGGGAGTGACACAGGCTACCAAGCATATAATTAGAGAACACAGAAGACAGTAGAAAACAATTATTTTAAGAGACAAGGAAAGAAAAAATACTAAGTACATTACAGCAGGAAAAAAAGTAAATCAAAACGGCTTTGAAAGCATTAAGAAATTTTAAGTCCAGGGGCTGGAGAGACGGCTTAGTGGTTAAGGCAATTGCCTACAAAGCCAAAGGATCCTGGTTTGATTCTCCAGAACCCATGTAAGCCAGATGCACAAGGGGGCACATGCGTCTGGTGTTCATTTGCAGTGGCTGGAGGCCCTGGCATGCCCATTCTCTCCCTCCCTCTTTCTCTCTCTCTGCCTCTTTCTCTCTCTCAAGTAAATAAATAAATAAATAAATAAATAAATAAATAAATAAATAAATAAATAAAATATTTTAAAAAAGAAATTTTAAGCCTGATTTTGAGATTAATTTAACAGAATTTGGGGTCTTCCTTTTTTACTTAGGCTATTTCATCTCAATCATTGATGACATTTATTTAGTATTGGACAGCTCCATAATGAACAGCCTTACATACCATTATCAATTAAGAAGAGAATCAATTACACATAAAAGTGACAGCCATCACAGTTCAAAGTATCCATAATTCAAGTTAATGGAGCCAAAGCCTCTCTTATACTGCCGCTAATGGCAGCCTATGTAAGTTACGTGGGGAGCAGCAGCTCCTTACTACTCTCAAGATGCGATCTTTGAATGCCACACAGCACAGGCGAGGATGCCTTTGCTACTTAAGTCTGTGGATGCAGCAGTGTTACTCCAACTCACCCTTCTCATTTAAGACCTTGAGCAAGCTTGCCACCAGTGTTCCAAATGAGTATGCATCCCGGGCATGTCCGTGAGACTCTGGAAGAGTTGCAAATTCTGGAGACTAAATGCAGTAAAGACTATTAGAACTAGAGGATCTGCTTTATAAGCTGTCTCTATCTTTGAAGCCTTTCTCCCATAGGTGCATGTCACTATACTCTAACTTCAGAGTAACACACACTTCAGGCATTAGGAAATATCAGTGTATTGTAAACAATATGTACATTTTAAGTCAACTAAAATTATAGATCTCTTTCAAAAATAAACATCAAAAGCTTGACGTGGTGGTTCATGCCTTTAATCCCAGCACTCAGGAGGCAGTGGTAGGAGGATTGCCATGAGTTCAAGGCCACCCTGAGACTATATAGTGAATTCCAGATCAGCCTGAGCTAGAGTGAGACCCTACCTCAAAAGACCAAAAAAATAAAAAATAAAAATTAAACATCAAATCCAGCCCTTAGTTAATGGAGTTTATCAAACATTTTAAAATTTCAAATATGGGCAAAAGAAAAAGGTCAGAATACATACATCTCTGGCTTTCGAAAATGTTTTTCACTGTTACCCAGACTAATTTCACCATAATCCAGTACACACACATATTTATAAATATATGATAAAAACTAAAGCTTCATGTTTAACAGTTGGCTTGATTATCTAATAAGTTCAATGTTATTTTCTTTTTTAAGTCCATATTTCAACTTTTTCAAAATGCTGGTCAAGACCTCTGAACTGTCTTAAAATCCACAAATCAGTTTGAAAAATCCCTAGTCTTATATACATATTATAGATTTGCTCAAACCTGACATTTCAAGTTTTAGGGCTTGTATTTCCTATAAAGCACATTCATGTCATATTCAGGGATCAGTGATTATTGTTATTAAAAAATAAGCTTGGGGCTGTAGAGATGGCTTAGCAGTTAAGGCACTTGCCTGAGAAACCTAAGCACCCAGGTTCAATTCTGCAGTACCCAACGTCAGCCAGATACACAAGGTAGCACAAGCATCTGGAGTTTGTATGCAGTGGCTAGAGGCCCTTGCATGCCCATTCTCTCTCTCTATCTGCCTCTTTCTCTCTCTAATAAATAAATATATAAAATATCACTTAAATATTATTTATTAAATAAACTTACAAGGGTGTCTGCTTTTGAATTTCTTAGTAAATTGAATCTTTCATTACCAGCACCACAACATTAATAATCAGTCTCATATGCATCATAAAATCCTGACTAATGGCCAGCTAGGCAGATGAGTGGCTGGCACAATACAAAAGAATTCCAGGTCATTGCTCCCCTGATAATTATGGCTTCCCAGTAAAGTACAATGACTTCCCATGATACCCTGTTCACACTGGTATCTCTATCTCTAAACAAGATAGGAATATATACAACCAAAATGTAAAAGCTGGCTTCTTGGCTGTGGCAATAAAATTAAGAAACTTTAAAGGCCCAGAGAAATTATAAAGTACCTAATATTGAGTAAAGAAAAGAATAGGCAAAGGAAACTTTTTTTTTTTAGTTTAGTGTTTTATACTCAATTGCACAAAGGAGCCTTCATTATGTCTAAAGCATATTATCTTACCATCTCTTCAGGAGGGATAGATGCTGGGTCTCTCACTGAGTGAATACTCCTCAGAAACTAAATAGAGAAATAAATTAAGGAAAATAATTCACATGCAGATTTGGTGAATTAATCTCTTATACCAAGTTAAAACAATAACAAATGGAAATGAGCAAAGAAACTTTCAAGTCAATGCCACACATTAAATATAATAATTTAATTATCCTAGTAAAAAAATTGTAAGCATAATTACAAGGTTTAGTTAAAACACATTGATTTTCTTTACTCTCCCTTTCAGCTGGTTTAAGAGACAAGCTCTGTTGTTCAGTGGCATCTGTGGCCTGAATTCCATAAATGGAAATCAGCAATTTTTCTTTTCCTACATAGATATTAGCAATTAAAAGCCTTTTGTGGTCATGTGTGATGACACATGCCTGTAGTGTCCACTACTAGGAAAGCTGGGGTAGGAGGACTGTCTTATTCCACAAGTTCTAGACCAGTCTCAAAACATAAAGGTACTGTCTCCAAAACAAATAACTAAATGAATGAATGAATAAAAGTCTTTTCAACCTAATCAAAATCTATCACTATCTTCTCAATGAATCAAGTCACAAGAAATATCAAAGTCTTGCTATCATGTGAAATATAAAAGTCCGTCATGTGAACTATGTCTTGCCGTCACATGAAATATAAACCTGAGCATCTTAAGAGCTTAAAGACAACATGAACATCCACAGAATAAGTTAATTTCGTTTACCTAGTCAAAGATTACTTCTGAAGAGCTTACATGTACTAACACTATTTAGGGAACCAGGATCACAAAATGAAAGCAATAGATTTTATGCTCACACAAGGTTCTTAAAACTTGGGATAAGCCAAGAATTCCAATAAATGTGCTGAGTGCCACAGAAGTCCAGGAGTGCTAATTTTGTTGGACAGGAAAATACTTAAGGGAAGGAATGGGGCTTGATCTTAGATAAGTTTACATTTTCTAGTGCACCAGAAGGAAAGAAGAGGGCATTATAGCAACTGAATGGCATCAACGACAGAGGAGAGTGAAGGAGAAGTGCAGATGTGAAAACAAAGTAGCTCTATGTGAATTATGGAGTGAAGGCAGAGTAGACAAGACTTGTTGTGAGGGCTTTATATGCAATGGCCAAATAAATAAATAAATAAAAATAAATAATAAACAAAAAACCCTTATTTCTGTGAAATACATATCAGAAAGGACTCCATGCTGTTATACTAATTAGACATGAAGGAATTCAGAGAAGAAAGTCTGCAACAGGGGTAAAGGTAATAGAAGAATCATCTGTGGAAACAGTAGTCTGCACTGGGTACAAGCCCATGGTGGGTTCATTAGACAACGCTGAAGTGAAGTGTAGAAGCAGCCCACATGAGAACATAGGCAGTGAGACTCAGCCAGTATGTCAGAGTGAGCCACACTTCCAGAGACAAGAGGAAGGAAGTGGTTTTCACTTTTTAAAGAAGTCCTGCAATAACATAATAAAGGTTGGAAAGAAACAAAATACAGACTAGATTGTCTACCTAAGAGGGAAATGAATAGCTGTGACAATACCAGAGGCAGAACAAAAAACAGCCCCCCAGGAGGAAATGATACACAGGTCCTTCCATTTAATATAATGTACTAACATCGGGCAATGAATATTTCTTGAATATCTAATATGAACTAGGCATCGTTTCAGGAGATACTAAATTAAGCTCAACTGTCAGAACGGAAGACAGACTCATGAAGGTAATTTCAGTATTAAGCAAAATACAAGGTACTTTTTTGTTTTGTTTTGTTTTTTCGAGGTAGGGTCTCACTCTAGTTCAGGCTGACCTGGAATTCACTATGTAGTCTCAGGGTGGCCTCGAACTCATGGTGATCCTCCTACCTCTGCCTCCCGAGTGCTGGGACTAAAGGCGTGCGCCACCACACCCGGCAACAAGGTACTTTTTTAAAAATAAGGAATAGTGGGGCAGTACAAATTGTTCAAATGTTTAAATAAACCTCTCATTCTCAAGTTCTTCATCTATAAAATAAGAGGAGACCACATGATCCCCAGTGCATCTTTGAGGGATAAAAATCTGATTTTCTGAAACGGGCACTAAAAGTTTAAGTGCCCAAATCCAAGGTCATGTTTCCCCTGCAGGAAAGTGCCTAGCCAAGAACAACATGACAAGCTACATGTAACCTTCAAGAAGGGAGGGGGCCTATGACCTGGCTTACCTCTGGTGTGGCCTGAGGAACTCTGCAAACAGTTTCCATGCCTCCCAGCTTCCAGTGCCCGTCTTCACTCACAAACACAGCCGATAAGCAGACATTATTATGTGTTAGTTGACCCTAGAGGGTGAAAAAAGATTGCCATTCCAGTATTTGAAGGCTTTAAAAAACTAAATACTAATCACCAGAAATGATCACAATAAGCCTTCCCACCTGTGGCATAATAAATAAAACTATCCTTTAAGGACTGACAAAAGGAATGAGGGTGGGAAAAAAGAAACTGCAATAGAAAAGCCAATTGCCTGGTGAGGCAGGTGAATAAAGACATTAAAGCCAGCACATAAACAGTCACTCCCAATAGACAACCAGAAGGTTCATGTGCCCTTAAACATGACATTAAGTCTTCATAGCTTCTATTATTTACTTTCAACGCCTTTAAAGAAAATTTATCTTTGCTCCCACAGGTTATTTTGTTAATGTTCTCCTCTAAATTCTTTCTCACCTACATTCTATCACGAACCCAGATCCACGTCACCTGAAATCTTGTCTGTAGGCATTAAAAAAATTCTGCCTGAAGGAGAGGAAAACGGAATGATAAGGACCACCAGAAATATCCCACAGACCACAGAAGAGTCAATTTTAAAACTATAAAAACAGTAGCCATAAATAAGTAGAAAGATGAAAATGAGAACAGGGTTTGTGTATTTAAGTTTCTTCCCAAATCAGGTATAGTTTGAAGCACTAAATATTCCACCTAAATGATCATGTGTGCAAATTCCTACACAGAACACTGATATATATTAAAGGGAAGTTTAGACTTGTATATCTGGCATGCTTTATTTGGGGAAAAATAAGAAAGTAACCATACAAATACTTCGTTTAACTGAAGATAGAACTTCTCTGAAATTATACCTTGACCATCACAATTGCCTCTGGAGAGAATATGATTCAAAGATGGGAAAAACAACTTGTCCCTATACAGAATTTCTTACTATTCAACCTTTTTACAATTTATCATGTCCAATTAAGCATTAATAATTTTTTATATTTTTATTTATTTATTTGCAAGCAAGAGAGAGAGAGAGAGAGAATGAGAATGAGAATGAATGAGAATGGGTGTGCCAGGGCCTCTTGCCACTGCAAACGAATGCATGTGCCATTTTGTGCATGTAGCTTTATGTGGGTACTAGGGAGTCAAAACCAGGCCATTAGGCTTTACAAGCTAGCGCCTTAACTGCTGAGCTATCTCTTCAGTCTAAGCATTAATTATTCTTCTGCTAATTTATCAACATTTTAAAGCTTCATTTTTATAACTCATCAATAATATCTGAATAGTTTGCCTCCCAGTAATAGAAAGAATTGTAAAAATATACATTAAGACAAGTCAGAGCCAAGTGTTTCTAACATGGAGCTTTTTTTAATCTCTAAGGACTGCCAAGCACCTTACTGTTTCAGAATGCTAAAACCACTAAGAAATAGTATCTCAATAATACACCCAAGAGATAGACGAGAAGAAACAGAAACTACCACAGTGTAATACCAATAAGCATCAGCTAACAGCAAGACTATGGCTGCACCAGTGTTCTGGAGCTTCTGCACTTGATTCACCCATGATCATGGGAAGGGGTATGTATGAACAACAGTGCTTCCAAGAAAAGATCCTTTATTTCTTCAAAATTGAAAATAGAGCAACACTCCTGAAATTAAGTAAGAACTTTGTTTTTATAGCAACACTATTTAAACCTTTGTCTTAACAAATAGCAGCTGTAACTATTCTTAGGTAAAGACTTATCCAAAACTCTAGTTTGGGTAGACTATAGCAAACTGAAATAAAATTCCAGAAATAATTTCTCAGGTACAGAGAACTAGCTGCCATCTCCATAAACCAGTTGTAGAGTCTCTACTGATTTTTTCCCAATTTCTCTACACCCATAATTTATGAGTACTACCATCCACACCATCCCCCAGTTATACATCAACACCTGTGAGGCTGACAATGCAGGCCACTTACTCTGTCATGCAGGAAGATAAGAGCCAGCAGTATATCATATATTCCAGCACAGACCTCTGCAGGAGACAGTGTTTTCAAGGCCACTTCTAGAGGCTGCACTCTCTCAGTGACAAGATGAATGCCATCTGCTTCCACAGTGCAAGATAAGAATCTTAGCAAGCAGGGGTGACGAAGTGTCTTTAAGTGCTTTAAAATACAAATGGAAGAGTTGATGAAGTTAATGCCTCAAAATTGGAATAATTCTAGTTTCATATTGAAATCAAAGTAAAAATATATATACTTTTATTCAAGGTCTTTTTAACCTTCCTATCTTTCCCCAAACTGCAAGTAAGCATAAGAAAATCTGTAACTTGTTTTGACTTTATATAACTTACTAACATTGAAAGAACTCCACAGAGATTTCATATTTACTTAGAGCCATCTAAGACCCTAAATTCCCACACCACCCAATGGTTACTGCCACAAATCCTGAACAAATTGCCAGAAACAACTATCCAGTCCATCTCAAAAGTGTGCAGATTATGGAGAAAAGTCAAAAGTTGAAGGCGTATTATATGGGGAATAAATTTCCTGGCTGGGGGAAGCTTCCACTGTATGATGCATCCACAGCGGGCCTCGGTTGTGAAGCAGCATAGCTGAGCAAGAATCCCATTTGTCATCCCCTTTGGTACTTCATTGTGCACAACAATGCATGCAATCACAAAGAATTCTAGCAGTAAAAAACTAGATTCAACCTTCTGCTACCTCAAAGAACTGGGAAAGCAATAGATACATGTGGTAAGGGTAACAAGGACATTTTCTCAATGAATATGAACAAATAAATAGCTATTCTAGTGGAGAAGGGTGACTTGTTAATTGAGTGCCTTGAAAGCATGTGCCCCAGAATTACTGAATACCTATCACACCCTATACACTACACCAGCTCGTAAATCTCTGAAAAAGAAGTCTGAATAAGAGCCTTTACTAATAAACAATATTTATATAGTAAATATAGTAAATATCTGTACTATTCATTCTTATCTATGGCCACACAGTGAACTTAACTGTGAGACTCGAGACCTGAAAATAAACACTTTCCAGGAGCCAGAAGTAAGAGGGTCATTGCAAGTTTGAGGCCAACCTGGTTTACATAGTGAGTTCCAGGCCAACCAGGGCTATTACATAGGAAATTGCCTCAAAAACAAAACAAAAAAACAAAGAAAACAGGGGAATTATTGCACCCCTAGGATTACTAAACAAACAAACAAAAAACAGGAAAATGTTGAAGAAAAGTTATTTAGCTAGCAACTACAAGCTATTAATTTGAATACCTGCATTTAAAATAATTCACACCCATGCAATTCAAACACTGAAAAGAGCTAGAAGAGCCCAAAATGGAACTAACAGGTGCTTAAATGAGTCTGGGTAACTGGAGAGAATTTCTGATAAGAATGCTTTGAACTCTAGTTTCTGTGTAAAATTTTGCAGCCTCTTTCAATGGTTTCATTTTACAATCATTTCCAGGCTGAGGAGAGGGCTCAGTGGTTAAAGGTGCTTGCTCCACAAGCCTGCCAGGCAGAGTTTGGATCCCCCACACCCACATTAAGCCTGACACAAAGTGGTGCACAGACCTCCAGCAATGGAAGGGAATGTCAGGAGAATCCCAAAGCTTCCAGGCTAGTGGCAAAATCACTGAGAGACCCTATCTCAAACATGGTGGACAGAGTAAATCAACACCTTGAGGTTGCCCTCAAGAATTGCTTCAAGGGCTGTAGAGATGGCTTAGCGGTTAAGGCACCTGCCTGCTAAGCCCAAGAACACCCACTCAATTCTCCAGATACCACTTTTAGCAGACACAAGGGTGCAATGCCACACTTGCCCAGAAGGGGGCACAAGCAACTGGAGTCGTTCACAGTGGCTGAGAGGCTGCTGGAGCATCCATCCTCTATCTGTCTCTCTCTGACTCTCTCCAACAAAACAAAAAACAAAAAAAGAGAATTGCTTCAAATAACTAACTTCCAAGCCAAACATAAACTCACTTGCTTGTTCAAGAAAAATTCTTCACGCAGCTTTTATGTTTGAGAGTTGTAATTACTTTCCTTTGAGTGAACGCACCTTCTTCTCATTCTCCTTCTAGTACTCGGTCAGAGAGAAAACAGTCCAGTGCTGACAGGATGAAGGCAATAAATGATCACCTAACTCAGGCAAACCTTATTCCTGCATCTGCTTTTTTCCCCCTTCAATCTTATATGATCAACAAAGTCTTGATCCAAACTGAGTTCTTGTTTAATTAGAAGAAGAAACTTTCTGAAGCTATCTAAGCGGCTAAATATCCAAAAAGCTAGCTATCCAAAAAATACCGACTAATGCCTTCAGTTTCTTTAACACAAGAGGGGTTGTTTTGTTGAATTATATTCCAAGATTAGTGTGTGTGTGTGTGTGTGTGTGTGTGTGTGTGTGTGCATGGGCATGGGCATGCAAGTACACACTAACACGCTCACACATGCAAGCTGAGGATACACACCAGATGCTAGACAAGAACTCTTCCATTAAGCTATATCTATATACCAGAGTCATTTATTCTTAAGAGGTCAATGCCCCTGACAATGTGTCAGATCGCATACCAATGTACTGGTAGCCTTAGATAGCAGAAGTAGCAATAGCTAGGTGCTAGCAAAAAGGACCAATTTTCTTAGGAGGAAAAATGACCTGTTTAAGGTCTCTCAGCAAGAACCAGAATCCAACATTCTTTTTGTGGCATCCTACCCAACATAGTTCAAAATCCTAAAGAATTACAATGTCTCAGGAAAAGAATTAGAAAGTTACTAAAATATTTTATTTCCAAGCACATTAACACACTAATTAAAAATCAATACTATATATTCATTTCTGTTAAACTAGATTAACTGCTTCTTAGATTAGCCATATGAAACTATCTCCTTACCTTGATCATTAAACATGATACATTATTATGCTTAAAACTATCACAATGCATTTTATGAAGCTTCTTGGCTACAGCTATGGTAAGCTGGAAACAGGCCCATCCCATACAGTAAGGACAACTATGTTTTCACATGGCACCAAGTAACAAAATACTACTGCTACTGGCTGTGTCCCTTTTGATCTTTATTAATTTCATTTCTATAAACAAACAAGGTAGTAAGCAGTGTAAGCTATGAAATCAACACCTATGATGGTACCTTGGCAGCTTTATTAACCTTGTCTTCATTTTCTCTCTTATACACAAACACTGAAGCACATTTGCCATCTTGCAATGTGGCAGGATAAACAGCAAGCCCAGAGGGTAAGGTAAACGATGGTTCCTTCAGTGTATAGCTCTTTAAAGCGCTGTTCTCTGATCCCATCCCTTGTGCTATAAGGCAGTACTGCAGGTCCTCCTCAATGCCAAACAGATCTAAGAGAAAACAGAAAACACATTCCAACATTATTTCTCTATCTGTAACAGAACAACAATGAAAATCCAACTCATTTCTACAACCCTTATAATTAAGACAATGTGCAACAAAATGGTCAATGATCAGTAAGTTAGTTATCATCAATGCTTGTTAATTAACAATTCCAGAACAAATGCATGTTACCAAATACTAACATGTAGGTGTCATACACAAGCTTTCAGTTTGACAAAGGGAATAAAAAAATAGGTTCATATTTCCTAATCTAACAAATCCTGCAAAACTTTGACATTTGTTATGGCTTGAATATGAAATGTCCCTACGGGCTTATGTGTTTGAACACTTGGTCCCCAGATGGTGGTGCTATTCAGGAAAGTTGTGGAGCCTATAGAAGGTGAAGTCTAGGTGGAGAAAGTGAGCCATCAGGGACAGGGCCTTGAGGTTTTATAGCTGAGCCCCACTTCCTGATGGTCCTCTGCTTCCTGACTGGATGCACTGTGACCAGCTGGTCTCATGCTCCTGCTGTCATGCCTTCCCCACTATGATGAACTAATTCTCCAGAACCATAAGCTGAAATAAACCCTTTCTTCCCTTTAGCTGCTTCTTTTCAGGTATTTGGTCACAACAATGAGAAAGTAATATAAGAAAATACTCAAAAACCAATAAAACTTCTACATGTAACAATGTGAAACAAAGCGAAAGCTCACATAAACCATGTAAAAGACTGAAACACCAGTAGACTAGTGGGAAAGAGTACAGATAACTAAGACTGGGAATGGAGCTGAGCAGTAGCACATTTGGCCAGCACTGCAAAAGCAAAAGTTATGCTAAGTAAAAAAAAGGATGAGAATGCAAACCTGCATACAAAACTGTAATCACACATACTAAAAAACAAACATAACATTGCGAATGTGCAAATTACTATACTACAGAACATGGCCAGTGCTTAGATAGGAGGCACAGGTAGAGGAGCAAGGGAAGAAGAAATGACTAAAGAAGCACAGGAGGAAACTTTGGAGGCATTCAGTATTTTGATCATGATCATGGTGATGGGTGATTACAAATTTCAAAGCTTATAAACTGCATGTTTTTTGCTCAGTTTCTTCTATCTATGCACACATGCATATACACAGAGAAGCTTGAAAAAATGAGGCAAAGTATTAAAGGTCTGTATGTGGGGAGGAGGTTATAGATAATTTTACACATACACATGCTCCTGCCAGCTCCTCACTATAAACACATCTCTCTTTCCAACAGGGACACAGATTCACAGGGTTACGAGAATCAATACACAGCTAGATGGACAGGGCAGCAAGGTATGTGTGCATGGGCTGTGGGGAAAGGCTTCTCTTCTGAAGGAAGCAGTATCACAAAGCTCCAACTAGGTCTGCAACTCTATGCCTGTCAGAGCATGCCATTTTCATGAGAATCTGAGAACCTGAATATATTGTGATGAAATCTCCATACTGTTCAATGTTGGCTAGAAAAAAAAAAATTAACGTGTCTAAGCCAAATATATGTCTGTAAATTTTGTGACAATGTTTTCAGTTCTGGGTTTGCTACAGCATGACAATTAAAAACTCACAGTTCTTACTAACATTGGCACAGTGGTGAAAAAAATTGCTATTTCTGAACTAACACAAACAAAAAATCCTACAAAGGCCTGCGAAAGATTTTAGATAAAATATGAACTTTGGATAGATAAAAATGGGACAATCCTGACACATATTCTCTGTACTTGGATGTTTCCCCAACTGATGAAGTTCAGCACCAGGCCTTGTTCTCTAGGAAATCCTGCTCAAACACATGCCTTGTTAGTTTAAGCTGTCCAGATCCAAGAAAGTTACTAAAATATTTTATTTCCAAGCACATTAACACACTAATTAAAAATCAATACTATATATTCATTTCTGTTAAACTAGATTAACTGCTTCTTAGATTAGCCATATGAAACTATCTCCTTACCTTGATCATTAAACATGATACATTATTATGCTTAAAACTATCACAATGCATTTTATGAAGCTTCTTGGCTACAGCTATGGTAAGCTGAAACAGGCCCATCCCATACAGTAAGGACAACTATGTTTTCACATGGCACCAAGTAACAAAATACTACTGCTACTGGCTGTGTCCCTTTTGATCTTTATTAATTTCATTTCTATAAACAAACAAGGTAGTAAGCAGTGTAAGCTATGAAATCAACACCTATGATGGTACCTTGGCAGCTTTATTAACCTTGTCTTCATTTTCTCTCTTATACACAAACACTGAAGCACATTTGCCATCTTGCAATGTGGCAGGATAAACAACAAGCCCAGAGGGTAAGGTAAACGATGGTTCCTTCAGTGTATAGCTCTTTAAAGCGCTGTTCTCTGATCCCATCCCTTGTGCTATAAGGCAGTACTGCAGGTCCTCCTCAATGCCAAACAGATCTAAGAGAAAACAGAAAACACATTCCAACATTATTTCTCTATCTGTAACAGAACAACAATGAAAATCCAACTCATTTCTACAACCCTTATAATTAAGACAATGTGCAACAAAATGGTCAATGATCAGTAAGTTAGTTATCATCAATGCTTGTTAATTAACAATTCCAGAACAAATGCATGTTACCAAATACTAACATGTAGGTGTCATACACAAGCTTTCAGTTTGACAAAGGGAATAAAAAAATAGGTTCATATTTCCTAATCTAACAAATCCTGCAAAACTTTGACATTTGTTATGGCTTGAATATGAAATGTCCCTACGGGCTTATGTGTTTGAACACTTGGTCCCCAGATGGTGGTGCTATTCAGGAAAGTTGTGGAGCCTATAGAAGGTGAAGTCTAGGTGGAGAAAGTGAGCCATCAGGGACAGGGCCTTGAGGTTTTATAGCTGAGCCCCACTTCCTGATGGTCCTCTGCTTCCTGACTGGATGCACTGTGACCAGCTGGTCTCATGCTCCTGCTGTCATGCCTTCCCCACTATGATGAACTAATTCTCCAGAACCATAAGCTGAAATAAACCCTTTCTTCCCTTTAGCTGCTTCTTTTCAGGTATTTGGTCACAACAATGAGAAAGTAATATAAGAAAATACTCAAAACCAATAAAACTTCTACATGTAACAATGTGAAACAAAGCAAAGCTCACATAAACCATGTAAAGACTGAAACACCAGTAGACTAGTGGGAAAGAGTACAGATAACTAAGACTGGGAATGGAGCTGAGCAGTAGCACATTTGGCCAGCACTGCAAAAGCAAAAGTTATGCTAAGTAAAAAAAAGGATGAGAATGCAAACCTGCATACAAAACTGTAATCACACATACTAAAAAACAAACATAACATTGCGAATGTGCAAATTACTATACTACAGAACATGGCCAGTGCTTAGATAGGAGGCACAGGTAGAGGAGCAAGGGAAGAAGAAATGACTAAAGAAGCACAGGAGGAAACTTTGGAGGCATTCAGTATTTTGATCATGATCATGGTGATGGGTGATTACAAATTTCAAAGCTTATAAACTGCATGTTTTTTGCTCAGTTTCTTCTATCTATGCACACATGCATATACACAGAGAAGCTTGAAAAAATGAGGCAAAGTATTAAAGGTCTGTATGTGGGGAGGAGGTTATAGATAATTTTACACATACACATGCTCCTGCCAGCTCCTCACTATAAACACATCTCTCTTTCCAACAGGGACACAGATTCACAGGGTTACGAGAATCAATACACAGCTAGATGGACAGGGCAGCAAGGTATGTGTGCATGGGCTGTGGGGAAAGGCTTCTCTTCTGAAGGAAGCAGTATCACAAAGCTCCAACTAGGTCTGCAACTCTATGCCTGTCAGAGCATGCCATTTTCATGAGAATCTGAGAACCTGAATATATTGTGATGAAATCTCCATACTGTTCAATGTTGGCTAGAAAAAAAAAAATTAACGTGTCTAAGCCAAATATATGTCTGTAAATTTTGTGACAATGTTTTCAGTTCTGGGTTTGCTACAGCATGACAATTAAAAACTCACAGTTCTTACTAACATTGGCACAGTGGTGAAAAAAATTGCTATTTCTGAACTAACACAAACAAAAAATCCTACAAAGGCCTGCGAAAGATTTTAGATAAAATATGAACTTTGGATAGATAAAAATGGGACAATCCTGACACATATTCTCTGTACTTGGATGTTTCCCCAACTGATGAAGTTCAGCACCAGGCCTTGTTCTCTAGGAAATCCTGCTCAAACACATGCCTTGTTAGTTTAAGCTGTCCAGATCCACATACAGCAAGCGCTATATAAGAGCACCACATATACAAAGTGTTTCAAAATCCTAAGGAAGTCTCAGAGGGTAAGAAGTAATTCTACTCTACAACAAATCCACTGAGTTTCTACATGCCCAGCAGTTTATCTTTCTTATGAATGACAGAGAAGTAAAAAAAAAAACAGTACCGAACAAAACAAAACAAACAATCCAGCCATCTCAATTTTAGGAAACATCACCCTTTCTACTGGGACTACAAATAAAAACCACTCTGCTAATTCCCATAATCCAGGGATGTAATGGTGCCTCCTCAGTAACTTCCTTCTGCTGAGTGAAGAGGCTCTTAGATCTGTACCCTTCACACCTTTCTTGGATATAATGACTTACATTAGGCCAAAGGGCAGTCATGGGTTGAAGAGATAACCTGGCCAACTCACTGTCTCCTGAAGGAATTTGAACTAAGCAAGTTATTCTCCACTTCTAGTAGAAGAGCTGAAGGTAAAAATGCCATGAGGCAGAGCTAGGGCTAAAGCAAACCAAACTTGGCACACACTGAGGCAGACAGTGGAAAAGCACACACTGGAGAAAAGCTTAGTCATGTTTATAGGGACACACTACCCCTCCATCTCAAGCCTGCAGGATGGCTAGCTAGCTTTATTGCCTCACTGACACTTACAATCTACTTTTCCTCTGATGTGGCTTGAGTGGGTCTACATCCTTTGAAACAAACTGCCTATTCATAAGCAGAAAAACCAGCTTCTCTTTAACTAGCGCTTGAAAAACCAAACACAAGGAATGAGTTACAGAAGTAAGACTTTGAAAAGTGTTTATCTGAAGCTAAACTGGATTGCTTTGCCTCAAAGTATAGCTTTTCAAAATCAACACAAAGTAAAGGAAAAACTGAGAATAAGGAAATCCAATTAAGAAAAATCACACTATTTAGTTTCAATATTAGTCCCTAAAAGCCACCAAGATTCAGAGGATATGATCTTGCTAGAAGAATGCCAGTGAGCAGAGGGAAGGGCAGTGGACATTAATTTACTTTTTTTCTTTTTTTGTTTTGCTTTTGTTTTTTCGAGGTAGGGTCTCACTCTAGCCCAGGCTGACCTGGAATTCACTATGTAGTCTCACGCCTGGCTAATTTACTTTCTCTAACAGTAAAGTACCTCCTTGTAAGAGTGGGCCTTATAATGTTCATTCATAAAACTCTGCTGCAGTATTATGAATAGATCAAGAAGAGAATTAACTTTAGAGTTGTCAAAATGTTAGGAATATACTAAAATTGATAATTTTTCATAGTAGTGTATTGTCTATGATCCTAGAAATACCACTTAAAACCTAAAAAGAAGGAGTACTCAATTTCTGGAGAGGGCAGAAAATAAAAGGTGCATTTTTAGTGATTTGAAAGCATGGTTATTGCTGCGTGATGCCTGCTGATACTATCCATGGAGGCTGACAAAACAGCCAACTTCATTAGGGGAGCAGGTGCTGACGGTTGTCATTTGAGAATGCCCTAAAGCAGGGATGCTAATCTTCACACAACTCTATCAAAGCACAAATAGTTTAAAGTGGTAACTAAGCTAAAATAAACTTACTAACGTGTAAGGCAAACCATAAACAACTGGATTCTCAAATATTCTTTCAGAGCACACTGTCTCCAATCTCTATAATAAAATGTTATCAATCTCTAACTTGAATATAGATTACAGTCTTCCTTTACCAAAAAAAAAAAAAAAAAAAAAAAAAAACCTACTTATTTTCCTCAATCCTTTTTCTTTCTTGGGCTGCAGGTGAAGTTTCTGGAAGGACCACCTGTGGACTGGAAACTCTCTTGTCTGGGTCACTGGGTAAACTCCTACACTTAACTAAAAAAGCGACCTCTCGGGGAAGTATTCTCTTAGTCTCTTTTCCAGCAATTAACGCACACTGTAATGGTCCCAGCTCTCTTAAAAGTTCCAAAGCTAACGAGCTGCTCCGTGGCTCCCGGCGTACACCACGTCCTACCACTGGCTCTTCGCTCCTCACTGCTAGCCGCTCGCCAGGCCCTTGGCTTTGACCGGGCGCAGGTGTGGACGTGGTTCCCTCGGGAGCTCAACCCCGCGTTGCTAGCTGACAGGCAAGGCCGAATGAAGCCTCTCGGGACCAGAACAGACTCAGCATGACTTCGGCCGAGACATACACACCAGTCTCAGAAACAGCGGCCGACCGTGATCCCGAAATTCAGTGTGTCATCTCTATCTGAAACACAGACCTACGTGCCCGCGGAAGGCAGCAGCCCTCGGGGCCCCGGGCCGGGCCGCGTCCGCAGCCGCGGGTTCGGGGTTCCGGGCGGCCCGGCGGACGAGCACCGAGGCCGGTGCGGAGACGCCGCTCCTCGCCCGGCTCCCCCGGCCGCCTGCCCGTCCCCAGGCCCTGGGCGCCGTTCCGCGCTCCCTTCTTCCCTCCCCAGTGGCCCAGGCCCAGGCCCAGGACGCCGCGCTGGGCTCCGGGTTACCTGCGGGAGGGCGGCGGGCAGGGAGGCGGCGAGGGTCTGGGCTCCGCTCCCCTCTTCGCCCCCTCTGGACACCAACTACTGGGGCGTGCCGCGTGAGGCTATGGTCACTACACACCACAAGCTTCTGGGGTCAGGTCCCCCGGACACTGGAGAGATGGGTCCCGAAACGGGTCACAATACCAAGCCTTCGCATTCCCCTCCGACGCCGCCACCGAGGAGAACGAACCCGGAACCAAGATAGAGCGGCCGTACAGGTGATGCTCAGGCCGGTGCCATCTTAAATGTGGGCACCGGAGGTTGGACCTGCGGTTTACTCGAGGCTCTCAGAAGTCTAGTTGGACGCAAAGAAATCTCTCTCTATTTTTTTTTTCAGTTGAATACACAATTGTTTTTAAATTTTAACTTTTAGGGCAACCTGTATGCCTTAATTTCATTTCCGCCCGAATCCAAAATGGCCGCCGGGGGCCTCTGACAGATATTATAGTAAAGGGGCGGACCAGAAAAAAAAAAAAAAAAAAAAAGGAACGTGGATGCCCTCGAACTGTAGAGTGATCTCCTGGCCAGCCATCAACCCTGATTGGCTGCTTTGCGTGAGCCAGTGTTTTGTGAAAGTGAGGATGCAGTCCGAAGTTGTGATTCAGACTTGGACGTAAGCTTTTATGATAGAAAGTTCTGAGTTCAGCAAAAAGTAAAATGGAACTATTCACAGTATGTACATCCAGTGTTAATGGCACCTACTTAATAGGTCGCTATGAGAATTTAGTGACTATATGTAATGGTTTTAGAACTACACAGAATCACAAAGTAAACATTTTCACTACTATCCTTTATCGTGATCCGTAGTAATCATTTCTACAGTTTAACGCTTCTACAACTCAAGGTTGACAGGTGAGTTTAAATTACTTGGCCTGTTGCAACTGTTAAATTTTTCCTGGCAGATAATATCTGACGTGGTTTGCGGTAGCGAGAGGCCCTGGCTCACCACTCCCTCTACTAATAATAAAAAATAATAATAATAATAATAATAATAACAATGTATTAAACATATTTATGAGGAGATGGGCACAAACAACTAATCAAATCCAATATAAGCTTGATGGTGTTCGACATCTCTGCCCTGGGTCAGCAATGTTGTATAGAAACAGAACTGGAACCGCATATGTAATCTTAAAGTTTCTAGTAGCTACAGTAAAAACAGTAAAAGAGAATAAGACAAAGTTCCTTTAGTGTTATATTTTACCTAAATATAGTCAATATGAACAGAAGTATTTCAGTTACAAGTTTTTGATAGTCTTTAAAATCAGACATGCAATTTCGAATAGCCACATTTTCATGCCCCTTAGTCAACTGTGACTAGGGTCTACTGTGTTGAAGACTGCAATTCTAGGCAGTCTGACAACTATCTTGAACCAGGAAGTTGAGAAATAAAAGTACAGTGTGCTGGAGCATCTGGACGCCAGAAACTCTCCAGAGCACTGGTAAAGCCAGGACCTTTAAGGGCAAAGTTCAGGCGGCAACTTCATAAGCTGAAGGCTAGTGAATTTTTAAACCTGGTTTATCCAAGAGCAAAGAGTATTCTCTAAAATATTTTAGCCAGTTCACCTATCTTGAATTCTTTGGAGCCAATCTCTAATATTAATCAGAATAATTAATAAGGTATTATTTGCCAGTAAAATGGCCATTTATGACAAGGATCATGGCAAAGACCAAAACCCTTGGTGTTGCCAGCAATTGAGTTTGCTAAAATATTTGTGATTCCATCTCTAGAATGTGGCTTTCTGGTGTGATGCTTGCTGAAGGTGGATTCCTGGCGTTTGGATCCAAGTTCCCTAAAGTTCTTTTGACCTTATCTCTCTTACTTACCCAGTCCACTCACACTGCCCTCCTTGCTATCCCTTTGACTTCTCGGGCAAGCATTTGTCTTAGGACATTTATTCCAGGTCTTCCAGAGGCTGCCATTCTTTTCCCTATATATCAATTTGGTCAACTATCTTGTTTTTTTTTTTTTTTCCCTGAATCACTCTCTGTTCAATGATGTCCATCCTGACTTAACTATCAAATACTACAGCTTTTGTCTTTTTTGCCTGTGACATTGCCACTTATCCACTTTCGCATTTTTCTGTAACACCAAAGTTCTAACAGTTATATTTTATAAATTGTAACAACTCTTCTACAAGTCAGAAGATTTTACACAAATAACATCTCATAATTTGTCAATATTTTTTCTGAGTAGCATCAAATGAATTCATGGTTCCTAAGTATGATAGCATAATAGATTGATAAAATACAATAATTCTTAGCTATTATGTTCCTTCCTTTTTTTAAGGCTTAAGAGGTTTTATTAGATTATAGATAAAACTTAAAGTGCTTAAGAGGAGAGTTTCTTCTTTATTTTTTTAATTTTAGTTATTTATAAGCAGAGAGATATAGGGAAAAGAGAGACAGGGAGAATAGGCACACCAGGGCTTCCAGCCACACCATATGAGCTCCCGACACATGTGTGACCTTGTGCATCCAGCCTTACGTGGGGACTGGGGAATTGAACCTGTCTCCTTTGGCCCTTCAGGCAAATGCCTTAACCGCTAAGCTATCTCTCCAGACCTTTTCTTTGTTTTAATACCCAAAACATCTAAGACTTGGACATAAGCAAAAGAGATTATGTGCCTTTATTTTTATATATTTCTGGTAAATGTCTAAACTGTGCTGTGTTTCTACTTTTGTTCCTTACTAGGTTTGTGGGGATAGAGGTCAACTTTTTTGGTAAAAACCAAATAAAAATTCAGTAGAGATGCAAGTCAGAAATTGGCATGAAAAATATCCCTATGGTATTATTTGTTACTTTGACCTATAAGATATTAATTCAGTAGTGGCTAGCAAACATGTAAAATCAAATTTATTGCAAAGATTTTAGTGTTCCTATTATTAGCATTTTCCCTCATGTTTGACACTAAAATTTTCCTAGCAGCAATTGTTATTTCACAGATCTTTAAAATTCTCATAGTTACTTATTTTATCCAACTTTATGCCCCCCCCCCATCAGTATGCTTTAGAGTTCTTTAGGCAAGAAAGTAATCAGTGCAGTGACATTGTCAGCAGGAAAGTCCCCAGTGTTATGCATAGACAAATGGCAAGAAAGACACCTGTGTCACAAAAGCAAAGGGACAGCACCATAGTTTCTTTCACCACGTTTGGTCAGAGAAATGTTAGGAAGAGGAACTTTGCCTTTCTGTCTTTCCCCAAGAAATAGAAATGCAAGAAACAGTCATGGGGATCAGGTGGGAATGAGTTGATATCACAGTGGCCCTAAATCAAGACATTTAATCACAGGAAATCAGACCAAGGGTCATGATAAGGAAATATCAGCATGACAGTGAAGTTGCAATAGCAGCTTAGTCCAGCAGGATGGTGCACGCACGCTTGTAATCCCAGCATGAAGGAGGCTGACCAGAGGATGACTACAAGTTTAAGGCCAGCCTGAACTACAAAATGAGGCCCTGACTCAAAACAAAACAAAACAAAACAAAAAAAACACACACACACACACACACACACACACACACAAATAAATGAATAAATAGATACATCTGGGAGGGTGGGAATGAAAGGTTCTTACAAAAGTCCTCTATATTAACAATCACGGAGAATTCTGCCAGAGCCACTAGCTTGTGCAGTGACCCCTGTACCTTACATAGTCCTGAAGGACATCTGCCCAGCAAACCATTCATTCAGCTTTGCAATGTACTTTACCTGTCACTCACTGCTGCTTGGGATTATTGTCTCTAGTTATCTGATGTGATTCTCCCCTTGTTCGTCTTTAAAATTTTCTGGTGTTCCAATGTCTTAAATGTACCCTTGGTTTACTGTGACATGCATATTTTTCCTTGCCATGCTTTGCTACCCCATGTACATATTTTCGAGGAATCTCTCTTGTTGTTTATTAAATTGAAATTTACTAGGAATCACACGAAAATTTGATTATATTAATAGAGTTTTTAAGAGGGAGCCCTTAAAAAAGAAGTGAATTTGGTTAAGTCTCTGGGGAAGCTGGATTCACTGCTGGCTCCTCTGCTCCTCCTGGTGGTAATTATATGGCATTATGTCTGCTCCAGGAGATTAGTACATTTGGAAGTAAGCACCTTTAACCACTGGGCCATTTCCCCAGTTGGTATGTATATCAGGACCTCCAGCCACTGCAAACGAACTTCAGATGCGTGTGCCACGTTGTGCGTCTGGCTTATGTGGGTCCTAGGGAATGGAGCCTTGAACCAAAGTCCTTAGGCTTTATAGGCAAGCGCTTAACCACTAAGCCATCTCTCTGGGCCCTGGAATTCCTTTTGATTTATTTTTTATTTTTTTATTTTTCAAGGTAGTATCTCACTTTTGGCCCAGGCTGACCTGGAACATACTCTGTAGTCCCAGGCTGGCCTCAAACTCACAGTGATCCTCCTACCTCTGCCTCCCAAGTGCTGGGATTAAAGGCGTGCGCCACCACAGCCAGCTCTGGAATTCCTTTTGTACTGTCTTCTTTTTGAGTATTTCTATGTCTTCCTGAAACGTGACTAGATTTCTGAATGTTGAAAAACATGAGGCATACACATGCAATAGAATATTATTACTCCATAGAGAAGAATGAGGTTTTCATAAACCCTACAACACAGATGAACTGGGAACATTATGTTAAGTGAAAGAAGTTAGAAACTGTAATGGGGTGTTAGGGATTCAAGAATAGAGTCCTGGAGCCCCAAACCCTAGGTTCATGTCTACTTCTAACCAAAGAATTGGATAAAATACGACTTAGAAGTATAATTATTATATTGAGGGAAATACAGAACCAAGGGAAGGAAAATGAATACACCCATGTGGTTTGAGAACCGAACAGGGTGGAGAGGAGGGGAAACTCACCAGAACCTACTAGTTCAGGAGTGGTCAGGCAGCCCAAAGAGCTTGCCCTCCCCTGGTAAACATTTATAACCTCATGGTGGTGGTTCCTACCTTCCAGCTCAGTTGAGCCAGAGAACCAGCTGATTGATCTGGGCTAGAGGCTTTCTCAGGAAGAGGCTAGCCGTGATACAAAGTTCTGGGGGCTGAACTTGACCAACCATAATGTCAGGATTAAATTCTAGAAAAGAAGACCTCTTTCCCAGAAGGGGCCCTGGTTGTTTGTGGAAAAACAGATCTAGGGAAGAGAGATAAGAGGTCAGATCGTACTTAGATCTCTAGCAAAGTGGAGACTGGAAGGATACTTTCAAGGTCCCAGTCACCCTAACTACCTAACAAAGCTACCTGACTCCCTCTCAAAACAAAAGGTCATACTTTGTACGATTCTGCTTGTATGAAATTTCTAAGAAGGTAAGTCCACAGATACATAAACTAGGGATTGCTGAGTGTGGGTAAACAGAGGAATGAGGAATGGCTGCTGACAGGTACTTGGTTATCTTTCTGGAGTGATGTAAATATTCTGGAATTAGTCTGAATGCTTATACAACTATAAAATCAATTAGTTGTGATTTGTAAATGGTTATTTTCATAGTGTGTCAGTTATTTCTCAATAAAAAGACCATGAAGGGGGGCTGATAAGATACCACCACGTGAATGCGAGGCAGCTGTAAAAAATGAACTCTACTAATAGCTGTGTCTTAGATTTGAGAAAAACTAAGGGGGAAGTGTAAATACTAATCATTTTTTTCACAAGTTACTTATGTGCAGGGTTTCTATATTGAGCTGTCATGAGGATAAAATAAAAGTAATTTTTATGCTGCCAAGCACCTTGGACCTCTTGTAAGAAGACACATCTAAGTGACTTTGAGAGGTCATGATCCTTAGTGATCAGTAATTTTGCTATGATGAATTTAATATGAACTTAAACTACACAAACAACTGGTTGGTGATCTATTGTTTTTCTTTAATTAGGTAATCATTTCCATAAATTTTATCTTTGAAAAAATGTAAGTAGGGTGAATAGAGAATGAGAAGGTTTCAAGAAGTCATATTTGTGACTTGAAGTATTTCTGTCAGCCTTTGGATATGTCTCTGACATAACTTATACCAGGTGTCTCTTAGATAATAAATGGTCACAAGTTAGTTCAGTGAAACACCAGCACTTGTTTTGCTCACAAGGCTGCATAGCAGCTCATCTTGGCTCGTATGGCACTAAGCAGAGTAGCTGGCAGCCTGGGAGTGGGATCATCCAAGGGCTGATTTACCATTAGCAATCGATGCTGCCTGTCCTAGGATGTTGGCTGGGTCCATCTGTTGCCACACACTTACAAGTAATCTCTGCATGTGGCTTGTCTAACTCATAGCCTGATTATTACTGAAAGCTTGGTTGTTCCAGAAATAAGCATCCTCAGAGAAAAAGGCAAAAGTAAAAACATTTCTATAACATCTTAACAGGGGTGTCCAACCTGTGGCCTGCAGGTTACAAGATCATACATGCGTTTATTTTGCATTACATTGCCACACAAGGTCTCCATCTACAAAGTTCATGCTTGAGAACCATGAAAATTGAGTTACAAAAAAACAGTAATAACCCTCAATGTTTTAAGTAAATTTATGATTTTATGTTGGGACACCTTCATAGCTACCCTGGGCTGCATGCAGCCTATGGGCTGAGGGTTATATACTCCTGGGAGTCATATAGCACCACTTCCTACCTGGGTGTTGAGGTAGACAAAAATGTCCCTTACGTTCAAGAGAAAGGGATATGATCTCCACAACTAGATGGGGAGAGTATCCATAGTACATTATAAGGTGAGACTGAATATGGAATATATTGTGGGGACCATCTTTCAAAAATACAATCTGCTATATTGGGTCAAAATTCAGACTTACTAGTAATTTTCTAGTTTTCATAATATCATGGACTGACTTAGAAGTCCTTTATGCCTATTTGGGCACACCCATATGGTCCCAGCTATTTTCTCAGCACTCCAAGGACAAAGGCAGAAGCTGCAAGGCTTTCTGAGATTCAGGCCCCATCACTCATGCTCTTTCTATCTTCTTTTATGTGGATGCAAGATAGAGCAGAGCCCAATATCAAGAGAGGAAATATAGTCCGTGTCTAATGAGAAGTACTGACGTTTTTGGTACAATCTCTGTCAACCAATCACCTACTAATGGGTCACAATCCGCACATGTAGAAACTGCTCAACTCCGAAAGATCACATCCAGGCATGGGTGAGGTTTCTTTGTCAGGGTCTTTGCATTCTCATTTAGTATGGTTTCTCTTGATTGAGACACCTGCCCACTAAAAGAAGTTGTCTGACACCTCCTTCCTACCCCTACTTAGCATACACTGGTGAGACAGGGACAGATAACAATGAAAACCATTGCTCTTCAAAAGAGTAGTTTCTGGTTCAAAGCTACCAGGCACATTTTAGTTCGCTTTACTCTGAGGTGAAGGTGTGTCCACTAATCAGAACCCATTTTGCCTCCTTGGAAGGGACTGATTTCCTTTTGCCCTCCCAGTTGCTAGGCAAGCTGATGTATTGAACGGCTAGCAAATTCTGCCTCTTCCAGCAAATAAGAAATGGCTTCTTACAGACTTTTCCATTGAGGTTCCACAGTTGTATGAGAGCTAATCTTATAATAATAAATTCCACATGCTGTATCTGTTATGGTGGCTCTGAGTTTTTTATAAAATTGGTAAAAGATTGACTAAAAACAGCTGACCTCATCGTTCTCAGATTTTTCTTTAATAACATTCACTGTGGATTTTAGATTTAGAATTGTGGTTGATCCCTAAAGGGCAGTAGTGGGATTTTGATGTAAAGAATCTGGGGGACACAGATAAATGTTTATCCTTAGAAAAATAGCCCCTTTCTATCTACTGGTTCTGTATGAGTTGGAATGTCTCATGGGTGTGGTGCCTATAGTTATAGCAACAAAGCTTATAATATACTTTGGATCAGGTTAAACTTTGACCAGTCTAGAATGATGGCCCAGTTACTGATGCAATTAAAATAACAGTGGGACTTAAAGGGAAGGGCCAAACTACTCAATGACATAGTGAAGCAAACGTTGCTCCTCCAGTATTTCAAGGGATAGCTTAATCAACAAGATAAAAGTAAAGCTTCCTCTAAAAGGAAACAACTCTGCTAATATTTACAGTTGGAAACAAAGACTACCTGTGGGTCAGTGATAATAAGGATACCACAACCTGAAATTAGGTTAACTAGGCTCTGCTGTTCATCCCATATTCCCTCATAAAAGACACAATAGTCTTAGCTCCAGAAAGTTTCAATGAAAACAGAACTGATGTAGTTCCTTCTCATTGCTGAAACAAATACCAGACCAGAAGCAGCTTATGGGAGGAAAGTGTTTATTTCAGGCTCACAGTTTTTTGTTTTTTTTTTTTTCCCCAGAGGCAAGCTTTTCTGTCATTTTTATTATTTTTTTAAATTAAGATCATACTTTGTATGGACACATTATGTGTTGGTACCATATTTTCCTTCTACTCTTCCTGCCCCCATTCTGCAGGGGACCCTCCTAAAGGGATTGCTGATATTCCCCATGGGATTGTGTGTTATGTATTGTGGGAGCAGCAGTCAGTTATTGGGGGAAGACAGTTCCTTTGGGCATGACATCCCAACCTGTGGCTCTTACAATCTTTCTGCCCCCTCTTCCGCAAGAATCCCTGGGTCTTTGTGGGTGAGTTTTAAGTTTACTTCAATGATGAGCTCTTAGGAGCCTCTGGATCTCTGCTTTGGTAGGTGTTGAGTATCATCAGGGTCTGTCTCCTACACCTTGGCACTGATTATCAGGTTCAGCATGTAGTTGATATTTGTGTATGGTAAGATAAGTGAGTCTAGTTTCTTTTTTTTTTTCTTTCTTTTTCTTGTTTCTTGCCAGGGCCTTCAGCCACTGCAAATGTGCCACTTTGTGTATCTGGCTTACGTGGGTCCTGAAGAGTCAAACTGGGATCCTTTGGCTTTGCAGGCAAACACCTTAACCTCTAAGCCATCTTTCCAACCCCTGATTTCTTTTTTTGTATATTTGTCCTTTGCATATAGAAAGGCCACTGATTTTGTGTGTTGATTTTATATACTGCCACTTTGTCGAAGGAATTAGTCACCTTTTGACATTTTGAGATGGAGACTTTTGGGTCACTTATGTATAGGATCATGCCATGTGAAATTGGGGATAATTTGACTTCTTCCTTTCAAATTTGAGTCCCTTTTTTTTATTTCTCCTGTCTTATTTCTTGGGCTAGACTTCTAGTACTATGTGGTGAGAGTTGGCACCATTGTCTTATACACAGTCTCAATGGGAACTCCTTGAGTCCCCATTAAGTATTATTTGGGCTTTAGGTGCTTTATATATAGCCTTTATTGTGTTGAGACATAAACCATCCAAGACTATTCTCTCCAGCATTTTGTCAAAGGCCTTCTCTGCAGCTATTGAAATGATCATTTGGTTCTTGTGATTGATTTATTTGGTGTATTACGTTGACTGATTTTGGTATGTTGAACCATCCCTGTGTCCCTGGGATGAATCCTGCTTATCAAGGTGGATAATGCTTTTGATGTGTTGTTGAATTTGGTTTGTGAGGATTTTGTTCAGGATCTTTGCATCTAAGTTCATCAGGGATTTAGGCCTATAGTTTTCTTTTCTTGTTGCATCTCTGTCTGGTTTTGGTAGTAGGGCAATATTAGCTACATAAGAGTAGTTGGGGAGGATTCCCTGTACCTCTATTATGTGAATCAGCTTGAGAAAAATTGGTTTCAGTTCTCTAATAAAGGTTTGATAGAATTTGGCCAACAAGCTATCTGTCCTGAACTTTTCTTTTTGGGGAAGTTTTTGAGTGCCTTTTCAATCTTGATGAATGTGATAGGTTAGTTAGTATGTGTCTAGGAATTTGTCCATTTCTTCCAGATTATCTAATTTTGTGGAGTAGAGGTTTTGGATATATGTCCTGATAATTCCTTCAATTTCTTTGATGTCTGTAGTAAACCTCTCCTTTTTTCTTTCTTTCTTTTCTCTTCCTTCCTTCCTTCCTTCCTTCCTTCCTTCCTTCCTTCCTTCCTTCCTCCCTCCCTCCCTCCCTCCCTCCTCTTTCTTTCTTTCTTTCTTTCTTTCTTTCTTTCTTTCTTTCTTTCTTTCTTTCCTTTATCTTCGAGGAAGGGACTCACTCTAGTGCAGGCTGACTTGGAATTCACTATGTAGTTTCAGGGTGGCCTTGAACTCATGGTGATTTTCCTACTTCTGCATCCCAAGTGCTGGGATTAAACATTTGCATCACCATGCCCAGTGCCTTTTTCATTTCTCATTTTGTTAATTTGAGACTTCTCTTTTTTTTGCTTGATAAAATTTGCCAACGGTTTATCAATCTTGTTTATTTTTTCAATTTTTTCTTTGTTTCATCACTTTTCTTAATCATTTTCTTAGTTTCAAATTCATTAATTTCTGCTCTAATCTTGATTATTTCTTTCTATCTGGAGCTCTTAGTATTGGATTGTTCTTGTTTTTCCAGTTGCTTTAGGTGGATGGTTAGGTTACTGATTTGGGATCTCTTTGTCTTTGTTACAAAGGCATTTAGCAATATGAGTTTTCCCTTTAGGACTGCCTTCATTGTGTCCCATAAGGTTTGGTAAGTTGTGTTTTCATTATTACTCAATTCTAGAAATTTTACAATTTCTTTTTTGGATTTCTTCCATAACCCATTCAGTGTTTCAAAGTGCGTTGTTTAGTCTCCAGGAGCTGGTGGGGTTCCTGATGTGTCTCTTGTTCTTAATTTCTAGCTTTAAAGCATTGTGATCTGATAAGATGCAGGAATTTACATCAATTTTCCTGAATTTATGGAGGTATTCTTTTCTCTTTTTTATTTTATTTTTAGAGAGAGAGAAAGAGACAGACAGACAGAGGGAAAAAGAGAGAGAGAGAATTGGTATGCCAGGGCCTCAGCTACTGAAATTGAACTCTAGATTCTTTTGCCACCTAGTGGGCATATGAGACCTTGTGCTTGTATGGAGGTATTCTTTATGGCATAATATATTGATCTATTTTGGAGAAGGTTCCATGAGCTGCTGAGAAGAATGTGTATTCTGTAGAATTGGGGTAAAATGTTCTGTAGATGTCCATTAGGTTGAGTTGATCTATTGTGTTGTAGAGCTCTATTACTTCCCTAGTGATTTTCTGCTTGGCTTATCTGTCTATTGATGACAGACAGAGTTTTGAAGTCCCCAACTATGGTGGTGTTGACATTTATTTCTGTTTTGTTGTCAAGTAGGATTTGTTTTATAAACTGTGGTGCACCTGTGTTTGGTGCACATAGATTTATGATTGTTAAGTCCTCATGTTGGATTGTTCCCTTGATGAGTAAGAAGTGACTGTCTTTGTCCTTTTTGATAACTTTTGGTTTGAACTGTATTTTATCAGATATTCATATAGCAACACCTGCTTGTTTCTTATTTCCATTTGCTTGGAATATCATTTTACATCCTTTCACCCTAAGAAGGTGTCTGTCTTTAGTGGTGAGTGGGTTTCTAGAAGATAGCAGATAGAGGGGTCCATTTTTGTGTTCCACCCTGTTAACTTGTATCTTTTGATGAGTGAATTGAGACCATTAATATTTAAGATTATAACTGTGAGGTCTGATTTAATCCCTGCCATGATGGTGTGCTTTATGCAGTTTTGTGCTTCTTTGTGTTTTGTACTTTTCTGAGCCTAGTCTATTTTTGGCTATTGTGATCATCATCTTGTTGGCTCTTGAGATTGGTTGTTTGACCCTTCTGTGTGGATTATTCCCTGAAGTATTCTCTGTAGGTTTGGCTTTGTGTTCATATAATCATAGAACTGACTTTTTTCATGGTTTTCCTTTCACCACCTATTATGAGGGAAATTTTCACTGGGTACAGTAGTTTCAGTTGGAAGCTATAGTTTTTCAGACTTTGAAGTATTCCATTCCAGGCCCTTCTGGCTTTCAGGGTTTCCATTGAGAAATCTGAGGTAATTCTGACAGGATTGCCTTTGCATGTAGTGAGTTGTTTCTCTCTTGCTGCTTTTAGTACTCCCTCTTTGTTTTCATTGTTAAGAGTTTTAATTATGATGTGCCTTGGAGACATTCTTCTTTGGTCCTGTTTGGTGTTCTGTGGGCTTCTTGTATCTGGATGGGCCTCTTTTGTGAGATTGGGAAAATTTTCTTCAATAATTTTGTTGAGTATTTTGCATGTGCCTCTGGCCTGAATTTCTTCCTATTCTGGTATACCAAAGGTCCCAATGTTTGGTCATTTTAGGGTATCCCACATTTCCTTCATATTTTATTTGCATGATTTTTTGAACTTAGCAATGTTTTTGGACTCATGATCAATTTCTTCTGTCTTGTCTTCCAGCTCAGAGGTTCTTTCTTCCACATGAGTCACTTTGTTAGTGAGGGGTTGTAGAGAGCTTTTTAAAATCTGTATTTAATTTCTGTTTTTTGTTGTGTTATTTTGCATCATGTCCATCTTTTCTTTTAATTTGAGAGAGAGAGAGAGAGAGAGAGAGAGAGAGAGAGAGAAAGAGAGAGAATGGGCATGCCAGTGGCCTCTCAGCTGCTATGTACAAACTCCAGAGGCATGTGCTCCCTTGTGCTCATGTGTGACATTGCGTGCTTGCATCACTTTTGCGTCTGGCTAAACGTGGGACCTGGAGAATTGAACAGGCATTCTTAGGCTTCGCAGGCAGGCACCTTAACCTTCTCTTTTTTGAAGTACAATTTCAGTTCATGTTCTGATTTTCTTGATGCTTCCTGGAATTCATTCATTTTTTTTTTAAAGGAAAGTACATCAGCCTTCTTTTTAAAAAATATTTATTTATTTATTTATTTATTTATTTATTTATTTAATTTATTTTAGAGAGGGAGAGGCAAACACAGAGTGAGGAAAAGGCAGAAAAAGAATGGATATGCCAGGGCCTCCAGCCACTGCAAGTGAACTCCAGATGCATGTGCCACCCTGTGCATCTGGCTTACATGGGTCCTGGGGAACTGAACCTTTGTCCTTAGGCTTCACAGGCAAGTGACTTAACTACTAAGCCATTTCTCTAGCCCCTGAAAGTCATTCTTGCATTTAATCATATATTCCTTAAGCTTAATCAGCTGGTTATTGAGATCCTCTATTTGTTGACTCACCTTCAATTCATTGATCTCTTTTTTGAGGCTTCCTGGTTTTCTTCCACCAAGATAAGCTTGGTGACAAAAGCTGAGTGCTCTAAGAGATGATTCCATTCAATTTCATTTATGTGATTATTGTTGTTTAAAAAATTATTTATTTTGTGTATGTGATAGAGAGGGAGGGAGAGGGGGAGAAAATGCTCATACCAGGGCCTCTACCCACTGCAAATGAACTCCAGATGCATGTACCACCTTGTGCATATGGCTTATATGGGCACTGAGGAATTTAACCTGGGTATTTAGGCTTCACAGGTAAATGACTTAACAGCTAAGCCATCTTTCTAGCCTGTTTGTTGGTTTTTTGATCATTTGCTTCTAGCTCAGCAATTCTCTTGATCAGGGTCACATAACTTGTTGTGTTTTCATTTTGGGATTCTATTTCTGTTGTTTTCTCTATGATTTCACTGGAGATTTCCATTGAGGGACTAGGCATCCTTGGTGGAGATCTTTCATTTTTTTTCTTTTTATGTGTGTATGTGTGTGTGTGTTGTGGTCAACCCATCTCAGGGTAAAAGTCTTATTTTATTGAGGAGGAAGCAAGTATTTGTCCTTGTGGAATCTTCAGTGAATGTTCTGTTTTAAATGTGAAATGGATTGGGGTGGGATGGGGTTATAACTGCAGATGCTCAGATTGTGGAGAATGCAAGTACATAAAAGGTACCTAGGGAACTGGGAAGTGGGGAACTGGGAGCTCAGGCCTACTGACCACACTTGCATACACTCTTCAGCACAGGGGAACCAAGGGTTGGGGAACCAGAAGCCATAAAGTTGGGGAGGCCGTGCACCCTCTGGCTCAAGAGAACAGCGATTTTGGGGCCCAGGGGCTGGTCAGTCAGGAAGCCAGAACAAAAGGCCTGCTTCTGTAACACACATGCAGGGTCTAGGGTCCAGGCCACCCCAAGCCAGAATCAGAGGTACAGGCCAGGGAACTTGGACATGGGGAACAACCCAGGAGCTCTGGTCTACTCACCCTGTATGTGCATCCCAGAGTTGGGGACCCAGGGGCTATTCAATCAGGAAGGTGGAGCAAGGGGCCTGCCTACATAGCACACACTCAGGGTCCAGGCAGCCCTAAGCCAGCAGTAGGGGTACTGGGACCTGGGAACTGGCCAGCCTCACACTTTTGAGGGGAAGCTTCATCATGGCAGATGAAGCTGTCTCACTTCATCATGACAGATGAAGCTGTCTCACTTCATCATACATCTACCACACAGAGAGAACAGCAAGAGTTATCTGGCTCTGAACACACAACATAAGACTGGACTCCTCAACCTTAAGGTCCACCCTCAGTCAGTCCTAATGGAATAGTGCCTCTGGGCATTCCCACCTACTCTGTGGCTCTTATAATGTCTCTGCAATGTTTTCTGAACCGTGGCAGGGCATTTCTTTGCAGCTTGTGAATTTCTTCTGTGATAGGTTGTGCTTGGTCACTGTGTCTGCCACCATTACCCTGGAGCTGGTTATCAGTTAGCAGTAAGAGCAGTGTTCATGACATGGCTTCTACTGCAAGTTCTCCTGGGCCCTGGCAGATATGCAAGAGGTAGCAAGTCTCATGGTGGGCAGTTGTTTTCTCTGCTATCTGTAAAATAAAGCAGATTCTCCAACCAAGAGTGAGAGTAGCTTGGGTGAAAGGGGGTATGCAAAACTGAGAGGTTTTTGGTGTGCAAGCCCACTCTTCTCCAGAGAGCAGTGGAGGCTTCTGTCTGAAGTATGAGTTTCCTGACTATGGGAATTGATGTGGTTTCCAGTACCAGGTATGAGTTCTCTCCCACTGAATGAGTTTTATGTCCAAGCAGAGAACAGTTGGTTACCTGAAGAGCTGTGTGCCACTATTGCACAAGGGTGTACTTCTTATCCCGCTGGTTGATTTCATAGTCTGCAGGGTTCCCTGCTGATTCATACTGTTGGTGACCTTTTTCTCCCAGCCACTCCCATTGTGCTAGAGGCCCTGACAGGCTCATTCTCTTTCTATCTGCCTCTTTCTCTGTCTTACATAAATAAATAAATAAAATATAAAAATTAGAAAACCTTATCTAAACCAGAACTCCAAAGCAAGCACACCAGGGGCACCGCATTCCAGGCCTCAAGCCTTTGTGGCCCTGAATTATTCACAGTATAGAGGCCCCATTTCTTGAGCTAATTGGAAGGCTTATTTAGAATGACTATTTGAAAATGGTGGTGAGCTTTTTACATAAGGGGACTCGTCTGATTCCATAGAACCTGCAAGTAGGGCCAAATTGCCAACTCTTCCCAATTGTGAGAATTGCCACTAAAATCACTGTTTTAAAGTACTTTATTGTATAGTAAAAGCTGGTAGACCTGTTTAACAGTGCTGCTGAGTTAAAAATCTGCACTTTTCTTATAGAAAAATATTCATTCTAGCTGGGCGTGGTGGCACATGTCTTTAATCCCAGCACTTGGGAGGCAGAGGTAGGAGGATTACCATGAGTTCGAGGCCATCCTGAGAATACAGAGTGAATTCCAGGTCAGCCTGGGCTACAGTAAGACCCAAACTTGAAAAACAAAATAAAAATTTCAATCTATCTTCTTTTGTACTAGAATGAGTTTAATCTATACATAATTATAGTCTGCCAATTGTTTTCTATAAACTCATTGTAGATATTCTACTGGTAGTTTGCTTCCAGTGTTGTAAAGATTTTATTTACCTATTTGCAAGCAGGGAGAGAGAGAGAGAGAGAGAGAGAGAGAGAGGAATGAGAATTGAGCATGAATGGGCATGTCTGGGTCTCTATCCACTGCAAATGAGGTCCAGATGCATGTGTCACTTTGTGCATCTGGCCTTATGTGGGTATTGGGGAATTGAATCCTGGTTCATAGGCTTTGCAGGCAAGTGTCTTAAATGCTGAGCCATCTCTCCAGCCCTTATAATATCTTCTTTTTTTAAAAAAATTGTTATTTATTTGCAAATAGAAGGGGGGGAGAGAGAAATGGATGGACATACCAGGCATCTTTCCACTGCAAATGAACTCCAGATGCATGCACCACTTTGTGCATTTGGCTCTATGTGGGTACTTGGGAACTGAACTCCAGTCATTAGGTTCTGCAGGTAAACACCTCAACTGCTGAGCCATCTCTCCAGCCCTTCATTTTCTTAAAAAATAAATTTCAGTTTCATGCTTTTGTATCAGGCATGTTTTATATGGTTTTTGTCTTGAAAAGCTTTCTTTGTCACTCTGAAGAGAGGTACATGTTTTGATTAACTTGGAAAATTCTCTATTGCATATTATATTTGAGGGAGTGTATCACAGGGCAATGCTATGAAAAGTTATAGAATGGAATTTTAAAAGTAATCTCAATTCTACCATGCTACAGCAAGATTATCCACATTCTTTAAATCCTGGGAAAGCAACAACGTGGCTAACTATGTCTGGATTTAGCTGAGAAAATAAAATAGGTTTGTCATGAACTACGACAGAAAAATGCACAGCTTGCATTTCACCCTGTCTTTAGCCAAGGTTGTTTGGCTTGTAGTAGTCACATTATCCTGTTCTCTTTCCTCAGTGAGTTCAGTTTTCCATGATGGGGATATGTTGGTCAACCCTGTGAAAAGCTTCACTGAAGTCTTGTTTCCCCTTCTTTGCCTTCCTTGGGAGTATCTGGCTGAAAGAAGCCTCGAAGGTGTAGGCAGTCATTGAGTGCGTGGTGGAATATCAAGGTCCAGCTCTCCAGCTTGTCTGAGAATGTTTGTCCACTTCTAGTCTTTTTGCTTTGTCCTGTGAGCCTAGACCCAACCTTGGCCTCTATTTTTAGCTGGATAGGTGAACATGGCAGATTCCCAATCCTAAACTACAGTGGGATTCCAGAGTCTTGCACCAGCAGACTGCTGAGGGTGAGACCTGTCAGTCCCTCTCCAAGCTAACCTGGAGGAGTCAAGTAAGCTGGAGGACAGTGGAGCTGTTAGAGGCCGGCCAAGATCCGCTGTGAGGTGTCCTCAGCATTACAATGTAGGATTTGCAACTCAGACTGTGTGCACACGTGTGCGTCTGTGTCTGGTGTGGGAAGGAGGATGGTTTGGCAGGGGGACATATCAACACATCCTTTAATTACCATCACTTCTATTTTTTTTTAATCTCTGTTGCATCTTGGCTAGTGAAAAATCTGGTGGCAAAATGGACAGTTTTCAAAAGTCAAAGTACAAAAGACCAATAAGCATATGAAAAGATGTTCCATCTCATTAGCTAACTGAAAAATGCAAAGAAAAAGTATGTTGAGCTTCTGATCTACCCTAGTCATTAAGAAAACAACAAATACTGGGGAGGATGTGAACAAAAGGGAAATCTTAAACACTACTGGTGGGAATGTAAACTAGTGTAGCTCATATAGAAGTTAATGGGAGTTACACACACACACACACACACACACACACACACACACACACTCTTCAATATGACCTAGCTATACCTAAAAGACTCCAAGTCAACATATAATCTAGAGATACTTGCACATCAATGTTTATTATAGCTCTGTCCACAACAGCTAAGTTATGCAACCAATACACATGTTCAAAACCAGAGGAATGGATAAAGAACAAGTAGAATATATACACAATCAAATTGTTCAGTCATACAAAACTACGTTATGATATTTGGATGCAACTGATTATGATCATGTTAAATTAAGTCAATCTAGAGACACAAATATCATGTTTTCTCATTTGCAATTCCTTGATTTTATATAGATACATAAAATCATGGAGGTATGTATGACAAGAAAGTAGGAGTGCCATTGTCTAGAAGAACACAGGGACTAACAGACAGGGGGCTGGGGAAAAGGGAGTAGGAGAGCACAGGAGGAATATACTCAATATACTCAATGTAAAACAAGGAATTAAAAATTCTAGCATCATTTCCTTGTCAAATCTATCTCACTACTTAGCAAGCATATTTTACCTCTACAATGTTTAGTTTTTCATGTCTGATATTTCCTGCTCACATTTTGGCTTCCATATTTAACTTTTAAGGAGATTTGTTTTATAATCTCTACATCATGTAGGCAAGAGCCTCATTCTCTTGCTAGCTTGCTTTTTCATCTCCTGTAATTTTTCCATGGAAGCTTGTGCTGAAGTTGATCTTAATCTGTGCGAACCTGTGAAACCTGAGTTGAAAGTACATTCCTCTGAAGAATTTGTTTCTGCCAGGTGCTTCAGAGCTTGTATGTAGATACTACAAATTTAAACTTCAAAGTCTTTCAAATGCTATGCCTGAATTTTCAGAGAGGCTTCTCTCCCTTTGCACTCAAAGCCCAAGTTGGATGGGAGACTCTGAAAGATCTCAAAAACATTATCCCTTCAGTTTACTTCTTGAGTCTTAAAATTACACCATTTATCATTGAATTAATTTGCCATGTATAATTTTTCAGGAAAATATTTTTACATTAGCATTTAGTTTCATAATAACTATTTATATTTGTCAATCTGTTTTCAGTGTTCATATCATTACTTTGTCTTCTTCATTCTAGTGATGGATAATTTTGCATTATTTAAAAAGCATCACTTTTGGTATGAAAAGTTAATGGGAGGTGTACCTTCTGAAATCTTTCTTTTCTAAAAAATATTTTATTATTTATTTATTTATTTGAGAGAGAGAGAGGGAGAGAGGGAGAGAGGGAAAAAATGGATGCACCAGTGTCTCCAGCCACTGCAAACCAACTCCAGATGCATGTGCACCTTGTGCAACTCTGGCTTATGTGGGTCCTGGGGAATCAAACCTGGGTCCTTTGGCTTTGCAGACAAGAACTTTAACCACTAAGCAATCTCTCCTGACTCTTTCTTAAAGACTATCCATCTCTTAGCTGTGGATGCAGCTCAGTGATGGAGTGCCCGTTTGCCTAGTGTGTGTGTGTATATATATATATATATATATATATATGTCCCTAGTATCACAAAAATGAGAGACAGAAATGAAGAAAGGGAGAGAGAGACAGCATGAATATGAATATGAGAGTGAATATGAGAATGTGTGGTGCTAGGGTCTCTTGCTGCTATAAACAAACTCCAGGTACATGTGCCATTTTGTGCATCTGGCTTTACATGGGTACTAGGGAATCAAACTTGAGCCTGCAGGCTTTGCCAGCAAGTGCCTTTAACCACAGAAACATCTCCTCAGTTCCCAAGATGACTTTTGAAAGAACTTAGGGCTGCTATATGCTACACAAATGCTCTTCCATTAAGCTATAGTCCCAGCTCATCTAAGATTCTTAGGGAAATTTTAATTTTTCCTCAAGAAATTTGCTAGCATATTTCATTAAAGTAAGTTTGACCTTAATTTGTGGTCAAAATCTGGTGAGGCCAAGATATGTGACTCACATTTTCAATGACATTTAAAAAAATACCCAATTCCAAATCTCTTGGTTCTCTGAAGTACACATTAATAATATAATTAGTAAATGTTTCATAAACAAGGCCATACTAAACTTGTCATGCCCGAGTGGAAAGATAATTTCTAAATTTGCAAAGTACTAAAATAATGGAAATAAATAGGAAAGCATGCATAACTTCCCAAATGTTAGGAATTACTAGGAATGCTCTACCTGTCAGTTGATAAGGTAACTTTATTTATATTAATGCCACTTATATATACTTACAGTTTCTATATATGATAAATTACAAGAAGATATTTTCTATTGAGATTGCTATTCTGAAAGTGAAGAGACAGGTCTCATTGACAAATGACTTTCCCATGCTTATATGTTTAAATATCTCCTTGTCTTAATTTTTTCCAACTGTAAAAATGAGAGTTAGACAGGATTGATTCAAGGCTCTTTAAAGTTTTAATAAGCTAATAAATATATGCTTTTAGAAAGATCAATTAGGCTGTAACTTCAAGAGCATGGACTATATCTTAGATTCATAGTTTCTAAAGAGCATCCTGTATTTCCTTATACATCAGACACACTGAGTTGTGTCAAAGGATCTTTTCAGCTGTACTACTGAATGCTAAAGTATAAATTATGTTAAACAGTATGACTACATTAATGAGATTTTAAACTCCAAGGCAGAAATCTTGTCTTTGATCTATGTATTGTTTCGAGGCATCATCATTCCCGAGATAGCAGGTGATCCAGAAACTCTCTGTAGATTGTATTTCATGTGCTTGATTTTTTCAAGTAAATTTTTTAAATGCCTTAACATTCATGAGATTTTTTTTTTCAAGGTAGGGTCTCCCTCTAGCCCAGGCTGACCTGGAATTCACCAATTAATCTCAGGCTGGCCTTGAACTCACTTTGATCCTCCTACCTCAGCTTCCCGAGTGCTGGGATTAAAGGTGTGTGCCATCACACCCAGTTCATTCATGAGTTTTTAAAACTCACTATCAATCAGGTATATCTCTCCAGTTTCCACTGCCTAGTCTCTAGCTTATAAACAATGTGACTAGATAGGAAATAAGTACCCAAGTGAGAGCAGGAGTCTGTTCCTTAATTTTCTTTTACAGATGAAATTTTCTTTAAAGAGACAATTAGAAGGTCATGAATCCAGGTCACTTAAGGGATCACACTGACACACAATATCACTTATAGTATATCTTAATGTTAATAAAATGTTAATAAAATAAAGTCACAGTTAATAACATTGTGAAGGAACATTTTAAGGTGCACAGCATGTAATAAAAAGCTGAGGTTTAAAATAAAATTTAAAGGTGGAACAAATCACATGAAATGTTAATGAGTTTACAAGTAGGAAAAGCAGAAAAAAATTCATGTGCACCCTATGTAAGTATGTAATTATTCATGAAATACCACACATGACACATGACTTAAGTTCACTCATACTTTATACTGCTTTTTAATGGAAATCAGTCACTTCCTATACATAATGTAGTATTTGTTTTCCAGTCTAGTAGCATCTCAACATTCACTGAGTCTCATGGGAAATGTTATTTGCATCAAGATGTGGCTTGATGAGTGAGCTGAACACTGTTAGAATCAGCTGTACTTAACAGAAGACATAAGGGGTTGGGGGTCACTCTGTAGCTAATGACATAGAAAAACATGAAACACAGCCCCATAGTAGTATCAACATGCATTATTAAGCCATGTTCCAAAGTTATCCAATCCCACACAGATTTCTTCTGAGCTGAGAGAACACAGAGACGGGGTGACTTTATCGTGACCCAAAGCCACCATAGTAGTAAGGTTCATCAGGGCGGAATCCATAAGCTGTAGCAGGGCGTCCAAGAATGCCCACTGGCTGACCAAAGCCATCCATTCCAAGACTGAAAAGAGAGAAGCAAATGAGAAGCTTTGTTAGCATACAGCCACAATGCAGGCTGAGTAAGAGGCCTAGAATTTCACACCTCCAAGATTCTTCTTCTAGCAGCAATAGTGATTTCCGGGATAGCATTAGCTTCATTAACTTTTTCTCTTCTTATTAAAATGTGCATAAGATGTTTACTTTTAATAATATGTTCTAAAATATCAGAAACTTCTGCCAGTAGGTTCTCTTCTAAACAAAGAGGAAGAACCAGATAAAAAATTTTGCTTTAATTATCCATATTTTATGAAAGAATATGAAAAAAATTACATGCTAGCAATTATAGTAATTCATTGCTAAGGAATTATAAATTTAAGACAGCAATAAAAGAAAATTTTGCTATTTCTTATAAGGTCTCTGTTATTCAAAGATAAAGGACTAATTCCCTGTTATTGAGGGCATGTAATGTGAGTGTTAACAGTGAGCTTCAAAATGGCCAAATCATATCATGAGGAGGAAGAGAGAGAATTCTACAGAATTTGCAGATTTTTACCTATAATTCTTGACTCTCCAATAGAAAAAAAAAGTCCCTGCTAAATAGTATATCAGTTTTCTTGAGTAAGAGTGAAACAATTGTAAAATCCTATTTAACTTATTTTATGGAAATAACAGAAAACCAAAGTAACCCTCAGAATTGTGAAGATAGCCTACAGCACAGGTATATACTATGTGATTATTTAAAATATTCTTTCGTGTATTAATAAATCACTTAGAGGTAAATCTGTTCAACAATGTACTATTAATAAACAGATAATTATTTGACATAGGAACATGACAAAATATTTATTTGCCGGGCAAATATGGCAGCTGTCACATGCTCATGCATAGCTCATGCAGTGAATGCTAGCGAGCTTAATTTACAGCCAAAGGAAATCATTTATAATGTGGAAATGTAAGCTTTGAAAATTAAATATATCCAAATAACTTAGGACTGCTATTGTACTACCATGGAAAGATGATTTTCACTAGCAAAATATCAATCTGATTATAATATATTCACACTGACACTAACTTCCTCTCACAAAGTGAGTGTAACTTCAAACACCTGAGGACCTATTAACATGTCAAAGTTTCAAATAACATAGATGTGCATGTGTGTATGTGTATCAGAATATAACTAAAGAACCAATACAAAGAACCAAGAAACATATAAGATCAATAGTTCATGTAAACCCACCACCTGGAAGAAAATAATTGTCAAAATATAAAGTTCAGGATAGTATTTGCACAGTCGTCCTGGGGAATTAAAACTTTTGAGGCTCCTTCTTTATGAAAAATTATAATTTCTCAGGGTAGAAATTTTATGTCTGCATTTTATTTTTAACTGATAACTTACAAACACCCCTTCATAGTTTGCTCCCATGGGAAGAGAGATTACATTTTGAGATGAAGAGGGGAATATTAGTCTAGAGGTTTGTGAAATACATGTTACAGCAATCATTGCAGCCCTGTACCTTCTTTTCATTCATCAGATATACTTGCATCAGTTTAAAATTATAAAATAAATCTGGCTGCTGAAAACTCCTGAAGCATGAACCAAATATTTATGCCCCTTGATAACCTTCAGATACAGAAAAGGTGATGACATGGTTCATGGTTCACAGACTTCATTTCATTCTCTCTTCATCTTTCTATTTGTTATAGTCCGTCACTCCTTATTATTTTATTTGTTTGTTTTTTGTTTTTCGAGTTATGGTCTCCCTGTAGCTCAGGCTGACCTGGAATTCACTCTGTAATGTCAGGGTAGCCTCGAACTTATGGCAATCCTCCTACCTCTGCCTCCCGAGTGCTGGGATTAAAGGTGTGTACCACCATACCCAGCTATTTTAATCAACTCCTTTAAAACTGAATTTGTAAGGTCAAATTAATTTTGTTGTCATCTCTCAGTCTAGGGACTATGGTGAGCTATTTTTCAAGATTTGGGATTCAGACACTCAGTGGATCCAGATCAAATATGTAAAAGCACTTCTTTATAGGGCACCACATAGAAGACTCTGCAGTGTATCACTGCAAGTCTATGGAAACGAGGACAGTCGGAAGGGAGGGAGTGTGTGGTGCTGAGCTGAATAAGAAGCTGCTTAGCTCTGTTGTAGGCAGTAACAACCTAATATTCCTTGGGCTCTGGTGGCCTGCAGCACCATCAGGAATAGCTGACCTTTTGTCATGTATATTTCTTAACAAGAAAGAGGACATAGATTCTAAGAAATGAAAGCCAATGTAAGTCAAGTCGTCTAACTCCCCTGTTCTTGATATCTAAGATTAATGAGCAAACTTCGGATCATTGTTTTCTCATGTGGTCTGCCAAGCCAATGAAGGTTATTATACTTAGACATGGCTAATGGTGATACTATTCATTGTAAATGTAGATCTTTTCTTATGTCATGGCATTTAGGCTATGGAGGCAAGCTCTGCTTATGTAGTCAGCAGTTCACCTAGAGACATCAGTTGGTGTGTGCTACAAGGCAAGGATAGCATTTAACTTTTTGAATTTTTATAAGTATCATTTGGGAAAAAATTTCAAAAGGGAAAACTTGGAATTGACTCAACCTTTAAAAACTATGACTAATTTAGAGGGTACTTTGAGAGGTTATAGATCTCTCTATATTATATTATTATATATCTCTATATTATAAAAGACCAAATGCATTTGTAAATTACTGACTTTTTAATTAAATCTTACTGTGAAACTCTTCGGATTTTTCTTTTTTTTTTGGGGGGGGGTTTGCAAGGTAGGGTCTCACTCTGGTCCAGACTGACCTGGAATTAACTATGTAGTCCCAGGGTGGCCTCGAACTCTTGGCGATCCTCCTACCTCTGCCTCCCGAGTGCTGGGATTAAAGGCGTGCGCCACCATGCCCGGCCTATCTTTGGATTTTTCTAATACCATGGGTAAATGGCTCCCTAGGATGCTGAAATGTGGAGATAGATATTCCTCTGGATCTCATGGATACTAATTCTACTTTTTCTCTTATAATAAGGTTGAAGCCTTCTTAATGTGGAATCTGGCTCAAAATTGGGACAGCCTAATGTAACTTATTATCGTAAAAGGAAGCATAAATATTTCAGGTTAATTCTGGAGTGAACAGTAACCACAAATTCAGAAAGGTAGCATTCCAGTAAAAATTGTGCTTTCCTGATCCAGAAAGACTTGACTTAGAGTAACAGTATGAGGGACACACGAATGCCCTTTCTAGGACCTGAGGTACTACGTAAGCTAAGCTGTGATCTGCAACATTTGATCTTCTTCTTTGCAACCATGTGACTTTAGATAATAGTTTGTATACTTGGCTATTTATATTGGAACTTAATCCATCCTACATAATGTGTCTTTATAAGTACAAATTTGCTTCCAGTTACTCTGAGTCCACATAAAATCTTTTCGGTCCATCTCAATTAGCATGTATGATGACTACTTGAAGACTAATTCTATATTAGCATGTATGGCTATTTCAAGACTAGTTCTATGTTAGCATGTACGACCTCTTGAAGAATAGTTACTTAGTGAAGTTTAACTCTTATGCTTAGTGTTTGGAAGAAATGTTTTGGAACTTTGAATTAACAAAATCTACCATCTTCCAATGAAAATGGTGTTCTTGTAACATGACTATTAGGAATCGTAAGGTCAATGAATAAATCTGCCATTAAACTTTGTACCCCAAGAACAATGATTTGGGGTACCTTAGAAAGGAAAATGAAAGCACATTTTAAAATGAAAAATTATATTTTAAGTCAACAATAAGTATAAAATATATGTAAAATTTGTCTTTATAAATCTAAAAGTTTCCCTGGTGCACAGTGGGTATAGAGACTGAATTTGTCTAATATTTATAACAAGTGGACCACCTCCTAAAAGCTGAGATGATTCAGCGGGAAAACTGAAATCTGAAGATGACAGGTGACACTTCACATGCAGCACATTCCAAGGATGCGGCAGCCAGCAAGGGCAATGAGGCACACTCAAGTTCTTAGTGAACTTCTGTGCCACAGTTGACATCCCTAGAGAAAGCGAAGAAAACCACCTACCTCTGGCCGTTTTGTGAGGCTTAATTAGTGCATATTGGTAAAGCACTTAGAAATCCTTGGGTGAAAAGTGCTGCATAATTGAAAAGCATCATCATTTTATTAAAATTTGACAAGAGCAACACAAGCTTTTCTTCTTTAAAATGCCTAAGCCAGCAATATGAATACAGAATAAGAAATAAATGTATTAGTGGATGCAACACCCCCCAAGAGAGAATAGAGTTAATCTTTCTTTTTCATAAGTTTGTAAGATTTTTGGCTTGGGATCATTTTTTGAAATAATCTTGTTTATATTTTCATTCACAACATCTTCAGCAGATTTCATCAAGACCTTGTTTGAATACTTCCAGAAATTTGAGTGCTTACAACTTTGATAAGACAGTTCGTTTTATTTTTGGACATATCAAATGTTTGGAAATTTTTTATTTCACTCATCATTCCAGAAGTCAGTCTTGAAATTAATTACCCTCAGAACCACAGTCTAGCTATTTTCTGTAATTGCATCACCACCATTGTTCACTTTAATCCTTAAGACATGGTCTCAAATCTATGCCATTCATTTGCCTACTGAAATCACTTTGATTTTCACTGTTTACCTTAAGATGAAATAGTTGAAATTTATATGATAATTATGATGTGGTCTGAAACCAGTACAGAAGGTAATGAAATACCATCTCAGACCCCTATGAATGTAGGATAAAACTGTACTGATCTTAAAAATATAAAAATCATTATCACAAAGTAAGCTAAGTAGTATGCATATTTATAACACAGTCACACATTAAAAGCTCACATACAATAGTGTTAAATGCCATTTTATTATATGTAGATCTGCCTTTAGAAATTCTATGCTTCCTAAAATAAAATATTCTGTTGTCAAAATAGTTCTCAATAAGGAATTGTGATTTTTATTAACCACTTATTCTTTGTGAATCATAGGTTGTTAAGGCTGCAATTATTTTGGAAGCAAGCGTCTTTAACTGCTAAGCCATCTCTCCTGCCCTGGATTATTTTGGGGCTATCAAGTGAAAGGACTTAACACAAAATAGTTCTCATTGGAAGAAACTTTTTTTTTAAAGATTTTAGAGAATTGTATGCAATGATTTGTTAACTTTCTGGAATATTTAGTTCTTTTTATCAATTACTCCAATATACTGATAATTGAATAAAATCAGCATCTTATATTCCTTTATTACCAAAATATAAATTGAACCTCAGAATAATTTTGGCTAAGGTGTGATTTGCTATGGGAAACCTTGGTCTACATAGTTGTGCTTCTTTCTACATCCACCCGTGTATTCAAATGGGACAAATGTTTGTTGAACTTCTACAATGTGCAAAGTATTGTGTTTGGACATACTGCGTAAAGAAAAAAAAAGATAGGTACTGGAAGGCAATAATGGCAGATGGTCGTTGCTTGAAAGTTTTGGAGGTGGTAAAGAGAGAAAAAAAATTTCTGATAATAATATATGGTATTATGCATGTGTAATATAAATTGTATACATATATTATATAATGTACATTATATATATGGAGAGAAGAGAGAAGAGAAGAGACTATTTAGTGTGAGTACATTGGAAATACATACCAATTTCTATAAAAGAATCCTGGAGACTACAAAATTTTCATAGAAAAAAGTTTTAATCCATCTGCCATTATATTTCCTGACAGTACATATTTTGTCGATTACACTTCCTGTTAGAATGGAAACACAATAAATTTGATTGTCTTATTCTTTGGTACACTGTAGTATTCCAGCATTGAAGCTGACATTGAATGGATATCCAGAAAGTATTTGAATGTGTGGATGGATAAGTCTGTGAAGACAAGCAGGGTTAACAGTAAAGAGAGTTGCTTGTAGTGTAGTACTGGAATGAGACAGTAGCAGCTAAAGGACAGGAAAGTAGTTTGATAGTACATTATGGTTAGAGTCTCAAGCTGATGATATAAGCAACAGTGGAAGGTAGGACTATATATCAGAACTCTTCACATACTGTGCTAAGAACGACATGCTTTTGGAGAACTGTCAATGGTTTTCAAGAAAAAGAATGGTTCACTTTCATACTATACAAAGTTATCTGTGATAGAAATGGGGCTTGGGGGACTAAGACATGGAAAAAAAAATTTAAGAGACATAATGGTGTTCAAACATGAAATAAAGAAGGCCCACGGAAGGATAACAACAGAGAAAATAGTGACCACATATGCTATATTTCACAAGGAATGCCATCTTTTATCTTTGGAAATAAGTTTTGAGTTACAGCTTTACCATTTGAAAACAGAACAAAAGAGGGTAATTTCAAAACTTGATGAAAAATTTAAAGACTATAGACAATTTTAATATACTTTAGTGTAGGAAAATGCTTCATTAAATAATTTGAAGGCTGCAGTATTCCATGCAGATGAAATCAGAAAGTTTACGAAGCCAGCAACTGTTTAACAGGAAGAGAATGTTTCTTGAAACCATTGTTAAATGAAATGTGGGCCAAATGAGATGCCTATAAAACATACATACCATTTGTAGTGACATATTAAATTGAATCTAAATGTAATTTACAGACTAACCACTAGATGGAGACCTTGTACTAGTGAGTGCTCACACAACACTAAAAAGTTTAAAGCAAGGCTTATCAAATTTAAATGCTGTACATTTAACATTAATATAATATAGTTTGCATTGCTTCCTCAGATTATTAATGGCTTCATTTTATAAATGTAAACTAATTTTAGTTATAGCAAAATAGGAGTACCTATCAATCACTATGTAAATAATCTTGTAAATGGGTGCTTAAGATAAATAGTAAGATCAAGCCAATTGCCTTGGACACAAAAAATGAACATACATGTTAAAGTACTATTATAAAATAGAATTAAACATTTCCATTGAGCTTATATCAATGGCATCTTGTTTCAATAGATTTACTTGTTTCAAGCATATATGTGAGGTTGCTAAAAGGTATTACTTCTTCCTTTGAATTTGAATCAGTGAGAAAATGAAATCCAGAAGCATGAATAATTATTATTTTAATGAGTTTTAATATATGTATGTATATATGGCTATCTTAGGTGTCATTTTACAATTGATTTTTATTCTTAATCTTTTTAAAAAATATATATTTTTATTTTTTATTTTTAGGAGAGACAGAGAGAGAGAGACAGAGAGAGGAAGACAGAGATGGGCGTGCCAGCAGTGTCTCAGCTGCTGACAACGAAATCCAGATGCGTGCGCCCCCTTGTGGTCAAGTGTGGCATTGCACCCTTGAGTCACTTTGCATCTGGCTAAACGTGGGACCTGGAGATTGGAACTGCTGGAGATTGGAACCAGCGTTCTTAGGCTTAGGAGGCAGGCGCCTTAACTGCTAAGCCATCTCTCCAGCCCTTATTCTTAATCTTTTATATGCTTAATTATATTTTTTAAATCACTGATAAAATGTTTAAAGCATTATAAAAATGATGTGTGTCTCTGTGTGTGTGTGGAGTATGCATGGTATGGTGTATGCACATGCTATGCATGTGGAGGCCATAGGAGAGCTTTGGGTGCCTTTCTCTATTGATATCCAAGTTCTTTCTTTGTTTCTCCCTCCATCAGGAGCAACAGTTTTTCTGTCAGCAAGCCCCAGCCGTTCTCTACACACTCCCTGACTGGGTTACAGATGTATGGCCATGCCTAGATTTTTTAAAAAATGTATTTTATTATTTATTTATTTATTTAAGATGGAGAAAGAGGCAGGGGGGAGAGAGAATGGGTGCGCTAGGGCCCCCAATCACTACAAACAAACTCCACACACACACACACACCCTTGTATGTCTGGCTTACATGGGTCCTGGAGAGTCAAACCAGGATCCTTTGGCTTTGCAGGCAAACACCTTAATTGCTAAGCCATCTCTCCAGCCCCTGGATTTTTAATTGGGTTCTGGGGAGTCTAATTAAGGTAGAACTTCCAGGTCTTCAGGCTTAAGTCATCTCTACAGCCCAAGACTGGTATTTTTGATGAAATCAAAGTAATATTTTCCCCCAAATTAAGTGTAAAGCATGTAAGTACTACAAGGGTGTATTTAAAGTACTAATCTGGAGTTTATTACAACAAATAAGTACATATGTCAGTTGTAAGGGAAAAAAATAGCACTTTGGGGCAGACTCTTCCAATTCAGCAAAGACACTGATGCTTCAGACAGAAAGTAATCTGCACTAATGATGAAGGGAACATATGTAAAATAGTCAATAATTTGCTCCAAATGGTCATGAAATTCTATTGCATTGACCCTCCTCTAATATCAAACTATAGTTTTCTTTTTTGTTTGTTTGTTTGTTTTTCGAAGTAGGGTCTCACTCTAGCCCAGGCTGACCTGGAATTCACTGTAGAGTCTCAGGGTGGCTTTGAAGTCATGGTGATCCTCCTACCTCTGCCTCCTGAGTGCTAGGATTAAAGGCGTGTGCCACCACGTCCAGCTTTTTACACATTCTTTGATGTTGTTTACTTCCATTCCAGAGCCTGGCACTTATATTTTTATGTGAGAATGTTATAACTTGTAGTTTTTATTCTATTATCATTTATCATTGTATTTCCTAAGAATTATTTATGTGTGTGTATGTGTGTTTGTGGGGGGGGGTAAGGAGAAGGAGAGAGAAAGCAACAGACAGAGTGAGTATGGGCACACCAGGGCCTCCTGTCACTGCAAATGAACTCCAGATGCATGTGCCACTTAGTGCATCTGGCTTTATATGGGTATTGGGCAATACAACCTAGGCTGGTAGGCTTTACAAGTGCCTTTAACAGCTGAGCCATTTCTCTAGCCCTATCACTGTATTTTCTATTAAGACTAACTTTTTACATTTTATGGGTTTGATTAGAATTCTTCCTCAGCCTAGATGCTGGGTACCCTAATGGTCTTGCTCTTGTACCTTACGGTTTTTATTCGGGATGTGTGCTTTTAATTTTTTTACTATGCATTCAATCCTAGTTATTTATTTTAATTTTTAAAAATTTATTTGAGGGAGAAAGAGGAAGAGTTAGAGTGCTCAAGGGCCTCTTGTCCCTGCAACTGATCTCCAAATACACATATCTCTTTGCATCTGGCTTTATGTAGATACTAGAGAGTTTAACCTAGAACTGAAGTCTGTGCAAAGAAATGTCTTTAACCTCTGAGGCATCTCCCCAGGTATTTAAAATTTTTATTTATTTAATTTGTGTGTATGGGTGCACATATCATGGCATATGTGTGGAGGTCACAGGACAACTTCCAGCTGCCTGTGTTCCACCTTGAGACATGGTCTCTTGCTGCTCTTCACTAGCTGGGCCAAGAGCTTCAGATTCTCCTGTCCTACCTCCCACTGTCCCATTGTTAGGTGTGCTGGGATCACAGATGCAGCACATTGCATCTGGCTTTATGCAGGTACTATGCAATGGAACCCAGCCGGCAGGCTTTTCAAGCAGGTGGCTTTAACACTGAAACATCTCCCTAGCTTTCAAGTCCATTTTTTGGTTGTTTTATTTTCTATCTACTGGTCCTTCAGCTGTGGAACTATTCCTAATGCAAGGCTCATTGTTTGTTTATATTTGACACCCAGGGATTTCACTGTCATGAAAATATCTGACTGATAAATTCCTGACTTAGGATTCCCTGAATAAGATGCATAATATAAATTCAGAATACAGTCATGAGCATGGAACAAGTTTGTGATTTCTCCTTTTCATGGGTCACTTCCTTCTTGTAACTATGGCTGGGGTGCATAGCCATTTCTCTGGATTGGTGAATTCAAATTTGAATCCTTGAGCAAAAGACAGCTCTTTGAAGCTTTAGGCTTTATATGGAGATTCCAGTTCCATCTTCCCAAAATGGATTAATGGGTGTTCAATACTCCCATGTCTATATGACCTTTTGGTTCTTAATGCATTTTTCATCTTCCTTATGAATTTGGTTTGGAATTATTGCAGTCAGGTTCGCATTGCTGGCAGAAATCACCTGACCAATAGCAGCTTTTGGGTTTATTTTGGTTTACTGACTCAAGAGGAAGCTTCATGATGGCAGGGAAAACGATGGATTGAACATAAAGTGGACATCACCCCTTGGCCAACATAAGGTGGACAATAGCAACAGGAGAGTGTGTCAAACACTGGCAAAGGGAAACTGGCTATAATACCCATAAGCCCAACCCCAACAATATACTGCTTCCAGGAGGTGTTAATTCCCAAATCTTCATCAGCTGGGAACTTAGCATTCAGAACACCTAAATTTATTGGGGACACCTGAATCAAACCACCACATTCCTCCCCTGGCCCCCATAATAACTGATAACCATCCATGATGTAAAATGCAATGCATTCAGTCCAACTTTAAAAGTCCCCATAGTTTTTATAAATCTTAATGATGTTCAAACATCCCCATAATCCAAGATCTTTTAACTGAGCCATAATACCAAAAAACCCTCAAAAAACCCATAATGACACAGAATAAACATTCACACTACAAAAGATGGCATTGGCTATAGCAAAGAAATATTCAACCAATACAAGATTTAAATAGGGCAAACATCAAACTCTGAAGCTCCAAGTGTAGCATCTCTAGCCAGTGACAAGTTTCCAAGTCCCATAATTGTAGCCAGCAACAAGTCCCTGGAGTTCCAATTTCACCCCATCCAGCTAGGCTGCTCACAGTCCTGGAAAACTTCATCTGGGGCTGGCAGCTCTCCTCACCAGCAATGTCGTGGGCCCGGCATCTCCACTGGGTCTCCACTGCAACCCACGGTCCATCCTCACCACTCTATTGGGTCTCCATGCAGGCATCCAGCAAACCTGCTTCACACTGCCCATGGCCATTTTCAAAACACAAGACCATGTTGCAAATTCAATGACCCTCTCTTTCTTGGATTTCTTAAAGTCCATAATACCAGGTGGGTGCCAATTTGTTAATCTGGGGGGGGGTAAAGCAGACTTTGAAGAACAGGACACTCCTTGAGCACTCAGGCCCCTTCAAAAGAGTCTACATTCCTTCTATTGCCCCAATCTCAAAGGTTGCAATCTGTCATATAATTGTAGCTGAATGAGCAGCAGTTTTGGCCCAAAGATTTCATTTCTGTGCCATATCCCTCTGCTTACACCAGTCCATTTCGACACACTGCAACCCTGCACAAATTCTCAGGACAGGGGCATAATGGCAAACCTCTCACATAAACGGCTTCTAGCCCAGTCCAGGCAATACTCTTTCTCACCCTCAAAGCCAAACCTCACAGTCCATAGTTCTTACTGCATTCAGGTCTTTCAGCTCTGACTAGAATATTCCATCAAGTTGTACTTATAGCACTGCAAGGTGTCTCTTAGGCCAAGGTTTCAAATCCTTCCACATTCCTCTTGAAAATCAATTCCAAAAGGCCAAAGCCACACAGTCAGGTGCCTAGCAGCAAATGACACCACTCCTCGATACCAACTTTACTGTTGCAGTCAGGTTTACATTGCTGGCAGAAATCACCCGACCAAGAGCAGCTTTTGGGAAAAAAAGGGTTTATTTTGGCTTACAGACTTGAGGGGAAGCTCCATGATGGCAGGGGAAAATGATGGCATGAGCAGAAGGTGAGCATCACCCCCTGACCAACAGAAGGTGGACAATAGCAACAGGAAAGTGTGCCAAACACTGGCAAGGGGAAACTGGCTATAATATCTATAATACCACCCCAACTATGCACTGCCTCCAGGAGGTGCTAATTCCCAAATCTCCATCAGTTGGGAACCTAGTGTTCAGTACACCAAAATTTATGGAGGCACCTGAATCAGACCACCACAGGCATCATAAGATTCTGTTTCATTTTATACACCTCTCGTGTGGGGTAGTTTTCAAGTTGGCTCAGACTACCATCTGCTGGAAAGTTCGCTCTTGTTTAGTCTTCTTTGCACACTCAAGAAAAAAAAAATGAACCTTGTGATTCAAAACTCTCTTTTTACAGGCTGGAAAGATTGCTCAATGGCTTGCATGAAAAGACTAATGACCCAGGTTTCACTCCCCAGTACCCATATAAAGCCAGATGCATGAAGTGGCACATGCATCTGGAGTTCATTTTCAGCAGCTAGAATCCCTGACATGTTCATTCTCTCACTCTCTCATTGCAAATAAATAAATAAATAAATAAATAAATAAATAAAGTTTTAAAAACTTGCTTTCTTGAAAAGAACAATGATTTGAAAGAAATAATGAGCTATTAAAAGTTAGTTATTTTTCTCTATTTGTAACTACTAATGGAAAAACCCTTTTAATCTGTTCCTAATAGAAGTTCTCAAATAGAATTACTGAGGTGAATCTATTATTGAAGATATACCATGCAGTCATCTTCAACTTCCATGTCTTCAATTATGTACAAGGACTTCTTGAAATTGGTGGTTCTAAAATATCAAGGAATGTCTTGATACACAGTGCCATATATTAAGGGAACTTACTGAGTGACTTAAATAACCTCTGGGTCAATAAAGAGTCATTAGCACATCTTTTAAATAACTATTTGACTGTTACTGGTTCAACATTTATATAATCTGTCATAATACCCTAGTTTTCTTTTAAATACAAAAATCATTGCTTCAGGCTTAAAGTAGAAAATATCACTTAAGTAGCAATCTTTTCTCAGTGATAGTTTAAGCATACTGTCTGGCACTGAGTGAGTTAAATCCTGTGCACCACAACTCATTACTATGTAATGCTAACCTTAGTTGCTGGTTCATTTTGAGACTCTTTAAAATATGAACTGTGTATTTTACCCCTATGCACTCTCTTAATGATTTGTTTTTTTAGACTGAAATCACTTCCAGCCATCAGTTATACTCTTGGTCTCTACATATGCACTTTTCTAAGCACAAATATTTCTTTTTCCTATTGGTCTGCCAGCCCTGTCAGAGCAAATTTTACTTTAAACTAAATGCTATGATACTTAAAACCTCTTGGATTACTCAGGCTGCTAGTGTGATCTATGACCTTCCAAGAATGACAGCTGAACTTTCCAATTTGCTTATACTGCTTGGGGAACTCGAAAGCACATGCCAGAAAGGAAAATGTTTCTGATGTTGAACAGAAAGGAGTGTTCTGGATGAAGGTGGGGGCAGGAGACTATTAAGTACTGAAAAATACTAATAAGAAATGAAAAGAAATGAAACATGCTATAAAGTCAAATACCTCAAACATAATTCAAAAGTTAATGTTAGTACTAAAACTCTTAACTGGACTAACTGGTTAAAATGTGAATAACGACCTTTAGTTACTATAATTGAAGTTCCAACTAGAATCTTAGTTGTACTGCTCTATTGAAATGAATACATTTAAGAAATAAAATAGAATCTAACATCCGCATTATAAAAAAATGGGCTACCGAAATTTCCCCCTTTTCTTTGTAAGACAAAAATCTGACATATAAAAAAAGTCAGACATAATACAATCAGCTAAAAGGCATGCTACTACTATTGACAAAATACCAGTCTATCTTACATAAAAATGTTGGCTTTATGTGAAAATTCATGTCCTTAAAGTCCTTAAATAAATAATATAGTTTGGGAATATTTTATACTTTTGAAACATTGCTACCTACATAAGCGGTAGATGAATGTGCATCCTAAGAATAAAAAGAAATATTAAAAATTGTTAAGATGCTTACTGGAAGATTTCCAATTTACCTCATGGACTATTCACTTGTTAGTTTCATTTTTTGTTAAATAAATGCAAATGACGATTGATAAAAAACAAAACAGTATTTGAAAAGTAGAGACTTACTTGGTAATTAAATCAAAGTAAGCAATAGTTTTCCAAAATGAATGACAACATATAGATTACAGAAATTATAAACACATTAAATGTGTTTATTAAAAGTTCAAGTGAGAAAGTATGAGCATGTGATTCTAAACAAATTAATAATTTCAAATACACAAAAAGATTTTTTTCATTATTAGGACATTTTTAAAGATCTATGCTACGAGGTGCTATTTGCTATTTTCTACACATTAAGTTAGGAGTTTCAATGAGAAGTGCTTGTCAGATAAATGTGTCAGTTACCAGGTGTCACGCAGAGCACGTAGTGTCAGACCTCAGCAGAGTGACCAGCCTGAATCAGAAGAGCTGCACTACAGTCAGTCTGTATTTGGTATTTAAGAATTTGTTTTGTTAATTTATTGGATTATTACAAAAATTGAAAACTATTTTTCCACTTAGCCTTAAGGCTGATTACAGATTGTTTGTGTACTGTCTTTAAAACAGGATTAAGCACCCCATGTGCTTATGCCACAAAAATGTAGTTGGATGAGTATGTGGAAGGCAATTCCAACAACCAGTGCTCTGGTGTAACCCAATTACCAATCTTAAAATTATTTTTTAAAGGGCTTAAGGAAACACCCTAATAAGGAAATACATATGAAGAAATAATAGAAGAAATTTATCACTTATGTCCATGGCAGTTTCCCTTAGTTTAAGGATTGCTAATTACATTTACTAAGTTCAGCAAAACCAACATAAAAGGAATTTTATTAAAGTTAGTGATGTGTAATTATCCTAGAGCCAGTGTTTAGATGGGATTTCTGTCTTTATTGAACAATTCATTTTAGTCTGTATCTGTAACTTTATCATTTCATTTTTTTTGTAGAAGAATGGCTATCACTTTTAATTAATATCTGTGTGCCTTTAAATGACTACATTTTCAAGTTTCTTACAAGTATAATACACTGTTGTAGTATTTATTTGGTGGTGTTACTGTTAGGGCATATGAAATGATAGAGATTTTCCTAAAACCACTTAGGAAAGTCTAGCTTCTGCATCCAATCTGGACAGTTAAGACACTGGGTGACACTCAGCATGCTTCATACACATGCTTTCTGTTTGCATTTACAGGACCTTTATATAACTCATGGAGATTTATGCCTACACAGAGGCATGCTAATTACTGTTGCACTAGAATAATGCCATGGCCAATCAGACCTTTCCTTTACCATAGCCAAAGTAGACTGCTTGTATAAATAAGGTAATTCAATCAAATCTCTACCGATCCTAAGTCATGATTAGTGCAAACGACGGAACACCTTTTTAGGAACAAATACAAAAAAATTCTCTTTACATACTTTCTTAACTTACTTGATATTCAGTGAGCTTACTTTTGAAGTAGTAAATCAAAGGTGGGAGTTTTAGTCACAACACACACATCATTTCCCTGCACACAGACCTATGTTCAGGTTTACTGCTAGTGTGGTTTCTCTTAGCAAAGTACACAGGACATGAGAACAGTTGTGGAGTAGTATTTTCATTTTGTGATGCTCGCTGTCTTTGGATTTGTGTAAACCTGACAGTCTGGGACTTAAAAGAAGGCTGGGAAATGTTCAGAATTCTTCAAGGAGGTAGGAATGCGCATATATATATATATATATATATTTTTTTTTTGCAATAGGGTTTCATATAGCCCATGGTTATTCTTGAATTTCTCTGATTCTCTTCCCTCTACCTCCTACGTGCTGAGATTACAGGACCAACATACCCAAATTTTATGTAGTAACAAACATATTTGAAACTATTTAGGTAATATTAAGTAATAAACTATATATAGGAATATCTATACTAGTTGTAAATACATTATCGCCACTTAAAATAGGTCTGGTTATTTTCTGATGATACACAGTATTTCCCTTCCCCAGATGTTGGAGGAAAAAAGGCAAGATACAACTGTAAAGAAACTGTAATAATTTCTTTACCCCCAATGTATCCAGAGAATGAAGAGCACTTTCAGGATTCAGTCTGACTATTTATGTAAATGTAGCTTTATGGAATTTTTTTCTCATCTTTTAAAAGATGGTAATTTTTTTTTTGTAGTGCTGGGATTGAATCTAGAGGCTCACACATGCTACCACTAAGCAATATCCCAGCCCTTGAAAAGATGTAAATTTCAAGTTACTGTTGTGATTCAAAACATTATCAACCTAACTATGTTCACTGAAGCCTCTTTTTATCCTTTTATATTGGCCACTCAGTGCTGTCCACACAACCCTGAATCCTTCTTAAGGATGCTTTGCTCTTAAACCTCTGATGGGCAAACAGTAATGTACTATGTTTTTGAATGAAAAACCTGAAATGGAAAAACTTCTGAACAAGTGGGATGTATCAACTTTAGAAATAATTTCTTCTAAAGATAAACAAGTATATGTGTTTTTGTGTGTGTGCATGTGTGTTTGTGTGTGTGTGTGTGTGTGTACCTACCTATATAAGTCAGTTTCTAGTCAGTAAGCCTTTTGCTCATGAGATGGAAGACATAAGAAGAAAATTCTACATCAGACTCCTTGGTACTCCCAAGCTCACAATTATTCAAATTACATTTTTTTAAGATTTATTTTTTTTATTAGAGACAGAGAGAGGGAGAGAGAAATACACAGTGAGTGAGAATGGGCATGTCAGGGCCTCTAGCCACTGCAATGAACTCCAGACACATGTGCCACCATGAGTATCTGGCTTACATGGGACCTGGAGAATTGAACTTGGGTCCTTACGCTTCACAGGCATGTGCCTTAACTGCTAAGCCACCTCTCTAGCCCATCAAATTACATTTTACATGCAGTGATGTGCATGGATTTATTTATTTATTTGAGAGAGAGATATACAGAGAGATACAGACAGAGACAGACAGTGTATGGGCACACCAGGGTCTTTTGCTATTGCAAATGAACTCCAGACATATGCACATGCACCACTTTGCACATCTGGCTTTACATGGGTACTGGGGAATCAAACCTGGGCCCTGCTGAGACATCTCCCCAGCTTCTCACTGATGTGTTTTTAAAGAGGTTATATCTACATTACAAAACCACAAGCTATAGTCTGGACAAATCCTTTCAAGCTGCTTTCTTTTACAACAAGCTAGCTAAAAACTCTAGTGATTATCAAAACATCAAAGTACAATGTTTTTATTAAATAGCCTATAATATTTAGAAGATCATATTTCAAAAGGAAGGTGATTCTTTGTCAAGTATTGCATTGCTTATCTTAAAATGCCATAAAAATCTCAATGCATGTTTAAAAGAAAATCCTGTTATGTAATTATTGATTTTTTTTCATAAGAAAATATTAAACATTTGTGTTTTGGTAACAGAAGTTAATCAAAGACAACATTACAAATAGTATGTTCTTCAAAATAGGGGAGCGCTTCAAATTTTAAGATTACATATTAACCTTTTCTAAAGATCATTAATTCTATTTCCTGAAATTATTAAGCAAAATATTCAAAAGTTTGTTTAAAGTGTCTATCTATTCTATAGAATGTGCACGCATAGTTCTTTTTCTTTCTTTCTTTCTTTTTTTTGAGGTAGGGTCTCACTCTAGCCCAGGCTGACCTGAAATTCACTATGTAATCTCAAGGTAGCCTTGAACTCATGGCAGTCCTCCTACCTCTGCCTCTTAAGTGCTGAGATTAAACGCATGTGCCACCATGTCCCACTTGTACACACAGTTTTAAATTAAGGTTGAGAACAGAAGTGGGAAGGCTGACCTGGAATTCACTATGTAATCTCAGGGTGGAATTCACTATGTACTCTCAGGGTGGCCTTGAACTCATGGCAATCCTCCTACCTCTGCCTCCTGAGTGCTGGGATTAAAGGCATGTGCCACCATGTCCCACTTGTACACACAGTTAAAAAAAAAATTATTATTTATTTATTTGAGAGAAAGAAGCAGATAGAGAGAAAGAGAGAATGGGCGCACCAGGGCCTCCAGCCACTGCAAACGAACTGGGGTCCTTAGGCTTCACAGGCCAATGGCTTAACTGCTAAGCCATTTTCTCAGCCCCAGTACACACAGTTTTTAATCAAGGCTGAGAACAGAAGTGGGAATAGGTAAAAAGGCTACTGATGTTTAAATGCTGACTGTGAATTTAGTATTATTATTTTTATTAATGTCTAGATCTCATCCCAATGCTTACTGATTAAAAAGACCATGAATAAAGGTCAATTTAAGTGGTAAGATAAAGTATTAAATGCATGTATTTGACTTGATTTTATTTTTACATTAGGCTTCATTAAGCTAGTACTGGTCACCAGGACGGAAAGTTTAAAAATGTCTTCTAGAAATCACAGAAGCACCAAGGTAAGAGCACAGTGGCTCATGTGAGAGACTTCTGTTTTACTAATCACCAAGCACTTTTGATCATAACAAAGAACAGGATCCCTTAGTTATGTTAAGTATGGGGTAGAATTTGCAATTATAAAACTCAGCTAGTTGACAAAAAGTATGTTTTTATAATCTTGTTCTAACACCATCTCTTAAAATATAATTTTAAGATTAAAAAAACCAATTATTCTGATGTTTAAGCACGGACCCATCATTTCTCTAGATAGAACAAATTGAAAAACATACAACTATTCACATAGAGTTAGCAGTGAGTGTGAATAAAACTGAAATTGCATTCCTTTAAACATAGTGTATAATTTTTTTTTGCAAGAAAAATTGTCATCTAAATATATTATAAGTCCAGGAAAGGAACTTTTTTCGTTTTATTTTTTATTTATTTATTTAAGACAGAGAGAGGAAGAAAGAGAGAGAGAAAGAATGAGAATGGGCGTGCCAGGACCTCTAGCCACTGCAAATGAACTCTAGACGCATGTGTCACCATGTGCATCTGGCTTACTGGGACCTGGAGAATTGAACTGGGGTCCTTAGGCTTTGCAGGCATGCATCTTAACCACTAACCCATCTCTCCGACCCAAAAGAACTGCTTTTTGAGACAAAGTCTCATGTAGCCAGGCTGGATTAATCTGGCTATGTTGTTGAGAATGATCTAGAATTTCTAATCCTTTACCTCTCCTTCTGATTTGTGCCACCATATATGGCTTTATGTGGCTCAAACTCAGACTTTGTATGTGCTAAATAAACAATCTACCAATTGAGAAACACCCCTAGCCCTTATTCTGCAAATTTTATAACTAATAAGAATTTTATTTTATTTTATTTTGTTTTATTTATTTATTTATTTATTTATTTATTTTTTGATGTAGGGTCTCACTCTATGCCAGGCTGGTTAAGAACTCACTCTGTAGCCCCAGGCTGGTCTCAGACTCACAGTGAACATCCTACCATGGCCTCCTAAGTACTAGGACTAAAGGCATGTACTACCATACCTGGTTTGAAGAATTTTTTAAACAATAATCTTTAAAAAAATATTATTTATTTATTTGAGAAAGTAGGAAAGAGGCAGAGAGAGAGAATAGGCACACCAGGGTCTCCAGCCACTGCAAACAAACTCCAGATACATGTAACCCCCTGTGCATCTGGCTTACATGAGTCCTGGAGAATCGAACCGGGATCCTTTGGCTTTGCAGGAAAATGCCTTAACCGCTAAGCCATCTCTCCAGCCCAGAATTTTTTTAAAAAATATTTTTATTTGCAAGGAGAGATAGAAAGATAGATATATAGGGAAGATGAATGAATGGATGAATGAATATGAATGAATATGGGCACACTATGGCCTCTAGTCATTGAAAAACCAACTCCAGATGCATGTGCTACTTTGTGTATCTGGCTTTATGTGGATACTGGGGAATTGAACCTGGGTCATTAGGCTTTGCAGGCAGGTGCCTTAACCACTGAGCCTTCCCTCTAGCCCAGCTCTAAGAATTTTAATATTATTTCTTTCTTTGTTATATTGAAATTGTAATGTTTCTTTAGGCTGGATGAAATAAGCTAGACTACTTACATGATTTATATACTATAATTTGTAATTTTAGAACATTTTGTTTCTTTTCTTTGTGACTATTTCCCTTAGAAATAAAATAAAATATCTCTATGGGAAGAAATTATGCCTACATTTAGTATGGATGAGTACTTCTTAGTTAATTTAATTGGATATGTAGTAATGTAAGTATACTAACAACTGGGTTTTAACTATGAAGGCAAGTACCTTCAACTATATAACAATTAAAAAGAGTTTTAACTTATCTGGAATATTAAAAATTTTCCATATAACAAAGGTTCCTACCAACGATTTAAAGATACAAGTATATAGCATTATACCTAAGATATACAGTATATCCTGAGTACATACTTCCTAAGTGCTGATGATACTGAAATGCAAAGACTGAATATAAAATTTAGAAATTATTGTAACAATACGGTTCACATTGAAAATAAAATGCAGCATGGAAAATTGGGTGAATCCATCTGTGGTTGAATACTGGCTCTGTTTATAACTCATTTATTCAACAAACATTTCCTGGGAATGTAGTATGTACTAGGTACTATACATAGAGACAACATAGAATAAGATTGTGAAAGTTCTTGGCCTTCTATAAATTTTATTCTTAAAGGAAGAAAGGAAATTAATAAGTAAAAAAGAATAACTCTTTAGGTATTTGTAGGAGAAGGAGTTTTTGTTTTCTTTTTGGTAAGGATAAAATAATTTGTGTTGAGTCTTAAAAGAAGCCAGCTATTTAGAAAGTTTAACGACCATTTAACCTAAGCATAAGGGGGGCAAGGTAGAAAAGACTTCTTATGGGACGGATGAAGGAAGCCCAGTGTGGATACATGATTAAGCAACTGGACATTAGTAGGAGACTAGGCTACCGTAAATTAGAGTTGCATGATACAGTACTCTGTAGAACATGCTAAAAACTTAACATTTTATTATAGGAGCATAAAGACTTGTTCTTATTTATGCTTTGCAAAGACTTAAAGAACTCCTATGAAAAATGAAGCAAATTGACAAAAGGTACATGAAGGAAGGTAGCTGGAGAAGCAGGCTACTTCATTAGCAGGTACTGCATAGTTCAGGGATGGTGGGTAGTGGATATGACTAAGGTGCTAACAGTGAAAGTGGAAATACAAGACCAAGTCTGAGATAGCTGAGAAATGAAGCAACAAGATTTGTAGACAGATTAGCTTGTGGAGAGAGCGATGGTAAGAGAAAGACTCCAACACTTAGGAATTGACTACATGGTGCACAGTGACACTTATCAAGACAGGAAGCTGTTTATATAAGGAAAAGGAATGGTCTGATAAGTTCATTAAACATTCAATTGGATATGTTAAATAGCAAGAGATAGGAATAATGCTCAGAGAAGTCTCAGCTAAAAAATAAAAACATAGATACTATTTAAAGTTATATGATCTGAATGAAATCCTATAATTTGTGGGAGTGGTTAGAAAAAAATACCCTCAAAATACAATATGGCAGAAGAGAAAGCTGAAGCCCTGAAGCAGCCAACCCTTACAAGATGAGAAGGAGAAAGAACAGTATACCAAAGGATGCTGGGAAGGAGTCAACAAAATGGCTTTAAAGAAAACAGAGAAAAATGGTACATGTTTGAATTGAAAGACCGGAATTTTAAAAAGCATGGCTGTACAATTGTATCAAACACAGTGGAGAACTGAAGATGAGAATGGCCTGATGTACTTGTTAATATGAAATCTACTGGAGAGCTTGATAAGACTAGAGAAGTTGAAGAGTGCATTGAAGTTTTCTGAGTAGCTTTATATGTAGGTGTGGAAGTATAAATGTGATAGTTTAAATATATGGCCCCATAGACTTAAATGTTTCATTAAAATTGAGCTTTGCAATGTGAGCCCCTAGCAGGCAGATCCCTGCTACAAGGGGGCATGGCACTGGGGGTAGATCATAGAGTCCAGCTCTAAGGTGTGTTTGGGGTCAGATCTTCAGTCCAGCCCAAGTAGGTGAGTTCAGATTAATGTGAGCTCTGGAGGTTCGTGCTTGCTGCTGTTGTTTGCTTCCTACAGTTGTTTCTCTTTGCTTGGATCTATGAAAGGGATAGTGTCCCCTGGATTTTGTAAGCCTGACATAAAATCAGGTCTGAGCACAGACACTTTCCCCATGTGATATCTCCCCAGGCCCTTGAGATTCTGGAATGCACCCTTGCATTGTTGGGATATAAGGGAAGTAAAAGAAAGAAAGGTGGCTAAAAGTGAGCTTGTGGATTATTGGGTGATAGACTATCTTTGCCAAAAGGCTTTACTCTACCTCTGTGTTTGAAGAAAACAAAATGTCTCAGTTTTTGTGAATATTAAATTAGATGAGTTATAATCAACAGAAATTAATATATTTACTAAGTGTATTTTTGTTCATTGTTAATGAATCTATCCAGATTGGAAATAGATTTGAAAGCAGTTAGAGATTAACATCTCAAATAATACGATTAATTAGAATAAAGATTAAGTGGCACTGAAGTCAGTAGGCATTGTTTCTACTCATTTCCATCAATTTTACTTCAAACTGTACTGGACTGTTAGTGTTCAAAAATGCAAATTTTTGAGATATTTTATTCATTTAAGATTTCTATTTTTTTCTTTCTTTTTAAGAACCACAAAACCTGGAAAATATATGCTTTTGTAGAAATTTCCTGTGGACTTTCCAGACTAGAATTTTCAGTGGATTTAAAGTTGCAGAAAGACAAATCCAGAACAGCCTGTTAGATAAGGGGCTTAGAAAGTCTTTAAGATAGCTGAAAACAGTAATTCTAAGAGAACATGCTGATTTTTTTTTTTTTTTTTTTGGTTTTTCAAGGTAGGGTCTCCTCTAGCCCAGGCTAACCTTGAATTCACTATGTAGTCTCAGGTTAGCCTTGAACTCATGGTAATCCTCCTACCTCTGCCTCCTGAGTGCTGGGATTAAAGGTGTGCACCACCACACCCAGCACAAGCTGTAATTTTAAAGCTCACTATTTCTATATTATACCTAACATCTGGAAAGGCCAAAGGTAATAACACTATTCCTCTTTCACACCCTCTTTTCTTACTGCTAGAAAAAAACAACTGGAATTTTCCTAGAAGTAGGTCCTCTATTTTATCAGGAGATCATATTCTGCAGTATCCAGTTATGTATTTGTGTTTTTAATATGCTTTAGGTATGGCTTTTATGATAGCTTCTTAATCAGTGAATGGGTATATATACTACTGATTTAGCCCAAGATTTAATTTTTTTTAGTTTTTTAAAATTTTTATTTATTTATTTATTTACTAGAGACAGGGAAAGGACGAGAGAAAGTGAGAAGAATGAGAGAAAGAATGAGCATACCAGGGCTTCCAGCCACTGCAAACGAACTCCAGATGCATGCGCTACCATGTACATCTGGCTTACGTGGGAACTGGGGAACTGAGCCTCGAACTGGGGTCCTTAGGCTTCACAGGCAAGCGCTTAACCACTAAGCCATCTCTCCAGCCCCCAACATTTAATTTTTTAATCAGAATATAGTTACTGTGACTTTAGTGGTGAGAAATGACTAGTGATTTAAAAATTATTAATATTTCACATATATGATCCATATAGACATATAATAAAATATAATTGTTTTGGCTATTTCTCAAAATTTTCCTCCTGAGGGTGAATATCTTGACACAGAAAAGAGGCTGCTAAACATCAATTGCCAATCATTAGCAAAGCCATAGAAAAGGCAAAAAGATATTAAGTGAAAAATAAAGCTTGAGGTTTACTGACAAAAAAGTATAAAAGTATATAAAATGAAAATTTTGTGCCTCACTATGAGATGCATATATTAATATATAAAATTCATCTTAAAGGTGATTTTCAAATTGTATTGATTTACTGAGTAGTTATGTTTCACATTCTATATAGGCCACTTGATAAGATGGTTAAGTATATGTTTAATGATGTTATTTTTATTCTAAGAATAGCTTTTATAATGTGGAAATTGAGTTCTTTGAAAGCATTGACATTCCTTGACAAAATAGTATCATGTCTGTAATCAAGTGAAAACTAATGCTCTGACTCATTAACCAAATTAAGTAGAAATTTACATCAGAATGAAACATACAGCACAGCCAAAGAAATAAATATGTATTTGAAGAGATGGAAAGGCTTTGGTGTTTTAAAAAGTGGACTCAGTCTAAATGTCAATGGTAGTAAGTTCCTCTTCCCCTCACTCTCTCACCCCATGAAACACCTTTACCTTTTAGCATAATTAGCATTCTAATTTTTTCTTCCAGTTTTGGCTTTGTAGCCACTGGATTTGATAAAGTAGGTCACTTTAAAAGGGAAGAAAGCCCAATAAACTGAATTACAAAGACAACAAGATTAAACTGATTGTACTATTTTCATACATTGTAGCTGAAATTTTGCAAATATGCAATTGGCTGTGGTTTGGCCTTTAATGGCATTCATCAGTAAGAAGGAGAAATTTTATTCCCATTAACTGTTGCAGATTTACTGCAGTGAAAAAGGGCCATGTAACCTGAGATGCGACAGTACAGAAAGATCAAAGCCATGGGCTGGAAACTAAATAAACCCTTTGGCTACTTCCTGCAAGGAAAATTCACTTTGGCAATGTAAAACAGAGCCCAGTTAAAAACTACTCTCAGTTTTATGAGCTGTCATAGTAGCTCAAGTGGTTTGGACTGGCTGAGTTTAGAACATTATATTTCCTTGTTTTTGTCTTAGATACTTACTTCTATACGAAGCTTTATAGGTGAGCCATCCTTGTCCCTACCTAACACCAAAAAACAACAACAACAACAACAAAAAAAAAAACCCAACAAACAGAAAACTTTTAGTCAAAACTAAGAGGGCAGGCAGGTAGGTCTTCATTTGCACACGCCCTTTTCATTTACTACATCTTAATATTTTACTCAGCAATATAAATTTATTTTTATAATTCACTTACAATCTGTACAATCCTTATTCAAAATAAATGCAAATCAGTTTATATAGCCCATATGGCTCATATCTGAGGAGTGAGCTATATGGATAACACATCTGGAATGACTATGGCAAATATACAGAATAAAGAAAGGCCTTAATATTGCCATTAAAAGTTTATAGACCCTACACTTGAGCTGTATTTTAAAATAATTATTTAAGAAAAATATTTAGCTTAATGTTTTTGCTATAAGACAAGTTTAACAACTGTTCATAATTGTTAGGTCAAGTCAAAATAACAGATGGACAAGAATAACTCTACCTTGGGCTGGAGAGATGGCTTAGGGGTTAAGGTGCCTGCCTCCTCAGCCTAAGAACTCTGGTTCCAATCTCCAGTGGTTCCAATCTCCAGTGGTTCCAATCTCCAGGTCCTACGTTTAGCCAGATGCAAAGTGACTCAAGGGCGCAATGCTGCACTTGACCACAAGGTGGTGCACGCATCTGGATTTCGTTCTCAGCAGCTGAGACACTGCTGGCACACCCATTTCTGTCTTCCTCTCTCTCTCTCTCTCTCTCTCTCTCTCTCTCTCTCTCTCTCTCTGTGTCTCTCTCCAAAAAATTAAATAAATAAAAAATAAAAAATATTTTAAAGAATAACACTACCTTAAATTAGTAAATATTCTAGGGCAAAGGAGCAAGCTTAGGATCATTGAATCTAACTTTAAGGGAAATAAATGACCTGCTGTGCTTCCCTTATAGTTTTTAAAAATTAAAGTATTTTATTTTTATTTATTTATTTGATACAGAAAGAAGGAAGGAGGGAGGGAGGAACAAAGGGAGGGAGAGAGAAAAAGAATGAGAATGGGCACAGACACATGCATCACCTTGTGCCTCAGCCTACGTGGGTTCTGGGGAATGGAACCTGAGTTCTTTGGCTTTGCAGGCAAGTGCCTTCACCACTAATCCATCTTGCCAACCCTTTCCTTATAGTTTTGAAGGGGTGGGATGTCTTCTCAATCACTTGGAAAACCAATGGTTATTCTCACTAGGGAATGGGGAGATAACTCAGTAGGTAAAGAGCTTGCCTTCCAAGCATGATGATATGAGTTAGATTCCCTAGTACCCATGTATATACTGGGGTGGTGGTGCTTGTGTCTATAAACAGTCTGAACAAATAAACAAGTAAGATGGCTTGCCTACCAGCCATCCTATCCTAATTGATGAGCTCCAAGCAATGAGAGACCTTGTCTCAGAGAGTGTTTGCTGGGCTGGAGAGATTGCTTAGCAGTTAAGGTACTTGCCTGCAAAGCCCAAGGACCCAGGTTCTATTCCCCAGTATCCACATAAGCCAGATGCATAAGGTGGCATAAGCATGAGGAGTTCATTTGCAGTAGTTAGAGGCCCTGGCATGTCCATTCTCACTCTCTATCTGCTTCTTTTATCTTTTTCTCTCAAATAATAAAGTAAAAATAAAATTAAAATATAAAAAAGTGTTGGCTAGTATAGCTGAGGATAACACCCAAAGCCACACCCATACATAAGTATAAATAAACATTTATAAAGATAATTTGCATTGGATTTCCTTACAAAAACTTCTCTTTTGAAAATGAGAGCATTTTCTAGGCCAGATACATCAGAAAAGCATGCATGTTCCTTAAAAGCTTTAGGTTTTCTTTCTATTTAAATTCACAATTAATTATTTTTGTTTTGTTTTCTTAAATAGCATCTCACCCAAGCTGGTCTTACCTTGAAATCCTCCTGCCTCAGCCTCCCTAGTGCTGGTATTATAGACATGTACCAGTACTCTTGGCTAATTGTTCTGTTAAGTTTTTTTATCTGTACAGCCAAAAAAAATATAAGGCATGTGAAAAATACATGAACTTTAACACCACAGAATCACTTTTAAATGGTGGTGATATGTTTAATTTCCTAGGCATGACTGGATTAACTCCCATGTCATTTATTCTAGTATAAGGCTACACCATAGTCAATGTGTTAACATTTTTATAGGATTCAGTTGTATTCACATTATTCTATTTATAGACTCAGTTCTACTAAATTTCTTCTCCTAATAAAGTGACAATAAATTTGGCTTTCTTTGGGAATATTTTTGGGTTTATACAAAGCTCATGTGCATGCCTTCCAAAGCTCTCTGATCACCACATAGAAAATTGAACTAAACTGATGAGGGCAGTTCATTGCCAACTTGGAAAATGCTTTTCCAAGTTAGAACTAAAATTTTTCAAGGATAAAGCATCTTCCCAATTTTCCAGTATTCTAAGCTTTGTTTCATTGGCTCATATTTCTGTATTTCAGTAAAGTTGACAATTTGCTAATACTGATGTGTGATAATGTAATAAAATCCGGCCTTAAAGGTTATAGATCCAATTTACTAATAAAATCTAATTCAATTTTCCTTGGGAAATGCAAATCATTAGTGTCCAAGCAGTAGAACTGAGGTTCCTTGCTATTAAGTGATAGAAGGAGTTATGTCTATAAAGTCTGAACAAATAAACAAGTAAGACTAAAATATAAACAAGCTCACAAGTATTTGTTTAACTGGGATGAAACAGCAGCACTGTGTAGGTTGTGTGGGCACATGTTTACATTGCTTAACTAGCTGAATAAATGATTTGGACAAGGCATTCATTCTTCAACAATGAGATAATCTCACTCATTTGAATCTCATTTTTAATACAACTGGGTTTAATTTGTAGAGAATTTAGTGAATTAGCAACTTAAGAGAATTTAAAGGTAGAGAACTAATTACTTAATGTGTTAATACACTCTTAGCAGCTTGCCTCCAAGCAAATCTGAAGTACCCATTTGTAGGAAAGCATGTTAAACACACTAAAGCAAATAGGTACATGATCTTTTGTGTTACAAAATAAAAGCTACATATCTTATTTCAATTTTAATAACATTTAAACTTCCTAAAACACAGTCCACTAAAAGATGAAGATACCTTCTTGTCATCTGGAAGTAGTAATTGTATGGTACCATCACTTCTGGCTACTAGGTTTTAGGCTAGTTCCTTAAAAATTTTAATTTGTTAAATTGTTAAAATAAGGACAATATTACTCTTAGCCCTACTCAGTTAACATACTTGCAGATGGCCAAATGTGATACATGAAGATTTAAGAAAATCCATGTAAGTGGTCTTTGTATACTTAAATTTGAATTTTAAAAATTTAAACAATTGTATTCTTTGAAAATTTTAAAGGCCCCTAGGAACATCCTAACTTTTTAAATAAAAAGTAATTGGCAGACTTGTTATGATCATATTCTGAAAGAAAAATGAAAGTTCTTACAATGATTATTTAAGAGTCTCATAATATAAAGACTTATTTGTGTCAGTTTGATTTTCTCATCACAGCTCTGTCACTGCACAGTTATTTTCACTCATGTCCTATTTTTACCATCCCTTAGGTTTTAAAGTAAAGTGACCAGATCACTTCATACCTTGGGGAAAAGTCCCCCCTGTCATATAATATTAGTTCTTATGAATGGTTTACTTATTTCAAACAAATTTACCATTAATTTCTATTTCCTTAATCCTGATGAGGGTAAGGAGAACTTAAAATTATTTACATTGGTTAAGCATAATTAGCATTTATTACTGACCTTGAAATGGACTTTTGCATGTTTAAAAAATGTGATTTGGATATCTGAATAGCTGAATAATTTATAATAAAAGTTTTCATAGATCTGATATTTCCAGATAGAAATGTACACCCTGTCTAAAATAGAAAGTTTTAAAGTTTTATCTTGTTACTCAAACCTGCTGTTGCTAGAAAGAGGTTTTACTATATGTGTTTTAATCATGGCTTAACAAAATACTATTTTAACAGAGAAGCAGTCTTTATGAACATCTCAACCTAGCAAAATACAAGTATTAGGGGCTGAGGAAAATGTACATGTCAAGAACCAAGAGTGAATAACTGTTCAGCAAAGCCCTGGATATACAAGGTACTGGAGGAGGTTTTTCAGATTGTCTTAAACTAAGTAAAGTTGAGATAAGAAATAAACCTAAGTTTTACATGTAGAATTTTAATTTTAGGAAAATTATATATTAAAAATACTATAGATAATTTCTTAGACATTAAAGAAATAACTTGTTCTATGCAGTATAATCTTACAACTAATAATTCAACTATTATTTAGTACATAAAAATAAGAGATTAGAAAGGGTTATAAGTATAATATATATTAAGTTTAATGCACAAAACAGTTACCAGTAAAGTACTCTAAGAAAGAAAAGAGCTGGGTTGTAACATGCAGCTGGAAAATGAAAGTGCAGGAATCAAGGGGCTCCCATGCACATATCTAGTTCATCTCTGACCTCAGTGACATGGACAGCAAATGACATCACTAAACACAAAGAATGCCAGGTCTTTTGAAAAAAATATTTTTCGAAGTCCCTAGGAAACATAAGCATTTCTCTTCAGTTTTTTTCCAGTTTATGAAAATTGTATTCCTATAAAAGGAAAGCAGGACATTTTTACTGCAACAAAAACTGATTTGTAAAAGCTGGAAGCAGTTTAAGAATATTCTCAACATGAGGTTCTTGTTAGTCTTGAAAAAGTAAGAGTTATAATAAAAAAAGGTCCAAAAATATGGTATGAATACATGGTATACAATAGGGGAAAACCCTAGTCTTGCTCTTATTATTTTTAATTAGCTTCAATACCAAGTTCCTTTACTCCCTAACACCAATTCAGATTTGGGGAGAAGATTTACATTTGACACAATGATTGGCAACTCCATAGCTAATGCCTTGGAGCTCTAATGCATTTTGCATTAGCTCTAAGTGTCGGGAAATCCTGGCGCCAACAGGTTCAAACCAACAGTGACACATGTCTAAAACTCGGGATTCGCTGTCCAACTGCCAGTATCTATTTTATCAAACATCCAGTCTCTCTTGCAGAATGAGATAGATGAGTTTAACAGTTTTCACTGTTTCCAATTAAACTGTCTCACCATATTACAACAACAAAAAATTTCAAACTGTGAAGTACTCTTGACTTGGAGTATAAGAAAAACTCCAGTAAGAACTGTTTTAACACTTCTTTAAATTTAACCTAGTTTCTCAGATTTGAACACATTTGTCTTTTATTTACTATACATTACCATTTGAGGAAAGATAAATTTTTCTTTATATAATTAAACAAAACCCAATTTATTCCTTAGTATGTAGGGAGTTAGGATTAACGACTTTACAGGAATCTATACAAACTAAAATAAATATTTAAAAAACAGCAAAAACTGTAAAGCCCTAAGAGCGGGTTGAAGCATATGATGTTTGGCACTGTTACATTCTGACTTAACGTGTCATCCACAACCCATTGTCAGACAAATGATTAACACTTTAATGATAAAAATTTACCTTGTATAAATTAAACTTTTATTATTCTTCCTGATAACTTGACTGCTTATTTATTAAAGACATATGATAAGGAAGCAGAAAAAAAATGTAAGTTAGTTGACCTTTCCCTGTTTTAAAAGTGTGTGTGTGTGTGTGTGTGTGTGTGTGTGTGTGTCTTCCAATAGGTAATATTTTCTCTTTTTAAAGGTACTTAGAGTATCAGCTTCCTCAACATGTAAAATTCAATTAACACCTTATTTTTTCTACAGGCAACCAAAATTATTTGTAGTTTCCATCAAGCCCATCAAGCTCACTTATTTAATTCATCTTCACAGTAGAGCTGGAGAATAAGATTCTAATAATTCCAGCTTGATGAACATATCTTAAAATATATTTTTATATTAGTTAAAAGCAATTAAAATGGAAAATTTCAAAATGAGTATCTTTAGTCATTATTATTTAATATAATAAGCTTTGAAATTTATCCACTGAATATCAAAAACTGAAAGTTAGCCAATAGTTTAAAATTTCAGATCTGAAACATTATGCAGCACAATTCTATGTGAATGTCTATACAGCAATTTAAGACAGTTAAATATTTGCAGAATTAGCAATATATTTCAATGAAGATATATGGTTTGCTAGTATCAAAGGAGAGAAGAAAAGATCTATTAAAAAGAGAATCTGAAGTAGCTGAAAATGTATGAGTAAAGCAAAAAAGCAAATTATTCCAGAATATATCAATAAAACGAATGTGAAAAAGATCCTCTGTGCATCTTTGGCTGTACTGTATGCTCATTCTGTGCCTCTGCTGACACAGTCAACATTATTTCTCCTTGATTATAACCCACAAAATTTGAGAAAATTCATTTAAGATTTTTCTTCTATAAATGAAAAATAATAAAGATAACTATATGATTCAAATTCTGAAAAGTTACAAAAGATAATAGATGAAAGATATTCTCAGAAATTCTTTTTAAAAGACAAACAATTCTCAAATCAAGTACATTACTCTTAACTTTAAAGATAAGCCTATAGTAAGCATAGTAATTTTAAGTGAACATTACTATGATATATATAATTTTATGTAGTAAAAAGGCACTTTAACATTTTACTCATGAAAAGGAACTGAATATTCTAAAAGTACTTTTTCTTTAAAGGCATTTCAAAAGTTAACCAAACTGAGAAATCCCAAACTATTTTGACCAAATAATTAACCTTAGCCACTAAGTATATAAGAAATTTTTATTGATTTATAAAATCACCATTTAAAAAATAAGATATGATAGACTTACTCAATTAGGTTTGTAAGACTATCAATCTATGTATTTAATTGTTGTTATTTTGGAACTTGTTGAGACAGGATCTCATTATATAGCTAAGATTGGCCTTGAACTTGTGATCCTTCAGTCAAAACCTCCTGAGGGATGGGATTACAGGAATGTGACACACATCTGGCTATAATATTTAATTTTAATAAAAATGTTTAATTTCTTTAAATTCACATAACTTTATGAAAATGAAAACAAATCTTTAAATAAGTAATCCATAATTAGTATTAGTCTGCTCTATTTAGATTGACACTATCTATAATATGACACAATAATGTCCTGTTTATAGTGAAACATAAATGTAACAATTAATGGTAATGATATAATAAGCTTATAAATACTATTAAGCACATTTTTGCTATAAATATTAGGACAGCATATTTAAATCCTTTCTTTTTTGATATTTTAGAAAATATTTGTGATTTGTCATCTTACAGTACTTATAATGATTAAAGAGAGCCTCTATTTAAATAATTATACCTACTATAGCCAGAAGCATCAGAAACAATTAAAAACCAAATGCTTAAAAATTTTTTTTTTGCAAAAGAGAGAGGGAGAAAGAGAGAGAAAGAATGGGTGCACCAAGGCCTTCAGCCATAGCAAATGATCTCCACAAGTGTGTGCCCCCTTGTGTGCATGTGCGACATTGCACACTTGTGTCACTGTGTGTCTGGCTTACATGGGGCCTGGAGAATCGAACAGGAGTTCTTAGGCTTTGTAGGCAAGTGCCTTAATTGCTAAGCCATCTCCCCAGCCCCCAAATGCTTTTTAATATTTAACCACAGGTAGCTTTTGTTTCCTGAGGCAAGAGGTTTCTTAATGTGACAATGTGATGTAACTATTTCCCCAGTAACATTTAAAAAATATTTATTTGAGAGAGAGAAAGAGAGAGAGGGAGAAAGAGAAGGAGGGGCAGACACACAGAGAGTGAGTACAAGCACACTAGAGCCACCTGCCACTGCAAACAAAGACTGTCAGGCTTTGAAAGCAACTACCTTTAACTTCTGAGCCACCTCTTCAGCCCTCAAGTGCTATTTTTTGAAGAGCCATAAAACATCGAACTATGCATTTCAAGCAGTACTTCTAATGTTTGTCCACTATGCTTTGAAACTTTGAGTGATGATCAGTAAGCTAGGTCAACTTAGCAGGTTAAAGTGAAATACAATAATATATCATTCTGCATTATAAATATACATATTAAAGAATACTTTGTTCCACATTTATCTATACAGGTAGAATATCCATGTACAACTGGTTGCAATATAAAAGGTGTTTTTAAAAGATATTTTATTTATTTATTTGCAAGCAGAGACACACAGAAAAAGAGAGGGAGGAAGGGAGAAAGAGAGCAAGCAAGTGAGACAAAGTATGGGCTTGTCAGGGCCTCTAGCCACTGCAAACAAACTCCAGATACATGTGCCACATTGTGCATCTGGCTTTACATGATTACTAGGAGATTCAAACCCAGGTCATTAGGCTTTGCAGGCCAGCACCTTAATAGCTGAGCCATCTCTCCAGCCCTAAAAGGTGTTTAATGTATTTTCTAGTTGTATGTAAAGCTTAAAAGTATTTTCCTGCAGGTTAGGAACATGGTAAGTAAGAAAGAACACTTTGGTGGTTTATAGGACTGACTTTAAAGATTTGTTCAATCATAAAATTTATGCTCATTGAATAAATAAAAATTTCAGAACTGTTATTTCTTTATCTGTAAAATGGACATTATTTTTGCTTTACAGTCTTGGTTTGCAAGATAAAATTTAAAATAAGAATATGCATAAACAGATGGTACACAATAGATGATCACCAACATTTGTAGTGAGTATAATCATGATAGATTAAAATTAAATGATTATAAGTGATCATTAAGAGTTTAACATATTTGTCATGGAAGAACACATGAATACATCACTTAATCCAGAAAACAGACTATATGATATTTAAAATGGGATTTTATAAGCAGATGTTAAAACACTAATTTAAATAAAATATACCTAAATGCAAAATAAGATTATTCTTATTTAGTAGACTAGCTTAGTGTGAAATTTCAAGTTACCTGAATTGAAATATGACACCTCTAGTAATGGTATAAATACAGAAAAAATATACTTTTTGGTGAGATTAAAATAAACAAATCTGTGTAAAGCCTTAGTAATGAAGCTGGTTGTCTGACTTTCTGAACCTTATCCTAACTGTAGAAAAATGCTGGTAAGCCAGATATTTTTCCTTAAATATGTTATCTGAATGTTAATCTTATGGCAAAAAGTCCACAGTTAAATAAAAACATCAACTTTTCAATAAAGTAGTTTCTGAATATTTGGTAAACACATGCCTTGTGTTCTCATTTTGTGTTTTATCTTCTTTGGAAAGCACACAGGAAACAATCTGTTCACTAATTTGGAAAAGCATTGTCTTTTTCAACAGACATTCTACATTCTCCAAAGCAATGAAGCATATTTTCAGATTTGTCATCTCCAGTTTTACACTTTTCCATAATCAAATATTTTCTTGAAGAGATTAAAAGGTTATACCCCTCTCCTCTTAATACAATGACAGAGAAATGCATGCAAGAGAGAATTCAAGTTTTTCAGAAACAAAGGAAAGCTATACATAAGTTTTTCCAGAAAAGCTACTTGCCTGCCAGGAAACGAATGCTGTCCAACTACATCTCCATTCTGAAGGTGATAGTCACTGAAGAAATCAGGACTTATGGCTCCTTCAGAGGCAATTAATCCATCTAGAAAGAATGAAAGTGGTAACTAGTCAAACAGACTTGCAGGGAATAACAAAAGAAACTATCCTATCAAGCAACACATTAAGAAAATCACCTGTATTTTTAACCTGGAAAGAAAAATATCACTGTGGCATGCTATTTTCTCTGGGAGTATGCATCAAGTATTCATAATAACTCAGAAAAATAATTCATCACTTACTGAGCATTTACTGTGTGCAAGGAAGGGTAACACTAGCAGAGACAGAAACATGTCTGTCTTTAAGGGGCCTAAAGTACTGTGGATAAGTAAAACAGAAAAAGATAAAGACAGGTGGTGTAATAGGCAGGAACAGAAGACTGTCCAGGACTGTCCAGGCAAGGGGACGAGCATGAATGAAGACAAGGAAAGCACTCAACACCACAGTGAGGGAAAAGTGCAGGAATTCAATACAGTTTGCATTTTATACCCAGTTTCATTTAGTACCTTGACTACAGAATTAGATATATCAAAGAAATGTCAATAAGCAATACTTGACAAGTTAAATGTCAATCATTAAAACATATACAACCTATTAAAACTTTATATATGTATAGCCGGGTGTGGTAGCGCACACTTTTAATCCCAGCACTCAGGAGGCAGATGTAGGAGTATCGCAGTGAGTTCAAAGCCACCCTGAGACTACATAGTGAATTCTAGGTCAGCCTTGGTTAGAATGAGACCCTATCTCAAAAAATAAAAACAAAACAAAACAGACAAAAAAGAAAACCCTTTGCGTGTGTATGTGTATATATGTGTGTGTGTTAGTGTGTATGTGTGTGTGTATATATATATATATATATATATATATATATATATATATATATATATATATATATATATATATAGGCATATATATATATATATATATATATATATATATATATATATATATATACATATAATTATACTATCTATTCTTAAAACGATTGAATAAAACTTAAATATTATTTGATGACATGATTGTCACTATAAATATCAAGTATTATATACTCATATCCTCAGGTTATTGGGTACATTTGACTCTAAAGAAATCTCCAATGTTATATTTCAGTTCTCTTATTTGTTTATAAAGTATTTATTTTTCTAAACCCAAGTATTATTTAAAACATTTTTATTTTATTATTTTTGTTCATGTTCATATGTGTGTGTGTGCCAAAGAGTCCATGTGGTGGCAAGAGGACAACTTTCAAGTCAATGCTCTGCCTTTCTACCTCATTTGTGGCATAGTTTCTTATTCTGGATCCTCACTTTGCTGCAGTCACCAGGAGCTTCTGCGAAATTCTCTGTCTCCACCTCCCATTTGCAGTTAGTACCAAGACTACAGAAGCTTGCCAAGGCTTCTGGTTTTTTATGTGGGTTATGGGATGGAACTTGTGTACTCCAACTTAAGTGGCAAACACTTTAATCTACAGAGGCATCTCTCTAACTCAATTATTATCTTTTTGAAATTTTAGAGTTGTATTTTTTTTCTCATTTGCCACAATTTAAGAATTTAGAAAAACTATTATTTGTAGGTTATGTATAAGAATGAAAATAATCCAATGATAAAAGATAAATGTGAAACCTAACCTAAGTATGCATGGAACAAACATTTTAGAAGATGGCTTTGTATTAACCCTTTACATGGTTGTGAAAACTCTTGTGTTTCCTATACTGGCTGTTGAGTTTAGATATATATATTGGCTAGGTTATATCTACACACTGCTTAGAAATTTGGCACACAGTATGCAAATTATTCAGGCACAATGATTATTTTCTGTCTAGCACCTGCATAATAATACTTTGCTCAGTCCTGTGGGATATACATATATGATTTCTTTTAAAAGGAATTTCAAAGCCAGGCGTGGTGGCACACGCCTTTAATCCCAGCACTCGGGAGGCAGAGGTGGGAGGAGCACCGTGAGTTCGAGGCCACCCTGAGACTACATAGTGAATTCCAGGTCAGCCTGAGACAGAGTGACATCCTACTTCGAAAAAAAAAAAACAAAAAAAAACCAGGAATTTCAGTTTTAGCAGATAAAATATAATTCATGAAAAATAGCATATAATAGTATATATACATATACATACACACATACATACATACATACATACATACATACATACATACATCAGGCCCGTATGGAGGCAGACAAATTGTGGTTTTAAAGGGGGTAGAATATTGTACTTGCAACAAGGCAAAGGGATAACTAATAGAGTCTGGCAGGCTAGACTTACATGACAAAATTTGAGGAAAAAGTATATAAAAAAGAGTTAATGGTAAACCTCCTAAGTTGGTGAATGAGAAAGTACAATAAATGGTATTTTCATAAAACTTCCATAGTGCTCATTTGGTACATGTAGTGATATGTGACAATCACATATTTTGGCTTAGATCATTACTTAATGAATTGCTAATGGAAACCTTTGGTATCTGTCTTGTTACTTTACTATATTTGAAATACTTGAATTTTATGTCCCTTAGCAGATAAACATTCTTTAAATCAAAAATCTTTCTAAGCCGGGCGTGGTGGCACATGCCTTTAATCCCAGCACTCGGGAGGCAGAGCTAGGATTGCTGTGAGTTCGAGGCCACCCTGAGACTACATAGTTAATTCCAGGTCAGCCTGGGCCAGAGTGAGACCCTACATTGAAAAACCAAAAAAAAAAAAAAAAATCTTTCTATGAACTGAGAAGGTACAAAAATGTAATCACAAAGAATGGTAAAACAAAAGCTAAAAGTGATAAATTAAAAATCCATTTTATTTGTAACTAAGATTTTTGTGAAAATGTAGCTAACATTAATCAGGCTAAGATTTTTAAAAATTTAGTTAGTCTGGAAAATTAAAACCAAATATTTTAGGAAGAGAGTTTTAGAAACCTTCCAATTTAAAAATAAACAAAATTAAGTAAAATAACAAAATACTAAAATAAAATTAATTACTGAATGCACAGGTGTCCATTATGCCAATAAAATAAAATTTAAGTACTGAGAAATACAGTATTCAATATATGAATACAAACAAATGTAAAGATACTACATGCAAAATAGTTTATATTTATAAAGTGTGACCTGGTAAAAGTAAGCCAGATTATGACTTAAATTAAACACGGATAAAATTCTCAAAACCTTACTTTTGAGTCAAAGCTCTCATTGCCCTCAAAGGGTACAATGACTAGGATAAGGGTAACCAGAATACAGAGAAACACGAACTGGGACAGAAAAAAATAACATTCAAGCTACAGGTACTTGCATTTAAGGTTCAAGTTAGAAAATTTATAAATACAATGCAACTGATTTAATTATATATTACTCTAATATTATTAAATAAAATTAATAAATGCATAGTTTTAAATTTTTTTAAATAATATCAAAGCAAGGTAGTTAGTGAAGTAAACTGCAGCTTCTAATGTACTCTTTATGGCTTATCCAACGTGAAAAAATTCTGACATGTTAGCAACCATTCTTCAATACAACCAGGTCCATTAAAATCTCACCTGTAGCACTTTTGTTATTTGAAATATCTGCATTATGTAATGAGGATAATTAGAGTTATTTCATTTGGGAATCTAGTAACAACGACATTGGGTTTGGTTGGTTTACAGAGTCAGGGCCTCACACACACTGGACAGGTGCTTTACCACTGAGCTCCATTCCCAGCCATCATATCTTCTTGATGACAGGCCTTCTTAAGCTTATGGTTTCAAAGATTGCAATAAAAGACCAAAGAATTTCATGTAACATTTAAATGGCCATAGAACCAGGACAAAAAGATAATATGTACCAGAACATTCAGGTTATTAAATGATATGGAATCATTCAATTTTATAGCATATGACAGTTATGCAACACACCTGTCTAAGTTGCTCTAAGTAGCAGCAATAAAGACCAGTATGAACAAAATGGAGTGCATATTGCATATTTATAAAATCTAATCAAATCTATCAAGTTTTTAATTTCTGAGAGTCATTAAATTGGCTGACAAACATTGTGAGTAAAAGTAAAAATCAGCTGGGTGTGGTGTTGCATGCCTTTAATTCCAGCACTCAGGAGGCAGATCCCCGGGGATCACTGTGGGTCTGAGGCCAGCCTGGGTTCAGAGTGAGTTCCAAGTTAGCCTTGGCTAGAGTGAGACCCTACTTTGAAAAACTAAAATAAAAACCTTATAAAAAAGTAAAAATTATAAAAACTCATTATGATTTTATGTCGTTACTGCATTAAACATTATGTGACCTTCCTGAATTAAAATGAATACAATATTAGGCCCTTTCATAAACTGTCTGAAACTGAAATTTTGATTGAGAGTTAAATAAATGGATGTGAATAATGTAGAAAATAAAAAGAAATAAAATTATAAATCTTAGTTTGACTATAATTTATAAGATAAACCATAGAAAACACATGTAAATAAAATGTATTTTAAAATGACTGTGATATAGAAACAAATCAGTTTAAACTTCATGTTCTAGGAATATGCTAACATTCTAAACCAATGAAGAACCAATCAAAATGTAAAAAGTAGTTTGTGTAAAAAGTGTTGTATATAGTAGCAATACAGTTTTTCTAGCTATAATATACTATTATCAGTAAAATATCAAAGTAAATACTTTAATTTTGATAACAGCAAAGGTATTTATTTATTTATTTATTTATTTATTTATTTATTTATTTATTTATTATTTTGGTGCTGGGGCCTCATGCATACTACATAAGTAGTCTCCTACTGAGCTATGTTCTTAGTCAGAATTTTAGGCTCAGAAATAAATAAACTATGTGAAGGAATGCTAGATTCATAACTAAAATGTTGTAAAAAATAAACAAGGGAGGAACAGCTGTTCTGACTGATACATAATAGTCTGAGGGCAATATTTATGATCTTAAAGTAGAAGACCCAGGAATCACAGGCCAAGTACTTTAACCTTTGTGCCTTAGAAACTAATAAAGCAGCTTTCATGGACAGCAAGCAGTCCCAAGTGCCATGGAAAGTTGGGGGTAAATAAAATGGTTCAAATATTCCAACAATATCCCAGATGAGATTTTTATCTGATGTTTCTGAAATATACCTACACACATAAAAGAAAAGGAGATGACAACATCTAAATTCTTATGAGATTCATCAACAATCCACATACTTTATGGAAATAATCTAAAATAATTCACAAAATAAAAAAAAACTTGCTTTAAGAACCAAATCCCTAAAATTATAGCATTATTTGTCCATTGTGAAATGTCTATCATTATTATCAGGTATGGTTATTAAAATAATAAACCTTTGAGGATATCTAATGTTAATATTTCACTCTTTACATACTTAAAATTGATTTATTTTTCAAACATTAAATGCTGTTTCTAAATTTGCATATATAGATACATACATATATATATATATAACTTTTCATAAGTAGAAATTATACATTTTAAAATTTTATTGTATAAATTACACATTTGAATTATAAAGTATCTAACAGAAAGATATCCATGATATATATTCTAAGAGGTTAACTAAAATGCATTAATTGTAGATATGGACTAACTTAGTATCTGTTCCAGAATTCAACTGCATTAAAACAAAGCTGAATATAAGATGGACAATACTTCTACTGCATATATTGAGTATTGATTAATGCAGACAGGTAGCTATCAATCTTCAAAGCAAGAAACTTGATTCTAAGAATATTCTGACTTCTATAAGAATCACATCATACATTTGACATTATTTTACTTCATGAATACTGAATATGTAAGGAACAGCTGCATGTGATTACTGAACCAAGAAATTTTGGTTGGTTGGCATTAATGATCTCTTCCATCTGGTTTGAAACACAAAGCAGCATTTCATAACTACTGTAAAGTTCAGTTAGAAAAAAAAGATCTTCTTTCTGCAAAGTGAAGCATTACTTTTCTGGAATCAGATGTTTATATTAAATTTAAAAATACATAATGTCTACTGTATCATATCTAATACTATTCTACTACTAACAATATATATTTATGAAACATATAAATGAATATGTGAACTGAATTTTTCAAAATATTTTTGTTTGTTTATTTGAGAGAGAAAGAGGCAGATAGTTAGAAACAAATGGGTACTGCAGGGCCTCCTTTCACTGCGTACAAATTCCAGATGCATGTGCCACCTTGTGTATCTGGTTTATGTGGGTTCTGGGGCATTGAACCTGGGTCCTTTGCCTTTGCAGGCAAGTGCCTTAATCATTAAGCCATCTCTCTCCAGCCCTGAATGGAATTTTTGATTAATGTGATGTTAATTATTAATGAATGGTAAATTATACTGTTATCCATTCATTGATCACACACACATTGTCAAAAATTTAGATAAAATTACTAGGAGGTCTTTTCATTTTCACTGTTTGGTGCTGGCAATTGAACTCAGGGTCTTGAATATGCAGTCAAGCTCTCGACTGCTGAGTAACACCCTTAGCCCTTGTACTTTTTATTCTCCACCTTCCACAGATCTTCATTAGATATTCTTTCTTCAACTGTTTTCCATATACTCAAGTAAATATTGGCAACAGTGCAAAACATTAAAAGCCAAAATACAAATGGTAGCTGATTTCTATGATAAACTCATTCCTGAGAACAGCCAATGAGTTATGATCAACAATGCTATAATGCATGTAAGAACTGTGTAGATATTGAACTTTGTCTTAGAAACAGTTTGGTAGAGAAAGTATAAAGTATCTAAAGCTATAAAGTATCTAAATCTTCCCAACAGTCACTAAATAGAATTTAATAGTGTAAAGCAAAACCACTGCAAAATTAAACTGTTAATATTAAAAACAAGAAAAATGAAACAGAAATTAGTTATATATTTAATAGACACAGAATAGAGAATTATTACTATGTTATTGAATAGGAGTCAGAAATATTGAAGATATTAGTTTAAGTTACACATTCTAGAAAGTAATAAGCTTCTAAGAGAAACTACTTGTATACATATATTTTTAAAAGAGAATACATCAAATAATAACTGGGAGAGGATAATGTCATTACAGGATTTATTTAGTGTATTTATGGTATAGTTGAAACTACTAACAGAAGACCACTCGTACCGAAACATGTTTACTAAGTTTTAGAATATTCAAGACTGGCAGACTAAGATCCCTCTTTATAGAAACTACTTATTTTTTATTTCAGTGTTCACCTTACCCGAGTTGTAGAAAAGGTCAGGTCTCTCCAGAATATCCCCTTCATGGATATATGGCTCAATTCTATCATCACCGTACAAGTACTGCTCACTCTCATCCATCTGCCGGCTCTCTACCATCTCTAACCACTGAGAGTTATGCCAGCGAAACTTTTCACTCTGAATTTTCTTTGCCCATTCTTCATCATATTCCTATGAAAAAGATTTGAGGGCTATCAAGTTTACTTCCTTGGTATGCAAACAGTAATACTTTTATTTCACAGGAAATTTTTAGAGCCTTCATTCAGGTCAGAGGGATTACTACAAATACCTGTTCAGAATTATACAATAGTCAATAAAAAACAAGTATATGTTATACAAGATACTTCTTGGGTTGCCAAAAACAAAGCAAATGCTGTAAAAGTAGAAATTTCACAAATTCATATTTATGTGTTTTCAAACTATTGCTAAAATTTAGGTAAAGAATCAGATTTTAGCTTCCAATCAATGAGTTCTTGTGGCAATCATGACAGGTGTCACATGATCTGTTCATTCAAATAATACTACATGGTGGGGGGAGAAATAATATTAAAATGTAGTTTCTAACTGATGACGTGGTTTACTGCAGAAAATAACAAAATATAATTAATTTTGTTCTAACTACAAAATAACTACATTATCTTTGTCATAATTATTTCTTTCATGCCCATTACTTGCTGTGAATTCCCAGGAAAGACAAATGTTGTCTATTTACTGACAAGGATCTGCACTACTTGCAACAGAGAAAGTTCTTGGTGGACAAATGTCAAATTATTATAAATTACAACAAAACATGTCTCTACTTGTCCCATCGACTGTGCCTTCTTCATTTAAACAATTATACCGTAATTGATTATATACATATATTTGTATCTCAGGTCCCATGAGATATTTTGATACATGTATGCATTTTAAAACATTTTTATTTATTTGAAATAGAGGGTATGTGAGAAAGAGCGAGAGAATGAGTGAATATGAATGAATGAGAATGGCAGTGCCAGGGCCTTTTGCCACTGCCAACAAACTCCATACACACTGCACTGGGGAATTGAACATGGGCCAGCAGGCTTTGGACACAAGTGTCTTTAACCACTAAGCAATCTTCCCAGCCCCATGTATTATATAAATCTTAAATGAAGTTACACACACCTATCAACTCAAACTAACCTTTTTTTCTGTTTTCTTTTGTTACTTAAAACAGGGTCTCAATCTGTATCTCAGGCTGACCTTGATTTCCCTATGTAGCTGAGAATGACCTTGAACTTCTGATCCTCTTGTGTCATCATGTCCAGCTTTTTCTTTATGTTAAAACACACAAATAGTTCCTCTTGCCTTTTGAAATGCACAGTAAATTATACTGTATCATAGCACACTAGAACTTTGTATTCCTACTAAACTCAGTCCTCAATGATCATTTACTGATCCCTCTATATGTCCTTCTTTCCTCAGCCACTGGTAGCCACCATTTACTCTCCAATTCTATGAGGTCAAATTTTTATTTTCCATATGAGTGAGATTATGTGGTAATTACCCTTCTGTGCCTGGTTTATTTCATGTAGCAGCACAATCTACTTCTATCTATGCCACTGTAAGCAACAGACTTTCATTTTTATGACTGAATAGTATTCCATGCTGTTTATACACCACCTCATTAGTTGATAGGCAATTAGGTTTCTCAATATGGGTGTCTCCATATACTGGTTGCATTTCTTCCAGATTTTACTTGATATCAGGATCAATGATAGATTCACTTTTAGTTTTAATTTCTGGTGTATTCACTTAAAATGAACAACAAAAATGATGACAAAGATGATTAAATGAAGGTTTCAGATACTTCCCATTGTAACACCAGGATTCTTGATTTCGTCTGTCCTATCTTTAAATACATTTGGCACAACTGTGTAAAAAGGAGTTAAATATGCTCAGCAATAGCACTTTAAAGTTTTCCATGATAACTAACATGTGGGCCAAACATTTGATTTGGCCTAATGCATAGCAATTTTTATTCTAAGATGTGATTTGAGTACAAAATCATGGAAAACATCAAAAACAAAATCTTAGTGATGTCAGCTGTCAGATTGTTCTATATTGCACATTTTTACTTTCAACTGAGAGTGATGAAGATAGGTTATTTTTGACTATTGCATTGCTTATGGCAATTTGCCACCAAATTATTAAGCTTTCCTTTTTTTCTAATAGCAATGTTCAACATTCTTATTAGCTATCAATTTATTTCTCAATATGATTTAAAAGTATATAACATTAAGAGCTCTCTAAAACATTTTTGTATTTTACTTTAAAAATAATATTTAAATCTCTGATGAGAGCTTTTATGTTTTGGGAGGGGGTGTTAAAAAAGTATCCTTACACTCATCCTTAATCCTTTGTCTATCAGTTCAACAAACGCACACACACAAGTGATTCCACACTATGTAGAACAAATTTAACAGAAAAGAAGCTTTACAACATTTATCACTTCTGGAAAACAGCTGAAAGCAATACTAAAAGTATTTCAGGATAAATTGGGTGTGTTGGCACACACCTTTACTCCCAGACCTTGGGAAGCAGAGCTAGGAGGATTGCCATGAGTTCAAGGCCAGCCTGAGATTACATAGTGAATTCCAGGTCAGCATGGGCTAGAGCAAGACCCTACCTTGAAAAAAGAAAGGGGGGGTACTATTTCTTTGCTTTCCTAGAGACTAAATTCTTACATCACTGAGCTACATACCCAAACTCCAAAAAGTAAACTTAGGATCTTCTCACAATACTGAAATTCAACAAAGATCACTCTTGTCTCAATAAAGTTGTTTGGGGCTCAACATGATGGCATGTGCCTATAACTCAGTGCTGAGGAGGCTGAGGCAGGAGGATAATGACTTGAGTTTAAGCTTTCAGTAATAAAGTGATTAAAATGTGCGTTATTGTTTAAAGAATTATAAAGAAAACATTTTAGGAAAAAACAAGGAAATAGGGGTTATTTTATATCAAATGTGTCTTAGGCTATTGAAAATTATGTCTTATAAATGACTAAACAATATGCAGACTCCTGCTACATAGAAAATACTACAAAGATAAGCAGAATTCTCATAAGCAGCCTTCAGATTTAATAAATCTGTATTCATTTGTTATAACAGAGCATGGATTAACAATGTTAAAAAGTTTGATGGTACCATCATGGCTGTATACACACTATATACATAACTAATATAAATGGAAAAAAAAGTTTGATCATGACTGGAGTGATGGTTTATGATTAAGGTACTTGCTTGTGAAGCCTAAGGACCCAGATTTGTTTCCCCAGTACGCACATAAGCCAGATATACAAGGTGGTACATGTGCTGGATTTCAATAGCAGTGACCGGAGGCCCTGGCATGCCCATTTCTCTCTCTCTTTCTGTCTCAGAGCCTTTCTCTCTCTCTCTTTCTCTCTTAAGTAAATAAATAAAAAATATTTTTTAAAAAGTTTTAATCAAATACTAGAAAGTCCTAAAGGTTTTCTTTGTAAAGCTTAAATGAGCTATAACATGAATTTTTCAAAATACCTAGATTATCACAATTATAAAGCTGTTCTATTTTTGTTGAAATTTGAACAGTACAGAAAAATACTCATACCTTTACCTAGGACAAATTAACTTGAATACTGGCATATATTCCATTGTTTTATTATTCTGTAATTTGCAATATTAATGACTAACTTTGAAAATTATTAAAGTATGAAACATTTTCAGATACTGCATGTGTCCCATAGAAGTCTGTTCTAGTTAGTGACAATACAGCCTCAGGCTTTCAAATGTTTACCAAATAAGGAATCTTAGAATGAAATATACATTTAGTAAAATGATAGTAATTTAAATATTTTAATTTTATTTTTGATAATAAATACTAGTGAGAATTGAGTGAGATGGCATTATTTTGCTACAAAATGCTAACCAGTGATGTTTCTTTTTATGATGAAAAGATTTATAAGATTTCATGAAAAATCAGTTTTAGTTTGTATCTATTGAGAGTACATTTAGCAAGTGCAGTAAATTGATACGCTATACTGAGTGGAACTAAATTTTATATTTTAGGAAAATTTCAAGAGTACATTTTTAGGAACTTATATTAAGAACAAATCTATTACCAACTACTGTTATTGTTTTATAAGAGGAAAACTATTTGAAGACCAATAATGTGAGAACAAAAATATGCTTTCCTAAGATAAAACATGTCAGATCATTATAATTTATTTCTCCCAACTCCACATATTCTTTTTTCTGTTTAATTTTCCCTTGTCTATTTCAGCAAAAAACAAAGAAAAGCTTTATCACATTCCAATGGACTGCCCCTAGCTTATCTTCCATATACACTCTAGAAATCCCCAAGAATACAGCTTACTAAGCATGACAAAAATCATAGTTTCTTTGTCTATAGACTCAATGTCTGAATTTATAGATATTTACAGTTTGATGTGGTATGACACAAAGGATAGTGAATAAACTTTTACACTTCTAGCTCTGCTACTAGCTGAAGAGTATACTTTACTAACAAGTATTTTAACCTTAATTTGTAAAATAAAACACATCCATGACTTACACGACGCTAACATGGTTTAAATACAACCTACAATTGATACTTTTACTTCAAAAAATTGTTGAAATAACTATACTAAAGAGCTGAGCAACACTGGTAGTACAAGAGTTCCTCTTAAATTGCAACCTAAAATGATTATTTAGCATCATTTAAAAAAATAAACTGAACAAGTATCAAAGTCGTTTCCCTGTAACATCCTTTCCTGATCTCTGATCTGCTCCTACATAACCCATCCCTATCCCCTATCAGGAAATAACTATGAGGATTTAGGTATAATACAGTTCAATCACAATTAAGATATATATCATCAAATCTATTGAACCTTTGTAGAAATACTCTGGTGAGATAGTTGCTCTATCTTTACTTTTGAAACACTCCCCCTCCAAGGAGTATACCCTCAGGTTCTGATTTAAGCCTTGAGTTTGTTCCTGTATTTAAAGGAAACATGTTTTATCTTTTATTTTCTTCTTGTCTCAGCTTCTGACATTATGATCTTAAGCACTCAGTTTCCATAAATTCGAAAGTGTCATGAAAGACTTATGGTTTGACTTTACGTGGAATGTGCCATCCTTTTTGAAGTCCAACATCATTTTGTTTACTACTTATCCACTGAAACATTATGAAGCCTTAACCAGCCTATTATAAGAGTCTGTTCACTATCAGGAAAAGTCTTTGTCACTGGCTTCCGTCACACCTTGTATCTGATTAACACACTATAGGATAACATACAGCTACACAGATCTGCTTTGTGTTCTCAAGTAACTGATGGAAAACAGATTTTCCATTCTCCTTTAATCTGGCAGCCCCCTAATTGAGAGTGTAATATGGTTTATTTAATACAATTTTTCATACTAAATTAAAGCAAATCTAGAGTAATTTAGTTGCTCATTAAGGTTAAGGCAGTAGCTGCTAGATATATGCTTCTTATAATGTACAAATATGTGTATATGCATATATATGCATACATATAAACACAGACATAATAAAGTCATTGACTTTTATGCATATTTCTCAACAAAATTATCCCAAGTGTTGACCTTTATTTAATCTTAACTATAGCAAATTTTAAAGCAGACCTCTAGGTACAATTATATCTTCAAACAACCACTATTTAAAACATTGAAGGTGATAACCTGTACAATATCATTTCAAATATGCCAAGTCAGACCATAAAGTATATGACTAAATAGAATTTAAGCAAGAAATTGCTATTTTTATTACAGTGTTTGTGTTTTCTTAAGTCCAAATGTTGCCAATTAGATGAAAAATGAATGTATGATGCATAAGAAATAGACAAGGAATACAAATATAAATGGCCTTGTGCTTATTTAATTTCTAACAAGCTGGAAAAATATCTTCAATTTCTAACTTTTTGTTTATGTGATACAAAAATAACCTAGCAAAGGGGGCTAACCATGGCATGGTGGTACATGCCTTTAATCACAGCACTTGGGAGGCAGAGGTAGGAGGATTGCTGTGAGTTCAAGGCCAGCCTGAGACTACATACTGAGAAAATGAGACTCTCTCTCTAGAAAAAAAAAAAAAGAGGGATAATCACAATAATTTCAGTAAGTCCAATTTTACCATGTTAAGAAAAATAACAAAAAAAAATCAAACTTGTATTGATAAACCAAAATTTACCATGCCTGTGAAAAGACAAGGACCAGCTTTGGAAATATGACTTTATAGTGTCTATCAATAATTTATTAAAAATTTCTGCTCTGTGCCTTTGTCCAACTTGTTTGCTAATTAAAATGACTACAATCTACCCTGTTTTATTCCAGCTCATATTCATTTCTTGACTTTTGAAAGCCCAAATTATAATCAAATCCTTGTATATAAATTCTTTTCAAGGTATTTTGAGATACTTTTTAAAGTATTCTTAGTTGCTGGCAAGATTATTCAACATCCAACTTTTGGGGCTGAAGAGATGGCTTAGCAGTTAAGGTGAAGCCTAAGGACTCATGTTTGACTCTCCAGGTACTACATAAGCCAACTGCATACTGATGCAAATGTGCGAGGTCACACATGTGCACAAGAAGGCACCAGTGTCTGGAGTTCGATTTTAGTGGCTGGAGGCCCTGGTGCACCAATTCTCTCTCTCTCTCTCTCACATTAAAAAAAAAAAAAAAAAAAAAAAGGCCAGTCTGTTGGGCTTGCCTCAAAAAAATCCAACTTTTTGGCTGGGGAGATAGCTGAGACCATATTTGTCGTGTAAGCTTGAAGGCAAGAGTTCAGATCCGGAGAACCCATGTAAAAAACTAAGCACAGTAGTGAGCTTCTGTAACTGAAGCCCTCCTACAGTGAAAGACAGAGACAGAAGAATTCTATCCAAGAAGCTCTTAAACCAGCTAGCCTGGCATCCAAGTGGTGAACGAGACTGCCTCAAACATGGTAGAAGGTGAGGACCAAATACAAGGTTGTCCTCTGACCTCCACATATATACCATGGCACATACATGCTCACTCACATGATGCACAAATGCATACATAAAAATAATGAAAAATCCCCAAGCTTTTCCGTCTCACAGAGAATTTCCTGGAAATCTTTGTGGGAACTGTTAATAACAAATATATATTATATGTAAGCCTATATTGGTTCACGTCATTTCCTAAGTCAGCCATGTTCAATAGTTTTGTTTGTCCTTATATAAAGATAACTCCTTATTTTCCAAGTTTAAAATACTAGTGCTAGGTATTAATGTGAGTCATTAAAATATATTCAGCCTATGATCACAAGTACTGAAAAAAGCCGAGCTATCATTCAAACTACAAGTAACCTAGCAGTAACTGATGAGAGCAGAGACTGCATCATATAAGTAATGTAACCCTTATTACCCAAAGGACCACCATCACACATGTAGTTCATCAATTCAGAGTCCAACTGCATTAAAGAAATAATCACTAATAAGGTATTTAAATAATTTGGAGGACAAATCCTTTAGTGAAGATGACATATTTCCCTAAGACATACACCAAGTCCACTTTTTCGTAGCTTTATTCTGTATTCTTCCTTGAGAGAGAATGAAGTCTGTTTCTTTATAAAATGGCCTTGAGACATAAATAGTCACATTTTCTGTGTATACTTTGGATTTCTATTATGTTATATATTCATGCTGAAATTACTAGAAAATCAAAATCTAACAATGGAAAGAATCTTAAGAGATCACCCATTTCTATCCTAGGCAGCCCAAATTTCCCTTTTCTATACTTGACTCTGAAAAACACAGAATTCCTAGGTAACATGTAGTTCAGATAGAAACACTGATTACATATAAACCCAAGAAATCTACAGTTAATTGCTGAAAACCACAGGGTTTATGCATAAAAATAAATTTTATATCATAGAATTTCCCAACTTTCACCAAAATACTAAGTTGTGTTAACATTGACAGTATAGTTCAAATTAGGCCTACAGTGTCTTTCTCATCTACCCCAAAATGAAATCTATTATGCTCTGTATAGCAAGAATACTTACCGCTATAATGTCCAATGTATTATCGCAGACTTTGCGGATTTCATTATTTTTATCATGCATCAGGTCTATGAGATATGCTGGAGCTTCTGAATAAACATAGTTAAAGATATGAACTGAATTGAGACTGGGACTCTTCAATTATATTAGAAACGCCACATTTCCCTATATGTGTGTTCAAATTTAACTGCAAATTTTAAGTAATACAAGATGCTCAGAAACATTTAATATATAATTTGTTACAAAATAAACATGATAGAGACCTCAAAAGAGAAAAATCTATGTAGAAACGGATAAGGAAAATAGCAAATCTTGGGAAGAATAACAATAACATCATAGTTTTAAGTACCTTTATTCCCTGTGCTTCCTCCTTCCTTCCCTCCCTCCCTCTCTCCTTCCCACCCTTCTTTACTTCTGTTTTTCCATTGAGACATTTTATAAGTAAGTTTTGTATCATTAGAAAAAGAATCCCAGGATTTCCCTCTTGTATATTTCTATTTTGCTACCTCATGGTCCATGATGCCAACTGAAGTCTGTAGGAGTACAATGAAACCAAGCTGAAGGATGTACACACACATCCCATCAGTTTTCTACATCTTTATGGTACACATCAAATCTGGGGATAATCACTCCATCATTGCTTAACCTGAAGGAATTTTCCTAATTCTATGTTCATAAATGGTTTCAAATTCACCAAGACTCAAATTCATGTCAGACAGAGTGAGAAACTGGACAGTCACTCTGGAGCATGGCTAATGAAGACCTGCATTGCTATCTATCTGTCTTCAGTACTGGTGATATGCTGAATACACCAGTATGGCAGGACAGAGAGATGGAAGACATAGTTCTAATTGCTTTCTCCATCAATCATAACCTCCTAGATGCTCAGGGAAACCTATTTTACACAAAACAATGAACCAAAGAGAAGGATGAATAAAATTCCATATAATAATTACGGAAAGAACTGGGCTGGAGAGACGGCTTAGCAGTTAAGGCGCTTGCCTCCTAAGCCTAAAGAACGCTGGTTCCAATCTCCAGCGGTTCCAGTCTCCAGGTCCAACGTTTAGCCAGATGCAAAGTGATGCAAGGGCGCAATGTCGCACTTGACCACAAGGGGGTACACGCATCTGGATTTCGTTCACAGCAGCTGAGAGACTGCTGGCACGCCCATCTCTATCTGTCTTCCTCTCTGTCTCTCTCTGTCTCTCTCTGTGTCTCTCACCAAAAATAAATAAAATAATAAAAAAATTTTAAAAAAATTACTGAAAGAACAAAAACTGAAGAAATAAGTCATTTTCATTAAGAGAAATAATTCTAAAAGAGAATTTAAGAAAACAGACCATAAATGAACAAATATAAATTAGAATTTAAAAAACCCAGAGAAAGAAAATAATTCAGAAAAGAGCATAAAATAAAAATAAAATGCAAACACTAAACTTGAAGTAACAAAAGAATAAATACAACAGATAAATCATACGAAAAACAGAAGTCAAAAAAGAAAAAAGTTAAAAAATAAAAAGATAATAAGATCAGAAAAATAATGATAAAGATCAGCAAGGAAGTATAAATGCAATTTTCCAAGAAAAAAATAAATCAATAGAACAAAACAAATACTAAAAACTTCATATGGAAAAAGCACATTTGGCAAATTAATCAATAAATCTAAGTCTAAGAAAACAACTTGATGTTAAAGGAAAAAAATATTATTTTTGAATCTCCAGGGCAAAAGTCACTTCTAGGGCAAACAAAGTTAAAATTTCATCAGAAATTAGGATAGATAAAAATAGTTTCGCTGACTACAGACTTCTTGCTGGTAGTAATCCAAGTGTGACAATAATAGGAAAATACCTTTAAATTGGAAATAACTATAAGCCTATAATTCTACATAAATCATTATTGAAAAGTATAAACTAGGTATTTTAAAATAAACCTATCTACTCTTTATATATAATATTGCTAAGTATAAAATTACTTTATAAAAGGAAATCCATTCAAAAGTTGGGAGGAATAAAATTCATGAAAAGATAGTAACCAAAGAAGCTGAATAACATCATTAATTTTAAGTAAGCACTAGTTTTTAAAAGGCAATAAATAAAATAACAATTTGACTATCCTATAAAAATGCTATAAATAAAAGGTGAAGTTACTATACCAGATAACAATAAAGATAGAAGCTGGATAGAATAGCCATATTATATTTGTAAATGCATTTTAAAATTTGTCTTCCTGCCTCTAAAATGAAGTAGAATGCATAAATTACAAAGGGGAAGATTAAAGCAAGAATAATCATTAGAAAACCTCATGAGTCTTGTTAGAGTCAGGAAGAAAGTTGTAATCTCTAATACTTTTAGTCAGTTTTAATTAAAACTTTGAAAATAGAAGGCATGATATCCACTAATACATGTGATAAGTGAATATAATTCCTTGTAGCACTAATTATAATGCTAATAATTAAGAAAATTAATTTTGTTTTTCGAGAGAGAGAGAGAGGAGGGGGGAGAGATAGAGAGGAAGAGTGAGAGAATTGGCAGGCCAGGGCCTCAGCCATTGTGATCGAACTCCAGTTGCTTGTGCCACCTAGTGGGCATGTGCAACCTTGTGCTTGCCTCACCTTTTGTGTGTCTGGCTAACATGGGATCTGGACAGTAGAACTTGGGTCCTTAGGCTTTAAACACAAGCGACATATAACCATGAAGCCATCTCTCCAGCCCTAGTAACATTTTTTAAATAAAAAGTTTCAAGCTGGGTATAGCACACACCTTTAATCCCAGTACTTGGAAGCAGAGGTATAAGGATCTCCATTGAGTTCTAGGCCAGCTTGGGACTACAGAGTGCCAGGTAAACCTGGGCTATAGTCCCTCTACTTCAAAAAACCAACCAATCAACTAACTAAAGTCAAAATTCATGTCTGGGGAAAAAAAGCATGTGTTTAAAAAGTAGAAAAATATACAGAAAAATGTATTTGTACACACTCTGGGACTCACTTGAAATATGTTTTTTCATGAATTAGGCAATGTTATTTGCCCTTTTCATCCTCTGCTATGTAAATTCCATTAAGCCAGGAACTTTATCTTGTTCATCATAGCACTCCAGGTCTAAGGACATAACAGGTGTGAAATATTTATTTTTACTTTTATTGAATAAATAAATGATATCCAGTCTACATATTTCGCATGACTTCTGTGAGAATAAAAATCAAATCCTTAGGAATATCTTAGAATTTATCAGGGATAATCTGAAAAGATCTAGAGAAATTTAGGTCATTTTATTTCCCATATTGTAATTGTTGGGATAATAGTAATATTATCACATTATATTATCATTGGTTCTCAAACCTATGTGATTAAATTTGGTTGAAAGTAAGTTTACTATTACAAATGTGTTAAATATATATATTATATATATTTATATATGTTTATATATAATGTATATTTATAATATAATATATATTTACATATAATATATATTTATATATAATATATATGATAGCTAAGCCTATAACAGCCAAAACAATAGTTTTTCTTAATCTTTAAAATTTCAAATAATATTGATCAAACTTTCCAATTTAAAAAAGGGGTGGGAAAAATGAGGGAAAATGAAAAGAATGGTATGTTCAGATAAAAAAAAAGCAGATATTCTCTTAATACTGTGAGCTTTACCAATAAGGTTCTGAATACATTTTAAACAGACATACCAAAACAGAGGCAGAAACTATAGCAGAAGGGGGAAGGTATTAAAGGGAAGGGAATTTGGAGAGGAGAAAGAGATTAAGGTAGAAGGAAGGATGCAAATCAACAAAACCAAATTGTATTTGAAAATGCCAGAATGGAATGAAACCTAATTCTGTGTACCAACTAAAAACAAAATAAGACACTGTAGAAAGATAACTTGTCTAATTTCCCAAGCTCATTTCCCAATCTCATTTACCACAGTTGGGGAAAAGTTGACTTATTTTAATGATTTGAATATTACTTAACTGTATTTGTAATTCATTTTTATAGTGAAGTCAATTAATAAACAACATTAAAATATTTATTACATCATGATACAAGCAGCTACATAGTAGCTATTAATTCAAATTGGTCTTTATATTTTGAAAGCTTACATCAAAATGAGTATTCTTCTAGCTATATTTGTTATTCATCAGACTTACCTCCTAGAGACTTAATGTGATTGTAGAATTTAACATTTCCCCAAAAAGAAAGGAAATTTTTCTCTGATGAGGACATCCAAAGTATGTATTACTGGAATTGAATGTAACACTAGAGTAATTTCAAAATACTTTGAGCAGCATCATGTAAACATAAGGTCTCCTAAGATATTTCTCTTAAGGTAAATTGACCAGTTAGATAAATATTTGACTGTACAAATTATTATCACATGTCAGGTACTATTAAGTGTATTTAATCTGTATTGAGTACAGGTAATGACAAAGCCAGTCCTTGAAATGGAGGGCCTCAAAAATCTTTGAGAGAGAGGAAGAATGTAAATAGATACTGTAACTAGTTAGACTAAGAAAAAAGGTGGACTAGCCAGGCGTGGTGGCGCACGCCTTTAATTTCAACACTCGGGAGGCAGAGGTAGGAGGATCACCAAGAGTTCAAGGCCACCCTGAGACTACATAGTGAATTCCAGACCAGCCTGGACTAGAGTGAAATCCTACCTCAAAAAAAAAAAAAATCCAGAAAAAGGTGGACTAGTCACATGGATAATGGAATATTTTTGTAAGTATTTTTGTTTGCAAAGAGAGAAATAATATATATTAATTGAACAACAGATCCTCTTACCACTGCAAAAAAAACTCCAGATGCATGGATCACTTTGTGCATCTGGATTTATAAGGGTACTTGGGAATTGAACAAGGCTGGCTAACTTTGCAAGCAAGCACCTTTAACTGCTGAACTATCTGTCCAGCCCTAAAAAAATTTTTATTCAGTAGACTTCCAAATGAAGAACATGCATAAGGCCCTTGGGTTGATATTCAGCACTGGGAAAAACTTGAGGCTATTTGAATAAATGGTTTTCTAGGTTACACTATGCTAAGCTGCTCTGGGTGGAAGACATCCAGGTGACAGCCACAAATGTCCAATTTTGAGAAATTTAGCAGAGAAGAAAAAACATATAGTTGTTGGAAGCTGAATTCATGAGAATAGATGTGTTTTTCCATGTTTTAGTAAACCAGATTAGAAGATCAAGAATAGTCATTGGAATCTCTTAAGATTAAGTTATATTAATAGAGAAGGAAGTTCTAGTATGTTTAAGTTTCTCAGGAATCAAAACCTGACAAATTAATAATACTAAATATTATTATTTAATATCACTAAAAGTAATATTAATATTATTCATGGGCTGGGAAGATAGCTCAGTGGTTAAAAGTGCTTGGTTGCAAAGCCTGCTGGCCCAGCTTTAATTCTCCAGCACCCACATAAAGCCAGGTGCAATAAGTGGTACAAACATCTGGTGTTCACTTACAGTGATGAGACCCTTGCACACCTTACTTACACACAAATATGCAAATAAATACAATGTTTACAAAATTAACCATGTTATATTTTCATTATATACAGGTTGAATATTCCTAAACATAAATTAACCAGAAGTATTTCAGTTTACCCCCTTGGATATTGTAATACTTGCACATACATAATAAGTTATCTTGTGGATGAAACCTAGGTCTAGACATGGAATTTATTTATGTGTCATATATACTTAATACATATAGGCTAATGTTAATTATCTGTAATATTTTAGTGTATTTATGGTTTCACTATGATCTGTTATATGAGGTAGAACATTACATCAGTATGTATGAAAGCTGGCATTCAACAACTATCATTTCTGATTTTATTTAATTCTGGGATGATTTCAGGTGAACAACTCCCATAGAAAATAGCCTGTCATCTAAATGTATTTCATAACTTGTTTTTTTCTATAGTAATTCAACATTTATAAGAAAGAAAACCAAAAATGCATGTCCCTTTAACATGTAAAATGTTATATATTATAGACATTGAAGGATACGTGTCTCCTTGATTATGACATCTCTGGTCGCTTGATGGAAAACCATCTGGTAGAAGACATAAATGATCTGGCATACAAATTCATCATCTTCTTGTTGAGCTAAAAAGAAACAGAAACTTTACATGAAAGAATATTATATTCCTATACCAAACTGAAAATACTTGGGAAGTAAAAGATAATGAGCTCCACTGAAGTAATAAGACAAAGAACACAATGAAGGAGCTAAGTGTATATGCCTTAGATACCTCTAGACCAAATGGCAATGATCAACAAGGAAATTTTATAATATATTTTCATAACACTTAAGAAATTTTGTTTCAGACAGCCTGGATAGAGTAAATTACTTTGAAACAGAAAGACAGATATCCTATTTTTTTTAAGTATAGAATTTTAAAAGAAAGAAGTTATATCATCTCTGAGGTTAAAGTGGACTACTTGAGATAGCTCATCTCCGAAGATCAGGTTGCACTAAGGAGGAACCGAAAGATAAGACTGGATCAAGAGAACAGATGCAGTGTTTCTCTACAATATCCACTATATTTTGATAACATACATAAAAAAAGATCTAATTCTATGATCAAATGGCAATGCCACCTTTTTCATTCACAAAAATTTATCAAAAATTCTTTTTTGCATGTGTATGGTATGTATGCATGCTCAAACATATGTGGATGCATCTGTGTATGTGTATCATGCACATATGTACTTTCAAATGTGTCTGTGTACATATCAAAGCCTGAGGCTAACCTCTGACATTATCCTCAAGGACACCATCTTTTATTTTTTTTTCTAGGTAGAGTCTCATTCTAGCCCAAGTTGACTTAGAAGTCACTATGTAGTCTCAGGCTGGCCTTGAACTCACAGTGACCCACCTACCTCTGCCTCCCAAGTGCTGGGATTAAATGCATGCACCACGATTCCTGGATCCATTCATTGTTTTGGGGGGGTATAGTGTCCAAGTAAATTAGACTGGCTAACTAGTAAGCTCCTGGGATCTGTCTCTACCTCCCCAGCTGTAGGATTACAGCTGGTGTACCACACCCAGCATTTTTAAAAAATATATTTTATTTATTTACTTATTTATTTATGAGAGAGAGGGGGGAAGAAGTGGGAGAGAGAGAGAGAGAGAGAGAGAGAGAGAGAGAGAGAGAGAGAGAGAGAGAGAGAGAGAGAGAGAGAATGGGCACACCAGGTCCTCCAGGCATGGCAAACAAACTCCAGGTGCATGCGCCTCCTTGTGCATCTGGCTTATCTGGGTCCTGGGTAATTGAACCACGGTCCTTTGGCTTTTCAGGCAAATGCCTTAACTGCTAAGTTATCATCTACAGTCCCCACATCCAGCATTTTTTACATGAGCAATGGGGTTCAAATTCAGGTCCTCATGACTACAAAGAAAACACTTTGCCTCCTGAGCTATCTCCTCAAACTGTCTTCAAGCAATTCTAATTTGTTAAATAAGTCCAATTTCATTTTGTTCCTAATATTGACAACAAATGACAAAAATAATGTTGAAAAAGATGACACCTTTTAAGTTGAAGTTTTTGTTAGAAATTAAGGCTACTAGGGTAGGATATAACACATTGGGAAAGTAGTTGCCTTTCTTGATAAAGGCCTAGGTTTAATTACCAGCACAACAAGAAAAAAAAGAAAATTAGACTATTATAAGAAAGTATTTCCTTTGGTTGAATAAAATTCATGAAGTTAGACTCTACATATTGGTCTGAAGTAACTATTTTAGTTTTACTCTTATTATTATAAAAGACTCTCATCAGGAAGGCTAACTATAAATGTTAATATATATTTTATGCTAGCAATAAAGGTAAAAATTAAAAAGTTTAATATTATGCAAGTATAATTTCATGTAGTTACTTATAGTTTTGTAATTTTAGATGCTGGTTATAAAAGGTGATCTATTGATATGGTCCTGGCAACAGTTCAATGACATGTTAGAAACAGATTTCTTGGTTAAGGTACCATATAACTAGCTGTGTGAAGTAAACTGTGGGTACCTTAAAGTCAAATTTCTCTCAAGTGATCTTCCCTAACAGATTTCTAAAAAATTCTTGGGCTAGTAGCTAGTCTCTTGTCCTACCTCTCTTAACTCCAAAGGTTTTTATCCATTGTACCCCTTGCTCCATGGTTAAATATTGAAAATCCATGTACTCTTTCAAGGTCAATGTAGCTTCTGCCTGTGAAGCCCTCTCATCAGAGAATATCCAAACACTGGAAAACACTTAGCTGGCTCTGTTAGCTCACTGTATACAACTCTCAGCTCTTGATAAATTACAGTACATAAGAGATTCTAGGACAAAGGTCATTTGGAACTTTCTCTACTATCTGAATTCTTCATTTTCTGTCAACTATATTGTCTTCATGCTATCTTCTCAACTATCTAGTTTCTCTTCTAACCATTTCTAATATTAAAACTTCTGCATGTGAAAAAGGTGCATGAATATACTACAATTCTTAAATGGAACATTGTAAAATATAGGTGCATTATCATTAGATGACCAATTGAAATACATTCTGGTAAAGAACTAACAAATAAAATTTAAAAACTCAGAAGAGAAGATTTACAAGGGTGTATATAGGTACCTAGATAGATACATGTTACAGGCTATAACTAAATAGCCAATAAATATAACCTGGTACTCAATTTCATTGAGAATGTAAACCCCATGAAGAGAGAAGCTTACTACCGTCTTGGACTAGCATCCAAGGACAGAAGCACCCAGAGTGGTGATGAGGAAAACAACCTGCACTGGAGATGGGAATCAAGGGGACAAATACATTGAAAGCAGACTGGCAGCATTTACTAAAACCAGACCTAATGCAGCTTCCTGACCCAGAAACACTACTCTGGGTATTCACTTAATAAAAATGAGCAGATCTGTTTACTGACTGAAAGTCTACTGAGTACTACTTATAATAATCACTAACACCTACTCCACCCAACAAAAGCAAATCCTATTTCTCGCCAATGGTACAAAGAATAGTGATATAGAAATACTATATATAGTAGTAAAAATAACAAATTCCTACATATATCATACATGAAGATCACAAATGTAACATATAATAAACTAAGCCAGCCTATCAGTGATAAAAAGACAGACATTACTCTGGGGAGGGAATAATGACTGGGAGAAGGAAAGACATACTTCTAGGATGCTGGTAATTATTGTTTTCATATGTGGGTAATATAACATGGATATGTTGTCTTTGATAGTTCATTGAGTTATAGTACTGTAATTTGTCTACAATTAGTATAATGCATATATCATAGATGGTAGCTGAGGGATTGAGACTGAGGAAGATGTATATTTCCTTCAGATGCTTCACATTTTAATTGTTATATTATTTATTATTTTTAATGTGCAAGATGCTAGAGAACTGGTCCCTAACAACACAATGTTACATTTCAGACAAATTTTGCAGTCCATACTGAGAATAATGAGGCTTCACCTCTCTTGTAGTTACCTTAACATTGTTGGGACAAAATACAAGACCCATAGGCAGCTGATGGACAGAAAGGGTTTATTTTGGCTTACAGTCTCCAGAGGAAATTCCATGATGACAGGGAACAGCATGCATGAGCAGAGACTGCACATCACTGTTGCCACAGCAGGTGGAAAGTAGTACCAGAGATAAGTTCTGGCAAGGGGTGGGGGATGGCTACATAACACCCCTAAGGCCACCCCCAATAACACACAGGATGTTAAAAATTTAGATTCTTAGTCCTGACAAACACATTTCAAGTGTTCAACAGCTACAAATGTAAGACGGCACATATAGAACATAATTATCATTGTGAGAAGTTCAGAGGAAGTGAATGTAATATCTAAAATCAGCTTCCAAATTAAATTTTTGTTTTACAAACAAAGATGTAAAAAGCAAGAAGAATCATGTCAACCATGTCAAAGCTGAACAGAAAGCTCAAGTCTGGTGAGAGGAGGGCAACAGATATACAAGTGCAGAATTGTCCTAATTGTGCAACCCAAAGTTCCTTGTTATTACTGTGTTAATCCCAGTTGTAGTTTATTTAGTTCATTTTTCTTAACTATGTAAGTTAGTTAAAAATTTTATTTCTTAACATGGGGAAATGGCTTGCTTGATAGTGATTGCTGTGTGCCTATGAAAGTGATTTAGAAGTAGAGACAGAAGAATCTCCAGAGCAAGCTGGCTAGGTAGACTAGCTGAATGGTGAACTTGGGGTTCAGTGAGAGACCTTGTCTCAATAAATAAGGTGGAGAGATACTGAGGCCTATACTTGATGGTAACCTTGGTCCTCCAAATACACACACAGACATGAATACACACACATACACATATGTGCCCACACATATATGAAAATAACACACACACATACCACATATATAAATACATATGCAAAAGAATAAATTCTATGATTAATATAATATGGTAAATACTATTTCATATTGCAGACTCTGCATTTTATATTTAGCTACATTACCATTCAGTAATTCAATGAGTGCAGGAATTATCCCAGATTTAGCTAGCAGTGCAGCACAAGAGTCATCCATAGACACAGTCCCAATCATTATGACCACTTCTAAAACAAGGTCATCTTCTGCAGCTCCTAGGAGAATCAAGCCATAGGAAAGTTTTACTGATATGTCCTGGTATACATCTACATATAGTGTCAAAAGCTTAATACACAGAAAAGATATCATCAGCTGTTATAGCAGTTCCTATTAATCTTTGAAATGTGAATATATTAGTCCTTTTCCTATATTTCCTATATCACTGATGAAAACTTGTGGCATTGATGGGACATTAGAAAAGTAGAAATAATCTTTGAAAATACAACTGAAAGGTAATGTAGACAGAAAACAGATTCCCTTTAATGCTTCAAAGAACTCTTTTTTTTTTTTTATTTTTATTTTTTAGATTTTTTTGGTTTTTCGAGGCAGGGTCTTGCTCTAGCCCACACTGACCTGGAATTCACTATGTAGTCTCAGGCTGGCCTCAAACTCAACAGTGACCCTTCTACCTCTGCTGTGCTAGTGTTGGGATTAAGGGTGTGCACCACCCTGGCTGCCTCAAAGAACTCTATATGTGCATGTGTACATATTTTTCAGTACATATAAATGGGAAGGCATTTGGAAATAAAAACGTATGTAAAAAGTAAGATGGGGAGGGAAATTAATATTAAATGTTAGGAAAAATACACAAGACAGTATACAAAAGAGGGCTACTAGTGACAATCCTTCTGAAAGCATAGCTGTAGGAAGAAGGTGTTTTCCTTAGTACAATAAAAATCACATACTATTGCTGTAGCACCTTATCCCAAATAGAGAGAAATTTTTTAGTGATTATGCAAAAGTTTAATGCATAGCACAGACCTGGCTTCAGTTTGTCTTTGAGATAAGGAACCAACTTGTACTCCTTCAGAACCAACTCCCAGTCTAAGTCTGGAATTGTCAGATTTGCCAGGGTTCCCAAACACTCAATTACAAATTCCTCTTCTTCATCACTGGAGATCTGGGCTGCGAGGTCCCCAACATAATCCTGAGCATAACAGAATTTCAACACAGATAAATGCTACATATAAGAGCCAAACTAATAATTTAATCCATTGAGACAAAAAATAAGTATCAAATGTGATTCCCATATAATTATCTTCAATTAATTTGTTAAATGATTTAGGAAAAGTTCCAGTGGGGATAGAAAGATTGGGGGTAGAGATCATAAAAAAAAAAAAAATGTTAAAATACAGTGGGATTTCTAAGAGCTAAACTTATAAAGATCTTCATAGAAAAAGAACCAATTTGGGTCGTAAATAAGTTTTTAGGACAGCTCAACAGAATTATCTACACAAGTATAGCAATTTAAAACCAAAACACCCAGATCTATTTTAACAGAAAGAAAGCCAAAAGCTATACTTACAATAAACAAATTTTTTGTAGGTCCATCATGCTGGGAAATGTTTCTGATCATCTTCATCAGTAGTGGATCCTTGAACTTCAGAGCCCTTTTCATGAGCATCTTCAGCCCATTTCCTGGAACAGAAAACATGAAATTCCCAAATAAAACTGGGGTTAATTTAAGTTAAAAGATTTCTATCTACTAAAAGGGACAAACTATAAGTGAACAATTAAATTCAGACAAATGTATGTATATGTGCAGCTCATACAGTGCATAGAGAATAACTCTATCGACTCCAAAGAGTTTCCTTTATGTTCCCTGCCCAGCAATCCTATTTCATAGATAAATTCATTGTTAAACTCTTTTTCAATTTTCCTATATATTCTTTTGAAAGTAGATTAATTTTATGATACAGAACTTCACAAGTAATGATTCATATAAAATCTACTTTTTGATATCCTGAAAATCTAAAGAGTGAAAAAAAAATACTTATGAAAAAAGATCTTCCTCAGAATTTACCTTAAGAATGTAAAACCAGAAATGAACAACGATGCAGAGTAATGATAACTGCTACCTTTCTGTTTATTACAGAAGTGTAGTGGCAATAAGGTAAATGCACAAAACAGTGAAATAAACTCTGGCAAAATTATGTTTCTTAAAAATATTTATTTTAGCTGGGCATGGTGGCGCACGCCTTTAATCCCAGAACTTGGGAGGCAGAGGTAGGAGTATCACTGTGAGTTCAAGGCCACCCTGAGACTACATAGTGAATTCCAGGTCAGCCTGAGCTAAAGTGAGACCCTGCCTCGAAAAACAAAAACAAAAACAAAAATATTTTTATTTTTTTATTTTCAAGGAGAGAGAGAGAGAGAGAGAGAGAGGGAGAACATGAATGGATTAGTGAATGACAAAGAATGTGTGTGTCACAGAACCTCTTGCTGCTACAAACAAACTCCAGATGCATGACTTTATGTGAGTACTAGGGAATCAAATCCAGGCCAGCAAGCTTTGTAAGCAGAGCACCTCTACCACTGAACGATCTCCCAACTCCAACAAGTATGTTAAAGTGTATGATCATATATAATAATATTCAAGGTACTAACTTAAAAATATTAAAAATTATAGAGAACAGTCACGTTTTTATTTAAAACTCCACAGAAGAATTACGCAAAAATTTGATTCCTGAATGGTCAGAATTAACATTTATTTTTTGTATTTGTTCATTTGTGCTTTTATAAAATAATGAACAAATAATTTTTAAGTAAGAAAGAACATTCAGAGGGCTCTGAAGTATTGTAAGTCATTTTACAAAGATAGTGTAGAAACAATAACATTCTTTCATTTTATTACCATTCATTGTAAAAGAGTGCTTTGTAAATATTTGTAAATACAATTTCATTTCATTTAAAAACATGTCTATAAATACCAAATTTTAAATCAATGCTAACTTATTTGGTTTATAAAATATTATTGTAGGGTATATCCAGAGACTTATGACAAAAATGTTCTATGGGATTCCTAAGAATCAGAAATATAATGGCAATTATAATGTTTCAAAAGAGATTTTATGTTCACACTATACTATTAGATCCTCTTATTATCTTTATCATATGCCAATTATCTTATGCTAAATAAGTATCTATTAAATTCTCAGACACTAACCTTCACAGATAAGCTGTACATTTCTCTTGTTAGCAGCAAGATTAATGCAGAAAGAAATCAACTCCAAGTCAATTCGTTCATCTGAACACTCAAAGAGCATCTTCATCAACTAGCAAGAAGCATAGGCCATATTATACTCAAAATACAGAAACAAAAACCCAGGAGCAGTATTTTACCATGTGTTATTTTAGGCTGTATATTTGACATAATGCCATCTATATCTCAACACAAATTGGTAGGCACCCACTGTTCATGAATTGGATGAGTGAACAGACAATGATGCTCAGCATTAACACATATTTGCAGATATAGCATAGGACAGAAAAAAAAACGTTAAATAACATCTCTGCCCTTAAGAGTTTAAAATATTGCTTAGAAGCTGAACGTTTCAAGTAAAGAAAACAGCTTATGCAAAAGATGCAATGCAGGAAAGAAAGCAGCTCTTCTGAAGGGAAAATACTGAGAAATAAGGAGGCCAAAGCCAGACTGTGCAGGGGTGTGCTCTATGTTAAGGATTTGGGGCTTTATCCCAACGGTAACCAGACAATATTAAAAGCTTCTAAGAAGAAAAAGTTGTCTGGATAAGATTTGTGCCACAAAAACATCTGGCCAATGCAGAATAACAAACTGACTCAAAAAACAAACAAGAAAAAATGGGACATAGTCTAAGAAAGTGGAGGAAAGTCCAAGTAGTGATGGTTGCTTTATAAGACTGGGCAATGAGGCTAGAATTAACATGATTCATAGAGATTGGGACTCAATAACTGATTAGATGTTGGGGTGAAGGGAGAAACAGAGTCAAAGATGACCCCCAGTATTCTGCACTGAGCAATGTCAACACTTACTAAAAAATGAAGTTTGATTAGGAGAAAACCTTTAAAAGGAAAATAGTGATTTTGGTTCGATATATGTTAATTTAAACTACCAATGACAGACTTGTCACTGAGTTCAGATATTCAGTAGAAAGTTCTAAACACAAGCCTGCTTTTACATACTGACAGGAAGTATGTTAGGAAATGTCATATATGGTTGATAACTAACTGAAGAGTAGATTCAACCATTTGGGCATGGACAAAAAGTGACAAAATAAATTCATTTAATGATAGGGAAAGGTAGGAAGGCATGAGAAGGAACAGACAAATTAAGAAGTAAAAGCTATGCATGCTAGTAGTACTGATCTAGATTTTTTTGAGTGAAAGTTGCCTTAAGAATAAGAAAGGAGAGACGAACATGGTTCATAGGTTTTCTGCCATGAATGAAAAATTAGCAAATTAACTTAGTGTATATTATATAAATATATTTTTTCTAAGTCCAAATTGCTCACAGCATATGAGTTTATAACCTAAAAATTTCCATGTTTTCTTTTAGGACAATACCTTTTTTGTTTAACAGTCTGCTTTCATGATTTAGGGATATTGCCTTTTATATAGCAAAGTGTGTGACAGATATTTATATGCCATTTTGGAAACTATCATTTTGGTTACTTTCTATGTTAGCCTCAGGTAACTTCTGGATTTCAAAAAGAATGCACAAAACATACAACATCAGTCATTTCTGTGTGTTAGCAACAAATAGTTAAAAAGAAAAATTAAAGAACAAATTTCATTCCAATTGTTACGCCTAGTTCTAATAACACATACTAATCTACATGCTAAAACTACAGTTTAGCAGCTAAGTGATGCGCATGTGTCACATCCTTTCCCAGAGGGCAACTCTCAAATCACAACTGTTTCTACTACCAGAATATCTGCTTAAAAAATCATTAACAATTCATGACATTATACAACAAAAATTTTGTGTAAAAATAAAATAATCTTAATTAGCTAGATATTTAACAGGTTTTCCTACTTATTAGCCAATAAAAATAAATTAAAAATTTGCAAAAATGTGGGTGATAAACTTCTAATTAATATAATTAGTATTTTGCATACTGTAATTCAAAGTCTATCATGTGTATTTTTTGAGACCATTTACTAATATTGAGACTTTTTGGTTTGTTTGTTTTTGAGGTAGGGTCTCACTCTAGCCCAGACTGACCTAGAACTCACTCTGTACCCTGGCTGGCTGTGAACCTGCTACCTCTGCCTCCCAAGTGCTGGGACTAAAAGTGTGTGCTGCCATGCTTGGCTCAATATTGAAACTCATTATGATGAAAACCTGTTACATTAACACAATGCTTAAGAAAGTAAAATATTTGTTGCAACAATGTAATTTATTTCAAGCTAGCCTTTGAAATACAAAAATTGCTATTAAAACGGGGTTACACTTGATTTGTTTTAGAAGGTACAGACTGAAAAATAGTTTCCATGTTAATTCTCACACAGAAATATTCAAGAGATAGGAATTTTAAAAAGTCATGCATGGTTTGAAAACTTTTTACCCCCATCTTCAAAGCTGAGAGAAATTATAAATAGAATGTATACTAATATAGAATTAGTTTTTTCATAATAAGAAAACACTTCAATTTTAATTAAAGCAATCAAATTTAAAATAAATTTAATTCAACTCCAAGTACAACAGTGCAATTCTCCTTAGTTTGACTGCTACACATGGTACTTCAAAAGTAAGTACAATTACAGACAACTAGGAAATATTAAAAGTAGATTTGTTCAGTTTTAACTGTCTGTTGTAATCTCTTACTAATTTAACAGGAAAGCACTAAAGGGGCTTCAGCTTGCTCAATGAAGAGGCAATAGTGTTCAATCAGACAAGTCCCATATTGAGTATCAGATACCAAAGACCCAAGACTGAAATCACTGTGTCTAGACTCTCTGGCACCTGACTTCACTTATTTACCAGTGACCAGAGGCCAACCCCCACAGCTCTCTGTATTCACATACACCTCTACCACCCCAACCCCCTACCCAAACATCTTTGAATGATTATGCCAGAACTGTGCAAGCCTCAGGAATCTCTTCTGACTGGCTACTCCCTAACTCTCCTGTTTGAAGTGATGCTCTGGTTTCTGAACTTCAGCAGATAATGGCAGGCAAGAGCAAAGGGGGCTGTCAGAAAGGACGTTTACCAGCATTCAGTTGAAAAGAAGCATGTAGATCAAAGCGGGGCCAAATAGGACGACTGTGGTGGAAAACATGTGGATCACTATGAAGACTCATGCATGCTGTTCTAGGGTATAATATTAAATAACACCATGACATCACTACCTAACCATGTACTTTGATTGGCCATTCCATTACCAATAAATACTTTTATAAGCATCTGGATGACATTTGCACCTATTTAAACAAAACACACATCTCAGAGGTCTAAATAACAATGAACTGTTAATGTGTCCTTTTAACTATTATTAGATGACAACCATTAACTCCTGGTTATCCCAAATATGCTTACCTGAAACAATCCACCCACTGAGCCCATTAAGACTGTGTATAAAGAAAGATGACTTGGCCCCAAATTTTGCAGAATAGTGACAAATAGGGGAGGAAAACTAGAATACATTAGATAATTAGAGGTAATAAAGTACTAAGAAAGCAAAACAAGGCAATATTGGGCACGTGGTGTAATATTTTCAGAAAGTGAAACCCTAATTAGTTTCATCCTAAACATCACATGCAAGAAGAAAAATGGTAAAAGATTTCACATTTCATTAAGCATATTACTTTATTTGCTTACAGTGTATGAAGACCATATAAATACATCACTGAATGTAATTATAGAATATAACATACTCCAAATCCTCTTTGATCATTTAAGTAAATATGAATTACTATAGAACCATTGCTTCTTGCTTGTGAAGTTATTTTAGGTTTCTCTGAAAAGTAACATGCAATACTTGAGATTATAAAATAAAAAATGGCAAGAATAATTCAAAGAAAACAAGATATTACATTGGCTCTCAGGCATTTCCACCTTGATAGGGCTTTCATTAATATATAGGGTAATTAGTTTGTTGCCCTAAGTCTTACTAGCATTATGAATGATGCCTTTATAATAAGTATTTCTTAAATGCCTGAACGAAAGTTAGAAAATTCATGCATTTCTGATTTGCTTTCCATCATTCCTTTATTTTGCAATGAACCTGACAATGGGTAACTACATAGGCATGTCAGCTTTTTTGTAAATATGTCAAAAATTGGCACTGGGATATACAAGTTGCAGGCCAGATGTCATTTAGGAACAAATATATTCTAGAATATCATTTGTTTTTCCCAAAATTGTACCCTATACTAAAAAGTTTAAAGATGTTTACAACATATTTTTGTATATAATATAATCTCATGATTACAACAAGAGCTAAAATTACGAAAAGAGAAATGGAACAAAAGCAAATAGACAAATAAAAACTTAGAAAAATGGTTATGCCCTGGACGAATTTTGAAAGAATCTGTCCATGAAATAAAGATCATACACCATTTTAACCACTATTGTTAGCATATTGATGTCAGGAAAGTGACTAAGAAAAAAACATGCAGGAATATTGTTCTCTAAAAGCTACTGTAGAACTTGGTACACACAAAGCTTTAACCTGCAAAAATAATGTCTGAAAAGCAATCCAAACAGGCTCTTACATTTGACTAATTCACTTAAAATTTTCACGTTTCAAATTATATATTCAATAATAACTCCAAATTTGACACAATAAGTTTTCTGGTCTGTATTTAGATTATTTTTTTAGAAATCTAAATCTGGATAAAAAGAATCAATCTGTGAAAGAATATTATACATTTTTGGCTGCTTTCCAATTCATATCCTGTAGCCAATGAAGGCCTGACACTAAATGGGATTGGAAAAGGAACACCCTTTGAAACTGCCAAGCAAAAACCTTGAGAACATATGGAGTGGGACTGTAGTAAATCACCTGCAATCTCTCTCTGACATGGCTACCCGCTTACTGAAAACTTGTTTGACAACGAGTTTGATTACACTTTCCACTGGCTATGGACTGGTACGGGTTATCTCTCTAAGAAGCCCTGTTGTGTCAGATAAGATGTGCTGCAGATTTTTTTGAAGGATGTCCATTTGCAGTAAACAATCATAATTAGTTTATCTCTAATATGAAATTATCCTTGAGAAATCATCAGTTTTTTAAAAAATGTATGTAATTAAGATGTTAACATTTTGGAAAGGCAAATTTGATTTTAATTCTGGATCAGTAATTTCTAATGAATAAAAGCACAGTCAGTTCGACTTAAAGAAAAGAGAAATTTTCTGAAGTATTTTGATTAAAGAAACAAACATTTAATAATTCATATTAAGATAACAAGGAAGTATACAGTAGAAATATCCAGAATTGATTTAGTATGATTTAATCCAGTTCTTTTAAAAGTGTCTTTTTTTTTTTTTTTTTTTTTTTGGTTTCTCGAGGTAGGGTCTCACTCTGGCCCAGGCTGACCTGGAATTAACTATGCAATCTCAGGGTGGCCTTGAACTCATGGTGATCCTCCTACCTCTGCCTCCCAAGTGCTGGGATTAAAGGCGTGCGCCACCACGCCCGGCTTTCATTTTTATTTTATGTTATATATCTTAAAATTTTGCTTTTGCTATTTTAGGAAAATATTCTATAATATGGAAGTAGAAAGGTGGCTATGGTGGGGTGAGAGCACAAGAAGGTAAAAAGGAAAACAAAAAACTAAATTTGAAATTCAATGAATGAAGCCAAATTCTCTGTATGATAATCAATAATAAATAAAAATAATATAATATTAAAAAGTAGACTAATTAGTATTCCAAATGTACTATTCTGATTAATGCAGCATGGTTTACTAATGATTAATGGACATAACAGTGACTGAGTGACTGTGACTACTTACAATACAAATCAGCAGCTCCCTCAAGATAAACAGAAATTACTTAAGAAATAAAACCAAAGACATTTGATAGGGGGATTTTCCCATCAGAGAATGTAAAGCACCTAAAACTGTCAGCTTTAAAAAACATCAAAAGACAAGGGACAAACTTGGGTAATACTGGTAACATGAAAGACTTAAAATAGTTATATGCATTTATATTACTTATCAATAATATTAATACGCAATAGAAATGTTGAATGAAAAAGTTTATAATACAACATGGATAATAAATGCATGAAAAATTTTCAGTATTAACTGAAATGTAAATATAGAGAAACTACTAAGTACTATTGCTAACAGGGGAATAGTAGCTAAAAATATAAACCTATACCTTCTTAGAAGATAATTTGTCCAATATGTGTCAAAGATATAAGTGTCCGTTCATTTTGACCTACTATTCTTAGGAATTTAAACTAAGAAAATAATTCAAAGATATGGATTATTCCATGTTTTTTCATTTTTTATGTTTGCTTATAAATGTTTAATTTTGTTTGTGAATGTGATAACCTACAGAAATGTAAACGTAGATTTAAAAACACTTAAATTATTAATGGAACAAAATGATACAACTATCATAAAATGAATATTCAATTATATTAACATATACTGATGACTTAAGGAAATAAAGATATATATGAAAATTATATATAGATATAATCCTAATATATTCTTTGTTTGTTTGTTTTTTTTCAAGGTAGGGTCTCACTTTAGCTCAGGCTGACCTGGAATTCACTATGAGGTCTCAGGGTGGCCTCAAACTCATAGTGATCCTCCTACCTCTGCCTCCCAAGTGCTGGGATTAAAGGCATGAGCCACCACGCCCAGCATATTATTATTTTTAATTATGTAGAAGAAAGGGTACTATAATATCTGTTTATTACTGTGTTTGAGATAATGGAAAATTATTTTAATTTTCATATGGTTCTATATTTTTATGGCGATACCCATCAAGCCCAGGACCTTAGTCATGCAAACCAAGTGCTATACCAGTGACCTAAATGCCCAGCCCCAGTAGTATATTTTCTAATTCTCTTACTGTCAGTAATAAGAACTTTTTGTTGTTGTTGTTTTAGGGGTAGGGTCTCACTCAAGCTCAGGCTGACCTGGTGGCCTTGAGCTCTCGGTGATCCTCCTACCTCTGCTTCCCAAGTGCTGGGATTAAAGGCGTGCACCACCATGCCTGGCAGTAATAAGAACTTTTAAGGAAAATGAGATCTAATAAGAAAAGTGGAAAATATTTATATTTACTAAATGTGTTTTCTTTTTTAAAAACATTTTTGAAGATTTATTTTAATTAATTAATTTATTAGAGACAGAGAGAGAGAGAGAGAGAGAGAGAGTGAGATCAGGCACACAGGGCCTCTAGCCTCTGCAAACGAACTCCAGATGCATGCGCCACCATGTGCATCTGGCTTACATGGGACCTGGAGAACCAAACCTGGGTGCTTAGGCTTCACAGGTGTTGGGTATTGCTAAAAACGGGCTGGGACTGTGAGGAAGCTGGCCTGGGCTAAAGGATATGGCTGGGGACCTTGGGCTATGGGGGTTGCTGCTGGCTTTATCATCAGGAGCTGGCGATGGAGACTGGCCCTCCCTGCCCTTGGGCAAGGTTGTAGTGTGCCCTGTCTTCAGCCAGAGTGGGCAGAACTGGCGAGGTCCTCCCCGCTTGATCCCCAAAAGTACCTGACCATTCCATACTCAGTCTTTGCCCTTCCCCCACAGTTCCTGACCTTGTGGTTACTGGCCCAAGAGACCCTTATCTGGATGAAGTCAAGAAGCTTTTCCTGCCACTTCTGTTAGCTCCCTTGCAACTCTGAAGTCACATAGCTTTTCCTGCTACTATCTCCCTTGTGGACTTCTGCCTTCCAACACAGCCAATTAGATAGCAACCCATAAACTATGTATCCAATCGCCATATAGTCTGTATGTGTCTTCTCAAGTGATTATAAACCCATTCCCCTTTTGAATAAACAAGAGCGTGCTATCCATCAGACAGCCTCCCAGGTGGTTCATTGCTGGACGCACTCACCAGCTCCAGGACCCTGATTCCTCCCAACTCCTCCTGCACTGGGACATCGGTGGCCAATGACCCCCAGGAACAGCGAGAACCCGCACACAGGCATATGCCTTAACCACTAGCCATCTCTCCAGACCCTAAATGTGTTTTCTAGCAGTTAAGCCCCTTACCTGTGGTATACAGTCAGTATATGCAAACATCGATTTAAAGCGGTCATCCATGCTTATATGATAGAGCACACACATTGCTATTTGCTTGTAGTTTTCATTACCTAGGAATACAAAACAAGTCATAGATAAAGAGATATATTTGTTTATATAGTTATATGTATATATATCTATAACATACATAAATTAATAATCACACTAACATATAAAAGCTTTTAAATTATTGAATCAAATATTTAAATAATCTTGATATGGAAGGTGTTTTGTTCTTCCTATTTCAAATCCAAAATTTGAAGCATACTTCTATGACCTGTGAAACATCGCAAGTTTTCAAGAAATAATCTGCATTTTAAAAGAGTATTTTTGGAAAAAATAACAGCAATCCTAAAAATTTATTGTTCTCAGTAGTCCACTGTCCTCACAACCCCTTAATATTGTATGAAAATATAATATTAATATAGATTATCAATAGCTATTATGTATACAAAACAGTAAAATTAGTACATGTGATGGTAAAGGAACAGAACCCAGAAACCTCATCCAATTGATAAATAAATCGAACACCATTTCTAACATTGAAACATGTGTGACAATAAAATGCTAAAACCTATAAAACTCTTTAGTGTCCAAGTGATGCCTCCAAACTTCTGAGGTAATCTTGTTGTGTTCTGGAGAAATGGCTAAGTGGTAGGGAGCTTGTGTAGCATGTGTAAGTTCCTAGCTTGATCCCAAGCATCACTGAAGAAACAAAAAGGAGGGAGGGAGAGGGACAGGGAGAGAGTAAGAGCAAGAAGGAGAAGAAGGAAGGGAAGAAGGGAGGGGAAGAAGGCTTTTATGAGCTTTATTAGCACGGAACATAGTTGTGTAATAAGTGTTTGCTGATAATAATCCTATGTTCCTTTAATGTTTCAAGGTAAAAACTGAGAAGTAAACATAGTCAATATAAAAATTACTAGTTTTGGGCTGGAGAGATGGCTTAGTGGTCAAGGCGCTTGCCTCCTAAGCCTAAGAACACTGGTTCCAATCTCCAGTGGTTTCAATCTCCAGGTCCCACGTTTAGCCAGATGCAGTGACGCAAGGGTGCAATGCCACACTTGACCACAAGGGGGCGCATGCATCTAGATTTCGTTCGCAGCAGCTGAGACTGGCGTGCCCATCTCTTATCTGTCTTCCTCTCCCTCTCTCTCTCTCTCTCCAGAAAAAAAAAAAAATTACTAGTTTTATAAGAGGTCAGATTTGAGACAGAAATATTTTAAGATGTATGGGTCTCTTAAAAGCAAGTAAAAATTATAGTGACCCTTTACTTCCCAATTTTTACTTTTGTATTTTTTATCACTTGATTTATTTTTATCTAACATATAAGCCCCAAGAAAATAGTGACTTTATTTCCTACATTATCTCAAGCTCCAGGATTAGAATACAGAACAAAGTAGATTATTAATAATCACTTACTAACAATAACCAGACTGTGAACTTTTTTCAGAGAAGAGCCACACTGAGGAGGCTGAATGACACTGACTCTTCAGAGCAATCTGTCTGGTAGATCTCTTCAGATGAGGAACACAGAGCTTAGAGAACAGTAAATGCTTGCCATATAGACTTGTAAATGGCTGAGTAGGGATTTCAACATGAGTCTTCCTGCTTTCAAAATATTTATTAGGTTGTAGCTCCTTTAAACATTTTTATATCATAAAGTGGAACTTCTTCCACATAAAATACCATTACTAGGTAAACATACTGAAAAACTGTTATAAGAGAAAATAGAGCACATTTGAAAAACTAAAATTTTTAAATTTATTTTATTTATTTGAGAGAGAGATACAAAAATAGGCAAGTAGAGAGAGACAGAGAGGGAGAGGGAGAGAGAGAGAGAGAGACAGAATGGGTACACCAGGGCCTCTAGCCACTGCAAATGAACTCCAGATGCATGCACCCCCTTGTGCATCTGGCTTACATGCGTCCTGGGGAGTTGAACCTGGGTCCTTTGGCTTTGCAGGCAATTGCCTTAACTACTAAGCCATTTCTCCAGATCCTGGAATTTTAAAAATTGAGATTCCATCTTTCAAAATTGATTTGTTAGGTCAAGGGTGTCACAGCCTTTCTAGCTATTCTAATGCTATCCACTCCAGGAGGCTGAGACAGAAGGATCACAGTTCAAATCCTAGAGTATGTGATGTATTCAAGGACAGCCTGGCAAGTTCATGAGAATTTGTTTCAATTTAAACAAATAATAGATAGGGCTGGGAGTATATATAAGTGGGAGAGTTCATGTATATAGCTCTAGTTCAATTCTAGGTACTTTCCAAAAAAAAAGTTTGGCTATTTCCTACAACAACAATAAAAACAACCCCCTTGGACAAAACAAAAAATAACAAATGATTTTATATGTTTCTCAGATGAAGAGACAAATATTTTCACCTTAACTAAAATGTATAAATTCACTAATTCAACTATTTATAGAATAATATATAAGACATTTAAAAATAATTAATTAATTGATTTAATTATTTGAGAGGGAGAGAGATAGAAAGAGAGATAATGGGTGTGCTAGGGACTCTAGCCACTGCAAACAAACTTCAGACACATGCACTACCTTGTACATCTGGCATTACATAGGTACTAGGGAATCAAATTCAGGTCCTTAGGCTTTGCAGGCAAGCAACTTAACCACTGAGCGATTTCTCTGGCCCACAAAAGACATTTTATTAGTGAAGTATTTGTGTATTTTATATGTTTTCTATACAGGATTATAGAATATAGAAAACTGACTGCAGAACAGAGTCCAAGTTGGATCACTGAAAGTAAATTTCAGTTCCTCTGTTGTTTGGAGAATTTCATTCCCATTTAATGGAAAATGGAGATGAGCTCTAAGGATAATGGCCATACACTTAGACATAAAATTAAGATGTAGTAATATGGGAAAAAATTCGACTTAACATCTTAAGATTAAGACTAGTAAGCTAATGGCTATATAAAATATAATACTTTTACCAAGTGAGTGTAAGAATTTTACTTGAAGGAAAATATAATAAAAACTGAGATTCCTTCCATAGATAACAGTGGAGATAAACCTGGTGTTCTTTACTCCAACATACTAAGAGCCAAGTAATCTAAATACTAGATTCATAGATTTTAATAAGTCACATTTTTACATTGCTAATGATATTCATTTGTACTTATTTTAGTATTACAAAGTGTACTTGCCAGGGAAACAAATTCATACAGGTATTCATGATTCACTAGCAAGCAGAGAAACAAATCCAACAAGAAGGCAGGCAGCTTGTAGGTTTTATCAGACTGTGCTTCATGATTTTTAGGTTTATTTTTTCCCAAAGGACTGAGATCTTGTAAAATCTTTTAAAATAGGTCTTAAGGCACACTCGTATTCTGAAGACCACTCTCTCCTTACAATTCCAGTCAATATCTGTATTTCATTCACCCATAAATTATAAATTATAATTCTACTTCATATTTATAAAACTTTTTAAAACTTTTTTTTTTTTTTTTTTTTTTCAAGGTAAGGGTTTCACTCTAGTACAGGCTGACCTGGAATACACTATTTAGTCTCAAGGCAACCTCAAACTCACGGTGATCCTCCTACCTCTGCCTCCCTAGTGCTGGGATTAAAGACATGTGCCACCACACCTGGCTCTATAAAATGCATTTTTTTTTTTAAGAGAGAGACACAGAGAGATATAGAGGGAGAGGGAGACAGACAGAGATGGGCGTGCCCACAGCCTCTCAGCTGCCGGGAACGAAATCCAGATGCGTGCGCCCCCTAGTGGTCAAGTGTGGCATTGCGCCCTTGCATCACTTTGCATCTGGCTAAACGTGGGACCTGGAGATTGGAACTGGTGTTCTTAGGCTTAGGAGGCAGGCGCCTTAACTGCTAAGCCATCTCTCCAGCCCTATAAAACGCTTTTTGAAGATATTTTCTTGTAATGTATGTAGTGGATTAAATGTAATGGATTTGCTGAAAGGTAGGATCCAACTCAAGCAAATTAGTAATCAAGATAAATGATTATTCAACTTCAAGTAAATCATTAAACATTAAAACTCAATGTGGGGTTAGGGATGAAACAGGAAGCTATTCTGTGTTCCAGAAGAGTTGGCCTGAGGCTGGTGTCAATACAAAGAGCTTAAAAAGCAATTTTCTTCATTGGAACATTACTTATGTGAGGTGAGAGGAAACAACAACTTACCTTGAAGGGAAGTAGTCTCCATTAAGATTTAATAAGGTCAGCCCTATAGAGTTATTGAAAAATATAGCTTCTAAAGGTCAAAACAGGATGACAGTTATGTGGAAGAATACAAACTATGGGGAACAGACCTAAAGTTATCATTCCCTAAGTAGATGAATAACATGTAGGATATGACTCTCAGATATGACAATCAATTTTATTACTTTTATATAGAGAAATAAATGTCCAGGTTCAAAAAGTAGGATGATGAATTCTATAGCTGTCCTAATTATGTTCTTATATATGTTAGCATTCTTTTCACATTCATAACCCAAAACAAAAACTCCTTGTAGTTCCCCTAAATAGTTTTGATTCTATCTGTGATCCTCTATTAAACAAATCAAAAACCACAAAGCAAGCCATAACCTCTGAATATGTTCCCATGTTCCTCATATACTTTTCCTAAAATGATTGGCTTGCTCAGAAGTGTGCTGGAAACGAAAAGACCAAAGGAAACAGAAGTTGTAAGGATACAAGACAATATGGACTTTTTAACACCAAAATTCTTTGACAGAAGGGGAAAGCCTTCTCTCAAAATGATTATATAAACCATGGTATTATTTCTATTACATGTTCCATATACATTTTCTAATTTAGCGCTGACAACAACTGAAGAAGTAGGTATTCTTGGACTTAAGAGATGAGGGGAAGGCATTCACTGAGGTTATGAGTCTCAGAAATTTATGATTCTCAAAAACTTGTGAAATGGGTTCAAAGCGCTATAAAGCACATATGTATACTTTCCAGGAGATAGGAGAATGAGTGAGATCAATATTGCCACATAAACAAGCTTTCATCTGTATAGAAAGGAGATGTCCCTAGAGGAGACTGAAGGGTCTGGGACACTTGGGGAAGAGAGTGAGAATACTGGTACTGAAGAGAGGATGTAAAAGAGACAATGGATTAGTTATTTCTCAGAAGCCCTATATCTGGATATACTAGGTTTCAATAGATGAAGTTGGTTCTTGAAGAGGAACAAGTTGCTCCAGAAACTGCTGGGGTTTTTAATTTGTGACCCATGACATGTTAACTCCTGTGCAGCTTCAGATTTTTCACGTGTCATAAATGGTAGTGTCTGTGCCTACCTCAGAGGATTGTAAAGCACAGATACAGCCATGGAATCCTGGTCACACAATTAGTACAAAATCTGATATATAATAATCAATTCACTAACTATCATTTTATGATAACACTAACATTTTACATTTAACTAATAGAACAGCAGGACTATCCAGTACTCCTAATATACTGCTTTGTGCTTTACTCTCTTTGAGAGTAGAATTATAGTCAGAAGCAAAGTATGTTTGAGTGGCAGCCAGACTTTCTCTGAGACATGTTAGATACTTTCCATATACTATGCACCTGTGAACGACTTCTTGTCTCTCTACCTAGTCAGTTTTTTTTTAAGCTCTCCTATTCCTGAAATCTGGGCCTACAGAGTCTTCTTATACCAGAGGATGTGCTCATGACTCATATTAAATGTATTGTCATTATTCTCTCATTTTTAGGGTTATAATTCCATAAGTGGAAAAAAATTACAAAAGTAGATGACTCCTCTCCTTGCCTTCCACCCAGAATCCTGAATTTCTGTTCTGTTCATGCTTTATCTTTTCACTCCAAGAGTGGGCAATGGCTGTTGCAGTGATGGCTTACAAATAGATAGAAGGTATTGAGAGGAGTCTAACAACACTGAAGACAAAATGCACAACTAGCCATCCCACTTCATTTACCTTTAACAACAGATAAATAAAACCTAGATGAACACAGGTATTTTCCCCCACACTGGGGTGAGCATAGCTACACAAGACAAGTTGGAATATAAATAGTACAGCAACAAGTTACTGATGTATCTTCTAGGTTTTAAAGGGAAAAGACCACTGATTTTGAAATACTTATGAAATTAATTCTCTCATTTTTATCTTTATGTAGGAAATGAATAAAGATACAAATTAGTGACTGTATAAATGAGTATTTGTTGGATAGAAATAATTTTATGTCATCTAGCATAGAGCTGGCAACTATAACAAAATGATAAGCCCTGCACTCGGGAGGCAGAGATAATAGAACTGCCATGAGTTCGAGGCCACCCTGAGACTACATAGTGAATTCCAGGTCAGCTTGGGCTAGAGTGAGACCCTACCTCGAGAAAACAAAAAAAGAAAACAAAAGAATAAAATATTTAAAAAACAAAAGTGAAAACAATGGAATGGTAAGAGTTTTAAAATAACCTGAGTTTATTTATTCAAACTGTAGATAAACACACAAAATAAAGACCTTTTTGGAAGCCACCATTTAATATTGCTTTAAAAAGCTAATGTGCAGATCACATAACAAAAAATAGCCTTTAGGGAAGTTAATGGTACAAGCAAAATTACGAGCTACTCCCTTATAATAAGCTAATAATAAGTAGTCTTTTTCTCTCATTAAAAGAAAATACATACTTATTTTAAAAATACTAGAATAAAAAACCTGCCCTAAATAATTCTTACAACAAATGAGAGGACAGAATGATTTCTCCTAAGAATTCAGGATTTAGAGCTAACCAACACTAATTGTTCTACATCCTCCAAATGACAAGCATTTCAAAGGGGCTCCTTTAAGGGTTATTGACATCAATTATTCCTTAATGGCATCCTAAGCAAAATAGATTGCCAACAACTAAGATGCTGGCATGACACCAAAGACTGTGAATTTTGCATAGCAGTGAAAAGACTAAATAATTTGAGAAGGAGGTTTCAACAACTAGAGGTGAACTCGTTCAATCTGTTCAAGCAATAAGGGCTGGGTGGAAAAACTGGCCTCATCATTACGATTCCTTTGGTATTTATGGTAATAAATATGAATCATAATGAACTCACTGGTTATTAAATGCAGAAGTCATAAGCACTTCTATAGGATTTCCACAGGAATTCACCATTAATTAGCTGGATCATTATTTGAAAGTGTTACTGAATTATCTTAGCATTTGTGCAGCCATTTTCCCCAAAATTGGCCATTACCAGCTGAGGGCAGTTAATGCCTTAACAAACTGGTCATTAGCTCAAGTAACTGATTTAGTGGGAATTATTACACTTATAAAGTACATTTAAGAGTTTATAGGAAACATTGCCCTTTTTTTTTCTTTTTAAAGAAATTTACAACTATAGTTCAGCTGGAGAAGCAGAATCAGGGGGAAAAAAAAACAGCTCTTGAGGCTGCTCGCACAATTGATTTTCTGCCAATTAAAGGGCAAAAAAACCATGCTGATGGGTTATGAATTTAAAATGTCTTCAGTTTATGCATCTCTGAGTGATTAGTTAAAAACACCGTCCGGCTACTAATTTTGTAAGATACTAGGGATTTTCCATTCATAATTCTGTCAAGCAGAAATATGAGCCTTGAACACCAAAATTCAAAGCTAAATTTCCACTTCTGCTACAGACCAAACTCAAGACTTTGTGGGAACAGAGTGAGAACACAAGTTATGGCCACATTATTAGCCAGATTCTCATTCCCTTCTACACCCAATGTCTTCATTCAAAGTGGAACACTCCCTTTGATGTTATTAAGGCTCCATGCAAAGATAAGAGCTAGAAGCACACCTATATTAGAACAGAGCAGTATTAAGGTGATATATTGCCCTGAACTTTATATTAATACAATATGCCTCAAAACTTATATGTCTTTAACAAGGCATTAGAGCTCTCAAAGCCCTATTGATAATATAGTATAATGAAAATGCCTAGGCAAAACCCACTACTTAAAAGATATTTGTAACAGTTATTAAAAATAAATATCGTCTATATCAAAATATATTAAATTATTATTGAAACTATAATAAAACATCATTTTTTATGTCTTCAAGCATGCTGGGTACACTCCCTATTACTGAGCCACATCATCAGACCTAGGAAATATTTGATACACTTTACCATATAATTCGTTGCTTAATTTATTTATGTATACATACTTACACAGGTAAATAACTAATATAATTAGATAAATTTATTTCAAACTGGAATTTGGACAGACCTCTTTTAAGACTGCAACTCTACTGGATGGTCTCAATTTTATAATACATTTGCTGACAGAAATCTAATAAGGAATTAAAATGAACAGATAATACCCAACAGGTTTAACCAGTTAAGTGAGAAAAATGAAAGAATCTATAGGTGGTTACAATGGTCATATGAAAATAAGCATAGCAATAGGTTTGTGGTAAATGATTTTTGTGTCCAGTTATTTAGCAGAAGAAACTGCAATTGTAAAGCTACCATTAAGCACAACAGCTAACTACATTAATAGCTATTCCTTAAATAAGCAATCTAATACAGAAAATTTCTGATGGATTTTCCTTCTTTTTAATATGTACAACTAATGTATAGCTTATTTTCCAATTATTTTATTATCTTATTTCTTTGCCTATATAAATTTTATTGTGTCCAAAGAATACTGTAACAACTTATTTGTAATAATCCTTACAAAATAAGCAGACTTCAGATACAAATGATAAGGACCAAAATAAAGCCCTTAAAATGACTACTTTCTAGATTATAGTCTGTGCCATTGACTTAATGTACTTTGGTCAAATTTTACCATTTAGGAATGGAGACACCTCAGGTAATATTCACACACACAGTATTGGAACCAGCTGGTGATAGAAGAATCTCAAGAAAAAAAAAGACTTCTTGATTTAATTGGGAAAACAGGAGGAAGCATAAATTTTACTGCCATTAATAACTTCAAGCATTGTGATATGACTTTACCTCACCCCATGGCAAGACATGTGCTTTTTGTTAAAGTGTTTGCCACATCTGACCCCTATTGTTTGCTCATTTGATCAGGAAAGAAAATGTAGGCTTATTTATAGGATAAATGAGGCCTATTAAAATTGAAAAACAATGCAGTAGTCTATGAGGAGCTACGTTCCAAAACAGATGTGTGAAATTTCCTAACAGTTTGGTTTGGTAATAATCAGACTTAAAAACAAGTTTTTTTTTTTTTTTTTAAATCTACTTCCAATTTTTTTAAAGAAAAGTACCATAAAAGCAAACTATTTTCCAACAACTGGATTGGAAACATTACTGTGACCATTTCTAAACTGTTTAAAAAGTCATGTACAAAACACCACACTTTCACAAAATAAAGCCAACTTTCACTTCTTGTTTTGTTGTTGATAAATTAAAAATTAAGTTATATTAACGTATAATGAAAAAGTGAATTTAACATGGTGGGAGAATATCAAAGGTTCAGAACTTAGTGTTGTCATCTTTCTTCTAAGGAGCTATGACAGAATGGTCAGAGGAAATAACCCTTAATTTCTATATGATCAAAGTCTAGAGTCTATCAGTATCTGCTCTGGCGATCTCCAACAATAAGGGAAGTCAGCCTTGTCTAAACTGGAAAAAAAAATCAAACATTTATCACTTAACTCTTGACCTGGGCTGACTCTCTCTATGCTGTTGAAATCTTTCTGCAACCCAGTAAAACACTCTCAAACCCAGAATACCTAAATGTAATCTAGGCAAAAATAAATCAGGTGCTAGTGTCATTCTCAATACCAATTCAGGCTCTATTCATAGAGTGCAGAAACATTTATATCAAGTTGGAACACCTTACAAACTCTATAATTTGTCTCCCAATAAGCATATTATGGTATAACATTACTCTTACTAAAAATTTGGATCCTTTTCAAATGAAATTGTGAAATTTTGAAATAGATTTGACATGTGCTCTTGAATCTAGGGATCCAATTTTTTATGACAGACCTAATAAAGTTAGCTTATGCACAAAAATATTATGTAAATTGCCATTTACAAACCTAAACTTAGAGAAATCAGTTCATTCCGATAGGATTTTTTTTTTTTTTTTTTTTTTTTTTTTCGAGATAGGGTTTCACTCTGGTCCAGGCTGACCTGAAATTAACTATGTATTCTCAGGGTGGCCTTGAACTCACAGCAATCCTCCTACCTCTGCCTCCCAAGTGCTGGGAATAAAGGCATGCACCATCATGCCCGGTTTCAGATAGGCATTTGAATCAAGATTTTAATTATGAGTAGAGTCCCTTTGTTGAGTGTGGTAGCACATATCTTTAATCCCAGCACTAAGGATGCTAACATAGGCTAAAGAGTGAAATCTTATCTATAAACAATGGTTAAAATCATACCAGTATATTCAGCTTCATACTTGTATCATTGACCAGTTTAACAATGGTGATTAACTGTGATCTAATGGTGACTAAAGGAAAATGTGTATGAAATAGTTAATTTGTTTTCATTAACTTGCACAATGGTTCATAAATTATATGTGAATATGCTTAAAATTAGACACACACACACACACACACACACACATATATCAATTTAATTCCCCAATTTAAAAAAATCTCATTTTTGCTTATAAATGTACTAATGTGTCATCCTACGGCAGGATAATTTGTGATGATATATTCAACATTAGAAGGACTCCCAGATAAGTTTTTTGGTGTGTGTTTGAGTGCACACGCATGCGTGTCACAGCTCATGTATGGAAGTCAGGACAACTGTGGGTTTAGGTCTTCAACTTCACCTTGTTTGAGGTAGGGTCTCTGTTGTTTGCCAGGCTAGCTGGTCCATACGCTCCTCAGGTAATCTGTCTCAGTCTCCCTTCTCACAGTTGGTGTGATGCAAATACAAATGCTAGCAAGCACTACAATACCTGTCTTTTAGATGAGTTCTGGGGATCTGAACTCAGGTACCCATGCTTGTGTGGAAAATACTTTCTTTATCCACTGAGTTATTCTTCCCAGTCTGACTCTGAAATACTTTGAAAGAACACTAGGGAGAAGGCTAACGATGGTACCACCATGGCTGTATACATACTATGTACATAACTAATAAAAATATCTAGGATAAACTTCTCATTTTATGTATTTGAACAGTGCCTCACAAACTACTTGTGGTGGAGGGTTAGGTTTTATTTTCTTCTCATTGTGTTAATGACCAATACTCTAATAAAAGTATAATAATGAAATTAAACAAAAGATACCCAAAATGAAGGGAAAATATTGTCATTACATTCAGGGGACATAATATTTGGCCAACTTGCTGCACATGTCTAAATACTTTCAATGTCCAGACTTTCAATTTTTAGATCAATAAATACAACTCCAATCCTGAATTGCACAATTCATTAAAAGCTACCTACTCAAGTGAATTTAAGGTGGTAGTGTGATGTCTAAATAATCTCTGTAGACACTAAACTTTGATAAACACTTTTCTGTGCTTCTTCCTAATCTTTCCTCCCTTTCTTCCTCTTAACCACAACTGACATTTGTCAGGCTTTCCATTTAGAAATTGATACATATTAATTCTTTCATCTGATACTCTGAATAATCTTGTAGGATATTCTATTTTATTTCCCTGTTTTTCTAAATAAGAGAAAAGCTGAGTGATGATAACTGATTTACCTATTATCAATGAGCAGATAATGAAAACAAGGATGGGGCTGGAGAGATTCACAGAGAACATGTTGATACTGTGATGGAAGATCCACTAGAGAGAGCATGCTGGTACTATGATAAGAGAGACCCACTAGAGAGAGCATGTTGGTACTATAACAGACACCCACTAGAGAGAGCATGCTGGTACTACAGTGTGAGAGATCCATTACAGAGGGACCAGCTAATGGTGCAGCATCCCAGGGTGGAAACTCACCTGAGCAGCCATCCATAGCAGGAAAAAAGGATGGGATATGGGGAGTGCTGGCCTATGGGAAGAGTAGGGTATGATCATCCATAACAAGGAAAATGCAAAATGCAATTGCAAATACAAGTAGGTAACTGTGGCAATAGGAAATTACATAAGTTTTCATTTCTGTTTCTTCTTTCTCAGTAAAACAGAGAGAAGGTAATGAGCTAAGAATGGGGGTAAAGACAAAGGCATTTGGTTATCAATGTAAAGTGAAAGAAAATTTTTCACATAGTAAATGATTGCTAAGTGGCATTAAAACTTGTCAGTTGTGCAGAATTTCCTGTATGAATCTAAGCCTCTGTGCTTCAGCCTTCCATAGGATGCCATTCCTCTCCCAAGAGTTTCTATCTCCAGCCTTTCTTTTCTTCTACTTTTCTTTTCCTTTCTTATTTTATTTTTCAATGTAGGGTCTCACTGTAGCTCAGGCTGACCTGGAATTCACTATGTAGTCTCAGGCTAGCCCCAAACTAACTGTGATTCTCCTACCTCTGCTTCCTGAGTGCTGGGATTAAAGGCATATGCCATCATGCCCAGCTTAGCTCCAGACTTTCTTAAGATGCCATACCTGTTTCAGGAGATTCCATCCATAGCCTTCCATATCATGCCATTCCTCTCTCAATTCCTTCATTAAGCAGCAAATCAACTTGGAATGACTACTCTTACAAGATGTAAGTTGCAGAGCACTCAATACATAAATACATAAATGTCTAAAAATAAGAGAAGAATCTTGGAGGAATAGGATGATTTGTTTTCTACTAGACATTCAAATAAAAAAAAATAGACTAAATTGGTAGCCAAGTGCTTGCCTAGCCTAAGCATGAAATCAAACATGTCTTCTTGGTGGGATAGCAGCTGCAGTGTAGTTACTACCAGGAGTCTTTGCATTAAATAGGTATTAAAATTTTTAAAGAAATGCTCTAATTAATTATGGCCATAATACTCCAAAATCATAGCATTTTGTAACAATACAAATACAATATTTTATTTTATTTTATTTTATTTTTTATTATTTTAAATTATTTTATTACTTATTTTATTTTTGGTTTTTCAAGGTGGGGTCTAACTCTAGCTCAGGCTGACCTGGAATTCACTATGTAGTCTCTGGGTGTAAATACAATATTTTAAAAACTGTATTTTTAAAATGTTTCCAGGATCTGGGAAGATGGCTTATTTGGCAAACTGCTTGCTGCACAAGCATGAAGACCTGAGTGTGGATCCTGAGCCTGCATGTAAAAGCTAGGTGTGGTGGTGCATGACTACAACCCAGGCAGAAGAGACAGGAGAATCCCAACAACTTTCTGGTTAGTTTATCTGGCCAAATCAGACAGCCATGGGTTCTGTGACATACCCAGTTTCAAAAAATAAACTTAGGCCCTCTTTTTTTTTTTTTTTTTTTTTTTTTTTCCTGAGGCAGGGTCTCACTGTAGCTCAGGATGACCTGGAATTCACTATGTATTCTCATGGTGGCCTTGAACTCATGGCGATCCTCCTACCTTCCCAAGTGCTGGGATTAAAGGTGTGCGTCACCTCGCCTGGCTTCAGGCCCTCATTTTTGACAAGCAAGTTGCTTTACTGACTGAGTTATCTCCCCTGTCCCTATTTTCTGGTTTTCTTTTCTATCCTTTTAGTTTTTCAGGTCAGGTTTCCCCCTAGCTGAGGCTGACCTGGAAATCAGTATGTAGTCTTAGGCTTGCCTCAAACTCATAGCATTCTCCTACCTCTGCCTCCTGAGTGCTAGAATGAATGTGCTATCATGCTTGGCTCTATTTTCTGGTTTTAAAGCTCTCATTCTCTTAAAAGTTGGAAGATGAGTTACATAAGATCACAGTAGATTTTTAAGGAGATGTGAGAGTTAGCTGTTGTTTAGTAAGGTTGACTTTAAAGAGATTTGGGGGAAATATTGTTTATACTAATAAATAATATTGTTATACTAATGTGGAAGGTTTAGGTTGTTCTTTAAGAATAAGTAAATATTTTTAAAATGCACTCAATATGAACAAAAGCTCTTCAAGGACTTGGTGCTTTTACTACTGCATCACTCCCACCACATGGAGGACAAGGAAGACTTACAAAGCAGAGACTCTGGAAAGAAGTGGTGCCTCTAATTCACAAGTTCTACCTGAGCTGCTTACATGTTAGGCTAGATGTATCTGGTCTATTTTTGTTTTAACAAATGCAAGGATTTGTACATTTAAGATGAGATGTGGATATTTTATAAGATATATTTACTTGAGCTGATGCTAAAACTCAGAATATTGCTCAATTTAAAATGTATATCACATCTCAATAACATCATTGTCCAAAAGAATATAACTGTGAGATCTGACATTTTTGTAATTATTATATTAAATATGCACTTCGAAAACAGTATTTCTATTATTGTACAATGTTTAAGCTGTCTACAAAAGAACTGTCACGATAAACTTAAACCCTTAAAAGACACATTTTATTTGGCAATTTATGCTTGCCTCTGTGCTCAGAAGTAGAAAAAAGATTTGCCTATTATATCAGATGAAAGCCTAAACAATATTTTCTGCATTTCTTTTTTTATTTTTTATTTTATTTATTTGAGAGAGAGACAGAAAGAATAAGGCAGATAGAGAGATAGAGAGAATGGGCACACCAGAGCCTCTAGCCACTGCAAACGAACTCCAGATGTATGTGCACCCTTGTACATCTGGCTTATGTGGGTCCTGGGGAATCAAACCAGGATCCTTAGGCTTTCAGGCAAACACCTTAACTGCTAAGCTATTTCGTCATCCCTCTATATTTCTTTATAAGAGATCAGTACATTCTGCAGGATTCTGAAGAATCCACTGTAACAAGGAATTTCTGTGCCACTTCCCAGTGTAGGATACTCTGACATGAGGAAGCATTTGGGAGACACATGGAGGTCAAATGGTTTAAGGATTTTTGACAAGAGAAATTTTTTTTGATAATTTGATTCTTACATGAGCCTCCTTAAAAATCTTTAAACATTTTTAGAAAGTTAATACCATATAAAGTCTGAAAAAAGTATAAGTGAAGCCAAACTTTCTAAGTCTAAGTTAATTTGCATATAATCACTCTTACTGAAAGCAAAGCCTCTGACATTTCTCCAGATGGTTATGTAAAAAGTTACCAGACATGAGAAACCATGTGTAAAAATATATTGATGACAGAACTGGAGAGATTGACAACTGGAACTCAACTAAGCAGAAACAAGCTCAGGACCCTTATGAAAATTCACAAAAATAATATGGAAATGAAATAAGAAACAAATAAATTTCATGATATTAAGACAAAAGAATATTTAGATAGACAGTTTCCCATGGAACCAAAAATTGAAACCATTTGAGAAATAATGCCTTCTTTTCCTAAGCTTAGAAAAAGGTCAAAACTAGTCAAACAAACCAATTTCAGGATAGATGGAAAAATTCAATGATTTTTAACTTTCCTTATCAATTTCTTCGTGTGTCCTTGGTGCCAAAACAAAATGCTAACTTCAAAATTCCAAAATGAAAAATGTTATACAAGATCATATCAAAGTAATTTTTGGTCCTATTCAATTTTTGTTTTTTTTGAGGTTTACTATAACTTTGCCCCTTTCTTTATTAATTATTCAAGTTACAAAACATTTTTAATTTATATTTTTCAGTTAATTTCTCAACAAAACTTTGAAAAATGTCATTTAGCAATTAATAACAAACTTACAACAGCAGGGGTCGCAATGTACTAATTACATGCTTCAGGAAACAGATTAACTTGTTCATATTGTACAGTTTTATTAGAGCCCTAATATTACAATTCATTGTACTCTAGTTAAAGTAATCTAGTTAAAGTAATCTGTTATTAACTCATAAGGGAATTTTCAATAATAAGGTCCCCAAATAATAATAAAAAAAAACCCACTTAAGACTGAAAGCATTTCTCCTGGAACAGAACAATATCATTTCTGGAAAGTTCTATAAGGAAAGCTCCAAAGAAGTGCTAAAAACCAAAAAGCTTTCTAGTTTTACTCTGAGAACAATTACATAGCACATTAAGAATCATTTTAAAATCAAATATCCAGCATTAATGGTGGTATTATGAAGATCTGAAGGAGAAGAATTACTCCCTCCATTTCAATGTTAAATCAACTAGAGGATATTGTAAAATTAGTAAGCACAAATTAATTCAAATAAAATGGAGTTACAGTAAAAAATATGTATTGTATTTATAGAGAAGATAAATAATGGTTTGTGAACATTTTTATCCCATATATTAAATGCTGCATATATCATATACATATAGATATATACCACATTTATACAAATGTATGTTTGCATATACATACACATATCTCACATATGCATGTTTGATGTTGGATTGAAATATATATCTTACTATGGACTGGGGCTAAAAATGCTTAAAAAGCACTGCTAAAGGGCTGGAGGGATGGCTTAGCAGTTAAGGCGTTTGCCTGCAAACCCAAGGGATCCTGGTTCGATTCTCCAGGACACACATGAGCTAAATGTACAAAGGGGGCACAAGCATCTGGAATTGGTTTGCAGTGTCTGGAGGCCCTGGCATACCCATTCTCTCTCTCTTTCTCTCTCTTCCTCTTTCTCTGTCTTAAATAAATAAATAAAAAATATTTTTTAAAAAAGTACTGCTAAAGATGAATTCATCCAAATCCTCAAAAATACTTCCTTACTGTATCTTACTATATCTTTTATAAAACCATATGTGATGGTTACACTGTGGTTTTCAACTTGGCAATGTTAAGAATTACAATGGAAACAATTTTCTTGGCATTTCTGTTAATGATTTTCTGGATAAAATTAACTGAGGTCAGAAGACCCATCCAAACTGTGGGCAGCAGTATTCATGAGTTGGAGTCTCAGCCTATAAAAAGGAGCAAGGTACCTAAGCAGCAGTATTCACTGCTCTGCTTCCTCCCTGCTGGTATGATGCTGATTTCCTGCTCCTGCTATACTTTCTACACTGTGATGGACTCTACCCTCAGAACTTTTTTCCTAGGTTACTTTTGGATCAGACATTTGTTCACAGCAATGAAACAGTAACTGATACAGTGGCCAAATATCAAAAATGTTAAATGTATCACTGAACTACTCAATTGAGAGATTTAGGAGTTAATAATTTAAATTTCTATATATTTCATGTACACTACCAAGTAGAAGAGTAGAAATCAATTGCAATTTCTTTAAATATGTCAGAGAATAATAATCAAACAAAATAGATTTCTTCATAAACAAAAGAAATGCCACAAGCTTCTTGCAAAAAAAATTAACAAGAAAGAAAACCCTTGGGACATTTATTAATAATTCATTTGGAGGCTGGTGTGATTACTTAGTAGTTAAGATGCTTGCCTGTGAAACCTAAGGACCTAGGTTCAATTCTCTAGTACCCATATAGGCCATATATACAGGGGTGCACATGCATCTGGAGTTCGTTTGCAGTGGTTAGAGACCCTGGTGTATCCATTCTCTCTTTCTCCATCTGTCTCTCTCTCTCTCTCACTCATTCAAATAAACAAACAAACAAACAAATATTTTTAAAAATCATGTTTTTAAAAAAATGTACAATCAAGTAAGTTCAGTTGTCAGTTTCTAAGACTTCAGGAGATGAAAACATATTATTAGAGAAGAGAAAAATTGTTGCTATACAAATACTGCTGGTATAAAGAAATGAGAAGTGACAGCCAAGGATTAATCCAGAGGAGGGGGTAAGAAAAACTGTATATAAAAATTAAAACAATAGGTACTGGGGAGATGCCTCAGTAGTCAAAGGTGCTTGTTTGCAAAACCTGATGGCCTTATATTCAATTCCCTGGCTTATTTGTAACACTGCATGCAAAATGACATGTTACCTGTGATCCCAATGAGCCCACAGCAAATGGAAGTTGAGCCAGGAGAATCTGAAGCTATAGGTCAGCAAGTATGATGTTCCTTTGCAGTCAAGCACTTAGACCACAGCAGTAAGAACCCTTCTCAAAGGAGGTGAAGCACAGATACCTTAAAGCTGACCTCCACATGTGTCTGTAGCAACCCACGCCCCCCACATAAATAAATAAAAAGTTAAAACAATTAGGGACTGAAGACATGGCTTAGCACTTAAGGTGCCTGCCTCTGAAGCCTAAGGACTCAGGTTGGATTTCCCAGATCCCACATAAGTTGGATGTACAAGGTGGTACATGTGTCTAGAATTCGTTTGCAGTGGTTGGAGGCCCTAGTGCATCCATTCTCTCTTTCTCTCTGTCTGACTCTCTCTCTCAAATAAATAAATATTATATTAAAAAATAATTTACCAAGTGAAAATTCTTGAGCATAGTTTTACTATTTAAAGCCTTACATTATGAATGATATTCAGATTTTCAAACATGAATAAATGACAGTAATAATACACACATAGTATAGCAGGCACTCTAGATTCTGCCCTTGCTAAAAAGCATTGACTCCTCACTTGGTCTACAAGGTAACTAAAAGAAGGATAAAAATCTTGGAATATATCATTCCTCAAACCTTGCAATCAGCTTGGTCTCCAGAAACAATAGGGATTACTGGTAGATATCTTTATGATAGTATAATCCTTCAGGACCTGAACAAAGGCTAGTGAAGGAAGAAATTTAAAGCACTCATGCAGGCCATCTCAAACAATGTATGAGGTTCTTACTTGGGATAAGGCTTGAACTTCCCCTATAGCAAAAACAGTGACAGCTCACTAGGTGTGGACACAGGGCTCATGTAGATTTAGGGTGCCATCTAGGGGTGACCCACCAATAATGACCATAGGCTCAGAAAAAAATAACCCCCTAGATTAGTAATCCTAGAAAGACACAGACAAACTACAATGAATGGAATATCTATTCTTGAACGCACAGATAACTGCTGAATTCCAACCAACATCAAGAAATTTCAGAGAATCATGACATCATCAAACACACAAAGTAATGCTCCTGAAATGGAGCTACTGATAAATGAACCAGTAAGAGAATTTAAAATACCTGTTTTTGAAAACACAGTGAAAGACAGCAATATCTTAACAAAGGGATTGAAGTGCATAAAACAAAATCTAACAGAAATCCTGGAGCTAAAAAGCACACTAAACGAGATGAAAAATATGATAAAAAAGCAAACATAAAATAAAGTTCAAAGACAGGCTATTTCAAAGTATAAAATTAAAAAAGAAATTAAAGTGAAGAAGGCTTAAGAGTTCTTTCAGTCACAATTAAAAAGTAATTTTAAGGGAAATGAGGTTGAAGATGAATTTGAGAATGCCAAAGGTAAAAACAGGAAACTTTCTGAATCTAGAAACAAATTCTAATAGCCACATACAGAAAGATCAAAGGTCATAAGTGAGATTCATCTCAATCAAGTGAGACCTAAAACATGTAATCAAAGCCTCAAAGGTTAAATACAAAGAGAGGCTTTTCAAAGTAGTAAGGGAAAAGAAACAAGTAATACATGAAGATGTCCCAAGTCATTACATCAGACTTCTCAGCAGAACTTTAGCAAGAGAGAGCAGCACAATGCTTACAATACTGAAGGAAGGCAAAATCACATATACAAATAAGCAAACAGATAAAAAATTATAGATATGCTAAAGTATATGTAGCAGACAGCTTCAGGTTCGCTGAGATGAACTTCCAGACCAGGCACAGTTATAGAGGAAGGGATATTATTTATTGAAGCTTACAGATCCAGGAGAAGTTCCATAATGGCAGAAGAAGCTGGCCTGTCTCCACAGGACCAGGCAAGAGAGAGAAAAAGCCAACCAGGCGCACAGCACACAGAGCAAAGCTATAGCCAAAAGCCACAGCACACTTCAGGAACTCCTTCTAGGCACACTTTGCATATCTTTACAATGGAATCTCAAACCCACCATCACACCTTAATGCCCAATGACATTGCCTCCAACAAGGTGACTACAGATGCAAACTATAAACTAATAAAACACTGAATATATTGGGGGCCATATATTCAAACTACCACAGTATATATGTTTGTTAAGATTTTGAAGTATTACATAGAAGTCAAAAGTACATTTCTGTAGTATATTTAAATCTCTTCTGCTTATCATCTCTTTTGCTTTTTGTCTGACTGCCATTGCATCATCGCTTCTATGCATGAAAAGAAGGAAGTGAAGAAAGTTGCTAAACAAAAACAAAAACAACAACAACAAAAAAAAACCCCAGGACATTTGAAAGCAGTGACTGTCCACGCTGAAAACCAGTGACTAAATAACAACAGGAATGACTCCTTATCCATATAGGGATGATCTGAGCATACTTACCAGTCCTCACATACATCACAAGCTGTCATGAGTTTATGAGTGAGTGCTGATCCCCTACACAGCAAGGGCAGAGCTATTGCCAACATCATCTTTGCTTTGAATAGCCTTGGAACATCTTTTTGAAATATATTGTTTATTTTTCCAGAAAACTTTTGTGTACATTTTCATGTGGAAAGTTATTTTGCAATTATCCATTTTATTTACCAAAGAATTATAATACAAGAACTCATTAAATACAACCATAAATGTCAGAGTAACTTTGCTTTTATGTCCTAACAATCTGTAATGTGTTACGAGAAAATGATGAAGCAAACACTTAAAAAAATGACTTGAAAAAGGTAAAAATGTTTTCAGGCATATTCCTTACTCAACATGTCATTTTATTTCTCTGTTGCCTAAAGAATCATCATCACTTCTAATGAAGGCTACAACTGATATACCTTCTGTATTTGTTTATAGATAAGCATATTTCTGTTATATCACCTTTAGTGATTTTTGTGTTTTATTCCCCTCCTGATAATTTCTTAGTATTTAAAAAAGATTAAAAATTATTTATTTAAGCTGGGCATGGTGGCACACGCCTTTAATCCCAGCACTCTGGAGGCAGAGGTAGGAGGATCGCCATGAGTTCAAGGCCACCCTGAGACTACATAGTGAAATCCAGGTCAGCCTGGGCTAGAGTGAGACCCTGCCTCAAAAAACAAAAAAAAATTATTTACGTGTGTGTGTGTGTGTGTGTGTGTGTGTGTGTGTGTGTAGTGTTTGTATGGGTGTGCTGGGGCCTCTAAGACATGCCAGATTCCTTAGTCATTTTTTGATTCTGTCTTACATGGGGCAGTTTGGGAATTGAACAAGTACTGGCAGGCTTTGTATTAGGATGTCTCAGATTAAACACTTTCTCCTTCATACTTCCCTTTTTCTCTTTCTGACACTAGAACTCTAACAGTCCCTGATTTTAAGACATTTTTTTCTTTCTATCATAATCCATATTTTTTTCCTTTTACTTCATACTTGACACACTACTTCTGCTCTAGTTGAGGTTTCCTCTGCTTCTTGTAATGCCTATATCATCAGGTACTGGCTACAACTTTAGAACAGTTTTAGTGTATCCTTTGAATAATATTGACAGATTATTATTAATAGTGGTGATTAACACACACACATCACAAACCTATGACTCCATCACCAGCATTAAACCTAAATGTTACTTCTGCTTTATTTTTTTTCTTGGTGTGGTGTTTATATTGTGTATACATGTGTGGGTACAGATGCACATCCTGTGCACATGTATGGCAGGAGGCCAGAGGAAAGTGTCTGGTATTCTCCCTCTGTAACTCTTCCATATTGCTTCCTTAAGAGAGAGTTTCTCATGGAACCCAGAGGTGCCTTTTTTTTTTTTTTTTTTTTTTTTTTGGTTAGACTGACCAGACTGATCCCTTCCATTTACAACACTCAGGTTATGGGTGTGTGTGTCCATGCCTGGCTTTTTTTTTTTTAATATTTTATTATTTATTTATTTATTTATTTGAGAGAGAGAGATACAGAAATAGGCAGGTAGAGAGAGAGAGAGAGAATGGGTGCGCCAGGGCCTCCAGCCACTGCAAACGAACTCCAGATGCATGCACCCCCTTGTGCATCTGGCTTACGTGGGTCCTGGAGAATCGAGCCTCGAACCGGGGTCCTTAGGCTCCACAGGCAAGCATTTAACTACTAAGCCATCTCTCCAGCCCCCATGCCTGGCTTTTTACGTGGATGCTGGAGATCAAACTCAGGCCCTCATGCTTACTTGGCAAGCACTCTTACCCACTAAGCCATCTCCCCAGCCTAAATTCAGCTTTGCAAGACCAGTTCTCATTATTTTATTTCCTACATAATCTGGGATAGCGTTATCTACTTCTAAAGCAATATTGGTTTATCAGAAATTCTCAGTATGTTCTTATTCTTTTGTAAATATCACTGTTAAAATAATTAAATTTTCCATGTCCATTTCAAATGGCATCTTTTATCTATTAAAACCAATACAATAATTAAAAAACAAAACTCTCAACAGGCCAGTAGGCTTTGCAAGCAAAAACCTTACATCACTGTGTCATCTCCTCAGTCCAAAATTTTGTTTTCTTTAGAGTACTGGCATCGTGCTTTGTAGGTTACCAACAGCTTAATTAAATTGAACTGCATACACAGGAAAGTAAAAATAAAGCCACTTAGTTTGTCCACCAAAAATTAATATGTTGAAGAATAGTATTTACACAGAAAGATGAATCAGTACACTTAGAGAAGTCCTATGTCATATTTAATGACACTAATGATGATGTTAAGAATAAAAATAGTAATAGCTTACATGTATTAAGAAAGTGACATATTTTATACTATTCTAAGCACTCTCTGTATATTACTGCAATTATCCTATTTTTTTTTAAAAAATGTATTTGAGAGAGAGAGAGAAAGGGAGAGGGAGAGAATGGGCACACTAGGATCTTCAGCCACTGCAACCTAACTCCATACATGTGTGCCCCCTTGTGCACATATGTGATGTTACATATGTGTGTCACTGTGCGTCTGGCTTACTTGGAACTGGAGATCTGAACATGAGTTCTTAGGCTTCACGGGTGAGTGCCTTAACTGCTAAGCCATCTCCTGAGCCCTTTAATTTTTTTTTTAAATCCTCATTTTGCCGGGTGTGGTGGCGCACGCCTTTAATCCCAGCACTTGGGAGGCAGAGGTAGGAGGATCGCCGAGAGTTCGAGGCCACCCTGAGACTATATAGTTAATTCCAGGTCAGCTTGGACCAGAGTGAGACCCTACCTTGCAAAACCAAAAAAAAAAAAAAAAAAATCCTCATTTTAAGAGAATTGAAAAACTGAGTAACAATGAGTTTGGATAACTTGCCCAAGGTCACCTGGTTAGAAGTAAACAGAAATTAAGCTCTAGATGAAAGATACATCATTCTATGCATTGGATATTAGGAAATATCCTAAAATTTATGACTTGGTTAATGAGTGAAATGGGTGTTGTATGAATAATTTCTCAAAACTGTCTTCTAAATTACTTGCTTCATTGTATGTTACAAGGAAAAGCAAATGTTTCATAAAGTAGGTAACTAGCACATGAACAAACAATGAGATTGATATCATATGAACTCCCTCAGGACAATGACTATAACATACCTGCATAGGCTGACACTCTCATCTCATGTCTGATTATAATTATGTCAGGTTTATACAAAACCTTACATGTATTAAAGTCAAGACCAATCAATATTAAAGTTTTTCTTTTCCTTACTAGATATCTGTATTCCCTTGATTCTGCAAAGCAATTCTGAAACTTCCTCAATAGACCATTTTTGCAACAACTTTATTGTGCAATACTTGAATAAAAAGTAAAACTGAACCACTAAAATAAAGGAAGAAAGTGTCAAAAGATGAGAAAGAATTTCTTTCTAGTTAGAAGGGTAATGGCTTTGCAGGTGGAGGAAAAACATAGTAGTCAGGCACTTAGACATAAAAGAGACAGCTCAGGAATGTGGGTGCTTCCACATGGTCACAGCATCCTAGTATGTTATGGAGTGAGAGAAGACTGCACAGAAAGACTGGGTGAACTGCCCAGGTACTGAAGGTTATGCTAAGAAGGCAACATGCTAAAAGCACAGAAATATGAACTCCTGACATTATCGTTCTCCAAATATCCTATTAGTTGCTAAAACAAAATAACTAAAATTATCAAGTATTCAAAATACCACAATCCTCCAATATTCTACCTCTTACTATACAAAAGTATCCCCTTTACTTAATGACAAAATGTTTCTAAAATATAAGAGCATTTTCAAAGTATTTGAGAATTCAAGAACCTAAATGATACCTGATCTTTAAGACATGCTAAAGAGAATGTTTTCCTTCTTGCTTCTATCCTAGTATTTATACCATTTCATTTTGGTTTGTAGGGTAATAAAGACCAAGAGTTAAACAGTCCTATCTTATTTCATTCCCTAATAACAAGAAAATCCTAGCACAGGTCATTTTTCATTTTGCTTATTTTTTCCTATTCAGTTTCTAATTGAGAGCATATAAAGAATGCTTTCTGCTCCGAAAACTTTTCAACACAAAGCTCAGCTTTCCAATGATGCTGGAAACTCCAAAAAATACTGTAGCTTTGAAAAAGCATACCTAGGAGTGCAGTGAGTTTTGGAAGAAGTCCAACTTGTACCATCTTATTCCTCAGTCCTGTGTCAAATGACAAGTTTAACAAAAGCCGGAGGGTGATATTCAGCAAATCTTCATGCTCACAAGGTATCATTTTTACCAGTTTTTCAACAATATCCATTTCCACCTATGTCAAATAATAAAATGTAATGAGGTTATATTGCAAAATAAGATAAGTCTATACATTATTATTTTTCTTTGTTACTTGAATGCATACTTTTTGTCAGTAATCATATATTATCATGATATTTTCAGTTCAACCTATAAACTTGTCTGAAACCAAACTTTTGTGGAGAAAATACATATGCCCACATCATCATTTCCTTCTCTTATTTGTCTGCATCAACTGTAAATAAAATTATATTTTATCCTTGAAAACCCTGAAAAAGTGAACTTTATTTACTAGATATAGATCAAACAAGGTTTCATCGTGGCCATCAAGGATTCCCCAATCAAGAAAGAGTGGATAAATAAACTGAGTAATGGAATATGTGATGAGAACTAAATGCATATGTGCTCTGGAAGCAACACGGAAGCAGCTCTTCAACTACATAGCAGAAAACACTTCAAATCCGGGACAGTCTCAAAAAAATAAGTAAAATTTGTCCTCTGGGTAAAAAAAGGTAATGACAATCCAGACTGGAAGAAAAAAAGCCAGTGAACAGGCATTCAGAGCTTGTTTAGGGAGTCACAAATGCTTCTTTTTGTTATAAAGTACATAGTGCTCAGCAGAAGCTGACAAACAGACCCTAGACAGATTATAGAGGCTCTTCGTGTTCTGCTAAGTATGTCAAAGTTATTTTATAGGTAGCAGAGTGTTCTTGCAATTTTAAATCCAAGGTCCCAAGATGCTAGTCCAAGGACAAACTTTGTATAAGGTCCATTTCAGAATAAAAGCCTCTAGGATCCTTATTTACATAAGGATAAAAAGGTGGATGTAGACATTATTAATTAGGACTAGTAAAAGTACAAACACGTTTAGGACAATGAGAACAAAAATTAATTTTTGTCATGCTTAATTTGAGGTGGTCTTTGGAAATGTTATCAAACTCAGGAGAGAAGCTGGGCTACAAGAAATAGTTAAGGCTGTTGGAATAGGGATCAGTATACTATGGCTCTTGGGCCTGATCCAGCTCCCCATTTGTTTTAATAAAATTCATGAATTAAGAGTATCTTTTGAGGGCTGGAGAGATGGCTCAGTGGTTAAGGTGCCTGCTTGCAAAGCCTAATGACTCAGGTTCAATTCCCTAGTACCCACATAAAGCCAGATGCACAAAGTGGCATATGCATCTGGAGTTTGTTTGCAGGAGCTGGAAGCCCTAGCTTGTCCATTCTCTCTGTCTTTCTTCTCTCTCTGCTTCCAAATAAGTAAATAAAAAATGTGGCACATGCCTTTAATCCCAGCACTTGGGAGGCAGAGGTAGGAGGATCATCGTGAGTTCAAGGCCACCCTGAGACTACATAGTGAATTCTAGGTCAGCCTGAACTAGAGTGAGACCCTACCTCGAAAAACAAAATATATATATATAAAACCCCCTCAAATTTTTAGAAGAATGTCTTTTGAATTGTCCTTTATTCTTTTCTTCCATTTACAGGGATCAAATTCAAATATTCTGCCATTGAGAGATAACCTTAGCCAGTTACATTTTCAATTTATTTTGGCTCACAGTTTTGTGGGGAACCTTCATGATGGCAGGGGAAAGCATGGCATAAACAGAGGCTGGACATCACTTCTGCTACAGCAGGTGGAAAGAAGCAGGAGAGTGAACTTAACAGAGTGAACTTAACTGGCAAGCTAGGAAACCTCAAGGACAGACAGCAACACACTGTCTCCAACAAGGTCCCAACCCCAGCAACACACCAACACATTGGTTTCCAGCAAGATCCACCTTTCAAGTTGCCATGAGCTGGGGACCAAGCATTCAAAACACCTAATTCAAACCACCACATTCCACCCCTGTCCTCATAAACTCACAAATATCTTGATATAAAGTGTATTCAGTATAACTTTAAAAGTACCCAAAGTTTTTAAACAATCCAACACGGTTCCAAAGTTCAAAGTCCAAGGTCTCATTTGAGACTCAAGACAGTCTCTTGGCCAGTTAAATGTTTAAAAGTTGAAAAATAAGAGCAAATCTAGAATAGTTACATGACATTATGTGAAATTCAAATTTAATTTGGAGTTTACTGGAAGAGAGACATGAGTATTAACGACCATTTATGGTGGCATGGTAGCAGAGCTGAGGAGATAAAACAGAGACCACATAACCTATAAAGCCTGAAATACTAACTAGCCATTTAAAAAAAGAAGTCTGCTGACTTCTGCTCTAGATTATAAAAGTACATGAAGAGACTTGGTGTTATGGTGAAAAATTAAAGAGGGCAATGCCAATTATGTTTGGCAAAGTAAAACATGTTAAGATTTTTTTAGCCCAGTATGGTGGTGCACTCGTGTGTGTGTGTGTGTGTGTGTGTGTGTGTGTGTGTGTGTTTGAGGTAGAGTCTCACTCTAGCTCAGGCTGACCTGGAATTTGCTCCGTAGTCCCAGGGTGGCCTCGAACTCATGGTGACCCTCCTACCTCTGCCTCCCGGGTGCTGGGATTTCTGGGATTAAAGGCATGCGCCACCATGACTGGCTGTGGTGAACTCTTAATCCCAGAATTTTGGAGATAGAGGCAGGAAGACTGCTGCAAGTTCGAGCCACCCTGAGACTACATAGTGAATTCCAGGTCAGCCTGGGATAGAGTGAAATCCTACTTCTAACCAAATCCCACCTGGAAAAAAAATCTTTTTTTAAGGTAACAATCTGAAAAAACTTTGGCTATTGGGGCTAGAGAGAAAACTTAACAGTTAAAACCCTTGCCTGAAAAACTCAAGGACCCAGGTTCAACTCCCCAGAATCCATGTAACCCAGATGCACATGGTGGCACATGCATCTGGATTTTGTCTGCAGTTGCTAGAGGCCCTGGTGTGCCCATTCTCTCTCTCTCTTTCTAATAAATAAAAATAAATAAAATATTTAAGAAATACTTGGCTGTAAACATACCTTATGTTTTTTAGTCACACAGTAATGGTTGAAAGGAGAGAAATTCTATGTAGGTTCATAGTTTTTAGAATAACAAAGGGATTTATGAAAATGTGGTTTTAATTTTTTATATGATACCTAAAACATTTATTTATACTGCCATTTTCATATCTTTATTACAACCTTTCACTGAACACATAAAAATGACATTAATAAATGAGCTATTTCTATAAATTTTCCTTTCATTCAATGCCAAGAAATAAAATAAAATTTTTAAAAAGCTAGGTTGACAAATCAACACTTATTTTTCCACCATAATTCTATGTGCACTACACAGTTGTGCCTCCAGCCATAGCACAGAGCTCTTCATTACAACAAACAAACCTTCAGAATGATGGAAACTAAAAGCTGATTCTAAAATGTATATGGAGGGGAAAATAATAGGGAATAGACAAAACAAATTTTAAAAAAGAATATTAGAGGTCCTAAACTGCCTGATTTATTACAAAATCAAAAGAAAGAGGTAATCAAAAGAAATCAAAAGAAAGAGGTAGTGATAAAAGAAAGACATACATATAGTAATAGAACAGAACCCAACATCTAGAAACAGACAATACATGGTCTTTTGCCTTTCAATAGAAGTATAACCTCAATTTCAATAACATCAGGATTCAACTTAATGAAAAAAATCTTTTTTAACAAAAAGTGCTGGAACAAGAATGAACTGGACATATATATTCAAAGAAAAATCTTGATCCATACTTTGTACCATACACCAACTTAACCCACAATGAAAGGACCATGCTAAAAAAACTACCTCCTATGAAAACTTCTTGAAAAAAACAGCATAGGGAGAAGTCTTTGTGAACTTGAGTTAAACAATGACATCCTAATTCAGTGCCAATATACAATCCCTTAAAAATGTCTGTTAGCATTCTGGACTTTATATCAAAATTGAAAACTTTGCTCTTCATAGGAAAATGAAGAGCCATAGAAAAGAAAATATTTGTAAAACATATGACTGATAAGAGACTGTATATAAAATGTAGAAAAAACGCAAGTCTCAGAGAATGAGCAACCCATGTAATGCATATAACCTTTCTTTCTTAAAATCCTAATGATTCATTTCATAATATTACATTATTAATATATACATATATATATATATAATATATTTATGGGATGTTACATATGTTGTTAAATAGAGTGTGGTTAAGTAACATATTTCCCTTGTTAAAAATTAAAATTTGAGAACAATTATGTTTAGATTAAAGTCATCTTTAGTTTCTATAAATTCAAATTTGTTTGCCATCAATATATACTACTTTTGTGAATCAAAAGTGTATTTAAGTAATTCCCTTTATATTTTTCTTTTTTTCCAAGGCAGGGTCTCACTCTATCCAAGCTGACCTGGAATTCACTCTGTAGTCTCAGGGTGGCTTCAAACTCTCAGCGATCATCTACCTCTGCCACCGAGAGCTGGGATTAAGGTGTACACTAACACGCCCTGCAAGTAATTCCCTTTTTAATTGGTCATTCTAGCGGAAAGATCTTAAGGCTATTATTAAAATTTTTTCTGGGGTCTGGAGAGATGGCCTAGTGGTTAAGGCACTTACCTGCAAAGTCTAATGACCCAGGTTCAATTCCCCAGAACCCATGTAAGCTTAGTATCTAGAGATTTGTTTTTATTTTTAAATTTTAATTATTATTATTTTTTATTGACAACTTCTATACTTACATACAAAAAACACATGATATTTCCCTCCCCTCCCCCATTCCATTTTAGAACTCCAATCTCCATCATATCCCCTCCCCTCTCTCCATTAGTCTCTCTTTTTATTTGAAGTCATCATCTTTTTCTTCTATTTTGAGGGTCTTGCGAAGGTATTGCTAGGCACTGTAAGGTCATGGATATCGAGGCCAAGTTCTGTCTGAGATTTGCTTTCTTAAAGTGCATTGCTTATGTCTGTGACCCTGATACTTCACCTGCAAAATTAGGTAGTCAGAGTCATTAAATGTCATATACTTGTCATATTTCTATGGCCTAGTAAAGTATAAAAAGTTTTGATTCTACAAAATACCATCACACAGAAAAGCATTTTTTCCATTAAAAAAAAATGAATGCATACCATCTATTGGAAAAATCTGGTTAATCAAGATACTTCTCATAAGTTTAGATAAATAATTAACTTTCTATATCTCAAATTTTCTTTCTAAATAAAAATGAGGTTTGATGATTTATATCTTCCAATTCCATGATCTTATTAGAAAACATTTTTTTTTTTTAATTTACAAGAGGTGGTGTTGGGGGAGAGAGAGATAATGGGCATGCCAGGAAAGCCAGCAATTGCAAATGAACTCCAGACACGTGCACCACTATGTGCACCTGGCTTACATGGGTTGTGGGGAATAGAACCTGGGTCCTTAGGCTTTGCAGGTAAGAGTCATCCATTCTGTGCTCTCTAATAAAGACTTTGTAATGATATGAGAAAAGAGCAGATAAGAATATTTATTATCTTCAGGTCTCGAATGCAGCAGAGCTATAGATCACTTGCCTAGCATGACTGAGACCCAGAGTTCAGTCCCCAGCAGCATCAAAACAAAAAATCATATTCTCCAATGTACCAACGGTTGCAATGGTGACATGTCTATTTTGGGTAAAACCAAGTGCTTTCTGATTGGACTAGAGACCCCCTCCATGAGGGAATTTCTGCCTGGTACTGAAAACCTAGTCAAAAGCCTATGGCTGAGGAGGTCATAAGCTGTAGGGAGATAACTACTACTGATTCTGGCTAAATGCATCTATTATATGCCCACTGAACTGCCCTTTAAACACTTATGTTTATACTCCTATATTAATGCTACTTTCACTTTTGGTTAGAGAAGCTTCTTGTTTCAGATGGTGGTGACCAATGGGGTGACTCAAAATTGGCCTGTCACACCGTCCAGGGCTCAGAGACCATTGAAGAAGAGGTGGCAGAAAGAATTCAAAAGCTAAAGGAAGAGGAAGACTGCTTACAATGCTGTCATCCAGACACAAAGTGGCCTTGATATTCATGGCCTCACCGTGGCTGACACTACCTACACAAGATATGCACAACAGGAGGGAAAAATGATGACATCAAAATAGAAGAGACACTAGTTGTAAGGAAGGAATTCAGTGGGGGGCGCTTTGGGCAGGATAAAAGGGGAGTGGGAAGGGATTATGGTTATAGTATACTGTCCATATTTATGAAAGCTGCCAATAAAGTTAATGTGTTCATATAGTTCTGTATTATACATATTTTAGAGAGAAAAAAGTATCATAAACTCAAGTTATTTCTCAAACATTATCAATACAATAAAGACTGGCAAATAAGAGTCCAATTAACTATAAATGTCAACTCTAAATTCATTTTTCAGCTAGTAAACTGAGAAGGCATCGAATTGTTAGAAAATTACTAAATTTAGTGCTTGAGTGTGTTTTTTTGCAATCAAAAAGACATGACTAGCAGCTGTGTTAAATACAAATCTAATGTTTACTATCTGACTAATGGGACTTTACATTCCAGAATGTGTAATGGCTATACAAATAACAGACACTTTAGGTTATCATTAAATTTTCTATAATAATTCAAACCATAAATAAAGAGGGTATGAACAAAGCAGTCTTGAACTGCTCAGTGGCAATGGGAATCAAAAGGAGAGATAGTTTTAGGAAACAGATAAGAAGCAGAATTAACAGGCTAGAGCAACCAATCAGACCAGTGGGTGACAAAGAAGAGTTTGGACTCAACTACATTTAATACACTAAAATAAAAGATGAGGAAGGAAAAATATTTTAAGATAAAATAAAGTCAGTAGAACCTAAAGTACAATTTTAAGCTTAAAATATGTTCTATATATTATGTTTGCTATGGCAAGGTCTATCTATGACATTAAAATATTTAAAAAATATTTTTATATTTTAAAATTTATATTTTCAATTTTCTAGAATGTTAACACTGAAATATATTTCCTTATGAATCAATTTTTACAGGTTAGTTATTATAAAAGATTTAGTATTACCTTAGTGTATACAGAAAATGTTTACTTATCAAAATATCTAACTTAAAATGGCTATTGTGAACTATTTTGAGGAGGTTTGAACATTACCATATCATTTTTATTCTCCATAAAAATGCTGAGTTTCTTTAAGAATGATACAACTAGAATAAGGAGCTCAAAATTGTCTCGATCAAGAGCCTTCACCAACATGTGAACTATGTTCTTGTTCCTCATCTTCAGTTCTGTACGAGTATCCTCAGCAAGATTCAGAAGCAAATAAAGGGCAACTAGAAAATAAAACACATGAGAAAAATGATTGACATATTCAATTTCTATTTCTATTCACTAAGATGACATGGTTCTAAAAAGGAAATATGCTTTTTAAAATTGTAAGTGCTTAATAATTTATTCATTAAAAATATGGAGAACTTCCAGTCATAGTGGTATACACCTTTAATCCTAGCACTTGGGAGGTAGAGGTAGGAGGATGCCATGAGTTCAAGGCCATCCTGAGTCTACATAGTAAATTCCAGGTCAGCCTGAGATAGAGTGAGACCCTACCTCAAAAAAACCCCAAAAAACTAAAAACAATAAAATTGAAAATTATAAAATGAGGTACAGATATAACTTATATCCATGTGCATATGCACACCCATATACATATGATCAGGACTGGTCACAGAAAGCTCAGTAGGTAAGAGCACTTGCTGCACAAGCACGAGGACCTGAGGTCAATTTTTGACACCCACATAAAAATGCTGCACATGGCCATGCATACCTATAACCTAAGGGGAGTGGAGAAGGTTAATTGCTGGGACTTTCTGGCCAGCCATTCTAACCAAAAATATAACAGCTCCAAGTTTAGTGAAAGATTTCACCTCAAGAAATAGGTGGAAGAGTGATAGAGGACACTTGAATCCTCCTCATGCCTTCACACACATGTGAACTGGGCATATACATCTGCACACACATATATGTCCCATAATACTACATACATACACATAAATACATAGCTAAACAGACAGACTGATAAAATTTATGTACAGAATCATATTCTAATGGCATTTAGTAAACAATAATCAATAATGATTTTTGCTCTTTAGGAGTATAGTTTAATAATAATCAACAGCAGTCTAAGTCAGAAATGATAAACAGAGGGAAAATAAGGAAGGTTATCATTTAGCAAAAGTTTAAAATTACAATATCAGCAAAAGAAACACCTCTGGAGGTATCACCATACCTGATCTAAAGCTATTTTACAAAGCCACAGTAGTAAAAACAGGATTATAGACCAAGAGAACAGAATTGAGGACCCAGACTTTGGGTCAAGTAACTACAGCTACTTGATATTTGACAAAGGCCCTAACAATGTAGACTGGAAAAAAGACAGCATCTTCCACAAATGGTGCTGGACAAACTGGATAACCATATGCAGTAAAATGAAACTTGATCCACACATCTCACCATGCACAAAACCCATCAAAGACCTCAATATAAGCCTGGAAACTACTAGAAGAAAAAATAGGAGGAACTTCCCATGATATAGGAATGGGAAAAGACTTCCTGAACAAAACCCTAGCAGCTCAGGAAATTAAACAATCACTCAACCACTGGGATCTCATGAAGCTGAAAAGATTTTTCGCAGACAAATATACGATAAGCAGTCAATAGATTACCTACAGAATGGGAGAAAACTTCTTCCGGCTATCCAACTGACAGAGGCCTAATTTCTAGAATTTACAAACAACTAAAAAACCTAAACAATAAAAAAAAAAATAAAATAAAAAAGTCAAACAACCCACTCACAAAATGGCAAAATGTACAGGGAGTTCTCAGAGGAAGAAATACAAATGGCAAACACACACTTAAGAAAATGTTCAATATCCTTAATTATCAGGGAAATGCAAATTAAAAAAAACCTATGAGTTTCCACCTTATTCCAGTAAGGATGGCAAACATTAAACAATCTAATGAAAACAAATGCTGGCGAGGTTGTGGAGAAATAGGAACCCTCATTCACTGTTGGTGAGTATGTAAGCTTGTATAACCACTATGGAAAGCAATATGGAGACTCCTAAAAATGCTGGCAATAGAGTTACCAATAGACCCAGTTATTCACTTACTAGGCATTTACCCTAAAACTCCATGCCTCAGTTCAGAAAGATTTGCTCAACCATGTTTATAGCTGCTCAATTCATAATAGCTAAGAACTGGGATCAGCCATGCGTGCTAGCGCACACCTTCAATCCCAGCACTTGGGAGGCAGAGGTAGGAGGATCGCCATAAGTTCAAGGCCACCCTGAGACCACAAAGTGAATTCCAGGTCAGCCTGAACTAGAGTTAAACCCTACATTAAATGAATGGATAACCAAGATGTGGTATATCTATACAATGGAATGCTACACAGCAGTAAGGAAAAATGGCACAACGAAATTTGAAGAAAAATGGTCGAACCTGGAACAGATCATTCTCAGTGAATTCACCCAATCACAGAAATAGAATCATTGCATAGTCTCACTCATCTGTGGCTCCTAACTTGAATCTGTCTGAGATGCTGACATGCCTAATAAGCATCTTGAGGACCGGACAATAGGGAGGGTAGGATGGGAGAGGAAGGTAAGGATTGTAGGGGGGGAATGACACAAAACTGGACCCAAATGGAAATGGCACCATAACATCCTATATCCTGAAAGGCTGAACTTTCATCAAGTCCTTAGAGGGAACACCTGATTCACAGGGCCCTGGAAAGGGTATGATGAAGTCTAACCTTAAGCTTCTCCTGCTTCTCTCTCTCTCCCTGTTCTCTCATTTTCTTCTATATTACCTATCTTTTTCTTCCTTCTTTTCCCTTGGTGCTGGGCTGTAACTCGCAGTAGTAGCATGAGGTTAATATCCACAATGAACTGTTGATCAGAGAGTCCTACAAAGTTTTCCAAAAGAAGACAGATTTCTGTCAGAGTACATGGAGTGACCTGACTGGAATCTGGAAGAGAGTCAGTCCCCAGACAGTTAGCTTGTCTAGTTCCAGAAGGTCCTACACGAGCAGCTGGGGGAAAGTGACCAACAACTGTCCAAGCGACACGTGATCTAAGCTTCTTAGCAACAAACAACCTATGTGATACTGACACAAGGGCAATAGTGGCACACAGCCATGGTGGGTAACCAGCTGCTCTTGATTTGGCTAACAGATCCGCTCAGTGGAACAGAACCCATAACTGGAACTAGTAAACAAGTCAGAACCATATCCAAAAAACGAGCCCACTCTCCAATATTAAGCTCCCACTAATTGTGGGCTACAAGTGGGTCTACGCCTATTAAATTCTCTCTAAAATAATAATGGTTATCCCATTTATCTGATGCTGACCTTTCTCTCTGTTGAAGAATTTGCTTCTCTTTTTCAGATGGATGCAGAACCTGAGGAGAGAATCAGACCATCACACCTCACCAGGGCCCCAGCTGAAACCATAAAGTAATGGGGGAAATGAACAAGAATGCTGCTTTCTTGGTGAACCTGGTACGAACACAAAGGTGGAAGAGTCAGACACAGAGAACACTCAACTCCTACCAAACCAGATATCCAGAGACAAAGAGGCTCCCTAGACGTCATCACTGAAGTAGACCTAAAACAATCCCAACATGGCTCAGGGAAATTTGCGGAAGAGGGGGTGGAAAGATTGTTAGAGCCACAAGTTGGGATATTATGCACAGAGACATTGCTTCTTTCCCATAACTGATGGCTACCCCCAAAATGCATGACCCACATTCCCCAACGAAGAGAGTCCCTTCAGAGGGGGGATGACAGAAAGAGGCTAACAATGGTACCAGCATGACTGTATACAGACTATCTACATAACTAATAAAAAATTACATAGGCTATTGATGTTACTCATTATTTTATCATTTCACTTATTGATTCACTCTAGCCTAGGCTGACCTGGAATTCACTTTGTAGTCTCAGGGTGGCCTCAAACTCAAGGAAATCCTACTACCTCTGCCTCCAGAGTGCTGGGATTAAAGGCATGTGCCACCACACCCAGCTTCACAATGATTTTTTAACCTATAGAACCTCTTAACAGAATATGGCCCTAATATAACCTTGATTTTGGACTTAGAATCTTCATAATGATGAGAGTGTAAATTTCTCTTGCTTCAAGTTAGCTACTGAATGTATTTTGTTATAATAGTACTATGAAATTAATAAATAGAGAAATTTGGTATTTAAACTCTTGCCTGAAACAAACAAATACCAACCAACAACAAACAACTGAAAATACAAGGACTAACATTTCTAAGATATTGGACATTAAACTCTGAAGTCAAGCAATCTTTGTAGTATGAAGCAAATGAGAAGTGCTATACTTGCAAACAGTACTGCTTTGGGGGAGTTTCCATATCACCATCACCACGCAGGGATGGAGAATCCAATAGAACTTGAGAGTATCTCTGAGCTAAAGACCTGTACAGACCCAAGAGTCAGAGAAACCAAGGAGTTCAGAGTTCCTAGAAACCAGTAATGGAGGGAACAGCTGCACAGAGAGAATGCAGGGATGTCCCTTAACTACTGAGTGAGTAAGGATGGACATAAGTACATAATTGAGGCTAGGGACAAAACAGAAGAGAAGAAGAATAACAATTATGTGCTACTCCCAGAAGCTGGAAATAATGCATACGGGAACTCTTGTAATTTGTGGAGTAATGGTAGCACCCTTGGGAGTCTCTTTGCCTATAATGCTAGAGAGCTCTGTGGATAAAGCATGTGCCGTGTAAGCATTGGTAGCTGAGTCTGGATCCTCAAAACTCATGTAAAAGCCAGAAACTAGCAGGCATCTATAATTCCAGGATGGTGTAGTGGGGTGTCTGTAATCCAAGCATGCCTACAGTGAGAAGGCAGGTAGAAGAGGGAAATCTGCTGGAAGCTTGTGGGCCAGCTAGGCTGGTAAACAGAGAGGTAAAAACGAGACCTTATCTCCAATTGGGAGGAAGGAAGGCAAAGATTGATACTAAAGCTGTCCTCTGAGCTCAATAAGCATGCCAACATTTACACACAAGAACATGTATACGCATGAACACATACACATATTACACCCACCCACACACCACCAAAAAAAAGTGTCTTGCTTGATCAATGGAGAACACTTACCTTTAGCCTAAATGCTGCTATGTCCAGACTGAAATGGTCACATCAAAATCTAAAATGTTCAAAGGCTTTTCAAGTAACTCAACCATTTTCCAAAACAAAGCTCAGGAAGATTTATAGGAATGAAAAATATGTGAAAAACTCAGTGATGTAAATTTCACCCTATCTGGCACCCAATCAAAGATTATCAGGCATTCAAAGCACAGGAAAATATAACCCATGGGTAGGAGATATATCAACCACATGAAACTATCCTAGAACTGACAAAGATTTTTTAAATGTTAGGTAAAGATATTATAGACTGTGTATGTGCTTGTGTTTGAACTTCCTAGCAATGGAAAACACAATATCTGACAGTGTATACTAGATGCCATTAGCAGGAGTTTAAAAATGGTAAAGAAGATTACTGAAATTGAAGACATAATCATGAAATATTCAAAATTAAACACAAAGTACAAAGGGAAACTTGTAAAAAACATCAAAAGCATCACAGAACCATGGAACAACTTAGCAAATAGACTAATATATGTGTAGTTGGAGTTCCCAAAGAAATCACAGAATTTCTACAATCTCTGAGTTCCAATAACCTCACTGAACATCAATAATAAGAAAAGATCTTGGAAAATCTCCACTTGTTTGGTACAAAAAGACTATCTTCTAAATAACATACAGGTCAAAGAAGAAATTAAGATAGAGATTAGAAAGTACTTTTAATTGAAGTACTAAATAATAAAATATGAAAATAATAAAGTATAAACAATAAAAACAAGGCATATTAAAATCTGTGGGTTACTATCCATCTAGTGCTTATAAGAAAAATTGTGTTAAAGAAATATCTTGGATAAATTACCTCAGCTTCCACCTTAAAACATAACAAAATTAGAGCTAATTAAACCCAATGTAAACTAAAGCAAAGAAAAAATAAAGTAGATATGGTAGTTTAAATACATTGCTCCCAATATATTCAGTGTTTTATTAGTTTGTTATTTGCATCTCCATCCACCTGGCTGGAGGCAGTGTCACTGGGTAGATCTTAAGGTGTGGTGGTGGGTTTAGGATTTCAATCTAAAGATATGCAAAGTGTGCCTAGCTGGAGTTCCTGAGGTGTGTTGTGCTGTCTGGCTTCTGGCTTGTGGCTTTGATCTCTGTGTTTGGTCCTGTGAAAGCAGACCAGCTTCTTCTGCCATTAAGGAACTTCCCCTGGATTTGTAAGCTTCAATAAATCCCTTCCTCCATAACTGTGCCTGGTCAGGAAGTTCATTTCAGTGAACCTAAAGCTGTCTAATACAGTAGAAGCCAATAAAATAAAACAATATAAGAAAAGCCAGTTAATCTATGCTGGTTAGGAATAATAGCTTTTACATTACTAAACTTTAATCAGAAATTCAAATATTTAAGAGTACTTACAATAATGACAAGAAAAATGAAATGTTAGGAATAAAAGATATAACATCTGTACAATGAAAGCCACAGCATTTCACTGAGGAAACAAGAGAGCTATTTAAATGGACAGGCACATGTTTTTGAAGGAAGGTCAAAAGATCAAACATGATTAAGATGTTAATTACTCACAAATTGATCTATGACTAAGGTAAATATAAAAGTTGATTCTAAAATTCATATGAAAATACAAAAGAAAAAAAGAAAAACACAAAAGACCTAAGATAGTCCAAAAAGGAAAATTGTGGGGTGCTAATACTGCTTATTAAAGTTTATATAAATATTTTTCTATTATCTAACACTGTGCTACTGGCAACAAAGTAACCAAAAGTTACAAGCAGAAGAGGACAGAGTTCTAAACAGACATGTACATGTACAGATGAATGATCCTAGCAAAGATAGAAAACAATGTATTAAAGGATACTCCTTTGAAATATACATAGTTTGAATAACCAAACATTTATATGTAAACAGAGCAATGAACTTGAACTATTCTTCACACTAAATACAAAAAGTAATTCAGAATGTATCACTGACCTAACTGCAAACACTGAAACTGTAAAACTTCTAAAAGAAAAACCCAGCAGAAAGTCATTGTAACCTTCAGTTAGGAAAGATTCTGCTCTTCAAAAGACACTATTTGGAAAGTGAAAAGATAAGCTACAAACTGAAAGAAAGTCTTCAAATCATGGATTTGATAATTGTATATCAAATATGTATTTGTGTGTATATGCATGGAGCAGCTAAATTAAGACATAAAAACATCAAAACAAACTTCAATAAAAAAATGGCATATCAGCACATGAACAGATACTCAGTAGTGGGTAGGTAAATTCAAATCAAAACCACAACAAACACTATTGCATATATTTTAGATTAGCTGAAATCAATAAGATTGATTATACCAATCTTTGGCAATGTTAAATTACTGAAGCTTTCATACACTAATGATGGGAATATAAATTAGTAGGGCTGCTATGGAAATCCATTTGGTAGATTCCTATAAAGTTAAATATGCATCTTTTATATGACCTAGCCATGTCATCATTAGGTATGTAACCGAAAGAAAAGAAGGAATCTGCTGTTGTAAGAACTCATAGATAAATGTGTATGGCAGCATGTGATTGCCTAAAACTTGTAATAGGTCAATGACTACAAATAAGTAAATGTAAAAAAATATTACTCAACACAAAGGAAAAATAAATGACACGGAGTAACCTTTATGCAGACCAAAGAAGACACACAGAAAGAACATGAATTATAATTGTACTTATATACTACAAAAATGTACATTAATGTAGAGTGACAAAGTAAATGACCAGAGAATGAGAGGAAAGGAAGAGGGAAGGAAAGCGAAGTTATATGAGGAAAGACTGCGTGTGATAGAATGTCCTTTACCTTGATTACGGTCAGTGTACTAGCTATTTGCATATGCTAAAATTTAACAAATTGTATACTTTAACATTATACAGTTTACTGTCAATCATGTTTCAATAGTTGTTTTAAAAGAGCATAAAATACCTGCATAACTAGAATATTTAGGAACATAGCTTAATGTTTTACATGTAAAAAAGTCAACTATAGTACTTTAAAACTAACAAAACCAACTGATTTTTTTAAAGATGTGATACACTTTGGATTATATACTTACATAGATAACACCTATTATATTATAGCATATTTTAAATGAACAATGAAAACTGGCATCTTCTCTAACATGTTGAGATAAATTATTTTAAGATAGGCTGAGGATGTACTCAACGTTAGAACACTTAGTGTGTCACATTTACAAAGCCTTGAGTTTGGACACTAGCACTGCCAAAAAAATCTTTAAAAAATGTTCAGTATAGTTCAAAAAGCTAATAACTATCAGGGATTAAAAAATATTTTGTGAGTTAACATATATTTCCATGTAGAAAGTTAATCAAATGGTTAAGTACAAACCAGAAACTGAATACACATATCCATCCTAACACCTTGCAGCTTATATGAATGTGAAACCATGTGACATCAAAGGCCTCATCTTTCAATCAAGCTTAGACAGGGATTATTTTTTTATCAACTGAGAAATATTTTGAAAATTCATGTCACCTTTATAAAACATGTAGTGTTTGAAACATAAAGGTCCTTGTTAAAAGGGTCACACTGGATTCAAATATTGTAAGTGTTAAGTCAGGGAACCAAAAGTAACATTAAAAATATATTTTATTTATTTATTTGACAGAGAAAAAAGGAAATAGAGAGAGAGGGAGCGTGTACCAGGGCCTCCAGCCACTGCAAATGAACTCCAGACATATGCACTCTCTTGTGCATCTGGCTAGCGTGAATCCTAGGGAATAGAACCTGGGTCCTTTGGTTTTGCAGACAAACACCTTAACCGTTAAGCCATCCCATCCCAAAAGTAACATTTTTAAAATCACTCATAATAAGGACAAAAGAACTTAAAGCATATTGAAATTTATAGAAAATTTCATTATTTTGGTAACAGTATAACAAAAAGAGAACAAATGTATTTAAATTGCTTGTTTATTTTTTTCTCATGGTTTTCCAATTCATACCTCGTAATAGCTGTTCCTGTTTCACCACAAGTCCCTGGTATTTTTTATAGGTTTTTTCATAATCCTTTCTCAAGGTTTGATTTTCAAGATCTTCATCAAGTAAAACTGAAGTAAAGGATAATATATTTGAATTGAAACAAACATAAGCCATTGGAAATTATTTCGAAGAGCACTACTCATGTATATTCTCTACTCAATTATTCAACTAGAAATCTTCTATGTATAGCAATTGTACTAAAATAGGAGATCTTAGCCAAAGGTTCAAGAATTTTCTTAGAGTACTGGGTAAGTGTGTGAATTTTTTTAAATACTTGAACTCTTAGAAATTACATGCAAATATTTTATGTAATTTGCCAAGTGTATAACTTCAACAATAAAAGTGTATCCATGTAACAAAAATACTGTCTCATAGAGAATGATTCAGTAACAAAGACTATTGGATTCCACTTCAGATCCCCAGAACATTCAAAGGATTCAGCTTAAATATAAAGCATTTCAACACTTCTTGAGATTAGAAATGCCAAAATAAAATATAATCATAAGAACAGGGTCAATGTGCTTTACAAAGGAAATTTTTCAAATGTACTACATTGTGTACAACACTGTATTCAAATGAATATTACTACTAACAATAGCTTGTGTAAAACATATCCTGTTTAGAAAAATATGGATAGTTCAGGACCTTTATGCTAGAATTAAATTGTATAGACAACATGATCAATATATTCAAGTGAGAAAAATGTAATGTTGACAGCATTTCCTAATTCTGTAATCAGTATAAAAAACTAAAATAAAGAGATTGAAATTATTTGAAAGTAGACTATGGCAAGTCCAACTCCAAAGAATGACTTAAACAGGCAATCACATTGTTAAAGAAGGGAATATAATGTTATGAAAAAAAAAAATTATTTGGGGGCCTAAAGAGATGGCTTAGCAGTTAAGCGCTTGCCTGTGAAGACTAAGGACCCTGGTTTGAGGCTCGATTCCCCAGGACCCACGTAAGCCAGATGCACAAGGTGGAGCATACATATGGACTTCATTTGCAATGGCTGGAGGCCCTGGCATGCCCATTCTCTCTTTCTCTGACTCCTTCTCTCTCTGTCTGTTGGTCTCAAATAAATAAATAAATAAATAAATAAATAAATAAATAAATAAATAAATAAATAAAGTTATTTGCTAAGAAAAATTCAGGTTCTTATAAGCTAGGTTATCACAAATCATTTCTCTCACAGCTTCTATCATCCTATAGACTTCTCAATATTTGTATTAATAACAGAATTTTTCTCACTTAAGTAGAACACAGGCAAGTAGAACTTTTTATATTCATCAAAAATTTTAACCTATTCCCATTAAAGTCATTCAGAGGTGTACAGGCAGCAATGGTGAGCCATGCGTTATCAAACCCAGGGATTTTAGTGGACATAATGGTGTAGCCACTTAGGCTCATTTGTTCAAATCCCCAGCACCTGTGGTTTCTCCCTTTTACTCCAATAAGTGATCAAAGAATGAAGAGACAAAAATTATAGTTCAAACTATTATTCTGATAGTTTCAATATTTATCAACTTCCAACATATTCTTGCATGGTTAACAAAGATGATTAGTAATTAACGACATAAAAGAAACTATCTTTTCCACCCAGAACTTAAAGCAAGAAAACAAAAAGTCAAAATGGAACTCTAAAAGGATATCAGCTTTCTTCTTCTTAGAAAGTTCTTCTTGCCAAAGCTCATGTCTTTTTAACTCATGATCAATTATATTCATGCATAGAGCTCCGATTTTATAGTGAGTGATAAGTCCATGAAACTGAGAAAAGCTTTAAGGAGAAGAAGATGGAACACATTTTGTTAGAATAGGAGACTTGGTTTTGGTCAACACTGGCATAATCTATGGAGAGCATACATTTGCCATACATCTCAATAAATGAATTCATTCATGGTCTGATATAATTTGAAATCATAAGATTACATTAAACATCTTTTAACATATTACCCTTAGATCAAATATGCAATTACTTTTAGGAATTAGACAGGTTGTTATAATTAACCCCTGTGTTAAATATTCAGATATTCTCATAGTACGTTTTCAGAATATTGCCTAACAAAACTAATAATATATTAGATATATATTTTATTTATAGTAGGAAATTAACTATAGAGAATGAACTAGTAAAGTGTTAGCAAGCAGATTTTGTATATGTTTGCTAGATAACTTGTTCAAGTATTTTCTTCAATAATCATTTCTTCACTAATGTTGCCACACTTAAAAAAACTGGCTATAATTTTTTCATATCTCAATAAATATTTTTCTTAAGAATATATGACTATAAATGGAACTTGAGTATAGTATGTTAAGTATGCTAGACAAAAAAGACAAACACTTTCCCTTTTTTAAATACATGGGAGCTAAAAAAAAAGTTGATTTCCTATAATGAGAGAATAGAGTGGTTTCTAGAGTCTTAGAAAGGTTAAGATGAAGGAGGACTGAAGAAGACTTGATAACAGGTTCCAACATACAGTAACAGAAGGAATATGTTCTAATGTACTATAGCACAGCAGAGTGACTATAGTTTATAATTCACAAAACACTTATAAAGAACTAGTAAGGAGAGAAGTTTATAGGATCTTAATATAAAGAAATGATAAATATTCAAAGAGACAGAAATGCTAATCATCCTAATTTAATCAGTTAGACATCATATATATGCATTACATTGTGTCCCACAGGATGTACTAAATTGAAAAATTTGAAATGCAAATATATGTGCAAATATAATATGAATATGGCATAGATGACCTTGTATCACACAAATATATATAACAATAATATTTACTGAGCACTTAACTCTGGTTAAAAAAGCTTTTAAGTATATTAATTCAGGCACAGAGAAATTAAGGTTCATAACCAATAATACAATTAATAATTAGGAGGCACTACTGAAATTGAGACAGTTTTTTTTTTGCCAGAGCTAACACTTTTGAACTCTAAACCATATGCTAACTAATTGAGTGTGTAGAGACATAGGTTAAGTGTGGTCCAAATGAAAGAATAACAATAGAGCAGGAATAAAAGCTGACAGGTAGAGCTCACACAAGTCCACAGAAAGACTGAGAGAACCAACAGAAGATAACTGACATAGACAGACAGCAATAGACACAGACTAGTCCTTTCATAATCTTTATACTTACCTAGAAAAGCAAAAAAAGATATAAATTATATTTGTGGCTAACTCAACGCTCTGTTTCCAGTCTTCTCTAAGAACTCTTGCTAATGCACCTAAGGCAGTTTCTGAAGAAAAACAAGACACAAATATGATCATTTGCCTTGCCTTTGGTATAAAGGGTGGCTGGTTTTAAATTTCTTTGTATTAATAAATAACAAAGCTAAGCTAGAACTGGGACAAAAAGTAGGATGCTTCTTTCCAATACAGACAGCTATTTTTAAAACTAAAATATAATTTTTACTTAAAAAATAACAGGCAGCTTCAAGTGTAAGCTGCGAATAACATGATTTACGTAGAGGAGACAATGAAATAAAAAAGAGCCATTCATTCATGATTTGTATTTTCACTGGGAATCGTACTACTGCAATTCTTCTTTTCTTTTTCAATATCAGATCTAATGTTTTTAAAAAAACTAAAATAAATTTAGAAAAATGTGCAGGTTAGCAAACTAACACTAGCTCAATTTAAAGTAAATTAACCAAATAAAATTTATACACAGAAAAGTCCAATAGTTCAATATTACATGGCAATAGATATAAACAAAATAAATAAAAATCAGAAAATGATTTTCCAGAAGGTATATGAGCACTTCTGCTTGAGAAAAGTGAAATTAATAAGCTTATTAATGAATATTAGCATAAATTAATTCACTATAAAATAATGAAGTTTTTTTTTTTTTTTTTTTTTTTTCTGGTTTTTCGAGGTAGGGTCTCACTGTGGCCCAGGCTGACCTGGAATTAACTATGTAGTCTCAGGGTGGCCTTGAACTCACGGCGATCCTCCTACCTCTGCCTCCCGAGTGCTGGGATTAAAGGCGTGCGCCACCACGCCCGGCTTGAAGTAAGTTTTAAATTAGAGTTGTTGATGGCTTACTATTTTTAAATATTATTAAAAGATATTCATGTTAAAATTAGATTTATTAATGTAGGTATCATTAAGAAGTCCTCAACATCTGTTGTACTTTATGGACTGTATTGTCACTATTAGCTAAAATGTTCAGTTTATTTCAGCTTTCCTGTTATTCAGATTATGAAATAAGAATTAAGTGTATTAGTTATTAATCTACTTAATGATAAATTTTTAAGCAGACTAAAAAATATCCTAATTTAACATTTTACATTATTCACAATTACTGGGTCAATCACTAGAATAACATAGGCTTTGGTCAAAATAATTATGATGTCAAATAAATACATAAGCAATGTGCATTAACATATATATCTCAAAAAAGTCCCACTTAATAAAGAGTTTGATATCGTTCTATTCCATCAAAAGCCTTTGATCATTAAAATCCAGAGGAAGTAACATTTTTTAGTACACCATAGAAATATTATACTACTTCATGAATTTAGGCATGAATTCAGTGATCTGCTAGCCAAGTTTCATTTTGTTCCTCTCTCTCAATAAAGAAGAAATATAAAAAAGTAAAAAGAACATCACAAGATTTGTATATACATGATAAAATATAAAGTTTCTAAATGGTCAAATGATAATAAAAAATCTACGAATTGAATACAATCACCATCGAAATTTGATTAATTCCACAAAATATAAAGATTTTCAAAATGATAAATTAAATATATAATAGTGTATGGTATATATAAAAGCAAAGTAAATTCTGAAGAAAAATAGAAACAAGTAACATATTACTCTTCCATATTCTAAAACTCTAGTCAAAATAAAAAACATTGGGAGAAAGAGGATCAGGAGTTCAAGGCTAGCCTCAGACATCTAGTGAATCTATGGCCAGTTTGATCACTTGTTAACATATGTAAAGTTCAAGTTCCTGCACCATAAACAAAAAAATAATACAAAATAACAATAACCAGCATTGAATTCATGTCAGACTCATCTAACAGTCAGATAAAACAGAAAGTGCATAAAACAGATACATCACTATATGAGATTGGTAACTGGTAAAGAATAAGTTTTCAAGAAGCATCTGTTCCATAAAGAAGACAGGCATATAACAATAATCAAGTTACCTCAAATACCTGGGTGAGGATAGTATTCATGTTCACTCACTTGGCTGGAACTAGTGACTATTCAAAATGGAAAAATAAAATAAGATTCTATCTCTAATCTACCTCTGTAAGGAGAAATAAAAAATTTATTATTTATTGAAGAGAGAGACAGAGGAGGGAGGGAAAGAGGGAGGAGGGACAGAGGAAGAGTGGGCACACCAGGACCTCTAGCCACTGCAAATGAACTCCAGATGCATGTGCCACCATGTGCATCTGGCATGTGTGTTCTGGGGAATGAGACCTGGGTCCTTAGGTTTCACAGGCAAATACCTTAACCACTAAGCCATCGCTACTACCCAAAAGAAATTAAATTTGATTTTAGTCACTAATGAGATGGCAGATTATGGACCTCCATTCTTCCATATGAGAATGGACAATATGGTACCAGAGTGGAGGCTGTGGGATGTCCTCTGTCACTTTCCCACATTATTTCTCTGAGGCAGTTAGACTGCATGACCAGGGAGCCCCAATATACATTCTGTTTCTTCCCTTCCTCAAAACTGGAGTTACAAGCATCCATGACCACACCAGACTTTTGATGTGGGTGCTGGGTATTTAACTCAGGCCCTCATGCTTGCACAGCAAGTGCTCTTACCTTCTGAGGCATGTTTCTAGCTCACAAACCAACTTTTTTTAAAGTCTAAGAATTATCTAAATAGTTACATTTATTCACAGAGGGTGTTTGCTGAAAGAAAAACTGGCTAAATCTTGGTAACAGTAGTAATTCTCTATATAGCACTGTGATAGCCTGACTAAAGCTAGAGTGGGCAGAAGTCTGAATTTCCCCCAAGTCTCCTCCTACAGCTGTCACTACCTGACCTATTGGACACCTGCTAAACCAATCCGCTTTGTCCTCAGGGAACAGAGAGTGCTGAGTCTTTAGGTTATTGCAGAGCTTGCCTTCCTGGACGGTACCTGGTAAAAACTGTTGGTAGTAAACACAACCACTGCCAGAGGCAGTCTTACTAGTATGTACCAGTATTTACAAAAGGTAGACATTACGAATATAAAATTAGAATAATATAAATAAAATTTAAAAAATTTTAAAAAGTTTTAAAAGATTAAACTAAAAAAATCAAGTATTGCTGGGTATGGTGGTGCACACCTTTAATTTCAGCACTTGGGAGGCACAGGTAGGGGGATCACTATGAGTTCAAGGCCACCCTGAGAGTACATAATGAATTCCAGGTCAGCCTTGGCTAGAGAGAGATCCTATCTCAAAAAAAAAGAAAGAAAGAAGAAAGAAAGAAAGAAGAATAAAAGAAAGAAAGAAAGAAAGAAAGAAAGAAAGAAAGAAAGAAAGAAAGAAAGAAAGAAAGGCAGGTATTAAAAAAGCTCAAACATATTCCTGAGTGTCTAGAAGACCATTAACATGTATAGAGTTTTTCCTCTAGCCTCTGCATGTAGGTCATATTCTAAAAAAAACAAATTCTTAAAAATAAATAAATAATAAGAAGAAAGAAAACAAATCATAGAAAAGAGCCAAACAGAAATTCTGTACTTGAGTATTAATAAACAGAATGAAAAAATCGCTATGAGATACTAGTAGAAAGAGGAAACCATTGATATACACACAGCTCAATTTAGACTTTAAGTCAGTCTAAGGAGAAAAAAAATGAGGACCAAATGAGCAAAGCCTCAAGTACCACAAGGCATAGAAACATATACATAGTGGGATCTCAAAAGCAAAGGACGGGCAGAGTGAATATTTAATGAAATAATGTTCAAAAATATCTTGACTATTGAAGAATATTAACCTGTATCTCAAAAAGTGCTACAAACTCCAAGTAAGATAAATTAAGAGATACCAATACTTAAACACATCATTATTGAACTAACAAAAACATTTTCTTTGCAAAGCATGATGAAAATATGAGAGGAAAACACAGTATTCCCCAATAAGATGAACAACTGAGTTTTTATTAGAAACCTTGGAGACATGAAGATAAAGAATAGCATACTCAAAGTGCAAAAGAATTCCTGGCAACTGAGAATTCCATATCCAACAGAATTTCCTTCAAATTCTAAAGAATGTTAGATAACTGCTTTGTAAGTAAAAGGTTAAAAGAGAATTTACAACTAGCAGACCTTGCCTACTAGAAATAGTAAAAGGAATCCCTGAGGTGCAAATGTAAAGACAATATACAGTAACATAAATACACAAAACAATTAAAGTCCTGGTAAAAGTAATTATGGGGCAAATATGAAAGATAATTTAAACATTTTTGATTAGCCTTCTATTTGACCTAAGAAAATGTGTTGATGACCTTATAATGTATAAATATGTAATTTGTATAATGCTACAAAGGAGTGAGGAGGAAATAGAAATATTGGAATACATTTTTGAAAATTGTTAAAATGTAGTAGGTATTAATTTGAACACAATTATTTTGAAATAATTATAAACAAAGGGCAATAACAAGGAAAAGTCATAGAACTTAAGATTAAAACAGTAAACTAAAAACTTCTAACCATGAAAGAAAGCAATAACGGAGGAAAGCTGAGGAAGAGAAGAACAAAAAAAGTTAATGGTAATATGTTTGCAATTAAAATATAAAATATTACAAATTGTCATTTATAACAAATATAAAATGATACAAATCCTACCTTATGAGTATACAGATCAAATGGACTACAATCTCTAATAAATAAAAATAGATTAAAAAAAAAAACAACATGAGCCAATCATGTTACTTAAAACAGAAACTCATTTTAGATTGACACACAAATAGAATGTATATAAAAAGATATCTTATAAAAAGAGATTGTGAAGATAAGTGATAGGTAGAGAAAGTATTCCATGCTGGGCATGGTGGTTCACATCATTAATTTTAGCTGAGGAAGAGGCTTAATTAGGAGGATATCTGTGAGTTTGAGGCCAGCCTGAGCTACAGAGGGAGTCAGAATGGGCTACAGTGAGACCCTGACTCAGAAAAAAAAAAAAAAGAGTGCACGCACAAGAGAGAAATATGGAGGAAATTAATTCCAAAATAAATAGTGGAAAAAGAATTAAAATTATGTGTGTGCATATGTATACATATAATATTTCACATATGAATGCAAACTTAGCTTGTTATAATTTTTCTATTTTTAGTATTTATAGATATAAATCACCATTTAATAGGAGTTCTTCCAAGTTATCAGGATTTCGAGCAAGCTGTAGGATCAAGGCAGAACCTCGAACTTTGTCTGGAATATCTTCATATAACAACTCAATGTATTCATCCATATCATTAATGTTAGCAACTTCATCAATCTGAAATAAAATGAAGTACTCAATCCCAATGCTCAACAGATTCACTGTCAAATGAAAGGGATTTTGTAATCAACATTCTATTTTTCATGACAATAAACAATTTCCAAAGAACTCATAGTAGGCATGTTTTTGTAGATGGAAATTTTAGGCCTTTGAGTGCTAGAACTGTAATACAAGATATGAACCAAAATAAAATGGAGTACATACAATTCTATAAGGTATCTCTCAATATAAAATAGTTTAAATGTAGAATACAAAGTAGTTTGTATCTACTACAATAGATGAAACAATAATTAAAACACTGGAAAAAGTTCAAAATATGTTGGCACTTATTCATTTTAACAAAACAAAAATTATGTCAAGAAATTACAATCAATATTTTTGTCATTATCATTTTAAAACTTTTTCTGTCTTTAAGTTTAATCATTTTTTTCAGTTTTACATCAAATAATGTGATTTATGCATTGCTTGTGGTAATCTATCATTTATTACATAAGAATTCATATGGTCTTACCTCCATTCCTTCAAACGGAGGTGGATCTTTAGGCTTGCTTGATTTTTCCTTTTTTTCTGTAAAAGATTTTATTTTTAAATTAGCAGAATTAGGATTTAAAGACTTAAAGATAATTTTTAATTCAGCAAATAGTATATTATTACCTAAGCTGAGGATAGTAAAACTAAATGATGAAATTTGTCTTAATTTCAGTGTGTTAAAAAGTTAATTTATAAACCATCTGTCTGTTGTAATGATATCAGGGAGAATATAAGCTATCAAATCTGTAACACAAGTTTACTTGGTAACGAGTTCATCTTCCTCCTTGGTTAACTTTTGCTTATGTATATAGACTGATGTCAACAAGAAGGACAATAGTCAACTCTAAGTATCATTTTCTTCTTCTCCTTAATTCAAATTTAAGTTGGAAACAGGTAAATCAATAAAGCAAATAAAACAATGAGTAATACAAAAATTCCAGTCATATGAAAACTAAAATAGAGGGCTGGAGAGATGGCTTAGTGATTAATGCACTTGCCTTCAAAGCCAAAGGACCCAGGTTTGATTCCCCAGGACCCATGTAAACCAGATACACAAGGTGGTGTATACTTTTGGAGTTCATTTACAGTGGCTGAAGGCCCTGGTGTACCCATTCTCTCTATCTCTCTTCCAAATATAAAATAAAATAAAATAAAATAAAATAAAATAAACATTAAGAAATTCAAAATAAGTAGTGATAGGTAAATTTACAAGCTAAAATAATGAAAGTTATATGACTTTTGTCTAAGAAGTAAAATTAAGATCATAAATCAGATGACAAATATTTGATATCTAAATGTAATCCTTACTTATTTCCAAAGGTACTGAACACAACTTTGATGAATATTATTCAGTGCACAATTTCATCTTTAAAAAAAACTATCAAACAGAATCAATTCATGTGCATTAAGCTAGAAAAGTATCAGTATTGTGATTGTATAATTAAAAAATGAATATATGTATTAGAACGAGCCCTTACTGGGAACTATTAGGGAAGAGGAAATGCATTAGCATTAGAGAAAAGGAGGTAAGAGAGGATAATGAAGAAGAGATGAGAGTGATTTTTATACACATGTATAAAAATGTATAATGAAATCCATTATTTTGTACAAGTAATATATCTTTACAAAAAGAAATATTGTGTGCAATATTTGTGACTAGAAATGAGAAAATTGCTGATAATAAAAATGTTTGAACTTGTTTCCTCCAAAAAGATACAAATAAATAAATAAAACAAAGAAAAAATAAATAGTGAAAAAAAAGAACATAAAATCTCAACAGCTATTTTGCCTCATACAGGTCATTTTCTATGGCATGGTTTTAATTATCAAAGAAAAAGAAATCACTTAAGGTAATATATCATAAAATCAAATAAGTATTATTTTCTCTCAATTACTTTTAGGACAAGGCTTCTGGATTTAAAACAAAAAATACAAGTTAAAAATAAGGGAAATTCGGATCTGAGGCTTGGAGCCTTTAGGGTAAATGCCCAATAAGGGAATAACTGGATCCACTGGTAGGTCTATGGTCATCCTTTCCAGGAGTCTCCATATAGCTGTCCATAGTGGTTGAATCATTTTACATTCCCACCAGCAGTGAAAACTTGTTCCTATTTCTCCACAGCCTCGCCAGCATTTATTTTCATTTTTTTTTATGTTAGCCATCCTTACTGGGGGGTAAGGTGGAATCTCATGGTTGCATTTCCCTGATGATTAGGGATGTTGAGCATTTTCTTAAATGTGTGTTTGCTATTTGTGTTTCTTCCTCTGAGAACTCCCTGTGCAGTTCTCTGCCCCACTTTGTGAGTGGGTTGTTTGGTGATTTATTGTTTAGGTTTTGGAGTTCTTTGTAGATTCTAGAAATTAGACCTCTATCAGTTGTATAGCTGGTGAAAATTTTCTCCCATTCTGTGGGTAATCTGCTGGCTTTGGTTATAGTATTCTTGTCAGTGAAAAAGCTTTTCAGCTTCATGAGATCCCAATGGTTGAGTGATTATTTAATTTCCTGAGCTGCTGGGGTTTTGTTCAGGAAATCTTTTCCCACTCCTATATCGTGGAAGGTTCCTCCTATTTTTTCTTCCAGTAGTAGCAGAGTTTCTGGTTTTATATTAAGGTCTTTGATCCATTTGGACTTAATTTTTGTGCATGGAGAGATGTGTGGGTCAAGTTTCATTTTCCTACATATGGTTGTCCAGTTTTCCAGCACCATTTGTTGAAGATGCTGTCTTTTCTCCATTCTGCATTGGTAGGGCCTTTGTCAAATATCAAGTAGCTGTAGTTACTTGACCCAAAGTCAGAGTCTTCAATTCTGTTCCATTGGTCTATATTACTGTTTTTATGCCAGTACCATGTTGTTTTTATTACAATGGCTTTGTAGTATAGCTTTAGATCAGGTATGGTTATGACTCCAGAGGTGTTTCTTTTGCTGAGGATGAGCTTGGATATCCGAGGCCTTCTGCCTTTCCATATGAATATTTTGAGATATTTTTTTCTATCTCATTGAAGAAGGAAGTTGGGATTTTTATTGGCATTGCATTGAATCTATAAATTGCTTTTGGTAAAATTGCCATTTTCACAATGTTAATTCTACCAATCCAGGAGCATGGGAGGTCTTTCCATTTTTGTAGGACCTCGTCAATTTCTTTTTTGAGAGTTTTTATGTTTTCATTGTATAGGTCTTTCACTTCCTTAGTTAATGTTATTCCAAGGTATTTTATTTTCTTTGTTGCAATTGAAAATGGGACGATGTTAGTTATTTCTTTTTCTGTCTCTTTGTCCTTTGCATACAGAAAGGCTACTGATTTCTGTGCATTGATTTTGTATCCTGCTACTTTGCTGAAGGCGCTAATCACCTTTAAGAGTTTTGAGATGGAAGTTCTCAGGTCACTTATGTATAGAATCATGTCATCTGCAAATAGGGCTAACTTAACTTCTTCCTTTCTAATTTGTATCCCTTTGATTTCTTTCTCCTGTCTTATTGCTTGAGCTAATACTTCTAGCACTATGTTGAAGAGCAGAGGTGAGAGTGGACACCCCTGCCTTGTTCCTGACCTCAATGGGAATTCCTTCAGTCTCTCCCCATTAAGAATTACTTGTGCTTTAGGTGCTTTATATATAGCCTTTATTACGTTGAGATATGGGCCATCCATGCCTATTCTCTCCAATGTTTTGATCATGAAGTGATGTTGTATTTTGTCAAAGGCCTTTTCTGCATCTATCGAAATGATCATGTGGTTTTTGTGTTTCAGCTTGTTTATGTGGTGTATTACATTGACAGATTTCTGTACGTTGAACCACCCCTGCGTTCCAGGGATGAAGCCTACTTGATCAAGGTGGATAATGCTTTTGATGTACTGTTGAATTCGATTTGTAAGAATTTTGTTCAGGATCTTTGCATCTATGTTCATCAGAGAAATGGGCCTATAATTTTCCTTTCTTGTGGCATCCCTGCCTGGTTTTGGGATTAGGGTGATATTAGCTTCATAAAAGGAGTTAGGGATCTCTCCCTGTTCTCCTATTGTGTGGCACAGTTTGAGAAGAATTGGTTTCAGTTCTTCCATGAAGGTTTGGTAGAATTCCGCTGAGAAACCGTCTGGTCCTGGACTCTTCTTTTGGGGGAGGTGTTTGATTACCTCTTCTATCTCAAAGGGTGTGATGGGTTTGTTTAGGAAATCATGTTTATAGCTGCTCAATTCATAATAGCAAAGAGCTGGAATCAACCCAGGTGTCCATCACTAGATGAATGGATAACAAAGATGTGGTATATCTATACTATGGAATTCTACATAGCAGTAAGGAAAGATGAAATAAGGAAATTTGAAAAAAAATGGTCAAACATGGAACAGATCATCCTCAGTGAGCTCACCCAAGCACAAAAAGATAATTGTCGCATGGTCTCGTTTATCTGTCGCTCCTAACCTGAATCCACGTGACATGCAGCCAAACCTAATAAATACTCTGAGGACCAGACAAGAGGGAGGGTGGGATGGAGGGAGGGTGAGGGTGGGAGGGAAAAAGAAAGTGGGAGGGAGGACAAGGGGGGATACAAATTAGGACCCAAAAGGAAAAGATACTATAAAACCCTTTACTCTGAACAACAGACTAAAACATTGATCCTTTAGCAGGCCCGCAGAGGGAACACCCGAACCACAGGAACCTGGAGAGAACATCATGAAGGCCAACTTTAATCTTGTCCTGCTTCTCTTTCTCTTCTCTCTCTCTCCCTCTCTTCTCTATACTCACTTTCTCTTTTATATTATCTATCTTTTTCCTTCCTCACCTTCCTAGGTGCAGACTTATAACACCCAGTGCCAGCACGGGGTTAACTTCCACCATGAGCTATTGATCTGAAACACCTACAAGGTTTCCCAAAAAAGACAGACTTCTGTCAGAGTACTTGGTGACCCACCAAAGGTTAATGGTAAGACCCTACTGTCGAAGACAGCATACGTGTGTGAGACCAAACACAGAGAGACCTGGCCAGAATCTGGAAGAAGGTCAGTCCCCAGACAGTTAGCTAGTCTAGTACCAGAGGGTGCTACATGAACAACTGGGGGAAAATGTCCGACATTGGTCCAAACAACTTGCAGTCTAAGATACCCAGCAGGAAACAATCTGACGTAATGCTCATACAAGTGCAGTAGTGGCAAACAGCCATGGTGGGTAACCAACTGCTCTTGATTTGGTTAATAGATCCACTCAGTGGAATGGAACTCATTGCTGGAACTGGGAAATAAGTCAAAACCATGTACAAAAAATGAGCTCAGTCTCCAAGATCAAGATACCACCAAATGTGGGCTAGAAGAGTGCCAACGCATATAAAATTCCCTCCAAAACATATATGGTCATCCCTTCTATCTAGTACTAACTTCTCTCTCTGTTGGAGAATTTGCTTATCTTTTTTCAGGTGGACAACGAACCTGAAGGGAGGATCAGCTAACCACACCTCACCAGGGCCCCAGCTGAAACCATAGAACAACGCGGGGGAAGGGCAAGAATACAGCGTTCATGGCGATCACGACACCAGAAAAAGGCTGAAGGAGATAAACACAGAGAATATCCAACTCTAACTAAGCCAGATATCCAGAGACACAGAGGCTCCCAAAACCTCACCACTGAAGCAAAACTAAAATGACCCCAATGTGGCTCAGGGAAACTCGCGGAAGAGGGGGCTTTATGCACAGAGACTGGGGCATAGCCCCCAGAACTCTTGACTAACCTCACAATGCATGACCCACATTCCCCATTGATGAGGGTACCTTTGAAAGTGGGAGGACAGGGAGGAGGACAATGTAACCAATACTATGAATGTAAAATCAGAATAATATAAATAAAAATATATATTTATAAAAAAATAAGGGAAATTCAATAATTTTTTAAAAATTGTTTTTAATATATAGTAAAACATTGTATATATCTTCAACTATTAGTATGTAGATAAAAAATAATGTTGATTTGAATTATTTTTACCCATATATAATGACATGATTATTTATTTATTTATTTTGGTTTTTTGAGGTAGGGTCTTGCTCTAGTCCACGCTGACCTGGAATTCACTATGTAGTCTCGGGCTGGCCTCAAACTCATGGCGATCCTCCTACCTCTGCCTCCTGAGTGCTGGGATTAAAAGCGTGCACCACCACACTTGGCTTTGATTATTTATTTTTTAAAAACATTTTTAATATATTTTATTTGAGAGAGAGAAAGAGGCAGAGAGAGAGAAAAAGAATGGGCATACCAGGGCCTCCAGCCACTGCAAACGAACTCCAGATGCATGCACCACCTTGTGCATCTGGCTTATGTGTGTCCTGGAGAGTTGAAACGGGATCCTTTGGCTTTGCATGCAAATGCCTTAAGCACTAAACCATCTCTCCAGCTCTGCTTATTTATTTTTATTCATTTATGTATTTGACCAAGAAGAGGAAAAGAGAGAGAGAGAAAAGGAGAGAATGGGCTTGCCAGGGCCTCCAGCCACTTCAAATGAACTCCAGATGTCTTGTGCATCTGGCTAACATGGGTCCTGGGTCCTTTGGCTTTGCAGGCAAATGCCTTAACCACTAAGCCATCCCTCCAGCAATTACATGATTATTTTTCATATTCCTTTACTTTTGAGGGAGAGAGAAATAATGATTAGTTCTGAAAACACAGTAATTTGATTTATATTAAGTTGGCACTACAAAACATCAGTTTTAACTGCATTATGCAACACAATAAGAATACACAGATCTTTAAACACTACACTCAACTTTGTTCACTTAATTTATCTTAATATGCTATCTTTCATCTTTTATGATACTTACAAGTAACAATATTGTTTAGACAATACAACATGTGTGAGCTACTATATTCAGGGGTGACTAATACACATATTCACTCAGAACAAAGCATTTTATTTCATGTGGATATAGAGAGAACACTAATTAATTTGAAAAAGTCTCCAGTTTTACTTATCTTTTTATTTATTCAAGTCAAAATTTGTACATATATGTTTTTGATAATTTAAAATGTGTTCTATAAATATTTTCTTAGTTCTAATACTTTAATGGTATAGTTATTTTATGAGAGAATTGAGAATAGAATAATGACAATAATAAAGACATCGAGGAATGAAATGTGTTATTTTCCTAAGGAAGTGTATGTATGTGTATATGTATATATATTCTAGGACAGTCTAGAAGGTACTTCCAACCTTTTGACATTGCAACACAATATTCTCACTTCTCTTTTTCTACAAAGTTCATGCTCAATAGCCAAACAAATTATAAGAAAAATTTAAAATATCTGATAATATTTTTTTAAGTTTATGATTTTGTACTGGAGCACATTCATAGCTATCTTGGGCCAGATGGGGCTCATGAACATGGAGTGGAAATGCAGCACTCTTTTTCTCTTTCTCTCTTCATGTGTACATATGTGTGTGTATGTGTGTGTGGGAGGGTAGTGTGTATGCATATATAATGTACATTAATATTTGAAATAATTTAATTTAAATTATAAGTTAAGTATAAGAAATTTAGAAGTATAAATCTAATTAGAGCAGAGAAAATACATTTTCTGCCCTATAATCTCTGGTTTTATTAGCTACAATCATTATATATGTATACACCCTCAAAGAATGGAAAATAATCAGACCATTGTATGTCAAAGCATAAAACCTGGTTTGGAGAAAAATAATATGTCTATTTATTCTGGCACTGGTTAAAAAAAATCCCTCACAGAACATGTAAGTGTGTAAAATATAAACTACATTCAAACAACTTATGTATTACATTTAAATATCAGGAATTCTTCCTCTTACCTTTTCCTGACAATGAATCACGGCGGTTCTGGAGATAATATAATAGCTGTTCTACCTCATTTAGTTTTGAGGGATGAATGAGTTTGCATTCTTCAACCACTTTCCGTGCCAGAGAAGTTATATCTGTGTTAGCATTGAGACTCTTCAGACGAATGCTTCAAGTATATCCAAATTTCCAATTCATATATAATAAAAATACATGATATATTCAGTGAGACTATTGCAAAATTGAGTCTATAGATATCTAGCCATAGATGTTTAGTAAAATAAAGTATATGACATACTTACAAAACTTCAAGACAAGCCGGGCTTGGTGGCAGATACCTTTAATCCCAGCACTTGGGAGGCAGAAGTAGGAGGATCACCATGAATTCTAGGCCACCCTGAGACTACATAGTGAATTCCAGGTCAGCCTGGGCTATAGGGAAACCCTACCTGGAAAACCAAAACCCAAAGCAAAAACAAACAAACAAACAAAAAAACCTTCAAGACAATGATTTTCTGTGGGTTGGACAAACAAGATAGATAGAGCAACATAAATCTTTCCCCAGTTTCCTGGACATGATATTCAGAGGTCTTATTTTGAAGCAATACTTCTAATTGAAAAATACAGTGTCTTTAATCCTTATTGAATGTGTTAATTCATACTAGCAAAAATGATTCATTTCTTTTGACTGGACCCAAATTTTTTTCAGTTAGAAAATGACATGATATTGATATTTTTAGATTCAGTTGCTGTAAGTAGCAATTACAGAGTATAAAAGAAAAAAAGATGAATTTTTAAACTTATATGAAAAGTTCTATGGAACAAATTAATACCATTCTTCTTAACCTAGAATACCAACAATTAACAAGTTCCTCTCTCCTTTTCTCTTTGTTCTTTATTTACAGTGCTGAAGTTTTATGTGGTCATGTAATGAGAAAGGGTAACCAATACATAGCTGATCTCTCCTGAAATCAGTCTAGTAGAAGGGCTTAAAAATCCTTCCCAGCTATTATAAGTAACCTTAATTCTTATTATCCAGAGACTCTGGGAGCCAATAGCCTTCAATAAATTCCTTTTATGTTTAAATTTGATAGAATGTCTGTAATCTTGTTTTTTTTTAATTTAATTTTTTACTTATTTATTTGAGAGAGAAAGAGGGAGAGAGAGAGAGAGAAAATGGGCACATAAGGGCCTCCAGCTACTGCAAATAATCTCCACACACATGCAATACCTTGGGTATCTTGATTTACGTAGGGACTGGGGAATCAAACCTGGGTTCTTTGGCTTTGTAGGCAAGCACCTTAACCTCTAAGCCATTTTTCCAGCCTCAAAATTTGTTTTTAATCTACTTGGGTTTTGTTTGGTCAAACTTCTAAGTGTTCATTACCTTTTTGTGGGTCTGTTGTTGTTGGTTTTTCAAGGCAGGGTCTCACTCTAGCCTAAGCAGACCTGGAATTCACTTAGTAGTCTCAAGGTAGCCTTGAACTCACAGCAATCCTCCTACCCCTGCCTCCAGAGTGCTGAGATTAAAGGCGTGCACCAACACACCCCGCTTTGATTAACTTTTTGAGTAGTTTCAGTTGGACATTAGAAGGCAGAAATTAGAAGGATGATCCACTGAGATAGTAACTCTGAAAAGATATCTCTATGTTTTTATGTAAAAAATTATTTGTGTGTGTGTGTATGCACATGCACACCAGGGCCTCTTACAACTGCAAATACATGCCAGACACTTATGTCACTCTTTATATCTGGCTTATGAGGTGCCTTGGGAATTTAACCCAGACCAGAAGGCTATACAAGTAAAAGTGCCTTAACCTGCTGTGTCATCTTCCTAGCTCACTATATTTCTAACAAAGAACATGAAATTCTCTTTACCTGTTCAATAAATCTGACTGAGAAGAAGTACGAAAGAAACTATATGAACAGAAGGGCATGATGTTGCACATCTTTGACTTTAGCACTAGGAAGGGAGGCTGAGGCAGAAGAATCATTAGTTCCTGGGTTACCTGGGCTACACAGCAACATTACCTATCTCTACAAAACAAAACAAAAAAAAAAAAAAAAAGAAAGCTCTTTTCCAGTTTTATTAGACTTTTAGAGCACTTTTACTTATGTCCCTGTTTCTACTTTTTTATCATCATCTTCCATTAGTATGGTACATTTATTACACTAATCAAAACTTATAGAACAGAGTGAACTCTAATGTAAACTATTAGCTAATATTATACACTCAATCATTAACTGAGGCCCAGAGTTTACATTAAGTTCACTCTGTGTTCTATGAGCTTCTATAAATGCACAATGTCATGTATAAGACATTCTAGTATCATACAGAATACTGTCATTGCTCTAAAAATGTCCTATCCTCTAGCAAATGGCCATCTCTAACACTTTTACTATATTTATAGTTTTTCCTTTCCAAAATGTCATACAGTTGGAATTGTATAGTATGTAACTTTTCCAGACTGGCTTCTTTCACATAGCAGTACGCATCTAGGTTTCTTCCATGTAGTTTCAAAGCTTCATAGCGCTTTTTTAAAAAATTTGGACAATACTTTGTTGGTATAGAGGCACCACAGTTTGTTTCTCTATTTACTATTTATAATGCCATGGCTGCTTTCAATTGTTGCCAATTGTGGATAAAGCTACTACAAACATCCATGTGCAGATTCTTTTATACTTAAATTTTCAGCTTATTTAGTAAATATCTAAGAGCATACTTGCTGGATATTGTTAGCCTATAACTAGCTTGGTAAGAATCGAGTTTTTTTTAATATATATTTTTTATTTATATTATTCTGATTTTACATTCATAGTATTGATTCCATTGTCCTCCTCCCTGTCCTCCCACTTTCAAAGGGACCCTCATCAATGGTGAATGTGGGTCATGCATTGTGAGGTTAGTCAAGAGTTCTGGGGGGTATGCCCCAGTCTCTGTGCATAAAGCCCCAACTTGTGATTCTTACAATCTTTCCGCCCCCTCTTCCGCGAGTTTCCCTGAGCCACATTGGGGTCATTTTAGTTCTGCTTCAGTGATGAGGTTTAAGAATCGAGTTTTATCCTAACATGTATGCCACTTTATTTTTACCTCCAGATGTTACATTCGTAATAGTGTTTTGGTGTGCAGTGAATCTTATTTGCTTTAATATTCACAACTTTTTAAAAAGTAAACTTTTTTGTTTACTTTCATTTATTTATTAGCAACAGAGAAAGAGAGAGAGAGAGAGAAAAGCAGAGAGATAGAGAACGGGTACACCAAGGTCTCCAGCCACTGCAAACGAACTCCAGATGTATGTGCCACCTTGTGCATCTGGCTTACGTGGGTACCAGGGAATTGAGCCTCAAACCAGGGTCCTTAGGCTTCACAGGCCAGTGCTTAACCACTAAGCCTTCTCTATAGCCCTAATATTCACAACTTTTAAAACCTCTTCTATGTGTGTTTTCTAACACCATCCATATTATCAATCTGATTCATCCCATCCTCACTCAAAGTAACAATTTTGTTTTTACTGTTTACTGTGCAATCTTTTAAATAACTTATTTAACAAAAACATTAGGGTGGGAATTTTCAAAAAATGGCAGTTGTAATTACTTGATTATTTCTTAAACAACAGACATTTTATTCGGTTCCTCATGTCTATTAAAAATCACTAAAAACTGACAAAATGTCACCTATATGGTTTCTGAGGCATAACCATTAGCTTTTGCATAAAGAAATCTTTGGAAAATGGAAAATTCATTAAGGATGAGCTTATAATAATCCTATGATCCACACTGGATGGACAAAAGTCATCTGAGGTAAGCCACATACATCACTGACTTCTCCAATATAATGAGTTTCACTTTATGTGTTTCTCAGTCTCCATGATATCCCTCTTCCTCACCATTAATAACACCTCTGGAATTAAAAAACACATTTTCTTTTCAGTAGAGGTCTTTGGTTTTGGGCTAGGGATTGAACTAAAAGTTAATTAAATTTCTTTCCTGGAGTATGGAGACAAAAAAATTTTAAAGTCAAAGAATATAATGGGCTAGTTTTCCTTTGGGAAGTTAAATCCATTAGTTCTCATGTAGGGAAGCAATTGCTAACAGACAAGTAGAAAAGACAACATATGAGAGAACAGGACAGAGGGTTTGGGTAGAATCTACAGTGTGAGTATGCATGTGTACTTTTTGTCAAACTACTGTATTATCTAGACTCATTTACCTTTAATGGGTTATACATGAAATTTAGTATCCTTCTAACCCCAAAAAGAACAGCCAAGACACTCAGATAGCACACTTGGCAGCCTCTTCTTGCAGGTTATAATAAGGTAGGGATTGAATTCAAATACAGCATTATTGAAATTAAGACTTTGTAATTCTTTGAGATGGATGGCCATCATGTGCACTGCAATATGGTCAGCAGCACTTGGCCTCTGCCTAGCACATGCCAATGCCACCTCTCCTTTTTTTTGGAGGCAAGCCCAACAGACTGGCTTTTTTTTCTTTCTCTCTTTTCTTTCTTTCTTTCTTTCTTTCTTTCTTTCTTTCTTTCTTTTTTTTTTTTTTTTTTTTGCTGAGAGAGAGAGCAAGACATAGAGATAGAAAGAGAACTGGCATGCCAGGACCTCCAGCCACTGTAATCAAACTCCAGATATGTGCCACCTTGTGTGCATGTGCAACCTTGTGTACTTGCATCACCTTGTGCATCTGGTTTACCTTGGACCTGGAGAGTCAAACATGAGTCCTTAGGCTTCACAGGCAAGTGCCTTAAACACTAAGCCATCTCTCCCGCCCACCAATGCCACCTCTCTTATGATGACAACTCAGTATGTCTCCACACATTGTCAAATGTTCTCCAGGGAGGAAAAATCTCCCTACTACAGAGTCATATCTATCAACTTAAACTAGTGTGATCACATCTACTCTCAGCAGCCTAAATGTACTTATCCATGAAAATATTAAAGAGAGAAACTTTGTCTAACTGGTTGAGTCAATTTATTTTTAATGAATGGAAGAGGTTTGAAAAAGGATACTAGGCGTATCAACCTCTCTACTTCAAAAAACTAAAGAAAGACAGTAGAACAAAAACCAATACAAATGTCAAAATGAATAAAAGCATAGTTTCCAAGGGATTCCTCTCAAATCAAGATGGGAATTATGGGAGCTCTGACACTAATAATCCCTGGAGGCAGAAAAATCTTGTCTTGTTACTAATATTTTTCAGGGGCTTGGGTTGTTTTCAAAGGATGAATCAAGGTGTTTGTCCCATTTGGGAATGACTGAAATGCCTTACTAACTTCTTGCAATTACAGGAAACACAGAAGAACATAAGATTTTCTAATCAAAATTTTCCTAAGTTAAATTAAAATGTCTCATATAAATATACCTTTATGATTAATTTCACAAGTTACTAGTTGCAAAATCTTATTTTTTCCATAATATAATAAATATATTCCATATTTGTAGTTTAATATAATTTATCCTTCATTAAGAGGTTTTAGAAGAATGCTTTAAACATTATGAAGGCAAAATAACATCATATTTGTACAATGTTTGTATTAATTTAACTATTTTCAAAATGAACACTTACATTTTTTGGCATTCTTTTCGTTCTCCCAACATAGGATCCCCCATTTCTCCAAGAATGGTAGCTTCCACTTCATACTGAACAATGAGTGCTTTTTCTGATGGATGTACATCAATATTCCCTCCCTTAACTTTCCTACAGTACAAAAATAAAGATATCCATATTAAAATATCACAAAATGTTACCGGAGTTTATCTGGCTTCTAATTCTGAAAGAATGGTCTGGCTTGACATTAACATTCAATCATATTTATGTGTGCTTGGGACAAAAAATAACTCTTTTCTTTTCTCATACTCTGTAGTAATCATATACTTCCTGGTCACTTAAAAATTGCCTTTGTGTCTCCAGCAGTAGTGTCTTGCCATTAACCTCTAGTAGAAAATCAAGTGCTCTGACAGAATTGTGTCTTGTTTTGGGAGACCTTGTAGGTCTATCTGATAAAACAGCTCATTGTGGGTGTTGTTCTTGGATTGGCTAACAGATCCACTCAGTGGAAAGGAAACCGTATCTGGAACTGAGCAACAAGTCAGAATCATATCCAGATAACAATTTTGCTTTCCAATATCAAGCTCCCACTAATCTTGGGCTATAAGAGGGTCTATACCCTTCAAATTCTCTCTAAATTAATAATGGTTATCCCATTTAATCTGTGCTGACTTCACTCTCTATTGGAGTATCTGCTTCTTTTTCAGACATGACCCATCACACTTCAGCCTGGCCCCAGCTGAATCCACAGAGGAAGTGGGGAAATGAGTAAGAATTCTGCTTTCTCATGTGAACCTGATATCAGCATAAGGGTGAAGGAGACAGACACTGAGGATACTCACAACCTATAAAAGCAGAGATCCAGAGGCTCTTAAGAGCCTATCACTGAAGTAGACTTAAAACACACCCAACATGACTTGGAATTTTGTGGAAGAGGAGGCAGAAAGATTGTTAGAGCCACAAGTTGGGACTTTATGCACAGAGACATTGCCTCTCCCCCTTAACTGACTGTTGCCCCCACAATGCATGACCCACAATCCTCATGGGGTTGACCTGCATCCCCAATGAGGAGGGTCTCTTCAAAAAAGGGGCAGGGATGAGGGATAGGATGGTACCAACCTGTGTTGTTTATATAATAAGTATGTCCATAACTAATAAAAATAAATTTAAAAAACAAAAAATACCTTCATGGATAAAACTACACTGAGAATAAATATATATTCATCCAAAGAAGTATAAAAGCAAGTGAATGAAACACAAACAATTAAGATGGCTTTAAAGAGAATGACCTCAACGATGAGGTCTTCAATACCAAAAATGAATGTCTCCAAAGTTATATTTAAAAATCAACCTGCCCAGTAAATAGTCCATTAACTAGATCACAGAATGGCATAAAATATATAAATAAAAACACAGTACTGTGAATCATGTAACATAATTATATGTAATACTATTAGTCTCCAAATAAATCACTCCTCAATCCCATCTACACTACATAACAAAAATGTATTTTTGAGTTATAAATGTTCTGTCATCAAGTAACTCAAATAACAGTGTCAGCAGGAACTTCTAGAGACAGGCTGTATATATTCTCTCTCCGAGTCCCTTATGCATCCACATGAGTCTTTAATTGTTATAAACCAATGATGAATTAATTACTACTTGTCACATGACTATTTAAAGCAGAAAAAATAATTTGTATGACAAGAAATTAAACAATAAAAATATGTAAAATTTCCCATTCCTAGTCATAGGTAGGTAGCTAGATAACAGGGTCTTTTCGCTTGGTGAAAAATAATAGAAATATGGTATCATCTTAATTTTATTTTAATTCCAATAACCATAAGTCTAAACCTTTCTGCCCAGTTAGAAACATTATGACTCATTAGCCACATCATCAATGCAATTTTTAAATAATCCATTAACTACATTTTATGAAAATAAGATCTGGAGTTGGTATGATTAATATTTTTTCAAGTATAGAAATAAAATAAGACATTTCTTCCTTTAGGTTGAGAACTTTTACTTTTTCACTTATAAGAAGCACTTAACAATTTCTCTATGGCATGTCTTAATTTCCAGCTTTGGTAAAGTAAAATAAAATGTATGGCACATATGTATTCTGGACAAGGGGAATATTCTTTCTCAGGCTCAGGACAACTTGAGATTTCATCACACTACTCAGAATGGTATCCAGCCCACAACTTATGAGTTGTTCCTTTATAGAAATTTCCACTTATTATTTTATTTATTTTTTCCACTTATTATTTTTAGATGAGGATTTACAATAACTGAAATCTAAAAAAATAAAACCAGGGAAAAGGAGGAATGACTGAACAATAAAACACAGAAGTCAACAACTAAATTGACAGTAAGACATACAGAAGGAAAACCTTATAAGGAATGCAAGTACTTAGAACTCAACAAAAAACAAGGAATTAAAAATCATATATAAGTTTAAATACACTGCACAGATTATAAAAGGAAAGATAAACCAATTATAAAGTCAAGCTATCAATTAAAAGGCATAGAAATCACTAAAATAAAACGAGCTAAGGACAGCTTTAAAAAGAGATGTAACATAGCACCCCGAAAACTATCTCAAGCCAGGTGTGGTGGTGCATGCCTTTAACCTCAGCACTCAGGAGGCCGAGATAGGATTGCTGTGAGTTTGAGGCCAGCCTGAGACTATACAGTGATTTCCGGTCAGCCTGGGCTAGAGTGAGACCCTATCTTGAAAAAAGGAGGAGGAGGAGGAGGAGGAGAAGAAAAAAACTATCTCAATTATATGTCAAGTATGTATTTGTTTCCTCATGAGATTTGAAAAAGATACTAGTACTAGTACTTGACTTGAAATGTAGAAATGTGCAAAAATGTGCAAAAATGATAATATATAACTTTATATCCTATGATATCGTCCCACAACTTCCAAAGTGGGCTTTCCACAAACTAACAAAATTCACTCTGGAAAAATAAAATATCTGACTAGGACTGTGATCAAGTAAAGACAATGAATAAAAAATCTCCCAACAGGTGGATGTGGTGGCACATGCTTTTAATCCCAGCACTAGGAAGGCAGAGGTAGGAGGATTGCCGTGAGTTCGAGGCCACCCTGAGAATACAGAGTGAATTCCAGGTCAGCCTGGGCTAGAGTGAGACCTTACCTCGAAAAAACAAAAAACAAAAAACAAAACAAAAAAAAACTTTCCCAACCCCAAAAAAAGTCTAGGACCAAATAAATTTGGCCAAGTATTTAAATAATAAATACCAATCCTTCTCAGGATCCTCCAAAAGCCAAAAGGGAAAGAAAATACTTCCTAATTCATTCTCGAGGCAACCATTATCCTAACACCAAGGTGAGACAAAGACTGTTCAAAAAACTTGGCCAATATCCTTTAAAAATACAGTCACGGGCTGGAGAGATGGCTTAGCAGTTAAGGTACCTGCCTCCTAAGCCTAAGAATACCGGTTCCAATCTCCAGGTCCCACGTTTAGCCAGACGCAAAGTGATGCAAGGGTGCAATGTCGCACTTGCCCACAAGGGGGCGCAGACATCTGGATTTCGTTCACAGCAGCTGAGAGGCTGCTGGCACACCCATCTCTATCTGTCTCCCTCTTCCTCTGTCTCTCTCTGTGTCTCTCTCCAAAACACACACATACACACACACACACACTCACCAATATCCTCCAAGTAAGAGCAAATAGAATCCAGTAAAAAAAAGAATATATATAAAATATATAAAAGAATATACATTATGGCCATGAAATTCAATGAGGTTCATCACCATGTTATACCACATTAACAGGATGAAGAAAAAATGTATATGATCATTTCAATTGACACAGAAAAACCATTTGGTAAAACCCAACACTCTTTCCTAATAAAAGCAAGCAGTAAAGCAGGAATAGGAAACTATTTCCATAACATGATAAAAAGCATATATTAAACAGTCTACAGCAAACATTATACTTAATGGTAAAAACAAAATCCTCCATGATCAGGAATAAGACAAGGATGTCCACTTTCTTTCTTTTTTAAAAACATATTTTATTATTTGAGAGACAGAGAGAGAAATAGGCAGGTAGAGAGAGAGAAAGAAAGAGAGAGAGTGAATGGGTGTGCCAGGGCCTCCAGCCACTGTAAACAAATTCCAGATGCAGGCAAGTGCCCTACCGTTAAGCCATTTCTCCAGCCCAAGGATGTCCACTTTCTATTTGACATAAAACTAGAGATTTCAGCCAAACCACCTTTTTTTGTTGGAAGATTTTTGACTTAAAATCTTGGCAAAGCATAGAAAAATTTTTTAAATGCATCAATATTGGAAAAGAAGAAGTAAGATCCTATTGGCTTTGACAGGCAAGTGAATCTGAAAACTACACAGAAATCATTACAATGCATAAGCATTTCTCCAGCCTAGAAGGATGTCCAGTTTTAAAAATTCAGTTGTATTTTTGACATAAAACTGAACAAGAAATTTAAAAAATACCAAAATACACTAAAAAGAATGAAATTTTTGTTGGAAGATGGTTTTGACTTAAAAGTATAAAACAATGCAAAAAGTCATTAAAAAAGCATAGAAAAATTTTTAAATGATAATCATGTTATTGGAAAAGAAGTGGCCCACAGTTCAAAACAAGTAAAATCACCTTTTTTTTTTTCTTTCCATCTGCAGATGACAAGACCCTAAATAGCTTTTACATGTTGGAAAAGAAGAATCTATCCAAAACTGAGACACCAGCACAGAAATCATTACAATGCATAAGCATATTCAGTAAAGTTATAGAACAGATCAGCACAGTTTTAAAAATTCAGTTGTATTTCTATAAGCTAGTAATAAAAATCTGAACAAGAAATTTAAAAAAATACCATTTAAAATAGCACTAAAAAGAATGAAATACTTACAGTAAAAAGTAAAGATGAAATCAAGGAATGCAACCTTTGTTTTGGAGGAATGGGCATGGACTTGCAAAAAGCCAGTTTTATGTAGGGTAAAACAATGCAAAAAGTCATTAAAAATAGCCAAGTAAGAAACAGCATCTCATGTTCATGGACTGGATAACCTAATGTTATTAGGATGATAATGTTTTTTAAGAAAGTTGGAAAACCTGAAGCAGTTCAAAACAAGCCTTAAGGAAGGTGGAAGGAAAGATCAATAGCCTTTTTTTAAAACAATTGCCAGAAAGAGTGAAATGCAAAAAAAAAAAAACCTGCTTTTCAAGGCTGTGGTTTATTTAAAAGTCACATGGAAACACAAGACCCTAAATAGCTAACAGAATTGATAAAGAGCAAATAGGTTGGAAAACTTAGATGTCCTGGTTATATTGAACTTGAACTCAGAAGTTTGATGACGGCTGAAAACATTATTCTAGTCTCTCTTTGCTTTTTCACCACTATCCAAAACAGTGAGACACCAGCAGACTGTGAGAACCTTTGAAATTGGAGACACAATACAATGTGTGATAGTTATAAACATCAACAGATTAGAGTCAAAGTCCAGGAGTAAGCATCTGTATTCATGATCAGTTGACTTGCAATAAGGATGCTCAAACCATTAATGGATCAGTAGTGCTGACAATTGATGTGATGACAACTGATCTGTAAGTATCTTCTTCCATAACTGTGCCTGGTCTGGAAGTTCATCTCAGCGCCAGCTGTCTGCTACAGATGCTCAAACCATTAATGGATCAAATAATTTACTCACTATGGGTAAAGGGCATATATTTAAAGGCTAAAACCATAAAATGTTTAGAAGAAAACAAAATGGAAAGTCTCATGGCCTTGGATTCAGCAATGTTTTCTCAAATAATGTAATAACAGTAACCATACTAAAGTGGACTTCAAATTAAAATTGTTGGCACAATTGACATTTCAAAATAGTGAAAAGACAATGCAAGCCTGGAACAAAATGTCTATAAATCATATGTCTAGTAACAGTAGAGTATCTAGAATTTATTTTTTAAAATAGCTTTTCCCTAAAGAAGAGAGATAAATGCCCAAGGAGTACACAGAAGAAGCTTAATATCCTCAATATTAAGAAAATGCAAATCAAAAATAAGTTATCAGTTTAAACCCACTAGAATAACCACAATTGTAAAGAAAAAAACAAAATAAAGAAAAATAGTATATTTTGGTGAAAATGCAGAAAAATATAGAACTCTCATACAATGTTGGTGAGAACATAAAAGATGCAGACACCATCTTTGTAAAACTTTGTAGTGATTCTTCAATAAGGTGAACATACAATTACCATGTGACACTGCAGTTTTATACCAAAGTATAAAAAGATTGAAAGTTGTTCAAACACAAACTTGAAATTTTCACAGCAACTTTCTCTCCAACAGCCAAAAGGAAGAAACGACCTAATGTCTATCAACAGTTAAGTTACAGGTAAAAAAAAATGTGATATATACAATGCAATGAAATATGATTCAGCTATAAGAGATGAGGGCTGGGGAGTGATGGCTTAGCAGTTAAGGTGTTTGCCTGCAAAGCCAAGGGACCTTGTTTCAATTCCCCAGGACCCAAATAAGACAGAGGCACAAAGTGGCACATGCATCTGGAGTTAATCTGCAGTGAATGGAGGCCCTGGTGTGCCCATTCTGTCTGTCTATCTGTCTCTCTCTCTCTCTTTCTTTCTCTCTCTCTCTCTCTGTGCCTCTTTCTTTCTCTCTCAAGTAAATAAATAAAAATAAAATATTTTTTAAAACAAGAAGAGATTAATGCTATTTTCATGCTATAACATAATTGGAGCATGATTATACTACTACTATGTGAAAAAAAAAAACTGACCAGTCACATACTTATTTCATACTTACAAATATCAATACATTATTTCTGATAATGTAGTCTTTATCTGTTACTTTGTAGGACATAAATGTCATAACGGCAGGGAAAAAGTATGTTTAATTCACTAAATATATTTACCACTTATCTAAATGATTTTTATGAGCGGTATATCAAATTACTGTTGAATGAATGAATGAATGAATGAATATATGAATGAATGTCACTCATTCTTAAAATCATTCCATAGCTCTCCAAAACTGCAATAAAGTTTCAATGTTTTACCATGCAGCTCATAAATATTATATGATTTGCCCCATATTTCTTTCTAGTTCTGTCCTGATATCACTTAATAATCTATGTTCTGGCACACTGTTGAGTGCTGGGATTTAACAGGAAGCAGAACACATACATACTACTTTATTCTCATTAAGCTTGTGGATCAAATGGCAATAGAGACAGTAAAGTAGTAAGATTGGGAGAAAACAAGCTATGCGAAACTAACAGATATATCCAACATATATTTTAGGGTAGGAGTAACTCAAGGAAACTTTCTGGAAAAATTATAGGTAAGCAAAAAGAAAGATGATGCAGTTGAGTAAAGAATGGGGCAAGGGCTAAGGGGAGATAGCTCAGTCTGCCACACAAATGTGAGTACCTGAGTCTGGACTCCCGGAACCCACACTAAAAGCTGATGCGACAGTACACATCTGTGCCTTTTGCGAGATGGGAGGTAGGGACAGGTAAGCCCACAGAAGCTTTTAGCCCAGTTAGATGGCCTCTGACCTCCACAGGTGTATTGTGGCATGTGTGTATTCTCACTCACACATGCACAAACAAACATACAAGAACAGGGCAAATCCCACCCCCCCCCAAATTTTTGTTAAAAGCCAGGCATTGGTGGTGCACACCTTTAATCCCAGCACTCGGGAGGCAGAGGTAGGAGGATCACCATGAGTTGAAGGCTACCCTGAGACTACACAGTGAATTCCAGGTCAGCCTGAGCTAGAGTGAGACCCTACCTCTAAAAACAAACAAACAAATAAACAAACAAACAAATGAACAGGGCAAATTCATGGGGTAAGGACATACAGGAATAAAACATTGGAATAAGGATCCAAAAGAGGTATTTCTATAAGGCTGAAATATGGAATTGTCGGGGGGGGGGAGAGGAGAAATTTTTTTTAAAAAAGAATGGAAACAATTAGATGATTTTAAGAGGAAGCAAAACAGAAAAAAAAAAAAATCACTGTAAAACTGTTTACCTGTTTGTGTAACTCACTAGGGATATGTACTGTAATTGTCATTTCCCCATGACCAGAACAAAGCTAGGCATGTGCTGTGTATTTGGTATTTATTTAGTGTACCAAAACCACCAACGGGTAGCATAAAAAAGTGAAGTCTATACTTTCTGATTCCATAATACCTGTAAATACACACAAATATTACATATGTATACAACTAAAAGACTAGAGATTCCTCAGTGCTAGAAAGTACAATAAAACCTGGAGAAATTTGAGTGAAAACACATTATCTTGTCAACAAACTCTGATGGTTAAAAACATAGCTAGACAAATATATATGATCATTATCAAGAACCAATAATTAAGATGGAAAGTTCTGTCATACATTTTAAACCTTGTTCATTATGCCTGTATGAATATATGTTAGGTAAACAGACAGATAAATAATAGATACACTCTGAAAGCAAGGAATTTTAATTTTGTCAAGTTTGGGCAAAGTTGAGAAATAATTTTAACTAACCTTCAGATTCTGACTCATACTTTAAACATTGTAGTGACTGGTTCCATTTTATTTATTGTAGAGAATGTGGCTTTAAAAGTTAGAAAAGGTTGGGGCTGGAGAGACAGCTTACTGGTTGAGACACTTGCCTGCAAAACCATTAGACCCAGGTTCGATTTCCCAGCACCCACATAAGATGCACCCGGATGCACAAGGTGGTATATGCATCTGGAGTTCATTTGCAGTGGCTGCAGACTCTGGCACGCCCATTCTTTCTCTCTCTCTCTCTCTCTCTCTCTCTCTCAATAAATAAATAAAAATAAAACACTTTTTTTTAAAGTTAGAAAAGGTTGAAAATTACAAGTCACTAGTATGCTGGAGGGTTCATGCCAGCACAATAATTGTAATAAAACTGCCTCTAACTCAACTATATTACACAGAAGTCAGCACGTGGTATAAAAGCACCACTTTTCTCTAGAACAATCATGTAGTTAAAAGGTAAAAGAGAATTTAATTTTATTTTGTCACAAAAATTTGAAAATTAAAGTAAGTAAAATTAGGTGGAGAAATGAATTTGGCTATATATTTGTTTTCATTCCATATTCCTTTAAAAAATATTTACTGATAAAAGCCTGGCTGTTTGTCAGTTATGTATGTATAAAAAGAAGGAGACAAGCAATATGTTCTGTCTTGCTAAGACAGTACAGCTAATTTATTTTACAATTGTTGGGGTTCTTTTTAAGAGTCCATTAATGCCTGGAAGATGGTGATCATCAGAACTCTGCCAAGCCAGGAAAGCTATATTCAACAAAAGCATAATATGACTTGAAATTACCATCATCTAAAATGCATGTTTTATTTTTAAAAAATTATTTTCAAATTTTGTCCTCTCAGTTCTCAGAAGGTAATGTCAGTCCCATTGTCAGAGGTAATTGTATTCAAACAAATGCATGCACCTTTTGCTGTGTATATGCTGAATCAGCAACAAAGATTTATCTAAAATTGAAGAATCCAAATTACCATTTCTTTGAGCTGGTTTACTGTTCTTGTTCCAGTAAGAAGTATCTATCACTATAAAAGACCTATCTCTAAAAAAAAAAAAAAAAAAATCCCAACAGATTTCAATTTTCTTTAAAGAGTAGCTGGTATTACAAATATTTAAGCCAAGCTCTTCCTAAATTATAAACACACACACACATGAATGAGACAGGCAAATGGATGATGAGCTGGACCAAGAAAAGCAGAAGAAACAGGCTGCAAAACATCTCAACCCAGCCTTAGGGAAAGAACTTCCATTTCTTTCATTTCTTTTATCATTTAAAAAATTCCAGGTTTGGAATCCCCCATTGAACAGAGGGATGGGGTGCCAAAGATGCCCCAACTCCCATGGGGTTTACCTACTGGTGAAAAGATGGAGAATGGGGTTGGAAAAACAAAAACAAAAACAAAACACAAACCACCACCACCACCACTACCACCGCTCTGTTTACCTCGCCCTCCCTCCCTCACACCTTGGGATTAAGTCATGCAGTAAGGATCTCATGCCTAGCTGCTGTCAGGGCCCAGCCAAGCCAGGTAAGTGGCTCAAGGACCTCGCATCCTTGCGGGGCCTTGCTCTCATTCTCCCGCATCACCTTCTCTTTCTAAGACGTCCCTCCATGGATCCCACCCCTTTACAGAATGAGCTCTGCTCAGTGACAAGCGTCTTCGGGGCCCCAGTGAGGGCAGTGGGGAAGCTCAGGGGCTCATCACCTTTTGAGGTATCTAGCGTCCTCTCCTTGCATGGCGGTGGCGGCGGCGGCGGGGGATGGATGGGGTATCTGAGAGTCCGCGGGGCAACTTCCGGGGACCTGGGTCCAGGGAACCCTGACACCACACGGCGATGACAGTCCTGAGGCCTGCGAGGCGGGGCAGCGGCGGCGCTGTGGTTACCACGGTGAGGCCGCCGGCTCCTCCCACAGCTCCTGGGCCCCCAAACACTGGCACGGTCCAGTCCCGCCCAGAGTCGCCCGGGCCAGACCCGCCCCTACCACGCATGCGCTGATTTGGCAGCTGCGGGATGCGCAGGCTCAGTCGGGGGGGCCCCTCGCCCTGCGACTAATCTGGCGCTCCCAGGAGCAGCCTGGAAGGGTTGGGAGCGGCTTGGAGAACCGGTGGTGCAGAGTGATGTTCTCCGGTCACTGCCCCCTGGAGGATAGGAATAGAAAAGGCTGGCGCGCTCTACAGAATTGGAATTTCAGGTACTTACTTCTCTTAAAAGCAAGAGAAATTGGTCAGCTTTTTACTAAACAGACCACTCTTTGGCTAATAATCTTATAAAGTGAGCTTTCTCCTTTTGGAACATTGTGGAAAAGGTACAGTGCTAACTGTACTGAGAAGTGCTAACCTGTGGAAATAGTCTGTGTGTTAAACACGCAGCCTCTGCACTTCCAATGCCTCCACTAATTAGCTCAATTCTCGTTATTTCTTCTGAGGCAGAAAATTGTTGGTAACTTGTAGGGAACATCTGTTTGTTTTTTTTAAGGGTTCATTTCAGCTTACAGTCTTCTAAATTGTTTATTTATTTATTGGAGAGGCAGAGAGAGAGCATGAACGCACACACAAGGGTGCACCAGAGCCTCGAGCTATTGCAAATGAACTCCAGACGCATGTGCCACCTTGGCAGTCTGGCTTTACTTGGGTACTGGGGAATCGTTAGGCTTTGCAGGCAGGTGCCTTAACTGCTAAGCCATCTCTCCAGCCCAAAGATCTGCTTTTAACCGTAACAAATCACCTACTCTGCTTTAACATCTGTTCCTATTGGCTTAGTCTATTTTGTTTATGCAAATGATTTACTCTTTTAATAGATAAATATTGAGGATTAGTTTTGTGCCAAACACCAAACCAGACTCTGAAGTATACAAAGAAAACACTTCCCATTTCTGCTCACCTTTAACCTGTCACTCATTTACTGTTTCTTGACCATATTATCAGTTACCTTGAGTTCTGCCACCTTCTTCAAATGCACTATGATAGTGTTTGTCTTTCATGTGTAAAATATCATGTTGACACCCTGTCTGGAACACTAAATATGGAGATGTATTCCATTCCTTCATACTAACTATAGCATTCCCATCCACGTTATAGTCATTTCTTCAATGTACCAATAAAGAAGTTTGTAAGTTTGACTCTCGTATCATGCCCTCTTACTGAACTGTTACAAAATTCTATCCTTCTTTAATATAGCCCTTCAGCTCAGCTTTTGTTTTCCATTCACACTCCTCATCCACTAGTCTAACAAATTTACATATGGAGTACTATAAATCTTTTGGGTTTTTTTTTTGCTTTTTTTCATTTTTTGGTTTTTCAAGGTAGGGTGTCACTCTAGCCCAGGCTGACCTGGAATTCACTATATAATCTCAGGGTGGCCTCGAACTCACAGCAATCCTCCTACCTTTGCCTCCTGAATGCTGGGATTAAAGGCATGCGCCACCACACCCAGCAGAGTACTATAATTTTTTCCTACCTAGGCTTTCTACTTTCTGTGTTTTCTCAAATATTTATTCTGCTAGCCAAAACAAAATTTTACAAAATATACTTCATGACATCTTTAACAGTAATACAGTAGGGTAGTGTCATAGTCAGGTTCACATTGCTGGCAGAAATCACCCAACCAAGAGCAGCTTGTGGGGAAAAAAAAAAAAAAAAAGGTTTATTTTGGCTTACAGACTCAAGGGGAAAGTCCATGATAGCAGGGAAAACAATGGCATGAGCAGAGGGTGGACACCACCCCCTGGCCAATATAAGGTGGATCATAGCAACAGGAGAGTGAGCCAAGCACTGGCATGGGGAAACTGGTTATAACACTCATAAGTCCACCCCCAACAATATACTGCCTCCAGGAGGTTTAATTCCCAAATTTCCATCAGCTGGGGACCTAACATTCAGAACACCTAAGTTTATGGGGGAAACCTGAATCACATTCTCCCTTGGCCCCCATAAACTGATAACCATACCTGATGTAAAATGCAATGCATTCATCCAACTTTAAAAGTCCCCATAGTTTTTATCAATTCCAGTGATATTCATACACCCCCAGAGTCCAAGGTCTTTTAAAAGAGCCATAATACCAAAAAATCCCCCAAAACCAATAATGGCACAGAATAAACATTCACACTGCAAAAGATGGCACTGGGAATAGCAAAGAAACATTCAACAAATACAAGATTTAAACATGGCAAACATCAAACTCTAACTCCAAGTCTAACAACTGTAGCCAGTGACAAATGTCCAAGTCCAATAATTCTAACCAGCAACAAATCTCTGGAGTTCCAATTCCACCCCTCCAGCTAGGCTACTCACAGTCCTGGAAAACTTCATCCTGGGCTAGCAGCTTTCCTTAGCAGCCATCTTGTGGTCCTGGAATCTCCACTTGGTCTCCACTACAGTCCACGGTTCATCCTCTCTTTCCTGCATATCTTATATTCCACAATACCAGGTAGAGTGCCAATTTGTTAATGGGGGGGGGGGGAGAATAAAGCAGACTTTGAAGAATAGGATACTTTTTGAGCATACAGGCCCTTTCAAAAGACTGCATTCTTTCTGTTGTTCCAATGCAGGTCAGCTGGCCCAATCTCCATGGTTGTAATCTCTAAATTGCAGCTGATGAGGCAGCAGTGTTGGCCTAAAGATTCCTTTCTGTGCCATAACCCTCTGCACATAGCAGTCCATTCCTATGCTCTGCAACCGTGTACAAGTTCTCAGGACACAGGCATAACACCAAGCCTCTCACACAAACTGGTTATAGCCCAGTCCAAGCAAAGCTGTTTTTTACCCTCATAAACCAAACCTCACAGTCCATAGTTCTTACTGCATTCAGTACTTACAGCACTGCAAGGTGTCTCTTAGGCCAAGGTTTCAAATCCTTCCATATTCCTCTTGAAAATCAGCTCCAAAAAGCCAAAGCCACACAGTCAGGTGTCTAGTAGCAACCCCACTCTCAGTACCAACATTACTGTTGCAATAAGGTTCGTATTACTGGAAGAAATCACGTGACCAAGAGCAGCTTGTGGGGACAAAAAGGTTTATTTTGGCTTACAGACTTGAGGGGAAGCTCCACAATATCAGGGAAAATGATGGCATGAGCAGAGGGTGGACATCACCCCCTGGGCAACATAAGGTAGGCAATAGCAACAGGAGAGTGTGCTAAATATTGGAATGGGGAAACTGGCTATAACCCCCATAACCCTGCCCCCAGCAATACACTGCCTCCAGGAGGTGTTAATTCCCAAATCTCCATCAGCTGGGGGCCTAGCAGTCAGAACACCTAAGTTTATGGGGAACACCTGAATCAAACCACCACAGGTAGATTATTCTATTTTTTTGTTTGTTTTTTAAAATTTTTATTTATTTATTTGAGAACAAGGCAGATAGAGAGAGAGAGAATCAGCATGGGAGAGACTCCAGCTGCTGCAAAACAAACTCCAGATGCATGCGCCTCTTTGTGCATCTGGCTTACGTGGGTCCTGGAAAATTGAACCTCTAGTCCTTTGGGTTTGCAGGCAAGTGCCTATTGCTAAGCCATCTCTCTAGCCCCAGGCTAGATTACTTTAACAACCCTGATACCAGAAGTTAGAAGATCAAAAAAATATAGTATTGTAGTAGACAGCTTCAGTTTCACTGAGATGAACTTCTAAACCAGCCACAGTTACGGAGGAAGGGATATTTATTGAAGCTTATGGATCCAGGGGAAGTTCCATAATGGCCGAAGAAGCTGGCTCTGCTTTTACAGGTCCAAGCAGAAAGACAGAGAAAGAAGCTACAAGCCAAAAGTCACACAGCACACTAGGAACTCCAGGTGGAAGTAGGCACTTTGCATATCATTAAATTGGAATGTCAAACCCACCACCACACCTGAAGTTTGGACCCTAAGATCCACCCAATGACATTGCCTACAGCCAGGTGGCTGCAGATCCAAACTACAAACTAATAAAACACTGAATATATTGGGGTCCTTCTAGTCAAATTACCAGAAGTATACATTCACATGAGCAGATAATAAAGATTCTTTCCTTGTAAGTTGTCTGAGCTTCGATAGTTTGTTCTTTTCAATTCTGTATCCTTGGATTAAGACCTTCTTGTACTTGGCAATGACTTTTAAATATTCAGCGTTACAAAAATGTGAACCTGAGATAGAAAAAGATATAACGACAACAAAAAAAGAAAAAGAAAAGAAAAGAAAAGAAAAGAAAAAACTACAAGAAATTCCAGAATGGAGGAGAGACCTGAAAATGAGAGCAATAAAACATAAACTCAAGCTGAGACTGAACCTGAGAAACTAAACTCTCAGTCTGTCAAGTAGTGTATGGATGAACTTACAATGGTGTGTGCTTGAAAGTAAGGAAGCCCTCAAAGACAAAAGAGCTTTGTAATCAAGACCCAGGTCAATTGAGACAATCTGGTTACCCAGAGGAATAATTGCTCTAATTTGTTTAACATATTAAGTTAAAGTTACAGTCCATAATGTTACTGAACACTGAATAGAAAATGAGAATAAACATTTGGTGAAAGCAGCAGCTACACCAACTTCTTAATGAAGAAAAAATTGGCAATTAAATAATTAAACGTCTAATCCAATCTTTTTGGAAGAAAACCATCTTCCACCTATTTCTGACAGGATCTTTCTTGAATAGTTTTCATTGTGTACATATGCCAGGGGTTTATGAGTACTATATCTAAGAGTAGAATGGCTGAGACAATTATTCTCAAGAGATTTATTCTCAAGGAATTGTCCAAATATATCCTCAACTTGAAATGCTTATAAAACAATCTCCAGAGTTTCACATTCTCACCAACACCTGCCATTGTCACACTTTGAAGATATTTAGGGGATGGGGATGTAGCTCAGCTGGCAGAATGCTTATTTAGGATGCACAGCATAAACTAAACATTGTGTTCTACTTGCTTATAATATTAGCACTTAGAAGGAGGAGGAGGTAGGAGTATTAGAAATTCAAGATTACCTGTGGTTACATAGTGAGATGTCAACATTCATTTGGATTGTTTTTAGCTTTTGGTAACTATGAATAAAGCTACTACAAACATTTACATATAGTGTTTTGTGCACTGGTTTTCTTTTACTTCTAGACACATAACTAAGAACAGGATTGCTCAGAAGTATGGCAAATATATGAATAATGCTTGACAAGTGCCAAACTGTTTTCCAAAGTAGTTGTGCCATTTTGCAGTCTACTCGCAGAGTATGAATTCAGAATGATCCATGTGCCTTTCAGCACTTGGTATTGTCAAGTTTTAAAATTTGTCTGTTTAGGGCTGGAGAGATGGCTTAGCAGTTGAGACACTTGCCTGTGAAGCCTAAGGACCTAGGTTCAACTCCTCAGAACCCACATAAACCAGATGCTCATGGTAACACATGCATCTGCAGTTTGTTTGCAGTGGCTATAGGCTCTGGCATGCCCATTTGTCCTTTCTCTGTTTCTCTCTCTCTCTCTCTCTCTCCCTCTTTCTCTCTAATAAATAAAAATTGTCTGTATAGTCATTCTACTATGTGTATAGGGAGGGGTATCTCACTTGATTTTAATTGCACTTTGATAATTAGTTATATGATCATATTTTTGTTTGACTAAATCATTTACCTATTATTTTGGGAAACTACTCCAATTTATTGATCATTATTTTGTTTCTGCCAGACTGATCAAACTGAGCAGAGAATACAACAGATAGATAAGGTAATCATAGAGACAAATGATATAAGAAAGGAAAAAAAGTACATTGTTAAAATTCTGTGCAGGTAAAAGTAGTAATAGGGAAACATTGTGAACTTTATACTAATGAATTCAGCTTAAATGAAAGGAACAAATGCCTTGAAAGATAGACATCACTAAAATTGAATTAAGAAGAAACAGAAAACTTAATAGTTCTAGCTTTCTCAAATAAATTGAATGCCAAATTATAATCTTTTCCATAAAGAACACTTGAGACACAAATAGCTTCAATGATTAATTCTACCAAACACCTAATTAAGAATCAGGCCATCTTAGACACTCTTTCTGAAAATAGAGAATGAAGTTATATTTAATAGTTCTAAAAGGTCAGCTTTCCTCTGATATCAAAATTGGGTGACAATATTAAAATGGATAGCTATAAATATTTTAATAAACATGTACAAGTTTTTAAGAAAATCTTAGCAAGCCAGGCATGGTGGTGCATGCCTTTAATCTCAGCACTTGGGAGGCAGAGGTAGGAGAATTGCCGTGAGTTCAAGGCCACCTTGAGACTACGTAGTTAATTCTAAGTAAGCCTGGACCAGAGTGAGACCCTACCTCAAAAAAGAAGAAGGAGGAGGAGGAGGAGGAGGGAAAATCTTAGCAAATTGAACAATCAATACATAAAAAGAATGCTGCATCATGACCCAATAGAGCTTAAACCAAGAATGCAAGGATCTTATACTAAGATCAGAAAACAAAATAATTTTCCATACTAGTATCATAAAAATGAAAACTGTATATTCATATGAATAGAGGCAGATATTAATATGGTATTTATTGTTTTTAAAAGTTGTCAGCAAAATAAGATTAGAAGGTGGCTCTTGTCCAAATAAAACTTGTATTATAGCTTATTTCATAGCTTTCATCATATCTTGATCAATATGTCTTCCTCTGTGCCGGTAATATTACTTGTTTGGGCAAAAGTACCCTGTGTGGGTAGAAAAATATTTACTATAAAACCATAGGCTGTGTTGATAAATCCCATTGCCAGAACTGGGTTATGCCCCACAGTGAGTCAGGCAGTCCCATGAGCTCCCAAGACAATGCAGGACATTGCCAAAGCCCTTGGTTACTCACCAGAACTAGATTATAAGTCCCTATTGCTGAGGATACCACAGGCTATGTATGGTTGCAGGACATTGAGAAATCAAGTTAGAACCAAGATGGAAGCCAGTGCCCTACTGGTCAGCTGTGGTAGTACTGGAAAGCACTATGTGAGGAAAGTTCAACAGTGTGAACAAGCAGTGGATCATGCAAGCTATAAAACCAACCAGTCAGGCCAGAAGAACCACTGGTGAAATAGTGGTACATGAGTTATGGGAGGAATCAGCTACACTCTGACTGGATACTAGGCCCATTCAGTGGGTGGGAATTCATGCCTTGGACCAAGTCAAAAGCCTATGGCTTGGAGGGAAGCTTTCACTGTTCTTTTTGGTTAAATAGAGGTTATTCCCATCAAGTCTTCTATATATATGTATGGTTACCCCCTTTAATCAATGGCTACTCTCACTTTGTTTAGAAAATCTGTTTTTCATGGATTGTGACCAATACCTGGGAGATCAAAGACCCATGAGAATGAGAAGAGAAAGCTGAGTGCCTACCTAGCATGAGCCAATTCATCTCTATTAAATCCTCCAGGGCCCAGGAAGTATTATAGAGAAGTATCAGTTTAAGTGGAAGTGCTCCTCTCATGCGTTGCCAGAAAACTTCCTCCAGGGAGGTGGCAGTAGACACTGAAGTCTCAAAACTCATCAAACCAGAACTGACTGGTGCATTCTTGAACACACAGTGACTATGGATACCCCTATCAAGGAGTGCCTTCAGTGCAATGGAGGCAGAGGGGACGTACAAGGACAGTCTGATAGGAATACAACCAATTTGCAATATGTTCATATTTTAAAACTCCTAATATAAATAAATAAAGCCTACTAATAAAATCCAATGAAGCTGGGCGTGATGGTGCACGCCTTTAATCTCAGCACTTAGGAGGCAGAGGTAGGAGGATTGCTGTGAGTTCGAGGCCACTCTGAGACTACATAGTTAATTCCAGGACAGCCTGGGCCAGAGTGAGACCGTACCTCAAAAAAAATCCAATAAAATAACTTTTCTTTATTGGGAATTTAATATTTAGTCTTCTTGCTAGTTGTAAATTTGAAACCTGTTTTTTCATGATTTGGTTTTGGTAAATTGTGTCTAGGAATTTAATAATTTCTTCTAGGATATTCAATTAGTTGGCATGTAATTATTCATAGTAGCCTCATGATCATTTTTTTATTTTTTGTTTTGTCAATTATAATGCTTCTCCTTTAATTTTCACTTTATGTGAGTCATCTTTTTTTATTTAATCTAGCTAAAAGTTTGTTGTTGGTGATGGTGGTTTTTTTTTTCCTTTAAGTTTCTTTGAGAAAAGTTCTCATTCTATATCCCAGCCTGGCATGGAACTTCCTGTATAACTCAGGTTGGCCTCAAATGTACAGTAATCTTCCTGCCTCAAACTCTCGAGTGTTGAGACTACTGGTGTGAACCACTGTACTGAGCTAAATATAGCTAAAGATTTGTCATTTTTGTTTATCCTAAAAAACTGTTCCTTTCACTCTCTCTCTTTAAGAAATAAAAAATAAGGGGCTGGAGAAATGGCTTAATGGTTAAGGCGCTTGCCTGCAAAGCCAAAGTATCCCTGTTCAATTCTTCATGACCCACGTAAGCCAGATACATGAAGGGCACATGCATCTGGAGTTCGTTTGCAGTGGCTAGAGGCCCTGGTATGCCCATTCTTTCTGTGTCTGCCTCTCTTCTATCTCTCTCTCTCTCTGCTTACAAATAAATAAATAAAAATTGAAAAAATAAATAAAAAATAAATTAATGTCAAAACAAGGACTGGAGAGATGGCTTAGCAGTTAAGGCACTTGCCTGAGAAGCCTTAAGGACCCATGTTCAATTCTCCAGAATCCTATATAAGCCAGACACACAAAGGTGAGGCAAGCTCAAGGTTGCACATGCCCACTGGGTGGTGCAAACATCTGGAGTTTGATTACAGTGACTGAGGCTTTGATGCACCTTTCTTTCTCTCTAAAAAATAGAAAAGTTAAAAAAACTGTTCATTTTTTTCTATTATTTTTCTACTCTCATTTTGTTGAATTTTGCTCAGATCTTTATTAATTATTTCTTTTTAGTAACTTTGAGCATAGATTTTTCTACTTGTTAAATACTTTGTGGTGTATAGTTATATTGTTATTTTAAAAATAAAGGCCTATATCAGTGTAAACAGTCCTCTTATTATTGCTTTATTTCTCTTGATTTTGCATGTTATATATATTTTAATTAGTCTCACAGTGTTTTCTAAATTCTCTTTTGATTTCTTACTTGACCCAATTGCGATTCCAGAGTATGCTGCTTAGTTTCCACATACTCATGAATTCTCTAATTTCTTTCTCCAGTATTGAGGTTAAGTTTCATTCCATTGTGGTCAGAAAAGATGAGTGGTATGGTTTTTGATCTTCTGAAACTTGAAAACCCTTTTGGAATCACCACATGATCTACTCTGAGTATGTTCCAAATATACTCAAATGAAATATAGCATGCTCTTGTTGGGTAGAGGGTTTTATATGTAAGTCCATAGTTTGATCAATAATATTGTTCAAACCCTCTTCTCCTAAGTGAATTTCTGTGTGGATGTTCTATCCATTATTGAAAGATGTTTATTTAAGTCATCTGTTATCATTATTATTTTAATATTGATTTCTCTTTTCAATTCTCCCAATTATTTGATTTGCATATTTGTATGTGCTGAGATGAGTGCTTGTTTTTAAATTGCCATATATACCTGGTAAATTGAGCTTTTTAAAAAAGTTTTTTTTTTTTTTTTTTAATTTGAGAGAGACAGAGAAACAGAGAGAAAGAGAGAGAGAGAATGGGCACGCCAGGGCTTCTAGCTACTACAAACAAACTCCAGATGCATGTGCCCCCTTGTACCTCTGGTTTATGTGGGGCGTGGAGAACTGAACCTGGGTCCTTAGGTTTTGCAGGAGGGTGCCTTAACTGCTAAGCCATCTCTCCAGACCAGAATTGACCCTATTTATAAATGTGTAATGTCCTTCTCTTTTGATAGTTTTTGACATTAAGTACTTTTTTCTAATATAAGTATAACCATATTGGCCAGCTTTCTCTTAGCTATCTTTTGCATGTCATTTCTTTTTCCAGTCCTTTCATTTAAACTTACATGTGTTCTAAGTCCTAAGTGAGACTCTAGTAGAGAACACATAGTTGGACTTTGTTTCTTTATCCATTCAAATAAGATCCAACAATCTTTGACAGTAGTACCAATAATACACAATTGGGAAATAATAGTCTATTCAATAGATGTTGTTAGTAAAACTCGGAATCTAGACAAACTCAAGATGTATTAAAGATGTAATTATAGGATCTAAAACAATAAAACTCTTAAGAGAAAGCAGAAGATAAGCTTCATGACATTGGTCTTGGCAATGATTTCATAAATATGACACCAAAATCATGCAAAAAAGGAAAGATTAGATAAGTGTTAGGTCGGCCAGGTCCCAAGGTGGAGTCGCTATGGATGACAAATTGGCAATGAGAAGAGGCCTTACTGGAAAATACAAACCAGGCGTGGTGGTGCACGCCTTTAATCCCAGCATTTGGGAGGCAGAGGTGGGAGGATTGCCGTGAGTTCGAGGCCACCCTGAGACTACATAGTTAATTCCAGGTCAGCCTGGACCAGAGTGAAACCCTACCTCAAAAAAAAAAAAAAAAAAAAAAAAAAAAAAAAAAAGAAAGAAAAAGAAAAAAAAGAAAATACAAGAACCAAGCCAACTACATTCCTCATAAACCACCCCACCCATTGTTTCTCCTCGCCCTTAGGCCACAGTTTTCTGTTGACCTTATCTCAAGAAGCCATCTAAACTCTGTTTTGGTGATATATCCTAGCTGCCTGACCATAATTTTGGAATTGCCCTTAAACCAGTTTCCTGTTTACCTTATCTCCAGAGACACCTAACCTGTTTTGGTGACACACCCTAACTGCCTGACCATAATCTTGGGATTAACAGAAAATTTCCCTTGAAGAAACTTCCCTACCTAACTTCACAAAGAAGACACCCATTCCCCTATACTCCACCCAGCAGATAGGCCTTGCAAAACCTAACCTTCACAAACGCAGGGTGCTGTGCTCTTCCCTTACCAGACAGCCTGGCAGCTCCTGTCTTTCCCGAATAAAACTTTTACTTTGTTTTAGAGCAGTCTTGGATGGCCTGGTCATTCTCGAACCGTACATCTGAAACCTGGGATCTTACAATAAGTATGGTTGCATCAAACTAAAAGTGTTTTGCACAGTAATGCAAACAACAGACTGAAAAGTCAATCTACAGAATAAGGGGTAAGACTTATAAATCATATATTTGCTAAAGAGCTAATATACAAAATATATAAGGACATCATATAATTTAATAGCAAAAATAAAACAAAAATCAGTACCCTTTTCAAATTATAGTTCAGTTATATTCTTTTAATCACTTCCTAAAACATTTCACTTACAGAAAGTGGCAAAACAAGCACAAAGGTTTCTGTGTGCCTTCATCTACTTTCACCCAATGATTGCAACTTGAGTAAATCAGTAACAATACAAACACTAGGAAACTGATATTGGTACAGTGTAGGCATACAATTCTTTGCCATTATAGCAGATGTGTGAATTCATTAACCATCCCTTCAGTCACTATCCAGAATTAATCCAGTACATAAAAATATCTTCATACTATGGCTTGAGTAAAATGTAAGAACCTAATCTCCTTTTAAGTCTCTTTACTCCTGTTTAATGTGATTCTTTTAAATATTTATTTAACCTACATTTAGAGCCATATCTTACTTAGAAAACAAGAGAAAATCCATAACATTTACCCATTTATCAAATACCTATTATATTTACCAATAATAATGTCTGCCATTTTTTCCTGATGTTCCAGTTTTCTTTACTTACAATTGTTTACTGTTTGGGAATGTCTTTTTATGGAGTTTTCATTCACCTGAGAATTTCATGAGCCCCCCCTTAATTTCTGCTGGATTTTACCACGTGCAAAATCAAAGTTGGCATTATTTCATAAATCACTTTGTGTTTCTATGATTTCTAATGGGAAAGTGTCGTTTAAAGAGCCAGATGTGGCAACTTACACCTATACTCACAGCACCTGGGAAGCTGAGGCAGCAGGAATGCCACAAGCACAGGGCCAGCCTGGTCTACATAGTGAGTATCAGGCTAGACTCAGCTAAAGAATAAGAGGCAGTTGAATTGTTTCTCACCTGTACATTATCATTTGTCTCTTACTTCAAAAAATCAATATTTGATTTTCTGAATTTTGACCATACTATCTGCTGTCTTTAAATTCTTTGAATCTGTCATATTTAGAATATTCAGCTTCTTGAATCTGTAAGTTTGTCTTTTGCTAAATTTGGGAAATGCCTTCTACCACTATTTCTTCTAATTTTCTTTTGAGTTTTACCCTTTCTTCTGATTACAGGAATGTCAGGTCATTCACTATAAATCCTATGGATCACTTTGTGTGAGTGTGTGTGTGTCTGTGTGTGTCTGTGTGTGTGTGTGTGTGCGCGTGCGTGCGTGTATGTATATGAAAGACAGAGAGAAAGAGGCAGCCAAAGAGAGAGAGGAGAGCGTATGGGTGCATCAGGGCCTCTAGCCACTGCAAGTGAATTCCAGCCAGACACATGTACCACCTTGAGGATTTGGCTTTACTTGGGTCCTGGGGAATCAAACCTATGTCATCAGTTTTTGCAAGCAAGTGCCTTTAAAATGTTGAACCATCTCTCCAGTCCCTCAATCTGTGTTATTATAAAAAAATATTTATTTTTATTTATTTATTTATTTGAGAGAGAGAGAGAGAAAGGGAGAGAAAGACTGGGTATGCAAGGGCCTCCAACCACTGCAAACAAACTCCAGACACATGTGCCACCTTGTGCATCTGGCTTATATGGGTCCTTTGGCTTTGCAGGTTAGTGCCTTAACTAGTAAACCATCAGTCCAGCCCTAATTTGTGTTCTTAATGGATAACTTTTTTGTTCTGTTTTCAAACGCACTGATTTTTTTTCCTTTTGAGATAGAGTCTCATTATATGTAGGTGGTCTTGAGCTCACTGTGTAGCCTAAAGTGATCTTCCATCCTGATTCTCCTGCCTGAATCTCCCAAGTTCTGGGATTACTGGCATATGCTATACCAGACTCAACTTCACTGATTCTTTTGTCTACTTTTTTCATTCTTCTACCATTCAGCTGACCATTAAGGTTTTTTTTAATATTATATTTTCAAGCTCTAAAATTTCCATTTCCTTCTTTATATACTCTGTTCATTTTGCTGAAATTCTAGTTTATTTGTGTCAAGTATGTTCACAATTTCTTAGTGAAGTGTTCTTCTGATGGCTGCTTTAAAATGTCTGCCAGCTAATTCCAACATCTGTGTCATCTTAGTGAGAGCCTCTGTTGATAGTTTCAAGTTGAGATTTTCCCTGGTTCTTGTTATGATACATGATTTTTGAATTTGGGTATTGAATTATGAGTTGCTGGATCTTATTTAAATCTGTTCTAGTAGGCATCTTCTGACACTACACAACTTTGTGAAGGTAAGGTGCCATTTTACTACTAACATATGAGGGTGCTACTCTGGACTCCCCTCTCTGAATTCCCCTGGGGGGCAGGTATGCTCCCTTCTGCTTCCTGTGTGGTATCCATGCTGCTGGTTTTGCTACCATGGTCTTATTATGACTAGATGATTGCAAAGATGTGGGTAAAAATCTAGGATCTTTGCTTGTCTCTTGTTGATGGGAATGGGAGTGACTTGATAGTTTTTTTTTCCCATAGACTTTTTTTTGGGGGGGACCTGGGATATTATTGTTTAAATGTTAATTTTCTCTTTAAGAGAGAAATAAGGCTATTTTTAAGGCTCGATATAGATATTATCCATCTGTCTATCATCTATGCTTGTTTGTTTATTTTTGGCTTGATCATGTTGGATTTTCTGCATTTCAGCTTTTCTAGTACACACTATGGAATATAGTTTTAAAAGCAACAAACAAACAAACAAACAAACAAACAAACAAAAGAAATAGAGCTCACTATGCCATTTTTTGTGTCTTAAAGCTGTTGGCTACTTGGATTTCTTTTCCTCACTTTTCAGAGTTTTAAAAACATGTGTGTTAGATCCAGGTGTGGTGGTGCATGCCTTTAATCTCAGCACTCCACTTGGGAGGCAGAGGTGGGAGGAACCGTATGAGTATGAGGCCAGCTTGGAACTACAGAGTGAGTTCCAGATCAGTCTGGGCTACAGTGAGACCTTACCTTAAAAAATAATAAAAAAAAAATGTCTTATATATAACACATAGGAATTTTAGTGTTCCTTAGTGGGAATAACATGGAGAAGTGATTCTCTTCCATTATAGTCTATTGTGATAGAAGGTCTGTAATTACTGGGTCCACATGGAGGGAAAGCTGGAGCAGGAAGCCAAGGCTCAAGTTCACTACCATTAGCTGGGTGCAGGGGGCTGCCTCTTATGGTGGGGAGAGCTGTCCTGATAGCAAGTTGGAGGTGCTACTCACTCATAAATTAGCTTTGAATTTCACTCTCTATCATTCCTTCAAAAAATGAAAAATGCTTCAATGAAGAGATGATTCCTTTTCAAGGTTTGGAACACATTTATGGAGTGGTTCGAAATCTAAATTCTGGAGTCAAAACTGGATTAAAAAGTAACTGATCCACCATCTACTCTTTGACTTCTAACTTTAGTAGAGGGGAGTGTGATATTTAGATATTTAGTATAGGGGATTGTGACCATTGGATATTTTCTGCAGCCATTAGAAACCAAATAAGTTAATTAGTAAGCAAAGATAAACTATAAACTTCAGTTTTCTCATCTATAAAATAAAGATGATGGTTTATATGTCTCCCAGAATTTTAATAGCATTAAATGAGAAAGCATATGTAAATTTACACCAACATGACTGTCACATAAATGGTAGTGACTAGTAACAAATGAATGAGCTGTTTGCAGAAGAGGGGGCGGAAAGATTGTTAGAGCCATAAGTTGGGTCATTACGCACAGAGACATTGCCTCACCCCAATAACTGATGGCTACCTCCATAATGCGAGACCCACAATCCCCAAGGGGGGAGGCCAGGGAGAAGGCTAATGATGGTACTATCATGGCTGTATACACATTATATAGATAATTAATAAAAAAAGGTAAAACCTAGCTAGTTGTTATACACCTACCTACTGTATATTAATGACTACCTACTATACATAAATGAGTACATACTATATATTAATTACTGTCTCTTATTTATCATTCTATTCTGGAAAGTCACCCAAGCACTATGTCTATTTTGTTTAAAAATGTGTGGCAAGCAACCAGACTGTAAAAGATGGTACTGAACAGGAAACGAATTAATATCTTACACGAGTTGGAGAGGCTTTAGAATGGCATGAGAATAGTCTTATTAAATTTGTCAGCTGGGTTTTGAATACTGTACTAGCCCCAATGGTCCCCTTAAATCCTGTTGAGAAAAATCTTTGTTGCCTTACAGCTTTATAATTTAATGGAAGGGAAGAAAAAAGAGCAAAGGCTCCCCAAACCACTCAAGACAGAACCCATTTGAAAACAAGTAATTCTAGTGGAACATCAGTGTGTGCTGAGGTTTCTGGGAGGGTATGCCGTTATAGGAGCCAGGCTGGATTAACCTTGTGTTAATACCCTAGTTTGTTCCTTAAAAAAAACTGTTCCTCTTAGCTGCTTTAAAAAAATGTACATAAGCTTAATTTGATCATTTCACAATATATACATGTATTAAATATATTAAATAAATAAATAAAAATAATAAATAATAAATAAATATATGTAAATATACATATATACATGTATTATTATTATCATTATTATTAACAACATATTTTGTGTGGGCTTTTATTGTTTGTTTGTTTTCTTTTTTCCAGGTAGGGACTCACTCTAGTTCAGGCTAGCCTGGAATTCACTATGTAGTCTCAGCGTAGACTTGAACTCACGCCCATCCTCCTACCTCTGCCTCCCAAGTGCTGGGATTAAAGTTGTGCGCCACCATGCCCTGCTCTTAACAACATATTTTGTATGGGTACATCATGTGTTGGTACCTTCTTTTCCCTTGTCCCTGCCCCCACTCTGCTGAGGACCCGCCTCAGTGGGGTTGCAGGTATTCCCTGTGGGGTTGTGGGTTATGTGTTGCGGGAGCAGCAGTTAGTTATTTTTTTGGGGGGGGGAGGGAATGCCTCTGGATATGTGGCTCTTACAATCTTTCCACCCCCTCTTCCTCAAAATTCCCTGAGTGGTGTGGGTGTGTTTTAAGTCTACTTCAGTGGTGAGGTCTTAGGCACCTCTGAATCTCTGCTTTGGTAGGTGTTGAGTATCCTCGTGGTCTGCCTTCTCCACCCTGGCACTGATTATCAGGTTCAGCATGGAAACAGCACTCGTTCTTGTCTCCCCAGTTCCTCTGTGGTTTCAGCTGTGGCTTGGCTGAAGTGTGAGGGGTAGTTTATCTCCTCCCATCTCTTAGCAGCTTTTTCTCTCTCTCTTTTTTTTTTTTTTTTTTTTTTTTTTGAGTTCCAGACTTAATAAAGTGCCTTCTCTGGTCCTCTGCTGCAGGTTATCTTCTTTTTGGACATCCTTTAGCTTTTACTTCTCCAGTAAAAGTGATAGAAAAGGTATTCAATTTTGGACTTCAGATTATAGTTCCAATCTTGGTGACTGGCACAGAGGAATCAATCTTAGAATGGGTGCTACATAGAAGATACTTACTGGCTTCAACAAGCATACAGATTAGTTGTCAGGTAATTAAAGAAAGCATTCTAAGCACATTGATGCCTATTGTAATGGCAATGTCAAGAGGAAGAAATCTGTTTACCTTAGGGGACTGAGTCTCAGAGGAAGACTCTCAAAGGATGAATAAAAAATTTTAACAGAACTCCTGACAGAGGTGTTCTAGGGAAAGACAATACTATATTCAAGACAGAAAAGCATGCGATACCACAAAGTCTAGGCAACAAACAGTACTGTGAGATAGGTTTGCATGAAAGCCCCATGACAAATAAGATTGGGAAATCCAACAGGGACATGACCATGGAGAATCTGGTCTGGGGGGGGGGGGTTGCTATTTGGATATATCCTACAGCCAAGAGAAATCGTGTACAAGTTTTATTATAGAAGAGTTATGAGTTGCTGTTTATTACTCGAAGCAGTATTGTTCTATATTTTATATACACATAACAAAAATAGAGGTATAATAATTACATTTTAAAATAGTCCACATGTACAATCTTTATATTTAAATCCTGATTTGCTTCAATAAGCTATAAAAAACTCTTACCTTGCGACTGCCTTTGGGATATCATCAAATGGCCATTGTGGTCCAAAAAGCCCATATCCACTGGACATTAATGCAGCCATTTTCCCACTCTTCAAACTGAGCTCATGACGTACATCTTAGCACAAAGGAGAGTTCATTTAAAAGGAATCTTTATAATACATACTTTTCTTGAGTTGACAACCTCTACTGACAACCAATATGATGTAAGAGAACCATTATGACATCACAGTGTTGATCCAGGAGTTAAGCCAGGGAAGGACCTGGGCCATTTGGATAATGAATCATAAATCCCTATGCTTTTTTTCTTTACAAATTATATTATAATTTGAATCACACAGAAAAATGTTGTGTTTTATCCCAACCTGATGATCTTTAAAGCATGCAGCCAAATGAATGAATTATCTAATATGCTTTAGATATTAGATGTTTATATGTATAGACATACATAGTTGTTCAGGTAGAAGTTTCTTGAAATAAATCATTGTTTTTCATTCATGAGTGTTCCTATAGAGAAGTGCATATAACATGGTGAGGGAGGAAGAGCATCATCTGTATCTTTGATTAATTTAACCAGCAATTATAAGCAGACATTTCTTTAGAATCAATTATACAAAGATGGAATAGACATAAGTTTCTGATTTGAAGGTTTATGTCTAAATCCATCAGAGATACATAAAAGTAAAAAATGGCATTCAAATCAATGCATTGTATGCTGAGCTATAATGTGTATCCATAGAAACTGAGTGGTGAGTCAGAGTCATTATTTGTGTACTTAGTGCCTTACAGGATAGGGAACTCTCCTAAGAATTGAGGGTATAAGAACATGACAAAAACCTCAGTGTAAGAGAGATAGAAGTCTGTGACTGGGCAATAGAGAACAAATGTTTCATATTTTGATTATCTCAGCCATATTTCCCACTCAACTACAACTCAAACTTGTGTTTTCTCTACCTTTATCTTTTCATTTAAAATCTTCTTACCTATGAATTTTATTCTTATAAAAAGAAGGCACACCATCACTCCAGTCTATGGCTTCAATCCTGTAATCTCTCACACAAATCACTTGAGTTAGAGACATTAATTGAATGCCATTTCTCATACCAGATATATTAGTATGTTTCCTAGGCACTTTGGAGCTAAAAGAATAGAAATAGTAGTGAAATAGCATCTGACAAGATGGGCTAAGTTCAAGCTATGTCCATATTTACAGCCAGGTGTTTCCTATGATGGCTTAGCACAATTTAAAAAAGAAATAAAGCTGAAAAGCACATGACAATGGTCACACACCTCTGTTGGAATGACTTGAAAGTCACTTGGTCACCAATAAATACTCCTTCATTATATATGTTTATGATATAACCTTCAGGTCATTAGAAACAGAACCCAAATGGCAGTTCATTCCAAGTTAGTTCTTAGCAACTGCCAGTTGGCAACTGTAACATTGGTTAGGTGAAAAATAAATCCACGATTCCAGGGTTGACATAGATTATTTTCCATTAAGTAATATATGCCCAGCTTAAGTATGGAGCCAAAATTAAATCTTGCCATTTTTAACTTGAATTTAAAACATTTAACTTTTCCTTTCTTTTCTCTTTCCCTACTTATTTCTTCTTTCTCCCTCCCTCTTCCTTTCAGGCTTCTGTGTTAGAAAACTTGTTTCAAATTTTGTCACATTTGCCTATCGTTACTACTTGTTCTTTTCTCTTAAATTCATTTATTTCTTCATTTATTTATATGTATATTTGTATTCTTTTGACCTATTTTAACACACAAAATTTCATCATTCACTCCTATGTACTAAGATAATCTTAATTTCATTTTTATTTTTCATTGGTACTTGGACTTTTATGGATAGAATCTTATTATTCAATACATGTATCTAATGTGTAATGATCAGATCCTAAGATATTCTCATTTTTGTGTAATGGGAACCTTCTTATGCTTTTCTTATAGTTATTTTGAGATGTGTAATTAGTTGTTTTAGACTCTAGTTATCCTATTGTGCTACAGAGTATTCCAATGACTTTTCCTTCCACTGTTTTTGATACACAGTGACCATCCTCTTCATTATGCCTTTTTCACCCTACACTTGCTACCCTCTAGTGAAACTACTCTCTATGTTTCTTAGGTTTCAGGAATGAGTAATAATATGTGGTATTTCTTTTTCTGTACCTTCTTTGTTTCACTTAACATAGCATCCTACATTTTGGTCCATGTTGTTCCAAATGACAGGATTTCATCCTTTGTGAGGGTGAATAATATTTCAATGTGTATATTATGTGCCATTTTATTATTATTATTATTATTATTATTATCATTATTATCATTATTATTTTTTTGGTTTTTTTGAGGTAATGTCTTGCTCTAGCCCAGGCTGACCTGGAATTCATTCTGTATTCTCAGGGTGGCCTTGAAATCACAGCAATCCTCCTTCCTCTGCCTCCCGAGTGCTGGGATTAAAGGCATGTGTCACCACACCCAGCTCATTTTATTTTTATCTATTTGACTATGGACAGGCATTTTGGTTGGTTGTATAGCTTGGCTGTTATAAATAGTATTGCATTAAACACACAGGTGTGAAGATGTCTCTTTGACATAATGTTTTCATTTCCTTTGGATATACCCAGTAGTTAGATTGCTAGGTCACACAGCAGTTCTGTTTTTAGCTTTTTGGGGGGAGGTGGGGAGTGGGGAGATAGTCTCATGGCATCCAGGCTGGTCTCAAACTCTGGTGCCAGAGATGACCTGAAACCACTGGTCTTCCTGCCTCTGTATCCCAAATGTTGGGAATACAGGCAGATGCTACCATACCAGGCTTTAATTTCAGTGTTTTGAAAAACCTCCACACACTTTTCTATAATGACTGTAATAATTTGTATTTCCACCAAATGTATATGATCCGTCTTTTCTTGCATCCCCATCATTATTTGTTAGTTTTTGTCTTTAATATTAGGCATCACTGGAGTGAGGTAATATTGTGATTTTGGTTTTGCACTGCCCAAATAATTAAAGGTGTTCATATGCTTGTTTGCCATTTGTATATCTTCTGAGGTCATACACCTATTTTCTAGTTGGACTATTTACTTCTTACTGAGTTTTTAAATTCTTTGTAGATCCTGGAAAATAACTCACAACACATGAATTATTTGCAGAGGAGACTTTTTTTTTAATCTACTCTATGTACTTCACATCATTGACAAAACTCAATAGGCTATAATTTATGGTTTTTCTATCATTTCCATTTGTCTCTCTCTCTCTCTCTCTCTCTCTCTCGACTATATTATGCTTTGAAGTAAGCTACCATGATGATGTGTGTGCACACACATTCAGGATTATTTTGATTAGTCTGTCCTTTGTGCTTGCATATTTATTTTGAATTTTTTTCTAGTTCTTTGAAAAATTTGATAGGAATTCTGATAGAAATTTCATTGAATTTGTACATTTCTTTGGGAAAAAAATGGACATTTTAACATTCTGAGTTTTTCCAATCCTTCAGTGCAGTATTTTGCAGCACTTTGATAGCCTCTATAATTTCTTTCATCAGTATTTTATAATATTCATCAAAATATTTTATTTCTTTGGTTAACTTTTTTCTCAGATATTTTATTTTTGTGGATATAGTGAATGAGGTTTACTTTGTTATATCTTATTCAGTTAGTTAATCATTGTCGTGTAAAAATGTTTCTATCTCTATATAATGATTTTATGTCCTGTAGCTCTAAAAATTTGTTTATAAGTCACAAAAGATTCTGGGGTGTGTGTGCATGCATGTGAAGTCTTTGTGCTTTTCTACATGTATGTTTATATCACCTGCAATATTTTTCTTGCCTATTGCTTTGTCTAAGTCTCCAGTATTAGTTGAATAGGAATGATGAAAGTAAACGTCCATGTTTTTTGCCAGAAATACTTTTAGCACTTCCTTAATTTGTATGATATTGTCCATGTGAATCCTTTATTTTTAGAAGTATGTTCCTTTTACTACTAAAAATTTTCTGAGAATTTTCATTATGAATGCATGCTAAATTTTATCAAATTCTTTTTCTGTACCTGTTGAAAGAATCACATTATTTTTGTCCTTCAATATGTTGAATGAATAAATATATATATACATATATACATATATACATATATACATATATACATATATATATATATATATATACATATATATATATATATATATACATATATACATACATACATATATATTCATAGCAAAACATATATGTTGTCATTGTATCTTGGGGCAAATCCCCCTTGACCAATGTATATAATATTTTGGTACGAATTTTGCAATTATAGTTATTAGATATATTAGACTGTAGATTTTTCATTTATTTTTGTTGTATCCATGTCTGGTTGCATTTGAAGGGTAGTACTGCCTTCACAGAATGAATTTGGTAGAGATCCCTTCTTTTCAAGTGTTTGGAAGATTAGAAGAATTGGTGTTAGATCTTGTTTGAATATTTTGTATAATTAATTAGTGAAAGCATCAGGCCCTGATCTTGTCTTTATTGGAACATTTTAAATTAATTTTTCATAGCTTATTATTTCTCTGCTTAGGACTTTTTATGTTCATGATTCAATTTTAATGAGGTATTATGTATGCAAGATTTACATGCTTCTGCATTTTTAACTTGCTGATATATAATAGTCATAATTAGACCGATTTTAAGGTTTTGTTGGTGGTCTTTGGAATACTTTATTGCCATTTGGATATTGTGGTAGTTTGAATGTGATGGTTTAAAATGTATGGCCCCATAGACTCTGGTGTTTTATTAAAATTGAGTTTGCAACTTCAGCTATTAGGCAGATTCCTGCTACTGGGTGGGGAACCGCATGTCACTGGGGGTGGATCTGAATTGCAGGCCAAAAGGTGTGGAGAGAGCAGTTTGAGCTCTGGGGCTCACGCTTGCTGCTTGTTGGAGTTTGCTTGCAGCAATTGTTTCTCTCTGCTTGGATGTATGGAAGCATACCGCTTCTTCCACCATTGATGAAACTTCCCTGGATCTGTAAGGTTGAAATAAATCCCTTCCTCCCATAAACTGTGTCTGGTTAGATATTCACCCCAGCAACATAGCGCTGACTGCAACAGATATTTTTTGACATGTGTATATGATACATATGAATGTTTCTATGCTTGTGTGTGTGCATGTGTATGGAAGCCAAATGTAAATACCAGATGTCTTCTCTCACTGTCATTTTATTTTTGGAGACACAAATCTCTCACTGGACTCAGAAATCTCATTTGTCTAGATCTCATTTGGTCAGCCCACCTTGGGAATCTTCCTGTCTTTGTATCCCCAACACTGGATTATAAACACACACTACCACATGGGGAATTTACATGTGTATTGGGGATCAAACTCGGGTCCTTATGCTTGTGCATATCATCAGTTCCAGGCTTACATTTTTTTATTTTATTTTATTTTATTTTATTTTATTTTATTTTATTTTATTTTATTTTATTTTATTTTATTTTATTGTGGTATTGAATCCAGGGCCTTACATGTTTGTCATCCCTACAAAGTTACATATCTAGCCTGAGTTACATTTTATGGGCCCAGCACACTTCCACGGCACAACTCAGCTAATTCTGAGTTACACTTTAAAATGATTTTAAACTTAAAATTTTTCTTGAATTATATCAGCCTAAATTTGAATTCCATACCTTTGATTCATGTTATTATTTTGTGTTTATAGCAATTCATTAATAAGATTTTAGTCCTTTTGAAATAAAACACTGAAGTTTATTTTTAAATTTTTATTTGTAATATGTTTGGTGCAATCTATGTGTGTATCGTGTATGTAATATATGCATGTGTGTGTGTGTGTGTGTGTGCTGACACATACACTCTGTTCGCACATGTAAAGAGGCCAGAGGAAAACACTGTGTGGTCTCCTCTATCAGTCATCTTGAGTATTCCTGAAATGGAGTTTCTCCCTGAACCCAAAACTACCATTTTCTGGTCAGACTGGCTGAAAACTGAACCACAGCTATTCACAGATCTTGGCTCCCCACAGGACTGGGGTTACAGGTGTGTGTGGACACACTGAGTTGTAGACATGGGTGCTGGGGAATTCAACTCTTGCTAGCTCAGAGGCACTCATACTTTATCACAGGATTTGTTCTTTTCTGAGAGAAACAACAGAATCAAACTGACTGATTTGGGGTGCCACTACTGCAAACTGCAACCCAAAGAAAAGATAAAGTACATTCACCTATATATGTATGGCTAGTCCTCTGCTGGTTTATTTCTCCTTTTTTATCTGGTGTTGTTTTGCTGATTTTGGCTTTGTCATTGGTATTATTGGACACAATTATATTTTCTTTTTATCCTTTTTGTTTGTTTGATTTCTGCTTTGTGTTTTGTTTTATCTTTATTACTCTTCTCTTTCCTTCTCTTTCTTTTAACTTTCTCCTTATCTTTGCAGGCTTACTATTTTGGCATTTCCAGCTTGGTAACCTTATATTAATATTGATGCCAAAGCCCTCATAGCTGAGGTACTTTAACATATCAGTATCAATATGTGGATAATTATTTATTAACTGTTAAGTTGTCCAAAGGACACAGAATGCTAACACAAAACTTTATGATCCAACCGAGCAAAATCAAATCTATCAACAAATCTGTGTTACTTGACCCTGGGCCTATCCCTTATAAAGCTCATAGAAATATAATTCCATGAAACTCAAAGAACCTACATAAAACAAAAGAAACAACCAAATTAAGTGGAAGGGGGAAGAAAAGGAACAAATCAAAGGTTGGAGGGTGTACATCTGTCTCTACAAATGCCTATCATAGCAAATAAACTCAATGAGTAAGGGACAACAAGCCATCCCAAGACATCCCAAACTCTCAACTCCTTCTCAATGGGAACAAAAAGTGAGATAGATGAAATGTCAAAGAAAACACTTAGAGCTCTATTTCTTTTTATTTCTGTGTATGCGGGAGGGGGGGGCAATGTTTGAGGTAAGGTTTCGCTCTAGCCCAGGCTGACCTATAATTCCCTATGTAGTCTCAGGTTGGCTCAAACTCACAGCGATCCTCCTAACTTGGCCTCCTGAGTGCTGGGATTAAAGGCATGAGCTGCCATGCCTGGATAGGGCACTACTTCTGACAATTCATGACCTTATCAACACAGATAGGCAGATACATGACCTAAAAATATATTCAAGATCTTGATAAAGCAGTCTACAAACTCAATAAAACAGCGAGTAAATTGGAATAAAAAGTCATAAATATGGAAAAATATTAACAAATTGAAGGAAATTGAAATGGTTAAAAAAGGATCAAACAGAAATTATAGAAATGAAAGCAATGGTTAATCAAATAAGAAATCTTGAAGATGGAGGGCAAAGTCAAGACAATAATACACATAGATTCATATTAAAGAACACAACCAGTATTTCCAAGAACTCAGATATATTCAACAGACCAAACCTCAGAGTACATGGGTGTATTGAAGGAGCTGTTATAAATACAAAAGGAATTGAGTAATGAAATTAAAAGCTCAATTTTCTATTTCCCTTTTTATGGAAAAAACTCTAGTAGCCACTTTACAAGGTGGACAGGACAGCATTCTGTCACTTTTAGCCACTCTTTCAATTGTTATGCTGCTCTTGTCAAGGTCACTTGGGTATTTTGCTTCTCAGGACCATCAAATGTCTTGCCATCTTACTTCACATTTCCCATATCAATGCTAATGACACAAATGCATTGTGGTTGTTAGCAATCTCTCTTTATCTGCTTCTATTTTGAAGTTTGCGTTGCACCTTGTTACCCACTTGTGCTGGATTTTAGTTTGCTATGTATGTAATCTTTTTTAATGTAGTGATTTGGGAATAAAGAAACAAATGAACATTGAAAAGGTATGTCATTGCTATTACCTTTCCGGAATCCCATACCAGTTCAATATTTCAGTGAAAGAACTTCAGGAGCAGGTTTAATGTCATTTTCCCTAAGAGATCACAGCCAAAGACAAATGTGTGTGAGAGCATGTGATTCATGCCTGATTGACACCTTAAAATGCATGCTCCTTCTTCCCCCTCTCTTCCTCTCATCTTTCTTCTCTCTTCCTTGTTTTCAATTCTTCCTTCTTTTCTTCAGAACACATATATAAAGTAGTTATTTCTAACTTCAAAGACTCTACAAATTCATGAATGCTGTGCTCTGCCCCATAATGCAAAATCACTGGATCTTTTCATCTAACAAAACTACTTAAGTAAAATTAGTTTCACTAAAACTTACACCAGTCTTGCTTGTATGAACACTTTCTTCTGTTTTAAAGCTCATATGATTTTTTAGATGAAAGCTGCAAATGTCAGATTATTTGACATCTACCTCATCAAAATGTGGCTTGTTAGAAATAACTTGATGTCCTTAGTTAAATGAATCTATTTATAGGCATTTAATATGATCCTTTAAGTATTTTCTTTTTCATCTTCCAAAACCAGTTGAGAAACCACATTAGATCAAAAGTAAATGAAATTTGAACCTGAAAATGTCAGTTTCATTTCCAAATTTAAGTTACCCAGAATTTAAAGATATTTTAAACTTAGCCAAAGTCAGACGTCCTGCTTTTGAAACATCTTATAAGACTCTGAGTTAGCTATTAGTCTCTGAGACACAAATTCATAAAGTTCTACGCTCCATTAGTTAGTGTGTTTGGCACTGGGTAATACTTGACTGAACCTGATTAGTTTTTTTAAAAAAGATTTCTCCATGAAACCTCCCAAAGAATTTATATGTGCTGTGATGTAAAAACTAGAGTGCACATTTCCACAACATTCTACAGAAGACCAATTAGTAATTAGATCTTGGAGAAAAGACTGTTGCTTAAGGGATGAAGTCACCACACAAGACTTAAAGAATTCTATTTCAAGCCAGTCTCTTTATAAAATCCCGTTCCAGGATTTTGCTCTGAAATGGATTTCCCAGGTTGGTGATAGGCCACACAGAAAATGCCATTTCCTTATTTTTTTCCCTCTTGAACTTCCTGCTGGTACTGTGCAGACTTCGTTTATACTATTTAAGTTTACTTATTGCGGTTTGCATAAAATTATCCTTCACTCATCTATACATAGCAGATAATGGTTATTTGCCTATAAATCTAACAGGTACTGAGTTTTATTTACCCTCTTACATGGTGGGCACTTTCTGAACAAATGGGCAGTTGTTCATGAAACATTTTCCATTTTTACAGCGTTTGGAACTATTTTGCCTTGTTGCTTTGTGTGCTTTTTAGCAGCTTGAGGCCCCTTATTTCATGATGTTTACTCTAGAGCTGGTGTGAACAGAGGCTCTTGGAAACAGTCAAGTGTTAACATCCTGGAGTGTGTCTCAGTAAATGTAAAAGATGGCTTCTCTAGGCTGCTGAGAGCTGCAGCAGAAGCAAGCCTTTCACACCACACATTGTCATGAATAGTCACACACCTAAACCAACCCTCTCATGCTCTCTGATAGTACATGTGCACAACCAGGCCAGAAAATCTGACCCCATGTTGACTGGATCATTGTTTTGCATTAATTTTTAGAATATATAGCATGACACATATGTTTCTCATTAATGCTCATGATTGACCATTTTAAATATTTTTTAAAAATTAAATAAACTTGAATAAAAATTGTCACTTTGTGTTAAAGGATCACAATTAGTTCCCTTTGGGAGATTAGACAAAAAGAAAGAAAGAAAGAAAGAAAGAAAGAAAGAAAGAAAGAAAGAAAGAAAGAAAGAGAGAAAGAAAGAAAGAAAGAGAAAGAAAACGATGAAATACATCTGCCTCTTTACAAGTACTGCCATAAATGAGAGTGGCATTAAAAAATGCAGTCATACATTTGAGCTTCAAGGGATTTTAAATAGCTTTTGAACAAATCAAGCACAAAGTAGCATTACTTATATTAAGAAACTCATTTGAAACAGAGCTCATTAATGAAATGTGATTTGAAACCATGCCTGTTTTAAATATATGCACAGAATTAAGTTTCTGGGCCAGAAACTGAAAGTTTAGAAAATTGATACCCAAATATAATAACTGTAGCTTTTGAGGTACATTTATTGTGTCAACCCAGGAGGGAAGCATGATTTTGTAAATTGCCATACCCAGTACAATATAATTAGGTCTAAAAAATACTTCATAAGTTGTTGAAACTGTAGTTTGTTTGGACTGTATTTTAACCAATAACTTAATAGCTGTACTAAAAAAACCCAGCCTGGTAGGGGTGTGACTTTTCTTTTAAATTTATTTTTATTTATTTATTTATTTGAAAAGAGAGAAAGAGAGGCAGATTGAGAGAGTACCAGGACCTCTAGCCACTGCAAATGAATTCCAGGTGCCTGCACCACCTTGTGCTTATGTGGGTCCTGGGGAATTAAACCTGGGTCCTTTGGCTTTGTAGGCAAGTGCCTTAATAGCTAAGCCATCTCTCCAGCTCAAGGTGTGACTTTTTGAAGACAAAAGGAAGAAAAGAAGACCATGTAAGATAGCTAGTAGGCCATATAATATATATATTATATATATAATGTGTGTGTGTGAGACAAAAAACAAAACTTTTCAATATACTGTATTTCATTAATGTTTATGAGCTTTGTTGAATTTTGATGCTTTTGATTTTGTATGTCATATATGTTTTCAGAGCTATTCACTAGGCATGTCCTCCTACAGTCTCTTTTCTTTCAGTGCCTGCTCATGGTTTCCCATAGTCCTGTCTCATGGCTGAGAGGATGTATGGAAGACACAATTAAGGGCATGCCCCCAAACAAATTGTGTGATTTTTAGATACCAAATCTAAATTTGGATAGGGAAGATCAGTTTGGTAGAGGAGAAGTTATAGTTAAAGTTCGATCTTTACTATGACCTGTGATTGCTATCGCTCTTTGCTTCTATGATTGAACAGTTGAACCCTGCAATCTATTCACATTGAGTCTTTGAACTTTCCCATACATGCATATCAATTTGGAGAAATACTGTATAATATAATCCAAAGTTCCTTTTAAATTACTCTTTCTGAAAAGTTTCTACTGTATCTGGCAGGAACTTGATATTTTGGTTTCTTGATCTAAAGTGGTACCGAGGAGTGGGATTGCTGCTAGACACCTGACTGTGGCTTGGGCCTTTTGGAGCTGATTTTCAAGAGGAATGTGGAAGGATTTGAAATCTTGGCCTAAGACATGCCTTGCAGTGCTGTAAGTACAGCCTGATGGACTATTCTAGTCAGAGCTAAAAGATCTGAATGCAGTAAGAACTATGGACTATGAGGTTTGGCTTATGAGGGTGAGAAAGAGCTTTACTTGGACTGGGCTAGCAGTTTGTGTGACAAGTTTGCTGTTATGCCTGTGTCCTGAGAAGATGTGCAGGGTTGCTTTGCGTAGAAATGAACTGGTGTGAGCAGAGGGATATGGCACAGAAAAAATGAAATCTTTGGGTGAACTCTACCCGTTCAGCTGCAGTTGAGAGATTACAACCTTTGAGATTGGGCCAGCTGACCTGCAATGGGGCAATAGGAAGAATGCAGACTCTTTTGAAGGGGCCTGAAGACTGAAGGAGTGTCCTGTTCTTCAAAGTATGATTTATTCCCCCCTGGATTAACAAATTGGCACCCTACCTGGTATTATGGAGTATAACAAATGCAGGAAAGAGAGGGTCATTGAGTTTGTAACGCGGTCTTATGTTTTTGAAATGGCCATGGGCAGTGTGAAGCAGGTTTGCTGGATGCCTGCATGGAGATCCCATGGGGCCATGAGGATGGACCGTGGGTTGCAGTGGAGACCCAGTGGAGATGCTGGGACTATGAGATGGCTGCCAAGGAGAGCTGCCGGCCCTGGATGAAGTTTTCCAGGACTGTGAGTAGCCTAGCTGGAGGGGCGGAATTGGAACTCCAGAGACTTGTTGCTGGTTAGAATGATCAGACTTGGAGATTTGTCACTGACTAGTTGTTGGACTTGGGAGTTACAGAGTTTGATGTTTGCCCTGGTTGTTTAAAATCTTGTATTGGTTAAGTATTTCTTTGTTTTGCCCAATGCCATCTTTCGCAGTGTGAATGTTTATTCTGTGCCATTATGGGTTTTTTTGGGGATATTTTTGGTATTATGGCTCAGTTAAAAGACCTTGGATCATGGGGATGTATGAACATCATTGGAATTGATAAAAACTATGGGGACTTTTAAATTTGCATGAATGCATTACATTTTACATCATGTACGGTTATCAGTTTATGGGGGCCAGGGGCGGAATGTGGTGGTTTGATTCAGGTGTCCCCCATAAACTTCAAGTGTTCTGAATGCTAGGTTCCCAGCTGATGGCAATTTGGGAATTAACACCTCCTGGAGGCAGAGTATTGTTGGGGGCGGGCTTATGGGTATTATAACCAGCTTCCCCTTGCCAGTGTTTGGCACACTCTCCTGTTGCTGTTGTCCACCTTATGTTGACCAGAGAGTGATGTCCACCCTCTGCTCATGCCATTGTTTTTCCTGCCATCATGGAGCTTCCCCCTCGAGCCTGTAAGCCAAAATAAACCTCTTTTTTCCCACAAGCTGCTCTTAGTCGGGTGATTTCTGCCAGCAATGCGAACCTGACTGCAACATGATCCATCCAATGTTTACTATTTCGGGCACAGATAAATTGTAACACAGATTTCTAACCCAGCTCTGCAAAGTAAACTACCAAAATAGTACTTATATTTTTATACTCCTTAGCCTGTTATCAGAAAAATTATCCAATTTGATACCTTGTTGCTTTAGTTCCTCATTTTCAAGTTATTTATTCTCTTTTTAATTCATATATGTCTATTTTTTTAAAGTAATATTCACTTAAATTATAAACAATAGGGGTGGAGAGATTGCTCAGTAGTTATGGTTTTTGCCTGTAAAACAACCGAGATTCAATTCTCCAGTATCCATGTAAAGGCAGATGCACAAAGTGGCCCATACATCTGGAGCTTGTTTGCAGCAGCTAGTGGCTCTAGAACACCCATTCACTTTCTCTCTGTCTCTTCTTTTTTCTCTCTCTGCTTGCAAATAAATAAATGAATGAATAATTTAAATTATAAACAATAATATACTAATAGATACAGTGTGATGTTTGGTTCTAAGTATATATTACAGAAAGACTCAACAAAGTAGTTACCATAACTATCTCCCTACCAAGGTATCACTTTTTAAAATACTATGTATTTAGCTATTTTACATGTCAGCCTATGTACTTACATTCTCTGCATTTTTCTTCTCTTGTTTATCTCTCTTTAAAGTTATGGCTTACCCTAAACTTCCCTCTTCTTTGGAATTCTTTTTTGTTCTGGCATATATCTATCCATTGTCCAGTCTTACTCTCCTGCGTGCTGGTATTATAGGCATGAGACATGACACCTGGCATAATTGACTCTTGGGATGAATTGTTCCTTCGTTCATGCTCCTTGAGCACTTCTATCTAAATTACAGGCTTTATTACAGTGGTATAGCCTTATATCCTTGATTATATATCTTTGAGTATGAACTCTTTGAAGTGAAATACTGTTTCCCCCCTAATATTTGTATCTCCCTACTCACCTTATTTCAATTTCTAGAAACCCTATAAAAGGTATTGTATTAATTAAAATCAGTAAGTCAAGTGAACCAACATAATGGACAGTTATGGAGAAAGTTATATATCTAGAGTAAACATTACTTTCTGAGTTATAGGACTACATTAGCCTTAGTGATTGACTTATTTAGATGACATTTGCCAAAGATGAACTGTAATGATTATGTGACCATAAGTTGATGCTGATCACTCAAGCCAGAGTCTAGATGATATAGAGAAAATTCAGAAACTAAATGGGTGCTTGATTGATGAACCTCAACACTCTTCAACCTCGGAATGACTGAGTAACTTAAAGACCACATTCTCTGAAGTCAGTGTCTTATTTTTTAATACTTTATTTATTTATTTATTTGAGAGAGAGAGAGGAAGAGCAGAGAGAAAGAGAATGGGCATGTCAGGGCCTCCAGCCATTGCAAATGAACTTTAAACGCTTGCACCGCATTGTGCATTTGGCTTACGTGGGCCCTGAAGAATCGAAGCAGCGTCCTTAGGCTTCACAGGCAAATGCCTTAACCACTAAGCCATTTCCCCAGCCCCAGTGTTTTTTTTTTTTTTTTTGGAGGTAGGGTCTCACTCTAGCTTAGGCTGACCTGGATTTCACAATGTAGTCTCAGGGTGTCTTAAACTCACGGTGGTCCTCCTATACCTGCCTCCTGAGTGCTGGGATTAAAGGCATGCACCAACACGCCAGGCACCCCAGTGTCTTTGAAAAAAAATTTTTTTTGTTGACAATTTCTATACTTACATTCAAAAAAACCATGATATTTCCCTCCCCTAACCCATTCCCCTTTAGAACTCCATTTTCCGTCATGTCCCCTCCCTCTCTCCATTAGTCTCTTTTAATTTGATGTCTTCATCTTTTTCTTCTATTATGAGGGTCTTGCAAAGCTATTGCTAGGCACTGCAAGGTCATGGATATCAAGGCCAATTTCTGTCTGGACATTTGCATTGTAAGGAGTCGTACCCTTCCTTTGGCTCTTACATTCTTTCTGCCCCCTCTTCCGCAATGGACCCTGAGCCTTGGAGGGTGTGACAGAGATGTTTCAGTGCTGGACACTCCTCCATCCCTTCTTCTCAGCACTATGTTGCCTTTTGGGTCATCCAGTGGTCATCGCCATCTGAAAAGAGAAGCTTCTCTAACCAGAAGTGAGAGTAGCATTAATATGTGAATATGGCAGCTTGGTGGGAATAATATATATATTTAGCCAGACCAGAGCAGGCTTTATACCCCAAAGGCTCATGACCTCCCCTGCCATAGACTTTTGCGTAGTTTTTTCAGTACTAAGCATGTATTCCTTCCCATGGAGAGGGCCTTCAGTCCAATTATGGAACAGTTGGTTACCCCAAGAGCAGACATGTCACTATTGCACCCATTCAGTCATTGGGCCTGTCTGGCCAAACTTGAATTTTCTAGTGTCCACTGTTTTCACTGCTAATGACTTCTGTCTCCCATATGGCTGCATGCAGTGCAGCTTTTCCAGCTTTCAGTTGGCTGGCCTAACTGCTCAGCACCGGCTTGCTTTTTCAGTGACCTTGCCTCTCAGACAAGAGATGTCTTCAGCAATAGGGTCTTACCATCTGTTTCTCAAGGGAAACCAAGGCCCTTGACAATAGCCTTTAATGTTTTGGAGGCTACCAGGACCTCCTTGGCCAACAACTCACTGGAAGTTATCCCATTCTAGGCATTGAAATTTTTCTGGTAACAGTCTATAGCTTCTGGATGTGCCATTATTCAAAAAAGTAATTTTACATAAGTTTTATTCAGACTATCTTGAATTTTGATTGACCCTCCCCCTGCCCTTCTCTTACGCATTCTCTTCCCATGGCCTCATTTAGACCTTTCCACTCCCTGTAATCTGTTCTTCTACTTACATACCATTACATACCATTGTACAATACCATCCACTTAAGTCCTTCCCTCTCCTCCCTCCCTTATAGCATTTTACCAGCTTACTGGCTTCTGGTCCTGATTTTTGGTTCCAGTTAACACAAAAGTCTATACATTTGTAGCTAGGGTCCACATATGAGAGAGAACATGTGATGTTTGGCTTTCTGAGCCTGGGTTACCTCATTTAGTATAATCCTTTCCAGATCCATCCATTTCCCTGCAAATTTCACAATTTCATTTTTCCTTATTGCTGAATAGAACTCCATTGTGTAAATGTACCACATCTTTATTATCCATTCATTTGTGGAGGGACATCTAGGATGGCTCCATTTCCTAGCTATTGTAAATAGAGCAGCAATAAACATGGTTGTGCAAGTATCTCTAAGGTACTGAGAAGAGTCCTTCAGATATATGCCTAGGAGTGCTATAGCTGGATCATATGGTAAATTTATTTTTAACTATCTCAAGAACCTCCACACTGATTTCCACAATGGCTGGACCAGATTACGTTCCCACCAACAGTACAGAAGTGTTCCTCTTTTTGCGCTCCCATGCCAACACTTATTGTCATTTGTTTTCTTGATGGTAGCCATTCTGACAGGAGTGAAATGGAATCTCAAAATGATTTTAATTTGCATTTCTCTGATGGCTAAGGATGTGGAACACTTTTGTAGATGTTTATATGTCATCTGTATTTCTTCTTCTGAGAACTCTCTACTTAGTTCCATAGCCCATTTTTAACTGGGTTGCTTGACTTCTTATTATTCTGTTTTTTGAGTTATTTTATATTCTGGATAATAATCCTCTGTCAGATGTATAGCTGGCAAAAATTTTCTCCCATTCTGTAAGTTGTCTGTTTGCTCTATTCATGGTGTCCTTTGCTGTACAAAAGCTGTGTAATTTCATGAGGTCCCAGTGGTTGATTAGTGCTTTTATTCCATTAGCAATTGCGGTTATATTCAGAAAGTCCTTGACTGTGCCAGTATATTGAAGGGTTTCCCCTACCTTTTCCTCGAGCACTTTCAAAGTTTCAGGTCTGATATTAAGGTCCCTGATCCATTTGGACTTAACTCTTGTGCATGGAGATCTATTTTTATCCTATTACGTACAGATATCCAGTTTTCCCAGCACCACTTGTTAAAGAGGCTATCTTTTCTCCAATGAATATTTTTGGCATTTTTGTTAAAAATCAGGTGGCTGTAGCTGCTTGGATTAATATTTGGGTCTTCTATTCTGTTCCATTGATCTACCTGTCTGTCCTTGTGCCAGTACCATGCTGTTTTTGTTACTATAGCTTTGTAATACCACCAGCCTGATTTTTGTTGCACAAAATTGTTTTGGCTATTCTGGATTTTTTGTGTTTCTAGATGAATTTTAGGATTGTTTTTTTCTATTTCTGTGAAGAATGCTATTCGGATTTTAATGGGGATTGTATTAAATGTGTAGATTGCTTTTGGTAAGATTGACATTTTCACAATATTGATTCTTCCAATCCAAGAGCATGGGATGTCTTTCCATTTCCTTGTGTCTTCTGCAATTTCTTTCTTGAGTTTTTCAAAGTTCTCATTGTAGAGATCCTTCACTTCCTTGGTTAAGTTTATTCCAAGGTATTTTATTTTATTTTTTGAGGCAATTATGAATGGGAGAGATTCCCTGATTTCATCCTCTGCATGTTTGTTGTTAGTGTGTAAAAAGGTACTGCATCTTTGTTTATTTTATATCCTGCTACATTGATAAAAGTCTTTTTTATAGCTCTAACAGTTTGCTGGTAGAGTCTTTAGGTCTATTTTGTATAGAATCATATCATCTGCAAATAATGATAATTTGATTCTTCTGTAATTTTTCTTTTTATCTGAGTGTCTCTTGCCTTTTTGCTATCAGCCAAGACTTCCAGTACTATATTATATAAAGTGGGGAAAGTGGACATTCCTTGTCTTGTTTCTGAAAAGCTTCAAGTGTTTCCCCATTTAGTATTATGTTTGGCTGTAGGTTTGTCATAAATAAGTTTTATTATGAATGTTGAGATATGTTCCTTCATTCCCAGTTTCTGTAATCCTTTCTGGGTCATGAAGGGATGTTTATTTTGTCAAATGCCTTTTTGCATCTATTGAGATGACCATGTGATTTTTGTCCTTCAGACTATTTTATATGGTTTTTCTCATTTTGATTTAAATTATGTTGAACCATATGCATCTCTGGGATATCATCCATTTTGTCAGGTTGAATAATCTTGCTAATATATTCTTGTATTCTGTTTGCCAATATTTTGTTGAGATTTTTTTCATCTATGTTGATGTTGCCTTTTTGGTCTCTAATTTTATTAATTTTTGATCTGTCTTTGTCAGTCTTTGGTATCAGGTGATGCTGGGTTTATCAACACTTCCTTTTTTATTATATCAAAAAACCAACTCTTTGTTTATTTCTTCTTTTGAATTGGTAAAATTTCAGCAGTTTCCATTGGGCCTGGATTTTTTTTTTAGTTGGGAGACTTTTTATAACTGCTTGGGAGGTAGTTGTTATAGGTCTATTTAAATGGTTTATCTATCTTGATTTACATTTGGTAGTCATATGAATCAAGGAAATCATCCATTTCTTTCAGGTTTTCAAACTGCAGCATATATATTCTTAAAGTATGTCCATATGATTTTCTAAACTTTGGTATCTGTTGTGATGTTGCCTTTTTCATCTCTAATTTTATTAATTTTTGTCTCTTCTCTCTTTCTTTTGGTCAGATTTGCTAAGTGTTTATCAATCTTGTTTATCCTTTCAAAGAACCAACTCTTTGTTTCATTGATTCTTTTTTTTTTTTTTTTTTGGTTTCCATTTCATTAATTTATGCCCTAATCTTTATTATTTTTCCTGTCTACTTAGTTTTGGTTTGTCTTGTTCTTCTCTTTCCAAGGGCTCAAGGTGAAGCATTAAATTGTTTAGTTGTGAGCTCTATAATTTCTTAATATAGGTTGTTAGGGCTATTAATTTCCCGCTTAGGACTGCCTTCATTGTGTCCCAAAGGTTTTGGTATGTTGTATTCTCATCATCATTTGATTCTATGAATTTCTTGATTTCCTTTTTAATTTCTTCAATGACCCATACATCGTTCAATAGTGTACAGTTTAGTCTCCATGAATTTCTGTATGCTCTGTAGTTTTTCTTGTTGCTGATTTACAGTTTAATCCCATTGTGGTCAGATAGCATACAAGAGATTATTTCAATTTTCTTGTATTTTTTAAGATTTGGTTTGTTTCCTATTATATGGTCTATTTTAGAGAAAGTTCCATGTGCTGCTGAGAAAAATGTATATTCTGCAGCATTTGGACAGAATGTTCTCTATATATCTGTTAGGTCCATTTATTCCATGACATCATTTAATGCAGATGTCTCTCTGTTTATTTTTTTCTGGGTACACCTTTCAAGTGATGAGAGTGGGATATTGAAGTCACCCACTACTATTATGTTAGAAGTTATCTCTGACCTTAAGTCTAACAGTGTTTGTTTGATGAAATTGGGAGCCCCCATGTTAGGAGCATATATGTTTATGATTGTAATGTCCTCCTGTTGGAGTGTTCCTTTAATCAGTATAAAGTGACCTTCTTTATCTTTCCTCACTAATGTTGGTTTGAAGTCTATCCTGTCAAACATTAGGATAGCAACCCCTTCTTGTTTCCTAGGTCCATTTGCTTGAAGTACCCTTTTACAACCTTTCACCCTAAGAAGGTTTCTATCTTTTTATTGAGAGGTGAGTTTCCTGGAGGCAACAGATGGTAGGATCCTGCTTTTTAATCCAGTCTGCAAGCCTGTGTCTTTTGGTTGGGGCATTGAGGCCATTGATATTAAGTGTTACTACTGAAAGATATGTATTTATTCTCACCATTCTTCTTGTTTTGTAGTTCTTCCTGTTTTCATTTTACTCACTTGTTTTAACTGTTATTTGAGTATGGTTTATTTTTTCCTATTTCCTGCTGTGTGTTTTGCTTTCTCTTCAGTGTGAATGATTCCTGCAAGTATTTTCTGTAGAGCTGGTTTAGTTGCCATAAATGTCTTTAGCCTGTTATTGATGTGGAATATCTTTATTTCTCCATCAATTTTGATACATAGCTTTTCAGGATAAAGTAATCTTGGTTGACAGTTTTTATCTTTCAGAACTTGGAATACATCATTCCAAGCCATTCTGGCTTTTAAAGTTTTTGTTGAGTAATCTGCTGTGATCCTGATGGGTTTCCCTTTGAAGGTCACTTGCTTTATCTCTCTAACTGCTTTCAATATATTTTCTTTGGTTTGCATGTTTAGTAGTTTAATTATAACATGGCCAGGAGAGGATCTTTCCAGGTTTTGTCTGTTTGGTGTTCTAAATGCTTCTTGTATCTGCACTGGCATTTCTTTCCCAGTTTGGGGAAATTTTTCTTCTATGATTTTGTGGAAAATACCTACTAAATCTCTGGATTGAAATTCTTCCCCTTCTGCTATACCTTGAATTCTTATATTTGATCTTTTCATAGTGTCCCAGATGTCTTGGAATTCCCATTCATACCTTTTTACTAGCTTGTCTTTCTCTTTGTTGGAGTGTATTAGGTCTGCCACCTGGTCTTCTAGTTTATGTATTCTGTCCTCTCCTTCATCCAATCTACTGGTGAGACTTTCCATAGAATTTTTTATTTCACTGACTGTGTTCTTCAGAGTTAGGATTTTGGCTTGGTTTTTCTTCAGTATTTCTATTTCTTTACTCATATCCTGTAATGACCCTTTTATTTCATTAAGCTGGTTTCCTGTGTTCTCTTTCATGAGTTTGTTTTCTTCTTTAATTCCTTTGTTTTCTTCTCTGATGCCTTTCATATCTTCTTTCATTTATTTCAGTATGGATAACATCATTCTTTTGAAATCTTTGTCAGGAACTTCATCTAAAACAGTCTCATTGGTGAACAATTCTGATGGATTTGTAATTTTAGGTGGGATTTCATTGCCTTGATTCTTTGTGTTTCTTGTATTATAATGTAGTGACTTTTGCATCTTGGATTGATTTGATGCTTAGGTTTTCTGTTTATCTGTAGTGTTCTTAGATGTGGTGATCCACCTTTATATACTTTCAGGATATGATTTTAAGGTGCCAAGTGTAGTACTTGTACCAAATCCACCCTCAGAAGTAATCCTAGGTGTTGAGTTTGCTTGTTAAGGAAGTATTGTAGTGGACTAGTGGAACAATTTACTGGCAAGTTCTAAATTTCAACTGAGCAAAATACACATTCAATTAAAATGAGCACAGAGTATACAAGTGTGGGGATTAAAACAAACAGTCTTATAAGGTCAAAATCCCTAAGGGTGTGTGTTGCTCTACAGTGTTAATCCTGTCAGCTAGGATGTAGAGGATTCTGTTCTGACTTGGGTTCCAGGTCAGCCTGGATCTGGATCAGACCCTGCCCCCAATAATTACAAAAGCAAAAGTTAAGAGGCCCTATAAATCTAAAAGTATTAAAGGCAACAATATTCAACACCCCATGTTCAGCTCATTTGAAAATGGTAAAGCCAACCAGAAATATGTAACCCTTAACCTGCCCTGACCTGGAAAGAGAGATTAGCACTTCCAGTGCAGGCCTATGTACCATTTTTTTGTCAGCTGGCCTTGTTACCTTTTGGTGTGGCTTCCAATCTCACCAATGCTGAGTGCCCACCTTGCTCCCTGAGCTGTGGAGCTTGAGCTTGCCTAAGCTGTGCTGGATGCACTGCTGGTGTTGTTCTGTGGAGCTTGAGCTCAGCTCAGTTGTGCTGGATGTGCTGGGCTCAGCTGTGCTGGATGCACTGCTGGTGTTTTGCTGAGGAGCTTGAGCTTGGCTCAGCTGTGCTGGATGTGCTGCCACTGGGAGCTGAATACTGGAGGTTCGTGGTTCTGGTTCGGGGATGGGCGAGTTCAGGAAGCCTGTAGTTGCTCAAACTGTTCCCCTGTATCTCTTTCAGTAGCTCAGCAGACTTTTTTTAGATTTCTCAGATCTGCAAGAAGACTGATGAGTTTGAAAAGTCCCCTTGTTTGGTCTCTATTGCTGCTGCTAGGCATGCCTGGCATGTGGGGCTGCTTTGGATAGTGGCCACAGTGGACCAGGCTGCTGAGGATCTGGCCTCATGCTCCACAGTGGGATTCTGGCTGTCTCCTGATTTTCTGCTGTTTCACTGGAAAAAATATTCTGTACTTTTCAGAAGAAGAGTGTATTTTGCTGTAGTTTTGTTTAAATCCCTCCCTGATCTGGTTTGGCGTGGCTGCTATGCTGGCATCTTACCTGGAAGCTTTTTTGATGTTCTTGAGTAGACTGTAGAAACACAACCACAGAGCAGGTGCTGACCATGGTGCTGAAGGTTTCTATTGTATATAATCACAAAACCACCAACCCTAGTCTAACACAGTGTAATTTATACTATAGATTATAGTTTGACATGTGCCTTTATATCACACTAGTAAAAACCACAAATTTTAGGGTTCTGATTAATAATTCTCAATGCAGGATAGAAGAATGTACACAATGCAAGTATGTATATCTTCATTAAAAGCAAATCTTTTCATTGGGAAAAATATTTATTGCAGTGACATGTATCCTCAAGTTTACTTACTACATAAAATTTCACTTTCATATATAGTTTTAATACTTTAGTAAGAAATTAGAGACTGCGTCTCAAAACATGAAGTAAACTATTTGTAATAAGGAGGTTAGTTTTATAATATTCACGTGTGTGTGTGTGTGTGTGTGTGTGTGCGCGCGCACGCGCGCGTGCATGTGTTGTCAGTTCCAATGAATGCCTGTCTGGCTTTACATGGGTAACTGGGGAATTGAACCTGGAGTAACAGGCTTTTCAAGCAAGGATCTTTAACCACAGAGCCATATCCGTAGCCCTTCTAATTGGGAAACTCTGAATTAAGCAGATTTGATGATACTAATCTTGAGGTAGATTGCTCATGCATATTTTTCCTACTACACTAGCTTTAATTGTAGATTAATTTTTAATGTTTGTGCAAAGCTTAGGCCTGAATGAAACTTCAACATAGAAGTGGTGAAAGGTAAGTTAGAAAGATTATTCCATGGTTAAAGGTAATTGCATGCAAATCCTGAAAACTTGGGTTTGATTCTACAGTACCCATGTAAAGCCAGTTGCATAAAATGACATATGTGTCTGGAATTAGTTTTCAATAGCAGGAGGCCCTGACCACCTGTATATATATATATATTCTCTCTATCCCTTGTCTCTCAATACATAAATCAACAATTAAAATAATAAATGGTGAAATAATCACTATGAAGGTTCCTTTCAAATTCTGTTAAAGTGAACATTGCTGAGTAATAGAATCTGCATTTAGAAGCAAGGAAACAAAAGAAAAATCTTCTCAACACTTGTTAAAACACTTTTAAAAACAATGTTTCCACATTGTAAGACTGAAATAATGAATATAAACATGTTTTCTAAACTACAATTTCCTCTGCAAATTAAACATTTTTGGTTATTACTACTTCAAATTGTGTCTTCTTTCTAAACCTTTCTTTTTTTAATTTATATTATTCTGATTTTACAATCATAGTATTGGTTCCATTATCCTCCTCCCTGTCCTCCCTCTTCCAAAGGGACCCTCATCAATGGGGAATGTGGGTCATGCATTGTGGGGATCGTCAAGAGTTCTGGGGGGTAGACCCCAGTCTCTGTGCATAATGCTCCAACTTGTGACTCTAACAATCTTTCCGCCCCCTCTTCCGCGAGTTTCCCTGAGCCACATTGGGGTCATTTTAGTTCTGCTTCAGTGATGAGGTTTTGGGAGCTTCTGTGTCTCTGGATATCTGGCTTAGTTGGAGTTGGATGTTCTCTGTGTTTATCTCCTTCAGCCTTTTTCTGGTGTCGTGATCTCCATGAACGCTGTATTCTTGCCCTTCCCCTGCGTTATTCTATGGTTTCAGCTGGGGCCCTGGTGAGGTGTGATTAGCTGATCCTCCCTTCAGGTTCGTTGTCCATCTGAAAAAAGATAAGCAAAATCTCCAACGGAGAGAGAAGTTAGTACTAGATAAAAGGGATGACCATATATGTTTTGGAGGAAATTTTATATGCGTTGGCTCTCTTCTAGCCCACATTTGGTGGTATCTTGATCTTGGAGACTGAGCTCATTTTGTGTACCTGGTTTTGACTTATTTCCCAGTTTCAGCAATGTGCTCCATTCCACTGAGTGGATCTATTAGCCAAATCAAGAGCAGTTGGTTACCCACCATGGCTGTTTGCCACTACTGCGCTTATATGAGCATTACATCAGGTTGTTTCCTGCTGGGTATCTTAGACTGCAAGTTGTTTGGACCAATTTCGGATATTTTCCCCCAGTTGCTCGTGTAGCACCCTCTGGTATTAGAGTAGCTAACTGTCTGGGGACTGACCCTCTTCCAGTTCTGGCCAGGTCTCTCTGTGTTTGGTCTCACACATGTATGCTGTCTTTGACAGTAGGGTATTCCCCCAACTAAGTTATTCAAGGTACTCTGGCATATGGAGACTCTCTGGTTAAAAAAATCAGCAGATGGTCTCTAGGACAGATAATAAGTTTCTCCAAGCTACAGGGAATGCCTCACATTTTTAGACTGGGATTTGGCTATTCCTTGATCTTTCTCCTGTCCCTTCCTGTATGTATGTGTGTGTGTGTGTGTGTGTGTGTGTGTGTGTGTGTGTGTGTGTAACTATGTATGTGTATGGGGAGAGATAGAGAGGTGGGGGAGAGAAAGTGGGAGAAATTTTCTATATATATAGTTGTACATATAAATATAATCAAATAATATGTAATGTTTATGCTTTGGTTCTTTCATATACACAATGTGAAGTTTCTTGTGTTATTATAATCATCAATACTTTTTCCTTTTTTGTTGATGAATAGTAGTCATGTGAACAAACTGTAACCATTTTTACTACTAGTGATAGAAGTATTAATAATAAGAGTTTTGATAGAAACATACTTTCATTTTTTTCAATTAAATACCTAGTAGTAAGATTGATGTGCTATGTGGTAACTACATTTTTAAACTTTTTAAGATACTACCAGAATGAAAAACAAATTTTTCATTCCCAGCAGCACTGTACTAGACTTTCATTTGCTCCTCATCCTTTTGATATTTATGCTATTATTCTTTTAGCCACAATTTCATTATGATTTTAACTGTGTTTTCAACTTGTTTACTTGATTCGTATCAGTCTTACAAATACACTTATATATTGCTTGTTTAGTGAATTAGTTTCTTTATTTGTCACTGTTTCCAAACACCTGATAAAATCAGCTTAAGGAAAAAATGAGTTTATTTGGCTCACAATCCCAGAAGATATGTCCCATTGTGGCAGAGTATGCATTGTGGCAGGAGCAGTTGGCTGACTAGTCACATTGCATCTACAGTGGGGAAGCAGAGATGGTGAATGCTTGTGCAAAGCTCACTTTTTCTTTTTTATACAGTCCAAGACACTAGCCCATGAAATGTGGTTGCCCACAGTTAGAGTGGGTCTTCCCTTGTCAATTAACCTAATGTAGGAACTCCCTCAGGGAAAAGCCTAAGGTTTGTTTCTGTTGTAATTCTAAATCACATTAAGGTTGACAATGTTAACCATCATGTCTTTTCATTGAGAAAATAAGATTTATTGTAGATAAAGGTCACCTTAGATCATTTTTTATAACAGTTTAGAAGTTTCCTTGTAAGTATAGGCTTGGTGAAAAAAATTTAAATCATCACTATGCTAAATTTTTTTCTGCATATGTTGAAGTAATCATTATTTAGTAATGTGACAAGTTATTTTGACTAATTTTCAAATGTTAAATAAACGTTTTCTGGTGCCAAAGTCAATTTATCATGGTGTACATTGCTTCTTTATATATTGCTGGATTTAATTTGTTAACATTTTAGGAAGGATACCAGTCACATATGCTCCTTGTCAACCTTCTGATTATTGTCATTAGATTACCCTGTGAAATCTAATTAAAGCTTTTATCTTTATAATTTGTACTTATCATTTAAATTTTAGTTCAGTCTTCATTTCCTGTGGGTTCCCTTGAGTCTTTAAATAATAAAACATGTTTTCTTTTTCTGTCCACAGCTTTTTCCTTCACCTGCTCTAAAGACAGTTATCCTACTTAGACATTTTTAACTTTTTAAAGTTTTTAAAAAATATTTTTTCTATTTTTTTACATTTTCATCTATGTATATAGTTTATTTTGATTTCATTCCCTCAAATTGTTCACTCTTATCCCCTTCCCATCCCACTAACACCCTTCTTTCCCACCATTCCTCATGTTACTTTCATATCTTTTTTTACACATTGAGCTAAGTATGGTTGATTGCATGAGTGGAAGGTTATTTACTATGGAATGAGCAACTTACCAGTGGTGACACCATTGACGAACCTGACTCCCTCCACCCACCAACCTTTAGCTGCAATGATGTCCTCTGGGAGGTGTACCTTTCCTCCATCAATGGCGAAATCAATATGATGCAGGAAACCACTGTTCCTATGAGTTCATGAGTGTAATGGCCATGTTCTATCTAGAAGATAGCATTTCATAGTTCTGGTCCCTATCTTCCTGATCTTACATTCTTTCTACCTCCTTCTCCTCTGTGAGGTTCCTTGAGCTTTGGAAGGGGTGTCTATATGTCCTGTTTGAAGTTGAGCACACAGTTATTCTCTGGAAGGCAGAGATTAATCCTGTCTTACTTTATGGTTATATTTCCTAAGCCCAAGTATAGAGCCTGGTATAAGGCACTCATGGAAATATTGGTTTAATGCTACTAAAATTCTCACTTGTGTGAGTGTTTTTAAATTTTTTTCCTTTGGTTTACTTTTCTTGGTTCTATCCTACATAATGTGCTCAGGGGTTATTAAATATAACAGAAAGAAGAGAACTAAAATATAATCCCTAAATTTGACTGGGTCAGTATTAACCTCCCAAAATGTAACCAGTCGAGAATGATTTAGTCTGTTTCTATTGGTGCTGATATTTAAAGAGAGGTCTACAGGTACTGTGTGAGCTCTGAGAGTTTTGCTTCCTCACTCTTTAGGAAATTCTTCTCAGAGCTTGAAATATCTGTGTAAATGTTCCAACCATTTTAGTCCAACCATTTTATTTTGAACAACTTTCGTTCTCTGAAAATCTTGAGATTTGGAGGACAGTTAGGGGTAACTGAGGAAGGTCTCTATTTGAGTCTAAGGGTCTTAATTTGTGATTTTCTCATCCTACCAATCACACTTCAATTTCTATTCATTATCACTGATCTGACTTTTACAGTTCTTTTTTAGCTTCTGAAACATGGTTAGATATGGCCATGTTTAAGCAGCACATAACCAATACTAACATTGTTACATCCCTTTCAGGATAAAAGTTTGAACTATATGGCAGTATGGATCATGTATACTAAACCAAATCTTCTATCAAACAGGGCAAGAGCCAAAGGCCCATCTTAGGTTACTAGGCTGATCTGAGGTTGACTTCAAGAAAGTAACAGCTGCAAGCAATTGGAGGGAAGTCAAGAATGCAGAGAATTGGATCAGGTCTCTAGGCCTAAGATATGAACATTAAAGATAAGAGTCAAGTTATGAAGGCAAGAAGATGACCATAGAAAATCAGAACATAGGACAACTGTGGTGTCTAGTTCAGGTCATGAACTCCATAATCCAACACCAGGAAAAGATTGCCAGTAAAGAAAAGGAGCAGGTTATGGGCATTAAGTCCATGCCTGTACTTACTTGGAAGAAGCCTCCATGTCAGGTTCTTAGCCTATCTTTCTTTTACATGACTGTTTTCCTTAAGTTTCCTGGGGAAGTAATAGAAATAATGCCATCAAGTATATGTCTGCCCTATTCTACTAATTTCCTCCATATTCTTAAGTCTCTGCACCAGTGAACTATATAGTTACTTCTGGAAAGCATTTATTTGATTCTACCATCTTGGTCCTGAGAGCAGATGTACCCCAATAGTAGAGAAAATGGTGACCAAAGGCCATTGCTCTTTGGCCTCACTCACAACTTTTTCTACTGTATTTCTGGATTTTCCAGCTTATTTCAGAGTAACAGGTTTCCTGCAGCATTTTGGATATTTTCTAGCATTAGGTTATGCCAACATACATATACTAATAAATGAAAATTTAATTTATATAATTATATACATCCTATTTATATGAGCACTTCCATCTTCTCAAGATGTTATCATGAAATTTTAGTGAATTTTTCATTTGGTATTTGTAACAGTGTGATTATATGAACATTACCCATAGCTGTGCAATGTAGCTAGAAAGATGGACTTTACCTCTTTTTAAACATAGTTTTCTCTGATGTACCTATCACAAATTCATTCCTGTATTATATTATTTTCTTCCCACTCTATTTGATATTTATAATATATTATTTCTCTTGGAGAATACTGTCTTTTCACACAAATCACACTGGCAATTAGCAAGAAAGTCTACGTGTCTGATTACCATTGCTCCTTTTCACTTGTACCTTAGAATTCCATTCTTCTTTTCTTTTGAGAATTCTTCATATTTTGTTGCAAATAACATTGTATATTCTCTATTTATAAATATGCTTGGTTGTTTTGCTAATTTACGTCTCAGACAATAATTTTCAAATGGGCATATCATTTTGTGAAAAGTTACATATACTTCAAGATTTAGTTATAGCTAATTATGAAGGAAGAAAGTTAATGTCCCTGATGTTTGCTGTTCATTCAAAGAAGTTGTAATAATTTAATCTTATTGAGAATGTATACTCTGCTCATCTTGGCTGATACTCTCATTTTGGTGCAGTCCATTCATTGGAATCTCCTTTGACCTGGAGCATAGGAGGTCATTTTTGGCACCTTATTCATACCCCCCAAAGCTTTTATTCTTTTCACATCCCATAATGATGATCTGGCTGAGGATTAGTATTTTAGCATTTAAATAATTTTATCTCAGAATTTTGAAAGCTTTCTTCCATTTTCTGCCAGCTGCCAAAATAACTATCTTCATTTCACAATAAACAAAATATGAGTGTAAATGATTTTTTGAGATGCTAAATGCCAAAGAAAATGAAAAGCAGAGCAGTGTTGGAGGAATTGGAGTCAGAGGAGAAGGAGACAGAGTGCTTGTTTTAAACAGGGTAATCAGGACAGCCTTCTGCAAAGGTGCGTTGTGAGCAAAGACTTGGAGGAACTGCAGGTATTGGCCTTGCTGAAGTCTGGGGAAGATGCTTCCAGCTGAGGCACTGTCAGGGCAAAGTCTAAGGTGTCAACCGATCTGCTTGTTTTTGAGGATTATGGAGAAGGTGGTGCACATGTCACAGAGCAAACACAGGAGAGAAAGGAGGAGGTAAGCCCAGACCACGCGTGGTGCCACAGTGCTTACGGTCACAAAGTCCATTATACAGATCTGTGTGGCCCTGTGCTTGACCGTGAGGAGTTACTGCCAGACTTTGAGTAAAGAGGTCACACAATCTGACCACTTTCTTTTTTCTTCCCCTTCCTCTCCTTCTTCTTCTTTTAAGGATCACCTGGCCATTGTACTGAGAACAAGCTCTGTCTTGGAAAGAGTGGAAAAAAGGAGACTAGTTGGCTTGTGGTAAGAATGAAGATGGTCACACTGTTATGAGGACGTCTGAATGGCAACAGGCAGACAATGGAGGAAGATTTTCAGAATTCTGAGATTCCAAAAAAAAAAAAAAAAAAGAATTCTGAGATAAAACTACCTGTTTATTCTATTAGTAAGATAGCTCCAGTTCTCATAGCAGTGCAGTTAATGTTCAACCAATTCCTGAACAAACTAAGAAGTGGTTATTAATATCCATCTCCCATGTAATGTGACAGAGACCCTTAACTTCAGTAATATTTCTGATAGAAAAGTTAGTTACATAATCAACCATTTCATCATTTTACTGCCTCCATCTGTTTTCCACATTGCAGATAGAATCATCTTTTCAAATGTAAACCTGATGATGTCAGCCCCCATGATTTCTACCCCTCCTCCCTGCTTAAGACGCTCCAAATGGATTTGTTTTTAGAATTAAGACAGAGTTGTTTTTTTTTTTTTTTTTGACATGGTTTACAAAGCACTGCATGAATTGCTTTTCCTAAGCCATAGGATAATCTGCAGAAGCTGTCCTTTCTTTTTGGAACAACTCTTCTTTACTTTTTTGTTTAATTAACTGCAGGAATAAAGCCACTTTCTAATGCGTGGAAGGAAGAATCTGGACAGAGAGTAAGGGGCTTGAGCAAGGTTTAGCTGAGGAGCAATAATTTAAAAAGAGGCCCTGCCCATTCACACTGATTACTGTAATATCTTTTTATCCTAATCTTAATAGCCAGCAAGTCAATGAATTATCTTTAAAAAACAGCAATCATACCAAATTTCCTTTAGTGAAGGGTAGCCTTATGTTGTGGTTTGACTACAAAATGTCCCTCATAGGTTCATGTGCTTTGAACATTTGGTCCCCAGCTGGTGGCACTATTTGGAAGGTTGTGGAACCTTCAAGAGGTGAGACTTACTGGAGGAAGTGGGTCACTGTGGGCGGGCCTTGTAGTTGTATTGCCAGGTCTCTCTTTTTTACGCTTTTTTTTCTCTCTCTCCATTCTCTCTCTTTTTTTCTCTCTCTCTCCTTCCTCACTGTGAATGTAATTTGGCCAGCCAGCCTTGCACTCCTGCTGATGCAGTGATGGTTAACTATGGTTGTCAACTTGATAGAATTTAGTATCACCATGGAAACAAATTTCTGGTCATATCTGTAAGGGATCCTCTAGATTAATGGAGGTGGGAGGAACACCCCCCCTACCGTGCATGGCACAATCATATAGGCCGGCCTTCTAGACTGAAAGAGGAGAAAGCTGGGAATTAAGCCTTCCTCAATCTCTGCCTCCTCCCTATGCTCCTCACTATGCCTCCTGATTATGGTCACTGTGTGACCAGCTGCCCACCATGGTGGGCTGTAACTTGGAACTGTAAACTGAAATAAACCTTCTCTCTCTTAAACTGATTTTTGTCAGGTATTTTGTCCCAGCAAAATGAGAAGTTGACTATCCCCTGGAACTCTCATGCCAAGCTGCTTCTTGTTGGGTATTTGGTCACATCAATGAGCAAGTAACGACCACACCTTTATTCATGGTAGAGACACGTTCTTACACCTGCATACTTGATCTGGCTAATCTCTAATGCCCACACTAGATTTCAAGCAGATAAAGTATTAGACTAGTTTTGTTCTCATTTCAATCCTTACTGCTTAGTGCAATAAGAAAAGAAAATTAGGTGATAAAAATGAGTTTTTAGGAAGGCATTGGTGAAAAATTTCCTGATTAGGCACCATCTCACTTTATGTATTAGCTCTAATAAAGCTCCAACTTTGCTGATTCCTCCTGTTAGCATTCTAAGCTTACAGCTGCTGCTTCTCTTTCAAGTGATAGACACTAAATTCTATTCAGGCCTAGCCAATCTGTATACCTATCCTGCTGTAGGTTTTCCTCTTGTTCCTTATAATTGCCCCATACAGCTCTTTAAATCTGAACATTTTTTTTAAGGCAAGCCCAAGACACTGGCCTTTTTTTTTTTATATGAGTGAATGAGAGAGAATGTGAGCGAGTTGGCACACTAAGGCACCCAGCCACTGAACTTGAACTCCAGATGCATGTACCACCTTGCATGCTTGTGTCACCTTTTTTTTTTGGAGAGAGACAGAGAGAGAGGGAGAGGAAGACAGATAGAGATGGGTGCACCAGCAGCCTCTCAGCTGCTGTGAATGAAATCCAGATGCGTGCGCCCCCTTGTTGTCAAGTGCGGCATTGAGCCCTTGTGTCACTTGCATCTGGCTAAACATGGGACCTGGAGATTGGAACCGCTGGAGATTGGAACCAGCGTTCTTAGGCTTAGGAGGCAGGCGCCTTAACCACTAAGCCATCTCTCCAGCCCTTGTGTCACCTTTTGAGTCTGGCTTACGTGGGACCTGGAGAGTCTAACATGGGTCTTTAGGCTTTGCAGGCAAGTGCCTTAACCACTAAGCCATCTCTCCAGCCCTAAACCTGAACTTTTGATTTCAGTCACCACATTAAAATATTAATCTGACATCATTCTGGTATTACTTTGATTAGTGCTGATGTTAATTGAGTGTGCTTAACTTTACCCACCACCTATTTTCAGTTTCCTAAAAATGCAAGTGCACGCAGAATTTTCATACTATTTGAGAACTGAATAAAACCTTTCAGGGTCCAGTAACATAAGTTCAGGAGATGAGGATGGGGACAAGGATGAGTGAAGCCCAAGTGGAACAGCAAAGTAAGACCAGAGAGGAAAAGAAAAGGAGGCCAAGGCCCTCAGCATGTCAGGTTCAGGACTCTTTTCCTGTAAAATGTGTGGAAGTATAAAAATATATTATTGTCTTGTGATATTTGGGTTATGACATTTGGTGTCAGAATTCACATTTGTTTTAGGGAGTATGATCATTCTTTAGTCAGTAAATTTTTTTTTTTTTTTCCAGCAGAGGTGATGGATTTGCTGTGATCCAACCACACTCAGTCATGATGCTGGCAGGTTCCACAGATTTGTAAAAGGGATGAGTTAATTAGAAACCCAGCCTATAGGAAAAAAAGTTACTAGGCTTCATTTGGCTCCAAGTGCAAATCTGCTGTGCTTATTCCCCAGAAATCCTGGGTGTATGCATATAAGTGCAAATAGAAAGAGGCATTATTTTAAATTATGTCTCAAACTCAGCCAATGCTCATAACTGCACAAAACACACATGCTGGCCAAAGTGCTATTAAAACAGCCTGGAAAGTGACTCAAGGGAGTCAAGTAGTTTATGACTTTGGCTGTCAGTAGATATTTAATTCATCTGAAGTACGCTTTATTACCAGAATGATAAGAGCTTTCACAGTAATCCCAGAGATCTTGGTGGATGCAAGAGTAACTGAGGGGCAGCTTTTCAGCCTCACTTTGTTGTTGCCTGGCTTTTGTCATACAGCCAATATATGAGCCTGACCCTTGAGTCTGTGCACAGAAGGGCCACTCAATAAACTTTCAGGATTACCTTGTCCTGGGTATGGCATTTCTTTGTCATATTTCTATGTTACATGTACTGTTTAATTGCTGACATCACCAGTACTGAGAATCTATATAATCGTTCACCTGGACATGGTAGAATTGGAAAAATAAAAACACATTAGAACAAACATTCTATCCTTGTAGTCAATCTAAAGACAGCTGTGGTTAAAAACTAAAAGAAACCCAAAATATCCTTAGTCTAGTAAGTTATTCTGTGTGAAAAAGGAAGATCGTCCAAGACATATAAATCACAGCAATGTCTCTCTGCAGTAAGCACTTTTACTCCCCCTGAATTATCATTTTATAATCAGAAAAGCCCTTGAGTTTAAAGTATGGCTCTTACAAATGTCACTTCCAAGCTTCAGTGCTAATCCAGAGGAAATATTATCCTAGTGGTCCCCAAGGCCCAATGTCTAGGTGTTGGCTACATGATAAACTTACGTGGGGCTTTCTTAGTGAGATATAGTCCTCCAGAGGATTGGATTTTTCAAGGTTTAGTACAACCCAACCCTTTAAAATAAGATTTAAGTTTCCCTTGTCAAGTTCTTTTAAGAGCTTTTTAAATTTTTTTTATTTGCTGCTTTGACCAGATTCTAATCCTTAGTCCCCACTGACAGTTTTTGACCATCTCAACCATTTCATGTCTGGTTTCCCAGGGCATGAAGCAGTTTGCACAATTAAAGGTATTTTCCCCCTCTTCTACAGAATAACCTCAGGGAAATAATTTAAGGCAGAAAACAAAATATTTTGTTGTTGTTGCCATTGCTGCTGGCTAAAATAAGATTTTTCATACTGACAATATTACAGACTTTTCAAATCATTTTCCATCATATAAACAGCTTTTTTGAATAGGCCAAATAATGACAGAATCACAGGTATTATAAATAGTGGGCTAGCAAATTGACCATTGTGAAACACGACTAAAGTATAATTTTACTGAGCACATACAAATGGCATCTAAAGGTCTATGAGGTCTAGCAAGGAAATGTGGAGTAATTATCCACGTGCTCATGGGCTTGAAGAAATCAGAATTGTGTGTTTTGTTCATGAGTATCACCACATTAGGCTCTGCAGATGATGTGGAATCAAATTAAACTGCCCTCAAATTGCTTATAATTGAGAAAATAATGACACAGTGACTCATGCTTTAGCTGGCAGAAGTTCTTTTCTGTTCCCATAGGATGCCTCGCAATTCTTTAAAGCAAGAGAAGGAAGTATTTTTATAGCAAATTCTCAGGTGCATTCGTTTCTCTGTGGTGCTAGAATTAGTTGAGAAGCCTGAGATTACTTGTCACTAAGTGCCTTAGGACCTGAACTCCTTGGCTAGTATTTTCCCATAGAACTTTCTGTGGGAAAGTAAATATTCCATATCTGTGCTGTGCAAAATAGTACCAACTAGCCAAGAGAGGCTGCCAAGCACCCCATATGTGGCTCATGTGACTCTGGAACAAAATTACAATTTGGTTTAGTAATTTAATTTTAAATTACATAGAAAAAAAAGTTTGGAAACAAGGATACTGTGTTTACTTCTGAACGTTCTCCAGAAAGGGGCCTGTTCTTTTAAGGGAAAAGCCAAATCCACCCTACACCTTCACACTGTCTCCAACATTGATGTGTGACACAAATCAGACATTTGGGAACACACCCGACCACTGAACACCTCCCTTTCCTCATCCATTCCCATCTCCTACAGAACTTTCCTGAGTGAGATGGGTGTAGACTGCAGTCTCCATTTCCATGGATATTGAAGCCAGCCATGCCTCATCACAGCCACACAGCGTCTTGCTTTTATTAAAGAAAAGGTAAGAGCAAGAGGATTAAACTTCAAATGAGTCTGTCCTTCCTTCAGCTGAAACTGAAACAAGATCCTGGCCTCTGACCACGTCTACCACTAACAAGCTGAATTTCTGGGTGAAATATAATTGGAAATTTTAAGTACATTCTTGAGCTTAAAAACATGGAAAATTTCAGGCACATAAAACAAAAAGAGAACTCAAAACCATGAAAAGTTGGATTCAATGCTATGAAATATCAGAATTAATAAATACTTAGACATTGTAATCAAAGGCTGGATCTATCTTTCAATGCCTGATAACTATGTGTCATGTGTGTAGAGCCAGACTCCTTGAGTTCAGTATCCAGTCCTGCAACTTATTAGCTGTGTGATCTTGGACACATGACACAACCTGTCTGACTTAGCCTATTCAATCTAGTAAATGAGGCTGTAAAAAGAACTCAAACTTTTCAAGTAGGCTCTGCAAATGAAATGAAATTCAGTTTGTAGAATGATAGCTGGGACACTGGTGTCACTATTAATGTTTACTTATTAGGAATGGTGAAATACCCACAACATAGATTAGCAAGATTTAAACAAGATCACAAGTTGTAGCAAGGTTTGGGTGAATTGAAATTCATACACTACTGGTAGATAAATGTGTGTATTCATCTTGGAAAGCAGCTTGGCAATGTATAGCAAAGGTAAAGTGCAAAGTCTACAATTACCCACTTCCATACATACAGTAGAGATCAATTTTACATCTGCTTTTAGAAAATGTTAGTAATAAGGAATGCTTGGACACAACTAAATGCTCAGTCCATAAGGAGAGATGAAAGGTGGTAGACTTACAGTGGAATACTGTCCCATAGTTAAGATGAGTAAACTGTGTGGGTGTGAATATCTTTCTACTTGTTGCTCACGGTGTTCACTGATACATGCAACAACGTATATGAACTATCAAGAGCATACTGTTGACTGAGTCAACTTAGTTGTGGAATACCACCCTGTTGCACTTTATGTTGTAAAGTTTAAACAAAGTTATTTGTCTATTTGAGGTGGAGAGTGACAAGAAAGGAGAGAATGGGTATCCCAAGGCCTCCTGTCACTGCAAATGAATTTCAGACACTTGTGCTACTTTGTGCATCTGGCTTTACATGGTACTAGGGAGGCAGGCAGGCAGGCTCTACATCTTCCTGGTCACTGTGTATATTTTAAATGTTTCATTCCAACTTGAATCTTGCTTTTGAAAAAACATACATAATAAAAAAATACAAAAATGAGTGTAGGAAGGATGCACACCTCATTGGCATTTTTTTTTTTCTGAGGATGGCAGGAAAGAAATGGGCTAGGGAAAAAAAATTCTCAATTGTATTTGTACAATTATTTAATATTTTTAAAGAAAAATCTGAAGCGTATGCAGCAGCATACTGTTAACATTTGTTAACAATGGAATTACCATGAATGAATGCTTGTATTACTAATCTCTGAAAGTTTGAAATAGTTTATAATTCTTCAAAACTCAACTGATGAAAATATAGATGTGGTATAGAAAGTAACCTATACTTTTCACACTAGTGGTTGCAACAATAAGCATCCCAGAAGTTTTTATTGCTGGTCATGTGATGATACTGCTTTAAGAAGCACTTTCTTCTGTGTATTATTGCAATAGTAACATTGAGCTTGTGTGTCTAGTCTTAGGCTGAGGAGAGAGAGGAGAGAAAAAAAGAAGAAAAAGGAAGAAATAAAAGAAAAGAGAGGGGAGGAGAAGAGAAATGAGAAGATGGAGAAAAACAGGGAGAGAGAATATTTGGAAAATAAATTTAAAAACTTATATCTGGTCTTGTCATAAATCCAGTTTTAGCCAATGTAGCAGACAGCTTCAGGTTCGCTGAGATGAACTTCTAGACCAGGCAAAATTATGGAGGAAGGGATATTTATTGAAGCTTACAGATCCAGGGGAAGTTCCATAATGGCAGAAGAAGCTGGCCTGCCTTCACAGGAACAAAAACAGAGCAAAGCCACAAACCACAAGCCACACAGCACAGCACACCCCAGGAACTCCAGCTAGGCACACTTTTTGTATCTTTAGATTGAAATCTCAAACCCACCACCACACATTAAGATCCACCCAGTAACACAGCCTCCAGCCAGGTGGATGCAGATGCAAACACAAACTAATAAAATGCTGAATATATCGGGGGCCATATATTCAAATTACCACAGCCAAATATGCTGTTTTCTTACATTCAATGTTTAAATTTTACTCAAAAGTCCATTTTAGCACAAATGCACATTAAGTTTATTAAGCAAGAACTACTCCATTTGTATTCCTATCACTAATTTTCAGTAACACATATAGGAAAATGCACTGGGGATGATTCATTAATTAAGCTTGCTAATAATAGAAGTAATGGTGAGTGGCAGGCCAGTATCCTGGTTCAGTTCAGTCCACCATTTTGAAGGAAGGGGATAATCACTTGAAGTTTAATCCTTTTGATCTTACCTTTTCTATAGAAGGCAAGATCCTGGGGCTAGGGAGATTACTATTAAGGCACTTGCCTGAAAAGCCTAATGACCTGGGTTCAATTCCCCAGTACCCATGTAAAGCCAGATCCACAGAGTGGTGCATGCATCCAGAGTTCAGCAGCTGGAGGCCCTGTTGTACACTTTCTCTCTCTTGCTCTCTCTCTCTCTCTCTCTCTCTCTCCTTGAAAATAAATGAATAAATATTTTAAAAATAAGTGATAAATGTTTGGGAAATTGGATATATTATCATGATTTAGATATTATACATTATGTATATGTATCAAAATGTCCCATATTACCTTGTAAAATATATACAATTTAATATATTTATATTTAACTGTTTAAAACATAAATTTAATTAAAAAGAACCACAGTCAATAGTATTTAAAGCAGTAAAATTAAATTACTCATGACTACTGTAGTATTGGAAAAGAAACCTTAAAATGGAACTAGACTGTATCCCAGATATAGCACAGGGAAGTAGGAATTTACAGACAGGGTTGGAGGCAATGGATGGGAAATTACTCAAAAAGTGTGTAAAGGCTAAGAGAAGATTCTAAAGAAATGGACTTTGCAAGATTCTTGCTAGAAACAAGGCAGAGTACTTAGATACCAGAGCACAGGATAAAGATGTTGCTGTGATATAAAAAGTATTTGAATATTAAAGGTGAATATTAAAGAGCTAAAATAGCTCTCTATAAGGAAAGAGAGGAAAATCCAAAATTGGGCCTAGCAGGGCAAAGGGATTTGAGGAACCATTAAAGCTTGGTCAGGTGGGGCATATTTTCAGTCCCTCTTATTTTAGGAAAGAAAAGAGCAGTTTTTTTCCTCATGGCCATCTACCTTGGCTCTGTATGTTTTCAAAAAGCTTCCCCTGAGATTACCATTTGGAATACTTTTCTAGTCGGAATAGTTTTATATTCCTTAGTTATGAAATATGAAACCAAGATTAAACATCTCACAGTGTGTTAGCAGTGTAAGTGATGAGAAAAACCGCAAGGTCACTTCCATTTAGGCTCGAGATTAGCTTTCTGAGAGTAGCTTTCCAGAATACCATATCATTCACTTGTAAGTCATAGGAAGGACAACCCGGAAGTCCTAAGGGGTATAGCCTTGACTTGGTTATAGGACTGAGCATATTAACTATTAATAGTATCTTCAGATATCATACTAAATAAAGTTAAAATCTTCCACTAGCTGAGATATAGAAGATATTCTTATAGGCCTTTCAAAGGGTAATCTCAAAAGTGGTTCCCTTACATAGTGATACAGGTGAATGCTTCCAAGTCATATGAGCAATGCGGCAGCTCTTGTGGGCATGGTAGGTGTATTTCTTCAGATAATTTAGTCAGTTAGGTTTCCAGGATGCTCTTGACTCTTTCAGTGGTACTTAATTGGTGTGGACAGTAATGGTGGTAGGGTCTTTGACTATTATGTTCCTTTCTAGTTTTCTATATAACTTTATTAATGCGATATGATCTCCATCATTACTAATGGTAAAGGGATACCAACAAGTAGGGGAGATATACTATCAGGACTTGGGACTTTAGATGACATGTTGCTGAGGTATTTCTTTTTTAATTAATTTATTTATTTTATTTATGAGAGAGACAGATACAGAGAGAGAGAGACACAGAGAGAGAAAGAGGCAGATAGGGAGAGAATGGGGACACGAGAGTTGGAAAATGCTTGGGTTTTTTGGGTGGTTTGGGAAGATGTTACTAGTTGAGTATATTTATCAGCCAGTTTATTTCCACAGGTTTCTTTGAAGTGTTCTGATAGCTAAGGGCATGCATGGATGTTCACTTCCTTGAAGAGTCAACAGTTCTTTGGTGAAAAGGGAACTTGGGCTTTTAACCCTTCCCCAGAGGTCTGGGCAATACTAGGTCCATATTCATTTTTCTTACAACATAGGTCATTGACCATCGAAGGAATCCCTTGCTTTTGTGGCGTATCATAAACTAAGCTTTCTCAGCTTTTAAAGTGTTGTAATTGAGGTTCCACAGTTGTTTATTTTCCAGTTGAAAAATACTTTTATAATGTTAATATTATTCTCCTGGACTTCGGATATGCTTTCTTGCATTTTTTCCAATCAATATTTGTATCTGTAATGTTTCATGAATTTCCTATCTCAAATAATCTATAAGGTTTGTTCTAAGAACAGACTGTTTGGGAAGTAACTCCCAACTTAAAAAAAAAAAAAAAGCAAACTTTTTTTTTTTTTTTGAGAGAGAAAGAATTGGAGTGCCTGGGCCTAAGCCACTGCAATAGAACTCCAGATGCTTGTGCCACCTAGTGGACATGTGTGACCTTGTTCTTGCCTCACCTTTGTGTGTCTGTCTAGCTTAAATTAAGTAGGATCTGGAGAGTTGAACATGGGTCCTTACGCTTCGCAGGCAAGTACCTTAACCTCTAAGCCATCTCTCCAACTTTTGAATGTTCTTCCCATTTTTCTCTAACCAATAGCATTAGTTAGCTACCGTTTGTTGTTTACTATAACAGACATGAAATAAATCAGCTTGAGAGTGACACATCTAAGGGATAGTTCTAAGTAATTTTTCCTAGTTTCTTTTGTCCTTAGTGTGGGACCACAAGCTCTTCCATAATACTAGTATATTTGTTCGTTTTTCCAAGCCAATGGGAACTACATATAGTCACAACCAAGTAGGTGAACAAGTCAATAGGATGTGGGAAATTCTAGGATATATGCTCCTAGGAAAATTCCAGATAATTTAGTAAGCCTTGTGCTTTCTTTTGGGGGGGATTTTATGATATTTCTCTGGTGATTAGTAATGTTGAACATTTTACCATATATTTGTTGGCCACTTCTATGTCATCTTTTGGAAAAGAAAAATTTAAATTTATTGCTCATATTCATTTATTTATTTATTTAATTGCTGTTGGTTTCTGTGAGATCAGTTTTGAGTGGTGCTGGGGGGTGGTTTATCTCATGGACTTGTACAACAAAGTAAGCAGTCTGCACTGAGATTTATCCCCACCTCATGAGCTTCTCATATGCTTTGGATATCAACTCTGCCTCAGATGTAAAGTTTGCATATATTTCCTCTCATTCTGTAGTTTGGCTCTTCACTCTGTTGGAGTTTTTAGTTTGATGCAATCTAGTTATCTGCCTTTTGTTTTGTTTCCTGAGCTTTTGAGGTTTTTCCAAATAAAAAAAAGAAAAAAATCCTTGCCTTGTCCTGATACAATTTGTAACTTTGGAGCTTAAATTAGGAAGAAGGTGAGCTTTAAAAATTAAATGGTTCTGGCCTGGTGTGGTGGTGCACGCCTTTAATCTCAGCACTTGGGAGGCAGAGGCAGGAGGATTGCCATGAGTTCGAGGCCACCCTGAGACTACATAGAGAATTCCAGGTCAGCCTGAGCTAGAGTGAGACCCTACCTCAGACAACCAAAAAAGGAAATGGTTCAATAGAAAGTATGCATCCTCAGGCAGAAGAAACTAAACACTATCTCTCACTAGTTATGAAATTCAACTCAAATGGAGTAAAAACCTAATGTAAGCTCCAAAGCTATGAAAATATGACAAGAAAATGTTTCAGAACAAAGCAAGGATATTTTGGAAAAAATCTCAAAAGCTTGGGAATTAATTAATTAATTAATTAATTAACTTATTTATTGGAGTCAGAGAGAGAGAGAGAGAGAATAGGTGAACCAGTGGCCTCTCAGCCAGTGAATGAATTCCAGATGTGTGCGCCCCCTTGTGGGCAAGTATAGCATTGTGTCTGGTTAAATGTGGAACCTGGAGAATTGAATGGAACTTCTTAAGGCTTAACAGGCAGATGCCTTAACTGCTAAGCCATCTCTCCAGCCCAGGAATTTTATTTTATTTTTTAAAATATATTTTATTTATTTTATTATTTATTTGAGAGAAAGAGGCAGAGAGAGAGAGAGAGAGAATGGGCACACCAGGCCCTCCAGCCTCTGCAAACGAACTCCAGATGCATGCACCCCTTTGTGCATCTGGCTTATGTCGGTCCTGGAGAATTGAATAGGGATCCTTTGGCTTTGCAGGCAAGTGCCTTAACCACTGAGCCATCTCTCCAGCCCAGGAATTTTATTTTTAATGCTCACCTACTTCATTTTTTTCACTTAATGATTTCAGTTTGACTTAAAATACTGGTTCTATCTTTAAAAAGGGTTTTTTGTCAGGGTAGTGCATAAGTTCTCTATGTTTTACTGAATTTCCTTGAGTTTTCTCAAAATAGCTAATTTTAACTAACCATTTGACAGTTCTCCCATCTCATGGTGGTTACTATATGGTAAGTTTCTGGCACCTTGACTATGATATGAGAGTATGATTTTCTGAATGATCTCAATGCTATAAGAATAGTATGTGACATTGTTTGGATACTGCAGGATTTATTTATTCCAGTCTTCATAATCTGGCTTTGTTTGTACCTGTCTTTTTGAAAAGCCTGTGTGGACTGCTTATATTCTCTTATCTGTAGTCACTTCTATTTCAGCACTGGATAGCACCCAAGTTCAGATCTCCTACAGACAGTTGTTGGTGTGTTGTTGCTATATCAGTACTAAAGAGGGATCCAAGCCCAACTTCGTAGCAAATACACTATTGGTATATTGTTCATAAATAACAAAGCCATTATCTAGAGAGAATAGTCTGTGCTACAAGCCTCTCCCTGGTGCTGGGTAGCCCCAGATGATTTATCCACAGTGCCCACACTGTGGTCATGCACTCGGAGAAGCTGCATGGTTTTGGGCATAATAGATAGAATGGAGAAGTTTTAAGCTCACGTGCCATATCTATGACCACCAATGCCAGGAGGACTGGGATGTATCTCTTCTCCTTGCATTAGAGCTATTCCAGAGGGTCTATTTCTAGGGAAACTGGGGATTAGAGCTTGCAGGTCTGCTCAGTCTTCGTTTTAGCCAGCCCAACACTAAGACCAGGTCAAAGTCTGATATTTAATATCCCATCCTACCCCCAGTGAATGTGCTTTCCAAGGTTAGGGTAGTGTTGGGCAGTTCTTTGACCACTTATACTGATGTTAAGTTGGTTCACGCTTGAGTCCTACAGCCACAAGTACCTGGTGTACTGAAACCAGTTCCTTTTTTTTTTTTTTTTCATACAGAGTGTACAGCAGTACTATGTATGAAAGCAGATAAATCATCCATTGAAGTGAAAAGCAGGCATATCACAATTCTTTGTAAAAAGATGTTGTCTAGGGAGGAAAAAAGTGCTTGGATAATGCTAGCTGTAACAAGCAGAAGCTTCCCTAGAAAATTTCACTTCTTTCCCCAATATTAAATGAGTCTAGTCTTAATTTTATATGTGCCTATTTTTTGGGTTATTTTATATTTTATTTGAGAGAGAGAGAGAAAAGAGGCAGATAGAGAGACAGAGAGAGAGATAGAATCGGCATGCCACGGCCCATAGCCACTACAAACAAACTACAGATGCATGTACCACCTTGTACATCTAGCTTATATGGTCCCTGGGGAATCAAACCTGGGTCCTTTGGATTTGCAGGCAAGTACTGCTAAGTCATCTCTTCAATCCTGTGCCTAGTTATTAAGAAGTAGATTAGACAAGTGGAAGAACTGTGATCTCTGCAGCTTTCTTTACTAAACTGATGACTATTAACTAGCATATAGGTTGTGAGAATCAATGGGGGCGGGCAGAGGAAGAAAACATATCACTTATTTCATGTGAAATGTGGAACAATTAAAGAATTCATAAAGGGAATGAAAAAAAATCTGGTTTATTGGAATTACAAACAGATGCCATTTGTAGCTTCTAGATGATTAATATTTTATTTACATTATTGTAGATGTAAACTTTAGCTTGCTTAAGACATATCCCAAAGGCCAATCATTTATAAAAAAAGCTGACTTCTTTTATTTTTTAATTAAACTGTGATTTTGAGATAGGCTCTTGCTATGTTGGCCTGACTGGCTATTTTGCTACAAGAAAGGGTTTTTTTTTTTTTTAAATTTTTATTGCTGTGTTTTGCTTTTATACTCTACAAATATATGTTATTTGCTGGTTTTAATGTTGTTAGACATCTGGGTTGCTAGAGGGTTTTTGTTTGCTTGTTTATTTGGTACTGTAAACAAAGCCACACCATACTTCTTGTGTATATTTCCTGATGCAGATGTGTAAGAGCTCTTTTAGTGAATATGTTTGGTCTGGGATACAGACATCCTTAACTATATAAGATAATTCAGCATTGTTTTGCAAACTTTTTGTGAGTTTTCAGTAAAACACAGGATATTTTTCAATGAAACACAGGTTATTTTTATTGTATGTTTGCATGTGTGTGGTGTGCCTCTGTGTGTGTGTATGCATGTGACCCTACACAAACACAGCTTGCAGTGATGTTGTTGCTCTACGACCTTTCCTTCACTGGACATTATCTTTTATAGTCTTGTGGTGCACCTTGTTTTAATTAAAATCTGTATGTTTCAGGAGATTAATGAGTTTTCAAATGTTAAATTAAATTTACTTTCTGTGAAATACCTCTAAGGACCTTTTATCTTTTTGTAGAGTTGTTTTCATTCTTATTTATTTGTAGGAACTACTCATGTACTTAGGGTACTAAGTTTTATTGATTTTTAAAGGTAGAAATATTTATTGTGCCTTTTTTGGTTGGTCTGTTAGTCTATGGCTTCTTGTGCTAAACAAATTTTATTATTTTAATCTTAATGTAGTCAAAGCACTACTATATTGCATTATGATTTTAATTTTGCATCTTAGAAAAGATATTTATTTTTCATGAAAAGTCTTCCTAAAGCATCTTCAGGGAGCTTTAGATTTTCACTATTTTTCTTTCTGCTTTCTTCTTTTTTTAATATTTATTATTATTATTAATAACAGGATGTTTCGTATGGTTACCTCATGTGTTGGTACCCTCTTTTTCCTCAGCTCTGCCCCCATCCCATTCTTACATTTAAGTCTTACATTTAATCTATGAGGGATAGGCCTGTGTTAGCAAGGCAGTGATCGAATTATGTCAACTACCAGGGTCATTATTAAAAGTATATTATCTCAAGCCCGGCATAGTGGTGCACGCCTTTAATCCCAGCACTCGGGAGGCAGAGGTAGGAAGATTGCCATGAGTTCAAGGCCACCCTGAGACTGCATAGTGAATTCCAGGTCAGCCTGAGCTAGAGTGAGAACCTACCTCGAAAAACCAAAAAAAAAAAAAAAAAAAAAAAAAAGTATATTGTCTCTATTGCAATAATATTTGTCTGTTGACAGCTTATCATATATTATTTAGTGGCTCTACCCTCCATTCTATTAATCTTTTTACTTTTTAGTTACTAACATGCTGTTTTAATTTCATTTTTCCTGAAGTGAATTTTTTTCTTGTTTTTCTTCCAGTGAGTGTCCTTGTATGGTAAATTCTGTCTTGACAATATTGCTATTTCATCTCTGTTGAGCTTAAACTATAGTATTATATGATTTTATAATTCTTAAGTTTCTTTTTTAATACAAACTCCAGACACATGTGCCACCTTGTGCATCTGGCTTACATGGATCCTGCGGAATTGAACCTGAGTCCTTTGGCTTTTCAGGCAACCACCTTAACTGCTAAGCTATTTCTACAGCCCTATTATGAGATTTTAGTTTGGTTGGTATTTTATATTTAGTAGACTTTCCCAAATATTGGAACTTATTGCTGAAAGAATATACTTTTCATATGGCCTTTTTCTATATCACCTTTACTACTGAGACTGTGAGATTTTTTTTTTAATAGCAGTTACCCCTCACCAAGGGGTGCCCCATGAGATGTTAGATAACATGGCTAAATTCAGTTTCCAGTTTCTGTCTTCTTTTGCTGAAGTGGTAGTTCTCTCTTCTATACTCATTGTTTTCCTTCCTTGCCTGTCTATATCATAACCTCACTCACTAAGTATGAATGTGGCCAACAATGATGTGAGGTTGTTGCAAATAGTGTTTCAACCATGAGAGAAAAAGTATAGGCACATGGAAATAATAGGCACAGAAATTGGTCTAAGCTATACCAGTATAAGAAATAGTCACAGAATCTAATGTGATTCACAGAAATAAATAAATTTGACAAAGGCATTTTATAGAAACTCTTTTTTACCCCACTCTGAAATTATAGGCCTGAAATGCAGATCTCTTAGAACACTTAATAATTCTTGTTCAAATTTAAATAATGTCCAATTTACTGTAAAAAAAGAATTCTGTAAAAATTGAGAAACTTGCCAATATCAATTGTCAAATAAGCTATACTGAATAGCTGGAATTAGTTAGTCCTCTCCTTGGACCAAACATCCTGATATTTTCAGCAAATGAAGGTTTATGAAAACATCATCACAGAGATGGCAGGGTCAGGAAGTAGCCATCTGTTAGATATACTAATACGAGCGACAAAATAGAATCCAAGTGTACCCACTGTCCCTATGAGTATATGCACATATCACATCCACATAATATAAGAAGCCTCTAATATGGCCTTATTAGTCTTCTAAGTTTTCCTATAGCAACAGAAAGTTCCAAAGGACACATACACAAGCTCTACCAGCTCATTCCATTTGAATTCTTTTCAATTCTTAAATGCATGAAGTACAAAAAAATCTCCTGAGTATATGGCGAATTACTTCAATATAACTAACCCAAGAATAACCAATCAGAGAAAGTATTTTGAAGAGCTATAACTCATTACCATCTTCCTTCCAGAGGTTATAATGATAATAGCTAGCAGCAGTTATTGCAGACACATTATGTGGTAAGCACCATGGTGTTTTCTCTCTCTCTTTTTAAACCGTATGCCTTTAGTTTATTTGTGACATTTCATACATGCATGTAATTATTTTGATAAGATTCATCCCCCATCTCTTATCTAATCTATATATCATATAAGGCATATATCTTTATTATTATCTTTGTATTACAGAAGAGGAAAGTGAGGCTCATGTAAGTGATAGACATGAATTTTGAGCTTGGCCATGTCTGTTTAATTCTAACAAACTGCCTTTGTTTTTACATGATGAAACAATCTCACTTGAAGTCTCTCTGTTCTGGTTTGATCTCATCTACTCAATTTCCATCCTACTAAGAACTTGCTGAGTAAAAATGAATGCAGGACTGCATTTGCATTAGACAAGACCCCATGTTGCTAGCACAGAAAACCTAGACTGGTATTAGATATAGGTAATGAGTTCATTTCCAAATGAGAACTCGAGCCAAGAGATCACTATCTACTGATTGACTCATATCTGAATGATGTACTAACCCAAAGGTGGAAAACTGTGGCAAGGGAAAAATTGGTAACAAACTGCATGTGGGCAAGTTCTAAAGCCAGTTATAGAGACAATCCCTCTGAAACTAAATCATGTATCTTCTGCTCAGGACAACAGGAAATAGGAATATGGAAGCTTGATAAGATAAAGGAAAATAAATTACACTCAGACAAATAAATCTTTACATTGTTTTCCAATAACAAATCACACACGAAGGAAACCTAAATAGATTATGATTAGATTTTACATCTTTGAAAAATTAAATGGGACTGGAGAGATGGCTTAGTTGTTAAGGTGCTTGCCTGCAAAGTCCAAGGATCCAAGTTTGATTCCCCAGTACCCATGTAAACCAGATGCACAAGTGGCAAATGCACCTGGCATTCATTTGCAGTGGCTGGAGGCCCTGGACAGCCCATTCTCTCTATCTGTATCTTTCTCTCTTAAATAAATAAATAGTTGATGGGTAAGTCCTATCTATCACCCATTTAATCCCAAATTATTCATTGCTTCATGAAGACAGATTATCCCTAAATCTATCTTCTTAAAATAACAAACACATCTCTGTGGATTAGTACACTGGGAGTAGCTTAGATGGTTTAGGGTATTTCATCAGGTTGCAACCAAACTTCTGACTGGGAAACGGTTTTCTTCAAAGCTCATGTATGAATTCAATTTCTCTTGGGTTGTTTGAGTTCAGTGCCTTAACATATGGGCTCCTCTGTAGGGGTGCTCACAATAGACAGCTAGCTTTCTTCAGAGAGAGAGAGAGAGAGATAAGATGCCCACGATAGTCCTTTTATGACTTCATGATAAATTGACATCCTATCACTTCTGCAGTTTATTATTCTTTAGAAACTATCCTCCATTCAAGAAAAGAGGAGGAAGAAAAGCATGAATAAGGAGGCGCAGAGGGTTTCTATGAGGTGCAATTATGGACTGAATGTTTATATCATCTCAAAACTTATGTTGACATCCTAATCCCCAAAGTGATGGAACTTAGAGCTGATGCCTTGAGACACACTCAGGAGACAAGATGAAGCCCTTCTGAATGGGAATACTGCCCTCCTGAAAGGAGACACAAAAGCTGGATCACTTTCTGATCTCTGCCATGTAAGGATACGATCAGAAGAGGTCCATCTAAAAACAAGAAGAGACCTTGCCTTAGGCCAAGGGTCTGTCAGAAACTTAATCTTGGACTTCCCAAACTCCAGAATTGTGAGAAGTAAATGCTTATTATTTAAGCCACCGATTGTGTGGTGATGTTACACCATCTTGGATGGACTAAGACAAGAGGTGTCTTAGAAGCTGCCTATCAAAATGTGTGCATTGGTGTGTGGGTGCACATGAGGATAGGGCCAATAGTGAGTTCATATGTGTTTTCCTGTTAGGAACATTTGAAGAGTAAAACTAGTTATGTTGCCTACAGGGAACAGTTACCATTCACAAGTTGGGAATCTGAGCTGGTTTAGCAAGGGACTATTTATAAAGATACAGGCAAGTAGAGAGAAATTATAAGGGACAGGGCTTATAACAGCTTGGCATATCACTACCCTCAGTTTCAATCAGGAAGGCAAAGGAGAAATAATCAGAGCAATGGGAAGATAATTGCCTGAGAATAGTCAACCTATGGCATCTCCATATGGAAGGTACCTGGGGAATAAGTACCTTGACTTCACTCTTGTCCTATCCATTGGGTGAACCCAAGTAGAGGCCAGAGGGTAATGGAGCTGATTAATGCAGTTAATATAGGTCATACTTCATAACACATAGTAACATGGAAACAGTGCAGAGGGGAGCTACAGGGACAATCAGAAGATACTCAGTACAAAACACAAATATGCTCAGGAACAAAATCATATCCACAACAAGCAGAAAAGAATAAACAGGCTTCTATGAACAGGCATTGTTTAGAGCAAGCTAGAGGAAAAGAGTTTACTGATAGAGAAGGGTATTCAACATCAAAACAGGTTTTCAAATAATTGCCTCTCTTGAAGAGCTTTAAAAATGGGAAACACATATCCATCTCTATGAAATTATTTGGGAAAAATTGTACTGATGAAAGGAATGTGAGTGGCTAAGATGACTTTGAAGGGTCCTTGTAACTTGAGGATTGAGTGTTCCAACAGTGATGGAAATCAGGGAACAGGATCTCCTGCAAAATATTCACAACTCTTTGAAATGGAAATTGGGCTCTTCCAATTTCAGAGTTAAATTAAAGCAAGTATTCAGGGTGTTAGCAGGCTGTGCTTGAGCCTGTCTGAAGCAGCAGCGAAGCGTGCTTTGTCCTGGATGAAGCAGGATTTCACTCAGCCTGTTTCCATCTTGACTTTTAGCACCTGCTGGCTTGGAGTGGTGTCGCACAAGCAATCAGACTTTGGGTGGATGTGCCAAGAGCCTGACCTCCCCATGTCTGCTGCCCTTCCCCCTACACCCCATGATAGCCTCTCCTGTTATAGATGGACAGGGGACTGGTTTAAAATGACAGTGTCAGGTTCTTTGAGGAAGAGAAGACTAGTTCAAAGAAACAGCCAGACAAGCTCTCTTTCTCTGCAGGAATAATTACTATCCCCCTGCAGCATGGCCCACCTGGGAGCACATTTTGCCTTTAGATCCCGCTGGCAGAAGACCGATGATGAACTCTGTCGACATAGCATGTCCTTTATCCTTCATAAAGCCATTCGCAATGACTTCTTTCAGAGCTATCTCTACCTGCTGGAAAAAATCCCCCTGGGTAAGTGAGTCAGAGCTGGTAGATAAGGGGCAAAAGAATGAAGGGATTGGTATGAGGTTGTGGGACACCAGGAAGCAAATTCAGAACAAGAGTACTTTTCATCTAAAAAATATTCTACAACCAGTGTCAGTGTGGAAATGTTTCAATGGCATTCTTTTATGGAGAGTTAAGGATCAAGTACTGCTGGCAGGACACAACTCTATTTTGGGATTTCCCTGAACTCATACACACACTGATTTCCTTCTCAGCTGCTTGAGTAATAGGCTTCTAGAAACCCACTTCTAGAATTTTGAAGAATATATTTAATATTTGTCAAATGGGCTTGGTGTGTGTATGTGTTCTTCTCTGGCCTTCCTTAGTCACTGATATCTTTAGATAGCATAAAAGAAGCTGATTTTTGTTTGGTTTTTGGATATCAAGGGGAAAAATCCCTAGAGTAATAGTCTGTCTCTGTTTTTGCTGATTCCTTTAGTTTTCAGCAAACTGGGCAGTAGAACAATACAAAGCTGATGGGGTTTGTCTATCCAACTTTTCTCAATTCTGCAAAGGTAGTTACTTCAGGACACTCTAAATAGCACTGAATGGGAAACAACTAATCATTAAAGAGTGAAGTACTCCCATCCCTCCAATCCTCTGAATTACATTTTTTCTCAGTAAAATTCAGTAAAATCAGGGTTGCTGTATTTTCATCCCAACCTGTTTGCTTAAGGTTGTCTGAAAGCCCTATTGTGCACTTGGTGTGGCCACAGTTTCCGGCTATAGAAAGTGCTACATAGTTCTTCGTATTGCATTCAAGAAACTAGGTATTAGCATATCGCTATAGCCTCATCTTTTAGTTATTTCTAAAGGATCTTTAATTCCACACCAATAAATACCTTCATCTCATATTTTATAGCTTTCTTATTTCTTATCTATGATTTTGATTCTCATTGCCACACTGTATGTTTCTATCATTATTTTCTCCTTCCACTTCCCCATCTCCTCCCTTCAATTATATTTCAATTTTTAAAAGGAAGGAAGGAAAATTAAGGGAATGAATCTATCTATTTGAGGGAGAATAACACCAAAGCAAGAACTGAAGTCCATGATACCTTCCAATAGGATATAAAATGTACCTCCTTTATATCTAGGTGAAAAAAATGAGATCAGTTCAATGGGAAGGGGATAACAACCTGATGGCTTCATACTTTGCAAAACACTGATTTTTGATGGGGAGTTTTGGGGCCATACTTAAGAGCTATTGATTATAACTACTGAGAAGAGATTCACTAGTGGGCAGGTGACTGCCAAGCTTTCAAACTAATTACTAAAAGAAGAAGGAAGCATTTCTGAAAGTATCTAGAGATGAGTTGAGGATAAAACTATCTCTTGTGAAAATCATATGAAAATTAAACTGGAACAAGCAGACTATAGTATATTAATTCTTTATTATTTTTAGTCTAATATAATCATTTTGATTTAATAGTGCTTTTGATTTATTGGTTTTCTCTTTTATGAATGTATTGATGGTTTATTACTGATTTGGAATCTTAAAAAAAATGCTATTTTGACAAATAGTTGACAAATCCATGGAAGCCAAAGTAAAACAAAAGAAAAAAATGAAACATTTATGCTCAGGAATAGAGTCAGTGTCATTTTCATCTTCACTCCACCAATGGCTTCAGAGACATCTATAACCTTTAGAGGTACAATTGGAATGCTATTCCTCTACTTTAAGCCAAAGTTGATTTTATTTTACTGATTTATGGTCAGTTTTCCATAAGGGAACATTGCTTATTTTTTCTGTCCTGATAATCCAGTCTTGTTCTTCGTTTGTCCTGACAATCCCTGAGATAGCTCCATCCACAATACCAGCTTAATGACATAAATTGAGGATTACATTAATTGGTATGAGCTAAGTTATGCTACAATGCACTCTTTAATCTCAATGGCTGCACACATACCTCTGTTCTTACTATATCATATTCAATATGCATTATTGAGATGGAAAAACAATACTCCACATAGCTGTGCAGGGATCTGAGATGTGAAAATCTCCATCACCTAGCTGTCACTGTTCACCAAGACAAAGGAAAAGAGCAGCTAAAAGCTTTGTCCACTAACTTTAAATGCTTTAGCCCCAACAGACATATATTGCATCTCTCTGATTTAGAGTTCATCTCATTTTCTAAGGCTATGGGAAATGCAAAAGGAACACATGTATAATTGGTCATTAAGTGTTTTTGCTATGAGGAAAAATCATTGCATTTTAGAGATGGATACATAAAATACTTCTTTCTAGTCAACCCAGTCATATTCAATACAAGAGGCATTTGTGGAATTATTATTATTCAAGTGTTACTGTCTTGCACTACCAACAAATTGGACTCTGCAAGTTACTAACAGCTTTGAGCATTATTTTCCTCACAAGTGTAGTAGGGGTGTTTGAAAGATTAAATCCAGTATACCTATAAAAGTCATTAGTTTTCAAGCATGTTAGTTTTCCCCCTTCCTTTTCCTGAGCCAGACCTTTCTTAAAGTCACTATTTAGCATTTTGTAGAGCAGGAATTACCAAGGACAATGAACTTAATTCAGTGTATGAGAGTTTTTAGGCTACAGCGGATATTATGGTTTTAGGATTGAAATAAAATTTACCAGGATAGATGCTCCCCCCCAAACCCCCAGCCTCACTGATGTGTTTCAGAGTTTAAGGTTCTCCTGCCCTTGATGACTTCAAGACTTCATAAAAGTGAAAATAAAGCCCTTCTTTCAAAAAAAAAAAAAAAAAAAACTTGGGGATCCCTTCCTGTAGAGTCTGCACAGAGAGTTAGTTGTTTGGGGGTAATTATAGAAAGATATGTGGCTAACCAGTCTCTTTGATTCTGTCTTTCCTTCCTCCAACTGCCTGTGTTGGGCCATCAGTCTCACTCCTGCACACTATGTAGTGACGTTTGGTCATTGAGCAGTGTGTTGACTAGCTCCTGAGATTGATGGAACAGCAGGGACATATATAGCTAAGGCCTCCAATGGAAGATTTAGCAATGCTGTTTTACCAAAACAAATTTTCTGGAAAAAAAAATAAAATAAGCTTATCACTGTGTCAATATTTTACTTTTTTTTTTCTCCAAAGAAGGGTCTCTCCCTAGCTCAGGCTGACCTGGAATTCACTATGTAGTTTTAGGGTGGCCTTGAACTCACAGGGATCCTCCTATCTCTGCCAACCAAGTGCTGGGATTAAAGGTGTGTGCCTTACACCCAATAGTATTTCACATTTTGTATCTCTGTGCATCCTCAAGCTATTCCATTCTTATTATCTTGTTGTTCTGATTTTCAGCATCTTGTATCTGGGGAATAATACACACAGAAGGTAAATGACTCTTCCTAGGTCTTGTGGCGGAGTGTGGATCAGAATTAGAACCCAGGCATTCTCACTCTTGACTGTTCTTAAACCATTACTTCCTGCCTGCCAATGTGAATAGAAACCTGACTAATGTAAGGTTTTTCCATACATAATCTTTAATTTAGCAGGAATAGAAATCATAGCCTATGAAGTGCCTTGGCTTTCTGTGGAGATCAAGGTAAGGTAGTCCAGTGAGTAAGTTTATTTGACTTGATTTCACTAGCCCAGAGTTACTTTGAAGGCTTAGAGCTAAGCTATTTCTAATGGTGACTGTTTGGGAACAAATAGAAAGAACAGGTGAACAATCAATGTAAAATATCTAGTTTTTTTATTAGTGATTAAAGGGACATGTATATGGCCCAATTGGAGATGTTCACATAAGCTACCAATAATTCTAACATTATGCACAGTTCTCAATGTATACAAGCCAACAACTATCTGTTTATTGTTTTTTGAGGATTTTTTTTTAGTCCTGACTGTTGTTATTCAGAAATGGTTCTAGACAGTTTATCAGAAAGGCCAAAGCTTTGTATTTGAGTAGGATTGTCTTATGATCTACTGTGATACTTGTTTTCTTGGTGATACTGAGCAAGTTACTGTCTTCCTTATTCTCTCCTTACTTATCTATAAAGTAATTATTATATGCCCAGTCTTGTAGAAGCCTAAGAATACATTTTACAGAATTAAGGGAGATAATGTAAAGAGATAATATGAAGATACCTGGCATACAGGAAGAATTTGCTAAGTACCCTTCACCATTGATCCCTTTTTAGAAGAATCAGTCTTTGAGAAAAAAAATCCAGAGGAATGGCTTCCCATTTGCCATCACAGTTAACAGACAGAGATAATATAAAAACATTTCTGGGGCTTGAGAGATAGTTCAGTGGTTTAGGCGCTTACTTGTAAAACCTGACAGGCTGGGTTTGATTCTCCAATATGCACATCAAGCCAGATGCATAAAGTGGTGCATGCATCTGGAGTTCATTTGCAGTGATAAGAGGCCCTGGCACACCCATTCTGTCTCTGTCTCTCTCCTTGCACATAAATAAATGAATACATATACAAATAAATAAATAACATTTCGGTAAAGCACTTAGAATTTTCATAAAACTCACAATTCATCTACCAGCATTTTTCAAATTGATTTCATCACTGTGGTTTGCATTGCCACAAAACTCATTGTGCCATTTAGAAAAAAACATTACAAGTTCATATTTCTCTTTAAGTGAAGAAAAGATAAATTCCTTTAATATTTAGCGGATGTATTTTTCAGATCCAGAATGTAAAATGGATAAACAATAAGTTTGGGTTTAAGTAGGTATAGTAACAAATCCCATTTATGTCATCACTTATTACTTGGGAAATTTAGTCCTCCACTTGCCTCTTTGTTTTTCTTCTGCAGAAGATTATAGCAATATAATATATAAAATATACACAATATAATATAATATATTCACTTAGAGATAATTTTTTGCATGTTTCCAGAATGTTTTATATATTAGAGGTAACATTTTTTATTTTTTGTATATACCTAATTAGGAGGAAAGATTTTATAAACTGTACCAAAAGTATAACTTGCATATGCTGATATCAGCTTTCCTATGTAAACAAACACTCTCCACTTCGTTGAATTCACATGCCATTCAAAGAATAAAAATTGTTTGTTCAATGAACATTCAAAGAGGGCCTACTGAGAATTAAACATAATGGTAAGTGCTGAGGTTATGAAGAAAATAAGACACAGTTATCCTCAAGAGCTTAGTGTAGGAAAGAGATCCAACCTCTCTCTCTCTCTCTCTCTCTCTCTGTATGTGTTTGACATGGGAATATAGTCATAGAATTAAATAGTTTCAGTGTTGGATTTGTTCTCTTAAAACTTGAGAGATTTTCTTCTCCCTCCCTTCTTTCCATCCTTCCTTCCTGCCTTCCTTCCTTCCTTCCTTCCTTCTTTTCTTCCTTCCTTCTTTCCATCCTTCCTTCCTCCTTCCTTCCTTCCTTCCTTCCTCCCTTCCTCCCTCCTTCCTTCCTTCCTTCCTTCCTTCCTTCCTTCCTTCCTTCCTTCTTTCCTCCCTCCCCTCCCTCCCCTCCCCCTCCCTCCCTCCTCCCTTCCTTCCTCCCTCCCCTCCCTCCTCCTTCCTTCCTTCCTTCCTTCCTTCCTTCCTTCTTCCTTTCCTTCCTTCCAACCATCTTTCTTCTTTTCCATTTTTACAATTAGGTAAAAACCATTTAGGTGGGGTTTTCTCACCTGTATATCTCTTTCATGGAAGGTCATCCTCTTCATAAGGACATCTTCTAATTATGCTAAACTGCTTTGATAGTCTCTATTTCAAATAATTTAAAAACTACTATTTAAATCTAGCCTATATTTCTTCTAGAGACCAAAATCAATTTTCAGTGTACAGACATGTCTTATCCTGAATAAAGATAATATAGCTAGGTCCACCCATATAAAAAAATGAAAGAAAAAAATAAAGAAAGATCCTTAGCAAACATTAGCACTAGTAAAATTTCCTGTATGTGTTAGAAAGTCTTCATTTTAGTCCGGGGAGATTATAAGTCTGAGGACCTAGATTCAATCCCTAGAACCCAGTGCTGGTGAGGCAGAGATGGGATGGGTGGTTTGGGGACTCCCTGCCAGGCCAGCCAGTCTAGCTCACTTGCCATATTTTCAGACCAATGAGACATTCTTTCTGAAAAAAGTGGCTGGTGGGCCTGGAGAGATGGCTTAGTGGTTAGGTTTGCCTGGGAAACCTAAGCAGCCTGGTTTGAGGCTTGATTCCCCAGGACCCACGTAAGCCAGATGCACAAGGTGGTGCATGCATCTGGAGTTCGTTTCCAGTGGCTGGAGGCCCTGCATGTCCATTCTCTCTGTCTCTATCTGCCTCTTTCTCTCTCTATCTGTCTGCCGCTCTCAAATAAATAAATTAAATTAATAAAAAAAAAAAAACTTTAAAAAAAGGTGGATGGCGCCTGAAGAGGATATGCTTAAGGTTGTCCTCTGGCCTCTATTTGTATGTACACATATGTGCATGTGCACTCACACTTACATACATGAAAATGCATACACACATGCATACAACACAACACACACAGAGAAGGAGATAGAAAGAGAGTTTTCATTCTATTGTTATCTAAAGAAATAGTGCTTTGGTGTTTTGCCTTTCTCCACCATTGAGTCAGTATCTTCCTTCAGGTCTATATTAAGATTTTGTTATTATTGTTCCTCTCAAAATTTTCATAAGACATTTCTGAATACAGTAAACACTATGAAACTTCAAGGCAAATTCCATTTTTTTTTTTTTTGCATTTGAAAGTCAGAAGGTGAGAACTAATTCAACCAAGAAAATTCTTATTTATATACAAAAAATCTTCTAAATGGAGGCATTTCAAAATTCTTCATTTTATCCTACTGATGATCTGAACCAGAACTTCTTAAACTTTTCCCACCTGAAACCTCTTGTCACCTGAGAACTTTTTACACAATCCCAGTGTATATTGGTATAAAAATCAAGCATTAACTGATAGTAAATAATAAAGATACTCATTTTAAGACATTAGTTGTTAAGCATATTTTACTATTTATTAAAGATGAAGGAAATTTGCATACTAATGAGCGAGTGTACTTTTTAATTTTTACATAAATAATGAAATATTGTCAAAACATTTGATACTGCTGAACATCTTCAACATTTTTCAGTATGGATTGATATTTTGATATTTTAATTGTCAGTGCTAAGAAATACTACATTGCATAAATATGTAGTACAAGTTAGTAGAAATATGTTCATGGCAATTTTTTAATTTTTTTGAAATTCTGTCCAAATTCCATGCCAAAATTCATTGTGATATTTTTAAATGAAACTCAAGGCAGCAATTCAAACAGAAATGTTTAAGACTAAACATTCTAACATTGATAGTATAATATAAAGATATGTTAGTTTGGTACATGCTGAGGAATGATGGTGGAAACATACTAAATGTCATTTTTCTGTAACTAAACTACAATGTTCTATAAGAACAGGCAACATTACATAAATAATTAAAAACAATGCAGGAGTTGGAGAAATGGCTCATCAGCTAAAAGCACTTGTTTGCAAAATCTGCTGGCCCTGGTTCAATTCCCAGGTATTTGTTTACAATAGCAAAAGACCTTGATGCACCAATTCACACATACAGGTAATCCCCAAGGTGTGTACAAATAAATAAATAAACATTTTTAAAAAGCAATGTTATTCATAACATACATTCATCTCAACTAAGAACTGATGTTTTTCAGGCAGCATTTGTTGGCATTGTGTAGTATGATGGCAATGTGAACCTTGTGAATTCAGTACCAAGGTTCTGTTGAGTTACATGTTGTAATGGACAAGTGCTACCAAAAATACCTCAGATACATTATGGTTTTAATTTTGAATTTTTTATTGTTGTCTGCTCAGAAATCTTTTACTGTTGTCAATTTTTGTGTGCCCCCCTTATTCAGTTATGTGATCTCATATGGTTTCCTGACACATAGTCTAAGAAACTTTGATCTATATTATGAGATATTGTTTTATTCCTAACTTTTGGCTAGCCAAGAAATAAGCTTCATGGCTAAGATCTAGCTGGAATAATTCCCTAATTACATTTACTTGCAGGTATATGCTAAAACCCAATGACAAGTATTATTTATACCATTCATTGGACATGAAGTGATATATTACTTAAATCTCTCTTACTATGTTATAGTCTCCATGATAAGTTTGTGATTACTATTATCTTTGAACATATGGAGTCTACTTTCAATTTCATTTTGTCTTTTTTAGCAGCCAATTTGTGAGTAAAATAGCTGAAAAGTTTCTATATACTTACTAAATATTTGTATTTAAAAACTAACATTATAGTATAGTAGGTAACCTATACACACACACACACACACACACACATTGCCTAGTGTCTAACAAATGATATATGTGGAAATTGATTCTTGCAACTCTTCCAGCAAATTCATTGTCATTCAGGCTCCAAAAACACTGGGGCTTCAGTGTTTACAAGTTGGAATATGCTGGTGTCATTCCATATAGAGCACAAAGTCATAGTCTGATGACATCTATTTGATTGAAATATATAGAAATTTGGGAGTATGTAGTTATGGAACTTAGAGGCAAACAATACTCTAGTTCAATGTCACAATCCTGGGGCTATCTAAAGAAAAAAATGTTCTTAGTTAAAGCTAAATAAGATTTTTGTTCTCAAATTTTCTCTACTCAAAGCTATGCCACATTTTGGTTTGCTTCATCCCATGATCAGAATACTTTTAAGTCCTTGTATATTTTGCCTAGAGGCTTTCAACCATTTTTTCTATTTGGTGATTATGAATAAAAACATACTTTTAAGACAGTTACTAATGTATCTTTTCTTTCTTGGATATTTTGTCTATTGCCTACAATCTCTCCTATATTTTCTCTTATAATATAAAATGGTTTTGCTCCAGATCTGATAAATGGCTGTCATGTGGGGATTCCTTTCCACTGGAATTCTGGATTAATGGTAGCATCTTTCTTCATGCACCTTCTCGATTTTAACCCTCATTGGGCTGAAATATATAGCTTCCAGCAACTTCTGAAGAGGGAATCAATGAGAGGCAAATACTCTTACAGTTCACTGAGTGTTAAATTTAGCTTCAAAGTGATTTTCCTTAGGTTACTCCATCATTGTTTTCCAGTATTGCTAATGGAATTTGTGATATGTGCCCAATATACTTCTTTGAACATAATATTGCCAAATAATATATACAGTTCCAGTTAAGGGGCTGGAGGGATGGCTCAGTGGTTAAATGCAGTTGCTTGCAAAGCTGGCTAGATGGCTTGGGTTCAATTCCCTAGTGCCCACATACAGCCAGATGCACAAAGTAGTGCATGCATCTGGACTTCACTTGCAGTGGCAGGGCACCCTGGGTTGCTAGTACTGACTCTTTCTATCTGCCTCTCTCTCTCAAATAAATAAAAATATATAAAAAGATTTCAGTTAAATTGAATTTAACATAACCAGCAACTAATTTTAGTACAAGTATGTCCCATGCAGTGCGAAATATTTATACTAATACTTATATTAAGAAATTATTCATTATTAATCTAAAATTCAAATAGCTTTTTTATTTGTAAAAATTATTTACAAAATAATTATTTACAAAATAATTTTTATTTTCTAAACCTAGTAGTTCTATTTTAAAGGTAATCTATTTCCCTTCACAATGACCTTAGGGTCTTCTTATTCTTTGTGTTTTGAAATTTCTTAGTGTTATATGTAAATTTAGATTTTTAAAAATCCATATTTCTTACTCTTGTTGAATCTTATGACCTCTTATCTCCAGATATTTTCTTTTGTTATTTCTTTAATTGTCTTTAATTGTCTTCAATTTCTTTAATTGTCTTCCCTATGCTTTATTGGTTTTTCTAATTGGTTTGATGTTTGTCCTTCTGGGGATTAAGATTTTATAGATTTATTCTTAACTGCTTGTTTTCTGTATATGTCTTTTTGTTTGCCTTGTAAATTTATTCTATTATATTCCAATAGTCATTTTCATAGAATCTTATCTTTGACTGACAGATGTTCTGATTCTTATAGATCTTCAAGGATATAAGATTATTTGATTTTCTTTAGGTTAAATTCTTATCCATTTCCTGAGTTATTTTCTATTTCCTTTGGGGTCAATTTTGATTGTTTATTTCAATCTTTTTCTTTCAGGCTGATATTTTACTCTCATGAATTTGGAGATCATTGCTTATCCTCATTTAGGAATAAAGGACAAGGTAAATGATTTTAGGTTTCCTCTGTTTCCCAAACTAGAAAGGATTACAAAAACCTGCACGTGTGCAGACAGACCTCTTTAGACTCTGATGAGTGTGTGCACAGGAGGCATATAAACTTTTCTGTATTCCAAATTAATAGAATATACAAGCCCCAATCATTATTATTTATTTATTGAGAAGAGACAAATTTCCCCTATATTCACAGCTGCATTGCTTGCTGCTTTTCAGAGGGCACACTTGTCCCTTCATCTGGTGGTTCTGTGGACAACCTTCTTTTCAGTGTGTTTAATAAGTGGTTTAGTATGCATGCACGCACACAATGTATGTGCATGTGTGTGCAGATATGCATGCACTGCACACATATGTGTGGAGGCCAGAAGAGGGTGAACTTCTCCATGACTCTTCCACCTTAGCTCTGTGTGACAATCTCTCAGTGAACTTAGGGATCACCATTTTCTAGTTAGACTGGATGATCAGCAAGCCTTGGTGACCCTTCTGTGTCGACCCTTCTCAGCACTAGGGTTACAGGCATGTGTGGTGACTCTTGACTTTATATATGGGTACTAGGGATAAAACTCAGGTCTTCACCCTTGTGCAACAATTGCTGTTATGTGCTGGGTTGTTGCCCCAGCTCTGGATGGACTTTCATTTTTTTATTTTTTGGAGACAGAGAGAGACAGAGAGAGAGGGAGAGGAAGACAGATAGAGATGGGTGTGCCAGCAGCCTCTCAGCTGCTGCGAATGATATCCAGATGCATGCGCCCCCTTTTGGTCAAGTGCGGCATTGCACCATTGCGTCACTTTGCATGTGGCTAAACATGGGACCTGGAGATTGGAACCACTGGAGATTGGAACCAGCGTTCTTAGGCTTAGGAGGCAGGTGCCTTAACCACTAAGCCATCTCTCCAGCCCTGGATGGACTTTTTATTAGCTTATTATTTACTTAAAGTGTCATTCTCCTCCTTACATTTACCACCCTATTGTCTATAACTCTGTAATGTAACTTCTTCCACAAGTATTTTAGTTTGTATATTGTTTAGCTTATCTATTTATTTACTTTTATTTATTTATTTGTAAGCAGAGAGAGATAAAAAGAAGAGAGGTAAAGAGAAGAGAGACCGAGAGGATGGCCACACCATGGCCTCCAGCCACTGCTAACAAAATCCAGATGCATGTGCCCGTTTGTGCATCTTGCTTTGTGTGGGTACTGGGTAATAGAACCCTTGTTGTCAGGCTTTGCAGACAAGTGTCTTAACTACTGAGCCATTTCTACAGTCCTTGTTTTGCTTTATTATGTGCTTGTTTTCTTCCACAATTTTGTTGAAATTTGTTGAAATCATGGATCCATCAGTGATCCCCTTTCATTTCCTCCATGGTCAAGGGTTTACTCTACTACAAGAATTCTCAGGTCAGATTAGAGGAAAAGAAGGCCAACCCTGATGTTCAGCCTTTAGTCTTGAACTAGAGATTCCTCCTTTTCTCTCATTTCTTCTTGAATTCCTCCAATGGAAATGTTTTATATCTGCATGAGTGAACTGTGACTTGTAAAACATATTCAGACTTACTTTCTTCACCCATCAAAAGTTGGAAAACATGCATTTCTGAAATTCTAAATTGACGTGGCATATGTAAGTGGCATAAGGAGGCACTACACTTGGTACACACTAGCTGCTCAAGGAATGTTACTCTCTTTTTGTTATTTTCTTTTCAAAAGGTTTAGCTCAAGTACATGTTTGCACTGCTGGTATAAAGACATACTTGGATATATATGTGCTGCTTTAAATGGAAGTGAAAAATAGGCTTCTATCTGAGATGACAATCAAGGATCCATGAGAAAATTGCAATAAAACATTTGACACACAGAAATAAAACTCACCATGAAATGACAAGATGATTGATTCTGCTATAGCAAATGCTATTGGATGGTTTTTAATACAGCGTTGTCATGTTTATTAGAATTACTTTTTCATGAAAATGCCATATGACTGTTTTATAGATAAGATCTTGAAAAAAATGACAGTTTAAAGTTTTCCCAATGTTATTTAGTGTGCAAGTCACTGAGAGCCTAAACTCAGTGTTATATAGTATGCAAACCACTGAGCCTGAACTCATAGATTTTTCTGATTTCAAACCAGTGATCTTCTTTCACAGCACAAATTCATGGAATTTTAAGGAGAAATTCGCTACATGATAAGGTTGAACTTGTTCTGTCTTATAAATACTAATAACCTTTTATAATGTTTCATTTGCAGTAAAGTTATATGCTTTAACAAGTCAAGTCATTGATGGTGAGATGCAGTTCTATGCCAGAGCCAAACTTTTCTACCAAGAAGTACCAGCCACCGAAGAAGGCATGATGGGAAATTTCATTGAACTCTCCAACCCAGACATCCAGGCCTCTCGTGAATTTCTTAGGAAGTTTGTTGGGGTGAGTTATTTACCTGAAGCTTCATGACAAGGTCAAGTCCTTGCAAGCATTGAAGTTGCTTCTGTGTCTTCACTCACGTTTTGTTGGAGCTCAGCTAGGAGTTCAGCCTGATTGCCTGTGTTTAAGATGCTCAGGAAAGATAGAGCTGGACAAAGCCCTGCACTGATCCATTTGGTATTTCTCCCTCGTAGTACCAGTTAATCTTACACATTTCAAGTGAAGGTCAACTAGAAGTACTGCTCAAGCATTTGATCTTTTTGGGGATCAAGAAGACATTTTTTCTTAAAAGTCTCAGAGAGAAACAACTGGTACCCAGAGAGTGCTGAGAAATCATGTCTTTAAGGATCATTAGTTGATTTATTGAGTCTCCATAATAAAATTAGTTGTAGTAGAAAATGCATGCTTATGTTCACTTTCAAAATAGGGATAATAGGCCTGGAGAGATGGCTTAGTGGTTAAGGTGCTTGCCTACAAAGCCAAAGGACCCAGGTTCAATTCCCCAGGACTCACCACATTAGCCAGATCACAAAGGAGGGCATATGTCTGGAGTTCGTTTGCAGTGGCTGTAGGCCCTGGAGCACCCATTCTCCTTTCTCTCTCTCTGTCAAATAAATAAATAAAATATATAAAAAATAGGGATAATAGAATGTCATTTTATATATAACTCATGTTTTTACTTGAAAAAGTGTGATCCTTTTATTGTGCTGGTTTTGAGTGAACCTCTAATTTCTGACTTCCAGGTTATACTGAGACAGGGAAATAAAATATGTGAGCTAAAATATTGTGTTGCAAATTCATGGTTCTTCTAATGCACAAGCAATTCTAGATATACTAATTAAATGCTAATTAAATTAATTAGTTTCCTTATCTGTGACTAGGGAATACCATAGAAGACTATGAAGATCAAATAGGACAACAGATATTAGCTACTAGCTTTAGTAAGCAAAATGAGTACAATAAATCTAACCTTAGCTATTATTGCCAGTAACAAGATGTTTTATATTATATTCATTACATTTTAAGGAACTTCATTTAGTTGTTAGAATAGTCAACCCACACCATGAAGCTACTTGTTGTCCTTATTGGTGGTAACATTGTATGCAAATGAAGTTTATTTCAATTAATTATAGTCATTTGATTAAAACTTAGATTCCATTTTATTCAGACAAAGGAAGCATTGTTAATATTCAGCTTTGGAGTTAAGCTGTCAACTCACTCAGAAGCATGGCATGAAGACAATTTCTGTTGTTGGGGTGAAATTTTCTTATGCTCCACCTCCCTGAGCACCCAGTAATAACTGAGTCCCAAACCTGACAATAAAGAAATGTGGTAAAGGGGGCTGGAGAGATGGCTTAGCGATTAAGGCACTTGCCTGCAAAGCCAAAGGATCCAGGTTCAACTCCCTAGGTCCCACGTAAGCCAGATGCACAAGGGGCACACACATCTGGAGTTCATTTGCAGTGGTTGGAGGCCCTGGCGTGCCCATTCTCTCTCTCTCTACCTGCCTATTTCTGTATCTCTCTCTCAAAATAAATAAATAAAAATAAAATTTTTTAAAAAGAAATGTGGTAAGGGTGGGATATCTATCAGCAGATCATGTCTGTCTGACATAAATTGAAGCCATAAAGGACTCAAATGTCTAGCGATAACAGCCATAGGTGTTTACAAGGCCTGTGAAGCATTTTAGGAGCACTGACTCATTTGCTCTTTACAGTCTTAAAGGTGAGTACTATTATCAACTCTTGTTTTTAAACAGTTGTTGAAACTAAAGCTTATAGTGGTTAAGTAAGTTGTCATGGTTGCACAGTGGTGAGAGGCAGACTGAGATGTAAGCCCGCCAGGTCTGTCTTGTACCAAATTCTTTGCTCTTAACCGGGACATATTTTTCCCATTTGTCTCACAAAGCAGAAAAATCCAAGCTTGTTGTTTTCCTCCTTCATGACCATAGACCTCAACTCTCCTCCATCCTGGCTCAAGCAATCCCTCCTGCTTGCCTCGTGGTGAGGTCAGCTTTGATCCTGAAGCATTTCAGAAGCTTAGTTAGTAATCCAGCTGTCTTGTCACTCCGTGCGGAATGCCAAGCTGACCACAGGGATGCTGTCAGACAGAGCCAGGAGCACACCCACGGACTCTGGAAAGGAAACAGTCTTATGCTTTCATATTTATGTTGGAAAGGGGGCAAGCTCCTCATTTCAAACACATATAAGAGCCCTTCTGAGTAGACAAGGCTCATTGTAAAACTGGGACCTTGAGCTAAGTATAAACACAGTCTTTCTAAAGGAATGATATTTTAGTACTTTGACCTTAATAATCTGCTAAATTAGTATGTAGGTCAAGAAGCAAGGAGTTGGGGAACATGAGTATCTGACATGATTTATTCTTATGTCAACTGGGAAAAGGCAGATAGTTTAATTTAAAGTTTTGCTTTCCTTTCAACACTTAGTGACATGGGGCAGTGGGAAAATTGTTTAATCTAGTTGCGAATGTATTTGCTTTAGCAAATATACAAATGAGCTGGTTGTGCTGGATCATGTCTAAAATCCCAACATTTGGAGGCTGAGTTAGAAGAATCACCATGAGGCTGAGGCCAGCCTGGGCTATAGAGTTACAAATTACAAGTCAGCCTGGGATAGAGTAAGATCCTACTCTAGAGTAACACACACACACACACACACACACACACATGCACACATAAACACACACACACATATAATCACACACGGTACCAAGATGATGTTTACAGCATACCTGATAACTTTTCCCAGTTTTAGATTTCTAGAGAGGGAAAATACCAATACATTAAAACGATTGGTGCTTGATGGTGTTTATTTTTTGCTGTTTCTCATATTAGATGTCTAAAACATCTAGATCTTAGTGGTTATAGTTTATGGCTTTTACATAGTGGCAGGAAGCCCTTAAATCTTACTTTTCAACTTGAATGAAGGAGCTTGAAATTGTGTCATGCAGAAGAAATTATTTAGACACAGTTAAAACAGAATGAAATTAATTGTGTTTTATTATTTTGTATGAATCCATAAATTTGGAGAGAGCAAAATGAATTAAAGTAAAAATCAAAACACTTTCTGTTTTGAAACCATAGGCATGTAGTTGTAGCCACACGATATTCAAGGGGATCAGATTTCAGTACCAGCACAGCTTCAGCAGCCATGGTGTCCAAGAGCTTGAGGGCTGACCTTGAGATCATTCTTTAAATATCTCTTTTCTAAGGAGCGGCATGCGAGTGATGGGCAGAAAGAACAGCAGTGCCAGCACGTAGGATGAGATGGAAAAGAAGTAGGCAAGTGAGGAGAAGTTGCAGGTTCAATGCATTTGAGTGGAAGAAACCTTTATTCTGTTAATAAATAACAACAGTTTCAATAATAGCTTGTCACCAAATATCACACATCTAAATTGGTGAGAGATTTATTTAGAGGGTGAGACTCTTTCAGAGAGTTCTTCTAACCTTCTTGGACCTTTGTTTCTTTGTGCCCAAATGCAGGAGAATTAAATATCAGCAATTTAAAGACTAGAGTTTTGCTGAGATTCTTACAGGCTTTCTTGGAGAGTGATGGGATGGCTGAGGGGAGCATGTCCCTGCCTTACTTTAGTAGCTTTGTGTTTATCTTTTCACTGAAGGAAATAAAACAATTCAGCTCTTATTACCATCTTAAGGTCCTCGGTCCTAGACTTGGGGTCTTTTTGTTGTTCCATGACTCCACTTCTAAAGCGACTTGCTGCACTCATAATGAGAGCAACATGGCTCAGAGAGGTGCTCATGGCCAAGTAATTGCTTGACACATTTTAAATGAGAATTGTTCATTGAGCATATAAAAGTCTACGGAAGTAATTTCTGGTATCTTAAAGTAATTTTACCTTTCTTATGCTCTCCCCCCTTTTTTTCTTGGGTTTTTGAGGGAGGGTTTCACTATAGTCCAGACTGACCTGGAATTCACTATGTAGTCTCAGGGTGGCCTTGAATTCACGGCGATCCACCTATCTCTGCCTCCCTAGTGCTGGGATTAAAGGCAGGTGCCACCATACCTGGCTCCCTTTTCATGTTTATGAATTTACTTAGGAGATTTGGGGTTTTGGCATTTTACAAGTTTTTGCCTGAATTTGTTAAGTTTACATTGTAAGACTTGAATGAGGATGCACCACTGTGTAAACAGAAATGACAAGCACATAGAAAAGTACTACTACTTACCTTCCTGTACTCAAGGCGGAAGTCACTACTCAATCATAAGTCTCTTTTCTGTTGAGTCTGAACAAAATCCCTGAATTATTATTTTTTTTGAGGCAATCCCAACAGGCTGCCTTTTTTATGCAAGAGAAAAGGAGAGAGAGAGAGAGAGAGAGACAGAAAGAGAGAGAAATTGGCACTCCAGGGTCTCCAGCCACTGTAATCAGACTCCAGACACATGCACCCCCTTGTGCACATGTGTAACCTTGCACCCTTGCATCACTGTGTGTCTGGCTTACATGGGACTTGAAGAGTTGAACATGAGTCCTTTGGCTTCACAGGCAAGCACCTTAACCACTAATCTCTCCAACACTGAATTATTTTGAAAAAACATTAGATAGACACTACCAAGGGAGTCAGAGTTGTCCCTTTAGGTAGCATTCCTATTGTAGAATTAGCTGTGGATTCAGACACTTCCTATCCAAATTCTAGCTCTGCTATTAGCTGTATAATATTAGAAACTTGGGTTTTCTGACCTCTAGAATGGAAATAATCAGTGTCATCTCATGGAGGTTTGATGATTATAATTAATGTAGATGTAAAGAGCAGGCTGCATATAAACACTCACTCACTATGGCCCTCATTCTATTTAAAGAGAAGCTGTAATTGCCTCACTTTTTATTCTCTGTTGTACCTTTCCAGCATAAGGGAAGCCTTCTGGATGTAGTGGAAAGCATATTTTTTTATGTTTCCTTCTGCTTGAACTTACCTTTGATCCTTAGCCAAATGTTTTTATCCTTAGTTCCTGAGAAATCAAGAGTAGGCTTTCTCCTTAAGATCTTGATTGGTAATTTCAAGTATCCTGTTTCTGTAATTTCTAGCACGAAACCTATTCTGTAGCCATCCCAATTATGACCAAATAATTTAGACCAGCTAGCCATCATAAATCAGAAAACTATTTTTAGTTGTATAGATGCAAGTTTGAGAAAGTTTATATTGGCTAATTTATTCCTATTCCCCACCACTTCTTAAACCCCTTATTCCTTATTAATTTAGTGCACAGACGCACTTTAAAAGTGCTTTTCAGTGAATATGTAGCTTCTAATACAAAAACAAAAGAATACATTTTTAGAATTAAAGGAGACAAAGATGCTGCAGAAACTACCCTTCATCCACATGAACTCTGTGACACCAGGGTGGGATTTGAAATACAGTTCTGGCCAGAGAATGGAACAATGAACACTCCTCAGTTCATATCCCAAAATTTATCACCCACAGAAGAGGGGGGCTAAATTCTGAGCCCCAAAATTCAGTTTAGAGAAAATAAAATTTCATCCATATCAATATGAATAAGAAATGGTTTCATGAAATGAAGTTTTAAAAATATTTTTAAAATTCATCAAGACTCACTGCTAAGCTTTCCTCTCATTGTTAAAAATTAATAACAAGGGGGCTGGAGAGATGGCTTAGTAGTTAAGGCATTTGCCTGCAAAGCCAAAGGATCCCAGTTTGATTCTCTAGGACCCACATAAGCCAGATGCATAATGGGGTGCATGCATCTGGAGTTCATTTGCAGTTGCTGGAGGCCCTGGTGTGCCCATTCTCTCTCTTTCTCCCCACCTTGCCTCTATCTCTGTCTCAAATAAATAAATAAATAAATAAATAATATTTTTACAAAATTAATAACATATGATACATGCCTACTTAGCTCTGACTTAACCCAAATAATGGCATCTCATAGGATTATCAATGGCTCATTAGAATTTCTAACTAATTAAACCTAAGATACTATTTTTTAAAATATTAGTTTGTAATTCTTAGTAAGGAGATTATATATATGTATGTATGTATATATGTATGTATGTATGTATGTATGTATGTATGTATGTATATATATATGATCTTGGTTTTTTGAGGTAGGGTCTTACTCTAGCTTACTTACTTATTCTAGCTCAGGCTGACCTAGAATTCACTCTGTAGTCTCAGGGTGACCTGGAACTCATGGCAATCCTCCTACCTCTGCCTCCCATGTGCTGGGATTAAAGGTGTGTGCCACCACGCCTGGCTTAGGACCTATATTTTTAAAAGTGAAATAGGGGCTGGAGAGATGGCTTAGCGGTTAAGGTATTAGCCTGCACAGCCCAAGGATCCGGGTTCGATTCTCCAGGTCCCACATAAGCCAGATGCACAAGGGGGCGCATGTGTCTGGAGTTCGTTTGCAGTGGCTGGAGGCCTTGGTGTACCCATTCTCATTCTCTCTCTCTCTCTTTCCATCTCTCTGTCTCAAATAAATAAATAAATAAATAAATAAATAAATAAATAAATAAAATCTTTAAAAAATAAATAAAAGTGAAATAGAACTAGAAATATCTGGCTATCTTTGGAAAGGGTAATCAAATAGTTTATATCTTGATTGTAGTAGTGGGTACATAGCTATAAGGACTTGTATAAACTCATTGTATTATACACTTAAATATATGTCTTATTGTATAAAACTGATCCAAGTAAAGTTGATTTTACAAAAGTAATTGTAGTGTACAAAACTCAGGGTGAGTCTCCATAATTGAAGTGGCCCACAAAGTATCTTTCCACAGGGTCCAGGGAGAGCAGGAACTGGCTGTGCCTTGGACTGCGGTTCTGGGATAGGAAGGGTCAGCAAGCACGTCTTATTGCCTGTTTTCAACAGCGTGGAGCTGGTGGACATGATGGAATCTTTTCTCCTTGAAGCCCAGAGCTACCTGCAGGTTAAAGAAGATAGAGTTGAAAGCTACCACTGTTACAGCTTGCAGGAATTCACACCTCCCTTTGGGAGATATGATGTCATCTGGATTCAGTGGGTTTCTGGTCAGTCTTGCATGGTGTAGCCTGTGCCCTTCCCCACTTCCCATTGAAGGAAGATGTCACCTGGAGATAATAAAGGACACAGGGGCAATGTAACTGTAGCTGTGCTTAGATAAGTTTGCAGCCCGAATTGTCATGAGAATTACAAATAACTGAGCCCTCAAATTTCTCCTTAACAGTCCCGCCATTAGTGATGGACCAAATGCCTTTGGACTAATACATTTAGTCATCATTTATTGGTAGAATTAAACCTTTTCAGAAGTAAATCTCTAGGAAATGAAACAGCAGTGAATCGTATTTTGATGCATGTGCACGCACACCACAAAAGTGATAGTGGAGGTGGGTGGTCCAAGGACATGGAGGAACTGCTGGGATGGGCAGTAGTATTTCATGTCTGTGAGGTAGAGGCCCCAAGCAGTATGATAGCTACCTTAAAGACAAAGGATTAAATCCCCTCAAAGAGGATATGCAGCCTTGTATGTAAATTTTCAAAGACTCTGTGAAATTAACAATTCAAGCACTTACAGAATTTGTTACTGGGGGTACAAACAGTCATTTCCTGATTCTCAGCTTTGTGTTCTTTCCTACTCACCTTTCCCCCTCCCTCCCTCTCCCTCCCTCCCTCCTCCCTCTCTCCCTCCCCCTCTCTCCCTTCCCCCTCCCTCCCTCCCTCCCCACTGTCTCCTCCTACTTCCTCACCAATTTGGCTCTGCCTATAGGGTACCTGACTGATAAGGACCTACTTGCATTTCTTTCCCGGTGCCGAGATGGACTGAAAGAAAATGGTGTCATCATATTGAAGGACAATGTGGCACGGGAGGGCTGTATCTTCGATCTCTCTGACAGCAGTGTGACTCGGGACATGGACATCCTCCAGAGCCTAATTAGGAAGAGTGGGCTGATGGTGCTAGGCCAGGAGAAGCAAGAGGGGTTCCCAGAGCAGTGTGTTCCGGTGTGGATGTTTGCGCTGCACAGTGATAGACACTCCTGAACAGCAGTAGGAATGAACGACTCGACTGGCCATGGTGCTTTGGGACTGTGGTGTCTCCCCAGACATCCCGTGTAATGCAGACAGTTATGGAAATGAGGGATACAATGCATGCCTGGAAATGATGATGTAGTGTTTAAGCAACAGATATAAAGACTGCAATGTGAACATGCTTACATATTCACTCACTAATAAAGAGATAGGCTCATATCCTGTGGGTTTCCTAAAAGAGGGAGAAATGCGTCAGGAAAAGTGCTTTGATAAGCTGCTTGCATATATTTGATTTGTACAAGTACGTATGAAAACAGGGAAAAAAAAAGAAAGAAAGAATACTCCCAAATTCTAAACTTGTTTGGTCACTGAAAATTTGTGTTATAAGGTAGTTCGCAGGACAGGGAAGAGAAATCTAACCCCCAGTTCCTGAACTTAAGTCAGTTACATTACACTTCTTCTCCTTCTCTCCCTCTCTCTTTTGAGGCAGGGTCTCCCTGTAACTCAGGCTGTCCTGGAATTTACCATGTAGTTTCAGGTTGGCGCTGAACTAACTCTCAGCAATCCTCCTACCTCTGCCTCAGGAGCACTGGGATTAAAGGCGTGCACCACTATGTCCAGTGTCTTCCTCTTTGATGTTGCTACTTCTCTTGAAAGAACATCTTCCCCTAATTAAGAAGGTATTAGTCAAATAATATTATGAAAAAAAGCCTACTGATTTTGTTTTTGGCCTTTCTTTAGACAGAAAAAGTGTATTGTTTTAGCTGGGTATGGTGGTGCACACCTTTAATCCCAGCACTTGGGAGGCAGAGGTAGGAGGATTGCCGTGAGTTCGAGGCCACCCTGAGACTACATAGTTAATTCCAGGTCAGCCTGGACCAGAGTGAAACCCTACCTCAAAAAAAAAAAAAAAAAAAAAAAAAAAGTGTATTGTTTTACTTTTTATTTTGGGCTGGTTTTACTACTCAGTGATTTATGGATATAAATTTGATAACAGAAATCAGCATTACCATAGTGGTGAAGTATCTCCTTTCAAGAGTAAGTGTTTTGCCTTGAACACACAAGTAAATATTATCAGTGATCTAATTTTATCCAGTGGTTTCCAACACTGTCTGTTTCCTTGCAAGCTGCTTCTGGTCCCTTGATTGGAATGAACGTACACTGGAAAGAGAAGCATCAAAAGGAATGGGCAAGAGAATGATAACCTGAAAACTGAACTTGCTGAATTTCTATAAGGCATTGGTTTAATTTAAAATGGTCTAAAAACCTTTCAAAAGTAAAAATGTAATTTAATGTTTTAAAAACTATTTATTTCTCTCTCTCTGTGTGTGTGTCTCTGTGTGTGTGTGTGTGTGTGTGTGCTTGTGTATACCTGAATCTCTTGTCACTGCAATTGAATGCCTGACTGGGTCAACATGGGTACTGGGAAATTAAAGGGGGCCAGCAGGCTTTGCAAGCAAGAGCCTCTAACTTCTGAACCATCTTCCTAGGCCCATGAAATTTAATTTTTACTAGCAGAATGTTAAAGCATAATTATATTTTCTTCAACACATGCCAGAAGTGGCTGGAGAAGTGGCTTAGTGGTTAAGCACTTGCCTGCATAGCCTAAGGACCCAAGTTCAATTCCCTATTACCCACATAAATCAGATGCACAAGGTGGTGCATGTGTCTGGAGTTCATTTACAGTGGTTAGAGGCCCTGCCACCCATTTTCACTCTCTCTCAAAACAAGTAAATAAATAAATAAAATATAAAATAAACTCCAGAATCTTCATGTTGAAGGACATATATGTGTTTTGATTCTCAAATTCAAAGAACCAATTGAAGTAAATCATGTCTACTCTATGGCTATGCCAGCACTATAAAAATCATATATATAAGTATAGCTCTGTATTAGAGTTCTCTAGAGGAACAGAACCAATAGAATGAATTGTATTAAAGGGGAATTTATTGGATTATCTTATGTCAGAGTCTAATAGCAGTTGCAGGTCCAAGAGTCAAGGAATCTTGTATGTGCTCAGTCCATGAGGCCGGATGCTTCAGCAGTCCCAATCCAGCACTGAAACCTGAACATTCCCTGGGGAGCCGCTGGTCTTCAGTCCACACTGGCCTTCAGTCAGTGATTGTCTTCAGTCTGTGCTGGTTTTCAGTCCACGCTGGTCTTCAGTCCACACTGGCCTTCAGTCCATATTGAAGTCCAAACAGCACTGGCAGCCAAGTGGGAGGAAGGGGATTCTTTTCTCCCAGAGCTTCCTTTTATAAAGTCCCCCTCTGAGAGGGGCCACCTACTCTGGGGGAAGGGCTTGCCCTGAGGGAAGGACTTCCTCCTTCAGTTAATCCTTCCTGAAAGCCACCTCAGAAACCCACCCAAAAGGAATGTCTGTGGATTACTAAACAGATCAAGTTGACAACAAATTAACCATCATAAACTCTAAGGAGAACAACAATTATTATAAGACATTTACTTTCTTATAGCATCACCTTGCTAGTTTAATTTGGTATGCTGAAAATTTTTGTCACCACCTCTGTCCTTGACATCTTTCAGCTGTTGGGGAAACTCATGTACTCTAGTATAATTAGCAGAAGGTGAGTCTGCTCAGAGGTGAGCAAGTCACTGACTAGAGCTAAAGCAAACAATAAATCATTGAGTATTACAAAGATTTATTACAAAGAAGAGCACTCATGTGTAATCTTCCACAAGTATTGGAACAAATTAGCAAAACCTTCTTTTTAGGCCTACCTACACCTGAGAATTTTCCATTTCTTTTTTTCTAGTACTTTTGATTCCCTTACCTCTTGACTTTCTTAGGTTTCTGAACTTATGGAGGAAACAATGTGATTGTCCTATGGATACCAACAAATGACTGAACTCAATTGGGCCTTTGATTTTAATAATCAATTAGTCCCCTTTCTTTTTTTAACAAATCACTTATTATTCTACTTAGAAGTTTCCAGATCTTTATTGCTCTATACAAATTCCCCAAATATATCTGCATCCTTAATTTAACATAGAAAGTAGTAAATTGAGAGCAAATTTTGTCAATGTCAGCCCTCTGTAATGTTAGTCACAGGTTCAAGGCAAAGAGTGTAGTAACTTGGGAGGAATTGGAGACAGACCATGCACCTAGTAGGTCATGTTACTCAAAGAATAAGCAGAAGTTCTAGAAGGTTGAAAATAAGGGGCTTATTTTTCCAGTCTTGTAAGTATCATCATAGATATTGTGGAAGGAAGACATTTAAAATGAAACCTACTCCATCCATTAAATCTAATGAAGCAATCCAAACACACTGCTTGCTTTTATCAGCCCATTTGGAGCCTAGTGGTATATATGGCTGTGGTTGTCTACGTTAGTTCCCAAATAGTGGTCCATAGTCCAGCTGTCTCAGAGTCATCTGGGGAAATTGATAGAGATCTCAGATTTCATCACTGTCAAAGTTTGTGTCTATGAAGTAGAAAAGACAATTTGCATTTCTTTAATAAGTTATTAAACTGATTCTGAGAACTAGTTTTGTTTGAATGTACTGGTGAGGAAGGAAGTGTGATGCTGGAATCTTTCCCTTATCAATGCCAGTCATTCTGAAATATAAATCTGATAATATCACATAATACAGTCTCATAGTGACTCCCCATCACCTACAACATGAATTTCTTTAGAATGGCATATAAAAGCTTCATGATCTAGCACTGGCTTCCCTCTCCAGCCTGGTTTGCCATATACAACATCTGTACCTACTTGTAATTCCCTAATGAAGTCATGATTTATGGCTCAAGGTGTTTATAGATGTTATTTCTTTAGCATAGAATATCTTTCATTATTTTCGTCTGGCCCCAAATGCTTAGATGTTGCTGATTTCTGAAAACTCTCCCATCCCTCCTCACAGCTGCTGGGCTGTGTCTCCATTCTGGGCTCCACTCTCTTTACCATATCACACCATCATCACGTGGAACTTGATGATTATCTACTAACTTAGCATATCCTCTTAAATTCTAAGCTCCTTGAAGTAATGTTCATGGTTAAGAGTCTTAGTACAGTGCAAGAACTCAAACTTATGTTGAAAGCATGCAGGGTGAAGATAAAAGTAGAAAGGTAAGAGCAGTCTAGGTTTCAGGAGGCATCAAACAAGATTTAAATCAAGCAGCAAGGTCAGCAGGGATTATGAGGCTCCGTGAGCACTGAGATGAGCAAGACTAGTGAAAGTACTGATTTAAAGGTGCACTTGGCAAGAACATGGTAATGCTTAGACAAGCAAGTAGTGAGTTCAGAACCCAGACAGGCATCTGGGAGAAGACTGTGGCATGAAGATTAGGTCCCGAAGTAAAACCATGCCTAATTAGGGAATCTGTCTTTGTCTGTGTCTCTCATAGGATTCCTTCCAAGGTTATCTCCAACCCAGAACCCATAGTTTCATTTGGTGAGTACCTGGTAAGAGAGGTGCATTAGAATCATGTATAGGTTATAGCAAAGCAAATTCTTAATCCTCACTGGTTTTCTACCAAGTAACATATCCAAGGAAAATAAGAAGGTTATGAATGAAGTTAATCCTTCTGTGAATGTTGAATAGAGGTGGAAGGCACTCGCCTGTACTTCACAAATGAATTAATTGCAAACATAGCTACGATTCTGGATGAACTTTGGAGGAACCCTTGGTTCATACAGTGATTCATGAATGGGTGTAATCTTCACCTACTTCCTCTTCTGAGAAACTGAGCTGAACCACCATTCCTGAGAACTAGCATAGCAGCATTCTATGTCTTAGGGTCAAAAGTTTTAATCTTGGACTGTCATAAAAATATAAAACTGGATGAGTAAGATCATCCATGTGAAAGATGATCTGCTTTGTATTATAGACACATTGTGGTCCATTTTCATTTTTTCTCTCCATCACTTCCTGTAACTGGCTTTATTGAGTGATGTATTGAGGAGAAGACCTGTGTCAGATATATTCAGCTGCCTGTCATGAGTAATTAAAAACACTTGTGTTATTGCTTTCCTTAGTTCCAGCTGACTCTTTGATTCTTTGGAGCTCTTGCCAAAAACCTACCTCGCATAATCATCACAGGCCAGTGTTTTTGCAGAGGTCACTGCAAGCTAATTAAGCAAATATGTGAAAAATAGTTTAAAATTATCTCAATTAGTGAGTGTTTATATACACATATTTAGAGCAGAGGTTGATGACTTTTAAAATAATAACTGATTTTCAGGCTAGTGATTTCATGTCAGAGAATTAGATGCATCCAGAACCTTTGGACTGGTATGACTTGACCTTGCACTCCATAAAGAACATTGTTCTTGTTTCTATCAATAAACATAGAGCAAATGTCTAAGGAGATCAAGGCTCAGGAATGGGAAAGATAAATACATAAGTAGTAATATTCTAGGACAAAAAAAGGTTTGAAGAGATGATATGTATAAAGAGTTAATATAGAGAAAAAATGAATTCACTTCATCTCTGGGATTTGAGGGAGACTACACAGATGAGTTCAACACATATTTTTTCCAAATGCCTATTATGTGCTAGGCATTTCTCTATATTCTCAGACTAAATAAGGCTCCTTGTTTTGGGGGGTTTGTATATTCTAGAAGAGATTGAAATGTTGAGTTGTGTATCTCAACCTAATATTAGCAAGTAGTAAACTTTAGGGGAAATGTATAAAATAGGGGAATTGGATGCTATAGAGAAAAGGTGCAGTTTCAAATAATGGTCAGTATTGGCTTCAAAGAAATGATATTTGAACAATGTCCTGTCACGAGAAAGCAGACTAAAAAGCACAACTGCCACGGAGTACTTAAGGGAAAAGAATGTAGAGAGATAGAAGATCAGAGGTACAACTGGGTCCAGAACATATAAGGGCTTACAAGGTCATTTAAAAGACTTTTATTCTGAGAAAAGAAGGTGCCACCGAGTTTTATGTGGAGGATAAGCATTCTGTGACTTCTTTTTTAAAAGAAATCTTCTGGCTGCTGTGCTAAGAAAAGATAACTTGGGCAAGGATGGAAAAAAGGATAGAGTTGGACTAGGATTTGGTTAACTATGACTTGTGGTCCAAATCTGTTTTGTGCTTTTTGTAAATAAACATTTTATTGGAACCTGGCTATGGTCACTTACATAACAATAACAGAGGTGGTATGATGATTATGTGGTCTGAAATATAGAAAATATTTATTAATGGCCAGGTGTGGTGGCACAAACCTCTAAACCCAGAACTTGGGAGGTAGAGGTAGGAGGATTGATGTGAGTTCAAGGTCAGCCTGGGGCTACAGAATGAGTTCTAGGTTAGCCTGGCCTAGAGTGAGACCCTGCCATGAAAAAAATAAATAAATAAAAGAGAACATATCTATTAATGACCCTCACAAAAATTTTTACTGTCACATAAATTAGAATATTGTCACAATTCTAAAAGATGGTGATGGTAGCTTAGACTATAGTGATGGAAATAAAGGCAGTGGGAAGCATTTGTAATTTGGAGATAAAACTAATAATTAGATTTGTTGAATGATTGGGTATGGAGAGTATAATAAAGAGATAAGTCAGTGAAGGAAAAGTATGTGGCCTAAATGACCAACAGAATGTAGTTTTTTCTTATTTGATATCAGGAAAGTTGATGGTGAAACAATTTTCATGTTGAGATATTAGGAAGTACAGCATATTAAACTGAACATTTGTGAGTTTGGGGAGGCCATCATGTGAAAATGCCAAGGATCCAGTTGACTATACAAGTCTGGAGATGAAAAATTAGTGGTAATGGCATAGATTTAGTATTTACAGTTGTTATTATATATTATCAAAGAAATATGTGGAAACCAAGATGAGGACAAGAGATCAGCTCTGGAAGACTTAAACAATGAACATTAAGGAGAAGAGCAAAAACAAGGAAAAGGGAATAGAATGGTATGACAAGTAAATCAAATTAAGAGTTGGGGGTTTCACTTTTATATCACTGTGACAAAACCTGACAGAAGTGACTGAATTTTGGCTTATTTTGGCTTAGAGTTCAAGAATATCTCACCATCACCATAGGCAAAGCAATACAGAGCTTGTAGCAGCAAGTGTGTGGGACAGAGGGTCCTTACATCATGATGGATGCAGAAGCAGAGAGAGCAGCAGAAACTAGGGGTCAGGCTAGACCCTCAAAGGCCCACCCCTAGTGACCTACTTCTGTCAGCTGGGCCACACCTCCTGAAGTTGTCACACCTCGGGAAGGTGCGATGGCACCAGCAAGAGAATAGCAATAACAGCATGAGACTATGTGGGAATTCAGAAGGCTAAGTGAAGAAACCATATCAGTAGAACAGGGTCATTGATTGTATTTATAGTAAGGAAGAGGAGAACTGAGAATTGACCTTTGTGGTCTGGGTGGATTTGGGACAGGTAGTCAAGTATGAGAGGAAAAGAGTTACAGAGAATGAGTGAGAACATATTATTCAAGAAGTTTTAGCAAGAAGTTTAAATTTGTAAGCAAGGTGATTTGAGGAAAGGGAAAGGCAAATAAAGAGAAGATTTTTTTGACATAAGGAAAATAATTTCATTATATATAGAAAATCACACACACACACACACACACACACACACACACACACACACGTATATTTGGTATAGAGGGAGAAGTGTATTCCCGAAGAAAGGAAATGAAAGAACTGCTAAGGCGCCATCACTGAGTAACTAAGATGGAATCTAGTTTAGTTTTCAAAAGAGGGGATTGACTTCAAATAGGAGCAAAGATAAATTCCCTCCAGAAGCAGGTGGGAAGTCAAGGTTTATGTGTACAGATTCTGGATGGAAGGTGATTGTGGTGGTTTGAATCAAATATCCCCCATGTTCTCATGTGATTTTAGTGTTTGGTCCACAGCTTATGGCAGTTTATGAAGTGGAGCCTTACTGTAGAAAGTGTGTTGGTGGTGATGACTCAGGTGTATTATAGCCACCTTACAATTTCCAGATTTCAGCTTATTCTTGCTGCTATCCTTCACCTGGTGTCACAAGCAGTGATGCCTGGCCTCTTCTGGTGTCATGCTTTTCTCTTCCATCGTGAAGCTTCCCTTCAAGACTGTAAGCCAAAATAAATCCTTTCCTTCTATTTCCTACTTTTGTTTAGGTATTTTGTCCCAGCAAGGTGAAGGTGATTACCTTGCTTCACCACAACAGTGATGATGGTCATGGAAATCCATGGAAGTCCTTATTTAACCTTAATTGCCTCAATGAAATAATTAAAAGAACCATTATCTGAAAGCAAAAGTTGAGGAGGCATATTGAAAGTGTGAGAAAAGGAGAATGAACACAATATTCACCCATTGTATTACCATATAATGTGAATAGGATAGGTAAGTGTAATGTGATTATCAAGCAGCAGGTGGACCATTAAAGCTCATAATCATGGACATTCATCTCCAGTTTATTCTTATTTCTGGTTGTAACACAGAGTTTAACCAGTTTGTGAGTTTCTGAACTTCAACAGGAACAGGGAATTGAATTGTATACAAAAAATGAATATGCAGATGGAATTTAAGAAGAGTAGCAGGACTATAGATGGTAGAAAGAAGGCTAGAGATAGTAGAAACGTGAACATCAGTGCATTGAAGATGTTTGTGCAGTTGGTATTGTGATAGTACAAATAAAGAAGAGATAGATGGAAGTTATGGTCAAGGTATGCAATGAATTAAATTGGAGGAATTGATAAACTGACATGGAGAGAGAAATTGTTAGCAATCAGAAGGTCAAGGGCAATGAACACTGAAATAAATTACTGATGTACTATGGAGGCCCAATCTTCTGAAGAGGGGAAATAAAAAGACTGAATTGTCAGGGTTTAGGTTAGAGTTATATAATATGCATATTATAATGTTCCAAGAATAAAGGCAAAGGAGGTATTCTGGAGATCAATATAAAATTTTACAGGAGGGCTAGAGAGATGGCTTAGTAGGGAAGGTGCTTGTCTATGAAGCCAAAGGATTCAGGTTAGATTCCCCAGTACCCATGTAAGCCAGATGCACAAGGTGGCACATGCATCTGGAGTTCATTTGCAGTGGCTAGAGGTCCTGGAATGCCCAGTTTCTCTTTCTCTCTTTTTCTCTGTCTGCTTCTTTCTTTCTCCCTCTCTTTCTCTGTCTGATTCTTTCTCTCCCTCCCTCTCTCTCAAATAAATAACATATTTAAAATTTTTCACAGGAACTAAAATAAGTAAGGAATAAACCAACCTAGGAGTTGGTTGATGATGTCAATAATGAAAGATAAAGGATAATATGATTTAATTATATGGGGATGTGATTATATGAGGACCAACCTTGAAGGCGACTAGGATTGAGGAGAAAAAGAAATTATGGTTTGGAGCTAGCAATGAGTACAATTGGGACCCTATCCTACATATGATGTAAATGTTTACCTGAGACTCCAAGGCTAAATGGTGGTTTTCACACTGAATGGGCATTTAATCACAAGTGTTAAGGCATGGACTCTCAACAGTAGAAAATGTGTCAGTGTGGCTAAGATATCATCTTGGGATATGGTAGATATTAATGTAGACATGTTGGTTCATAACAAACATGACAGAAGAGAAGAAATGCTAAAAGTTTGTAGGCTGGAGAAGATTGGGTTAGATTCTATGAGTTCAAATTCTCCTGTAAGATAAAGTACTATGTAATGTTTTTAGTCAAGATACTGACCTTACCATATCTATCTCACAGGTAAATCTTGTTGAAGAAGGTTGGACTTAATGAAAAGAACTAGAAATCTATGTCAGTCATTAAAATAGCTGGTAAAGGGGCCTGTATTTTGGCTGTGTCAGAAGAAATAGTGAACATAGTGGGAGGTCTCAGCAGAAGTTGGTGATTGTTTGAAGGTGGTTAGTGAAAGAGGAATCAAGGAAAATGTAGCAGTTAAGTTCTAGTTACTGGGATAAAACACCCAAACAGAAACAACTTATGGAAGTAAAGGGTTTATTTCTGGCTTTGCAGTTTCCAGGGCAAGTTTTATCATAGTGGGGAAAATATGGTAGGAGCAGATAACCAGGCCATCACATCTTCTCATCAGCAGGAGAAAGATGGGAGAGTGAGCTCTCAGTGCAGAGAGGAGCTGGGCTAGAACACCCAAAGACCTGCCCTCAGTGACACACCTTCTCTAGCAAGCCTCTCTTCGCAAAGTTTCCATCCACTGGGAATTAACTTTGAAGCTTAATCACAAACACATGAGGAACATTTTACATTCAAGCTTCACTAGAAGACTTGAAGATGTTGATGACAATCATTGGGAAGAGCAGACTACCTTTTGTCTGTTTAGGAAATAAAGGAGAAATTATATTGGTACTCTATATGTCTTTTAATGGGCAGCAGAGTACTAAAAGATACACCCCATACTATATAATTAGATATTTTTCCCCCTGCAATTTCATATTTCTCATTTTCTTAAGAATCGTGATGGGCTGGAGATATGGCTTAGTGGTTAAAGCACTTACATGCAAAGCCTAAAGACCCATGTTTGACTCCCCAGATCCCATGAAAGCCAGATGTAGAAGGTGATGTTTGTGTAAGGTCACACATGCACACAAGGTGGCTCACGCATCTGGAGTTCAATTTCAGTGACTGGAGGCTCTGGCATGCCAATTCTCTCTCTTTCAAAAAAATAATGGTGAGGATTCTGATAGTCCAACCATATTCTTCCTTCTAAATGAATTAACCAATAGATTTAGGTATGAAGGATCAAACACTAGTTTATTATGGATAAAGCAAGGTTGGAGAATACATCTTGGGTCCTAAACAAGACTTCCTCTTACATCCTGCCTCTTAGTTGAAAAGTATAGACCTTGGAAAATTACTACACCTGCTTGAAAAGTGAACCCCATTTTCACCCTCAGCCAGGCCTGATAATCACTAACACAGATATTAGGAGATTTGCAGTCTTCTCTGACTCAGGGAGGAGGGACAGTTCTAACAGGAAAGGTTATCAGGCCTTTGTGCTTTTTCCATGGTGACAGTATATTTGAGAGGAGGAGTTAAGATTAAACCTTGCTCTGAGTCTCATAACTTCTTCCAGGCATACCAAAGGAGCCATTTCTCTGGCAATGGGATAGAGTGACAGAGAGAGCACATAAATGCTCACTCTTCACCTACTGATCTCTCCTTGAAGCGGAACAGAAATGCTTGCCTTTCATGGAGACTGAGGGATGGGGCAAAATAGATTTCCCGTGAGAGATGAGGGCCCATGCTATTAGGCAAACTGAAAAGTAAATGTAGGTAAGTTTCTCTAGTCCTCTGTGGGCCATAAGTAGAGGACCATAGCTCCCTGTGAATAAAATGTAGGCCCAGACCACTAAATAAAGTGAGATAGAGAATTCAGGAAATACATTCAGGATAAAGTATTTCAAGGATTGGGAAAAAATGCCTGAAATCCAGTGTAATGCTTACATCAAGATCATATCACTTTGCTGGATTTTTTGGGGTGAAAAGGGAAATGTTTATATATGATGTGAGGATGACACAAAACTCAAAGGCAAGGATGCAGCCAGGTCATGGGATGTCAAAGAAAAGACAACCTCTGGAACTTAGGAACAAACCCTCTTGATGTCCTTTATCCTGAAAGTATAAAAGTATCCTGAGTTCTCTATCTCACTTCCCTTGTTTCCTTCTGAAATATGCTTCTCTTTTGCTTTCTCCTATGGGTGGCATTCACAGCTCCCTGGTCCATATAATAGCAAACCAGGGAAACCTCAGCTCTCCACTTTGCACATCCACAAGGAATGATAAAAGGAGTGACCAACTTTCATTTTCAGTATCCCTTGTTCTCTCAAGTCTCATTAAACTAGTCACAGTTGTTCCCATGTAGCTTAAGGTCTTACATCTTGCCCAATCGACTGTAGCCAGAGAATCAGTCACACTGTGAAAATGGTCATGTATATTTCATCCACTTTAACTCTGGGAAATAGGTGGGGGGTATTAAAGGAGGAAACAAGCTAGGATGCTTCAAAAGCATCCTCAGGGTCTATGTGTAGGGAATAATAAAAAAATTTATAGTCATATAAACATGCTCAAGCTTTACACTGGAAATTTAATTAAACAGTTTCTTTATGCAAAGATCTTGAAAAATGCTACTTGGGAAGACAGTTCATACCTGCTCTTGGAGCTTTAGTAACATGAAGAAGTCTGTGCTTTTCCTGCAATGCTGTTGTGCATATGTGTGCAGAAAGGGTCAGGTTATCGCAAGAAGAACAAAAGGCAGCCTTGCAGGATGTCTGGTTCTTACTTCTGCTAGGAATATTTGTCAAGGAGGAAAAAGGAATGTGGCTGTCAGGCCCTTTTGTCTACCAGATGTTTTCTAATGATGTGTATTGTTAAAATGGAAATATAAATTATGAGAACTGAGGTCATCAGAACAGGGAAAATATTGGGTGACATTTTCAACCTCATTTATTCGGTGATTCTGGACCTATCATTTCTTTCTTTATAAACTGCCTGTATTTAAGGTGTATAGTA